>OU015539.1:10325815-11735815 GCA_907165065.1 Caprimulgus europaeus | reverse complement strand
TGGTGAAGGAGAAAATTCCCATGTGAGGCATGTGGGTGGAGCCCAATTGTGTAAGCTCCATGCTCACAAAGTGTTTGGCATGGATCTGCTTGCTCGCTTTGTTTTCCGTGGCCGGACACAGAGGGAAGCCACATTCAGCACATTAACAGCCGCCACCTGTTGCTCTGTGCTACTTCAGAGGAACCCTGAGCCTGGGGAATCACACTGTGCTCTGGCCCTTGATCTCCAGGGAAGTTTGAGATATCAGGGATGTGCATTTGTCCCCATGCTTTTGCAGGACATAATTCAGATGGGTTTGGGAGTCCAAATGGAGAAGAGGTCCTTGGAGCAACCTAAGCACTGCTTTGGTGCTGGTCACTAGGAGGAATTTTCAAGCTCCATCTGATGTGGCTGTCCTGAAGACAAACTCTTCTTGATCAATTAACTATGGTCAGAAATTTTGCTGCCATGGACTACTCTAGAAATCTTAAGTAATTCAGCATAAGTACAAGGAACAGCAAGAGAATGCAAAGAGAAAGATCTTACTAACCTTGTCAATGACATTTATAGGACATTCACCAGATTTCCCCCCTCCTCTGTGCAGTAGAGGTTAAATCGATCTCCATTCCTATGCACTTCCCTGTACATATGTAAAGAAAAAAAAACAACCAGCATATCACTAATGCAGTTAATTCTCAGTATCTTTAAGCAATTGACACGAGTACATGAATTAACTCATCACTTTATATCACTTGAGGCAAATGTGCTATTTGGAGTACCTCTTGGTAAGAATAAGCAATTTAAGATCCATTAGTATTTGGAATATTCTGCTTCATTAAAACCACAGTCATCCCTAAATGTAAAGGAGTGGAGAGAAGAAGCCATCAACCTCTTGGTTGTATTAGACAAACTTAAAAATTCTTTATATTGCAAAGTACTGTAGAAAGGTTTTAATACAAACACAGAAGAGGCCTTAGGTTTCCAAAAGAGGGTTCTACCTTGGGTTGAAGTTTCTCATAGATTTCTTAAATTTGAAAACTACAATGTGGATTGAGAGGGAGAAAGCAATTCTAGTGTATAGATACTAAGTTTTAAATATTATTTCAGGGTAGTTTTGCAAAACACTGTATCTGTGTTCTATTCTGCTACTTACATATCAGAATTCACTCTCCCTTATAATGGCCACAGTGCCTAAGAGTATGGAAGAGCTGGAATACTTTTTTAAAATAATAAATACCTATAACTCTGTTTTCATTCAAAATTTCCAAATGATTCAGGGACCCCTTGCCCTGGGCTCGACCTGAGGAGCTTTAAGATCAAATAACTTTCATCTGTGACACTGTGTTCTTTTATGGTAAGTATTATAAAAATATAAAAGCAGAGGCTTCAGATTTTAATTAGACTTGTGACACATCTATAGTGGACTAAACAAAATATATATTACAATGATCTTTTCAACACTTATGGTAAGGACAAGGAAAGAATCCTGAAAAACTTCTGAAAAAAAAAATGTTTTTTTTCTCCCAGTTCAGTCACATTCAAGTCTCAAGAAGTTCCTCAACTTTAAAAAGCTATTTTTGTCTAAGCAGTAAAGGTAAGGATGTTACAGAAGTCACAGGGATTTCTGGAAAAACTAAATCCTTTCACCGTGGTGCCTAATTTAGCCTTAAGTCTTTTCCAAATGTTGAAATACACTTTCAGGGCCACAGACCTTGCAATTCATACAAAACTGGAATGTCTGCAGGTAATGGCTGTCGACTGAATGAGAGATGGGTACTGTTTCACTACTGAAGAATGAATAGTTGGATCCTGGCAAACACAGAATACAACCTACCTTCCACTCTTCACCAAGGGGGCCAGTCCAACTTTCCCTGAAGCCTCTGATTTAGGTGAAAACACTGTCCAGCAAAGCAACCAATCAATGCACCAAGGTGCACACAAAACTGTGTCTGTGTTGACAAGAGCTACTGAAAGGAATGTACTAGGTGACTGTTGCCACACTGGGAAGAAATATCACTTCCTGCTTTACACAATTTACACATGTGCTTTCATGAGAGCTTGTGTCCTGTTGAAACAGCGACACAGTGCTGAGCTGAACTCACTGTGACACTGGCTGATAGGCTTGTAGACAGGTGAGGCAAAAATAAGAAGTGTCCTGACTATGCACATTAAGAACATAAAACGCATTCCAAGACTACTGTATGTCCATGATATGGATTAGATCAGGGTTAGATTTACTCTGAAATATTCAAAAAATAGTTTCCATAACCAAACAAAGGCACTAGACACTGGTGGATCAGGATTAGTGTTCTGCAGCTGTAGGGAAGATACTTTATAATTAAGCCTGCACCCTCCAGCAGATCTCGGTTGGAGGTACCAGCGGTCTTTGGCAAAAACTGGTTTGAAATCAGCCTAGCTTCCGGCTGAATAGCTCTGCTGGTGAGGAAGAAAAGCTTGTGTGTTTCTATGGCTCCCACACAGCAAAAGCTCACTGAGAGTATCTGAAAATGTGGACCTAATACATCTTTATTTTCTTGCTTTTCATTTCTCTGCCAGATTAAAACAAAATAAAACAACCCCCCCCCCCCCCCCCCCCCCAAAAAAAAAAAGTCTATTTACAAGAACAATTGTGAAATTAACCATTAATTTTCTGCTCAAATGGATGTGATGGACACAATGCAAAATAATCCTTAAATAACAGAGCAGAAGTCAGGTTAAATCTGAAATTCCTGTGCTTTTCACTTTTCTAGCTTACTGACCTGCATATAGATGTAATGGCAGGGTAGACCTCTGTGTCAGGAACACGACCTGTGCTGGCTGGATTGCAAGAACAGAGTTGCATGTACTGTTGGTCTGAAGTTTGAGGCAAGCTAAGTAGGATCTTCCACCTGACTCCTAAGTATTCCACATCAATATCTCTGATAAATATCTGAAGTGTTTGAACATCGAAATAATACCAAGAGTACTTCCCTCATAGATGAGTCAAGCTGTGACAACAGGTCCTGAAAGGGGATATTTTTATAATACTTTATCCTGTCATCAGCCTTTTTTTCAATGTCTAGTTGTTCAGGGAAGAATAGCAAAGTTCTTTCATGTTGAATAGGTTTAAGGGCAGTTGGTTGTTTATTTCCCTGAAGCTATGCAGTGCCTTGTATCTCTGCATCATGGTGAGACTGAGGTTTCTGTCAGGCAAATTCCACAGTAATGTTAATTTTTAAATAATTTCTAATGTTAGTTTATCCTGGCTGCTAGAAATGCCCTCCTTTCCCATCTCCACATTACTATACAATCTGGCCACCAATAGCTCAATAACATTTAATAGCACACACAGGTATAAGTTTAGTCAACTGTTGGCAAAAACTGGCTCATTACTGTGTCCTTGAGGTGGCTCATTTCCATAAGCCTTTGCTTTGGTAAGCCTGGGTCAGAGCCACCTGCCCTCCCAGGCCACAGAAGAAGAGAGAGCTCCTGATGTTCACCAACTCCATTTGCTACCAGTGCTGCATCCCACAGGTCTCAGCTCTCCCCATATGCCAACGGGCTGTAGCTCCAATCCTGAAGCCTGTGCTGCTGTTAGAAATGTGCCGTCAGGAAAAGCCACTGGGTAAGAGGCTGTTGCAGGCATGTCCTGGCCAGGAAGGAAGGAGCACTGCTGTGAGGGCCACCTCTGTGAGCAACACAGGCAGAAGGGCCACATGTCCATGCTGTGAGTGGGATAAAGTGTCACAGCACCCCGTGTTGGACTCTTTCCTCACCTCCCATCACACCACCATTTTTGGTGCCAGGCACAATGTGGTGGCAAATTCCAAGTAAAAATGTCACTTCTGCGACATTTTGGCAGTTTCTTGGCCACAAACCTATGCACTTCATGGGCCTGAAATGAGACTAATAGAGCAACTTGCAATTCCCAGACCTCTTATTTTAGACTCTCTCCAAACTCAAGTGGACCTTCTTATTTCATTTCTTCACACTCAGTTCAGATTTGAAAGAGATCTTGGCAACTCAGAGAGATTTTGAAGTGATGAATAAAACTGCACACTTACAGCAAAGGATGACTCCTGCAGGACTCTGCCTCCATTTCCTGTTCACGTCAGAGAGCAATTCAACCGAGTAGAGTAGATAACAAGTGGATTTTTTCATATGCATCCATAACAAAGTCTAAAAAACAGGAATAACAACAAAGTGCTTAATACACAGTATTTTCAGAATGAAACAGATTAAAAAACACTCTCTGAAAGAAAACAAACCTATTCATTTTATAAGTCCTCTGCTCAAGTCTCCAAATCACACTTTTAACTGTCTAAATACATACAACATTAAACTCTCCTTTCATTTTCCCATGATCTCTTCAGCTGCCCTGGTGACACATACTCCTCCTACCTGATCTCACACTGGAAAGCCCATCTCCTGCACATCTCAGTGCTGCTGACACGGGCCACTGCTGCTTCAGGCAAACTCCTGGGGCTTTGGGTATCCAGGTACCAAAGCCCCATCTCCCAGTTGCCTCCGGCGCTGCAAGCCCTGCCCTCCCGGGGCTGACTGCTGCCAGCCTGCGCCGGCTGAGTCCCCGGCCACTGTCACTGCCCAGGCCCAGGCCCAGGCCCAGGCCCAGGCCCAGGCCAGGGATGCTGGTTCTCACAGATGGCCCGTGTTTGCTACGTGCAGCCAAGGGACATGTAGCACTAAACGGCCGGCTGTCTGGCTGGAGGCCTGCAGGCTGGTACCAGCGGGGCCGGGCAGTGCCACGCGTCTGTCCGCTGCGCCCAGGGATCGCAGCAGCGGGGCTCAGAAACAGCCCAGCTACGCGCTGCTGTGACCACACGCATCTGTATTCACACGCCGCCTTCTCAACTTTTATGCTGTTAGCAACTTCAACGAGAAAAGCCCACTGCTGCTTTCCACACTGCCTGTGTACTTGAGATTTTTTTCCTTTTTCTAATGCAAAGGTTAGGCAGTGCTTTGCTGTAATTTTGGATACGTTTCCTCCTTTGCTTGTCTGTGCTTTTTCCAGCAACAGTGTCAAGAAAGTCTCTAGCCACTTGGTAATACTAGTTGCAAAGCTCTCCCTTGTTTCCTTAGAGCAGAAAGCTGTCTGTGCTCACACTGGAAAAGACCATATGCTGAGAAATGCAGTGTTGCTTTTGTGCCCCATATAGCATTGCTCTTCTTCCCTTAGGGAAGAGCAGTCACAAAGAGTCCCCTTACTCCGTGTTAAGAAGTGGAAGTGCTTACTGTGATAGTAGCACTGCCTTACCCAAATAGGCCAAGAGACAGAGAACTCTGAGTTAGTCCAACTACTGAGGTTGAAACAGATTTATAAAAACATCTTTCTATATTTATTTATTTGTATATACATTTCTCATCCTCATATTTTTCTCCCCTCTGGTAACCTGATATTCCTGCATGTCTATTCCTTTGATGCATTTTGGCTTCACTTCCTGTCAAATTATTTCATTTTATTTAGCTTCACCTGTCAAAATACATGAGCTAATTCTCTTTGTGATGACCTGCCACTGCTTCTTAGTCTCCGGTGACAGGATGCAGCAACTGCATGCCTGCAAAGCCTGTGCCATGAAAATCACCTGGGCACCTGTACCTACACATAAGCAGAGAAGACAGATCTAGACTGAAATGCCTTGACCAGCTTAACTCTGCTCTTGGGTGATGCCAAACAAGAAACCTCTGCACATAAGCATGGCCCTTTAATTTCTTTTGTCTCTGGGTTGCCAAATGTTCGATGTGTAGGTTCTAAGACAATGGATACCGCCATTTATCTGAATTTATCTCTCACCAATTCTAAAGTTCACCCTCTGGGAGAACTTGTGTAGTGTTTTGGGGGGTAAGACAACATTCTAGTATAATGGATGTTCTGAAATAATTTCTTATTCTGTGAATTGACTGTGTACTACCTGACTAAAGGCAGCAGCAACTCTTCATAATACTATGGTATTTATTTTTGTCACTTTCACTGCTGTGATGCTGGGTATTACAATTTATCTGATTTCTCACTCAATGTGCAGAGCCACAATAGCTCCATGCCACCTTGTAGCACAAAGTCCTTCCCTGGTTAGCCTCACGGTTGTCCAGCAAGTCATTACTTGCACTGGGAGTGGTGAAATCCAAAGCCAGAGTATCCTGGGTAAACAGATACGTCTTTCATCTCCCCTGCAGAAGTGGGTGAGTGAGAATTGGTGTTACACAAGACTCTGTTGATGCTGTTCAAAGTGGTGAGTTTTACCCTTAATGTAATACTGAAGGAACACATGTGGTGACCAGTGATTGATTACCTTCACAAAGCTCATTTTCACTCAGCAGTGGTGAGTTTCAGAAGGGTGATAATAACAGATATCATTGCCTAAGTTCCCTCTCATATGTTGTTCACTGTCCCATGAAAATAAAAAAGTGATTAATTCCTCTAACAGCTTTTGCGGTACTCTGGAAACATGGACCTTAAGTGGCTGATGCTGCATATTTACCTATAGCTGCAAAAGTCCATAATGGGTCCCCTTTAACAATGAAAACTGAGGACAACACATCAGTCAAAGAACTGGAAGAATGCCTGTAAGGAAGTAATACTATTCATAGAAACAAAGCTCTAAGCAGGGATTCAGAACTTCCACAGGACCAAAAATGAACAAGAAGGCTATGTCTACCTGTGAGTTGGAGCTTGCATGCTTGAAGAAAGAGAATCGGAGTTGGAAGCCTTGGAGATGCTTGACTAAGGTTGCAGGTGCAGGTTACACAGGTAACCCTAAGGAAAAGGTAGATGGCTCACATTACCTGTTAAAATAAGGAAATACTCCTCTTCAGGAGATTTTAACTGAGATGCTTCCAAGCATGAAATCTGCTTAAAAAGGGCACAAACATATAGATTACGAGGGATCCCAAAGGGGTGAAGGCAATACCTGCCAGTGTCAGGAGTGCACCATCCTCTACAGCAGAAGGCCCAGCAGAGAAGATTGCAATGGCCACTGCAGGTGCAACTTCCTGTCTAAGGGGGTCAAACCAGCAGCTTGCTCCTCCTCGTAAGTGGTACCAACCGCGGAGGTGCTGGTGCTGGGTTAGGGCACTGCTATCCCTCGTCCTGCGCCGCTTCCATGTCAGAACCGGCAGCTGCTCAACCCCCTGCCCCTGACACAAGCCTGAGCAGCACCTCACAGGGTGCACGGTGTCAGTAGGAAATTGAAGTAATGAGGCTCAATTAAGCAGCTCCCCATACAGTCGTGGATGAACTTGTCCCAGCAAGAGTACCTAGATCCAGTGGCTCAGCAGGGTGGTTGTGTGATGTGCAGCTGGTTCAAAGCCATTTGTAGAACACTGAATATTCCTCCTCCCTGTGGGACACATTTGCCCTTTTGAGTACCACACACACAGGGTGTAGCCAGAGGGGCCACAAAGCCAGAGGATTTTAATGCCTCCCCTTCCATTTTTATATATGCCTGTTTACTGAGAAGTAAGAATAGACAAAGGGAGAAAAAGTCTCTACATAAAAATCAAGAAGGCTTTGGCTGACATAACACTGGTTTGCTTCTGCAGTGAAATTTGGACATCATTTAGCTTTGCACTCATTAGTGCATATGTAGGACAACACTCACCTTCACTTAGAGGGCCAGCACAAAATTTTGTGCCATTTCTTCTTCCCAAGTAAGTCTTCAGTGTGGGATTTACACGGTGGCCGGAATTTTTGCAGCCTTTCGCCAATGGTGTATTTCTGTAGAAATATACAGATCTGAAAACATAAACCATTTATTCCCATTAAGAGCACTTAGAGAAAAAAAAAAAATCAGTCTTGTTTAAATTTTTTATCGTTAAATTTTGTAATTTTTTTTTTCACCAGCCCTTTTTTCTCCAGCTGCTTTCATATAAACTATGCTCCTAAACTTCCAGCCACGATGGAAATGGGAAGTTGGGTTCTGATGTCAGGCCACAGAAGCTGTACTTGCTTTCTTCTGGGAAGCAATGCTGCTTACAGATTTCCCAATTTTTGCAACATGTGAGTCACTTACTTGCCTTTGGCTACAGCAGCATGTAAGGTTTGCAGAGCTGTACATAGATAAGCGTGTACTCAGAGGAGCAACACTGTCCGCTGCAGAACACCACTCAGCTGGACAGCTGTGTGGCAAAGGGACCTGGAGGTACAGTGCTGGGGGACTTTTGGTGTGGGTTTGGACAGGGGGTGGCCCCTTTGCAAGGTGGTATTCAGAGGAGGACATGAGAAGCCTAAGTAATTCAAAGGCCCCAGCATTCTGGGAAAGGTTTGCACTGACTGACAGTAATATAATGTTTGCATAATTGCCCAAACATCTAGCCTCTGACTAACAATAATACTGCTATTCTCTGAGATACACTTTATTTTCCGAAGTGACCAGATAACAGAAGCAAAACACTCAATTTCACAGTTACATTGAAACAAAAATAATTACAGAATGCATGCAGAAATTAAAATCTATTACAGGCAATTTGTGCTAAGAAACTAAACATCCCCTAAAGCTAGACAACTTCAACCATTTCGGTTTCATTTTGTTATGATTGGTTATCGTCTCTGTTTCACTATTTAGGCCTGAGATCTTTTCTTCATGTCTGCTCTAATCCCATTCTTTTGCTGACTTCCATCATTCTGGAGATATTCTAGGTTCTAGACAATGTGGATAGTCAATTCACATAATTAAAATGTAACTACAACCATCTTTTTCATTTTCCTTATCACAAAATAATACATATTGAATCCTAAAAAATGTTATAGACGTGTTTCTCATTTTGAGTCTTATGCAGTATCCACTGGAGATGAATGGGATAATTTCCCATGAATCCAGCAAATACTAATACAAATAATACAGAAAAAAAAAAAAGCACTCATAAAAAAACCCCTTGTAAAATTACAGGAATGCAAGAATCTTCTTGACTGAAGACATGCAACCCCCGAATCACTGAGTAACCTATTCCTCAACTTTCAACCTTCCAGATAACATTACCCAAAGAAAAAGCAGCTTATTTTCTCCTTTCTAGACATATTTTGAGCTGCCTAGAAAATCATAACTACAACTTATTTTTCTATACACACATCCCCTCCAAAAAGCACAACATGGCAAGTGACCAGACAAGTCATTGTTAAGCCCTGTTAAGCCATTTGGGGTATCACCTTCAGAGGCTCCTGAGATATTGTTTTTGTTCACCCTTGAGGTCTGTAGTACTCTGACCAACTCTATTTGGCCATAGTTCATTAGCTAAGTATTTCTGAAAGGACAACAGAGCATTTGTTCCGATGCTCTAAGTGGGAAAACAAACCTGGGTACCAGTGTGCTGTGTCTGTCCTCGTTCCTGTAGTGAGTATTTAGAGCTCTGTGACAGCACTACTGAGTCCTGGCAGACTTGGAGAGAGGGGCACCAAGCTGTCCATCAGCCAGTGGAGAAGGGTCTGACAGTGAGTTAGAGCTGAAGGAGAGTGAGATGGAGAACATTTGCCTCAAGTGCTGAGCACTCAGGGAAGGTAATTACTGTAATTTGTGGCTCTGCATAGTGACCTCCTTGGCTATGTGCAGTTCTGAGACACAGAAGTGGCCCCAGTTAATGGGCTTCCACCACTGCCACCAAGGGCAGAATTTGCACCTCCTTTCTTCCTGTTCTCTTCCTATAAACAACTACAGACCATCCTGTCCTCAGCCTCATGGCTGAGGGCCAGTCTGCAGATACCACTTATGCCATCAACACCATCAGGGAAGACAAAGTTGCAGCAGGTCTGACCTAGTGCTTAGTATGAGGTACACCATCAGTCAGCTGCTTGACTCAGTCACACTCCCAATCATCTGGTGGGAAACAAGGGGCAGAAAGAAAGTACTTAGCAATGAATCCTAGCATTTTTTTCTCCCCTCTACATTCCTCCCACCTTAATTTCATCACTTTTCTGCCAAAGGTGGTAGTGGTGGAGAAATACGGTGCAAGTCTAAAAAGTCTTTTTTGTAATGAGTTTCGGTACCAAATTCCCAATCCCTGCTTTTCCAGGTGGCTTGTTTTTATCACACACACCATAACCCAGGAGTATCCTACAGTTTCTCCCCTGACGGGTTAGATACTTAAATGCACAACCATTTATACTTTCAAGAATTCCAATCTGCAGTTTCCAAATGGAATTATGCCAATCACGCAGGCCACCTGGCTGAATTCGTTCTTAGGAAGTCGTAAATAAGAATGACATGGGGTCACTTAATGGAAAGGCTCTGACATTTCATCCATGGTTTATTGCTATCCTCTGGTCCAACATGAAGTGAGCTTATGGTCTCAGCTTAGTTTTCAGTGGACAAACTGTCTCTGTCACAGGTTCCCTCCCCCTACTGTCAGGAATCCATATGCTGCAGAAAGGATTTTATGGTCTCAGTTCTGTGGGCTGTACCTAGCAGCACGCTCACTGATTTCAACAGCACATTTCCCACATCTGGAAAGGCACCACAGAAATTAATTCTGTACAAGTGCAATAGTCAAGGAGGGAGCACACACAGACCCTTGCCCTTTCACTTAACAAAATCATAAGATTCAACACTAAGTTCAAGAAAAAGAATTCTCATCATAAAAGCAAGAGTAGGTTGCAAGGCTGAACACACTAGCACTCTGCAAGGCTGCCCTGCTCATGCACACATGCACACAAAATCTCTATTTTCAATTGCCTCTTGGCATAAAGAGAGCAGTTTTGATTTAGAAAAAGGCTCAGAACTGGTATGAGGATCTCATTTATTTCTCCCAGGAAACATTTTCTCTTTTGGTCTCCTCAGAGGGACGTGTCTTTGTAGGCAGGATCAGCACGGCCAGGGGAGAGAACAAAAAAAAAATCATTTGCAGATTCATGATCACAGTTTCAAGAATCTTCTTGGCTGGGCACTAGCATTAGTCTGTAAGTGTATGTGTCTGAGGGAGGATAAGGCCTCAACATAAATAAAAGGCAGGTTCAAGGAAGAGAGTAATCTCTTCTGTGTCCTTAGTGAATAGGACAAGAAGCAGGCTTACGTGCAGCTAGATGTTAAGAACAGAATAGCTAGAGAAGCACTGAGAAAGGCTGCCCAAGGTGTGGGGTGTTCCTGGGGAGACACAGACATGGCTGGGGACAGAATAAATCACCTCTTGACAGACAGTCCAGCCCTGTGACCGACAAAAATATTTTACTCCCTGCCACCAATTTGCTGGTTTCTGAGATCTTCCACCCTGCTCCACTGAGAGCGGTGATAAAGTATCTCAGCTCTTCCTATCTGATCTCACGTGAGAGTACGCCAAAAGCAGCAAGGCAAACAGACGGGGAAAGCGTAGGCTCAGAGCATGAAACGTGGAAAATCAGGATATACTGATGGCACGTGAGCCATCCCTCAGCCTCCAGGTGAAGTACCAGGGCTTGGCCCGCTCCTGGGTGTGCCTGCCCGCCTGACACCACAACAGCCAGGAGCACAACCAGCCCGCGGGTCGTCCCCATAACTCAGTGGTCTCGTAACCTTTATGAGCAATTATTCAGCAACATCCAATAATTAAAAACAAATATGCTGCAGGTAACATGGAGAACAGCTGACAGAGTCTGGGAGTAAAGACACCACATAAAAAAAGATTAACACAACAGGCTGCCATTGAAATGAGGCAGACTCCACGTGAACTGATGGCTGCTGGAGTCGCGTTTCTACAGCTAGAACTTTTCTTTTTTAGTGTCCTTTTAAAGAAGCTGAAAATATCCACTAACCTCGAGAACAAACATATCATTTTAAAGCAGAATAGGCCTGTAAGACTTTTTAACACTTGTTCATTGATTATATTAATGCCAGAATATATTAAAGAAGTGCAATATAAATTTGATTTTAATTGTTTTGTACACACGCCAGTGAAAAGGAACTGATTGGATACAGTTCACAGGCAGTATGTTAATACGTTATTTTCATATGATGATAGCTTTGCATAATCTTTCTTTTTCCAAGATTTAGAAGAACCTGTTGTTAACCAAAGCACAGGAGAGAGGAAGAATACAATTTACATAAAATCAGCTACCCTACACATTAATTAGTAATGTGGCTGAGCGGAAGGTGTGTTCACTTAGTAGAAAGTACACTTTATAATTTATACACCAGCTGTTTCAGTGCTTTCTAGTCCATTTTCCTCCCTGCCTGCCTCTAATGAAATCGTGTTACTGGAGAATTGACTGGGGTGAATTGAGATTTTAATCCCATTGACGCTTCTCTATGGAAAGGCACACTGGTGGGAACTTTTAATGGAAGGTCTGTAATCAGAAGACACTTGTATTCAGTCCCCCACTATAATGACTCTCATCAAATGTTAAAGCCCAGGCAGTGTGCAGAAGGCTAGAATTTCAAGGTTTTTGACCAACCCCATTTGAGGCATTCCTCTGGGAGTGTGTGATTACTCAAGTTTAGCAGTTTATTGCCTCATCTTTCAATATCCAGTGAAGCACAAAATTCTCATCTAGGTTGCTCTTTTTACTTAAAGAACAGGCCAAAATAGACTGCAGAGCTACTAGCACTGTCATTGAGGTTAATTCTTGCTTCTCAGTTAACAGGAGATCAATGGAAAAGCTTTAAAATATTAGAACACAAATGCTGCTTAGTCTCTAAAAATGCTCAGCAGCCTTTGTAAAAATTCTGGTTCACACCACACTTTTCCAATACACACACACACACTCTCTCACATTTATTTATTTATTACCAAGTGCTCCTTTAAGGCTAAGAGTAACATTAATTGAGAGGTGGTGCTGTTCTGCAAAGAAGGATGTAAACATGTATTAAAATCCAGCAAAGTGAACAGTTTTCCTATTCCCCAAACTTTGCAGTCAAGAAAAGTACAGTCATTAAAAGAGAGGTGGTCAAAAAGCAAGCTGAATTGGGAGTTAATGGGACTCATTATGTCGGCTGCATGTTAGTAATGTCTCCTTCTCTCCCAGAAAAACATGCAGAAATAGACACAGAAAAGCAAAACCCACTTTAACAAATGCCTGTTAAAATCCCTGTGAGGAGAATGCATTTGCTCTGAACAGACACAAACACATCAATTAATACAGTGGAAGCCACTTAAACAAATACACGTTAAAGAAATAAACTGGAAAAATGAAGGAACTTCTGACAAAAGATGTCAAATGCTGTTAAAAAGAATAAATCTATTTAAAAGACAACATATTTTTCAAATGCAGCAAGTCAAAATAGAAGGAATAATAGGAAGAATGCCTCTGAAGAATTAACATTAAATAAAAAAAAGTCTTCCCCTTCCTTTTCCTTTCCCTCCTCCCAAAAAAAGGAATCAAGATGAAGGTTTCTTTAATAAGCATTTCTCTGGCAACTTAATGAATACGTCTGAATGACTTTCCTTATTCCCCATTCCTTTCTTATTGAATTGGTCAGACAAAGGTCTAATTTGGGAGTGTTTTTACTTAAAGGAGCTCTTTCTTTCTGACACTTCTTTCGGGCCAGCATGGGTTCAGGATTTTCCGCTCCTTATGCAATTCACTCCCTCTGCTCCCTTTCTTATTTTACTTATTTCAAAAAACGTTAGGATCCTCTTGTTATTAGAAGTTCCCTTTTTATGGCTTCCCATCTGAATAGGTACCTACATTCTCAGATTCCCTGCAGAAGTCATTGCAGTTATTGTATATGTACTATAATTCATACAGGAAGGATTATAATGTAGCTTTTCGCTGGATGATGTTTGTGTGCATTTTTCAAGGCTTATTTAATGTAGATACATGTCTATAGATTTCTCTGTGTGCCTGGGTGACTTTCAGGAGGTCTCCCTTTGGGGGGATTACTTGACAGCTCTAAGTGTCCAAATTTGAAAGCAACATCCGAACTTCAGATTTCTTTATAGTTTCCATAGCAGGTCATGAATGCCTTTGGTTACATCAGCTCTAATTTTTCCAGACTCTCTCCTGCTTCCTTTTACCAGCCTCCTGTCCACTTCTTGGACAGTTTTGTCACTCTCCAACCTGGCAAGTCAACCGCTGTTCCCAATAAGCTTTCTACTAGTGTCTCTCAGAAGTACTGATCCATACATCAGTGATCTGCATGTTTCACAGACATCCATTAATTTAATTCCTCAGCACCTATATTGGGCATGTAACATTACATCAGTCTGGCAGAGAGCGAGCTGAAACAGAGAAAAGCAACTGAGTCACCCAAGGGCACTCAGAAAATCTGCTCTAGAGCCAGAAATGTCATCTAGACTCCCATTTGTTAAACCCAGATATTGCTGAATATGTTTTGTATGGTCCTAATCCACCACAAAGATAACAATTCAGACATTCTGAAGTTGTGCCTAACCACATAATACTAACATCTTACTGTGTTAGTATGAGCTATCTTTTCTAGCTCTTCAGAAGTAAACAGCTTAGCAATTAATAAATAAGGCCATTAAAAGCTGACTAAATTTGAGCCAATATGACAGATTCTTTCTATAAAGGGCAAGAAGGCTCCTGAGCACAGGCTAGTACTCCACTCACTCCATACTCACCATTTTATTGATGCTGACCTAGTTATGAACTCTCCATTTTGCAGAGGACATACCAAAGAAAAAGTGGAGAGTGTTGTGAGATAAGAGTTGGTCAAAGGGGAAAGAAAAAGATGCATCAACACAATAAAATAATTGGCTGGGTTGTAGCATTGCTTGAAAGGACTGACAGGAGCCCTGGACCATGAATGGATCAAGGCATGAGCAATGCTGTTACCAAAACTAAAGACAGAGCAGTTTGCAATGTGTAATAGAGTTGTCATGTAAGAAAGGAAGGGGATAAAGAAAACACATTCCAGTAAAAAACCCAGGGATAGGAAGTATACCTGACCTTTCAGGCCTTCCCAGCACCATCTTTCTAGAATGCTTAGAGTGCCTTTTCACCCTTTGGTATTCAAATAGCTGTGTGTTGGTTAGAGGCATTGTGTATCACTAGACTAAAACTACAGAAAGGCTAAAGAACTTTATTTTCTGATTAGAATACAATTATAGGCATCTGCTGATTCCAGTTTCTGCAATGCCTTCTAAATAAATCAGTCATGGATTAATCTGATCCCGTACTTATTCTAAAAGATCTAAACTATAGATCTAAATATATTTTTTGAAAATAAGACAACTCCAATTTTTTGTCTCAACCTATTTAGCTTTCTTCAGGTGGTTACTTTTTGAAAATGTGGAGTGTGGTAAATTGTCCCTATAATAAAGACAGCAAAACTCCAAATATGGTGGAGACACAAGATATGAAGAAGTACTCCCATGACAAAATGTGCTTGTCTTTAAAGTTGGTTCTTCTGACTACTACTAAGGCATGACAGCCCATGTGCTACTGCAGCTGTGAAATGCAGCGAGGAGGGTCATATGAATAACAAGACCTTCTACTTCTAACAAAAATATTGCTGTTCATAGCAGGGAAGCCTTCTTAAATACATTTGCACAGCACTTAGCACAATGAGCCCCGGTCTTCAGCGATACAACAGTAATAACTGTCAATAACACTGTTTATGGACATTTTGTCTTTTCAACAACATAAGGGTGCTTTTCTAATCCACACAGCCTATAAACTTGAACTATTGCACTATTTCTAAGGGCAGAAGTGAGACCAGAGATCAGGCAGATGAAGCGTGTCTTTTGTGATTTATCTGCTCACTGCCACCACCTTCTTTCTTCAGTGAAACCATCAGGAGGCAATGATCAGTGCTTAACCCAAATGTAAATAAGTACAACGTCTTCTGGAGGCCAAAGCAATAATCCTATGCAGACAGATATAAAAACTGATACGACTGGGAAGCATAAGCCATCTACACTTTCTGTATAAGGTACCTATAAGGTAATTTAACAGGAAAGGTGCAACCTTTGTTCTGTGAAAAATCAACATGAGATACACGAGACAAAACCACAGACATCTACAGTAGGAAACAATTCCACGAGTCCCAGGAGATAGACTGGCCAGCCTAATATGGCACAGGTCTTTCCCCTCACCAGACTAGAGCTATATAGTCCACAGCATTCATTAATTTCTTGGCCTCTGTTAAGCTCTAATAGATTAACACGCCACGTGTTTTTTCCTCAGGACAGACTGCCTTCCACAATAGAAGAAAAGAAGAAAAAAAATTCCAAACCTAGTACTGTCATTGAGAGAGAAAAGAAGTCAACAGACACAGAAAAAAGAAATGTTGTCATTGAAATTTTGTTGTGTTGAATCACTTAAATGAGACCATTGCTACTATAATATATTGATTTTTTTTTTCATTTCCTGGGAGGATGCCATTTGAAGGAGACAAGGTGCTTCATATTTGCTTTTAGGCATTATTTAACACTAAGTTCTACTCTTCTATGTAAAGATTCAGTTGTTTGTCAGTAATTTGATAAGCATAATTTTGTCATATCCACAGGGGTATAACATGGTCATACAGCTCAGAGCTGTATAATATGCAGCAAGTGCTTTTATAAATTCCTGTGACCTACAAAACCCAATTTCGTATGTGAGTATCTTCAATAGATTGATCTAGCTTCCCTTAATATTTTATGACTATGCATGTTTAACAGGGAAGATGCTTATAGTGACAGTATTTTATATTCTTTAATTATGTGGTAAATATTCAAAACGCAATTCCATGGTTTCTCACAGGAAACAGTAATAGCAGGAGTAGTTACAAAAGTGCATGAATCAAGGAATAGGTTATTCATGCCCTGCACAGAGCAGAAGACAGAGCACAGAAAGAAACAGTTGTCTTTGAATTTCCAATTAATAAAGATGTCCATGCAAGTCAAACACGTAGCATAGCAAGTTTCTACTATTCAGGCTATATTGGACCCTTTCCCAGGAATTTCAGTACCAAAACTACCCCTTTTCTGCAGTAGCATTACTCCAGACCTTCATGGTTTGGTTTGCTTTTAGTGAACAGGAGTCATTTACCCAAGCAAGCCAGCCAACACAGGATGAAGTGCATGTGGTGTTATTTTCCACATGAATCACTGACACGGTGACTTAATTTTCAAAGAGGATGGAAAAACAACACTACAGGATTGGTGTAAATCTAGCAAGATGGGCAAAGGAATATGAATTTGTGAAGACCTAATTAATAGCTCTTCTGCAGATAGTGACTAAATGCAGGAAATAGATATCTGATGGCTAATGTTTTGGACCAAATGGTCTACAATCACAAATTCACAATTCTCTGGAGATTTTTCCAGTACTCAGCTGGTAGACTCTAGGACAGATAACTTGCAGAAAGGTGTATTTGTCCCACAAATACTCAGTACTCCAAAATACATTAAATTTCTTGTTGCTTTTGGGAAAAAAAACCCCAACTGAAATAGACTGCTTATTTTGAAAACTTCAGCCAAACTGTAGGCAGAACTCACTGTCTCAAAGGTAAATGTAATCTAAGTAATAGGAAATTAAAAAACAATTAAAAATACATAGCACCTGTTAACTGAAAGGCAATATATAGCATTTGCTAAAAAATAAAAAAAAAGAATAAAAAGAAAGTTAGGTAGTTAGATTATGTAGAATGGGCCAAATCACCACCTACAGCAAAGAGTCCCCACTGGTTTTGGAGGTACCTGTACTCAGCTGAGGTCAGGATCAGTTTGAGGAAGGATGCAATTGCCAGAAAAGGCTTCTGGGTTTCAGCCCCGCACTGTGGTGTCTGCTCCAGTGAGACCCACTGGCAGCGTGGCTGTGGCAGTGTCCAGGAGAAAATCCATGACCATTTCTCTGTGAATGCTCTCTGTGCCTCCCACATCTGCCCAATTGCTGTGTCAGTCTGAGCTGATGGACCAGAAGCACCGGCCTTATAGTTTCCACAGGAAGCTATTTTTTGTGCCAGAGCGTTTCTGCTGCGCTCAGCCCTCTTGCAGCCTCCTCCAGACCGCAATGGGCTCACAAAGCCAGGTCCTGGGAGAGGGACTAGGTGCAGACTGCTCTCCTAGAAGGGGAAGAAGTCCCAGGTGCCACAGCACCAATGACTCCCAGCAAACACCCAAGTGCCACTAAATTTGTGTGCTACGTGCAGGCAGACTAAAGCGTGTGCTTAGAAGCAGGGCCATGACCATGGTTCAGGACCCAAGCTATTGCTACGTGTTTACACTGTGCAGAAAATGGATCCATGAAGCAGCACATATGTTTGTCTGATAGTTGTTAAACAGCAATTTGACTGCAGATCTTGTGGGAAAAATCTAGCAGGAAAGAGCCGAGTGTCTGCCTCGGTCTTGGCATGCAATAGTGCAGCTCCATTACCATTAGGGAATTGACATATGTCTAGAGTTAGGCACACTGGCAATCAAGCCACTTCTTTACAAATAACTAAAAAAAGTGAACAAACTGTTTGTTATCAAATTGATTCAGGCAGCTGGGACACAGTGGGTGAATACTATTGATTATTTTCATTCAGGTTTTAAAGTGAATTTACTTTGGCCGACTGCTCTCCTTTCATATTTACTTGCCATGAACATTTGAGTGATCAAGTTTTACTAACACAGATGTGACCTTGACCAAGTCCTTTTACCCCTCTGTGCTTCCATTTCCTGCTTCTTTCTTACCTGTCTCAGCTGTAAACTCAAATAGATGGCATCTGTTAAGGTCTATATTAAAGACTATACCTTAATTAAGTATACTGGGCTCTGTCTTGTCTGGGATCATTCTGCACAATTCTAATACAAATCAGAGTAACAATAAATTGTATAAAATGCATTTCAAAGTCTTGTGTACGGTGGGTGTTAGTGGGGAAGGAATCTGAAATTCAGAAGTGACATCTGAGCCAGATGCACTTGCTTTCTTGCTCATCCAAACATGTAACCCATCTGCCCAGTCGCTGAGAGGCCACACAGCTGAAATAGTGAATACTGAGTGTGAGCTACTTGCATCAAATTGCTTCCTAGTGGGGTTGGAAAAAAAAAAAAAAAAACACAACAGGAAAAAAAAAACTTTTAAAAGATTGTTGAACAAAAAGCATAGAACTAAATTCAGATCTGCTCAGAGAAATTTCAAGAGCAGAAAAAAGTGACTACTTTTGTCTGCTATAATACTTGCAAATTACATGTTCTGTTGCACCCCAGTGCTTTTTGCTTGAGTTGCCTGGTAAGCAGACAATTTATAAAATAGAAGCAAAGATGATAATAAAAAGCCTTTTTTTCATTTCTCTAGGACCACACATGGATGTGGCCCTAAAGAAGTGGGGCCACAACAAAACACACATAAACACTGCTTTCCTACAGACTTCTGTCACAGGTCCCTAATGTGCTCCACTACATTAACTCAAGTTCTTTCCCCTGGCCTCTGCAGTTTCAGAGCACTCCAGCTCTTCCCAGATCCCTTGGCTACTTTTGCTGGCTACTGCAAGACAGCACACACCGTAGCCGGTTTAGTCATCCACCTGCTTACCTGCCTGTGCCGAGGGGGCCATCACCAAGCAGAAGGGATGATGGTCCTGTTCCCCGTCTCAGTGGGAGTATGTATGAATTTTGCCTTCTTTTTTCTTTGGCTACATGTTTTTCCACACAATTGCAGGAGTTAAATAACTTTGAGACCCCTCCCTCATCCAGTCTTGTTGAGGCTATACAACAGGTTCAAGAACTAGTAGAGAGTAACCCACAGAGGACACACCTCTCTGATCCTCATTTCCACAGGAGCTCTGGCCTTGCAGAAGCTGTTTCACCAAGGGCGTGTGGGCAGCACCGGCACCAAGCACAGTGCAGTTCCCGTAGGTAAGGGATGTTGAGCCCAGAGAACTTTCATACAGCAAAGCCACCATCTGCAACATCCCTTCCTTACCACAGGACAAGTAAGGAAAGGCAATAGCTTATGCCTCTTATGGAACAACACCAAAAATATGCTTTTGAGGAACCCAAAGTGTAAAAGGCCTTCTTTCTGAGCTGCAGCTGCTTAGCAGAGAAGTCCCTGAGCACCCATTCCCTGCAGTTTATCACTTCTGATGGTCAGCCATCTCAGCCTTCTAGATCACTAATCTCAGCTGCTGAGGTAGGATACCGTCCTATATTATTTAAACCCTTTACTGATGAGAGCTGGATTCTCAGCTGCTGTAAATTGAGACAATTTCACTGAGCTCACTCAAGCTAGGTAAACTTAAACCAGCTGAGGATCTGGTTTAACCAGTGTAACTTCTGAGTGCATTTACTGAATAATGAAAAAGAGAGAAGAATATACTCTGTTATTGGGGATATTCAGTTTGTATTTCTGAGTTTTGTGTTGGCAAAAAAAAGGAAGACGGAGTGAGGTGAGAGGAACTGGTTTTGGCCTGCTCAGGAGCTGCAGAGCTGAAGCTGGGAAGCAATGCAAAAGAACACTTTAATAAGTAGAGAGTGCCAAATGAAACACTGGCTTTTCTTCTCTGGATGGAGAAAGCTAAATACAATATTCATGTTACCTCAATTTCTTCCATCGCTCCAGACAAAACCATTGCCAAGACAAAATAACCCCCTCTGCTATTGCATAAACTCTTCATGTGCAGTTATTTGTACTAGCCAAACAGAAAGAAATTAATCCCATTTTGAGCACTGAATGCGTGGCCAAAGATTTCATTATACTGTTACCATTTGGGGCAAATACGCAGGAAGAAAAGAAAACTCTGCCAGGATTTTAGACTGAAATGTACATTTGAAACTTAGCTCGAGACTTCCCAGTGCCACTGTAAGGGTTTTTTTCTGATGTTTCACCCTGGAGGCATCCTGTTGTGAGTTCAGCAGGCAAGATGTTGCCATGACATATACCTCATCAGATCAAAGGCAGCGCACAGAGTGCCAGGGACGGATATGATTCTTTGGACTAATTTTATTATTGTAACTCAGTGACTTCAGGGTGTTACACCAACGATGAATTTGGCTCATCATATACCAAATGAAGCTTAACATCTTTTGTTCCAAGTCTTCCTCTCTATCCACCTCCTCTGCTACCACCTGCTATTACTCTTTGGGTGTGTTTACACCACATATTGCAAACAGCCATGAGCAAGCTCTGCCCACGCTCCAATCTGACAGAAGCCATGTGACTGCACTGGCATCAAGCCTGAGCTAATAATCCCTCCTGAGAAGGATTTTTTTCAGAGAATAGCATGGGCAGGATGAGTGTACATCTACCCATACAGTATCAACATGCCCAAAGAGTAATCTATGCTGGGAATCTCTGTACAGGTCTGGGATCTTCTCCTTTCCTTTCTCTTTCCACACACAGACTTTTTCCCATGCCCTACATAAAGAGATCTTACACTTGCATTCATCATCCCCACAGTCAGCAAAACGCTCCCGAGTTGCACAGAGAATCACTGTTTTCATAGCAGTCTGTTGGTACAGAGCGCTTCAGAAGTGTTCAGTCCCACATACGAAGCTTTCTTCCCTACTAGTTTAAACAAGTTTTTCACCCAAAGAGTTGACAAAACGACCCCATCATTCAAACCATGCCACGTCTCCCTGCCTTTCTTTCCTTTGCCTTCTGCATCAACGCTGCTATGGCTTGTTGATGGTGCCATTCCTGCATATGGCTCATCACCCTTCCTTGCAGTTATACCTGGAATGATAGAATCATTTTGATTGGAAAAGACCTTTAAGATTGAGTCCAACTGTAAACCTCACACTGCCGAGTCCACCACTAATCCATCTCCCTAAGCACCACATCTGCACATCTTTTAAACACCTCCAGGGAAGGTGACTCAACCACTTCCCTGGGCAGCCTGTTCCAATGCTTGGCAACCCTTTTGGTGAAGAAATTTTTCCTAATATACAATCTAAACTTATTATATTTCCTGGATTCTTACTTGGCAGCTTCATCTTTTGCTTTTGAAGACCTGACAGAGCATTCTCCTGAGGTCTCACTGCTCCACCATACCCCTGACCTGCACCAGGGTGAAGACAAAGTATAACATACATTACATCTCCTAAATTTGTTTTCTCTGACATAGGCAGAACCTGGGGTTTTCACATAATATTTTTCAAACAATTTAATTCTACCTAAACTCAGTGTCTTTTACTTTACTTTTGTTATCTGTTTAAATGAACGACCACACACCAAGATAAGCCAAGTAGTTATCCACTCCATGATGGTTTCCTACACAACCTTCAGTCATGCACTCCTGTACTCAGCACTTGGGGTTGCTCAGTAGGCACACAGAAGCAGAATGAGGGCATGCTCCTGGTTTCAGTACGCTCAGTTATAAACTTAGGCTGACTATTTACATTTCTATTTCTCTGCATGTGCATAATGAGGAAGGAGGCCCACTGTTCACTAATATGGAACTCCTTCTTCCGCCCCAAATACAGGGTAGAACCAGGAACAGTCTCAGAGCAAGACAGCAATTTTAACATCTATTATTTTCATACCCACACTATATTTTTGCGCTAATGGAAGCTGAAAGAGAAGTCATCACTGTTTTTCCGGGAGCTTTACTAAGAGCTTTGCAAAAATTTAGCCCATAAAGATCCCTAATTAAACAAAAGAAGCAAAGGAATGTGGCTCAAGAATGAAGAAACAACAAAAGAGAGTAGAAGCACATCAAGAAGATAGAAATGAGATAAACATTTTACCTTCCTCAAAACCAGCAATGGAAATACTCTGAAAATTAACGTTTTGTGCGTGCATCCTCACAGCCACATTTACTATCCTTGTCAACGCCTTCCAAAACACTAAAAGGTTTTAAGTTCAGAAGATGCAGTATCACTTCACCTTTCTTCAAATCTGAGACTGCTAATGAAAGACCTTGTAAAAGTTATGTGGAGTTTGTATTGGCAAAGGATTATAGAGATACCTTTCCAGAGCTTAGCAGTAGCTCATGAATTGTCCATTGATGCCAGGAAAGGGAGCCAGGGAATCCAAATATCACTCTACAACTTACCCCCTCGCCCCTGCATGGGCTGCTGTTTCAAGTGAACAACCCTACTTCACAGTGATAAAGGAAAATTATTTAAAAGCCACTTGATCTGTGTTGTCTCCATTCAAAAAGAATCTAACCTGATTTATTGTGCCTCAAATGGCTGAAACACTATTTTGCTTAATGTCATAAAAACCCTGATATCGGCACCCAGCCCTAATAGAAGTATCGGCACCACGGTAGTAACCTACACATCGAGGGAAAACGCAGCTGTCATTTTTCAATATAATTAAACCTGGTTTCAAAAATCCAAAGGTCTGTAATATGAATTACACTAATTACTTCTTGTGGTTTAAACATTGATTTAAAAGTTAAATTTAATGGACTTAATGGATGTTGCTTTTCCCATCAGACTGGTGGCCGATGTTTGTCTTGTTTCTCGACCACTTATAGATTTCTGTTGACCCTTTAAACATATTACAACCGGCAGCCCGCTCATTCCTCCTGCGAGAGAGTACTACTATTACTTTCCATGGATAATCCCAGCTTCCATGTAACGTGTCTGTTGGAGTTATTTTTGGCAACCAAAAGCATACATAGTCCAGGAAATAGAAAAAGAGATCATTGGACTAAATTTTCAGAAATGTGCAGGCAATTAATTTTGCCTGGGCAGTATGTGAAATCCAAATAAACATTAGGAAATAGCAAAACGTGCAAAAATTCACAGGCTGACAGTGCTGCTGTTTGCTGCACACCAGTCCTTTCCTGCACTTGTTCATTGCTGAGCAGAGTCCAAATACAGAGGCAAGCATGCTGAGCCTAGTTCTGAACTCCAACTGGTGTAACTCAGAAGCTGTTGGAATTACATCCATGGAAAACACTTTGGAGACTGGAATCAGGTTCCCTCTTGAACTTTCTGCTTATCTGGAAAACACCAAAAGCAGTGCTCGGGTTGAACAAATAAAAAATGCATTACAAATAATAAACTGTGGGCTTACTGTTGCCTTAATGACAGAACCCCCATGGATTTCATGGAAAGTCAGATGAGATACACTTCATGTGTGATCTATGGGAGAAAAAGACCATCTCTGCATTTGGGCTCACACTCAAAAGTCACTCTCTGGGGTAATGGTTGATAATGCTTTGATTCTCTTCAGGAGGTAAAATTAGTCAATGCTGTATCCAGGCTAGACATTGTGAATTGTTCCACTGTTAAAATACAAACAAAGCTCAAGTTCTTCAGATCACAGACTGTGCCTCCATATGAGTTTATAAAGCACTACTTGGGAGAGAAGGTCTGATCCTGAAGGTTCAGGTGAAAACAGTGAGGAGTACTGATTGCTTCATATTCTGGGAAACAAGGCCATTTACAAGTAAGTACCTAAATAAAGAACTTAGGAGAAGGTTTTTAAAGTACCTCATATTGAAAATCTTGTTCTCCTAATATATCACAGTTGCTGAAGGCATCCTAGGCTAAGGTTAAACAACAGCAGAATGCCTGTTTTCCCACCAGACTGTTTTTACATTTTACAATGTTCACAAACAAGGGAACATTGATATCAAAAAAAGGAATCAAT
This sequence comes from Caprimulgus europaeus, assembly GCA_907165065.1. The sequence continues at coordinate 11,711,463 of OU015539.1, read as the reverse complement.
ACCTTGAGATATTTGTACCTTTTCTTTAGCAGAAACTCTAGATGCTAGAGAAGAGGTAGCTGGTAAGAATGGAAGAGAAGCCCACAAATATTTATTAATTCAGTCTATCAGGAAACCTACAACTGCAGCAAATCAAGTAGTAGAGTTTGCTATGACCACAGAATTGCCAGTTGTGGCTCAGGACAACAGAATTATTACACATTTATCTATGGCAGGCTTGGTGCAGTGGTGATGCCAAGGGGGAATTCTCATTCAGCAAAATGGTTTTCCTCTTTCTCTCTGTTTGTAGTATGTTCCTGAGCAAAGTCGTGTGGCTGTATTTGTCACTCACTGTGCCTGAAACTGTATCTGGTATGGCTTTTAGAAGAATAACTTTAGCACAGAGGAATTCTGCCAGCACCCAAATGACTGTCTGTCCAGGGAGTAAAACATCTGTGTATAAGTAAAATACATACATATTATCCATGTGTGGATTGAAAGATTTAACAGAGTCAAAACATACAGCTCTGGGAAAATCTTGTTATGTTAAGGGCCAAGTAATCAGCGTGTATAAACTAGCACGATTTCGTTGACACCAGTGAAGCTGTGCTGATGCACATCAGCTGAGGAGCCTGGTCTCATCAGTATGTTTTTCTTTCAGTATGGGAGTTCACTCAGCCCAGAGTTAAAGAGTACATCCTAATCCTCAAAGAAAAGGGGGAAGATTTTGGAAAAGTGATTTAATTCTTTCAATTTAGGAAGTCAAGCCAAATTAAAACACACTGAGGATTTCTGAACTGGATCCTACTCAATAGGGAAAACTTCTCTAGTTTAGAAAAGTTAAGAAAAAACTTAAAAGCTGTTGGAGTGAACTGCCAGTACTGGCCTCCTAACCAGCGTCTAACGAGAAGTGACAGAGCATGACCTATAACGTCTCAGATTTTGACTGACTGGAGAGTTTTGGTGGATGTGTACTGGCATGTGCAGCTCCTATGTAAACTCTGCAGTGTTATGATTGCATAAAGCCTTTTTATAGCTAGAAGATACTTGAGTTCATAACACATGCCTTTCCAGACTAGATAATAAGGGCATCCTTAATTAGTTTCTACCTTAAGATGAAGCTGTAGGGATGACAGGTTAATAAACACTTCTCCCTCTAAAGGTAATTCTGTAAAGAAAAATAACTAAGTGATGGAAGGAGTTGCAGAAAATTACTCTCTAGTCACGATTAATAGTCACAGTCCAAAGTTAAACATATCCCACCATCCAAACTGAAATCTGTTTTGACACTGGATGACGAAGATACGCTGGTCTCATTACCCACTCAACTTTCCTCTCCTCCTCTTCTTTCTAGCAAACATTGACACCAGACACCATATTATTTTTAAGAACTACTCAGATATTTTTCTAAGCACATATATGCACTTCTGTAGGCTTGTCCTTCCTCCTCCCTGCCTCTGAGGTACGTATTTTAACTGGCCCATGGACTTGCCTTGGTCCTCTTCTCTGGGAAGACGGTGTCTCCTCATTCCTGCAAGGTCTCACACAGACCCTGCTCATGGCAGCAGAGCTCACTGCCATCTCTTCACGAGTGTATCCAATTTCCATATCACTTCCTCCCCACACTGAATATTACATTAAACTGGAGCCAGGAGCCCTAGAGAGGGATGTTTGAGCATTTACCTCAACGTGTCACTGAGGTGACATATATCCCACGGAATGCTACTGGCGCTGAGAGTGCTCTGGAAGGACAGAAATTCTGTGTGCTCCTGACGAAGGAGGACGGTGCAGCAGCTGAGCCAAGGACCCTGAGCTCTGCAACGCCGCAGCAGGACCACCAGCCCTGTCCTTAACCCAGGAGATACCTGGGAGTCAGAGCTGTGCCATTTTCTCACTTTTGCTTTACTGAAATGAAGTAACTAATACCGTGTTTTCTCATCTCCTTGGCCATGAGGGAGGACAGATTCTTTAAAATAATGATTTTAATTCACAGTACTTAAAAATAGGCTCTTAACTCTATATGCTGGCATCTAAATAAAAGCAGCCTGACTTTGAGAGGTGCTAAGCATTTGCACCTCCCAGCAATGTGTACACGAGCTGTTTTAAAGATCTCCAAAGATACAGATTTTCTTCCCTGCCAATACCATTTCTCTCTCCTTCAATATAATTTTATAGGCCATCCATTTTGACATTACATCAAATTAACACTAAAAACACACCTACCACTTTGGATAGAGATTTTAAGAACCCACTCTTCACAAAGCACAGGGTAGGATGCATATTTTGTGTTACAGTCAAGATCACATTTAACTTTGAACATGTGCATAAGTCATGGAGAATTCATTTTGACTTCTGTGTTGTCCTGAACAATGACATTTTCCTGAATCGGGAACAAAGAAAGTCATTGGAAAAGCAGTGACAGCAGAATAGATCATGTAATGTGCAGTGTAGAAGGGGCATCTGTTTCTGCAAATGAGAGGCCCCAACAGAAAAATAATAACCAAAAAGAAAACTTGTTCAGTAAGATTTGAAAAAACAAAACAAAACAAAACAAAACAAAACAAAAAACCAGAAAAATTCCCCCCAGGTCCTCTGGATGAATTAGCCTATGGAGCCAGGAGTGCTAAAGAAAAAGGAGAGTGCATTGCTGTGAACTTATCTGAGCTTTTATATCTCTTCCATTAGGTAATTTTCAAGTAATGTTGACTTAGCAGTTTCAATTTCATTCAGAGGAGGCTAAACAATGTTAGAAGTTAAAGTCTTCCTTTCAGGTTTGCTTTACAATTCACTATTGCTCTTTCTACTCTTAAGCTTGTGCTCCAATATATAACCAGTTATATATTCCTTATTAAAAATGTACAATGTTTCAGAAAATTGAAATAGTTTTCAAAATTGTCCCCCACTGGCAATTCTGCATTTGATTGTCAAAAATGTTAATCTTTTCTCAGACCTGAAATTATGAGCCAGCTTTATTGGTCAAAGGCCATAATAATTTGAGCTCTTATTTTATAAACTCATTTCTGCCGAGTGATATCCTGATAGGAGCAAGAATAATAAATCACAAACATGTCCCCCAAGATTGCATTGTAAATGTCAAACTAGACAGGAAATTGTAATTAAAGAAAGGAAATTGCTACAAAGAAGCACTTGATTTTAAAATGAGCTAAGCACAGAATTTTCTAAGCATTTAATTATAGACCAATTTCAACCGACTGCTTTGCTTTTGCAGTCATATTTCTTATTATAACTCTTCTACATAATAACCAAATCTCCGTGCTTACGGTGGTCAGGAGCATTGCTACATAACAGTGCATAAGCATGAGGATTACTGCCTTTACAGGAACTATTATCATGTTCTGGTATGATGGACAGCGATATCAGAATTTTAAATCAGCGACAATCTGATTTTAACTCAGCAACCGAGTGGATATCTTTTCATAACAGCAACTGCACCTCTTGGCACCTCACTCTTAAACAAGCAGCAGGACCAGTTCTGAAACACCTGGACTGACAAACGCCTGGATGAGTGATTAATGTGCTGAGGGACAGGCACTGCCATCACAGAAAATCCGTTACCCATGAAGGCTGCCGTAGCTCCTATCAATCTAGCCAGAGCCTTTCAGTGCCATAAAAAAGGGTGCAATTCACTTCCTCGCCAACGCATATAAGTTAGAAAAGAAAGGATTTAGGGAGAAAACAATATGTTCTAGCAACACTAGTCTAGCAAACCACCTAAATATATGGATTGTGGTATGTTGTGCAATTCAGGACAGCCTTTTGGAGCCCTAAATTCTGCTCCTGACCCTTCGTTTTTTACTGATCTTCTGGTTCAAGAGAGTTAGCAGGCCTTAAAAACCCTCTTGCCATCTTCTCAGCCAGACCCAGGAGTTTGTCCTCAGTTGCCCAACCATCTTTTTCTACTTCTTGTCAATACCACAGTGGCATAAGTGGTAGGGCTGAAGTGCATAGTTCTCCTCTTTTTCTTTAGCATAGCCTAAAACTTTATTGGAAGTAAAATATACTATAAACCAGCACACTGTATTTTTTTATTTGAGAAGACAGATATGCAGAAGAACTTTTCTACAAGACTGAAGCTGGAGAAAATCCTGTTACATTGAATCCTCATTAGGGCCTAGCAAAATTCACTGAATACTTGACACTGCATATTTCCAACTAGTAAGGAATAAATCAAGATGCAGATGTGATCATTTGCACCCATAAGCTGACTGCAATGGAAATATTATGCTGCTGCAGGCACAAGATGGAATTGGATAAAGCCTAGTCAACTGGCAGATACTTACCAACCGAGGAATTGACTTGTTGCCTTGTGAACCAATGTAATGACCTAAAAATTAACCGCTCAAACATTTAGGAGAACAACGTTAATAGAAGAATTCTGATCTTTTACTTTCCTAGGGAATAAAAACCATTAGAGTGGATGAAACCGGTGTCACAACAGAAGCAGTATTTTCTTCAAAGTGCAGATATGTAACTGTAATGTAGTCATTATTTGGCACAGTATGTAAAGACCTCTCAAGTAGAATGGGGTAACACAATCTAATAAAATTAGTGCATCTGATAAAAGAGAAGTCCTGTAGTCCAGCATGGTTTACTTGTAGATTTAATCAGTAACCAGAGTTCAGGTGGAATGAGTGGACACAGAGAAACTGGTAATCTCAAGGGGAAAAAATGCACCAATTTGATTGGAGAGAAGTGTAAAGAAATAAGGCCAGTCAAAAAAATGTGTCTTGGCAAGAGAACATAAAAAAAAAAAAAAATCAGTGTGAAAAAAGCAGCAAATGTTTTGAGATTGCTTTTGTTAGGAAGAACTGTTGAACTCAAACTAAATAAAGATGTTGTGGGTCAAGTACTGTGCATCATCTTTGAGATATGTTCATATGGAAAGGACAGAGATGTTGCACATGTGAATAGGTAAGTCCTAAAAGAACAGGAAAAAAGCAAGAGGAACTAAGAAATGAGGAGTAAATAATTTGTGGGAATCCTATGGGGACAAGGATACAGATGGAGAAGACCCCTAAGAAAGCAGAACCTTTGAAGAAAGGATTCCACTGGGAGGTAGATTACCAGGCACAGAACCCAAAAGAAAGAAGGAAGCAGTGGATGTATGGAAAGAAAAAAGAGAACAGGTCATATTCTTTGGTAAGGTCTGTAGCAAAAAGGCTGCATTTGCCAGTGTGCCTGCCAGCAGGGCACATGGCTGGGGCAGCACTAATGACAGATGTGTGACTGAGCAAAACCACTGTTTCCTGGAGTTGGTACACTGCTTGTTTGCTGAATCTGAATTTTGGTATAACTCATAAAACAACAACAAATCGATACAGATGACATAAAACTTACTTTTTGGGTCAGGGTGAATAAATATGTGTCTCTTTCTATTCAGCATGATGTGAAGTAACGGTGACTGCAGAGGAGCAGAGGAAAATGAGGATGGAGAAGATGCTGTGATTGAATAAACAGCACAGAAAATAATCATGTCTAATAAAACATGCTCTTACCAGTGCACCTGGAGAATTCTCCTGCTTTACACAGAATTTTCGTCATGATTTCCTATTTCTGCTTTCCTTCATGGTTATGGCTTTGCCACAGAAGTGGCATTACTAACACTCAGCTTAAATCCTCTCAAGTTAGTTTCAAACACAGAAGAGAGTGGCAATTTTTGTAAAATCATAATTTAAGCTTCTCAGAATGACTGAAATACCTTGCAGAGCATTTTAGAACCAGCAGAGAGAGGCCAAGCCTGTGTCCAAAAACATTCAGCCACACTATGGGGATGGTGCCAGCATCAGGGTCTGGGTGCTGATGAGATTAGGGCCAACACTTGGATGTTGCTTCAGATAAGGCTTCCTTCATCTAAACCTGGCATTTTTGTCACTTCATCTAATTGTTATTACTTTATTTCTTGCACATTTTTCATTTCCCCTCTACTTGCATTCATTTTCTATTTCTTCCTGTGGTAAATTCAACCTGAGTCTGATTTTATAATTTTTTTTCAGGCAGACTATTACCTGTGCTTAATTCAAGCAATGCTGTGAATACAACCATTGCCCTGCATACGAGCAGTGACAGCATGGCTTCAAGCAGGTGCGAGCAGCACTGGAGATGGCAGGCAGGGAGATTGCTCTGGTGCTCCGGGGTGATGGCACAGGGAATTTGCAGCCTTCAAAACAGGGACCTGCCAAGGGCAGGAGCTGCTGCCTGCCCGCTCTCCCCTCTCATGCTCTGACCCCAGCACCCGCTGCCCCATGCAGACGGGCAGCTCTGCTACCTGATAAACACCTTGTCTCTTTGGAAAGCATTATTTCCTGATTGCTGGTGAGCTTCTAGTGGCACGGACAAATTTATTTTGGGAAAAAGAAATAGAATCAGGCATCCAGCTCTTGAAAGGGTACTCACCTCACAGGAGGCTTCCGAAACAGTCAGGTCAGGGAAGTAACACATCTCTGACAGGAAGATAGCACAATACATTTTCTGGCTCTATTACAGCGTCTCCATGCAATCTGGACATGGCATTTCATGACTCGTTTGCCTCAGTTCCTCATTTGTAAAAAAGAAGATAGAAATCCTTCTCACCTGCCCGGGCTCTAAGCTCCCGGGCGCAGGCACGGCCTCAGGCGCGGTTTTACAGCACGCAGCCTAACAGGAGCTAGGCCTCACCGAGGGCCTCGTTCCCTTGCCATGCAAACCCGAAACTTCTGTTACTGAAACGCTATTTACATTTGTCAGAGTATTCATTACGTTGTTAGAAATATCAGGTGAGACTCTTAGTGACAAAATTTGTGACCAGCACCTTAAAATGATAATAATAATAATAATATACATCACAAGGGGAAGATGTTTAAAATGGCGTCTATCACGCACTTCAGGAGGAACGCTGTTTCTGTTGCCCCCATGTAGCGTGTTTGCCCTCCCCAATTGCCAGTGTCCTGGAATATGCTGGGATCACCACACAAACACATATTTATATTTCAGCTTAATAAAATGGCTTTTTTATAACCTGCCTTAGGTAGCTGCCATTAGGTATGCGTGCTCACAGGGGAAGGATCCTGAATTACGTGGCAGGTATTGCTAACACAGCACTGGGAGTCATTAGTAGCAGCAGATTGTTGTGAATGTGCAGAATCAAGTCAGAGACACAGTAACGTATAAAATGTATATGTACACACACACACACAGAATGAGCACATTTAAAAAGCCAGCACTATGGTAAAGCTTCTTCCAATGCACAGGAAAGGGAATTGCTTTGTTTATTGCCATCAGTGCCCCTGTGAATCACAACCCATATCACTGGAGCAGATCAAAGGCCACAGCTTTAATTCCTCAGGAAAGTCCCACATCAGAACAGTCAAAATTCCAGGCGAAGCAAAAATTCCAACAAATGAAAATATCTAACTATATCAAAGTATCTTTTTAGGATATAGTCCCAGTGCTTCCTTTCAACCAAACTCTTTATATCCCATGAAAGCACTTCAACTTTATAAAAATGAAAACATAATGATCATTTTTCAAACATCTTGATCAAAATCAGCTTGTTCCCACAAATTTTTTGAGGCTGCGAAATCTCTGCTTTGCATGAGGAAGGCTGTAGTGCTCTGCCACTTGTCAAATGCTGTGTCACACATATTTTAAAACAAAAACCATTTTCTCTTTCCTGCACTCCTTTTCTTCCCTAATCAGTAACAGAAATAATCAGATTGGTGAGCAAGGCCTGGCCTTCTGCAATAGCTCCATTGTGTCCATACCCAGGGTAAAAGAAATCTGGGTAAAATGTTGTGTTAAAGCATTGTTTCAAACTGTAGAGAGATAAGACCCAGGATAGACACTTGGGATAGACAAATCCACAGATTTTGTAGACTAAATGCTGAAATCATGTTGAAGGAAATGCTGTCTTATGAGAGGCTGGTAGGATTTATCCAGGATCCCCTAAGAAGCTACTGAAGTTAGTGGAGAGCTAGCACCCCACTCATGCCAACTCATGTCTCACTGATGCCAACCTGTGTTACTCAATAGCCCTTATTGGTGCACTTTTCTGCTATTTTTTTTCCAGGATGTGGCTTTATTCTGTGAGTTAAAGTCTCCATATCCACAGGTTGGAAAGTCACATCACTGTGGTCGGAGGGGCATGGGCATAATTATCATCCGGGTCACCCCTGGTGGCAGAGGTGTCTTGTGTGTCTGTTTGCTTAGTGGGGGATAGTTTTAGTTTTTCTGCTGTCCTATTTGAACATGAAATGGCAAGAAATCCAGAGGATCCCAAGTCTGTATAGGAAATTAGCAGTCAGAATTAGGATACAGGGAAGCTAACTCAGTTCTGGTAAGTTCCTTTTCACAAAGCTACTGAGCTCAACTAGACATTACAAAAATCTTGGAGATGATGCTACCTACATATGCCATAAACAGATGTAGAGTTGGATTTTGTCCACATTGTGTGAACATTTAAAACTCAGTAGAGGCAGGATATGCAAACAATGAGGGAAACTTTGTGTATTCACTCATACATTGACTTATAAAACTCAAGCTGATGGGTCACAAAAATATTTGAAGATGTGCACATGAAAATTTCACTTTGCTTGTAGCAGTAGCTGTCTCAGCAGCATATTCTCCCAATAGACTGTATACATTAAGGCAACCTTTTTTCACTACAAGTTGCAGAATTATATATTAGCAGAATCATATAGATCTAGGCTGGTTATACAGTGTGTTGTGTGAGAAGGCTTCTCAATTATTTCTCACTGGTGCTTTCTGCAAAGGGTAAAGAAGAACTTGGTACACTCTGTTGCCATGGAAGTAAATAGGATGGCCAAGTCAAAGCTTCCCACCTACATGTCTATGCCGTCGTGACAACCAAGCAGAAAATGAAGAGTCCTTGCTACTGCCACAACCCTGCTTTCCTCCTGGTTCCCATCTTAATGGAAACCCAGTGCTACTCAACCCCCTTGCCCTCCACTTAATCTAAAAGAGTCAATATCAGATGGCAGCCATGCCATGGTCAGCCCCTTTGGCCAGATCTGGCGAGGCACAATGCTGTGTCCTGCCTCGAGCTAGCCTGCAAGGACTGCCCTCCAGTCAGTGACAGCGTATGGTCAGGGCGCCGGGCACCTCTGCTCAGCCCTGCACCATGCTGCGCAGACAGACAGACACCCTGACACTTCCAGACAGACACACAGCACTCCTCAAGCAGACACAGGGATGTCTGTGCTGACTGACACAGCGGGAGGTGGTGCTCTGTGCTGAACGTCCCCTGGGCACTGCTGTGCCACTGCACGGTGCAGGAGCACGCACCTTTGTGGCAGGTCTAAGTTCTGTAACGCATTGCTTTGCATCAGGACAGGGCTTTGGATCCCCATGAAGAAACCATAGCAAGAGCAAGGCCTGGTGTGCTGGTGAGGCGTGCAGCCTGGCTTTGGGGCAGCAGGCAGAAACAAAGGGGGACCTGCAATCCCAACAGAGCCAGGAGTGTGCCCCATCAGCCACGGCCCAGAGGCACCATCTCCACCCAGCAGCACGTGGCTGCTCCTCCCTCGCACGTGCCCTGTCCTGGGCAACCTCTGTGTGGGTCTCTTGTACGGCACTGAATGGTCCAGGTTTACAGACCAGCCCTCATCACACAGCAGTACTTTCTGTCAGCTTATCAAACTCCAGTAAAAGCAAACATTTCCCAAAATGCACCTCTGATTTACATATAAAAATTTAAAATGAAACCTCTACGGCATCAGTGCCAGCAGCATCCATATCACTAGATACAATCCAGACAATTCCTGCAATTAATGAACTGGGAAAATTACAGGTAAAAGAAAAATGACTGTGTGAAAAAGACCTTGAAAGGCATGAAACAGACAATCATTTTTTTCTACATTTTATTTCTCTTTCCTTCCCTTCCCTCACTACAATTTTATGCATAATTGTTTGGTCAGTTTGTTCTTCCCTGAAACTTTTACTGAAATGGATTAGGTAAACCATGCTCTGAAACAGATTGAAAATGGAAAATATGTAAATATATAGCATATAACTTATAAAATTGTATATATATGTGTGTGGGAGGGTGCTGGAATAAAAAAGCTACTGTTACTTGCTGGTAGAACAACATATCAACAACTGTTAGAGCTGACTTGAAGGTTAAATATTAGGAAGGAATCCAATTTCTCTTGTCTATTCAGCTCAGCGGTGTGTTAGATTGCGGTTGGAGTGTGCTTATGGAGTGTGGGATATGAAGTAGGCTAATCAATCCCTGCTGCTTCATTCTCAGGTTCTTCTTATATCAGGTCCCTGCCCTCAGGCAGCCTTCAGCTTTCCAAAAGCCAATTCCATACAAATAAAAATTGCGACCTGCAGCTAGAGGGTGAAGCTGAGTTTCCCCCTCGTGATTAATCTCTTCTTGGGTGGCTTTCAGAAAAAAAAAAAGGAAAAGAAAAAGAAAAAAAAAAAAGAAAAAAAAGAAAGGAGAAAAAAAAGGAAAGAGAAAAACCATGCATGCTGCAGCCCTGTGAAAGAGTTTTCCTATTGAATGAGCCCAGTGCTCTGGAGCCAGCTTATCAAATGAAAGAATTCATTTTTTTTAACAGTGCCTCGTGTTGACATTGAGAAAATGAGCTATCAAACACTATGATTAAACTTCAGCTGCCATAATTGTCGTCCGAACAACTGCATGGTGGAACTGAAAAGCATTTTTTTTAACCAGCTGTATATGGTTCACCAGTAATACTCAGTTTAAAAGGTTGTTGCTGCTAGCAAGAGAAACAAGGCTTGAAATTAACTTTTTCCAATCCATAGACAAAATTAAACATAGGTATTTGAGTCACACAAACAACAGGTAAATCAGATGTGCTTTAAATTTCATTTCAGTCATTTTATCTGCCAAGGGGTAGCTCCAGGGTATTAAAATATCTGAGCATTTTCTTGTTTCACTGCATTTGACTGGATGGGTCTTGCCTTTTATTTTGAGAGAGAGGCAGACAGACAAAGAGAGGTGCAAGGAAGGGTGGCTTAAGTACTCAGTTTGGTGCAAGCCAGGGTAGAGGGAGAGGAATCTAGAGATTTGTGGAGTTTTTTTCCCTGCAACTAAAATTAAGGATTTGATACGGGAAGGGGCAATCTAAACCACAATAGCCACACTGCATGCAGCTACTGCTCAGTCTCCTTTCTGGCCTGGACTAGTGCATTCATTCAGCTGAGGCTTACAAGGATACTAAGAATTTTGTATTCCTAGGTATTTTATATTAATTCTTGCAACATTTTTACATCCATCCTCAAGAAACTGTGGCTCAGCAAGGACGCTGGAAAAGTCCTTCAGGGAGGGTGGTTAGAGGCACAATATCTCAGGAAGGTGACACCCCCAGCGACAGCAGCCCTCCTACCAAATGTAAGACCTTGGGAAATGAGCTGTTGCACAATTAAACCTCCACTTAAGATTATTTAAAAAAAATTCAAACACTACAAGACAGATGACAGTGCAGCAAAGATGAAGGAAATGATGATAGGGAATAACGGAGGGCCAGGTTAGGAGAACAGAAATAGTTTAAATCAGAATATTTCCTTGCCACTTTCCTGGGCTTGCTTGGAATGAGTCTCTGCCCTCCTTCCTGAGGAAAGGCTGCATGAGACAGGGTGTGTGTGCTGCAGCTGGGTCACAGGGCTGTAAATCAGGATGTGGGTGAGGCTGTGACATTCACCTTGGCTGAGGATCTGGCCTTTGCCTGGAAGGAAGAGCTTTCCCCAGCTGGTCCTCAAACCCTGTAACCAGCACTGCCCAGCTCTAGGTGTCTCCCCCCAGCCCCCATGGTCCACAGCACTGCACCACCCCAGCAAACCATCTCCCTTTGGAATTTGGCATTTGTTTTGTCAGTCCTTCAATCAAATTAATGTTGTATTGTTTTTGAACCCAAATGCTTTTCCTCCCCCTCTTTCCACCCTACTCTACCTACTCAAGCAGGTGTTCTTGCAAAGTCAACTGCATAACCTGATCATCATTCTGTTTCCTGAACATATGGGAATAACATCTTAAAATAACAATAACATTTTCAACATTTTTAGAGTCTCTCTCACTCTGAGCTTTACTTTACTCCTTTCCAAGAGTAAACTGATAATGTCTAGGGCTTGTTCAGGATACTCAGGGGTTGAGGCTATTGCTGGCAAACAGATTCCATGATCAGAGCCGAGCAGCTGGAGAAGCAGTGAGGTGCAAGATGACTTCGGCACGGTGAGAGTTAGGAACTGAGCTGGAGAGATAGGGACGGCTTCCAGAAAAAGAAGTTTAGCAACAGATTGGATTCTGTTGATGAAAAATATCACAGGTCTGCAAATCTAGGGAATAGTATCTACTCAATTAAAAAAAAAAAAAAAATTGGCACATGTAAAGCTAAGAAAGCTCTGAAGCCGCTCAGACCTGCTACTTCCATGACACTCTCAACAGCTTATTTAGCAATCTAGTCCTGGGATTGTTCCCACCTGCTGGACTGCATACACCAAGTTATCATTGTTGGGTTGCTTATGCATGCTGAGCTGCATTCCCATGTTTGCTATTTGTAGGGTCACTCAGACATGCTGGCTGGATCATGACTATTTTCAAGCATCCTGAGCTGCTGGAAATTATTCATTTATCAGAAGCAACAGCAAAGATATTTGTGTGAGGAACAAAGATATGAAAAAGGTATTCTAAGCCAAATTTTGGGCCAAGCTGCAGAGGCGCTGGGCAACGTATTATTCATTCATCATAAGCTTTGCAATATGAGGATGACAAAGTTATAATCAATTAAGAAAACAGAGTCTGACATTGCAATACTCTTAGCTTAAGGAAACCAAATAAAATATCAAAGCTTGTTCAAAAAGCTTATTTTGAAATCTCAGTATAAATAAGAGGTATAAACACACATTCTTTCAGCTAGCTTTTGAGTGAACTGTCTGATATATTTGCTGCTGTGCAGAAAGCTAAATTAGCTTTTAAGATGAGCCTTTCATAAAAGGCCTTGGAATTCTCTCTTATTCATCTCCTACATTTGAAATATTTTGATTTAAAGAATCCAGTCTATTGTTCCTGTAATAAACTTAACATTTACAAAGAGATGAGCCTAATATGGTCACCTTTAGAAAAGGACACAATTGCGGTCTCATTCTCAGGAAATCTTATTGAGCACCACTGCAAATGAATTCCAGGCAGAAGTGGGGATGTGGGGAAACACCAAGGCAATACACCTGCAGGTTGTTTTGAATTTAGGTTGTTCTTTGGCTAGAAAGAAAATGTGAAGTTTGGAGTAGCTGGTGAGTAGAATGGGAACCCCTGGCCTCTCTGTGCTTGGAAACTGTTCCTGAGGACACCAGCCTGCCAGGCTTTTCTCTGGGTGACAGAAGTGCTGGGCTTTAACTTGCACGCACTGTGCTAAAGCAGCAATAAAATTGTGACAAACTGACAAAAGCAGGTCAATTCACAGCTCAGGCTGACACCACTTTTTCAGCTCATATTGGTCGATTACCAGTCAAATTTCAGGTACAGGGGAGAGAGAGTGGAAGAAAAAGGCAGCGCTAAGACACATCAAGGCATAGCAATCCCGCCTCAGCTGGGGACCCAGGCAGTTCCACCTCTCTGCTCCGTTTTCCGTCAGCCCTCACCACTGCAGGTATGTGTGTGCCAGCCTGTGAGAGAAACCCTGGGAGACACCCACAGACTGGGCATCTTGCCGACCCCCAAACCAGACGTAAGCATGAGCCTGCAGAGGAGACCCCAGGCAGATCAGGTGTGATCAGGGTTCTGGGGTGACTGGGCTGTGGAGGGTCCTGTGCTCACAGCCTCCCCAGCACTGGTCAGACCAAGGGCTCTTCACACATTCCCCTCTATGTCAGTGCCTGAGGATCTCGCCCGTGTGGGGTTTCTTTTCTTTTCCACCCTTTCCCACAATTCCAAAGGAAGGCAAGTATTCACACAACACAGTATCTCTGCTTTTAAGCTGGCACCTTCATCCACTGATGCTTCTTTTTTCACTGTGTTCAAACTTTGTTTAAATTAATGCTTTACAGTAAAAAACAGAGCTAATCATATTGCTGCATGAGAATAGCTGTGACTGACAACCTTTCTAAAAACACAAGCCCATGACTCAGTGCACACAACACAATTCGTGAAGGGCAAAATGAAACTGCCTGGAAAATAACTTCAAAGTAGAAGAGGAAAAATAATACACAGAATAAGAGTGTAACAGAGAGGCAAAAACTTGCTAAATTCCCAAATATCATCTGCTTTCCTGTTACAGGTCATTCAGAGGAAAGAAGGATGTTGCATCTTCATATTCACATTTAACTACATTCCTATCTATATTTTCACCTTTTTATGCAAACACGTTTGCCCCACTTTTGCCATGCTGCCTGCAGAGAAATTATGTGTATTCATAAAGTATTTTTTCTCCTATTGCATTATCAGAACCAACTGCCTGTCACGGCCTTAAGAGCTCCTCTTTCTCAGCACTGTAGGACTAAGGGCTGGAGGTTCGCGTTTCAAGACCAGCCTTGGATCTCTGAGTCCAGCCTGAGTACTGCAGGCTTAACATCCCATAATCCCTTTCATAAATTTACTTTCTGATTGGGAAACATCTCACACACTATGGCTGCTGCTATAAAGGAATAACAAGTAAATCCAAGGAGTCTTTTGCCTTTTTAAGGAAAAAATATAACAGAAGTTAGTCAACTCCCCTCAATTAAACAATGACTAAAACACATATTAGCTTCCTTCAGACAGGCCCAAGGCAAAGTTCAGAAAAGTAGCTTGCTTCATCCAAGGGACAACAAGTACTTACTCCTTCCCTGACTCATGCCATCAACTCAGTCAGCAGACCTCTTTCTTTCACAATGAACCGGAGTTCCAGGACGGCTGTGGGAAATAAACCCTTATATTGTTTCACCTGATTTCTGTATCAGATTTCTGCCCAGGAGCAACACTGGTAAGAGAAAGCGTTCACCTGTTTCCCACCAAGCTTTCAGTGCTGCTTACGCTGAGGTCTCTACCACAATATCAAGCAAAATTAATCTCACTGTTATAAAGAAAAGAGATAATCAGCACTTACACTGCCTTCTATCCCTTTCAGGAAAGCTGAAGCAGGTCCAGTCATGGTCCTAGCAGGAGAGTCCAAGGTATCTGGGAAGTACCTGAAATAAAATAGATGGAAGGTTATCTGGAAGGCAGTTCAGGCTGCTTGCTGTCATCAGGGACTTCTGGAGCTCCAGAGGCTGGGCAGAGAGTGAGCAACCAACAGGTGCATCCTTCAAGAGAAAGTATAGTGATGGAGACATCGAGAGCTGGACATACAACTGATTCAGTGATTTTTACTCTCTGAGTTCTGGGGCTTAATTGTGATTACAAATAGTCCCCTCAGTCCTACTCAGCAGGTATATCATAGCTGAAAAAAGAGGTGAAATGGAGAAAAGTACTAAATAGGACATACCCCCAAGTGCTCTGACGATGTCTGCAATTGCAGCTATACTGGTTTTAACAGAATTCCACCTATTTACATGAACTGTTGTGTGTGGTTGTGCTTGTCCAAGTGATTTTTCCATAGTCAGGAGCTTATTAGGCATTCTTACTAATTGCAATTGGTAGCATTGCCAACTATTAATGCTGCCTGACACTTCCCAGTGATTCCAGTTGCTCTTAATTTTGCCAGATATTTCTAATTCAGGCTGGAACTGTTATCCTGGATATGTACCACTTTGTTAAAATTGTCACCAAAACCAAGTGCCCCTTCCAAAGATGAAATCAGAGAAAAACACACTGCTTTCCCTTTGTTCAAGATATATATACTATTTTTTTTTTTCAGTATATGTTTCTGTTTGCTTTCTACCACCTAATTGCAGTGTTACACTCTTTCCACTACAGAAATTTTGCAATTTAGCAGAAGGAGAGAAGAAGAGGATGTCCCACTGTTAAGACTGTGGGCCTTGCTGCCCACTGAAGAGGATCATGTATCGATCTGCTCCTTATCAATTCTCCTCACACGGGAAGGAGTCTGTGTCTTATCTCTCTAGTCGGGCTGGGTTCCCTCTCATTTGATCACTGGAGGGAAACCTAAACACGGCCAAGGGGTGGGACGAGAACATCTGGTCCAGGTTTGTTGAGGACTGTGCAGTAAGGCATATCTCAACAGGAACACGGTGTCAGGTTATGGCACTTAGTAAATTATTCATCACCAATGATTCACTAAGCTGTGTTAATCAACAGAAACGACAATATATCTGTAAAAAGATCCTTGGGATTGGTTATGTTATTATGTAGGAGCATTCCCCAAGCTTTGCACAAATGTTCTACAGTTCCTATATATTTGACTTCATCTTTAAGAGAAGAGGGTAAAAATAGACAGTCTGCTAAAACAGATTTTATTATAAATCATTATTCTATAAAGTAATTGGAGAGATTATTAGAGATGATGATTACTGTGTGATTCTACCTACAGAAATTATACTCAAGGCCTGTCAGCCTGTTTGACAGGGCTGCCTTTACTACATTTTTGGGGAAGCACCCAGTGCAGTGGCTGTTTCAAGTCTAGGAGAAGGTAGGCAGATATGTGCCCCACTAGCCACAAACTCAATCTGACCACTTTTTTATTTTAGACCAGACTGTCAATGGTGTAAATTGGCACAGCTCCACTGATGCAAAGTTTCAGACAGATTTGGAAAAAGTGCCAGTTCCTGCCCCTTCATTCCAGTGGGGCTGTGCTTCCATCCACTGAAGATACGGTGATTTGCTTTAGAACATGCACAAAGCATTATTTCCTGGAAATAGTTCCCTTTGACTTTGGGCCTTCAGAAAAAGAAGTATCCAAAGCCCTCAAAAGGTAAAAGAAAACAGAAGGGTTGAAGAAAAATTACTTAATTCAGTGATATTAGAGATAGACATACCAATAAAAGAAAACTTAAAAAAGACTGGAGTGGAATTTAAGATAAATACATTAATTAAGATATAGTTAACACAGTAATCTAAAATTTCCTGGAGACTTAATGAGTTCGGAGCCACTAAAGCTGCACTAAGCACAGGAGACATAATCAGAATCAGAACTGACACATAGCTCAAAATCATTTCAATTATCTCTTTCACTTACATTAGCCAGAAAAACAGTAAACAGTCAATGGGAAATAAGAAGCATAGTCAGGCAACATCAATGGGCAACAGACAAAGGCCAGGTCATACAGTATACTGAGAAAAGAGCTTGACCTTTGGAATTGAAATATAGGCATTTTAAGCTCCAGTGGAATGTATCAGAATGGCCTTTTTCAACTTAAATGCATAAAAGGTCAAGGGGAGGTCATATTCGGCTTTGGGTTCATCAGCACAGAGCATATCCCAGCCCCTTCTTTATTCATGCTCATTTGAAAAAAAGGGTTTTCAAACCTCTCCGGCACAGCATAAATATTCATTCTCCAGGGCCAGATTTTCAGTTGGTGTAAAACAGGATAACTGCACTGAAACAAGGAACCTCTGCCAATTCATACCATCCCAGAATCTGGCCATCCTGTTCACATTCTTCTAAGATACAGAAATGGCAATTTTGAAACTTTTCCTGGAGCAAATGCTTCCAACAATAATGATGCATGTTGAAATTTGAGACTTTGACATTTAAATTGTCTGGGGCTTTCTTTGAAAGGCATGGCAGGAGGTATCCTCCAGAAGAGCCAAGGAGAGAGTAAATACTGCAACAATCTAGTTTACTGCTTCTCTATGTGTTCAACCTTCAATAGCAGTTTTATGTCTTTTTCAATATTCCCACAATTCTTTTTAGACAGGAAAGAACTTTTCTGTTCCCTTATAAATTACTTTGAAAATGGAGAAAAACAAAAATAAAAGGGCCACTCACAAGTGACATTGCCACATTAACAGAGTGAGGACAGACCCAGGAGCCTGCAATAGGACTATGCATCCACAACAGGGCACCATTTTGCCTCTTATACCTAACCAATTAATTAGCTAGAAACCAGATGAACACAGAGTGATCATCCAAAGTCAAATGAGTGGCCACCTTAATGAAACAAGTATCCACAGTTACTTATTTATCAGTCTCCTTTCTGAGGGAAAGGATGAAGTCAAGTCTGACACTGTTCAGTGACTATTTCCAAAGGATCACAGCTTGTGGGCCTTACTGCCTGAACCCGCCCAAGTATTTCACATCCTACTTTCTCAGCGCACTAAGGTAATTTCTAAGATACTGGTAAATAAAAAGTGTCTCTCTTTTTTAGGATAGAGAATCCATTTGAAGAAATATAATAATATCAAACTTCTGCTGCCCTGGAAAACTATTTTTATCCTGACATGGATAATAAACAGGAATTTTTCCTTCTTTTTATTTTCTTTCTGAAGAGTTTTAGATGACACTATTCAACAATTTTCAGAGGCTCTTTGGAAAAACACAGCTCACCCCAGGTGGCATTGGTTTTCATGTGGCATTTCTTAGTCTTTATCCAATTTCACTTCTGTCCCTCAGCATGCAGGACAATCAACACAACACCATCAATATTTCTCCATATTGAGAGTCAATTCCAAGGACGAGAATCTCATTTTTTAATTTTAGTTGTAATATGCTTATCCTTAAATGAACATTTTAGACACAGATTCCAAATTATACATTCATTGGAAAGATTAACTCTGATTAACAAATTCATGCTAAACAACTGTGTTTAATTGGATTTTTGTAAGTAGCTAAATGTGAATGCTTCTGAGTTCTTGTATGTGGAAAACAAAACAAGAAGTAATTTTAAAATATTTAATGAGGAACAAACTGTGCTGCTGACCTATCTTCATTGGTGATGTACCCTTCTTCCCTGCATTCCCCTGTATACAGAGTTGCCCTAATCTAGTCCTAATAATGGTTAAAGTTATCTGTCTAATCAAACTAATTAGCACTGGTGAACAGAGACATAATCATAATAGAAAGCAAATGCCAGTTTTACAAAATGGAAACGCCATATGTGCAGTAATTAGTGAACCACAGGCACTTTTTATAAATCATATTTATTAGTTCGTAAACAAATCAAACCCTAAATGAAATGAAAGTTACCATTAACAAACACCAACGAATAAACAGATACCGTGACTGGCCCTGCTGGGCGCACTGTGCACGGGTGTGTGCAAGGGCACCCCCCTCTTCTGGAAGTTCCCTTAGAGGTGCTGACGGCTTTTTACAGCGTACTTCTGGGTCATCTTCTTTAAGTCTCAGCATGGATGTGTTAGCTGATCTGGGGAAGCTGCAGTTTCTTGTCTGGAGACCAGATGGTCATAAATTAGGATGTTCAGGTTACATCCATGATGAAAAATGTAGCACTAATAAGTACTCTAATAGTGTTCTACAGCAGACCAGGTTTCACCAGAAATTTAACGTGGATTTTGTCACCTCACATAAATGATGATATAGCATGAAATATATTTAATGGGAATCCTCCCACCACCCCAAAAATTGCCCAAATGCATGAACTCTGCTTGGCTTTAAAACCCACATCATCTTTTACTGATGGTGATCAGGTCATTCCTTAAAAGCAATTATAAGAAAAGACAAAAAAAGGATTTGTAATGAGAACATTTTTGCAGGTTATAAATTCTCCTAAAAACTCAGATTAAAGGAGTTTCAATTACGCATTGATCACTCCTTTCTCACTGAGCAGCTCAGTATGGGGCTGACAAAACCTGGCCAGCACAGGCACACTTTCAGCTGGCTCAACTCACCATACAAAGTGCTATTTTGCACCTCAGACACACAGCTTAAATATATAGTATTGGAGGCTCAGACTGAAAAATCTGACTCAATACTTGCAGGAACACTTAGTTAAAATTAAGAAGGTTTGTAATAAATAGCACACATCATTACATATCTAATAATGATTTTCGTGGCTTTCCCCTCCCATAGGAAATATTGGCAGCAGAAAAATGATGAATAGAGATATTTTTGGAGGTACGAAAACGTCTTAATTCCTCTAGCTGTTAAAATACTCTGTAGGCTGAGACTTCTTCTTTACATTAAGTATTCTTGGACTTAATATATTCTGGCTATTTCTAAGCTTTGGACAGAAACCAGCTTTCCTTTCTACAGTTTTGCTTAAAACACTTCAGAACTTGGTCTTTTGGGTTCTTGAACCCTTTTGTTCTTGACAAAATGAAGCCTTCAACGTCCGCAGACCAGATCAGATCATGAATTTTCCTGCCTATATGCAGGCTTAGCTTAGTCACCTCCTTCTTTCCAACCTGAGGGTATACTCTGGTGAAGCAGTGTTTAGGAACGGGCTGCACACATCTGTACTCTGAGGTCATGGCACAACACGTGCTCAAATCCCCACCTTTCGAGGTGAGAACACAACGTGAACTTGGGAAGCAGCAGCAGAAACCAACTTTTCTCTAAGTGTATGGTAAAACATACGATTACCTTTAGTGCTCATTTTGAAAACGTTAATTAAAGTGGGTATTTAATGTGACTCTCCTGTAGTACGTACATGAATAGCTCACTAATCTCACCCCGCCCCAGCAACTCCAATGTATGCTGTAACAAAGTCTGAAACATTAACAGTGAATTAATTATAATTGTGCAGTGGCGCCTGGCCACTTTGCTTTCTGTCTAGTTTATCTTTATTTTAGACTAAAGAAAACAACAATGAAAGAACAAACACGCAATAAAATCTCTGCAAGAGAGAGAAAGCAGAGTATCCCCATTTTGGTTCCCCTCTTGGCTATAACCCACATCTGGGTGGGAAGCATGCTTTTTACATTTAAAAGTGCAACACAGAAAACAGACCCAAAGTTGCATGCATGCTGTGCATTTAAATATGATCCCTTTTTTGTTTGTTTATTTTCCTGTACTTCTTCGGATTGGACAGGAAGCTTAAGCATTGAAATACAGAAACAAAGGCCATTTTCATTGTATATTTGGCCTGGCCAAGACTAAGATGCAATACCAATATTGTGAAAAAGCCTGAGCAGGCAGGGTTTCTTACCCCCAAAGAGCCAAAATGAATCCACACAATCATCTGAATATTTGTGGATTTTCCGAAACAGAGCATTACCAACCACACATGGGCCAAAATAGCCACTCAAGATTCCACAAAAAAACCCATGAAATTGCCTTTAAGATTATTATATTTCAAAATAACAATAACACAACAGTTTTCTCTCTTTTCTGTCTTCTGAGCTCCTTGGGCACTTTTAGTTATTTACACATTCAAGCAAAAGCCTGCATGAAATGCCTTGTTCCCAAGAGCTGGAGCTGTGGGGCCCTTCCCCAATCTCTATCACAGGCCATGGGATAAAATCACAAATTACTGACCACTGCAAAGTGCACGGATGTGTCCCAGCTCAGACCGGCTCCTGCGGCTGGCAGAAATGCCACGTGAGATAGCCAGAACGGCCTCGCACATCTTGGCAAGCTGGGCTGGGATTTTGCACTCGCTGATACCACTCCTAGCTGTGTTGGAAGAACACACTTAAAAAACCCCTTGTTTTCCCTTAAATAGGTGTGTTGAATCTGTTTGTCACGGAGCAGAGAGGTAACGGGAGGGAGAGGGAGGAAGACCCATGATACCCCAGAGAAAAGGAGGTGTGGGGAAGGAACCTGTGTGGAGAAAGCAGAAACAAAGGATACAGAAACAAACTGGTACAAATACCCATGGGTTCCAGCCACTCAAGCCTCTCCACAGCACTCAAATGCTACCAGCCCTCGATTTTACTGTTTCTAGAGAGTAATTTTAGCCTTATCTCTGTGCAGAAGGTATAAAGCAACCTGAACGCCCACCAGAAGTGCAATTACAGAAAAAATGCTGACACCCCCACCCAGTACTGTGATGCTTCAGGAAGACCAGCCCTGCTTCTGCTGCAGACCAAGGTGGGTTTGTTAGTGACTAACGTGAGCTGGAACAGGGGAGACACCTGCCTTGGCAATAGCCTGATGAGTGGCTACAAGAGGCAGTGAAAGGACCCCTGTCGATTTGAATGGTCATTAACTGTTTAACTTACTAAATGGGGTTTCTGGCTGCTTCACATTAAACCTGGTAGATATCAGTGATCTGACCTCAGCATTGTAAACAGCAAGACAGAGGTTTAACTTGCTTATTCTTTGAAGAGTGGCCTTTTAGCGTTCTAATAAAGCAGGAGCCTAATCTACACAGGATAAACTCCAGTACCTTTTAAATAATTATACTACATGGTTAAACAGTCATTACTGCAGGAGGACAAAGACCAAAAAGATTAGTTCATACTAAATATTTCTCTTAAGTGATGTTGTTTTCCCCTCCTAATTTGGTTTCCTTACAACAAACTTTGCCTTCATAATTATTCCCTTGATTACTGTAAGAGTGCCAACATAATTTAGTATTTGCGGCTGGTACACAGAGCCTGGCAAAAACCTGACTCAAGCAAGTTTTACTGCAGATTCGGCTTACTGCACAGAAAGCAGTTTTCTATATGAAAACTATTAAAGTATATGAAAAGTAATTAAAAGCATCAATTAAGAATGTGAAATACAAATAATTTTATATTAGCCAGAAAACTTCTCCTGACACACTAAAATGGGTGCTTAAATGAAACTGTGATGTGGGCTGCCACTTATTCAGAGCTCGAAAATACTGCCAAGTGGTGTCTAAATGTATCATTTGATGCGGTATTTATAGGAAAATAATTTATTCTTGCAATCTGAATTAGTGTAATACAGTGTCACTGTGTTCATCTGTATGAAGATACCCAGAAGTGCCACTGCTATGCTGACAGTTAAAATTAATTCTGCAAACTTGTCTTTTTCTGTGTATGGAAAAGACACAACCTGACATACTCTACACTCCAGCTTTCCTGTGCCAGAAGAAAGGGCAACAGGGCTAGCAGCTGCCTCCATGTTCATCAAGGAAACAATCCAAATTGTGAACCCAGGTCCTAACCTACCTTTACTGAAAGCACGGTAGCAGTAGGCAAAGTCCTCATCTACTTCCCTTGCAAACCACAGTCAATTATGAACATGTTTTAGAAACACATACACTGGATCACCTGAAGAACAGCAGTCTCAGCTCACTTGTGTTTTTAAGCAAGATACAACAGTAAATCTTCCTTCCAGAAGAGTAATGGGTTAACCCACTGTGCCTCCTAATCTAAGAGCCTCATTTTGACTGTACAAAAATAATGTAGGGACCTAACAGTTTAAAACTGTCTTTTCTGGTACCTAAGTGCTTCATTTTAATAGATATTAGCTGTTAAAGACACTCATTTTAACAATGACATTTACAGCTTTAACCAGTCTATCACAGAGCACAAGTGCATCACTTAGCAGGATAGTACTGTTTAAAAAATAATCTACCTGCTTTAATGCATATTGGAGTGTATTAGTTGATGTCGAATTAGGTCATTTTAACCCTTCAGCTTTTTTCAGAAGCAAGAATACATTTCAGACCCTTTTAGCTTAACATTGAACTAAAAGATTCTTCCACATAATCATGATATTCACTTACGTCTCCCCTTCCATTTAAATTCCTTTCCATTAATTCCTTTCAATTAATTAAGTCTCGCAACATCACCACAAAGAGTTTAAGAGCTACTATTCCGCAGTTTGGGGTTGCAGGCCTAATGCATTTGAGATGGACTGAGTAACTCCCACTGTTTTGAAGCAGGCCAAAGAACTAGGGTTTTTTCATATCACGGAAAAGACTCCCATCAACTTAAAAGGGAACTGGGACAAGACACAGGCGCCTGAACCACAGCCACACACCACCACATGGCATCGCAAACCTTCCGAGAGATCCCAGATGCACGGATTCCTGCGCATCTGTAACCACAGCCCTACCCTTCTTGTGAAACAAAATCATGAGACAGCAGATGATGAAGAAAATGTCAACAGGCTGTATAAACATGCACTGGAAGTCTAAGAAGCTGATTCCTCCTCTGTTGCTAAAGGCAGAAGAACTGCCATGCTAGATCAAACAGCAAATCCAATTAACACAGTATCTCTCATAGTGGCCAGCTCTTCGGAAAGAATATAAGAATTATGTTATGCCATCTCAGCTTCTCAAAACAAAACCATTAAACACTTTCCCAAGCCAGACCTTATATCCAGACCAAGTACCTTTAAACAACCTTGCAGCCTTTTCTGGTCTACCTCCATTACTGCTCAAAATGGAGGGTCAGGATATGAAACGAGGGTATGGCTCCCAGAGCGCGATGGAGCTTTGGCCCTACACAGAAGTGAGTACCATCCATCAGCTGACCAGAGGTCATCTGCTGGCTCTATAGCATCCACAGGGACTGACCCTGTCTCTCTGGGAGCAACTGGTGGAAGGTATTGTGCTCCTGCACGAGGCTGTGCCGCACCATTTCCCATTGAATTCTTGTGGGGGGGAGCTGCTGCCATCCCCAGCAGCAGAAGCCCAGCCCAGTGGGAGAGTCCAAGGAAGCTTGTGGAAGCTGGAAGGTTGTCCTTGCACAAAAGCCCCATGCCACCCACACACTGAAGCAGGTTGCTGGGGAGCTGCTGACTGGAGGCATCTCACATGACTTCAAAGCAGCGGAGCTCATGGCTATGTGCAGACACCACTGGGCAGCCGTTTACCAAGAACGTGTCCGTACGGGCCTGTCTGAAACAAGGACGAGGCAGCATCAGGGCTGCACGTGCTCCACTGGCTTCCACTTGCATCCCTTTGAGATGGGCCATTAAAACTGCAGAGAGCCCCTGAAACATGGGTATGCCACCAATTTACACAGTGGAATAAATATTTCCTCTTCTGTTTTCTACTCTTTGCTTAATAATTCGTAAAATTCTCCTTGCTTTCCCAGCTGCTGCTGAGCAATAAGTAGCTATTTTTAGAGAGCTAATCACTGTGACTCTACAATATTTCTTCTGAGTTGTAAAACCTCATTTGCCCTTGCTTACTCTTACACAGTTTGCTGGGTAGACATTGTCAGGGCTCTTATTTTCCAGTGGGCATTACTTTGACCATACTGACATTTAATTTTTCTGCCATTTCAGTTATTCAGTAACAGGAATGCCACTGTCATTGGGTAATGTGACATCCTTCCACAACTTCTTGTAGCCTATTTGCTATATGATCATGTTCTATAGATTTGAATGGGTGTGGTGTTCAGATTTCACTGCATTGCTTAGAACTTATGAGAAAGACAGCTTTCTGGATGGAGGGTACTCTTGCAAATGTAAACGTTGATAAAGATGTCTGCATATTTTTAATATCACATGTCATGTCTGAACTACCTTATAAGGGATGCAGCATAAACAGTGATTTAAATACAGGTGTCTGAAAACTATTAGATCAGTAGTTAAAACCAGTCTTCTACACACTGAGTTTCTTCACAGGTTATCACGCTTTTGCAGGAGAGCAACAGAAAGTAAGTAGAACTACAGAGCATATCAGATATATTATTGCTTAGTACCTCGAGGTTAATAAAGCCATTTTCCAGATATAGAATTAAAAAGAGATTAAAAAGTCATCTTCTTATCCTGAAAATGATGTAACACTGTGTGCAAAATTCCAGGTTTGACACAAGGGTACAACACATGAAAAGATAACTTGTGAGGCCCAGTTCAGGAAAGAGTTTCTTGTTATAGGAGAACATGCTTCATTTTATCACTTACTAAAGCATCTCTGCTTTTCTGAATAGATTTAAGTGCCTCATGTAGTCTCCTGAATGAGAAGTTCTAATGCCAATTAAGTTAAATTCATTTGGTCTAAGGCTACTTACCTGAAACAAGATACTAATACATTTGCATACAATAAATGACAGCTTGAGCATCTGCAGAGTAAAATGCTGGCCTGCTGATAGGGTACAATTAAGACAAGAAGAACTCAAAGATATTTTTTCCTTCAGGAGACCATGCAAAACTAAACAGGAAATGGGCTCAGATTTCCACCAGACAGCTGAGTAGAGCACCAGCTAACATACCATTAGTATACACAGGGTTTTAGCAAGCTTAGAGCTCTCTGTAAGAGGTGGTGGGCAGCCATGGGTAAAAGAGGTAGTGTCCTCCTATGGAAGACTGAAGAGTTGCTCATAGCAGCCACCATTCCCTTTGTGAACTTAAATAAATCACCCAAATGGGTCACGTAGGACAACAACAAAACTGTGGACAAAAGAACATGCAGACAAATGGAAAATGAAAACACTCTATGCAATGTACCATTGTAGAGTTCTGTGTGTGTTTGTGAATAAGTTGTGTATGAAGTTCTTAGGATATAAAATTTGTTACATAAATAAAACCAGGTTTTAATTAACAGAACTTTGTACTATCAAAAATAGCATGTGCTGCAAAACTGCCTGGGAGTTCACCCTAGGTGTACTAAACTATTGACAAACTGCCCAAAGTGCCAGCTTTGGGGTTAATAATTTGGCATGGGCTTGTTTTAGATACAGGGTGTGATGGTTGGGTTGTTGTCCTAAGGAGCTGATACCAGGCAATACACTTTGAATTTCCCTGTTCTTCATCAGGGCAAGATGTGAAAAACAAAGCATGTCCTAAGACTGACATCTCAGAGGCTTTCTGAAATGTTTATGTTCAGACGATGCAATTTCTACCCTTGTATGAGAGGGAATGCCCAGGGTACACAGTTGACAAACACAGCCCTCCCAACAGCCCATAACACATCACAAAACAGAGGATTTAAGGTGAGCACAAAACTGTCCAACTTCTCTTTTGCTTCTCATCTGGGTTTTTGCAAGAGAAATTAAAACAAAAGAGTGACAACTGACCACACTCAACATCCATGTATCTCTACTCAGGGAGCAGCACAGTCTCAGGGACAGGCCATTTCACCCAGCTAGCCATTAGACTTGAAATCTCAACCTTATTGGTAGTGATTTGTAGATACTCACTATGCTGTGTTTCTTTTCGTCCCTTGTCTACTTAAGTAAAAAGACATTAACACAATGAAACTTCAAACTGCTGATTTTTTTTGGCAAACAGCATGAACAAAAGTAATCCAGGTGATGCACTCATGAAAATGAACTAATGACTTAGTGACTTCACTTCCTTCCAGGGACTTCTTCCAGGTGAAGCAACAGCTGCTTGAGATACTTCACTGTATGAATGTATCTCACTCTTGCTGGGACCACTTTCTACCAAAAACACAAATACACCACGCTCTGCTTTGTTTACAGTTCTCTGGCAGTGAGACCAGGACGGCTTTCCACCATAGCTGTCTAGCTGGTAAACATCTTGGTGCTGGGATTTTGTAACAGAGTTTCTGTGAGCAGAAGCCAGCATCAGGCAGGTATGTGTGAATCTGTGGCTCAGATTTTCAAATTCTTTGGCATTAGCATCCACAGGGCTGCTGCCTTGTGTCCCTCCAGTTATGACACTAAGGTTGCCAACACGGTCATTCCTGTAGAACTCCTATGCGATTAGCTGAAAGAACAGATGTGCTGCATCTCAGATTTGCATTACCCACTTCCACCTGTGAGAATAACACTGTCAGCTCGCCAATTACTCATGGAGATTTCAGTTTGAACTCCAGACCCAAATCTTTTTACAAGCTGCACATTTAACGAATCAGTAGTGTACTCTGCAAAAATGCAACTACACTGGAGTTGGAGAAAACATCTGTTTCTGATGTGCACTATTGTGATGCTTTATGTCAGTTTGCATCAGTCAAGCTTGCAGTTTAACTCTGTTTCAGGGGGTTTTTTACATGCATCAAAAGGTTTGTCATTTTTCTGTGATTTAGGTAAAGGTATGTTAGGTAATAAAATTCTGTGGGCTGGCAAGCACTGAAGCAAACCTCAGCTTTTAGCTTCATGTTCCTAGATGCCTACATTTCCAGTGGGTAGAGTGTCGTATGTCTAAAGAAAATGACTGCTAATGAAACAGAAAGTGGTGAAAAGCTACTATAACAGTACAAAGTTCCTCAGCTAATAGAACAGGTTCTAATAGGCAATTGATAGAACTTTCCCAGAGCTCTAAAAAATCATTATTTAAATATTTATATGAGCAGAGAGTGAAGAACTGGGGGTATAAACAGGGGATCTATTTGGAAGTCTGCTGTATAAGGGTTCTTCTGGAGGCTCCCTAATGCATGCTCTCACTGCCTTATGGGCTCCAGAAGAAAATTCTTCCCCTATTCCCTAGCTCAGAAGCCAGCCTGCTGCTGAGACACACTTGTGTATTACGTTAGGGACAGAGTAATAGATTTTGAACTACGTCTCCTCACTGGAAATCCTTCTTTCCCCCCAGCTGGAAGGCAAAAGTATTATGTCTGCTCCAGCCCAGAACTGTCATCGCATAGGAACTGACCCCAGATTTCTCAGAAAATTCATAGATTCCATCAGCTTTTTTATTAAAATGTCACATCCTTCCACTCTCAACATTTTACTAAATGCAGGAGCCACAGGGAGCAAAATGTTGGCCTCGGCAAAGCCAAGACAGGATTAGAACCCTAGAGCTTGTTCACATCAACAGAACTGTTTCCATTTCACCAAGGGGGTGGCAATGGGGAGGGGAAATTGCCACTATTTGGTCAATGCTTTTCCTAAGGATTTTTTTTAATTGAAAACTTGAAAATCTGACTCATTTTCATAACTGACATACACATGAGCATATGGTTAAGAGAGAGTCAACTTTCCAATCAACCTTCTAGGTCTCCAGAGGCCTGCCACCTTCAGCCAGTAGTTTTTGGAGGATGATGTTTCATTAGTGGATCAAATCCAGACTTGAACTTAAATCCAGCTGGCACACATGAGGCCCTCAAGCTGACAAGCTGTTCCTTGGAGCGTTAGCAATTCTTTCCACTCCTGCCCTAGCTTTAAAAGCCAAACATTGGCAGTATGATGGACTATTTCATCATGGTATTTCACAGGGATGTTATAACACCCGCATTTTCTACACAGGAGTGCATGGAGCTCCAGGAAATGCTGCATCAAAGCTCAGCCTGAGCAGTTACAGATAAGCATCTTCCCAAATGAGTCAGGCCCTCCTGTCCTCTGGGCGCAGGGAGCTCAGGTAAACTGTCCTACCTCCCCCTGTCTTGCCATGGGGTCTGGCAGAGCCCCCCTCCCTTCCTCTGCAAACACCGCCTCAGACTCTTCTCGGCTCCTTGCTCAGTTTCATTCCGCAGAGCCACTGTGATCTGGTGCCAAAATTCACATGCAGATACTACCCCAGGCTGTTCATAGCTGTGAAGTTCCTCTCTTCTCACACCCTTCTCAAGCCCTCATTTATGACTAAGCAAGTCTTATGTGCAGGAGAGAGGTATGTCTTACTTCATTGCTTGTGTGAGGAATACAAGAGACTAAGATGATAATTTTTTTTTTAAAATCTATTTTTTTCCACACATTTTGGTTTACAAAGCACAAAAATCCTTGCTTTTAAGTATGTGTTATATAAAGAAGCAGGCAGTGATGGCCTGTCCTCAAGCTGCAGTACTCTGTATGCATCGATTACGAAGAAAGTGACTCCCGAATGCTTGTATCTTTTTTTGCCATAAAATGGTGGCATGGCATTACCTGCACACTGATAACTAAAAGGATGGACTAGAGCTGAGATCCAGTTTCTGGTGATAATTGTCTAGTGCCAACTGCCTTCTAGGTCAGCATCTGCCTTCACACTCAAAAACCAATTCACACCAATACTGTATTGCTCACTGGTAGTGAAGAAGCATTTAATGAACTTTGAAAGTAAAGACAGAGCTTCAGGGTTTCAGTTGAGGTCCAAAATTTATGATGTCTTTTGTGCATCACAGTGCAAGGGTGTGTAAGCCAGTCTTAATGGAAAAGCTTTGGTGGCATTCTAGTTAGCTTTGATTTAAAGCTTAATTTAGGTCCTGAAAAGGGTTAGTGCATCTTTACAGCCATCTTGTAATTCTCCAAGAGTCCTGCCATGAAGTTAGCCAAGTCTACATTTCAACACGGCAGGGTCACTTTCAGATCAAAGAGGTACTCAGACAACTACCAAAATCCACTGAGAAAAGGCTCACACCTTGTCCAGAAATATACCAAAATGGAGGCAGGCAATGCACATTCCTATTCAAGTGCATTCAGAGGAGATGTAATGACAATAACGTGTGTTCTACAGACATACATACATATAGTCACTCATGGTGTTAAATGAAAACTGAAATTCTGGGTTGAAAGTGGTTCTAACTAAATATTTAAAACTGAATATTAGAGCTGAGAGAATAATTGGCAGCAAATAATTCACCCCATGAACTTAGCTTCTTTTTCAGCTTGTGGAGTGTCTGCATACAGATTGTAATTTCCTCAGATTTGATCATTACTTTAAATGAGTCTCAATTTTATAGTGTAATTCTTTCCCTGTACAGGTTGATGGTGAAGAGTCTCCAGTGCTTTCCTGACAGTTCATATCTGAAGTTTGATCTGTGAACGTTATGCACACCTAACACGGTATTGCTGCGACCCACTTGGACGTCCATGTCCTGTTTGAAATGTGAGCATGCCAGCTCAGCACTTAGTTTTTACAATCACTTGTGTGGGTGAAAGCTGACCACTAACATATCAGGAAAAAGCAAATAATAAGCAGAAAGTATTGCAGAAAGATGCTAGTTTTTAAATACTATCAAATCCTCAACAATAACACAAAGGGCTGAAGAAAGCTTTTCACCTCTCCTTGGCATAAGCACCTCCAACAACAGCTCCTATTTAGTTCAAAGTAGAGGATACAGCATTACTGGAACCAGTACCAAAACCCCAGGTGTTCCTGCAGCTGGGATGGAGTAAGCCCACATACCAGTGCAGGCTGGAGGCCAACAGGCAGGAAACAGCTTTGCAGAAAGAGCGGCTGAGGACCTGGTGGACAACACGCTGAACGCGAGCGAGCAGTGTCCCCTGCAGCCAGGACAGCCAGCTGCACGCTGGGCTGCATTTGCAGGGGCACAGCCATAGGACAAGGGAGGTGACGACCCCCACCCCATTCAGCACTGATAAGATTGTATCTGGAGTGTGGTGCCCAGTTATGGATTCCCCTGCACAGAAAATAGACACTGACATACCGCAGCAAGTAAAGCAGAGGCCATCACTATGACCAGAGAGATGGAAAAATGTGACCTGAGGAGCAGCTGAAGCAGCTGGGTTTCTTCAGTTCAAAGAGAAAGTGAAAGATGCTACTGCTGTCTACTGCAGCCTAATAAGAAGGTACAAAGAAATGGAGTCAGACTCTTCTTGGAGGTGCACCATGTTGAGAGAAGAGGCCATGGACACAAGTTACAACTTGGGAAAGTCTAATTGGGTGTTGGGAAAAGCTTTTTCATTCTAAGGGTGAAAAATACAGGAGCAGGTTGCACAGAGAGGCTGTGGAGCGTTCAGCCTTGGAGACGGTGAAAACCAACTGGGCACAGCCCTGAGCAACTTGCTGTCACCAGAGATGCTCAGAGAAGGAGGCAGGACTTTTGGAGATCTCTTCCAACCTACACACGTCTGTGGTTCCCTGATACTTTAATAAATATTTTTCCAGTGCTTGGAGCAAGTCCAAAATATTTTTACATTCCCAATCTGTATTTCTTTAAGAAATTAAAGGTTTTTATAATGATTTCTGCCTATGGAGAGATTCTGAATGTTAAAATCCACCCCACCAGAGTTAGATTAGTGGCAAAATGAAGGCAACAAAACCAAAGGTGCAAAATTCCTTAAGGGTCAGGTTCCCTTTGAGTGTATCTCGGCTCAGCACAACCACCTTACGGCCACTCTGATTTACACCAACTGACAGTTCTGCACTGAATCTCAAGACTGCATAAATGAATGTGTTTCACAGTTAACATAACCTCACACAGCTATTTTTAAGACATCCAGAAAGTGCTGTCTTTCTCAGTGTTGTACCATAGTAGGAACCCATGTACACCTCCTGTGATCTCTGGCTTGCAATATTATTGTGTCTGATGCAGAATTATTAGGTACTGAAATAAACTTCAGCTTTTAATGACTAAATGTCATGCAAGAGGATGCTGGACTTGAAAGCCAGCAGAAGAGCCCTAGGCTGTTTCAGAATTCAGATTCAAATTATTCAGTTATCTGTACTCCTTGTAGATATCTATAAATATCTACACTCCACAGGGTGCTCATGCAATTTCTGATGGTTTACCAGACTGAAGCCACCTCCTCAACTGTAGGTTAGAGTTGTAACTCCTTGATATCGATGAAAAGGCAAGGGACTTACTTATGAAGGTCATTTTTCAACTGAACAGTTAACTGGAGGGCAACACAGAATGAGTTTAGCTCTCTTTTGTCTCACAAATTTTGCAATCAAAGAATATAAACATGAACAAAGCCGTTAGGGAGACCTCTTCTTGCCGAATGCTCTGGAAAAAAAATTAAATAACTTAATAAGGTAAAAAATTAGAACATTTTCATTAACACAAAATGTTCTTTTTAATTAGGATTTTGCAAGCTAAGTCTCCTTAATGAATGAAGGAATGGAACTTCAAAATTATTTGAATTGCTTATTTTTTGTTACTCTTGCTGAGAAGAACAAATGTAACTTTTTGCAAAATAAAATCAGTTGGTAATTGGAGACTTTCTAATTAACTATTTCATGGATTGAGTTTTCATAAGCCTATAAAAGTGAACTGCTATAAGACGGCTGGTCTAACTAATCCTCACGAGCTCTAAGAACGCAGCCAGTGCAAACCATGCTGGGACCCACGTGGTGGGCAGAGGCATAGGCAATTTACTCCTGCACAAAGTGAGTGCAAAACAAGTCAGGGGGATAGTTCTCCCCTTTGTGAGGAAGCAGTTACACAGCACAGATGCTAATGATTATAGGGACACACATATTAGAGGGACCAGTGTAACCGTAGCCCTCCGCCAGCACCACCTACGTGTGCTGTAGCAGGGGGTACCTGATGTGGCTCTGGCGTGGCTGCTTTGCCAGCATCAGTTCTGGGCCCACGCTGTATGAGGTGCTGAGCAGAGGGAAGCCAGCTTGTATAGGGGTGGTCCTGTGTGAGGGAAGGTTCCTCCATGATGAGCTATAGCAGCCACAGAGCCCCACGATAAAGCCCTGCCTGATATCACACAACCAGTACTAGCATGCCAGACCATCAGTAAATGCAAAAATGAACCCAGTTAAACACTTCACATCTGGACACAGCTGGTAGGATCTGGCCACAACAAGGGAAACGTGGAGGGTGTCATCAGAGTTGATGCCCGCATCTCCACACACACAGCAACCGCAAAAATCTGTGCTGGAGCCACGCTGAATGGATCAGTCCCCAGGTGTTGCACAGCACTGCACGAGCCCGCTCTGCAGACACCAGAGATGTGTTCAGTGCCACCAACTACCAAGGATGAGCTCAGGTGAGTGCAACACCTTCCCCAGTTCTTCCAGCCCTGATGGTCACTAGCAGATCTCTCTGTCCATGACATGCCCATACCCAGCAGGCTGCCTCCCAAGGACAAGCACAAGGGAACAAGCACTGCTAGGTAACACCATCCTGAAATGCCAACAGAAGATGTATAAGGTTTGGGTCTTGAGTTAAAAGGCAAAAGTAGTCTAAAGCTGGCAGTCTTGGTAGATCCCTGTGCAACAGGGATAAGACACTGCTTTTGACCTAAATTTCTGGCTTCCTTGTTGCAGCAGAAACAGGTTCAGAAACCTTTTATATGCGCTAATATGACCACACTACTACATGCTACACCAGAACAGGCTATAAAATCCACTGCCAGATGACTCTACTAACTAGAGAAACACACTTGATTCACAGAGATTGGAAGCTCGAGCAGATGGGCTAAGGCAGACAGAACACTTTGTGATATACAAGACAAGTCAAAGCAAAGTTGTGAGAATGGGCCTGGGTATTTGCAGAATTAGTAAAATCTGTTTTTCCTGAAAGAAAATATTAGCAAACAGTAAGAGAATAAGGCACAGCTAATTATAAATGCAACGCATGGGTAGGTGCTTACTACTGCTCGCTGCTCATTAACTTCAGCCCAACTCTACTCTCTCAGGCTTCCAACTCTTACTGTGCTTTTCACATTCATTAAAATCTTGATGGTACTCCTCTAGCTCAAGCTATGGAGAAACCTGGATTTTGGGTTTGGAAGACCAGGGTAATATCTCCATCAAAACACAAACGAGGTCCATTTAACCTTTTTGTTCTTCCTTGAGAAGTTATCAGGTGTGTTTGCAGTAAGCAGGGAAGCACTCACACTCCCATGTTCGGCAAAGGGGTAGAAACAATAAGAAGGCAGTGACCCTTCACTAAATGAGTCATCCAAGGCACAATATATGAGGGAGAGAAAAAACCCCAAAAGTATCCCAATAAATAGAATACTGGAAAGCAAAGGTATAGTGAAGGCAAAGGTTATGATAAAACAGAGATTTTGGTCAGATGTCTTAATCTATTTACACAGCAGGAGTTTTTCAACAAATTGCATTGCAAGATTAGAAATGAATTAGCAAGCTCTGAAAACAGACATTGAAGGGTCCAGGACCACAGGTCAAACACACACATCATTTGTACCAAGTACCCAGCACTAAAAGCAAAGCCCAAGTGTTACTTGATATCACAGTGGCCACACACTAATATAGAATAGTTCCAGTAGGAAGGGACCTGCAGCGATCATCTAGTCTGACTGTCCCTACACAACACAGTTGTGGAAGGCCCACATAGGATCTGTCTGAAACAGAAAATACATGTCTTAAAACGGTGTAAAATTTAACAGATTGGAATTATTTAAGGATATACCAGTATTCAGACAAAAAATACATGCACATGCATAAGATTTCATTAGACAATTAGAAAAGATGTTAAATCTGAACTTTCCTGGATGACAAAGTCAGATCATATTCAGTGTTTGCAGATATCTATTTAAGATAAGCATGCAATCACCTAAATCAGTGATTGAAGTGGTACAAGATTCCAATCTGGAAGACAGTCATCCCGAGTGCAGTCCCAGAAAAACACTCTATTTTCCTGCAGACTAGAAGACTGGAGAGACTGCAATGCTAAACTTATGTTTAGAAAAAAATAACTGCAGGTATTTTTTGAAACATTTTTTTTTCCTGGACACCCACTGTTTTACAGAGTCAGCTTCCAACTAGAAGCAAATGAGACACTATCGCATATGGGGCACTGAGGATGTGATCATGTTGCCCCAGATAGACTTTCTATTTGTCCCATGCCAGGGAAAGATACACAAGACTGAGATGCAGCAGAAGTTGGCCTCATTCCTTTTGCACCACAAAGATATGAGCAGCTAAAAACAGCTTCACTGGATCTTCACATCAGCTGAAAATCTGCTCCAGGTACTTGTCAGAGGAGGAGAATCTGCCCCAAGCGTGGAGGATTCACGCAGCTCTGGGGTGCTGGAAAGCCAGTTGCAGGAAACAGTGCGTGGCCTTCTGCTGTGGGTGCTCCTGGGTGCCCGGGGATGCTTCTATTTGTTTTCTCTCATTCTGTCCTTCGTTTACTTTTGTGTGTAGGCTGATGGCTGGGTGCTTTTCAAAAATACAAACCCTCTCCCCAGAGAGCACATACCCCATAGCACAGTATGGCACAGCACTGGCTGCAGAACCCTTTTTGTATTCCTTGTGCACTGGGCAGGGATTTTTTCATTTCATGCATCATCCATAACTTGCTGCAGCAATTCCAAAAATCTCTACCACGCTCACATGAATACGAATAATTTAAATTCACATTTTTGCTTTTGGAAATTTATCATCATAGAAGTCAGGCTCATAAAGCAACTGTATTTCTGAAATTTCTCATAGAATAATCAAGTGATGGCATTGCCCAACGAAACAGCCTAATCACATCGGTATCATACAGGCACTTTGAGCTATGACTCCATCTCACAAGAACATCAGCTACAGATATTAATCGGTCATCAGTGTTACTGTCCACTCTACTGTTTTTTCTTTGATGCTTCTTTATATAGACTAGTTTAATATGCAATTAAGAAACAAAGGGGCTGTTGCTCAGGGTATAGGTAGGTATCTTTTCTCTCAATGGGCAGTAGCAAATGTTTTGGAGGAACTTACATGAAATGTTGCCCTGGACAGTTATGGAAGAATTGTCTCAGAGTGGAGGTCACTCCTTAGTCCCCAGCAGTCCACTGGGTTTTAGCCAAGGAACAACATATTGCATTTCTTAAACATAATTGTGAATACAGATGTTTTATCCTCCCAGAGCTCAGAGAAACTGTTAGCTTTCAGAAAAGACAAAGCAAATTCTAACTCTGACATAAGCAAGAGTTCCACAGTTTCTCAATTTTAAATGCACCAGCTTTGGAGAACCAGATGTCACTCGCCTCCTGCCACGGGGCCAGAGCAGCTGACAGGATGCCCGGGTCACAAGCCACCTCTCACAGAAGCCTGCCAAGGCTGCTGCTTCACAGGCTGGTGCTTCCCCAGACCCTGCGTGCACACAGGGACTGGCAGCGTGCGCGGGTCGAGGCTCTGCACCCGCCACTGCCTCTACAACTGCTCCACAGCACAGGCCTCGGGCAGGGAGAACGAGCTCTGTGCTTTGCACTAGAGATGTTTGCTGTAGCTGAGGCCGCTCACTTTCCCAGTGCAGGCCTCTGTGTTACATCCAACTGACGGCTACAGCGCTGCAATTCCACGCCCAGCAACACTTACCTGACAGGAAAAAGCGGGAAGCTAGAAAAGAGCGGCAGGGAAGGAATGAATCGCGGTGCCTTTCCTGTTGAGCTCACGCCTGGCACAGGGCCTACCCAGCATTCCAGAAACTGGGCAAGCCAGCTCCCCAAAAGATGCTAAAGAAGTTTGCCCAAACATTGCCATTATAACTATATATAGAGTGTTTAAGACATCCATCCTAAATTTGTCATTCAAGCAACAAAATCTCCATTGGGATAAAAGGATATGTACTTAAAAGCTTTTAAGGAAGACTAGCAACATCATTTAGCCTCCAGCTGAAAACTTATATCAAGCTTGAACCCTGTTATTTCTTTCTTCATGAGTGGAACAAAAACCCCCTTATGTTTTCCTGCTACCGACCTGCTGATGGGAGTGGTGGGGTATCCTCAGGTACCACTCCAGCTGCCCATGAGGGTTTGTCACAAAGCACACTGCCTCCTGCCAGCCAGGCACGGATGCTGCCTGCTGCCTCAAGGACTTCTATTTAAAAATAGAAGCTGCTTAAGAAAAACGACCACTTCTTTAGAAGAACAGTCAGTTTCTCTCTGAATCAATTTAAGCCTCAGCACATCAGTGAGATAGAGCTTGACCTAAAGAGCTCCACAGAGATCAAGACCTAAGGTGAAGGTGTGCCAGTAATATGGAAGAAGATAAGGAGACTATGGGCCTGATCCAAAGGCCATTAGGTCAGTGGCAAGCTTTAATGCTGATGTAAATGGACTTTGGAACAGGCCATGCTAGAGAAAAGAGTACCCATTATAAAAACAAGCAGCTGTTAGACATGGACTAGATAGTAAGGGAAATTTTTTGCAGGCAAAACTTCAATTTTTTTCCAGCATCTCAGCAAAGGACTGACTCATTTGGCTCCATAAATGAGCAGGCACCACACTGCCACCTCATCCCAAGGGAGTGCCCAAAGGTCACTAGCTCCAGAACTAGTTGGAGTTCACAGCAGCACATGGGTGCAGTTCTTACAAGCTGTTTCCACAGCTAAAATGTGGTCAGACTCTCTGGTCCAACTGTGCTTGCTGCACCTTTAGGTGCTTCATTAGCACAGCTGGGCACCCAGTCAGCAAGGCTGCCCACCTGCATTACTGCACACATCCATTCTGCATGAGCGACTGGGAATCCATTCTCAGCTCACCAGGGAGCAGTGATGGTTCGAATATCGAGAGAGGAGCTGGGTGGTGGTACTGAATGCTAAACCCTCACCTGCCCCACCTCGAGCTGCTGTTTGCCAGTGGGTGCAAAGGCATTTTTTGATGCAGGTGTAATAGTCACTAAGTTGGCGAGAGAATGCAAATGTTTACTCCTTAGCAATGAGGGGGGGAAAAACCAACACAAAACAAAAAAAATCCCCAAAAAACCCCACCCTGAAACCCCCCACAATTCTCACCCTCTCCAGTCCATGCTGAATATTCCTCGCTGAAGCCATTAAACTGACAAGGTTGTTCTGTTGACAACACACAAAAGAGCAAATGGTCTGAAATTGAATACCACGTGTCTCACCATAAAGAAAAATAACATAATTATCTCAGAGATAAAATAAACAATATACTAACAGTACTGTTAAACTAGTTTACTGTGCTAAAAGAATGAGGAGAGAATATGCAAGTCATCCTTTTGGCTACAATATAATCGGCTTGTTAGGGAAACCTGCACAAGGGGACACATGTGAAGGGAACAGGAGATCACAAACCACAGCGACCTGCAGCACAGCACAGACTTCAGGCACAGCTTACAGCCACTGCTGCCTAAATGCAGGAGCTGGTGATGGGACAGGAATTGTGCTCTCAAGCCTTGGTAACTGGTGCCCATAGCTGTAGTCAACTGGCTCTGCAGTTTGCAATTCAGGTTCTCTTGTGCACGGTGTTCCCTGTGCCAGCTGACGGGCACTGTTCCTCCGCGGTCCCAGCAGGAATCGTGTCTAGCCCCGAGATAGCTGTGCCGTGCTCTTTGGCTCGGGAACTGCCAGTTTGCCTTAAAGTATTACAGCAGCATTATATTGATTACTGCTTGATATTTGCAGGTCTACAAAATGTCCAAGGAGACACCGGAAAGTTTAGAGACTTTTAATTTGTTGTACCAAAGCTTTTCCGATGGTCCCAGAAGATTACGCATTTATGAAGAAGGGCAGCAACAATAAAAGCTTATTGTTTGCACTCAGCCAAACTTCATGGATTTTTTAAGTATGACAAAGGAGAAAATGAGTTACACAGATTTTCAATAACTTGAACACCAATCTCTGCTGTCCAAAGGGAATTACTCCAGTGTTCTTTCTTTGTCTACCTTGGCCTGGCTTTAAGGGTTTATCCTTGTAAACGACATCAGTAGTTACAGTTAACAGGTCCAGAATGAAGCTGTGGGGCTGAGATCCCTCTTGTCCTGATGTGCTAGATGCTCCAGGGGGAAGACTAAAGATAGCAAGAGAACTTTGTCAAGGTAGACTCACGGCAGAAGATAGGAGCCCTTAGCCCTTCCTTTCGCTTCAATGACAAATCAGAGGTACCAAGAGGATTCTCTCATCAGAGGGCAATGGCATGAAGTGAGATTAAGGCAGCAAGCCATTTTGCTTTTATGTGTTCAGCTAAAGAACAAGGTCAAAGACATAAGGTCTTAAAACTTTTAATTAAGTGACAGTGGAATTATTCACTTGCTCCTGAATTACACTGATGCAATCCAGCATGAAAACTGCCATCTGACATCTCCCTTGATTTCTGCTCCTCTCCTCTGGTGGGGGTACACAGTAAATTGTTTTCAGGTACCAACTTGCCATAGCTACTACTGACAGGGATGCAAGGTGCTTCTAAAATCTTCCCCTCTCTCTCTTCTGCTGAAATGGCAAAAAGGCACTAAAGAAAAAAGAAGCATTACTGCAACAGAAGCTAGTGTGGCTGCAGAAAACTATGTTGCAAAGTAGGGGTGAGGGATAAACATAAGGCAAGTACAGATGTTTTCTTGGAGAAGTCTCACATCACCGGAAAGCAGTGGGTCATGAAAGGCCCCTGTGCAGTCTCTGTTCGATGGCCACTGAGTAGCACCTTGCTGGGCAACACTGATGCCACACACGAGAACATCGAGTGGCTCTGAAGGGTGGGACTGGTCCCTGGGCATGCAGCCCTGGGAGCACCCAGCCTTCAAATGTACGTGGTGCAGCAGAACCAGGCCCCACAGCCAGGAAACAGAACATAAAATACATGGCCATGGTAAGAATAAAACTAAAATGTGACTTAAAAAAATAATAGTGTTTTGGTTTCTGAGCTCCCAACTTTATTTTTATTTGTTTTTATGCTCCTGTAAGTAAAATCAACAACTTCTTTTTCCCCAATAAACTGAAATTTTGCAGACCATTAATCCATAATATGGACAAAAGCCTTCGGGTGCCTGTGAAACAAAATGAAAAATGGTCGGTCTGGTTCTTCCAGGAACGCTGATACTTCACACGAGCAGTAAAGCTTTTCCAGCAAGCAGCCGTGCACACATTTCGGTGCAGACCCGCAGTGACTGCGTTAGCATGGTAGAGGGTAATGGCTCTGAATATCATTTATGCACACTTAACTACCATTTAGTTAATGTTTATGCGGCATTTTGAAAATGTAAAGTGCTATAAAAATGCCAAATGTTATTATTATTAATAATCCAAGTGGTAAATACAACTCAAAATTCTATACTCTATCCTGGTCCTTCATGTCAAAGGGATGTTTGGACACTAATAAGGACTGCATTCAGCAAGACACAGCGTATGCCTTACTTAGAGTTCATGAGTTTTACACATAAGAGATTAAAGGACTAACTGGTTTCTCCCCAAGTTTACTGAGTCTTACAAAAATACAAATGAAGATGGAAGATTATGTTAAAATCTTGCTTTTAAAAATGCTGGGTCAGAGCTCTGCTGTAACATTTAAAAGCCTATTTAGCAAGCCACACAGGTCAACATGCTTTAATAAAATGCATTTTCTTTTCAATGAATGTAAAAGAGGGCACAGAAAAGTACTCAAAGCCAGCAACATATGGGTGTCTGCTGTCTGCTATGTTTCCACTGCACCCACCACTGCTGCAGCTGGATGTCCATACTTGGACTATCCAAGCCCCCAGACCTGTCCCTCCTCACATCTTCACTTCATCCCCCAGAGGATGCGTACCAACCACGGAGCCTGCTGTCAGAGAAAGAATTACTCCCTCTGTGATT
Organism: Caprimulgus europaeus; assembly: GCA_907165065.1. The sequence continues at coordinate 11,670,741 of OU015539.1, read as the reverse complement.
TTCCTGTTTCTCTAAACCACTTTTTTATTTGCAACTGCAGCACCACATCAAAAAGGCAGAGAGGAACCACCCCACAAGTCACTAAGGCTCCAAGACGGGTCCACCATGAAGTGTTTGCCATCACAGTGGATCACACTTCTTGTATTAGACCTCACCAGGGAAAATAATCTGTGAGTCAAGGCCTTTGATCTCTCCTTTTCTATTCACAAAGAAACCTTCTGGCGCTCTCAGAGAAGTGGTTGTTATTTCAAGGAGGCGATCAGCTTGTGAAGAAATGCTAAGGACAGGGAATTTTTTTTTCCATAGGTTTTTCTCAGGTTTGGAACGGCCTTTGTGATCGCAGTGGCTTCACCACTGTGACTGAATGTGAAGTTACTTTTCCAAGAGAAACATCTGCCATTCCCCTTACTGGAAAACCAAAAGGAAAAAAAAAAAGTTTTCTAAAAGATGACCTTTTAAATATCTTCACTCACTTCACCAAACTGGATTTTCCAGAGAGTTCAGCTCCTATTCTGGTGTTCCATTGCAGTGGTTGGATGCTGAGCTCTTGGACGCTTGGTCCAGCCCTTGAGATTGGGGATACAGGTAGAGAACATGTGGCTAAATCCCTCCTTTGAAGGCTTTCTCCAAGACTTGAAAAATCTATCTTAGTTTAAGGAAAATGGGGAAAAAAAAAAGAAAAGGAAAATGAGGGAAAAAAATCCCACAGAGACAGCCTGATCTTCTACTTGCTAACAATGGTATAAATCAAGAATAACCCCATGGACTTTGTAGGACTTACACAAGTATAAAACTGCTAGAAATGAAAGGTTCAAATTTCCTAACTTCAGCAGCTGGCTCGGTTTTCTTTAAAGAGCTTCATTAATAAATACTTTTTAAAAAGAAAAAAAAAAGTGCTCTTCCTCCCCCAATACTAATTGCTAGTGCTCAGATTTAATCTTCAGCATTTATTGTGCTTCACCAAATCCCTAATAACCACCCCAGAAGACTCCTTAACATTGTTGTATAATGGGAAACAAGGGCAGGGTATTACTTTTTCATGTACAAAGATGTTTCATCAGGAGGCCAGATTTCTTCTATGCAGCTAAAGTACATAGAGCCTGACATTTTTAATTTCTTCCGTAATTGTGTCACGAGAGGGGGTTATGTCACTGTGCCTCTTTGCTGAATTCCAAGAGGCTCAATGCTATTCCCATGGTCATTGCCTCCTGCCTCTACTTTAAAATAATGAAGATTTGGGCTGAAATAAATTTGAAGATATCAAATAAGGACCCCTTGAGTTCCAGGGAAAGAAAATAAAGCAGCTTTTATTAAACTTGTTATGAGACCTTTCATGACCACTATTCTCGCTGTTCTCTTTGCTCAAAGCCTTTAGAGAATGGTCTCACTTTAGCCTAAACTCAGCTCTTTCTCAGCTCTCTAAGCCTCTGTAAAATTGAAGGACATTCACTCCAACACACGTCTTTAATAACTCAGTATGATTTAAACTTTCAATCTGCATTCCTGATTTCTGTAATAATTGAAAGGAATGCATTAGCAGCAGAAAAAAACCCCTACTTTTGCTTCATAAACTTTACCTTCATTGCCTCAGATTTTCAGTAGTTCTCAATATGTAAGTTTAATGGCGTGACCCTAACAAGAAACGATCAGCAAATGAAACGAACCAGTGTGTAGCTGCTCCACACGGCTACAAGTGTCAGCTGTGGCCTGCCTGCCATTAATTTTATTGTAACTCATTTCTTCAGGTTGAGTACAGCACGATTTAATGTTCCCATTCTCCCATTCCTGTTCTGCATGACAAATTGTTTTAATAAACATAAACCGGGTAATAATAAAGTAATAATAAGCCTAGCACTCACCTTATATCACTGCAGTTAAATTCTCCCACAAGCCAGCGCTGGTTACAGTGACAATTACAGTTGGGCCAATCCGCAGCCAGGCAAGCACAATGGACAGATTTAATATCGTTTGTAAATATGATTAGTGTGCTGTCATGTTATTGCAGCCTGGTATTTACATTTCTCTCTGGGGTTATTCACTACACCAAATCAACATTAAATAGTGCTCCCTTCTCTTCCCCTTAAATCAAATATACCTTTCTTTGTGCTCCACTCAGAAGTTAATGAAGAAAATGGCATCGATTGTTAATATTCGGGGATCAATCAGTGCTTTACATACCTCTTTTTTTAAACAGATGTACATCTGTCTGTATAACCCTGGAAGATTTCTTTCAAAATTCATAAGCTCCCCCTTTCCTCCTCCCCCTCCACACACACCCTTTAACATCAACACTCGTCTGCTTACTCTCTTATGAAAAATGTTCAAATAATGAATGGCTGTTGTTTACAGAAGTAATTTCATGCTACATTTCCATTATTGCCTGGATTTGTTTAGCTTCTCAAGCTTCCTCATTTCCCTGCAATGAACTTTTAAGGAAATATAACCAGCTTTCACTGTTTATGCCATTATGTTTATAATAGAAGCTGCTCTCATTTGTGACATATTGCAACACTTCATAACTGTGTGCAAATAAGCATCCTTAAACTTGTTAAGGTCAATTAATCATTGTACAAAGGCTTTTTTAGCTAGGACTTCCACCAGCAGAAATCCAGCCACATAGCAGGATAATGAAAGGGCTCTAGCGTGGACTTGGGTCCTACATGGCACAATTGTGTGCTTCAGATGTTAATAAAATTGCCTGCAGAGGACATGGGTCTTTTTCTCCAAAGCTATTTGGGTCCCATGGTCAGGTAACACAGGCTGAATACCTGCAGCCCAACTCAAGGAAGGACTCCACTGGACAAAATTTAGTGACAAATTCCCACCAACCTCACAATTTTTAAGGACACCTTTTTGACAACGAATACAAGGAATCAAGCCAGAGGCCAGCCTGCTGAGTTTGGACCCACGGTGTTTGACTGGACAGGAATCAACACATGAAACACTGCTCAGCAAATACCCATTTCCAGACATCACAGAGGACACCACCAAAGGAGAGTGTTGCTGTTGGCAGAGTGGAGCCAGGGCTGCTCAGGCGTGTGTACTGTTAGGCAGCGTGGAGCCCTGGCCCCCTCCTGCTGCTGGGTTAACTGCTCTGGGGGGGCAGCAGGGGTGGTCCTGACCACCTGAGAGCTGCCAGGTGCAACCACTGATCATAGAAAGGGCTCTCACTGATCAGTACCAACGTTCTCCGTATCAGCCACGGCACACACAAAGACCTGCTCTTGCTCTTCATGCAGCTAAGAAAGAGGAAATTTTCACATGGCTTGTATTTATGCTTCCATTTTCAACAAACAGGTTCTCATCTCCCGCACTTCTGACTGAATCAAGACATGTGCCTGAAATTTAAGATATGTCTTAATCAGACGCAATAGGTTTTCTGGGTGCCTCGGGCTTACCGATGTCATGGTGCCTGCCTGGGTGTATGTAAAATAAGCCTGATCTGTGTCACTGGACTTTGCCTAACATGTAAAAACAACGACAATAAACCCCCTCCACAACCTCAAATAAACTGTAATAGCAAAATTCAGTGAAATCTTTAATATTAATAGAAAATTAAAATATATAGGGTACTGCAGTTTCTGAGGGTGCCCATGTGCATGCACATACTTTATGCATTCACTAGCATTTCACTGGCACTTATTTTTTCATGCAAATTGGAGTATAAAGAGATGCCCCATGTTACAAATCTAGCCCCTGATCAAGGCCAAAATGCACGGCAGAGACTGATAATCAGGTACTTGCAATAATTACAAAGCCGATGCACGCTTTGTCATTTACTGCCGTTAACTTTCCCATACTACCAGTTTAAGTTAGGAAAAGGGGAAAGAAACATGATTTAAAGAAAGCATTAACAGGCAGTCAGAGAGCATAGCTATTTTGTAGGGGATGTAGATAATCTGGAGACAAAAGCAGGACATTTTAAAGACCTATCTCTAGTTGTGGCTTTATTGAAAATGATAGATTTAAGAATGTGATTCATATGGTCACCCAGGGGGCATGGATCTGACTTACTGCAACTTGCTGATATTATTTATTTAGAAGAGTCAAATGTCACAGCAAAATATTTCTGCTAAAATGTGTATTTACTGAATTTTCCTTTCAGAGCTCAGCAAGGTGACAGCTGGAGAGGGGTGTCTGTGCATGTGTGGAAAAAAAAAAGAGGGGAAAGAAGTGGGGTGTTACTAAACACAAGATCACAGTACTTGAAACATCCTACTGAGATCAGAAGAATTGTGAAGCATACCGAGGTGGTACTCTAGCTATTCATTAACTGCCTGTATCAGCCGGCCCAGAGATTAGAGCTTAATGCAATGGTGAAGTAAGTGTCCATATCACAGTAGCCATGGAGGAATAGCGAGATGTAATGAAACTGAATAGCTAGCCATTGAAAGTTGAAAAATATATTGATTTTTCAGTGCTTGATCACCCAGGAGGCTTTATCAGGTATGAATACTTGGGAACCATCTGCTAACTCTGTAATGGTATTTTAGGATTTGTGACAGACACCAGCAAAAATAAAACTGCATGTTAGAAAATAACACAAAGTGAAGCCTGCTTCTCTGTAATACATTCCACTGCTCCACATCTGGTTTTCTCATTCCTGTCTTTTAATTGTTTTCAAATTAGCTATAGCTAATGTGTGAATACAAATTAAAATTAGTACATGGATTCAATTTCTCCCCACCTTTCATTCCAAAGATAGCTCAGCCATTTATAGCCACATTTATCTCTACATCAGATTGCATTACTTATGTGGTAAAGATTTCTCTCCTCCCAAAAGGAAGTCAGCAGGACCCCAGTTATTGTGTTTAGCTATTGAACCTCATTGTCAACATTTCTTAACATTCATTTGTGTAAGTCAAAGAACAAAACCAAACAGGAACAGGCTTGGAGGCACAATATCTACATATTGTCTGATGTAAATAACACTCCTAGACATGATTGGCATTCTCCAAACAACAATCATTGTTATTGAAATGTGCCTCTATTCCCCTTGTTTTAATACTGAGAATGATTATGAAATCTCTTTGGGTACGATAAATCAGCTGAAAGATGTAATAACATGTTTCAGCTGTTGGAATGGATGTTTGATTACAGCTCTGAGGGTTTTTTCCTCATCTTGTTTCTAGTTTAATTCTTAATCCATTCTACGATTTAAAAAAATATATATTCCACACATCAACAGCAAATACGCATTCTTGTTTACAGAGTGTGGGTAGCAGAGCAGGAATTGAGTTGCATTTTAACAATGCAGAGAAAATATTTTTCTATTACAGTTTTGGTTAAAATAGTAAGTTAAACTGTCATTTGAAATTATATTCAGTAAACACTTAATGTGAGCACCTAAGTAAAAAAAGAAAAGATTTTAAAAGGGGGGGCAGAGGGATAGGGGGAGGCAGAGAGAAAAGGAGACTTTGGTCAGATCATGTTTGATTTCCAGACATACAAAAAAACCCGCCTCTTCTCCCTGGCCTCCCTCCATGACTCTGCAAGCATCTCTTCAAGGAACTGGTAGTAGAATTAATTTGCCCCAAAATGTTCAAGTGTAAATGGAGGAAAACTATCTCACCCTGATTTTACACTGTAGCAGCAACACACAAAAGATGAAGGAAGCCAGACCGCAGCCCACAGCGGCGGCGAGCGTGAGACAGCTGGACAGAGGCTTTTGAAGGATCTGAGAATCTGCGTACAGCAAAGGCAGCACGGTTTCTCCAGCTCACTCTCCCAGAAAAGATTCTGGCAAATAATGCCTTTCTCTTAAGTGTATTTTGTGAAGGAGAAAAGTGAAGAAAAAATAACTATGGGAAACAAAAAGATTAGTACATGGGTGGTTTCTTTCTCCAATCAACTTTCCGTCCCGTCCCAAGGGGCTGTCCCTGTGCTGATGAGCACACCATGGCGGCTGCAAGCACGTTCCTTGATGTTCTCCCAAAGTTTGCAAGGCCAAAGAGGCAACTACATTCAAGGCTGGTGGTGGGAAAATTCAGAGAAATTTGGGGCTTCCTGAGGTCTTTAGAACTGCTCAGTGATGTGTTGCCAACATTTCAACAAGAGGCTCCTAAGAGAATTCCCCCTTTGGACTGTGATAAACCCAATGCCCCAACAGTGCGTTTGCTTGCCAAGAGGAGGGGCGAGGGATGAGAAAAGCATTCAAGCATTTTCCTCTTTAAATGAAAACACTTTCTCATCATCATAATCAAGAAGAGAGGCTATCCTACTGGGAGAGCAACTGTACGCCACCCGCTTGCACAGAACTGCATATGCTCTATCTCCCTACAAGAAAGAGAATACACATTTGTATTGGAGAAATCACATTCCCGATACGACATCCAGCCAGGAAGGAGTACGCCAGGTCCCCACCATTTCTCCCAGGGGTTCAGAAACACTCGTGGTAACCTAGAAAACGGTCAGGGACAGCTATTATGGGCAACTCTTAAGGTACCATTCGCACGAGCAGGGCTCCCCAGGGTCCGATCCAGCGCACGCTGCAGTAAGACACATGCTGACAACCCAGCGCCCACGTACACTGTGACAGAGGGAGGTTTCCTCTTCCTCTTTCCTCCTTCCCTTATGGTGTAACCTGTCCCTACTCTTGAAATAGGCGGGCTTTTAAATCAGAACACAGAACTGGCTCTTCCCTAAAGCCACTAGTGCAATGAAAAAATATTTCTAACGCTCAATGGGATTACAGAACACCTTTACAAAGGTATTCATCGGTTAACTCACCCCCCGCTTTCTGACCTTTGTTCAAGGGGAAAACTGCCAACTGCACAAAATCCTGCCAACTCCAAGGAGCTTAATTGTGCAGATTACAGTCTGTTTGTAACACAGATTATTAAAAGCACACTTGGACCCTTCATGTCCCTGCGTTTGATTCAGTAATAGGTTCTGCATTAGATAAAGGAGATTTGTTTTGATCCCTCCTCGCAGATGCAGAGCACCCTACACCTTTTGTATCCCAGAGTCCATCATCCGTGACCTCTTTGCATAAGTGACAGAGCCACAATAGGCTGCCCCGTACTGTAACTCCCAGCTCCCCACTTTTGATGGTGGAAGAAAGGCAAGAGGAGATTCACTTCATGGTTTATATGGTATTTAAAAAACTAAACAAAAAAACACACACACACACAAAAAAAAAAACAAAAAACCAAACCCAAACCCACAAACCACTTCCCTTATTCTATAAAGACCACACCTCTGAGAGATTCTGGAACTGTGTGGCACAGAAGCCAAGCATGGCCATTTTTTAAAACATAGCACATCACATTTTTAAAGAAGAAAAACGTGAAAATTGCCTTTCAAATTTCAGAGGATGAAGTGAAACACAGAGTCAGAATGGAAAAATTATCCAAGAAATAAATGAAGCAAAATAATTTTCTTAGGTTCAAATTTTTTTTCTCTTTTTTTTTCCCAGGGTACAAATTTAATGAGAAAGTAATCTCCTCACCCCGTCAAAAAACAACTTTTTAAAAGTTAAAGCATTTACATTTGCAACCTATTTACAAAAGCACAGAAACCACCTTTACTTTCTAGCTGCCATGAGGTAACTACAAACCAATCCTCTCTGCACCAGAACTAAGGCCTGGCCCACAGGCTGCATCAACGCAGGGTCTGGGTGGGAAATTTCAGACTTTTACTTTACAACTTCACTCTTCAGTTTCCTGCACCTCAGCATTATCATAATTAAAAACCAATGAGTTTTCCTTTAAACACTACCCACTATGTATTTTGTGAGGCCATTGCATACACTTTGCTGCCTTTATAAAAGAAGGGAAGGTGAGCAGAGACAGCAGCGCTGTGGCCATTTACATCAGCCACGGACTCAGGACCAGCTGTTAAAGAAGAGAAGGGGAGTCACACTGAGCATGGCTTGGACTCCCCACAGTGACTCTGCCATGGCTTCTCTCCTTGTTTGCTGTCTTATAAAGAAGGTAGGAGGTGGCAACAGCTTTCCTTGGTTTTAATGTGCTTTTGGTTGCTTGATAAAAATATTTTCCTTCCATAATTGCTGCACAACACAAGAATAAAAGCACAGAATACACTTTTAATTTGAACACACACTGGTAGCTGTGTGCCAGTTCCTTGCTGCTGTACTGTTGATGAGCAGTTGTACGTAGAACAAATTGAAGAAAGCCACAAACTAATTTCCTAAATGTGTTTTTTTCTTCAATGGTAAGGAAGTGATGAGTTTTAGATGAGAAAGCGCATCCATCCGCAGTTCAATGAACTGAAAATTCAGAAAAAAAACCTCCTACAGTCTTCAGAAGTACCCAAGAGTGACACAAAAGTACAAGTCCCTTCAAATTTTATGATGAAACTAAATGGAGTCAGCAAATCAAGAGGATGACAAGGACAGAGGAAGACCAAGAGACACCTGAACTACTGTGATAAATTAAATCAACAACTTCTTGTCTTTAACAAGAAGAATAGTGCTGGTCTCGTGATACATACCATAGCCTGTCATACTACTTTTATTACACTTCAGCAAAAATTGTGCATAACTGGCAGCTCCCTACATGTCCAGTTCTCAGTATCAGATGCTACCTGTCACATTCAGCTCAGTTGTGCTTCACTTAGTGAAAAATCAAGAAGGCAGCAGAACTCATTAATTCTCTTACTGCATTGTACTGGAATCCCGTTCTGCTATGAGACACAACCAAACTCACATTGGGCATGTATGTAAGAAAATTAACTAAATAAATGTTACATATCATTCCTGACCAGAACTTGGAAGAGAAAGGAAAGCCCTCAAAGGGAAGAGGTACCCACCATCCCTGTCACTGTTATGGGATATTTGTGGAGAATGGAGCCTCATTAAGATCCTGAAGCTCCAACTTTTCTGTGTTACTTCTCTGAACTCACACTAGTGGTGATGTGATTACTAGCATAGTGAGCTACCACAGGGATGGTGAAAAATATCATAGTCATTACACTCTGAAATAAAAATCAAGAATTTTAAGATAAAGTGCCTGGAATTCAAAATCACCATTTGGAGTAGAATATTTTTTTAAGTTTTCTTGTAAAATATCAGCATTTGGTAAGTTACTTCAAACAGCATATTTAAAAGTGGAGGGACTGAATGTTAATCCCTGCTCATAGCAGAACAGTAATTTTTACTGCTACACCAGTAGCAAAAAGGGCTCCTAGAAGACAGACTTTCAATGTGCCTCCATATTTTACATCTAAATAAACTTATTTTTCTTTAAATTGTTCAACAGTGCTAATTTTGATTTGTTGTGAAAATTCTGGGTTAGTTGCCAATTATTGAAATCAATCCAGAATTACTCCTTGTTTTTAAACAAGAATTTTAAGGATTCAGACATAAGAAAAAGTATTTCTTACGTGAAACTAGACTATGATATGACTTCTACTCAGTCCAATAAAAACAGAAAACTACCAAATATTGAAAAATACATAGAAGCATTAGTGTTCTCTTTCCTTATTCCCCCTGAAACCATTTGTGCCCCCTTTTGTCATAGGCCTGCACAGCGCCTCTCCCTCTCATCCTGGCAGGCAGGGCTCTGCAGTCACTCACCGCGTAGGTTCAGCCTTAGCTCAGTCAGGAGTCAGAGCTGCAGCACTGGATGAGTTCTTCCTTTCATGGCTCAGACAAGGATCATTTCCCTTCCTGGCCATGGCTGTACCTCATTCAATAACAGTGAGTGCTTATGAAAAAGACCTTGTTTCTAAAGATGATAGCACCTAACCTAACAACAGAGAGGCAATCTAGATACAAAAAGTCACTGCCCCCACTGCAGAGGCTGCGGTGGGACAAAAGAACAACCTCTTAACCTACCCCATCTACAGATATCCAAGGTACTTCTCATTTCGATTAGCCAAGTCCACACACAACTGAGAAAGTTGGAGTGTTATTGCTATCATTATTTTATTCCTTTTCTTTCCATTTTCCTGCCTTCCCCACCCCTGGGCTCTTTAAAGAAAGACTCCCGGGAGCTCCCATTCAAGCGGACTGAAAATGGTGTCAGTGGGGGCCGACTTCTTCAGCACAGGTTGTTGTCACCAATGACCTATTCAGCAGCAGCAGCACCCGCCTGGCTTTGTCTTCTGCTCCACTAAACAAACTGATGACAGACTCAGTCCTGCTGCAGAAATATTGAGATTTAAAGAGAGCACAAAGGGAGCAGGCAGCAGGGTTGAAACATTTAGTGGAAATAGGGGAGCTGGTCAATAAGAAGGGACAGAGACTGGATCAAAAGGGGCTGACTTACAATGGGACATGGGCTAAAAAGGGGTGTGCACTATCCCACAGGTCAAAAATGACAAAACATTGTGCTCCTGAAGCTGTCACCATCTGCACAGTAGGGAGGGATCTGGAAGCAAGAAGAAATGCAAAGCTAGCAACTCAATGTATAGGCAATGTACAAAGGAAAAAAAACATAAGGAGTGAAATTCTTGCAACAAGCTGAGACCACTGACCTCAACGAACCAAACAAAAGAAATGTTTAGAGAAGATATTGGAAAGAAACAAAGTATGATAAGGAAGAGTGAGATTTTGGTTAAGGCATTCAGCTGGGACCTGGGAGAGCTGGGTCCATTTCAAGACTCTGCCATACATTTCCTGTGGGACCAGAGTGAGGCATTTAATCTCTGAAATTCAGTCCTCATCAGTGAATAAATACTCAGGGAGAGGATATGACATGTACTTGGTGTGTGCACAGTACCTAGCACACTGGGGTCCTGAGATCAGCCATACTTCACTCACGTGAGAGAAAAGAGTTTGTTGAAACAGGCACATGTGAAAATTTCCACATTCTGAAATTTTCTAATTCATAGACATTTAAATGGATCATGTTTATTCTTAGTAAGTTTTCAAAACATTAAATTTTCAATCACATTTTTCTACCATTTTCTACCTTTGAGGCACTGAATACAAATATCTGACTGGTCTCCAGTGAATACAGGTATCTGAATGCTAGCCAGAGATTTTTCCCTTCTCTGTTTTTCTGTGTTTCCTATTTTACCTTATGCTCTTGTGTCGTGTTCCAAAAGCCCCTCTCTTCTGGAAAGGTTAGAGGAGATGAGAAAGGGTGAAATCGTAACACCTGTGACTTTCCAAAACTGGGGGAAAAATAAACTAAAATAATAAAATTAATGATATTTGAGAAAAGCAATTTCCTCACTTTAAAGGGGTTTGGCACATTTTCAGTGGAAAGGCTGATTTTTTTCATCCTTTCTTCTTTCATGTAATTTCATTTAATTTAAATATATTTCTCTCCTTAACTTTTTGCAGAAAGAAGCCCAGAAAAGTAAACCAGCTAGAGAAAATAGAATTTCTCTGGATATTAAAAGACCCACACACATTTCAATAACATTCTTTTTCCTTGAAAATTTGAAATAAACCCCTGGCCCTCCACTTACATCAGGAGAAAAATACAACCAATCAAACTCTGTTCTATGTGACCATCATTGATGGTAACAACAGAGGCTTCTGGATCATGTCAACAGATTCCTACACCCGTCACTGTGGTGACTGAAGCCAGAGGGGAACACATCTTGCCTACCTGTCTACCTTGAGGTAATAAGGAAGGCAGGTTCTCATGCCCAGGCATGCAGCACTGCTCCATGTCCTGGACAGTATGGGAGATCTGCCTGTATCCTTCAAACCCGTGCACAGATGCCATGAAGATCACTACCCCACGGGTGAGCTGCTATTTGTCCGGCCGAGCTGCCTAAGTGTGCCTAGAAAACGCCTGAGCTGCCTGATCATCAGCTGCTCTGAACTGAGCTAGTTGCACAGAAATCAATTCCCAGATCTCCCCTCAGCGTTTAGATGCTGGCCACCTGGCTGACAGTCTCACAAGTAATAAAATAATTCAAACAGGTCAAGTTACCCACTCAGAAACAGTGAGGGGCTTTTTTGCTTCCTGCCACAGAGAGGAAAATTTCCAGTCTCTGTTCAGAACTGGCCATCATTATTAAATGCACATATGGATGGGCTTTTTGGCCATGATATAAATGACTTAAAGCTGTGATTCAAATAGGTCTATAAAGTGCTTCTATGATGTTCCTCTCCCTTCTTTTCTCCTTTTGTTGAAACTGTCTCTGCTCCACTGTTCTTTGTAGAGATAAGCCCTTGAAAATCACCCTTCTTAAGGTGTAAACTTGGTGACTGTACATTATAGTTAAACATTTGATTTGTTATAGGCTAGAAAAATAGAGAACTTGAAATCTCTTCATGGTGTATTAAAGGTCACACAATTATAATAAAATCTTGCTCCAGCAGCTCCAGTCACAGACAAAATCAGTCTCACATTTCCAGCGAACAATGAAGTCCCCACAGAGTTTCAGCTTCCCCGGGAAATCAGGGTATCTCAGGCTGTGTTGACTTTAAGGATGTCCTGAATGCCCATCGTAAAAAGTGTGTTACTCAACACAGACCCAGCTCTTGCGGGGTCCTCCAATTGAAAATACACATTTTATTTCACAGTCATTCGGGGCATCGCATTTTTCTGGTTTCAGAAACTTAAAAAGCAGCCAGCTCCGCTCTGTTCGGGTGAGAAGCACCAGCCTGAATGTCATTTCGTAGTATGCCACAAATCAAAATAAAATAATAGTAATACAGCACAAAAATCTACATCCTCACAATGCAAACTAATCTTCCAGCTTCCCATCAAGCGAAGCATATTGACAACTGACAATAGGCAATTAATAGATTAATGAGCATAGCTCTTATCTGTCTACATTATGAGTTTATCTGGTTGTAACAGGATGAACACAACACGGGCCTGTGCTCACAGGAGTGCTGTCCCAATAGAAATGAGATCATTGCGGCAAGATATGAATGCAGTATTTTGATTACCAGGTATCGCTCAGTGGAACAGAACCCCCCTCCATGCACACTTTATTCTATAAATTTTTAAATTATTCAAGGGCAAAGAACAGAATATAATTTACTAGAGAGAGAATTAGAGGAAAAGGTTTTACGAAAGCAGGAGAGATTAGGTTTTGATCCAGGGTTAAGAAGACCGCCTCTGGCACACACAGAATCTGTCAAGATAGGTGATGGAATGTAAAAAAACCCCCACCTTTCCTCCTAAAACCGAGCCTAAGCCCAGTGATGTCTGCAGTGCTAAACAATAAAATTAGCTTTAAAAATCCTTTGACAACCCAATTAAAAAATACAAGCTAGTTTTTCAGTGGGTCTAAGTCCAAAAAGCGGGGCTCCTGTTTCTGACAGTGGCAAGTTCATTCACACCATGGGAAATTTGATCCGTGGAAGTACAGAGGCACATGGAGGATGCTGTGCTTCGTGCGAAACCCGTGGAAAGACTGTTTTTCCAAATGACCAAGGTAGGATGGCAAACAAGTTATGAATCTGGGGAGCCAGAGCACCATTATCTCAATTATACCCTGATGTCTCTCCCCAGGTCCCTGGTAACATATCTCCCCAGCTCTGTGCTTACACATTCCCCATCTCCACCACAGGAGGAAGCCAGCTTTGCTTTTCTTGTGCCCAAAGTTCTGCCTGGCTTTGCTCGCATGCGTAATCTCAGTTGTTTCGACGGGGCTATTTGTACAGGTAAAGTGAATTTGCCCTTGATAGCACTATAAAGTTTCAAAATAAATATTGTGATGTTTTGTGGGTTGGCAAACACAATCTGCAATTTGCTGTGTGGAAATTGTTGTTCTGCTCCAGAATTATACAGGCTTTCATAATGACTAATGACATGAGACAAATGCAGCATGACAGTTGCATGTTGATCATCCTATACAATTTTGCTCATAGCCCATTTATTGGGTTTCTTTCATAGCCCAGTGCAGCCACAAGAAAAACGTCAGTGGGGTGAACTTTGGATCAGGTTTAACGTTATTCCGTTCTAGTATGCTACACAATCAGAACAGAGGGATTTATTCTGATTTGGACCAAGCCTCTCTATGAAAACAGAGCCAGAATCCTGATGATGACAGTCTCCTGGGAATGCTGTGATGGTGGTCCCATGCACTCACTACCAGCCCACGCAGAGCAGTGTGTGCCTGTGCCTCCCCACATCACAGCGCGGGTCAGAGTGGCCGGGGGAGCACAGGTCACTCGCTGGCTGCTGCCTGAGGGTACTTAATTCCAGCAGCAGAGCATGGGAACAGCCACAGGAAGGAGCATTTAAACCACAGAACCAAAAATCACCAGAGGACATCTCAGTGCTTTGTAACCCTCTTTACACTTGGCCCTCTGCTGTTCTAAGCAACTGTCGTGTTGAAACAGTGGGAATAGGCTCAAAGGCTCCTTCTGCGTGTGTCTGTCTGGATGACAGAAGGAGCTATACAAGCCCAGAGAAATACAGTATCATTATATACTGCGCTGAAAAGGGAATTCAGTTTGTGTCTCATTTTTAAGAGCTAATATTCTTTTATCTGATCAAATGGTAAACAGCATTGGTAAATCAAGTTTTTATGGCATGTGTATTTGCAAACAAAACTTTATATTCAACCTTTTCCAAGATGATCCCACAAATCTGTGTTGATATCCTCTGTGGTCATATTCTTTAAGAGCCTGGAAAATAGAACAGCCTCCCATGCACTGCCTTAAACCATGTACATGTACTTCTACATTTCCTAATTGAATGGGACCTTCTAGGCATGCAGTGAAAAGAACCTTTGGAAAATAAGTGTAGAGAGGGACAGAATGTTTTCCAAATGCTGATTTTATTCTGTTCTTGGGTATTCAATGCCACAGGAAACCAAACTAAAACTTCCCTGCTGAGAAATGCAATGTGTCATTTAAGCACATCCCTCCACAAGGCACTCTGCCTCAGGGAGGACGTGTTCACGGATGTCTCCCAGAGCATTCTGAGCTGAAGCTTCTGGGCACCCCAAGGGGGAAGGTAGAGACAAGCACGGCACAAAGACTGTGAGATACTACAGTTCTCTTAAATACACTCCTTCCTTGGGCACTGTCAGCTATTGTTTTAGCTGAATGCCTCTGGACTAGTCTGGTATAACGGCCTTGTCACCTTGCTTTGTCACTCCTGTTCCCAGGATTTGAGACACTGATACGCTGGAAGGCACCACAAAAGCACCTGTACTAGCTCCTGGCAAAACCAGGCCATGAGTGGTACATTTGCTCCTCATCTCCATGGTAAAAGCGGGAAACAAGTCCCAGGCACTCACCCCCAGGATCTCTGGGAAAACTCTTCAGTTTTATGGATCAATCTGGGATCTATCTTTCACAGTTTCTGGGGAGAACTGCTGACAAAACTATCACGAAGCATCCCCCGCCTGTTTTACTGGGAGATACATCCCAGATTTGAGGGTAGGAAACAAATCTGAATAGAGCAGTTGTGACTCGCTTCTTTGATACTATGAAACGTAGCGTAGCAAAGAGACGACCAATGGACTTCGGTGCTTCTGAAAAATAACTGAGGGGAGCAGTCCTTTGGCCACAGAAAACTGCCTCAGTTCTTCAAGCAGGTGATGCCGCTTGTTAGGGTTTCCATATGGAGCCTGTGTTTAAATGTGTGGATCAAAACTACCTTGATAGAGAACAAGGGAAGGAAAAACAATGACTGAGAGCCGACATTGCTGACTGAAGTAAAACTGCAAACAGACAACGGCTTCTGTTGACGTAAAATGGTGCTGCTCCACTGAGGTCAGAGGAAGCAGCAATGTTTTATTTTAGCTAAGAGGAGCTGGACACAGCTGTTTCTCACTTTTCTATTATAATGAATACTTTAACATACTTAAACATTTTCCTGCGGAGAAGAATCTAAGCATGAAGCCATGCTTAGATCTGTGGACACATTAACAGCCCTTTACTTAGGATACAGGGAAAAATAAGGTCCTTTAAGAAATCAGCTACATGAAGCAACAGGACCTATTATCCAAAACAGAGAGAGACAGCAAGGTATTTTAAGCAGCAGTTGAACCAGATGTGTTACCTTCAAAACTAGTATTGCAATGCTGAAACAGGCAGGACAAAGGATTTCAGATACACTTAAGCATGAGCTGGGGAAAAAAACAAAACCAAAAATAACAGACAGGAGCAGACAAGAGCATTGGCTCAGGGATGCTTTAGAACTAGTAGCAGATCCATCAACCATTGTAGAATCTTTCCTACGCTCAGGAAAGGCAATGGTACCTTGTGCCTTTGCAAATAATCAGGATTGCACCAAAGGTAGAATCAAATTTGGTATTAATTCCTCCTTTCACTATTGATCTCTGCTGCTCCTCCCCACTCTGGAAAATCAACCAGCGGTTCTGCTCAAAAGGAGAGCACAGTGCAAAAGAATCAAAAGCCATCTGAAAAGCGCTACATGCACATTCTCCTCTCTGACCACCAAAGCACAGCTCTGTTCCCCCAACCTCTTGGGCCCTCTGTTTCAGTCTATAAAATGGAAATAACATCGCAAAAGAGAGTCACAGATCGTGAGCCTACTCAGTGAACTCTGGAAGAAGGAGCTCCCCTTCTGGCCTTCACCATTTTTACTTCTGCAGTACCTCCCATATGCTCCCATAGTGCTACCTACATGGGGAATACCTCTTTTAGTTCTATGCACATAAGCTATTTTGCTTAAAATGTTTGTGGAGAATCACCAGTTTCAGATGCATGACTGACAAACCTCAATTAAAACAGAGGTGGTTTTAATACAAATATAAAGATCTTTGTAAATCTCAGATTTTGTGACATGACATGAGCTGTGAATGTAAAGCAGAATATAGATGTGATTTGTTGCAACAGGAACAATTTAAATCAAATACTTTTTCCTATCAGATCCCCCATACTGATGCAAGAGGATCTAATGAAATACAAATATTTTTCATTCTTCATGTTTCTGCACTAATTGTGCTCTATGTCATTTCACAAAACAAAAACAAAAGCCACCTGAGTTTGGAATTTGTCATTCTCCTGAGATTTCTAAAAATATCCTTGCAGAAAAACTTCCATTCAACTGGACTGGAATGGGAGAGGTGGCGGATACTTTTCTTCCTGTTGGAGCCCCATCAAAGTCATCTGGTAATGTTGTCCTTGTAATCTTTGCACCATATTTCACACTCAGCTCATGATGAGCTGAATTCTCTGTAGAACTGACTGTGAATTTTCAGATGAAACAACTTCACATTGCAATACACCAGCTTGTTCAAACAGAATGTTTTGGGCTTTGACAATCTTCCAGCTCAACACAGTCAGGGATGTCTTATAAAACTGCTTGTGGGGCTCCTAAATTAACATTCTTTAGTGATGGACTTTGTAGGTTGCCTGTGACACCTCAGGAGATGCTTCATCCCATTTTGAACAGAAACAAGAAGAAACACTCATTCTTGAGTGTTTCTTGAGCTTCCTTACCATCTCCAGTTCTCTTGTTTGCACCTCATCGCACACCCAAATATCCCAACAAAGGTCTTCCAGCAACACAGAAATGTTAAATACCACCTTCTCCAGCCTGGTTACTCAAAGAGGCAAGGAGTGGCACTGAGAGAAGCGATGCAGCAGCAGACTCTAGAGTTTTCACACAGATTTACCTAGCTGCTGAAGCACTGGACTGGCTTGTTCCATGTAGGTCCAAGCCCAGCTTTCACTTTGAGTTTTACTGCAGGAAAAAGCAACACCAGTCATTGCTGGTTGGCAGTACTCAGCAATACCTAACAGTTCACAAGACTACCCTAGAACATCCAAAAGAAACAGAGAGGGAAACTTGTCTAAATAACTACATTGCACTAAAACCCCACAGCAAAGGGCAGATCCTCATGCAGAATCTGTCTCACCTCTCCACAAATGATGATGTGACATGCTGAAGAACCTTCCCTACTTTGGAGAAATAAAGAGGAACAGGGAATATTTTGGAAGGGAAGTGCAGAAGGTAAGAGGGTTGAAGAAATGTCTTCCTTATTTTTACATGTTTATTTTCACTGTCTAACAGGCATAAGTATACATTCATGTATCTTTGTGTGGCATTTCCCTCCCTAGTAAATATCAACTACTGATGAAAAGTTTCTGAAATTAGGAGGAACTTGCTTGTGGTTTATGTGCTCTCTCTCAGAACACAACATCATTTCATTGAGGACAGAGGCAGGGTGTGGACAATACTCTAAAATGTAACATGGTCTACCTCACCAAATGCATTGCTCCTACTGAAAACCAAGTCTCCGTTGGCCTCAATACTGCCCACTGTGCACTGTGTGCAGCCATTAAATAAAGGCCCCAGCATTTTACCGAGCTTAGACAACCACACTGAACAACGTGCCAGGATCAATGTGGGAGATGAGGATAAAGACCTAACAGTGCTGGAGATGTCCTAGAGAAGACTAGTAAACAACAGG
Source organism: Caprimulgus europaeus (assembly GCA_907165065.1). The sequence goes on along the minus strand of OU015539.1, from coordinate 11,652,465 downwards.
CCTCCATAGAGAAAGGTAGCAGAAAAATCAAATCACACTGAAATGTATTGAATTTTAAAGCTGCTTACGAAAATAGCTCAAGGTGAACGATTAATTTCAAACCAGGCCAAATTGAGGAAAAGAAGCTTGATGCACGCACCAATTTTGTTCCTCAAAGTCAAGAATTGCCTAATCAATAGTAGTTCTAAAAGGAGATAGGCACTCTCAGGGGTACCATTACAAAGAATTGCACTGGGTTTTAGCCACCTGGCTCCCAATTGCTTTAATAGATGTCACACGGCTAAAGCCCAGTCTAAACCTTGAAAACCTTACCCCTTGGTCTTCCTGAGCATCTGCTGCTGTCAGGTGGCGAACGCGAGACAGCAGGAGGGACTGTGAGATTTACTCCGGTATTGACCAGCGCTAGAACGTGCCCAGGAATTTCCACGGCCCTTGCAAGTGTCAGTTACTGGGTGAGGAAAGGCAAAGCTGGAGAGGGTAACAGGGGTGAGTGAGTGAAAGTGAAAGAAAGTGCACTTAACCCTTTCTCTGTTGATGTGTTGATAGCAGTCTGCATCAGGTACTCATATTGCTGGGCTAATCCAGTCAGCCCTCCTCTTCCATTAGCTAAAAATAAACGAGGATTTTTTAGCTAATTCTCCAACTTCTCCCTCCATTCCAAATTGTGTTCAACATCTTAATGGAAAAACTTCAAGTGTTTTAAGGTTTTAAATCAAATAAAGAAGCAGACGAAAGGAGAAAAATCCAATCAGAGCAGAAAGGGTTGGCTTATAGAGGAACTTTTTTTTACCCCCATTTTCACCAGCACTGCACTCTATAGGAACACAAGCTGGAGGGACAGAAGGAAGCCAACAAAATGGGAGAGGAAGGAAGCATTTCTTTTACACTCATATTATACATAATTTTACACAAGGAGAGGTGACGTCCTGTCAACAGATCTGGGCTTGACGCGGCTCCTGGGCAGTGGTCAGCTCCCTTTCTCAGGCAGGTTGTACAGCTCCAGAGCCCTCCAGGGACAGGACTGCCCCAGTGTGCCCAGAGGAAAGCAATGGAGCTGGGCTTGGCAGCAACCTCCTCAGAGAGGTCACCTTGTGGTGAGGCTCTCATAGAACATATGGCTGCCAAGTGGCAGGAACCACTTTTTAAAAGGGAGTGAGGAAATACTGTCATGAAGAACAACAAAGCAAAATGCTCCTAAGTGGAAGTGGGTGGGGAAAGGGAACAGAAAAATAAGTAAACCAAGGAACTTAAAAAAACAAAGAAACTGTAAAAAAAAGTCCTGGAACAAAACATGAGTCTGCCACTTATGATGAGTGGGGGAAAAGAGGGGAAAAAAAAAAAGTAAAAAAAAAGCTGTGCACTATTTACCTTCCTGTCAGCCATTTAAAAGACTGTACATCTAAAGTTTAGAGGGTAATGAGAGAAGAAAGGGAACGGAAAAATCCTCCTCAAAATAGTAGATAATTGTATGCAATAACTAGGAAGCTTGGGGTTTTTTTCCTATATAAGACCCTGAAGATATGGGCCCTTTCCATTAAACCCTATATACATTGTATGTACTTTAGAATAATAATTATTAAAAAATCCAGAATGCCCTGAGCCAAAGCAAAACTGTATTCTGTAAGAAACCTAAAGCATTGAGACTTCTACTGAAATAGAGGACAGAAGTCTGATAAAACCTGAGTGTGTGGATGATGGTCCTTGCAGGTGTGATCCAGATCCCATTAATTTGATAAGCTTTGAGTCCAACTATGAGGGTAGGCCTGGCTCACGAGCCACAGAGAATTTGCGAGTGCTGCTGTTACGCTGGCTTTTGCAGTATCTCTCTTCATAGACATTAGAGCCAAACCACATCGGTTCCCCTCAGCTGAGCTGGATTGGCACTCTGGAAATCCTAGTGCACAGGAAAGGTTTAAATCCTCACATCTGAGGAGTGAGAGCAACATGGAGCTCAGCTACTGGCTAAAAATGGCACATGAAAAAGGTAGAAGGTAGAAGAATTGGCAGAAAAAGGAGAAACAACGAGCAACAAAATGGAGAAGGAAATAAAATACAAAAAAGGAACAGCAGGGAAGGGAAAATAGGAGAGAGTAGGAGAAATAGTGAGGGGAAATTAAATTAGTCAAAGTAAGTAAAAGAATTAAAGAGACAGAAACAATGAGAAACAGAGGAGGACAGTAGAACTCACAAAGGAAAAACAAGCAAGAGGTATACTGGAGGCAACAGAGGGAAACAGTGAGGCAATGAGAGAGAAAGAAAAGGGAGAGGGAAAGGTGTGAGGAGCTGAAAATGGCAAGACATAGGAGAGAAAATGGGGGAGAGAGGAAAAGGGAGGTAAAGAGAAGGCATTGTACAGGGAAAGGACCAGAAAGAGGAGAACAATCCTAGGGAGCCTGCTGTGGTGGGTCACAGAGGAGTTCACGAGCCCATGCACTCCAACTATTTCTTTTTGATTCTGTGTCATTGTCAGGCTTCAGACTGCAGCTGCAAATTGTTTGTCTGGCAGTTCTGGTAGGTTTGATTCAATAACTCCTATAAGAGGGCAGGCAGGATATCAATGCTGCTTTATTGCCTTTTTCTCTGCCTACAATAGCAATCCTCCAGTTATACAGTATTATAAAGTGCCATCGCTGGGGGTTGTATCTCAGCATAGTCACGTCTCATCTTCCTAGGCTATAATAAGCTGGCAAAGGTAAAAGTCTGAAACTACGTGAGCTTCATGAAATGATTAACATTGAGGCCTGAAGACTGGCGACAGGGACGGGCACAGAGCAAACAACAGAGCTTCTCTTCCCAAGTACCACAGTGAGGGGTAGCTACATCCTACAAGATCAGCTCCACCAAAAGGTACTTGGTAATCTGTGCCAAGCCTGCCCCCAGCCACTCATGAACAAAGCACGAGTGCTCCAGAAAGACGCAGCCACTGCTGAGGAACAGCAAAAATAAGCCACACGGTCCTGTCAGCTGGGTGACTTCTCGGGTCTCTCTCCAAATCCTCTGAATACAAGATCTTTAAAAATAATCACACAGCGACACTTAACATCCGATTGCACTGGCTGATGTGGACTTACCATTTTCTCCTGGAAGTTGGTTCCTTCAGGCTGCAGGAGTGTCCCTCACCAGGTTGACACAGAGAAATTTCCCCAGCCTTGAGTGGGTATGATGTGTCAATAAAAAGAGGCTTTCAGTTACACAGTGCTGTCAAATGCACCTTTTAAAAACACTAAATTCAAGTTAAAAATGTCACAGCAAAACGGGAAAATCACCACAGAGAAAACTGCCTGTGAGGCATTTTATTAGTGTGTCTTTTAAAAAAGAAAAATTCCTGGCACATTGTTCTGGTAAAAGTCACACAAATTGTAACAGAACATCGCATTCAGGCCCAGTCACTACAAATAATGGGAGCAGCTGAATAGAAAGAGATCCATTTTGTCTGCTTAAACTTTCTCTCATGTATATATGCACATATATAGAAATCCCTGTTTCATTGTAAAAATCATAAATATCTTAAAGGTTGTGTTTAAAAATCATTGTGACTTTACACTGCAGTTTATTCCATATGTTTCCACCCTTTTGAGTCACACTGTTCAACCTCCTACTTATTCTTAATAGATTAATTTGTGATTGCTCCCTCGACATTTCAGCCTTTCATGATGGAGAGCAATTCCTCTCATTTCACTCATCAAGGCTCCATATAATAATGAAAGTTCCCATAGGTCACCCCCATTGCATCTTATTTCCTTAACCCCTTTAGCCTTCCCCTCGATGAGTGTTCTTAAGCCTGGAGCTGTCTTTGGCTAAGGCAAAAATAAAATTTCTCCTGCAAGGCAACTGCAACCAAATCCATACTGCATCAGTTCTATAGAAAATGTGACTATAGCCATGTGATTTCAATTCTCCGACATCTTTACATTGTCATAATACCCTATTTGGTTTTTTCTAAGCAATCATACAAACAGAACAGCTGGGATTTTTCTCTAATAACCCCAGGTCTCATTTTTCTTTGGTACACTGAATAATACAAACTCTGCTGTGGTTCACTAGCTCTAGACTTGCTGTTATAGCCACTAAAAGATCCAAATCCTCCCCGGCTTGGTAAGCATTGCTTCTTACTGTTTGCTTAATCTTTACATTTGGCAGAATAATCAATGTCTGCTATTTTACTTGTTATAATCTTTCAGAATAAAACCGATAGGACTCTGAGCTGCTGTATGTTGGCATGTCTCTAGCATCACCTCACTGGTCCTGCTTCACACATTAAACAGATGTTTCAAAACAAACCTGGAGGGCAAGCCGCCACTTTGAATGTTCCAGTTGTTACTTATGACCAGTAGCTGTTTCCCAAGTTGTGGCCCTGCTTTGTGATTTACATTTCTGTAGGGGCAGTCGGGACACAGCCTGCAGGCAGGCTGGCATGCTCCGGCACCGGAGAGGTGCAGCTCTGGGTGCAAGAGAGGGGTGGCTGAAAGTATCCAAAAGTAGCCCTGTTCTCCCAATAAATCCCCACTAAAAGAACAAACTATTGCATTTTTTAAAGAACCATTTTACATTACATCATATACCAGGATCTCACTTCTTTTGTGCAATCTGTCCATTCCACACAAAACAAAATATTTCTGACCAGCAATACAGTACTAAATAAAACAACTGTCGTTCATGCGCACAGCCTTGAAGGTTGTGCATCTTTAGGGGGAGGAGAAAAGAGTTATTTAAAAATAATTCAGTGCTGGTTGGGGCTCATTTTCTGGCAACTATGAATGGGATTGAGACCAAACAATAATTTCAAGTGACTAAGACAGAGTCACAGAATAGCAACACCTTTCAGTCTCTAGAGACCTAGAATTGATTTGAACTGGTCTACCACTTAAATGGAGAAAAGCTATTATCCCATCACTAATCTCTTGAGCCATTCAGTCCCACTTGAACCAGTTTTTTCTTCAACAAGCTATTTTACATATTTCAGCCCACAATCTTTATGGGAGAAGCTCATCACATGATTTGTGTAATAAGTACTTTTCCCATTTGCATTTCTGTTTATTCTTGGGTTTCCTGCTAACATGACAGAACTATTAAACGTGTTCTTCTTCTCTCCTTATGGAACCCTGCTTTTCTTGCTACCATTCACAAAACGAGGTAATTCCTTAGCAGTTTTTAGAAGAGGCAGACTAGAAGCATGTGTTTTGGAGACTTTTTTTCTAGATAAATGTAAATTTATTGCCCTCAAATATCACAGCAGTCATCAGTATAATGCTGATGCCTCCTCGATAGCTCTGGAGCCCTAGAAGGGTTAAATCCAGGATTTGCAGAGGAAGAACTGAAGCACAGCATTGCTAAGGAGCAAATTTGCAAAAGTAGTCTTCATTTTTAGATGCATTCATGGCCACCACAATGTGGATACGGTGCCCACAAGTCTCTGGAAGAAGCTGAAATTAATAATCAAGAACGTCTTCAAAATTAGGTCTTTGGTGCCGGATACTGGACTTGCAAAAAATTAAGACATTTGTATTGGAAAGCCATTTATGAAACGGGGGCTGCAAATGAGGCCACCACGCTGTGGTAGAGCAAAGTGAGAGCCAGGGAGGTCGGGGCCACAGTTTGGTGACAGGGCCAAACCAGCCCAGCAGGAGAATTCCTTCTGCTGAGAAAGGAAACATACGTTCATGCTCAAACCTCTCGGCTCCTCTCACTGCTTTTCCACTACTTTGTGCATGCAGAGGGTCCTGTTTTGTCTACTTGGTGCTTTCTCTTCCTTAAACATTTTTCCTGGAGTTTCTCCCACTGCTGAATTTGCTCAGCCTGCTCCATCACTCCTGGAATTAGAATCCATGCCTTCAAAAAACCTGCACTTCCTTCATTTCAGGCAGCTAATCCCCCTCCCGCTCGCCCTGCGGGTTACACTGCCGGAGCAACACTACTTTGATACTGTTCCTCTGGCAGCAATTAGAATCAAATCAGCACCAGGCTGTTTATAAAAAGGGATGTTGCTATAATGACACTATCAATTCTTCCAAACATTGTAGCTATTTATCAAGTGATTAAAGCAGAGTAACTTACTCCAGTTTTACCAGCCTATTTTCCATTGGAACTTAAAAGGTTTTACTGCCTCAAGTATGGCACTTGCACTGCTAATAATTTTGATTTTATTACATTATCATATTTTTTAGATTTATTTCTAGGTTTTGCATAAGATTCAAATTGTTACCCAGTTTATAAAATACAATAAATTTATCTTGGTCAAAAATCACATTAAGATAATTATCTTGCCCTTTTGGCAGATAATTTTGTTTGTAATGTATTGAAAATGCTTATTTTTTGTTTTTCTAACCACTCATTCTTGCAAAAGCGGCTATTTTTTTCCTGATGCAGGCAACTCTATCTCCCTCTCACTATCAAGAGCTGTCAGGTCTCCTTCCATTTTTCCCTCTCCATTAGGGGAAAACCAAACAAAAGGTGCCTGCTCTTGGCTTGCCAACCAGCAACCACAGGCAGCCGCACCCCTGGCAGGCGCAGCAGGGCTGCCTCGGCTGCTGGTCGTGGCCCACCGCAGCGCCGGGGGCGCGAGTCACGTCCCCTCGATAAGTCCGCACTTCTTCCACCTCATGAAAGTAGCAAGCTGTATTGTAAAAATCAGCTTAGGGTACACTAGTTTCAAATTCTGTTTATAATGCATGGGTTTTCCTTTGTGCATATACAGAATTATTATAAAATAATAATTTATACTGAAATGTTTTAACTTGATGTCAATAATTACTTAAAACATAGCTCCACCTGCTTTAAGAACTATTAAGGCATGTGCTGCTTAGTACTGCTGGAAATAGCTATTACAAAATGAAGTAAGTGGCATTCTGGTGTAGAAAAAGGATAGCAATACCCTGAGTTTTGAACAGGATAAACAAGGATTTTTCAACTATTCTAATATGTCAGTGTATTATGCACTCATGACAGAAGTACCAACAAACAGACACTGGGTAATATCCAAAAGGTTTAAAGGTATGCTGTTGCAATAACTACTTTTTTGGGGGTAAAATTACTCACATTTCTCAATATCTCATGTAGCCTAGGAGTTTTACAAAAGCAATTATCTCCCTGTATTTTACCCCTCTTGTTGTTCGAGAGCCCAGGAAGGTACAGGATGTCCCCCATCTCTTTTCTGCTTTAATGCAGGCATAGAAAAAGAAGCAATTCAAACTGGGAGAACACCTAAGAAAAGTCCCAAAACAGAGCTAAACCAAGTTTTCTTCAAAACATTCAGGCTCCATTTGAGTTTGGCATTAAAATGAAGATGAGTTTACATATTTGTGCTATTTCTAATGATAATTCTATGGAGTGCACACAGGCAGGGATTCACCCACTTCTCCCAAGAAAGCATCTACTTCGCAGGTGACATTAAATCTCCTTTGTGCCACTCTCCACGGCCACGCAGCCAGCAGCGTGGGGACAGCACATGGCACATGGCAGAAGCCAAGTACAAGGGAGACAGCTAAGGCTCCCTGCAGTTAAAATGGGTTCAGTTCTGTGGATTTCAGTGCAGGCGGAGAAACTGCACCAACAATTTGTATAAATCACAATCCAGATGGGTTGGCAACAAAAGTTTGATTGCTTTGCATACTCCATATCTCTGAACATTTTTTCTCTTGCAATGGCATGGTGAAGAAGCTGATGATCATAAATATGGAGTGCATCATCCTGTCCTTTAACTCCCTCCTTATTGCCTTTGCAACATAATACATGCATCTCAAATAAATTAAACATGTGACATATAAAATCAGTTCATGTTTTTTGGGGGTTGTCAAAATCCTGGGAAACCAAAACGTTGAAAATCACTTGTCAAAACGTTCTGGGATGAAGTAGTTAAGCTGTCATCTATAGCTTAAACACTGTTTATTTGAATATGTAAAATAACTAACTTTTTGAAAAACCAAAAGTACAGAGTCTGTTGATCAGAATTCTTTCTCCAGACGTTTAATTCTGCTTTCCTGATCTCCTGGGAAAGAAAACTTCACGTAAAGGGCAAGGCCATGTACACTGCTCTACTGACACCACGGAGTTGACAAAGTATGGCAATGGCATTACCATGGTACTACAGGATTATTACTCTGCAGTGCCCATTATGTGAAACGGAGTTACTCTGTGCTTAGCACAAAACAGCAAGTAGCATTTTGCAGTAACACAATAAATAACCCATGTCATCTCGGTATCTGCACCTTTTGCAGGAACAGATACAGAGCCAATCTAAAAACAAATCTAAAAGTGCTATAATAATGCTGGAATGACATGCCTCTTAAGCTGTTTACAGCTGACACACTAAGTGAAATGGTTTGACAAGGAAGAACACAGTATGTGTTGACAGCCCTGCTTAGTTCATATTTGAAAGGCAAAATTAAAGTCATACTTTTACAAGGTGCAGAATTCTGCTCACTTGAAGGACATTCTCTTAAGCAAGACATGGTATTAAGCCTCCGCCATCCTCCTCCTCCTGTCTCCCATTTTTATGTGTAGGCCACTAAGTGGCATGCCTCAAAAACCAGTCCTGACTCCCTATCTCAGTAATTGCTTGTGAAAACGTATCATTTAGAGTATGGAGAAAGCAACAGCAAAAGCAGCCATAAACGTTCACCTTCAGCAATTTAAGGGGGCATGGCAACGTATGGGCAGCATTTGGCTTTTCTTACAGCAGGCAGCACCGTTAGGAAAGAGCAAACATCAAACAAAGGCTGAGTGTAAATCCTCTGCATCCACACAGACACCTTTCACTTGATTACAGGATATGAGAGAAAAACATAAAAACATGGTGAATCCTAAAAAAAGTAAATAAGAGCTAAGACAGGTCAGAGGAAAGGGCTGGAGACAAGTACTAGGAAAACCAGACTGGTTTGGCAGTACTTACCCAGCTCTAAGGCACAGGAGCGGGAAGGCTCAAAGGACAAACGGTGGCAAACAGCTGGCCTCTCATTTTTATCTTGCTGTTGCTAATCCTATGAGCCAGTAGTGACCAGAGGATACCAGCAACTTGTGCAGTGGTCAGAGTGAGAGTAATTTGGTGGGCTACTAGTGAAGAGGTTTCTTCCCTGCAAAAGATCTTGCTAATACTTCGCCCCTCACTGCTAGAGGCCATGGAAAAAGTCATGAACATTCACCTTCCTTCCCACTTTGAGTGACAATGACTCTGTTATCGTAGGGCAGATGCCCTGAAGAGGGAAAAGCCAACACCTGCTATTCCTCCTCTACAGATAAGCCCAGAGGTTCAGCTGCAAGCAATGCCAGTCACTCCATCTCTTTTAATGAGCCCTGTAATTGATGAAAAATGAGCCCAAAGTTGCCAATGAAATCATCTCACTTCAGGGTAAGTACCAGGAAAGCAGTAGAAATATTCTGCACTTGGAGGTGTAGGATGCAGTTGCAATTGTGTTTATGCTGGGCTGACTGTACCAGCTCAGCTGAGCAGGAGCCCTGTGAGTGCTCAAGAGGAGCTCAGCTGCTGGCAGCACCCTCCTCACAGGTGAGTGGAGAGCTGGGTCCAGTGGTAACCTCAGCCCAGGCTTGGTGTGCAGTGGTTCCCAATAGTTTCAGTTACAGCTTCATGTCTGGAGCCCACTGGCAGATCAAGAACATTGAACCAGTTCAAAACTTCTGGTTGAAGTGGCACTTCAGGAGTCGGAATGGTGCTGTGTGGAAGCATTTTTTCAAACTAATGGAAGTTTTGCCTACATATTTCTTCCCACACATGAAGGTCATCAAATGTTTGTGTGCCAAATGTTAGAATTGATGCCATCCTAATGAACTCTGAAAACATTTTCCTGTCAAAGCAAATAGAACATGTTGACATCACTGATCCCAGCATCGACCAAAGAGGAAAAACAAACAAACCATCAGTTAAAAAAACAGAGGAGGTTTTTTGTGCTCTAAGTTCAAGGATGTGAGTCCAGCAGCGCAATGACAAAGGGGAGCACGGTGTAGATGACAAAAGGGTTACGCTCACCACAAAGAAAGTCAGTTCTGAGGAAGAGAGATTGCTTCAGCATCAAAGTCAGAACTGCCTGGGCATTACCTCCTCCTACCATGTGGAACACCAGATCCCTTGTGTCTGAGCTGTGCCGGGTTATCATCTGCAACGTGTGCCACAGGCTAGGACCTGAGTGGAGAGTAAGACCTGCTACTAAACCCTGTCACAAGTTGCAAACTGATTACACTCTTAAAAGCAAGCCAGGAGCTCTCAACTTGTCTACCAAGAAACCTTTTCTTTCCTGTTGGAGCTGCCTATCCTTGTGGCCTCCTCATCTCCCACAGCATCTCTCAAACCATCTATTCAAGTATAACTGATGGAGTGTCAACCCTGCTACAACTGGATGCAAGTGCAAAGGAAGTGTATCTTACAGTTATGCTGCTAAAATAGGTTTGGGGAGATCCAAACTCATTTCTTCCTTCTAACATGATTCCTGTATGTCCCTTGGTTAATCCATGAAATCATTCCACATGAAAAATAACCACACCTCCTCCTTTGCCTCTCCTGCTTGTTCAGAGATCTGGGACAGGGTGCATCTTGCTTCTAGCAAAGAAGTGCCCGGTCACAATCTCCCTGGCTAGCTTGGTGGTTCAGTATACAACTAATTACAGATAATTTTACTAGTCACGTGGTATGGAGGAAAAGACAGAGATTCTGCAGAGTACACAGAGGTCTGCAAGCTTGGGGAAAGCAGCTAGGCACCAAGCACCAATGAAGTTCCCAAACTAATGTTTCTCCTCAGCTGCTTTGGCCATTTTGTGAAGGAGATTTTTCACAGAAATTGCTACAGGATGGAGGTCCTGTTGAAAAGTACAGCGTTAAGTTTGGAAATAATGACACAAGAACCAGAGCAGAATTAAAAGGATGAGACATACTTTGTTGCTCCCTGCATCAAACACATTTCCATTTTATTTACTCCTTTAATTTCCAGTGCCATCATCCATGTTTTTTGAACTGAAAGGTATTATCTCAGCTCCCATTTCTCCAAAAGTCAGTTCTAATCTCAGTCACTCTCAAGCCCTGCAGTTTTCCTTCTCCTTGACAAGCCTGACCAGTTAAATTTCTATCAGCTCAGACAACATTTACCCACACCCCTTTCTGTTCCTATCTCATTTCTTCCCCTTCCAGTTTTTGTGATGCCATAATACATCTATGCCAGCACACAGAGCATGCAGCAATAGACATATAGATCCTGACTGTGTTCAGGAAAGGGGAAAGGTTGAAGTGAATAACATCCTGCATATGAATGATTCCCTTGCTTGCTATACAACAGCGAGCTGGGCTTTCATATACTGTGATGGATGTGAGTTATGGGTCACTCCCTCACTTGTGAAAATAAATGTATAACACTTGCCAATTGTTATACTATGTATTACAAAATTCTATCACTTAAGATTTATACACTTAGCAAACTAATCACACAAACTATACAGGTATAGCACAATGGCTCTACTACCAAGTTTTTTCTTGTTGAGACAGACAGATGCAAAATCGCCCTTGGCAATAAAGTGGTGTTACATAATCCAGAGGGGGACATTTGTGGACAAAGAGTTTATCATATCCAGAGTTTGCCCTGGGTGCAGTAGACTTAGCATGTGTTAAGTAATGCTTAAGTGATTTGCTGAACTGGCTTAATAGCACAAAACACTCCTGGCTCTATTTGCTTATAAATACATTTCAAGGCACTTATTGAAGTCTGTAGTGTCCTAAATGGTCTGGGACCCAGTTACTTAAGAGATATCATCTCTCCTTATAAATCTTACGTGATAATTCAGAACCACCAGTTGTTCTTGCTTTCTTTTCCTTGGTGGACAGTGAGGTGTCTTTAACCAGAGATGCATGAGCCTGGAACCTGTCCTCATCAGCCTTCGCATGCAACGATGCTTCAGAATACTATTTCAAGGAGAAATACAAAGCTGATCTCTTCAGTGTGACAAGCATCAGTTAATCTCTTGAGTGATCTTTTACATCATGTTACTGACAGAGGGCCTGGCTGTGACTGACCATGTATTCAGGAAAGCTATTCCAGAAACCCTTTTCTCTTCCTCCCATAACCACAGAGCCAGTGCAATGGATGGAAAAAAAAAAAGTATCACCCTTTCCCATGCACCACCTGTCCACAAGGTGTGAGCTGTCCTGGCATCCAGAGACTGGAAACTTCCTGATCCCAGCTCCAGCAAGGCTCCCTTGAAACACTCACAGTGCCACTGGCACATCTTAGCTAATGAGACTGGGTCCTGGTCACTTGTATTTTATTTACAACCCTGTTTTCCATTTCAGGTTCATTTTAACTGGCATGAGCTGCAGAAGCACTGGATGCCCTTATCTGCTTTCCTCAAGGGAAACAGATACATAAAGTATGTAAGATTGCAGGTTTTTAAGATTAAATGCTATAAACACAGATTAAATTATATGCTTTTTATCCCTTTAAGGAACTCTTGTTCATGGCATTCTGTTCCAGGTTTCCAAAATAATTTCCACTTACATTAACATTTAGAAGCATTTAAAACACAGCAAAGAGGGGATGCGTTTGGGGACACAACTGTCGGCAGAGCTCAGGTCTGCCTTCTGGCTACCCCCAAACCTCAGAGCACAACAGAGGAAACACCCAGGGCAGCCGAGCCCACTCAGGGCACGGCTGGGCAGGCTCCTCCGTGGGGTGCCAGAGGAGTCCTCAGCAGTGAGGAGAGGGGATCTCGGCACAACCTCTCCTCAAAACCAAAAACCTGACACTTTGGAAAAATGACAAGAAAACCACTGCTTTAATCTCTGTTTCCATGATGCCAGCAAAGACTGGTCAGCCTTCTTGAGAGGAAGCTTGATTACTTGTCTTTTTGGTGAGACTGCCCTGATGAAAAGGAACCAAGAGAGACAAATAGCTGCCCACGGGGTAACAGGCTCAGTGGGTTGTTTTTGCTGTTTGTTTCAGTTCACTGGCTTAAAAGGGTCAGCAACCTTCATCCCAAGGACCCTATTAGAGAAGTGGCTTTGAGCAAAACATACAATTAACCTTTGGAACTCACTGTAGCAGGATATCATTGAGGAAGCATACAAGAGATTTTCATTTTTTAAAAAGGATTGTATATAAGCAACTCTAAGGATGCCATCAAATATTATCAGTATTTTCACTACAGAGAATTCACTGGTAACAGCCACTAAGCACTGTGCTTCTGGGAATCAAGAACAAACAAAATCAGGAACTAATAACAAACTCTTCACTCACCAAATGGTAGGTGAACATGATGGGTAAAACCAATAAGACAAGGAAGGAAGAGAAACTGCAGCTGGTGAATGAATATTCGACCTATTCCATTACAGTCATTTTTGTGTTGACTTCTTTGCTTCATATCCACGTACTTGCCAGATCCCAAGTGATGGCCCTTCACAACCTTAGAAAGATTAACCAAAAGTACACAAAACTCAGTCTGACCACAAACACTTAGCAGGTAAGTTGAAAGCAGTATACAGAGAAGATTTCAAATGGGAAGAATCAGGAACCAACTGAAAATATTTTATTTTACTGTGCAGAAAACTCAAATGGCTTCTGCTAAGAAGAGCCCACAAACCTGTCAGAGAATGACATCCTTTAAGTGGCTTCTGTCATATCTAGAAAAAATGTAAAATCCCTGGGTTAGAGGGACAGGGCAGCAGATGCAAGATACTTGGAATGTGCTGACATGTGGAGTACTTTGAAGCAGTAAGACTCACAACTCTCCTTCAAGACAGAGGAGGTCTGAAATGTGCAGCACATGCTGAACCATGAGGGTTATGGCAGCAAGAGGGTGTGGTAAGGATTTGTGCAGACAGTATGCCACAAGTTCTCCTTTTTTTTATTTTGTTACCATTACAATCAAAAATAAGCAAGAAAACACATCTTTAGTCCTTTTGGGTGAACTTCTCAGAGATGCAGAAATTGTGTATAATTGTATTTTTAGTGCCATGTGACTAACTACCTGGCATTCACAAGGCTCTATCCTCAGCAGTGTAACTCATTCTGGATCCCTCCACATCCCTCAATCTATTCCAGTTTTGAACAGGTAAGCCTTTAGATTTTATCTGAAGGATCTTCATAAGCTAAAAAAAAAAAAAAATGTTGTTTCAGCTTTAGCACTTCTCTGTACAAAACCAAACTGTCGTTGTGTGTAGTGGTGTGGAAAAGAAAAACCTAACAAAAGCCCCTGCAGCCTTGTGAAACACAGAAAAGGAAACTATGCTGTGTGCTCTGACAGTAATAAAAATGTAACTGGATTGATTCTAGAGAATCTATTGAACAAAATTTAGTTAGGATCTTTTTGTTTTGTTTTGCTTTGTTTTAACGATTGCACATCACTTAATTTTTATGAGCTCAATTATGCCTTTAAGGCACATTCCAGCAGAGGGCTGAGGTGAAAAAGCCTCTCCAGGGAGCAGAAGAAAAAGCCTCTGGGATGTGCAGGAGTTGAGCTAATCCTTTCTAGGCATGTGTTTGGCATTACCTACTTGCAGCTCTCACATTTCCCAGTGGAAAAGAAAATCCATGGGCCCATAGCTAAAAAGTTTCGGCCTCCTTCGGCACACTGTGCTCAGGTGTGAAAGGGGGCTGATCCAAACCCTCCTTCAGGCATTGCAGCTGCAGACTTTTTCATGAACAAGTTATTCAAGTTGGGAACCTGGTCCCTTCACCACCATTCCATCACCAAAACCCGGGCTTTCTCAGGAAGGACAGAGATCATGCGCCCCACGTATCTCACGGCAACCAATACCGGCAAGTTTGTTGTTAAAAACTCTTTAAGTTGCCCAGTCTAGAGAATGTATTATGACTTAAAGCACTGAAAATACTAAACTCAGACCTAAGAATGAACTGCTCCTCTCACCTGCCCAACAGACCAGGCCATAACTAACACTGAAGGTCATGGAGCCCTTCAACCCTTTTCCTTCCTCAGTGACAGAAACAAGAACAAGGGCTGGTGCAAACTTAACTGGGCCGGGGGATGATCACAATATGACACAGCGCTATTACACTAACCTCCTTACTCTGCTTCAGCTTAATTCTCTCCTGAAGCAGGGACCAGAGCTCAGCCTTTTCAATAGGCACTACAAAGCACTAAGCCTCAGGGCTATTGTACCTCAGCCTCCTGATAAGCAGGTGCTGCTCCTTCCACTTCACTTTCCAAATGAGGACTTTACACTTTCTTAGCAGAACAAGCTTTTAGTGGCTGAAGAAAACACTAGAAACAGTAAAAAACATTGTTTATATTACTTGGGACCCTTGGATCAACTTCAAAACAAATTCCATCAGGTGCTAAAACTATTCCAATTCCTCCAGTGCAGCTCCCCTCTTCTCAGTGCTGTTGCATATTGAAACGTACATGCATGTTTCCAGCAAACAGGTACACGACCTTGCTTTAACCCATGAATGCAAAAACATTTCCCCCAGACTTCCTTTTAGAAATAACTTTTCAGTCCTAAAACGCGCTGTGCACCACCTGGGCCTCCCAGAGTCTGCACTGGAGTCCCTGCAGCTACCAACCAGCCCTGGGTGTGTGCAGCAGCTACCACCCAGCCCAGCCCTCTGGGGACAGGTGCTGCAACCTGTAGCTTGCTGCTGAAGTGGTCCGGGTGTCAGCACCGAGCAGAGCTGGGCATCTCCCAGGACAGCGTCCCTCAGCTGCTGAGGGCTGAGCACAGCCCCTTCACTTCACCCTCCCTTTGACTCAGCTCTTTGGGGTGACCACGTGAAGCCTGGGCTGCGGGTCAGCAGAGGGACAGACCTACCGCTCATGTCCTTGGACTTTTCCAGCTGAACTGCCCTGTGTCCTCCCCTCCACTTGCCCCTGTACGCAGAAGTTGTGCATGTTGGGCATTCAGTCCACATTTTCCTTCTTTTTGCCCCCACCTTCCCACCATTTTGGGTCCCTCTCAAACACTGCATTATAGGGAGAGTTTGGAAAAGTAAAAAATGTGAACTCTGGGCAGGTCAGTGGGGAAATCACTCTCCTGAAACACTGACCCAGCAGCACCCTGTAGCACACGTCATCCAGCCCCTGGTGGAAAGCTGTCCCCGAGGGTCCCGAGCAGAGCTGTGCCCAGGCTTGCAGCGCTGCTGCCCAGGAGGGCTCCGCTAAGGTGAGGGATAAAGGAACAGCAGGACTGATACTGTGTCTAACGCAGCACCAGGTTCCTTCAGCACAACGTGCCCCAGCTAATGAACAGCACTGCCCCAAGTGCAAACAAGCCAGGAAAGGTTCTGTTTTCAAAGCAAGCGCATTGCACTTCAATGAAGATTTTTTTCCCCCTAAAAAGTTTTAATATACACACTAAATTAAGCTTGAGAAAAGGGGACATTTCATCTTTAATCTATTTACTTCTGAATATTTAACATACAATTCTGGCACCAATCACCAGATTTAACTGGAAAATTACTCACTAATCTGTTTGCTTATTTGGAATAATTGGGTAGGCTGCCAGGGAAGAGGATTTCCTACCCTGTTTAATATCTCAGTTAGTAGTCCAATTTCAGCTTGGCGGCATAATTACTCTGACAGAGCTGTAGCCACAGGGCCTGTGAGTGGGGCTGCTTTTTAAACCGTAAATTATGGAGGATTAGCATTTATGAATTTTAAATCAGGGCTGTGGTAGGAGACACTAAAGCTGCTTAGAGCTTGCAAACCACTGCATTCAATCACCAGTCATTAACACATTCCTTCCCAGGACTTTCTGCAATCACATTTAATAAAAAGGTATTTCTAATTTGCTTTAGAATATTGTGGCTCTGTGTCTCCAGCATAACACCAGAGATAAGGAGATCCACTTTCCAGGAAAAAAGCATCACAATTTAATCTGACCCTGATTTACCTCCCACATGAGATGTCACAGAGCTAACTCCTCTGCCTGATTCCTACTGTTTCTTCTGTCAGATGGAGAGCACGTGGTTAGATCCCTACTATACTAAAACAATTACAAAAATTAAAAACTGGTGAAAATCAGAGCTGCAATGTGGCTGATCAGCAGAGATCTGAACTCTGCCATCCCTCTAGCTCAGGAGCTTTGGCTTGTGAGCTCTCCACTGTTGTGTTTGCCTGTCAGGCTCAAGATGAATCATTATGGGGTAAATCCTTCCTTTGATGTAGGCATGTAACTTCTTTTAAGGCCAATGAGAGTTATGTACATGCACTGAGGGCAGAATATTTTATGCCCTGAAGAAGTCTTAGGGAAAAAAAAAACCTGCCAAAAATCACACTGCTTTGAACTTTGGAGTTGCTCCACTCGGGAGTCTAAAGAGCTCTGAAGCCGTAAGAAATGCATCCAAATGCAAATGCTGAGCCCTTCCTGCTCCTAAACATGTGCATCTCTCCCTCTGTGAGCCTACAATTCAGCAAGGTATTTAAGGTAGTGCTCCACATTACTATTTCAAAGACCAAAGACACACACGGGAAACCTACAATTTTTACACTGAGAGTTTTCATATATTACATTATATCTATAGAAGTTAATGAAAATACAGAGCTAGATACAGCCTCCTACCACAAAACAGAACAAAGACATGAGTGAAAGTTGTATACAGCAAAATAACAACAGTGAAAAAGGTGGTAAACTGGTGAGAGTAGAACTTGATACAGCACCTGTCACTAAAACCTGAAGAAAGTACAGGCAGTTTGAAAAGGATCCTGACTGAACTCCTCCCACAGTGTACTCTGGGAATTATCCCAGAAACTCAGAAGAGCTCCCAGAGCTCTCAAAGCCACCTCCAGGAAGGGACCGGGAGAATTTCCCGGCCATTGCACCGTGATGGGCATTTGTACACCCTCCTCAGAGTCTTGACCTCTGACATAAGCAGGATACCAACCGATGATGCATTACGCTGCAATCAACAGCGCTATTCATCGAAGCAACCAAATGACTTGAGATTCCCAAACCTCATTGAAAGTAGCTGGAAATTAGGCACTTTGAAAAGTTGACACTTTTGAAAATGCCTTTTAATCTCCTAAATTACCCACGCTTTTGAAAACTTTACTCATGCTAAGTACTTTGGGGGCCTCAGTCAGTGAAAGCTAAGCTGAGAGACGCTAAGGAAGGACCATTTACACAGAACCCTGCTCAGCTCTTCTCTCTCCTCTATCCTCATAGCAACAATAGACAGAAGGAAAGCGAAGCTCTTGGCAACACCAGCTCTGTGCCAAAAATTTGTCTGTCAGAGTGGCAGGTCCCCAACCCTGTTAAGGCTACTCAGACAGATGGATTTTCTTTCCTATTGCCCCTGAGTAGACTTTTTCTAGCTGACCTTCTCCCTCCAAAGGTTGAGTGGTGCCACCACTTCTTCCACAAGAAAGATTCAGTCCTTGCTGCTACAGGAGGAGCAGTTTGAGTGCTCCTCAAGCAGCGCAACTGTTAATGTCTCAGGCACGGGCCCCATGCATTGCTTCTCCTTCTACCTCTTCTTGCCTGCATACAGCTAAAAACCATTTCTTAATTCTTCTTTTTATTTGTCTCACAGTACTCCAAACGATGCTAACTGTGCACATGCTCCATGTGCATGCATACAACACAGGGACAAATGTCCTAAGAGCAAGAAAGAAGAAACATCTATTTGCCATTCAGAGGCTGAGAGGTGCTTCCAAGTGTGAGGAGCTTTCTTCCTGTGAGGAGCACTTAGCGGGGGGGGAATGGACATACGCAGGTGACCAGGATTAAATGGTCCCCAGAGTAATAGACATGTGACTTCTTTAGTGCTGCTTGTCTAATCATGAATTGAGATTCGAGTAGTTGGAAAGGCCTTGCTGCAGAGCTATGTCTGAGCCTGGTGCGTGTCAGGGAAGGAGAAGCAGCAGTATCACGCTCAGGAGCCTCGGTACTCACCCAGTCCCTAATGAACTAGAGCAGTGCCCAAGCTCTAACTGAAAGAGCTGCTCTTTGCAGGCAAGAACAGAATGCAGCAAGCTACCTGCACCTCATCAAACACACTCATCCATATCATCTCTCGTACTGTGGGAGAGGAAAGAGGCACCATACAAGGAACGGAAAAAAAGCCATTTCAGTAGCTGTGCATTGTTTGGAAAAGCACCAAACAGCAGGATACTCCCCAAAGGGCTGTTTGCATTGGCTTTGGGAGCACTGCTGTGATCTCTGCAGAGACAACATAAGGGCTACAACAGAGACCCAATTCAAAACCCTCACCATCAAAGTCAGAAAGGAAAAAAACTAACCAACGTGGACTCAACTCCTACACAGCATCTCTAAACAGCTTCAATTCCTTAGCATTTGGGTAAAGGACTAGGGCACTTTCTTCTTACTCTCTGTACTATGTAATTGCCTCAAAATGTTGGCTGCAGCCAGAAGTACATTTTAGTCCTTGTAAATCAAAGGAAGAGGAATATCCTCTACATTTAATGCTTATATTATAGTATTTCTAAATGCATCCAAATCCTTTCTCATCCCATAGGGTTTCTCTCTGTGGCTCTAAAAGTATATCAAAACTTGCAAAAGAAGAAAACACTTCTTCCTCCAAGGCAAGTAGGAGGGGAGGAGGTTGCGTTGTATATATAAGCAACTGATAGAACTTTGACTCTCTTCAGTAGGCTTAATATGCTTCCTCTGCCTGAGAAATATATAATGTATAAAGCAATCCTGCCTGCCTCCTCCTCAAAGCCACCTGAACAATCTCCTTTCATTGGCCATGGGGCTTTACAAGCAACTCTTCCGTACAAGCAGGTGGCTCAGCATGTGGCCTTGCTCTTCTGCCATTGCAGCTAGAAGCGTTTTAGACTTCTCTGACTTTACCTTTAAAAGGCTGGTTGTTGGCAAACAGAGTCATTGCCATTTCCTCTGACACATGAGAGGATCTACTGTTGTCCTAAGTCTCTTCCAAAGCTGTACTGAGATTGAGTTCATCCCACCTCACACCTTGATTGGGAAAATGGTCGATGAGATGCTACGGACGAGAGTCCCTGCAGTGGCTCACTGAGAGCTGTGTTCAATCACAGGTGGTGACACTGATGCCGTACTGAGCATGGCATCAGTAGCAAAACTGCAAACATACTCCAGCATACATTGTTTAGCTGTGAAGGGAAAGATGGAAGGTGAATAATATGGTGATGGCCACTAGCAACTAAATGTTCTTTTTGCTGAAGTAAATATAAAACTCTTTGCAGATGCTGCTGTATGAAGGCTGGCAGTAGGAGCTATATGGAGTTCAGTACCTGAAAAGCTCAAAACCTCTATCATTTTACAGTTCTGCAAACCACAGCCTTTTGGCGTCAGTGAGAAGGGAGTGGAGATCTCAGGTTGCTGCTCTAAAGGGAGAAGAATCAGTTGAATTCATCTTACCCATCTAGAGCAAAGTCCTTGCTGGCTATGGAAAACAGGTTGTATTCTTCTGCAGAAAACAGTTCCAAGCACAACCTCATTCAAAGTATCTTACTGCCATCAACTCTACAGGCCACAGTACACTGGCCTCTCAAGTCCTACTTTATGATACTGTGAAATCAAGTGTTTCACATGGGTTTTTATCATGCTTTGGTCTTATGGCACATGGTGAAATTGCTGTCTCAAAATGATGCAGCACACCAAGTACTTTGCCATAACCTTTCATGTTCACGTATGAATTTCACTTACTTCTATGGAGCCAAGCACTTGATGAATGACAGGTGAGACTATTTTCATTAGTGTTCAGGGGATAGCTAAAGAGTCGAAGCACGTGAGTGATTTCTCATTTATAGCTTGATATATCTATATACTGTAGAGAGCATAATCCCATAAAGCCCAGGTTTAAAAATAATTCTCTCATTGGAAAACACGAGGGACTCATCACTGAAAAATACACTGGTCAGGATTGTAGATCTGTAGAAATTCTGGGAGACAGGAGATCAATGAGCACACCACCTAATCGCACCCCAGGCGGCAAAGGCCTCAGCACTGTTCTGGAAGCACCGAAGTAGCAGGAGAAGTTTTGCAATGGTTTGTCTGTGCCTGTTGCATTAAGGAAGAGGAAGGGCAAAGGCAATGTAATCCTGGGAGGGGGACCAAGCTAGGCCGCCATTTGGATACCGCTACATGTGGTGAAGTCTCAAATGTGCCTTAGTTAAGTGTTAAAACTCTTCAGGACACATTTACCTTGCTATAAGAGATTGAATGCTTTCCTCTGCTTCTTGGTTTAATTTGGGAAAAAAACTATTGAGTCAGGGATGAGAAGGAGCATCAGCTCAGAGAATCTCATACAGAGAAATGCTGCAGTAAAAGCCTCTAAGCTCGTTTTCTATAAAGAGCTCAGTGCATATACTTAGTATAGTGGACTCTCTCCGAGGTTGACAATTTTTTACCATGTTCAGATGGAAAAGCACTTCAGCTGCAAAACCAGTATCCCTCTCACGTATCTTCTTGTATATAACAAAGACAATTTCTCCCACAGGCAAGCAGAGAACTATAAAGTCATTTTTCCTTTGCCAATATCTGCTGGATGGTACCAAGCCAGGTACTCCTAGGCATTGGAAATACACTGCTGAAGGAAATGGCCCTATAGAAAGGGGAGTGTAGTGAACATAAATAGGGTCCTCTCGAGGGGTCCCACTTCAGCATCACTCCCTGATCATCAGGAGAGGTGGGATGAGCTCTCTGATCTTCCTAAAGCTTCTGCTATTAGTATGCACAATTCTAGTTTCTACATGGTGTAGCTCCAAAAGCCTCCCTTAGTCTTCCAGCCTTCAAAACACAGAAAGTTGGATTGCAGATTAAAACTGATCCATGACACTGAACGGATCCCGAGTCAGATCCACAGCTGGTGTGACTGACTTCAGTGTAGCTAGACTGATCTATGCTGCCTGAGGATCTGGTCTTCCACAGTTAGTGACATCTCAATTTCCTTTTTAATAAGCAACAGGCCCTGTTATAATGGGATATATGGAAGGAGAGATGTAAAAGCTTATAATGTGAAAATTGATTATCATGTACTTTAGACTATTTCCTGCTGTGCCCTTTGTTTTGGTATGCACATTTCATTTCATTACTCCAAGCTGTTTCACTGTCTCTGAACTACACTATGAAATATATTAATTATCTCATTATCTTTGGGGCAAAACCTTCAGTCCTCCTTAAAAAACATATTCACTCAAAATCTGCTTTAGGTGTCATTAAGGATTCTGACTGTGATGAGAGAGAACAGGACTGCAGCTACATCACAACACACACCAGTGAAGTTTTTTTCTGCTTGTGCTTCTACAACTTAAAAAACAACAAGAAAACCAGCTCAGTGTGCGTTTGCCTTTTCTTTTTTCTACTGTTCAAAATAAAATAGCTCTCAGGTTCCCAACTCATATGTCAAAGTGTGAACCCACAAGAACTTTTCCAGGCTTAACCATAAACTTCCAAAATAGAGGAGAACAGAAATGAGAGGTAACTTTACTTATAGCCCTACCAGAAGGTGGCACAGAAATATGGCAATGTCAGCATCCTGAATTAGCCTCTATATCAGTTTAAAATGATCTAATACTTTTCTTTTCATAAATAAATCTTAATTAAGATAATGTCTTCTCAAAGCATAAAGTAGAGGAAGGGAGAAAAAAAACCTCCACAAAAATCTGTCACACACTCACCCACTTTGAATTTAGGATCAGGTTGGGGTCATTTTGTAAAGAAAATAATGTTCCAGGCCTATCACAATTTGTGAAAGTCAGGTTAGAGTAAAAGCAAAATTCCCTCCCGTCCTCACAAGATTTCTTGCCCTGTTCTTTTGTGAATACGCTAGAATGGGTGATGGATGGGAGGCTGCCCCTTTCTGGAGTTCTCGCTGTGTTTTGTGATAACTCATTATATTTCTTTCTTTACAAATAGCCCCATTAACGGTCCAGAATTGAACAGAATCATAAAGCCTGAAACATCCCGCTCCCATTCCAGTAGAGCTAGAGGTATTGTTTCATGAATTACAGAGCTGCCAAAACCCGATTTATCCAAGCGAAGCCTTCAAAGCCAAGTCACAGATATTTATTTATTTATTTATTTAGGATTGTAAAAGAAAATACTTTTTACTGAGATAAGGATGATACAACCTAGCTACAGCTTTATTTAAATTGAATTATGTGCCTTTTATATTTCTTCAACAATATGGTCGATGGAAATGTTTTAGTCCTTGTTTTTTTGGGGCTGAACTAAAAACCTTATTAAACCATTTATAGAAAATTTACAAAACAGAAGAGAGTCAAGCTCTTTCAAAGTCTCTGTGGCCTCAATAAAACCTTATATATTCTGAGATTAGATGTCACTCTTAGTCAGATGATTCTAAACAAGACTACTATAATCCTCTCTGTTATGGAGATATTTATTTTTGTCTGAAAAACTTCAAAGCAGGCTGTGACAGATAATCAAAATCAAAATTTGCATTCCAATAAGAGTTTCTTTTTAATAAAGAAGAATAATTCTCAGTTCTTCTGTAACTGAGAACTGAGATTACTTACTTGAAGTTTTGGGGGTTGGAGCGTGGAGTTTTGGTTTCTTTTTTTTATATCTCCCATTCATCATTATTCAGTAAAGTTTTTGCTACTTTTGGGCAGAAATGCTGCACCAAATCAGGAAATACATCAATAAAACCAAACAATTTAATTTTTCTTCACAGTTTTCCCTAGAATGAAACAGTCACCATCAACACACGACCCTACAACTGCCTTCCTGGGTCAGTACACCACGGACACAGGATGTTTTCCTCTGGGAACTGGATCGAGCTCTCAGTGGCAGCTGCAACTGTACGGGCACCGAACAAACCTGCTGTTCCTAACGTGTCTGCTGTTATGAATACTTTTCCTTTTTGCATTTGTGGTGGCAGTGGGGAGTTCTCTCTGTGGACCAGAACCTCAGCATGGCAAACCCTGCATTGCACTGAAATACCTGACGCTCTGAAGACATTTGGGACGTCTCTCTGGGGCAGTGAGGAGGCCGGTGCCTGCAGGGCTGCACGCACCAACGCGCTCCCCCTCACAGGCCTGTGGGCACACGGGCAGGGCTGGCAGCTCACCGGGGCTGGACCAGTGACTTTGTACAACTTACCCCATTCCCCCTGATAAATGGCTTTTGGGCAGGAAAGCTGTTTGGTAGAAAATGCAGTACACCCCCGAGTGCCAAGGCCCTTGCTGGCCAGCTCTGTACAGTGGCTGTGCACAGGTCAGGGAAGGCGCTTTTCCATCTCCAAGTGAAGCGCCAGCCTGGCCGGTGGCCTTGCTGCAGCATGGATCTCTTTGTCCTTTCAGAGTACTGCTGTTTCTCTCCTTTCAATAGTATTAACAAAAAAATAAATACCCAGAAATAACAATGCACTTAACAATGTTCATAAAACCATACTGGAGCTTCCAGACTCCCAACTTCTACCACTGAATTACAGCTGAAATGGTGGTATCGCTCCCTTTTCTGATGCAAACCTCCTCCAAGCCACTTCAGTAACTCCTCTCCTCCCAGGGACACACACAGACAAAAATGCCTGCATGTCTCACGTGGGACCACTGAGACCAATGGTGGGACCACAGAGACTTTGTCTACCTGTTAATAGCTTACAAAACCAGAGACTTTGCAGACCCTGAATCATCAGTTTCTTCAGTTACTTACTTAAACCACAAGTTAGGAAACTCTTTGTAAAGAAGAGCTATGTGGAAATGGAGGAGAGCCGCAGGAGGAAGGGTGAAAAGCAGCACAGTAGCGAGGGTGGTCTAACAACTCTACAAGGCTTCTGCCAAGAGCTCTGCAAAGGGCTGAACAGAAACACCCATCAATAAAAATAACCTCAGGCTCCCCCTTACTGTTACTGTGGCTTTGTAGGAGAGGAATCCACTTCATCCCCTGGGAAATGAAAGGCATTGTAGGACAAGTTGCCAAGAAACTAGGTTTTCGTTGGTGGGACTTTCTGGAGAAGCAGGACAGCTATTTACATTTGTTTGGGATAAGCCAAACAGGCATCAGTCATTGGAGAGTATCAGCTCACCAGCCCCAAATGGCCATGAAATACCTCAGTCAGAATCACTCACTGTTTGTTGGCAACTTTTGGCAGAGGCCTGGCAAGCAGAGCAGTCCTCTCTCAGTGTCTCTCCTGCTCTGTGTGACTCGGTTGCAGACTGCTGCAGTCCCCTCTATGCAAAGCTGATTTTGTACTGCCTTTGTTATGTAAATGAGATACTAAAACACATCTCGGATCCTCTAAGGCAAAAGGGCTGCCTGTAAACTGCAAAATCTCTCTGCTATGTGGCAGGCCAGTCAGCTGGCCCATCCAATCCATTTCCAATTTGCTGGGATTTATTTTTACATTTCCATTCCAGGAAATACAGCCTGGCCCATGATGGCTTTCATTCACTGTAGCACAATTGCTTTGTTAGCACCTCTTTTTATTTATTAATTGCTTTAATAGTGGTCATTCCACAACAGCACTGTGTTGAAACACATATGAAAGAAACTTTTAAAAAACAAAAATTGTGACTGCACTTTATATGGGCTGCTTTGATATTCTGATCTCACCCCACTTAAGTACAGTTCTTGAAAGTGAAGGACAGTGGTGTAAGTCAATCTCCCTTAAATGTTAGCTTTGCTCATTTAACGATGCAATTGGCACACTTGGCTGTGTTCACTAAAATCTTGTTTGATACCAATTAAGCCTTAAAAAAAAAAATCCATTAATAGTCTGAACGCTTCTCAAACTCACTTTGCAATTTATTTTGAAAAGTCTCAAAGTTGCATGAAACTACAGAAATCTGCCAAAGATTCAGTGAAAAGGGGCTGATTTGGAACAAATGGTAGTTTTAATAATGATAAACCTCTGCATACCTTTAAAGTGGGCTCTAAATCTGTCTCTATCCTCTTTACACCTTTAACTTTATCCTGCATAAAGCACTAAGCACAATTTTCTTCTTGGAAATATCTCTTATAATTGAAACTTTCCTAAAGATCTACTTAGTAAGAACAGTCAGATTTCAGAATATCAATTCCTTTTCTTTGGGTATACCATCTCCATTTCAATGATTCATCTTGGCCCTGTTCAGTGTCAGTTTTCATTTTGATGGGAATGTATTGCCAAAATATTTGGAAGAGAAGAAAAAAGAAAGAATATTTCCTCTTCCACCATGCTATCATACTACCTCACTGATCAGCAAGCATTTATTTCATACCTTGCCGAAACATAATTTTTGAGGCCATTTACTCCTTTGGTAAGAGGGGTTGCTTTCATTTTTTGTCTTTTATGACAAAACAGAAAGATTGCAATAACTACACCCATGTCTGCTGCTTGTCTTGGTTTATTTTATTTTAAGTTTTTTTGTGTTTTGTTTCTGAAACTCCCTCAGGTCTTAAGTCCTGCTGAATAAGAGCATGCTTACATCTTACTTACAGAAGTACATCACAAGATTGGCTTGAAAAAACAAGGTACGCTAAGCAGAGACAGCATTTTTGCTGAGGGCTGACAGAGGACACCCTTGGGACAGCAGGACCCTGGTGGCTAACGTGACAGACATCAAGCAGAACAACAACCACTTTTGGGGAGCTGCCCTGACAAAGCTTCAAGTGGCACCAGGGTACTGGTGCCACTTGAAGCTTTGTACTATTATGACTGCTCCTCTATTTCTAAGGAAAATGATATCAAACACGCAGAAAAGACAGCCAATAATGAGAAACTTGCAGCTGTTCTCGAAGAAAGACTTTTTTTTATTGTACCCCAATCCAAAATACTTTAAACCAGTTTTATCAATAGCGATAAATCAGTGTGATGATATGATGTCTCTTTAATCTTTTCTAAAACAAAATTTTTTGAACTTTTGAGCATGGCCTTCCCAAATGGGTTAGGTCTTCTAAGACAGCATCAAACCTTCTTTTCCTTGCTTCCCATGTCAGCCCGAATCCCAATAGTTATGAAGCATAAAAAAAAGTTCAAAGTAAAATATAAATTACCATCCCCTTCAAACACAAGTAGAAGTCTTATTAAGTCTCTAGTGCTTGAATCACGTCCCATGTCTGTTCTTTAGACCTTTCTTCCTTTGTGAGGCATAAATGGACACATCTTATTGATTTTCTTTCAACCTGGATCACCTCGATTGCTGTGAATATGGCAGACAAATCCAACTCATTCTCCCGCAGGGAATGATGAAGAATGCAGACGAGAAGCTGGGGAAAGTCTTCTCACAGTGGGATACCAGGAGTCATTACGCAAAAACCCAAGTCTAACTGCTTGTAATTCCAAGACCTTTTTCTTTTCAGTTCTTTCAAAAAAAAAAAAAATTTTTTTTTTAAATGCTGAGAGCTCTTTCTTAAATTTTTTATGAATATCATTTTGGCTACTGTATCAATTTCTGAGGGTTTTTTGTTTTAAAACAGTAGTATCAAATAGGCCAGGGACGGCTGCAAACCCTGATAAATACATATAGTTAATGACGAGTGACTGTAAACAGACACTGGTCAGAAAGAGAAAGCTGGAATCAGAGAAAGCATTGTTTGAAGCTTGACAAAAAAGCTAGTTAAAACTTTTTCCTTCTAACTTGGCTCCACTTTGTATTTTTTTTTTATCATTTATAGACTTACTTTTCTAAGGACAATTGTATGAAATGAAAGGAAGTGTAAAAGTAGAAAGATTTTTGTGCCTTACACCAAACCACTTACTGTACATGAAAAAGGGATTTACTGAATCAATTTAGTTGTGTAGGGTTTTTTAAATCAAGTGAATGATTTCAGTGAAGTGGAAAAAGGTGGCAAGAATGTGCAGCACCCCAAGCTTTGCTCCTCAAAGCAATAGAAAAGACACAATTGAAATGCAGTGGGACCTCTGTGGATGAATTAGACAGACTGTGTACAGACACTTTGCAGTGACAATCTGCTTCTGAAAGGGATATATTAAGTGCTAACTGCACTGAGGACGTAAATTGAAGACACAGATATCCAAGGACTAATTTCAAAGCACTCCTTCTTGTTAAATGAATTGCTGAAAGAGTCGGGTTTAAAAGACTTTGTTTTGCGTTAAAGGATTTGAACTACACCTATCAGCAGACCGCAGCAGCACACTAATGCTAACATGATCAACCCAGCACTGCCTCATCACCATCCCCCCAGCTACACCACCACAGCTGTGAGGAGCTGCATTTCTCCAGTGGTTCTCAAGACCCCACGCAAAGAACTCTGCCCCAGTGCTCAGTCTCTACCACATGAAACTCACATCACTTTCACAGTGTGGAGGGAAGGGTCTAGATCATCAGTAGTTTTAGTTACATAAAATTCTAGAAAGTGAGATCATCAGCAGCAGACTTTTAATGCTTTTTAATGACATGTTTAGACACCAGTAACTGCATTTTCAGTTATTTAAAATGAGTTTTGAACAACATATAATGTTATATTGGAAGATGCTACAAAAGAGTAGATTTAGGTTGGATACTAGGAAAAAGTTCTTCAGTATGAGGGTGGTGGATCATTGAAACAGGTTGCCCAGAGAGGTAGTGGAGGCCCCGCCCCTGGAGATATTCAAGGTCAGGCTTGATGGAGCTCTGAGCAGCCTGCTCTAGTAAAGATGTCCCTGTTCATTGCAGGGGGGTTGGACTAAATGACCTTTGAAGGTCCCTTCCAACCCAATACATTCCATGATTCTATGCAGAAGAAATTCTAACTTTCTTGACATGCAGGTTTTATATTGGCTGCTAGTTACCTTGTATTATCAGTAATTCTCATATGAATATGGATAGAGCTTGGGGGATATCTCAGGGTAATTCTTTCCACAAATATCCATCCAAGTAAGTGATGCTGTTTGTCAGAATTTGCCCAGCAGGATAGCACCAAGCCCTGCATCACCTCTGTGCTCTCAGTTTCTGTGAATTCTCAATATAGTCACTGATCAGAAGGTCCACAGGAATACCATGAAGATAAAACACTACAAAAAGCACATGTAAATATTTCAGTGACAGATATCATGCTGTTTGTAGCACAGTACTTGAAAAAAGGAACAAGGGATAGGTATGAAGAATAGGAAAAGTGTAGTTAGGCAGAAAATCATGTCTTCCAGATGTACAAAAGTATCAGAAGAAATTACCTGTGCTGTAACTGAGAAATCTCAAGGATTAAAGTCATAGATGATTCCCTAAAAGTCATCAAGCAACCGGTGACTGAGGTTGAAAGAGCATCCCTTCCAGGAAGATGGCACCTTTTCTAATAGCCCAGTAGATAGAGCACTAGTCAGACATGCTTAGAGACATATTCAGGCTTTCTTTCACCTCAGACTTCTTGTATAACCTTGAATATATCCTTTATCTCTTCAGTACATCAGTTCCCCTAAGTACACATGAATATTGTAGGGCGTTATTCAAATATCACAGCAGTGGGAATTATACAATAATCTAATATAGTAATTTAAAGATTGGCTCTTCAGAAGAATTTAGGCATATTTTCCCCTGTTTTAATTTTTAATAGAGACAGTAAAAGCAATGCATACAACTTGTAAGATTCAGCTACAGCACCTGGTAGAGGAATCCAGATGTTCCCCCATCCAACAGCATCATTAAACATGAGGCTGATGTGAAATATTTATAATGAAGGTGAATCATAGCCCACAGAGGAGGAATCTAGGGCTGTATCTTCTACTAGCATCAAGCACAAAAATGCAAATACACTGAACAAATACTGCATTAACTTTCAAATCACACGTTCTATGTCTCACAAAGTAAGACACATTTTAGTCCTGATGCAGGTGACAGATGGTAGCAGGAGACCATCAGTTTGGAGCAAAGCGTAAAGGATTTTGAAGGAAACTCATGCAACGACCCAGGATGTAAGAACTCGGGACTGAGAGTGACCTCCTGGGCTAGAGAGTCCCCTTCCCCCTTTCATAGTAAAGAGCATCATAGTATCTCTTCCTCAAATTTACCAATTCCATCGTAAAATTACTTTGATCATTTGTGCCAGTCACTGTCACTAAGACTGCTCTGTGGATTAAAAATCTCCTTATTTACAGGCCATTTCTTTCCAGACTCCAATTCCTTTCTTCCCGGCACTATTAGAAGTTCTGCTGGGCATTACTAGTTCCCACACACCACTGCCATACCCCACACACTGATGGACAGTGAAGAGCTACAGTCTGTAATAGCAAATTGCCATCGCCCAGCCTCCAACCCTACAAAAATCCATTGTGGCAACCTGCTCCTACTCTTCAGGTGGCACCAGTAAGTTCCTACCACTCCAAATAAGAAACTCACTGCTCAGTTCAGAGAGGTACTGTCAGAATCCACCTAACTTTACTTGGAGAACCTGGATAAGCCTATTAACGTTAAGAACAGCTCATGCAGGACTTTTTCAGCATAAACAGAGATATGATGCCTTGCCTCTGTACTCTTGCAAACCTCAGACTATCATCACTTAGCTAAGTGTGAACTGCTTATGTAGAAGACTGAGAAGAAAGGCAGGTTTAGGGATTATGTGAGTAACCATGGCACGAACTGAGCACTATATTCTGTAAAGTTGTTCATGAGAGAGAGCAACTCTCTCATGTTCCAGAGCTGGCTGGAAAATATTGATTAAAAAAATGGTCTGAATGTGCTGATTTATCACCACAGTATTGTTTCACAAAATGGCACCATTTCATCAAACTTCTGGCTTCCAGTTTTTTCCCCAGCAGGCAACTAGGCCTCTGGGATGCGGAGCACAGCAGGGATTTATGAAAGCCTTGCAGGTTCTACTTGATATGAATGTTTTGAAGGGGTGCCATTGCTAATGTCTGTCAAGCAGACAACTAAGGAGCCAGGAAAACATTTTGTTCTGAAAGGACCTTTCTCCCATCTTTCCAAAAGTAATCAGTGTGTGGTTTAAGCCAACTCTTCCACTCAGTTTTTGGGGGTTTATGTTTGGCTTGCTTTCTCTTGAATCAGCATAATAAAATATTTCTGGAAAATAGAGCTCCTGCAGAAGAGTATACTTAGTGGCCAGCTGCACTACAAGTGCAGTTAATGCAATCAATACATCATTTCTAAGCAGAATATAGGTGACTGGGATTCTGTATAGGTAAGCATGCAGCAAAGGAGGTGAAATAGGTATAGCTAGCCCTTTAGCTGCCCTTTTCTCTTTGTATCTTTAAAAAAAAAAGTTTAAAACTCTAGCGTCCTTACTCGTGATTTTGAGATTGTCTTACTTTTCTACAATTTCTCCTTGTCTCTAGATCCTCCCCAAACAGGTATTTTTCAAAATCTACTCTTTACCCTGTTGTCCATTCCTGAAATCGCAATGTCACGTGGCTCTGTACTGCTCAGATAAGAGCAGCCTCTAATTACTGGCCCCTTGTCCCAAAGCAATGCATGACATTTTGTCATGATGTTCAGTAAAGACCAAGCTTTTCACCTATAGAACACCACAACCAACTTGGGTCTGCATGTCATAGGTTATGAAAGGGAGAAAAAAGTATAAATGGGACTTTTCAGGCCAGGAGCTCCCCTCATTTGAAGCTTTCTGCCACCTTCATCTGACCTCCTGCTATTCCAGATCCTCCTGATCCCATGATGCAATCAAGCAATTTTATCTGTAAGGACTCTTTCCTGAAGAATAAGGTTATCAAACTGCTGGATAACAAAAGTCCACTTCTACTTCTGTTCCAGTCAACCTTCAGTGAAATCAAGCACCTCCACATCTCAGCTGGAAATGAATAATGTACTTCAGATCTCTACACTTTTTTATATGCATATCCAGTTAAATGCACCCTCCTACCCATGGATGGTGTTACACTGAAGAGGGCAGTACTGACAAACTTCTGGTTTATTTTGGATGCCACAAACTGGTTGGGGTTTATGTTTGTGTATGGATGGTTGCTGGATCTTAACACTTCAAGAACAGTGGACTGTATTACTGACCTCAATATTAATTAGGTGTCCTGTGCACTGAAAGTCAAGGAAAGGCCAGTAAGCTTTCCAACTCCAAATGTTTCACCAGAGGGTGAAAGGAACGAGAATATAAAGGACAGAGTAGGCAGTTAATTTCAATGTTATTGTCAAATTAATGTCATGTCTGTTCCTACCTATATCAAAACAAAAAAGATCTTTTTAATACAGTAAGAGCAATGATAATGACAAGTAAAAGTGTGACTACAACAGCACAAAATATTTTTGGGGATTCATTTTACGGCAGTTTTTGCTACTAGTTTTTAATACATCAATGAGAGAAAATTTCCACTATATGCTTTGTTATTTTTCCAGTTCTAAAATTCTTTATTAATTAGACTGATTAGTTAATCAATACTTATTATATTCCTATTAGGAATAAAAGTCTTACATCCACAGTAGAAAATGAGTTGGACTGACTTAGATCCTAGTAGATAAAGAAACATCAATGCTTTTTGTGTTTGAGTCGAAGTGAGAAGTCCTGCTGCCAGCTTCATGCTCAGACTGCTGGGCTGTGCATGACTGTATCTCTATGGAACAGGTTACATCAGGCAACATCACTTTTCTTTATCCTTCTACATATCTCCTATCGACCATTTCCATCTTGGGTTTCTAGAACTTCATCTAATTGCTACATTTAATTACTTTTTTTTTACCCTTTTGCTGACTTATATTTTTTAGTTCTCCAGCATACAAAATATCTGACCTGTTTGGAAAGATGAATTGTTATCAATCCTGATTCTCTAGGAAACAAAAGAAAGAAGGAAAAAGAAAGAAAAGGTCTACATTAAGTATCTGTTTGGTAAAAGTAATTTTAACTTTTTTTTTTCCTAGTTATAAGGAGTCTATAGTCCTAAATCCACTTAATTTCATATTATTTTCCCCTTGCAAAGTAGTAATAGAAATGTCTAGACAAAAAAATTAGAATGTGTAAAGTTTTAGACTGTAAAATATGTTCCAAACCTAAACAATAGGTTAAAATAATAATAAAAAATTAAGCTAACTTACAATAAGTGATAAAACTGTTTTCTACAGAATTTGAAAGAATGAACTGTATAAATTATTTGTGAGAAAACAGTAGCATTTCCAAATGTAAGGCTTAAAGCCCTGTTAAAATATTCTAAAAATTAAACAAAAGAAGCCATTTTTTAAAAGAGATAGGGCTCAGTGGGATTTATTAATGCACATCTTTCAGAGATATTCTTACTTGCACAATGCAAGCAGTAGGTTAGCATGGACTTCCAAATTATATTTAATTGGACAATTATTCAAAGTGAAAAACCCAACACAGTAAACTAAGGAGGTCTTTAATAAACACCTTGTCTCTTCAAGAAAAAACAGGGAAGTCATTTACTGACCCAAGAGGCACAATTTTGTCTTTGGTAAATTTATTTTAAAGTAATTGCCAACTCCAGGAGTAACAATTTTTTAAAGAGGAACATGGCACGCTCAGGCAGAATAATAAATTGTTCTGTGCCCTGTATGACGGCCTAATCACATCAGAAAGATGTACGTGTAGTTGTCTGAGGCAAATAGAGGATGTACATCACCTGGTCTATGAACCCACTAACTCTTGTTTAATGACATATAGCTTTCTCCTCTCCCCAGATCAGGACTGAATTAGAGGGAAAAGACAAATGACAAGTTACACACAAGCTTTATAGCTCTGCCTTCCTGTCCCTGCTTCCCCTACAGAAGTTCTCTGCAGTCTCCAGAAGATTTTCACTAATTTGCCCTCTACCAGCCAGCACTCCAATACCAGGAACAAGTTCTTCATTAATATCATCACCTTTGAAAAGCCAAGGCCTCCACATAAAACCCAAGCGCTATAAAACCCACTGTGATTAATAGTGAATTAAAAGTACAAATCAATATTTAAAATGTTAATGTTCCTTCACCTTAGCTGGAGAAAAGCTCCTCTAGGACTACTACTCTGTCTTCTGTCTGGCAGGATATGCCTTTCAGATACACTGGTGTTTGATATCAGGACTTTAAGGTCCGGGCATACAAAGGGCAGACCATACTTCTGTGAGTAGTCTGCATGCCTTCAGTACTGGCACACAAGTAGCAGAAAGCCCTGATGAAACAGCTCCAAGCATAATCCCTCAACTCCACGAGTGAGTGTAATACTTTCTTATATGCATTATTTTGCCAGAAAATTTCCAACTTCAAAGTCTTTTCTCCTTGTGAAGGTCATCCTGGGCATTGGGACAGCAATGCTAAATAAGCATGTCTTAGCGAATTCCTCTCTATTTCTGACTAAAAAGACGGGACTCCTGCAGTGCAGATTACGATAAAAGATTTATTTGTGGGGAGTGGAAGATGGTGTCTTCAGTAAAGTTAATATGTTGTTTTCATTTTAGATGCTTTCATTATAAACACTGATAAATCTTAATGCTAAAAGAGTATATAAGATTATGAGGAGTTGAAGGGCTCCTCAGCTCTTTGGTGATTATCTCTCTCTTCTAGCGCATTACCATGGGACATCTGGCTTCCAAACTTGTGCCTCTCCTCTGCAGATCTGAGGACCAGCCTACCAATTATACATTCACATAGGTTGTAATAAATCAACAGCAGCCAAACTCTGACAAGGTGATGGCTGTTGACAGATAAAAACGATACACATTGTCGTGCTGTTCTCTAAAAACAAACACATGCTTTTATCAGATTTTTTTTTTCTTTTAATCAAAAAATTGCCTCTTTCAACATAGTCACCTAATTTCACAGAGGACTTGTACTACACAAGGTTCCCCTGTCTAAACCTGAGCTGCATGTAAAGCCAGGTTCTCAAACAGGCCCCAAATTCACCTCTGGCTGCAGTCAAGGGAAAAACTGCTGCTGTGATCCCAGGCCCAAAGATCATTAACCTTTTACTCCGAGAAGCACGTTCTGTGCAGAATAAAGGACTGAGCCAGAAAAATCCAAGGATATAGAAGACTTGAATTTATTCATGGGCCAAGCAGAAGCTGGATAATATATTTTCTTTAATAAAGGGCAGATATAGTAAGGATTTATCCAGCAAGTAGATCTGTGTGGTGAGCGCTGCCCAGTCCTCAACCCCTCGGTCTCAGAGGAATGGGCTCGCAGTGCTGGATTCTTCTTGCCTAACTCCAGCCCTCTGAGAGGTGGGTGTCTAATCTAAGCCAATTTTCTAAACAGCACCAAAGGTAATGAATCTCAAAGCAGTACTTATACAGGCTCCCAAAGTGCCTCAGGCTCTGCAGTGATGACAGGGGACCTCCAGTAGCTCGCTTCCACAAACACCTCAAATTCGATGGGAAGAATTCCACTGCTCTTGGTAAAACTGATCACCCTCTTTGCAAATCCCCAACAAAGCTGTTCTACTGTTCTGACCTGAAAACGCTATCAGGTAATACCACAAAATGCAATTTAGGTGACAAACATTTTACAATAGGCCTTTCTGAACACTTGTAAACTGCATGAACCATCACAAAGTTTTGATCACCCCCAAAAAACGTGGGAAGCAGAGGGCTGCACTAATCCTGCTGGAATCTCTGTTCGCAATTCTCATTGGGGAACAGGGTTTTATCCCAAAGCTTCTTAGCACGCGGTGGTAATTTATCCACTGTCTTATTCTCCCTTGAAGAGACCAGGACTATTTTCACACCAAATGATGTGAAATACCTTAATCTCCAGGAAAGTCAAAGACTAAGAGACCATTAAATTCTGTCAGTCCCCTTGTTAATGAGAAGAATGTAGCATAATCTAGCTCACCAAAAATATTTTAATACCTTCAGAATTTCTTGCACATCATGGAAAATGGCATCTCTCAGATGTCTCTACAGAGCTTTGAATCAAATATAGTCTTTTCTAGTGGACTAGACAGAAAGGTAGCATGTTACCCTCCAGCTCAGTTTTATTCTTTGACAATGTTATCTACTAGAAAGAGCTCATCAGACATCTGTTTTGAACCCTTTCTTATTGATTTCATCTCTTTCTTTTATCTTTCTACCTTCCATTTTCATTCCATTCCCACTAGTTAGCATGCTGCTTTGACCCTAGAACTGGCAAGTGCCACAGAAATAAAATAGGGATATGCAGACTTTCAGGTTGGGCACCTGTTCCCTTTCTGCTAAGGGAACACGATTCCCTTGACATCTACACTTCCTATTCTCATTCATGATGTTGAAAAAACCACTAATTGGGGGCAACCCAGACAGAAAATTAGTCTGCTTTATCATAAATGCCATTCACCTTTATTTGATCAATTCACAGAATCAGGCTCTGAAACTTCACAGCATGTCCTTTGTCCCAACTTTTTTGTCTTTTCCCATTTAAAGTTTGGTACTATGGAAATTATAGCTTTTGTATGATCTGTAGCTGTGATGTAAACCAGTATGTCCAACTTCTTAAGTCAGTCTTACTTTTTTAAAAAACTATGCAACCTAATACATGTTTCAGTTTTGTTTATAAATTACCCTGTAAGTAAATATTCTTGTAACTGAAATGATTCCAGACACTTATTTATTGTAGATTTTTAACTATGAAAACACATGCAGTAACGTGAATAACATTAGAATAGCAATCTGAGATTTTCAAACAAGTCTAATGAAATTATTCATCCAACTCACATTGTAATTCAATAAGAATTAGGTAACTAATTTCCTCAGGTATTATAATCTTTTTTTAAGTGTAAACTGGAAAATGGGTTGCAGCTGAATTCATCTAGATGGGGTACAAGACATCCCTGTGGAGAACTGCACCGTCCGTACTCACACTTACCTTCATTGACTTTAGCTCAGAATTTAGAACTCCTGATGCAAAAACTAGAGCAGAGTATGAGACAAAACCAAAAGGCTCATTCAGCTACTGCTGGTAAATTGGGGAACCCCAGAAGGGAGAAGTTAGCTTGAAAACTATTAAATTGACATTAGAACAAGCCTGCAAGACCTCAGATGTTAAGTGAATGACAAACAGACGCTACATTTTGAAGAAGTTCAGAAAATGGTGTTTAAAAACAGAACAGAACACAGAGGTAAGGGAAAGTAGATGGGGTCTGAGAGCAGATAAAACAAGTTGGTAACAACAGTTATGACAAAGAGCCAGTATTACCAGGGCTGGTAAAGGAAGGAAGAAGGAAAAAGTAAAAATCTCAAGGATTAGGGAGGGATTGAAGAATTCGAAGAAATGAGGTTAGAAAGCTAAAACTGGAAAAGGGAGGAGCTGAAAAAACCTCAAAGATCAAAGACAACTATGGATCTAGATTTTCATGTGCTCCAGAGTCCTGAGAGATTCACAAGGCTGAGGAGATTGTACTATGTTGTTAGGACAGTGACAAATTGCTTGAGCTACAATATAACAGTTCAGGAGGCTTCTAAACAAACTAAAGCAATGAAATAGGCTTGGAGAAAAAAAAAAAAAGGAAAATATGTATGAGAATGTCATTTATGCTACTGTATTTGGCTTTTCCATGAACCTGATCAACTCCTTGCTCTGTCACACATCCCTGGCGTGATCATCTTTGGCAATTTACTTAACCTCATCTCTTCATCACATCTGTTTTCCATTTGCAAAATGGAAGCAACATTTTCTTCTCTTTCTCTTCTTTTAAGGGCAAAGGCTTGTCAGAGCGAGGCTCTGTCCTCAATTATGTTTTGGGAGTGGTACACACACAATGGGGTGCTTGTCTCAGAAACAAGCAATGAAGTAACTTGTCAAACCAAAGAAATATTGTGGTAAAAAAGTATTTCCTTAGGGGCAGTACCTGTTTAGATGGCATGCTATACATGACTGTGTCAGTGGCGTAACGATGGTGGTTGAAACTAAGCAGCAACACATTCTCTGTCAAGCATAACCTGTTAAAAAGTCATGTATAAGAGGGGAAAGTCAATGAGATGAGTCACACCTTGCCTTGCCTACTACGTTACCAAAGGTTATGTTACACATAGTATGAAGGATGGTAGGAATTCCTTCAATCTACAGTCAAATGGAACAACTCCAGCTCCTGCTGCCAGCTCCAAGGTCTCCTCTGTAGGTGTCACTCTAGCTGTTGATAGCCATAGATAATAACAAGTTAGGGTATGGACTAACCAGGAAATGATACCACCTGCTACCCAAAATAAATTACCAACCCCTCTGGGCATAATTACTCTTGTCAACATGTCACATGGCTGTTATATTCACTCTTATGCAGAGCAGTATCAGCTTCTGCAGAAAGAATGGGTTTTGCAGCATTTCTATGTGTTCACTGGAAAAAACAACTAATTTGTTCCTGAGATGGAAAAGAAATGGGAAAAATCCTGTAACACAGATAGCAGAATTAGTCACTGTGGTTTCCCACAGTGAAATGAAAGGCACTCTTCAGCAGGTTTCTTTCCCAGCTCCCTCAAAGCACAGGTCTCATTTCCAAAGATCAGGGGCTCCCAAGTTACAATTCCCAAGTGACAGCAACAGCACATTATTGCTTGACATTACACCATCACATGAAAAGTCAGTAGACTTCTGCTCAGTCTGCAGCTGAAGTGACTTCCACAGCAGTTTCAGACACCTGTTGGTGAAACAAGCAGCTGTATCAGAAAGAGCTGAAGCATGAAAGTTCAGTGTTATTGCTGAAACAGCTCAGGTGTCTCTGAACTACCCCATGTTGTCTCCAGACTAATGCTACACTTCTTGAGCAGGCTTCCATGCTATGTTGTCAGCACTTCAGTCACTGCCGTTCTATTGTAAGTGCTTTAAAACAGAGTCTGACCCGTAAGACACTTCGAGAGACTCAAATAGTGAAGAAACTGAGCAAGTCTTTTCACATGCTTCTGCTTAACTGACCATTTGGTTACAATGCCCTTCTGGGTGCACTGACTGAGAAACTGTCAGATTTTCTCCAAGCCCCAAGACTCTGCGTAAGGCTGACAACTGCTTGCCCTGGTGAGAAAAGTCTGATTTTTTCAGTCGCTCATGAGGAGAGGCTGCATCAGCACCATTAGGCCATTTACCCAACAGGTCTGTATCAGCAAATACGACAGCCTGGCATTTCATGCAAACTCATATATAAAGAATTGAAATAATGTGCATTGATTTAACTCCCATTATATCTGTGCAGAGCAACATAAGGCCTAGAAATCACACCGGAAACAGAAAAAGGCTATTTACTGAAAGATACAAACACTACAATATGCCAGCACCTGCCAAGGGTCTTTCTTGATGATTGTGTATGATTATAAAGTTAAATTATTTGCCTGTGTAAAATAATAATTAGAAAAAGTAAAGGTCATTCATCCAGATATAAACCTGTCTGCAAAAAATCATCAGCACACAGAGTTAGCAGGCATATTCATTGCTTTATAAACAGCAGGTCAGGATAACATTATATAGTTTGCAATCTGTATTTGTTCTATGTGAATCATAGCTTTGCATAATTTTATCACATTCCTGCCAGGCAAAAGCAAACATTAAAGAAATATTAGAAGCCAGCCAGTTAAATATCCTAGAGGAAGAAAAAACTCTGCAACTATCTCCACTGTAATGACCAATGAGCCTTATTTTATCTCTGTGATTTGGTAGCTTGTGTATATTTTTTTTTTAAAGTATCACTTCAAAATAATTTCTAATATGTGATTAGTTTATTTTGATTGGTTTAATATTGCTACATTATACTAAAGCACCGATACAACTGCTTGGACTTTTTATATATGACATGATTGATTAGGTGCAGATAAGAAAGAAAATATTACTTCAAGGGACCTGACCTTCAGTGAATCATCTGAGATGAAGAGAATTTAAACGCTGCACTACTTGCACTCAGCACCAGAAAATGTTACAGAAAAGAAAATTTTTAAAAAACATTTACTGAAAATTTCTGCTATGATTAAGAACATTTTCCACTAAGATTCTTTCTCTCCATTTCCCCTGCTGGAAACATTCCTCATCCCTAAACTGCTGCAAGAGCAAATACGTGCTACGAAAACCACAGAACACCAACCCTGTAGAGAAGTATCTTCTACGGAGCTTTACATCTCTCCTACAATACCTGGCAGCTCTCTCCTGGAAGTTCACAACTTGCAGCTCCTGGAAGGGCTCTTTCCTCTGTCCCCCAGCCCAGCACTGTGTGTTCAGTCTGGGCAGAGCAAACTGCCCTGGCCTTTGGCACCTGCCCCAGGTCAGCCCGAGCTCCGCTCTGGTGTCCCCCAGTCTCTGGTGCAGTGACTGCACGGAGCAGTGGTGGAGCAGGCGTGACCTCAGGTCTTCTTACAGGCAGAGCATGAGAAACTGCTGTGACCTGGGGCCATGTCTTTGACCGTGGGATGATGAAAAGCTGGCTTAAACCAATGTTCCTCCTCCAGATCCCCATACCACGCCTGTGTGCTGTGGCTCCCGGGGAAGTCCTTCCTCACACATGATCAGACACACGCTGCCGGTCCCCCTCTGATGTCCCCCACCCCCTGAGCAGTCTGCACCCTAACCTGACCGATTCCCACTGCTTCCTGGTGCTCTACCCCTGCTCCCTGCCCACCTCCTGCCACTGGGTCAGCCCAGCAGGAGCCCA
The DNA here is from genome assembly GCA_907165065.1 of Caprimulgus europaeus. The sequence continues at coordinate 11,612,135 of OU015539.1, read as the reverse complement.
GACACCCAGCCCCTGCAGCCCCTCAGCTGTGCCAGAGCTCCATGGTCAAAGCAAACCCTTTCCAAGGCCCCACCACAGCTGAGTGCTGCCATTTCTTCCCTGTTGTACAGCAAGTAATGCTCATCTTCCCCATCTCATTGCCCAAAGGGCAGCACGAGATAAGAAATTAGAGATGCAATCATGTGGGTTGCTCAGCTCTGCAGATTTCTTTTGCCACTAGCTGTCTCCCACATACTGAAAAATCCCAAACTCCCACTCAAGCCTCTAATATCCATAAGAGAGAAACTGGGCATGGAGATGGGAGCTTAGACATATTTCCTCACACCCACTCCTTTGCTCTAAATATACAGGAATTTAAGCCTGTGCCCAGTAAAAAAACCACTCATGCTAGGAAACGGCCACTCAACTCTCCCGCAACTTAATCCCTGTTATAGATTCCTTTAAAAAGAAAAAAGAACTACGTAGAGCTAATGATTTGGCAAAAGTAGTTTGCTACTATGAAGAATTTTTCTCTGAACTGTGTATCTTAAAGCATGTCAGAGCAGGCATCAAAGGCAGCCGTGGCATCGGCAGAGCGCACACGGTGCACGCTGTCACTTACTGTGATTGAAGGGACGGTATGTTTTCAAACACCTGCACTTGTGTGAAGTGTCACCAGATCTGACTGCTTAATCCCCATTAAAAAAAAAAAAGGGCTGTTCCACTCAGAGGTGAGACTACACCAATGACATTGGCCAAGAGTAATTTGACAGAGAGAGTGGATAATCACAGCAGCCACGAGTGACTAGATTAGTGACAGGGTGCATCTCCGAGTCATCACCATATTGAACGTACAGGACACGATGCAGCCATCAGGCAAGGATGCAAACCAAGGAGAGATGGTTTTGAAGTTGCATACAGCAGCAAGGAAGATATGCCAGGAGAACTTGTACTTTGCAGATTGCCTTCCCTTTCCCACAGGATGCTACAAAAATTTGAAATTTCAGCACTGTCAGAGCAGCTGGAAACAAAAAGGAAATGGAGTTCCACAAAGCAGCTTTAAAAATTACCCTCATCCTTCAGGAAAATCCTACTAAATTCCAGTAAAAAAGGCAAACTCAAAAGAAAATAAAAAAGGCATGAAGTCACAGAAACTGTTGCTTAGGAGATTTAAAGACACACGGGAAAAAAGTGAGAAAATGTACAGCAAATAATAATTTAGGGTTGGCAGGGAGTTGAACTAAAATATTAGATGGCCTATTTTTCTGTTTATGATTTAAATCTAAGGCTCCTATTGCTTTTACCAATTAGGGCTGAAGTACTCATCACTGCACAAAGTCACTTAAAAGTAACATCAGAATCTTAGTAGCACCACAAAAACAGTGTTCTGCCTATGTGTGATAAGAAGGCATTTAAATTTGCTCATTTACAAAAGTTCATCTGTTTGGGCCTAACCAGGAAACGTACAGCATCTTGATAAGTCACCACGTTCAGGAGAGTGTGACTCCAGCAGACTTTGTTCTCTTCTGCCGCGTGTTATCTCCCTGCACATTCCCAGGGCTATGCTATAAAAGATTGCAAGGTGACAGAGTATGTTCATACAGCCTCCAAGTGACACTTTGCAGGATGCATTGTAGTCTCTTACCCTGAGGCACCAGTGTTTAATGACGTGGCTGTATGTCATTAGTTAGCGATCTCTAAGTGGATCTTATAGGAAAGTATTCTAAATTATAACTTGAGAAATTAATATTAGTGAAAACATTAAGAGACAAAGGTTGCTTTCACAGGCATCTATGCAGGTGGGTACAAAGTTTGCCAGAACTCCTTGCTCCTGCAATCAAGCCTGTAACCCCTAAAATGATCTAGCCATGCCTCTGCCCAATGAAGATCAGCAAGACTGGAAGAGTATCTTATCTGTGGGTGTTTGCCTTCTGCTCTTACCTGTAGCCATATGCAAATGGACAAAAGAAAGCTTAGCTAATTTTTCTAATCATTTGCTATCCAGGGCTTCATAAAAGTGAGATATTGCACATCATAACTATTCAGTTAACCAGCATTTTTATTAAGTATCCATTAACTTGTATCAATGCCATGTTCGCTAGTGCTCACAGTTAATTTCCTTGTTTACAGCTATTATCTGTCACACACTTCTTTGTGCACACACCTGTGCCTTACAGAGTCCGAGAGAGAGAAAGAGATGGGGGAAATAGAGAGGAGGAAGAAGGCTGAAAAGTGGGGGTCACTGAATAAAAGTGGAAATGGAGCTGCAGAATTACAGGCACAGCTCACAGTGACACCTAGAGTCAATCCTGCCTTATACTTTCCCACTGTAAATCCTTGCTCTCTGGCTCTCTCTCCCTCCCTTGTTCTCTAAAAACTTTGTTTATAGCTGCAATTGATGTTTCCATCTCCAGCTCTACCTCTGGCTTAATTTAAAAAAATAAAATCAAACCACACAAAACCAAAGAGCCTCTGCTTCAGCAAAAATGTCACAGCTGTTTTCAATAAGGCTAGAAAAATCTGGAGAGATTGCCAGCACAAACCATTTTTTAAAAACAAAATGGAACATTTTGAAGATTTGGAGAAGAAACATGGGAATTCAGCACAGAGATAACCCTGGAGCACACAGATATTTATTAATTTCCTCATTAAAAATCCTCTTAATGTAGCTGTATGTTAAGTTTCTTAAAAATGCCATCTGCATGTGCTAACCAGGAGTCCTTGAGAGCCCCGTTGCTCAAGTCTGGAGGCCTCCATGTGCTCTAAGTGAGCTTGGACACCCACGGACCCAAGCTCTGGAGGACACACAGTGGGTGCAGTGCACCTCTCACCCTGTGTCCTCACCTCTGCCCATCTTCTTACTGCTCCTGGTGATTGCTATCAGAGATACCTGCAAAAGGATAATCTTGATTCTGCTATTTCCCATCTTAGAAGTTCAGCTTGAAAACTAACCATTCCTTAGATAGCTGTGTGTAGATGTACATGATACCAAATCCTTGTGTGGCAGCAAGAAGCACAGAAATTAAGCTGTTGGGAACATTCTTCATTGTAATTGATTTAAAAAAAAAAAAAAAAAAAAGAGGAAACAGCGATGTTCAAGTTATTATTCAGAAAAAGAATACAATCAAATATAAACATGAGTGACAGCAAGTGATTTGATCAACTCTTCTGGCCACTGAGACATTATTCAGGCCTTAATGTTTAAGAAAGGCAGTGTCTTTCGTCCCTTTGACTTTGAATGTCTGATTAAGTGAAAGAAATTCATCTAATTAAGATATCCAGAGGATCATATTCAGCTTTTTGTGATTTATTGCAGAATTTTAAAAGTTAACTTTGTTTTACTGTGACTTTTATATATTAAAATTCAGGACCATCTGCACAGACTTTATCCACACATATTTCAAACTCTGGAAGAGCTCAAGTTTGAATTAGTGCTGATGTGTGGACATTGTTCATCATTAACACACTGTACGTGTGCCCAGAAGAAAGGTCAAATGATCCTGAAATATGAAAAACTCCCAACTGACACCCACTCACAGGGAATGAATGAGGATCTGAGTACCTGGGTTGATATTCTAGGCTATGACAAGGTACAAATCAGTGTCTTATTTTCACTTCTTGTACTACAGCCTCTAGCAGACACAAATAGGGCTCCCAAACTGTCTCACTTCCATCTAAACTTTGTGTTTGCAAGTTTCAGACACTTGGTGTTAACTGTTCTAGTGTGGGAAGCTCACTGAAACATCCTTCCCATTTCTGTGCAACACTGAAATGTCAGGAAAGCTGGAGCACCAAAAATTATCCCCCAATCTCTGACCCGGTTATAAGGGGGTTCAGTTCAACTGGACAGCCTTTATTTTTGACCAATTAAATCGTAAACCTGCAGGAATTCAAGATGTGTGCAAGTACCAGACACGGGATCTAGGCGAGCACGCTGTGCAGGTGAGCGCTCTGACCACGGTTTACCTCTTTCCCTTTGAAGTAGGTTGTCATCCATTTGGGTAGAAAATGAAGTGTGAAATATAGAGGCTTTACAACATGTAATGACTGCGACAATTTAGTTAAAGCTGATTTTCAGAAGCCAAGAGCTGAGTTTCAAATTAAATTCCTTATCAGTGGCCACCATGACAGAGGGAATTATTTAGGGAATTATTTATTCCAACATGATATAATTAATTCTAATATGTTCTTTAAGTTCTGCATGGCATTCCAGGCACAGGACAAATAACACACAAAGCTGGAACTCAAACCATATGGAAGCCTACCATTCATGTTTTGTTCACATAACAGGTTTCTGATGGGGGAAAACCAAGTGGAATTTATGAAATATTTTGAATTTTCTAAATTTTTGTAACAAATTTATTTATTGCTCTTTGGCCAGTTTAGAGAATGGCAGAATTTTTTTTTTTTAAGTCTGTCTCCTCCCAAGATAAAACTATACCACTAGAATGCCTGACCAGTTCTGCTCCTTGGTTGCAGTGTATTATGTTGCCTTTTTGACATCCTTGCTAAATCTCCATGGTCTTGCTAAACAAATAATTAATCGTATGCATGTGTATCTACATATACACCTTAATATTGCCCTCTGATATCTTCCCAGAGAGACTGAGAACTCACAAGAATTTACATGAAAATGAAGACATCTTTAGCTCCGCTCACCAAGTATTGCACCTTTGAAGCTGAAAGACAGGGCTGGAAATGAGACATCCACCACATGAGATACCCCCCAGGTAATTGCTCAGCTGAGTTGCAAAAACAGACTAGAGTTTCTGTCATGATTGTGCTGTGGCTGGTGGCACTAGCATGAGATATACCTGCTCTCTGTTTCTATTACAGCCAGGCCAACACAGAAAACTTTGCAGCAGAGAGGAAGAGTACCCAAATCAACTGAAATTGCCGAGTACAAGACACCCACGTCAGAATAATACAAGGACATCGAAGTTCAGTGTCTAAAAAGCAGTTATATAAATATAAAAATTTAGTATGGTGAAGAAGTTTTTTTCTCTCTTACCACCCATCTAAAAGATTAATCAGATCAATCATGGCACATTTCTTTACAGAATTCAATGACTTAAGTGCTACAGACATTAGCAACATTTCAATCTCCTGTCTCTGATCCTGAAAACATCATCTGTTAAGTTTCTGGCAATGCTATAAGGAAAAATCAAGCTGCTTAAAGAGAAAGGAACATTTCGGGAGATACCAGTGTCAATCTTTCACTTGCTCACCCTACTTCTCTGCAAAAATTCAAATGGAGTCAAAAATATGGAAAACTGGCATGGTTGGTGGCACATTACAAAACCTCACTCAACACTAAAAAGTAAGCAGGGAAAGAAGGCTACTGAGCGCTATACCAAGAATTTTATCTCCTGCTTTCAGTTATGACACATCAATAAGCTACTTGTTAAGTCACTACTGTACTATGATGGAATATGAATATGAAATTAAAGGGGAGAATAAGAGTCCACAATTTTATTTAAAAGTGGAAGGACTCATCTGACTTTGAGCATTAGTGGTTCTGGGGAAAAAAAAAAAAAAAAAAACAACCCAAAAACTCAACAAACCCAAACCTCTTTAAATTCAGATTATTTCGCATTTGCCATTACTGAGATTTTTCCTACAAGGTCCAATTAAGAAAAATATTTCTTTTCTACAAGGCACATTGATCAAAAATTCAAATAAACTCTTTGATGCATTTTCTGCACAAACTAATCATGAATAAACATAATCCTGTTGCTCTAAGAACAGATGCCATCCTGTAACTCCCTGCCCCCGACAGCTCTGCTCTCCAATCATAAAGGAGAAGGAAATTGTTTGGCCAAGTTTACAGAATGAACCATAAATCACAGGCATCTTTGCCAAAGCAAACTCATGTTTCTTTTATGAAACAATTGCTCCTAAAAGAATTTATATTCATTTTTTATATATACATTTTTTATAAAATACATAAGGAAACTAGAACATACTGTTCTGTTTTTCCTTTAGAAATGCTTGGTATTTTTCAGTTCTGGTTGAGAAATCAAACATTAGCATTTTCACATGGCTTTCTGAAGCTAGTTGCATAGACCTAGCTGTAGTATTTTGAGGGATTTGAAGAATATTTGAGTCATCATTATTCACAAAAGTACAATTTGAAACCAGAAAATCTTATGGATTTTTGTTGAAGTCAGATGCTTGAAATACAAATGAAGGAAGACTTATGCATCTTCATATACAGGGAAAATTTCAAAGCTGGGTACTTTCTCAGGAGTTAAAAAAAATAAATCCAAACTGTACGAGGAATCTAGAGAGAGCCTAGCTGTGCAGAAGTACACGAGCATCAGCGCCGCTCTGACAGGCTGGGGCACCTCCCTCTCTTCCCACAGAGCATCCAGCTTTCAGAGAGAACTGTGACCTGAAGGGACCATGGTGAGCCAGAGCTGCTCACAGAAAGGTGCGGGGAGCTCAGCAGGGCACGGGCAGCTCCGCTGAGCACGGGGGAAGGTGGCGGCGCAGAGAAGCCTCCACACTTGTCTGCATTGCTCCATCACACCTCCCGCGTACCCAGCGGGGCACCCTGCTCCGCGGGCTGCTGCGAGCAGCAACTGGAGAAACCTCTGCGCTGTCCTCAGGCTTTGAGCAGAGGAAAAGAACACATAATTGAAGAAGGGGCATATCACCACTGCTATATGTGATAGTCAGTCACGTCAGTGCAGCTCTCTGGCCTCCTAGATGAGCACAAGTGCTCAGCAACGCCCTGGCTCCACTACTCACACCTAGAACACGTCCTTCAGACCGGCTGTTAACAGAAAGCTGTGCTCCTAGTGATATCCACAGCTCTTGAGCGTGATCAGCCCTCAAGGGTGCACGAGAGTACTCTTCCAGGGTAGATGGAAGGGTCCAAGCCTGTGATACTACTTTATTTCCTTTGTGGATGTCTTCTTTGACACACCACCTCTACTTCTATTCTTAAAGGACTTCTTGTCATCCTACCTGATCTGGTCTGTGGCTCCAGTTGCTGGGTTGGACACTGAGATGTAAGAAGTGGGACAAGACCCTGCTCTTTCATATCCATCATTCTCATGTCAAAAAACAGGACCTTTTATAGCAAGAGTCAGAGTTGATCTTCCCTTTTCACTCCCCATTTTCTGTCCCACACAATTTTGAAGATTATGGCTTTTCCCCAACCTACAAAGGAATTCTTCCTCACATCACATCTCTTTTCTGAGACTTGCTTTGCTTGCCCCACTTGCACCTTACCTCTGTTCCTCTCTAACCAGTTCCTTTATCTTCCTAACTTACCATGCTCATCACTCTCTTTCTTCCTTTTCTTTTCCTTTCATTTTTATGTAGCCATCAAATACCAATCCAGAATAAGAGCCCCAATGTGCTAAGTGCCGTGCCAACACCGTGGCAAAGCTGTCTCTGTTTTGAACAGTACAATGCTTTTCCTTGGTTATCCTCACCCTCTATATCCTATGCTGCAACACACAGTTACAGCTACCTACCACCTCCCACTCATTAGGATTAAAAAAATCTCTTCTACAGCAAGAACACATTTCAGATCCAGCAGGCATTAAAACCAAGTGTCTTGTTGCAGGCTGCGTCCTTTCTGCAAGCGACAAAATTTACGACAATGAAAACACAAGAGCCTAATGTCAGAGATCCGAGATGGCTCTATTTTGCCTTGCACTTGTTTTACACACCCTCAATGAAAGGTGCTATTTATTTCACATTTTTGCTTAATCAGTGTTTTCAGATGAGGCAACAGCCACTGGAAATGACAACTTTTGGCTGGAAAAAGTAATATTATTTTCTGATAATGCAACATATAATGCATGTCATTCAGAGGAAGAACAATTTCTTCCATTCAGAGTTTTCATCTGCTTGCTTGTCGTACCAAGTATAGGCATTAGCCGATTAAATAACTCATGGCCCCATAAATCGTTAACCATGTGTACAGTACATAATTCAATGATCTGCAAACTGTTACAATACACTATTTCAAAGCTTTTCTCAAGTAACAAAAAACAACCTCCCCTCCAAAAAAAACCCCAAACCTGCAAAGCTTTGTTCATCAAACACTGTGCCAGTGACCTTTCTCTCTAGTTTCCATGGCATGTTTATTCAGTTAACTGCTCAAAACATTTTAATGCTATATTCAACCCCTGCAAAGTCAAACCGACACATGACAATCCATCAAGACCAGCCAGATAACAGAAAGCACATTCCCACTCCAGAATTATTGTTGTCTGATTCTAAATGACAGGACACGAAACAAAAAGAGCACAGAGCTCGATTTTCCAAAGCAAAATTAAGCCCAAAGAATGATAAGAGAAAAATCCTTCAGAGTGAGATCCTAGAGAAATGATACAAGATCCAGCAGGATGAGGACATATGCAGTAAGACAATTACATTGTCACACATACAAACTTCAGTCAATAAACAGTTTTCTAAACGTGTATAACTGAGGACTCCCTAAAACAGAAATTATGAAATTGTTTTCTGACAATTAAAGCAAGGATGTGTTTATGCCATTAGGTCTAGATGCAAACTCCTTCCCCAGGGTCCATCTCAAATCTAAGGATTACAAATGTAGTGATGAAATGTTTCAATTATCTTCATTCATAACACTTATTAATAATTAAAATGTATAATTCATAAGAAAAAAACCTCAAGTCATAAGACAGCCTGCTTTATGGAAAAAGCTTTGTTAGCATTGTTAGTAAAAGAATTAATAAAAAAGGCAACCTAAAATTAGGTACTGGGAAATTAAAAAGAAGAAATCCTCCCAGTTCTTTGAAATGAGTGAAAGAGAAGCATATACTATTTAGGAACGGCACTGCCATAGCACTTTGCTAACTCAAGTAGGTAAACACGTTAACAACATATTTCATGTTTCTCTCTCCCTCTATCTTCCTCCCACAAACAAGGACCAGGCTGGTATTTTAGTGAGTCATCCTGCAGAGGGGACAATGCCATCCCAGCCAAGTGTTCTGCAGTTCTCACCAGGCACTGGTGAAGCTTTTGCCTCCTAGAGTCACACATCTCCCAATCCGATTCCTACCTTTTGGTGACAGTGGAGAATGGAAGATCACACTCACACCAGAAGAGGTGGCCCCAAAGTAGCAACACACGTCCACAGAAAGGTCTAAAAATCTTGGCAGAGACTTTGACTCCTTTAACAAGGAGTGAGTCAGTGGTGGGTAATGCAGGAAGAAGTGTCCCAGCTGCTGGTTCCTGAACACCAGGGACTCTTTGAACAAACCTGGTATCCTAGACAGGAGGCTTCCTTCCTCAGAGGGATCTATGATAGCACAGCCTGAGTGCAAATGTGACCAAGAATTTAACTCAGTAGGACTGGGCACAATCTCCTTGTCAGCCACAGATGAAAACAAGTAATTTGTCACACTGTGATCCTTTGGGTATCTGGACTCAGTTGGGATGGAGTCAATTTTGAGAAGGAACATATCTGGGGTGTTTGGCAGAACACGTCTTTTGTGATGTGAGGGCAATGTAGTAGTCACAAAAAACTGTTAAAAAAGCAATAGGACATGTGAGAAAATGTTATTTAAAAATAGATGTAAGCACAGTGAGCAATTGTGATATCATAATTTGTATCTTGATGGCTGAATGTTTCAAGATTAAAGACATCTAAAGATACTTGATTCTGAGCAATTGTGCTGCAATCCTCATGAGGACTTGACACGTATGCAAATGTTCTCCAGTTTTAGATTGGAAGTAGTACAGCACAAGAACCTGTTCTCCAATTTCTGAACTTTCTTTTGTGATTCAAGATGGAAAAGGAGCTACAACAGGGGATGCAAGCTTGAGATGTGTTATTTTCCAAGCCATTCCCCTGTAGAAAAAAAAAAGCTGGTTCCATCCACCCTCAGTGATCCAACCACTAACTCAGCCACTCACTTGTCCCTTCAGACATGTCAACTCTCTACCACCCAGACACATTCCTTCCTAATTGTCATTTCCTTTACCCCTACAGCAAAGTTCAAGCAGCAACTCTTTAGCATCACAGAGATTTTAAACCCTTCTCATGTTTGTCTGACCTCTGCCTTTCAGCACTACCTGTGGCATTTTCTCTCTGCCAAGAGTAACAATATTGAAGTCCCTCTACTTGCCTCTCCTCCTCCTTCTTCTCCTCTTCTGCATCTCTCTTCAGGACCTTGTTCTGCCACAAGAGCTGTAAGGAATTATCCCGTTGTTACTGGACAGAAATGCTGGGGAACAGTAGGACTCATATCTAGCCATAGTTCCAAACTAAGGTATTAATCTCAATTCCCATGTTGTTTAATCAGAGGGCCTTACCCTGACAAATAGACATGCAGAGCAATTGAACAAATGCTGCTCGTACATAAACACCTTTTAATACACCCAAGTGACAACAGAGTAAGCAAGCAACAACAATCTGCACAAGGAATTCTTACATTAACTTCAGCAGCAGCAGCTTTTTAGGTTAAAGCACTTGCCTAGGTGCACAGATAACAGTGCCCAGCAGTCGTGAAATACAAGGAAATAGTCACACAATTGACAAAGCTCATCAGAATTTGGAAAAGAGACACAGTTCCTCCATGAGGGGGACCCCAATGTACCCATGGACTGCAGTGAATTTCCTACACGCAATGCCCTTCTGCCAGCTGAGACAGGCATCAGCTCATTTCTGAAGAGGGCTAAACCAGCAGTGCTCCTGGCAGGGGAATCAGCTACGGCCCACAGTGGGCTCTGCCACCCTCAGAGCTATTGTTTGTTGGGTATCACACACTACTGCACTTCTATCCACAGGAAAACCTGTCCTGGGCAAAAACTTTTATACACGTTGACCACGGAAGTCAGCATCTAAATCCACAGCATATTCTTCAGAGGAAAATAAAGGAGAATTGACATGAAATGCCCAATTCTCACATTGTTCCTAAGGCTAAATGATAAATTTTGTTTTCAAAAACGTCGACTCTGCTTACTTTGGAGTTGTAGCACTTATCCAAAGTAATAAAGGAAAACACACTGTGATCTGTAGAAAAAAGTCTGTAAAATGCTCTTACACACAGATCTTATTCCTCTGCATATTTCTCAGGCTTAATACTTTTCTAGAAGTACATAAACTAAATGCTTTCTTTTTAAATTAAAATTAGAAACCAGACAGCCAATATCCTGTATATAGACACGTATATTTAAACCATCAAGGAAAATTAAACGGTACCTGGATGCATTTTATATAATGTACCTCTAATCTAAATCACCACAAGAACTGCTCCGTGCCCCCCTGGCTACTGAAAGGGCTATAGAAGAACCCTGAAAAGGGTAGCCAGGATACCGAGTGCCAAGCGAAATTCCTGTGCCTGCCGTTAGTGGAAGCCCTGAACAAAGGGGTGCATTTAACACCGCTTCCGAAACCTTGCCAGATTCAGGCTCAGACAGATTTCTGGCAGGAGCGAAATCCCGAGCCAGGAGCCTGTCGCTGAGAATGACCTGCCCCCTGGTTCCCACGAGCTCCTCCCTTGGGACAGATGAAACCCCAGTCATTAACGGGGGAACAGAGCGTGGGGTGAGGGCAACCCTCGTGCTCAGGGTGAACAACAACCCGGCTCTTTGCACTCAACAACAGACCTCATGGAAAATCCTACAGGATTTAAAGAGCGACACCACAAATTGGGTTCCACACAATACAATTGGCTTCTACAAAATGTCATCCAAGATCTATGTAACTTAACAAGGAAGGATGACCTTCTCCAGGAATTTTTTATCCTGTCCTCTGGAGCTCCAACAGACATGCAGCTCTGGTTACATTTTTAGGAAGATTTCAAAACCTTATACAAAAGCTATGATTGTTTTTTTCAACTGTATGTGACTGTGCCAAGGAAACTGAGTTTCATTTTATGCAGTCAAAAGAAAAAAATAGATGCCATTGGCAAGAGAAAGTTGCCTGTTCCCAAAGAGGACAGAGTAGGGCTGATCCTTAACTCAGGTGTCGCCAGGAGCAGGTGTGGCACCTGCTGGAACGCTGCTGGGTCATACGTGGTATTGTACACCTGCAGCTTTAGCTCACGAGCATCAGATTTTCAACACGAACTAAACCACAGAAAATCAAGCTCCTTTCAGCTCCTTGGTACCGTATTTCAATGTTTCGAGCTCTGAATCTGTATGTCTCCTTCCAAGTAAGTTTCTGCACACTAGAAATTTTACAATGAAAAACACAAAACCAGTTTTATTCTGATTTCTGAATAAACATTTGAATTGCAGAAATTTCAGCCAAAAATTCAAATAAAATCATCACAAAGCAAAAAAAGAAATATTAAAACAGATGGACAAACCACTGTTGCTGCTTGGTCAATAGACAGCATGTATCTCATAACTCAGCTGGCACGCTGCGAGGCAGGGTGCATCCTACACATCTTGTGTACAGTTATTTCACCTTTGCCCTTGAAAAGAAATAGATGGTGCAATCCTAAACCACATTGCATTAGTGTGGTTCAAATATTAGTTACACTGATATTCCAGAACTTGTAGCCAATGACACACTGCCATTAAAACACAGAACTACATTCTGCTGGGCATTTCCCAATGATAAACGTTTCAAAGGATCATTAAGAAAAAGACCAATGGTATATTTTAATTCTTAATATATATGCAAAATGTTTAGATACCACACTGCTAGTTCTAATTTCTGAATAAAATTGCAAATTGAAAATATACCTCAGGCCTTCAACACCAATTATTATAATATATGTAATTTTTGCTAACATATTTTGCAGTGAGTTTTCTTTTTTTTTTTCTTTGAAAAAATTTTAAATGGATACAGGGAGAAAAAACCAATCACTATAGTATTCTGTAAACCTACTGAAACAGAAATGTCTCTTCTGTAAACAAAACTAAACCTGACATGTAATACAACAGATTTATATTAAAAAGTCATTCCTATCTGGTTTTTGACTCTACTTACAGAGGAACAAAGAAAAAAAGGAAATTTGAGTGGGACTGACATGAATACTACATGATGCAACTCGAATTTCACTGGAGGGTAAGTGACGATACTCTGGCACGTCTATGACCGTCGTAGGAGGCGACTGCAGCACGCTGCGAACGCGAGGTGCCCGCGCTGTGCCGCGGCTGCCGACGCGCTGCTCTGTGTGACCCCGACGTGACCGCAAAGGCACCGCAAAGCTCCGACTACTGCCATAGCCGCGGCATTGCGAGGGTGTCACACACAGGCTTCTGCGTTACTCTGGCATTCATGCACACATCCACAGTGTGAAGGCAGAGCGCCAGAGTTTAAGCAATTCTGGAGGTTTGGTAGCCATAAGAAACTATTATATCCCTTTTATTCTGCAAATATTTTACAAAGGTTTTTCAAAGACAATATAAGAAATTAATACGGCTAAAAAGCCTGGTTTTCCTCGCCCAGACTTTCACTAATATTTAAATGTGTAAAATGCTAACACATGGGGTTATCTTTTAAAACATTAAAAAGGGTCTTTAATTCAGCAGCAGTGCAAGCTGTGGTTAGTAAAACACGTTTACCCACCAAATTAGTGCTTGTTCACGAAGAATGCAGGCTATCCCAGTCACACTTTCAGGGAACAGTACTTGTAAACTAGGTTAGATCATTTGAAAAGTATGGTGTATGTTAAAACACAATATTTAAAAAATATATGATAATGCTTATTGTAGCTCAGTTCTAGCATTTGCAGGGGAGGGAGCTGAGCAAAATTTAAAGCATCTAATAAAGTTACTAAAAAAACAGAGGTTCCATACTTCTGTCTAACTGTATCATCTTTTGATATTAAAATCTATTCTCAGGGCTGCTTCTGCAAATTCTGACAGATTTTCAGTTTTTCACTGGCAAAAGCCCAATGAAACTAGAGGTCAGAAGTGACTTTACTGAATATAAACATTTATGGGATTAATCTTGAGGAAGCAACTATTCACTTTCACAAAAATGGAAGACAGACTTTTTTTAAAAAAAAAAGAAACAAGCTTTTACTAGTGAAAAATTTCCAACTGGCATAGCAGAAAACACGGTAAGAGATAAGCAAAACTGTTTTGCTGTTTTGCAACATCTAAATAAACAAAATTCTACACAAGAGGATCTTGTAGGATCTGTAATTTTCAACTGTAGTGCAGCACAAAAAGCATCTTGGTAATTGTCAACTTAGGAAGCTTCAGTACACTGTATACAAACACTCCCAGGTCACATTTACAAATGTGAAACTACAGCACACCAAATTCAGTGTGCACACAAAACATGAAATCAAATAAATCGTGCCAATGTACAATGCCTGAAATCTGTCCCTGGAACTTCAGGCATATTCCATAAAACACAGATTACATCCAATTTTTTTAACGATATTGTAGCTTATACCTTAAAAGCAAAGCAGAGAAAGCATTGGCAGGCTGGGATCTCTGCTGGACTCCACTCAAGGCAGGACTGAAGGACACTGGCATTATGAAATGCCAAACCTGAGCTGGCTGCCACCAGCCCAGCTCTCAGCTCTTTGCATGTGCTTCGTGCCAGACGGCCCCAACCAAACTACACCACACACTGTTTCAATACTGCACTAATATGCTGTTTTTGAAAGCTTTTTGTATGCCAGATAGGTTGTGGCTGCTATAAACACACAGACACAACTAAACAGCCATTGCAGAAGGGACCTGGGTACCTTGGGTTCCCACAGGCGTGCTCTCCAGCAGGTTGGGGTCACCTATCCCATGCACACGCTCTCCCCTTGTTGCCACCTAACCCAGGAGTTTGCTGGTGGGTGGCCTTGTCCAGACGAGCCACCACAGCAGGCTGGCGACGAGGGCACTCGCCTTGCAGGTGGGTACCCTGCAGGTGAGAACCCTGCTCCAAACAACCTGAGGGGGAGACTCCTCCTCTACGGCAAACTCCCAAGTTGGTGGGTTTTTGGCTGCACTAGGACAGACAGGAAGCATGGGTTAGGAGAGTTTGGTTTTGCACAACAGAGAAAGGGAAAAGAACTGAGCTCCTGGAAACTCTGCAAGCTTGGAGAAGTTTGCCCCCAGAAGCCTTACAATTAAATGCAAAACTGAGCTCACTATGCAGAGGGGAAAGGCAAGCTTGTATCACCCTGGATTTTGATTTTATTATTCCACATCAAAGAAAATATTTTGACATATCTATTTTGCATATTTACATTCCTGAAATAAAACATCTGCTTAACACACTATTCAAACTCTACTGGGGACAAACTCTACTTTCACAGATACCCACACAACTGTGGAGAAGTTAGTGATTAGAAACGTTAGAAAAATTGGACACACTTCCCAGGATTATTTTTCTGAGCTGGTTCTCTTCTGTTTTCTCACTCAGCTGCTTTCCTCCCCACCACTACCCCCTCCTTATATAACTCTGTGTCCCAATTTAAAATTCCATTTGCTGCATTAACTGAGACGGTTGTTACCTTTGATAAGAAGTATCACTGGGTTTGCTTAGAGATTCAGTGGTCTTTACAAAAGCCTGGTCACCAGCCTTTCTTTCCAAGTTTGTCTGGATTTTGAATGCATATGCAGAAGTTTGGTTGGGTTCACAGTAAGTGAATCTGCTGTATTTACAGTTCTGTGCCTATGACTGTGCATCATGGTACTTCACCTTACCTGGGATAACAACTCTACTAAACATGTTTCTTTTTTTAATCAAACTTGGGCTTTTTTAAAATGAGCTATAAAACATTGATATTCCTATTACATCCCACAAGGGAAAAGAAACACCATTTGCTATCATCAGGGGAAATGTTTTATTGCCTAAGACATGCATTTATCTCCCTCACAAACAGAAGTCATAAAAAGAACATACAACTGGTTAAATGCTACCTGATGTACCTTAGGTCCCCATTGGTTTGCTTTAGGTCCTGCAGTGTCTTGTGGAATTAAATCCAGGCATGAACACAGGTTAATGCTTTTCTTTCCTTTTAGCAGAACTCTGTCTGTCTGGCCCACACCCCAAGAGCTTTCACTTCAGACTAACCTGCAAGCAGCACTGTGGGTCTCTCCTTTACTTCTCCTTCCCAACGCTCCACCGATTCACCGCTGACTAATTAATTATAAACCTCTGTTCTTAAAGCTCTTATATAAATCTCTGTCCTTGTTGCCATCCTGCAGATCTATTCAGTGATCACACTCTTACTTAAATCATATAAGAAAGACTGGTCTGTCCCTTTTATCTGAAAGGCTGTTAAGGAGGCCCAAATTCTAAAGCTTTTTGTAATGACCTGTTCTTTCTTGAAGACAGTTTACTATCAAGCATCCTTCCAGGTCTCATGAAGGGCTACGTTGCACAAACCGAGATGACAGTTGTCAGAAGAGAAGGCCAGTCCTTTCTTGAACAGAAAGAAGAATAGACTTGTCTTTTCACTTCTGTCCTTTCTCCATTGTACTTTCAAGGCACAACTGGAGCTCCTACAGCAATAGGTATTTTTCTTTGCTAAGATTCATTGTTGGGCGCTCACTGGTATTGTGAGTTCCTAATTCTAAACCCACTTCTCTCTTTTATAAACCTGCACGTTATTTGTATCTAAAGGACCTTCTTTGTAAAGGCTGCAGTTTTCAGAAACTTGATTCCACTTTCTTCCAGGGCCTTCTGTCTTCCTCTCTTCCTCCTCCTCCTCTCTGCTGCAGTGCTCTCTTAAAGAAATCTCTCATGCGTGCTGCTATTCAAAAATAAAATCAAGTATTTGATCTTTTTTGTTCAGACTTCCATCTCATTCTCCATTTCCCTGTATTCTGTCACATGGTTAGCTGAACAGCCACTGTTTAACAGCATATATTGAAAATACCAGAACAAATAAACATATTCAACACTATGCTTCACGATGATATTTGACAGGAAACATGCAATTTGTGAAAGAGAATATTCCCAAGCTTTTCAAGTTTAACTTACTTGGAATTCCATACTGAAAAAGACTGACTGAAACAGGAATGTCAAATTTTCTGAAGAGCTCTGAATTTTACATTAAAAAAGGTTTTACAGTAGCCATTGTGCATCAGTCAGGAATTGTAGGGTTTCCAGTCTCCGATGTTAATTCTGTCCTCTGTGCCAAAACCTGCTTTTTAGAGATCTGCACACAGGTATTGATGCTTGTCCCTTTGAAGCTAAGGGTTCATGTCCCCTTTAGCTAAAATACACACTGTCCAGAGTCTTTCATGCTCAAGGCCTATGACTCAAACTGTACCACAGCTCATCTGTAGTACAATGGAAGCCCTAGCTCATGAAGAGCTGTTCCAGTAAGTGTGATTGATGGACAACCTCGGACAATTTTCATCTTGATCTCAGAATCCAAGAAAGTAAGTTTGCACACAAGTATTTCTTGGAATATGTGATGTACTAAATTGATTTTGCCTTAGCTAACAAAAAAAAATAAAAATTGTGTATCACTATTTTTAGATGCTCTTCCCAAGACAGGGTGCTTTTTTTGTTTTGGGAGAATTTTTTTAAAGAACTTTACCCAAAATTTTTGAGGATAATGAATAATAAGCAGGGTGTACTGCCTGTACTGCCTCTGCTCAGATGCACCTGAGTGTTCTGGGTTTCCAACTGCAAACCCATTAAACAGATTTATGAATTCCCTAATGCACTTTTGTCATTGCTATATCCTCAGGCCAGTGACGTTTTGGATGTATGGGAATGCCAATACCACAAAAATTCACACAACTTATTCACACAACAATAACAGTTGACATTTTCAGTGGTATGTGATCAGGTTTAACCATGGCTTAAGGTTGAAATTCAGTAAATCGTCACATTTCATTACTTTCTTCTTTCCTTCTCCCTTCCTTGATGTGAGGCTATATATTTTTTTTTTAATTATAGATCTGTATGTAAAGTTTAACTGAAGGATATCAAGATGCATCTTTGGATATCTAGACCTATGCATATCCAACAATCAGCTCTATAATAGCTACTAAAGGCTTGTGCACAATTTTTTGATCAGATTTCTACTTCTCCAACTCCAAAGAGAATTAACGAAAGAAATCATAACACAGTAAAGAGAAAAGTTATCCGGTCTAAAGAAACAGTTTAGAAAAAGAAGGTTGTTTTGGGTTTTTTTTCCCTTTTAATTTTTAATCACTGATTTCTCTTTGACCATGTAAGATGCTGGCCTGTAGAGAGCGCTGAAGGATGTCCTCTACAAAACACTTTTTGACTGTCACCCTCTTAGGATTTTGCAAAATCTAACCTCTATTCATCTGTCACCATTTTGTCAAGGTTCCTGTTATGGGGGAGTACTGAGAACATTTAAGTCACCTACTAGTCTTCTGACACTTTGTCAGCAATTCACATGTCATTTGAACAACACTAACATGTATCTGCACAAACATACCAAGAGCTTAAAGCAGTATTAAGGTTGAAAAGATACCAAGTTATTTCCTACCTCTGCCATAGAAAATTCTATTTCTGGGAAGAACACTTGGGGAAAAAAAAAAATAGCTACAGCTTCTATCCCCTGCCCTCCCAATTAGGAGAATGAACAAGATTTCACGGCTCTCTAGCATGCTGTCTGGGCTTGCTCTGCACTAGATCCATTAGTTTTTTGCTGCGGGAAATAAAATTAGAAATGTTTTATTATGATTTCCAAATTACTGTGTAACAAATGCTTCAATAATCCTTACAGCGCAAAAAAGTCTGTTTTGCCCAACAAGCAACTGACAGCTTTCTAATGCAGTTACATTAAAGTGCTTTCCTGAGTGTGCGAGGCACTTTTTAACTAGCTCCTCAGGGCATTGTTAGATATCATTGCTTACAGCCACTGGGAGCCACTGTGCCATAATAGCGCTTCCCGCTTCCTCCTGATCAGTCAAACACAAGAGGTGACTTCAAGCACCAGAAAAAGTCTCAGCGAGCCAAGACACCAGATACAAGACTGTCTCTTTACATATAACAGGAGCCCAGAATGAAAGCACTGCCTTCAGGAGAAAGATGGCTCTCGGAGCACTAGAACAAAATAAAGAATAATTTCTACAGGTGTCTGTTTTTAGGTTAGTAATTGAAAGTGCTTGAAATAATTTTAAAATGAGAAAAATATTAGTTTCTTATTTTCTGCTTCATGCAGAAGTCTACAACATGAGTAAACTTAATCTCAAAGTCATCTTCAGTAAAGGAGTGAATCCATTTAATCTAAGCATGAAGAATTAGGAATTAGAGGCAACAGAATGCATATTTTTGAAGTAGCGATTACTAAAAATACTTTATTAGGTATTTATTTAAGAAGCTAACTGTCATGAATTTTACAGCTTTTCCAAGTCAGAATTTGTGGAGATCAGACTCAGAAGGTATTAAGTTACTTTCTACAGTCAAAGGCACACAAACAGTTCTTGTTGAATAAATCCTTGATAGCTATCAAAAGCTGCATCCAAAGTTCAGATGCTTCCTTGCAACAAATCTCCTCTACACTGTCAGCTCTTATTGCCCAGGTGTACTGGGAGACTGCTAATAAAGCAAATGTGAAACCTCAGCCAGTGGGACTGTCTTCAGGACAGATGAGACACACACGCAGCTTTCCAGACCCCAATAAGACATAAGACCAACTAACCAACACCATTCCAAAGCTATGTGACTACCAACGCATCACTTCAGAAGAGGAGTGAGGGGGTCAGTCATCCCATTCCTCTTGAACAGATCCTGAAGCTCCCATCCTGTCGTGCTCCCTCCTGCCAGAGAGGGGATCAGCTGAGAAACCCTGGGCAGCCTCTCAGCAAGTGCTGTTTGATAGCTAAGTCTGAAGGCCACCTTCTACCAGAGTGACACAAGGGACTTATGCTGTTGATCATAGTTCTGTCTGCTGGGTTTTGTTTCGTTGTTGTTTTTTCTTTAATTCCTCAAAGTCACAAGAATTGATCTACATTAGGGCAAAATTACAAAGATGAATACGAACTCCGCCCTGACACTCAGCCCTCATAAGAATATGGGACAAGAGAATATATTACAGATACAAACCAGAGCTAAAGGAGCATGCAGTAGTAGAAAAGCAAAATATCAGGCAGTTTTGGAGAATAAGACTGATACGATTACAATGTGATTGAGTTTCCACAATGGAGATAGATGACCATTTACTTTCTTCATTTATCTACCCACATCTGCACTTTACATCGCAAGAAGCCGAAACTCTTGCATCATCCCATTTATCTAAGGGACCAAAGGCAGCAAAAAACCCACACTGGAAAAAAAAAATGTCACCCTGAGATATATGTTGAGCAGTTTTTCAGTAAATCTTATTTATTTCCTCCGAGTCCTCAATATCTAAAGCTTCTATGTATTCATTATCAGCAACATGTCGAGTGATGTGATAACTTGACAAGGTTCTATTGAAGCAGCTTAGTGGGACATACAGTACTTACGCTGCCTGACAAGAAAACATTCAGAAAGGTCATATCCTCTGTTGTATTCCCTATCTCTCTGGGAAGCAGCAGTTCGGGATTTTATGAAAACTAAAGTTGCAAAATATTCCTAGTAAAAGTGAGTGAAAAGCAGTCTGGTTGCATTAGCACAATGATGATCAGTTACTATTAATGTTCATGCTACTTTCTCAAAACTGGGTATTAAAACAAACAACCTTGCCAAAAAGTTAACAGTGTTGACTATGGGTGAGTACGAACAAGGAGCTGCTCAGCACAGCGTAACTGCTGGACCTGGGATATAATGGGAATATCCCACTAACTCCTGGAACAGCAGAACAGGCCCCACCTTGCCTGCTCACCTCGCCCCCCCGTCAGCTGCTAAATGGTGTAGAAAGTCAAATCAGATGTAGAACGACACGGACCAGAACATGCACCCTGACTGTGTCTGACTTGCATTTGTACAGGTAGCAAGGAGAAAGTCTATTGTAAAAGTCTTGCGATGTTGGAGACCTACAGAGCATGTTCTGTGCCACTTAATTTGCAGAACAATGACAGAAATCAGAAAAAGGGTGTGGTCAGATTTCACTGCCATCCAGAGATCATCCACTGCCTGAGCAGACAGTGCTCGGGGCCACCTCAGGACAAGGGAGACGAGCAGTAGTGCTCAAGCCCTCCAGATGCCTCACAACTACAAGTTTACAAAAAGACACTCGAGCCATATTTGCTGCACATTCTCCTCAGCTGCAGTTTCTGTGACTCCAAGGTGAGCTTGGCCAGACCAAAGAAATTCCTGCTATTCAGGTAAATGAAAACAAGATGACAGCCCAGCTACCTCTGTTAGGATGACACCACCAGTTACAAATAAGCTGGGTGCATACTGTCTATATGATATGATGTATGACATTATCAGAGATATGGGGACACGTTCGGTTTGCTGTGTAACTTAAAGTGTATGTGCTTACTCATAAAATCTTTATCAATAAGCCCACTACAAGTATTTAAAAAAAAAAAAATCTATGAAAGGCAATTTCTCTAAGCAGTAGTTTCTAGTAATTAAAAGTCATCTATATTTTCCAATGTGTCGTGCTGCTTATTTCCTTGAATAAATTGAGCTCATCAGGTCATCTCTTATCATTACCTTCCTCACTCTACCTTGTGCATGCAGAGCTCTTTCAAGTGTCTTACAAACAGAAAAATACAAATGTCATTATTGGGCTTTATTAGATACATTACCTTTTGATGAACTTGACTAAAAACAATGGTCTGATTGTAAATCTGGATCACAGCTGGATGCCACAAGGCAAATAGTGAAATGAATAATATGTGGAAGGGAAAAAAGCAACACTATTAGGCAAATTAAAGAATCATAATTTACAAAAACACCTGCTCATACTTAAATCGTTTGACAGATAATCATTTAAAATCCTAGTAAATACTGCAACTCTGTTTTTAATGCTCAAATACACTTGTGTTTTTCCCCTCACTCAGAATACTGCTGGGATCAGAATCAGCAGATTGAATAGTTCCTGTCAGCTGTTCTGCCCAAGGGAGGATTTTCCTTGTGATGAAATGAGGAGCTGCACTTGAAAATATGAGAGAAGTGGAGGAGTGAACACCTGTAACAATCATTTCTCTAATTCTGATTGAAATGAGCCTGACCATCGGTTCTTGGTGTATTTTTATCAAGTCTGACTTGATGATGGAAGCCTCATTATTCTTCCTAGAGACAACTATAAGTAAAACTAAAGTTTAATTCTTGGATGCAGCCAGCAAATGGCAGCAAATTCAAGATGGAGAGTGAAACACTGCCCTCAATTTGTGATGGCAAGCCCTCTATGGCCACAGCTATGAGACAGTTAATCAGAGGTATCATCTTGGGTATTGCAATCAAAAGCTGCTTTCCCACCAAGGTGCAACTCCACCTGAGCTCTAACTGAAGACAGAGTGCCACTGTGCACAGCAGCGGGTGGGGGAGCAGGTAGGAGAATTGTCCCATATTTTATTGGCAAATAATGATCTTATCAGATCAGAGGACAAATTTTAGCTCAAGGTGAAGTTGATATCATGCTTCTTTTGAAGATAAAAGGAAATTAATCAGACTGACTTGTGCCTGGCACTATTTACAGCATCTCCTCAGGATACCTGGGACTTTAAGAATATGTAGATTCTGACTTGGCCCGAAATCTTGTGCTAGGGCTCACCGTTGATCTTAACACTTAAACTATCCAGCTTTTCAGCAACTTCATCTGTGATCTTGTTGTGATAGTTACCTACTGCCATTTTAAAAGAAAAACAAACAAACAAAACCAAACCAAAACAAAAACCCCAAACCAGAGCTTAATAATATACAATTATAGGGGGTCTTGTAAGCATAGTCACAGTTCTTATTCAATTAACAGCAGTCTCTGTATGTTTCAGTGTTCATACAAAAAGAAAAGAAAAAAAAAGAAGGCAAACTACCCTTCCATCGATAACACAATTTTATCATTTGCAGAGTCCTTGCATGCAGCGAGAGACAGATCTTACCCCTTAGGGTCTGAGGAGCTATTCTGCAAGACACAGTTGCTCAGCTCATCCTGCATTCTCTCTTGCTTAGCAAGAGACTCACTTGAAACCTTTCCTAACAAAAAACAAGGGGTCAGAGACCAATGTCCAAATTTGTATTGGTACAATGTTAATTTGGGATTGAAACTGTTAAAAAAACATACAGTTTTAATCATATAAGGAAGTCTAATTAAATGAAAAGGTTTTCACAGGGAGTATCTTTGACCTGTTTATTCAAAGTTAAGACTGGTGATTGAAGTCTCACTGCAGGGATTCCAGGATTTGAAAGCTTTGGGATTCCCCTCTGGCCACCCTTTGATTCTTACTATATTCCCTACCTCATGCAAAAACATCACAGAGGAAGATCTCCAACCTCCAGGCCTGACCACAGCTTTACTGCAAAGCTGCTGTGCTGTGCTGCCCACTCAGAAGCAGCAGCCTGGAGCAGAGGGCACAGGGCACAGCAGCAGGCAGCTCCTGTCATGGACAAAGCCTCTGAGGACCAACTCCCAGACACCTCCACCTCCTCCTTGCCAGGGCTCCTTTCTGACTTCTGCTTGTATGGGGAGATGCTCACTATCATCCCCACACTTCTGCTGTGGTGCAGAAAGCTCCCAGAGTTACCTTCTTGTTTCCAAACATAGTAACTTAAGAGCAGCTTTTGCTTCACACTCTGCTCTCCCCCAGAACATTTCCCATTCAGAGCAATAATCCGTAACACCCCTCCCAGAGCATGGGCCCTCCATGAGAACGGTGAGAAGAGAGAGAGATGTTGACCTGAGTACTACTCAGTTTGGATGCACTTTTGAGATTCAACAGCAAGGCACTGAAAATTAGTCTGGAAAGCAGATTCTGTGAAAGGAAAGGTAAAGGACAGTAACATTAAGTCAGCCACATGTAGTAATTCTTTGCAGCTAAAATGTGTACCCAGCTTCATTTCCCAAACAGCTGTCAGAAAACCCTGTATTTGCTTATCATAGAAGTTTGCCCTCTCTCCTACCCACGCCCCATGCCCTATAATGTTTTAAACATATGGTAGGCTCCATATATGTATGATCTTGCTGAATCTGTATAGCTCAAGAAAAAGATAAGTTGATGGAAATTGATTCAATTTCCTTTCAAGGAACTTTACAGTGTAAATCACCTGCAAGATCCTGAAAATTTTTTTGTTGCTTTAAACAACTAAATCTAAATTTAAGAGTCTCAAATTTAACTGAGTTCTTGAGCAGAGTCTTCAGCAGGTGTAAGTCAGCCCTGCTTCACCAATCCCAGCACCTGCACCAAAACCTTTACATTAAGGGACAGAAACCCGAAAGCAGAGTCAGCTATCTTCTTCAGAGTTATGGCTCTGTCTCTGGAGAGCACCTGCCACAGTATGTTGGTACAGCAGCTGGCGTACCCGGCTGTGACCTTGACTAGGATCCCTACACCATTAGAAATAAAAATGATGTTAGGAGGCTCTGGAAATAATATTATTCTACTTCAGGTTAAGAATAATTTAACCTCCTAGAAATGAGTTCAGATATGCAATTCTTAAACAGCAGAGTGGGAAGAAGGCATGCACGGCAGTCATGCGTGCACTGCAAAACACACCAAAGGTAAAACCTGTCCCCAGGTTCCAGCAGAAGAACCAGAAGAGTCCCAGGACAGAGCTGGGCTGTGAGGAGAGTGCCCAGGCACAAAGACTTGAGTTGTAAAGCAAACCTCACTCGGTCATTCTTGGCGATAAGCTCATACAGACGGGGTCCAAGCAAGGGCCCTTTAACGTGCGCTTCCGTGTGCACTTGAGGTTTTGCAGGGTGCGTCTCAAGGAATACAAAACACAAAGTTTTCTGAACATGTGAATTAAGAACCTCAGGGAGCAAAAGTAGTATCGATTCGCCACAGTGTGCTGCTCAGTACAGAAAAGTACAGCAGATAATCATCAAGGGTAGCTGCTTTCAAATGTGTACGAAACCCCAGGGTAGGACTTTCAGCACTTATTAGCAAAGCTTGCAGTGCTCACACAGTTGTCTCATTCATTTTAAAATGACTTTACAATATTTAATTACGACAAATGTAGAAAGGGACAAACACCTGCATCTTGACCAAGGGCAATGCAGGTCCTGCAAGATACCGTTTGCTAGAATCAGGTCAATCCTCAGTTTATAAAAAACCAATAGAAGAGCTATGAGATTTTTTGTTTGTTTTTAAATGAGCAAGGGCTATTTGGTTTGTAGTAAGGAGGAAATGTTTCCTTTTTATTTGTTTCTAAAGCAAGACCTAATTAGAGACAAAAATCTTAAAGAGAATTTTTTTAAAAAATTAGTCCAGCCCAACCTTATCTGACCTACATTATAAATCAGTTTGTTTTCCCTCCCAGAATCTGAGGAGATTTCAGATGAATAGTCTCAAGTTTGACAGATTTCTAATAGCATATGACTCTCAGGCCCTTTCACATGTATGTTTTTACATGTATGATTCTTGGAGAGGAAAAAGTGAAATGGGAGAGTAATGGAAACCTGAAGAAAGGGAGGAGATTGATGATGGACTGAACAGAGGAAATAAGGCAAACTATTCCATTTTTATCTTTAAACTATTTATCACCAGGATCAAAACAATTTATTTTTTTTCATTTTTGCATTATTCAGAAATAAGTGGATATGAAAACTGGTTGGGAATCATATAGAGAAAACTTAATTTTAAAATGGTTCATGTGAAAACAAAAGCTTGGCAGAGTAGCCCAAAAAACCTCAATAACGGTAATCATTTTCCAGAAAAGCCATAATAACAGACTTAATTCCAGTCACTCCATATAAACCACACAAAAAATCTGGATCTCTTTGAAACAATAATCACAGCTAACACAAAAGTTTAAAAAATGTCATCCCTCCTCTTCATAGTTACCATAGAATTCAGTGTAAAGCTAGGATTTCTAAATTTGTTTAAAAACCTTCAGAGAAAGAAAAAAGATTAGGAAAACACACTGATGGAGTCATGTAACTCTCCAAGATCCACACCAAGAGGAAATCACAGTCAATTTTCAAGCAGAATCCTATAAGGATTTCTAACAATTACTAAACAAGCTCTGAGTGCCCAATCTACTTTTAAAAATTGAATTAGATATGCCAAAAAGCTGTGAGAAAAAATCCAGGCCTCCATATCTCCTCACTTATGGATCAATAGAGCATTCATGAATCCAACCCTGTGTGATGGCAAAGATCTGAGCATTCTGCATTATCACTGTACTGTAGTTCATTTAATGCTGCAACTATAGTTCATTTAATGCTGTGCTGGCTTCTCTTGCATTTTCTTCATATAAAAGTTAAGTATCCACTACAAAAATGAATCATCTAAACTCCAGGTAAAAGCTATCACAGTATGAAAGTAGAGATCATGCTGTGAAAATGATATCAAATGTTATATAAAAAGAGCTATCCTATTGAAAGTGTTTGTGGTTTGTAGTTTACCTCCTGTTAGCGGCTCTCTCTGTATTGATTTCAAAAACCTGTTCAGAAAGCTAAACTTAGAATTTTTATAAAAGTATTTGAAGAGTGCAGCCTGTTAGCATCTTTTCATAAGTGAAAAAACAATATATATTAAACACACGTACGCACAAGCTACATTAGAAGAACATTAAGATAGCAAAGCAAAGCACTCAGAACTTTTAGGATGCCGTAATTAAGATCATCTGCACAATCTTAATTCAGCCCCCGCCCTGTGCACATCCATGATGATGCACTGTTTGCCTGCACAATGACTTCTTTTCCAGATGATCCTGACATCATTCATCCCAAACAAATACTTTGAATTTGTCCTGAGCAGCAAAGGAAACTGCCTGCATACACAATCTTCATTTTCTCATTGCAGAGACCATGAAATGAGAGATAAACAAGGCAAGGGGCTCAGCCAGGGAACGAACGGGTGCAGGGATAACTCCCTCGAGTTCTGCCCCCGCAGATGACAGCTGGTCTTCACCACTGGCTCCTTCAAAATCTCGGGCAAGTCATTTGCACTCACCTTCTCATGACATTCATTATTTGTAGTATCTTTACTTTGTATGTCCTGAGAAAGAGGTCTGTGTCACAGAAGAGACTGCACCCATGAGCTGCAAACCAGAGTCAGCGGGCAGCCAAAACACAGAGCAGGACTCACACTGTGGAGAGCCAGGAAAACACCAGGCCCCTGCTACCTCGGACTCAGCCACTCTGCATCCCCTTTTTCCACACGCAGGAGTAGGAAAGCCCTACCACTCATCTCGGAGCAAATGCATTTTGAAAATAAATGTTGTTGTTTGCAAAAAAGATAGCAGTGAAAAACCCACAAGAAAATCAGTAATTCTGTTCTCAGTCTTGGTCTTGAGCAGTTTAGAGTAAGACAAGCCTGGGACTACCCGTGCCACAGTGAGAATAAAACAACTTAAAGCTGCACTGGTTCAGCAAACACCTTCTACTTAGTGCACAGAACAATGCAGTGGTCCATGGGAAAAAGCAGTGTGTGACCATGTAATTAGAGACAGTATCAAAATGTATACACACAAGGGGGCCCAATTAAGGCTTCATGGACAGCACTATTCTTTTTTCTTTTTTTTTTTTAGTGCTTGGTTTTACAGCAACGTTCATGGTTTTGTACCCTTTTATCTATAATTTCACAGGTTGTTAAAAAAAAAAATACCGAAGGGGAGACAAAAAAAGCCTGAAAATATCTATTGTACTGAATGGCAACGATCCTGAAAGAAAGCGCTGGCACTTCATGGTCCGTAGCTGAGGCTCTGGCCACGTGAGGGGTAGAAGCAACAGCAGCCTGCACGCAGAGCAGGCTGAAGGAGGGCTCAGAGGCACACAGGCTTCCCAGGGACCTGCTGCAGCACAGGAACATGGGGTGCCGTGTATCTTGGCTTTCCCTCTCAGGTCTAGAAATTAAATGACCTTTGGTTGCCATCTACCACTTTCCATTGCAATATATATCTCTCATTTTCTTCCCCACTCCCAGTCCTTGCCTTACGCCAATATTTTTGCCAATGCAACCCTAAACACCTCCAGTCCAAGTTTCCCACCCCAGCCTTCTATTTAGCACTATATGGCTTGTTCAGATTCACCCTAGTAGTACTGACTCCTCTTCTTACTCCTATTTGTTAGTTCTGATCTCTTCCCTACATATTATCCTCATGTTCCTAATCCTTCCTCTTTTTTCCCTGTCTCCAAACCATATCCACAGTCTTCCACTTTTCCATTCTTATTTCCACATGAGTTCTTTCCTGCTCACTTTTAGGTCCCAGTCCTAGCCAAGTCCTTTTACAGCTACTCAGCTCTGCAGTTAAGAAGGTTTTCCTCTTCTTCAGCTTGAGCAACAGTAAAGAGAACCCCAAAAGCACCTCCTCACTTTCAGCCTTGCTGGCCTGCGCTGTGCTCGGAGCAGGGAGCCGATTTCCTTGCCTCGGCACCCCCAGCAGCACGCTCACTGTGCCGGGTAGGCGCACACTTGAACTTCAGCACTTGATGCCAGAGCAGCCTGAACATCTACAAAAGGTAATCTCCAACAAGATTTTGCCCAAACCCTGCAATATTGTGCTTGGTGTGTGCTGTGCAGACAGTAATGCCAGGAAATTCAGCTACTACCAAACCTCTACTGATCAAGTGAAAAAACAGATTTTTCAGTCTTTTCCATAATGGATTTTCACTGCGATTGCAAAAGATAATGATCCCACAACATGTTTAGATTGAGGCTAAAGAACAGTGTGATGGCCCTCCTTAAACATATGCAAAAACACACAAAATTCACTCTGCCTTTTTTTTTTTTCCCCTCTGGAAAGGACAGATATAATTTCAAACAGATATAAGTGGGCTGATGGAGGCATCCAGAATAGAAAATTTCAGCACAGACAGTGAAACAATAAGATGAAATAAGAAACCTTAAGTAAGGTTTTAAAATAGGTCACTTATGACAACATTAACTGTTATATGCCATTAGCTCCCTTTATTGTACACATAAACAGGGCAGGGGGGAAATGCTTGTATACGCATTCACAGACTTTTATAAGAAAAAAACCAAAGTCCCTAAGCTAGGTACCAAGTACCCATATTTGACGTGACTTAAACCTGGCCTGAGATCCACATGGTTCATCACATCAATTCAACATGCAGGTCAAGGCTCAATGTGCCAATTTAAAGGAAGCCCAAGCACTACCTTTGGCTTACACTGTGAAAAGCATTATTGGACTTCTAAGTAGTAAAGAACACGAGACATGGATGCTTGGGAACTTACGTCATAAATATGAATGAATTTCAGTGATCAGAATGGGCACAACAGCACCAGGTAACACAAACGCTGAAGGAAACTCTTCTATCTGGTTAGCCACTAAGTGGAGCTACCAAGTAAGAAAGGTAAAAGAAACTTTTGCTTGCATTCTTCAGTCACCTTTGATGATATCACCTCAAAGTAATAGCTCTAGCTGTCCTGGTCACACACTTCTATACTGGATTACCTGCAGCATCTTGCTGTACTTAATAAATAGTTGAATGGTTTTCTCTTACAAGGAATCATTTTATTCCAGTTGATTCCTTCTTCCAGTAATTGAGCCGTGTCATGCCCTGCTGTGTGTACTCACAAGCACATGGTCATGACTGTCACTGTTATGAGAACTTTACTACAGCTGAAGCTTTTGAGGAGAAGGCTCTGGAAAGCAGTTGGGGTTGCTCACTGGAAGGTTAGGAGATGAAAAAAAAAAAAAAAAAGTGGGACTGCTCAGCCACTGAGCTGCTGAAAATGCCACAATGCTTTCTGACCAGAACTAGTAACTCTGCTACATCTAGGGAGTAGGCCAAGTTATTCCCTGGCTGTCACTGTGAAATTATCAAACAGAGCTGCAGAGGAAGCCATGTCCATCTCTTTGTCAGGCTGACAGAGAGGCAGAGAGCCAACACCAGTGTATTACTTTGGGTGATACCACACAGCCTTCTCTCTGCCATTTCTCAGACTCAGCATGTCTCAGTAGGTCTATGATCTATTGTAGTGGTTCCACACTACCATAAGATACTTGATGTTTTGCCTAGATACTGAAGAACTGAGGAACTTAGAGATGTTCTCTCCATTCCTCGCAGCCACACAGCCACCACTGAAGTCACGCTAGTTGCATTGCTTTTATCACAACCAT
Source organism: Caprimulgus europaeus (assembly GCA_907165065.1). The sequence continues at coordinate 11,582,140 of OU015539.1, read as the reverse complement.
GAGGTGTGTGGGTAGACCCTTCTCAATGAGCAGCCCTCAGCACTATAGCAGACCCTATCTCTTGTCCAGAACAAAGATGGTTGATCCTCACAGAAAATACAAGTCTTCTGTATTTACAGGGAAGCAGGGTCTTAAGGGAAATTGCATGTATGTAATGAAGGGGATGCAGTACTCAGGGAGAGGCTTAATTTCATATATAATGAGGACATTTAGAAGCACCTCATTCAGATACATTGAAAGGAAGAAGTAATAAGCAAAGAGTCACATATGAACGTAGTTTAAAGCACTGCCAACAGATTGCACAGGTAAGATAACATCAGGGATTGTGGTCATTACCTCTTCTCAGGAATGAGCTGAAGAAATGTCTCCATCTACCACAGTCACTAGGAAGAAGTAGTAAGGGCTGAGCCTGACTTAACGTTAAGAACCAAACTAAGGTGGACTATTTCATTAGAAACCCAGTTCTTTGCATACATTTCTCAACAGAATATTTAGGGATGTGGATCCAGCTATTTATCATGGGATCTTTGATCAGTCACACGGTAAGCTAGCTTAATACTTTGTGATTTCCATACGCACTAGCTCCTGACAAGGCATTTGAGTCATGACTCTGCTTAGCCAAAGAACATCTGCAGTGCATGTGAATAGACAGAAATGCAAAATACATGCACTCTCCTTATTCCCACTTGAGGTGGGAACATGAGGGGAGTCCATGAAACATTGTGCTGAGCATTCCCAAGTTTTAGGATTGGATTTAGCTGCAGTGCACAAAGGAGTATGTTTTCCTGTAATTATGCAGTGCTCCAATAACGCCAGATCATTTATAAAAGCCCTAACTGGAATTACGAGATAGTTCATTGAAACTATTGTCTCTTCAAAGCTATTGTAGCACAATCGTCCACTGATTAATTGCACAGAGCAAGACTTCTGACTTTTAAGATCTTTCCCGAACATTCCCCTACAGAATTGCCATCAGTTCCATGAAATGCTACCGGTTTTGTTCATGAAAGATGGTGAAGTTAAAAGCTTCTTTCATCAAGATAGTTCTGTTAAAATCAAGTCATGTGGTTCCCAAGCATTAAAAAAAAAGATATTTCTCAATAGAGCTTTGTAATCTTTTCAAATACTAGAAGGTCACTTATGTTTTCAAGGCCGTTTAGCAAGGTCAGGTTGTAATGAGCTGCAACTACTTTATTTGTGATTTGTGGCTCTGAGGGATTAATTGTCCCCACTCTGTCTCAACCACAATCTAAGGCCGAATTGTCAAAATGATCCATGGCTTTCGTCCCCAGGCCCATGGTTTCATTATTAAGGTGCGTTCTAATCGATAGTAGCATTTTTAACATTTTGCCCCTTACGTTTTATCAATCCTTATTATCTAATGACCAATACTGAACTGGCACAAGGTTTTTCAGAAACACACTGACAGATTACAACAGGCAGTCACATGCATTTGTAATTAGACTTCATTACCATTATAAGTGCTGAATGGGAGTAGAATAGAAAGGCACCCAGTTCACAGAGCTTGTCCCATTTCTTAGAGCCCCTGCATGAGTCTGTCTTAATTTAGAAAAATGAAAAAATAAACAAAAAAACCCTCAACAACAAACAACAAAAATTTGGGATCCTTTTCAGGTTAATGTGTTCAATTTATTCCACTCCACTGGCCTAAGTGATATCAGAAGCTTTGAGAACTAGTCAGCCACCTAGAAATTATGAAGTTTTGTTCTGACAAACATCCACTGAAAAACAAAGCAAGTCTGTTACATTTAGCGTTCTTAAATTTGATTATTTGAATTACTTTGGTTCTTTGTCACAGCTTAATCTGTTCTCATGTTGATGAGGTAAATAGGAACATAAATTTTCTCTTTATCCTCTGCTGGAAACGGGAACTATGACAGATAATACTGCAACTCCTTATCTAAAATCTCTACAGGTTTAGAAAGAAAGCTGAGGGGACAGATCCTCAGATGGCATAAGCTGGCCTAGTTCCACTGAAGTCAGTGGAAATACACTAATTTACATGTGCTGAACATCTGGCCCAACAGTGGTCATTAACAGAATACTGCCCAAGAGTAACATCTTCAGGCTACAAAAGAGTTGAAATAGTTGTTTTAAATTCCATAGCATTCATTCTCCCTCCTTTTCTGTGAGAAGGGAGGCCTGGGCTGTCTAATGAATGGCATGCTCTGGCTTTCTGATTCACAAAATCGTGGCCACCTTTCCAACCTGACCTGGTCAAAGCAAGCAGCTTCCATCTCTGGACAGCGTGTTAAACTGCAGGCTACGCACAAACACGTACAAGAGTTGCACTAGGAACAAAATGTGACACAGCATTTCACTGACAGACCCAGAGCATGCAGTGATTTAGAACTGCAGCTACATATGCTAACATTAAAGAAAAAGCAAAAAAAAAATCAATATTAGTTCCAAACTGAATTTTCAAACTCAAATCTGAATGAAGTACTAGTTTGTCAATTCTGGAAATATAAAATTATTGCTGGTTCCATAAGCCTAGAGTATTATTTATCAAGCCTTCACATTTGGTATTTTTGAGAGAATCTGGTCTGTATGCTTTTAATCCTTGTCATCATTTTAGAGTCTATTATTGTATTTCCCTTTTCCAAAGAACTTCTAGAGCTGGTTGGGAAAAAAAAAACACCTCCTAAACAAACTTAGTTGGCACACCCCCAAAACAGAGGAACGGCTGCCATGATCTCAGCAGAGGCTTAGCCATGAATTCTAATATTGGTATCCTAAATGCCAGTGCAGTCAGTTCACTGCTGATCAAAGCAGGCAAGAAAGAACTGTTATAAAGACCTGAATGATGTAGCTTGACTGACATCTCATTTCCAATCACACATCAGCACTACCTATAAAAATATCACCAACACTATGTCTCAGCTATCCTAACACATTAGTGGATAAATAACTGGTTCAGACAGACCATTTCCAAGGCCCAGCAGTGTTTTCTTTAAGATGATGGACTGCAAAGGCCTCAGCTAAAGCAAAGGGAGACCTTTCTGCCTCTGGCATTTCCAACCTTAAAAGGATACTGCAATTTTATGAAGTTTTGCTCTTAAACTCTGTCCTGTTTGTATTGTACATGGCTCTCGGTGCATTTTCCCCAGTTCAAAGTGAAACATTATGTATACATAATAGTATACATGACTATGTGAATACATGCTTAAACCTTTTGAAATATGCAGTGGTGTCCTACAAAACGTTTCTGCATTAAAGGACTGATAGCTTGGGCTTATGCTGTTTGATGAAAACCACTCCAGTAAGAAGCACCTCACTTCTCGCCCTTTGGCCTTGCTGGTCAAGAAAAAGACTTACCATTTTCCTGGAGAACACAGAGATTATTCTGAGAAAAGTCCAACAAATTGGAAATACTCTTAACACTCACACAATGTGAGTAAACTTTTCTGCTTTGCAGAAAAGGCCATTAGACACGTTTCAGCACCAAGATTCTCTGCACCACACCATCCCAGTTACTAGTCAAGGTGTTTATCTCCAGGGCTTCCCGAATGACACTGACATGTTTCACAACTCACACAGTGCCTGTGGATGAGGGAATTGATCCTCTCTTATTACAAACAGGAAACCTAGTCAAGATTATATTTGTCAGGTAGACAGCAGTTAGAGGTCTTTAAATGCCTAAACCACCTATTTTTAAAGGATTTACTGCTCTTCTCAGCCAAAAAATTGTTTCTGTTCTGTATCACCAGTGTTTGCCCATTTCCATTTCTCTCATTATAGGCAGTTTATTACCTTTCAGCTCTTGAGTCATCCACTTAACATCGTGGTGACGTACAGCAAAATTCTGCAGTACCTGCAGCAGCAACCTTATACAGAAATTAGGCAAATTATGTTCAAGAAAAATGTTGCAATAAATCAACTTTGCAATAAAGCAATTCAAAGTTTTTCCCATTACATGTTGTTATTGGTGGGTTTTTGCAAAGCTCACTTGGACATATATTTTAAACAAATGTTAATGAAAGACAAATCTGATAAGATGGAGAGAAGGAAATAAAGAAAGTAAAACCGAGGTGGGTGATGTTTGAAGCAAAACATTATCTTTGGTAAGATAATAATGCTATAAGTTCACTTTATCCTAGGTTCTCTTTATCAGGCAGAAAATGGAATACTATACAGAGAATATCAATCCATCGCAGCTGGCAATGCAAGTTTTGAAGAGCATTTTGGGTAAAGATAACGAAGTATACTGACAAAGATGTCTTTCAAAGAGGTTATTTGCAAAGCACAGAGAGAGAGAGATCTGACAGTTAGTCCCCATGCAGTAAGGTGACTTTTATTAGTCCTTATAAATTCACCTCGGCCTCCTAGACTTTGTTCTGAAGCCCTGACACGCACACGGATATGTTGGGCCCTTCACTTCCAGTACTTCCTTACTACTGCCAGAGCAGGGTACGTGAGAACGAAGGACACTTTTCACCTGAAGGAACACACTAACGTAAATGTACTCTTACAGGAAAATTATGAGATTTAGAAGGAAGCCTGCCATCATTTCAATACTGCCTTCACTAGAATGACTAACATAAGCAGCTGTATGTCCTTCCATTTCACTTCTTTTGTTACTTCAAGAAAATTTCCATTGTGTTTGCTAGAGTCATTGTCTGTTACTAGCAATGCAATTTGAATTCAACGAGAACAAGGTAATTAGGCCAGCAGCCATGCTGTATCCAATTTTTTCAGGGTAACCTTGTCAAGTCTGAGCATTCAATTTCTACACTACACCCAGAATACTCTTAATTCTAAATGTAAGGCATTATTCTGTGCTATAACTGATAGAGATAAATTCATTTAAACAAGGAAATAATTTTAAAAGGAGTTTATGGGAAAATAACCACGTGCAGTCACTGAATCAACACAGAAAAATTAGAAAGAACTTTGTTTGGGGACATATGAGCGAGAGAAGATGGACATTTATATTTTCCAGAGTTGTAAAGTTTAACCTTTCTTCCTATGAGTCTGCTTGCACAAATCCTCTGGTACACTCAAGATGCTGAGATTATCTATGTTCTATTTTCAGAATTTGTCAAAACTTAAAAAAAAAAAAAGGATGAAGGAGGGCTACAAGTATGTTGAACCACTGAGCCACTTTACTCCATCTATGACTGTCAGAAAATTCAGAACAGTCTGTAACTGAAAACATCAGCTAAGGTATAAATTCACTGAACCAGAATGACCTCAAGCACAAAGTTCTAATTATTATATGCTTGGCAGGTTCTCTGAACAACAGAAAGTATAAAAGAAGTCGTAGATACTACTGGGACTTTTTCTGTCCTCCCACATCTGGGGATTTCTGGCAGAAGCAAAAAGCCCTCTTGCTTCTGTTACGTTCAAATTGGTTTGTATTTACAGTAGTTCAGCATGAAAAGTATCCTGTGACCTAAAAGTCTGAAAATATTCTATCAGTGTAGCTGAACACTCAGGCCATTTCCTTTTTAAGCAAAGGTCTTCTGATCATTCTTGGTTTTCTGATTTGGAAACTACACACAACCGCAACATTTCCCTAAATATTTTGATAACGTTATATCCTTCCTGGATTAACTCTGTTAATAGCAAGTGTCATATAGAACAGCACCCACCATTCATTCTAGTATCCTTCTCAATTTTTTTTTTTTAACAGCTGTGTTTTCTAAAATATGGCAAGGATTTTGATTGCAAACATAGCTAAGTGTTCAATTTCTCAGATGTTCTCCAAGACCAGCGCACTTTGCCAGCCTTTATAAAACTCCCTCTTCACCCACTCAGCTCCACTGTGCTTACCAGACTAACAGGGCAGCCACCATCTATCCACACACTGCAACACAACAAATGGGGAAAGGAAATTTGGGCAACACACAGCAGACAGTCATTTGCTTTTGAAGAAGTCCCACAGCAACTTTTAACACTCAACAGAATAAAGTAAATCTTAATTTTTTAAGATTCCACAGGGAAAAAAAAAAAAAATCAGAATTTTCTTTTTCCAATTGAAATAAACCCAGCTACTTCCAATAATCTAAAAATGAACCAAAAACTTAAAATCATCATTGGTATCATTCTACTTAGGGACCCCCAGAATTTCTCAGTCAGACCTTCTCAATCCCCTCCAGAAACAGCCCCACTGGAGTACCCCTGAGGGAGCTGTTATTAAACACTGGTACGGCTGGCAGAGCCTGTCCTTATTAACACATGGTGAGATTCATCTAACCTAGCTTTAGCCATCAAAAGGTTAGACATTTAATTCTGAGTTTGTCACTGTAGGCTCTTCTACAGTCAATGGAGGAAAACAGGCATCTCCAGGGGACAATTCATCTGACCTGCCTCTTTTAGGCTGAGATGAATCACTCTCTGAAGGTGCCCATTTTTCCTCAGTTGACTATAAAGTGAATCTAGGGTGACTTCCCCAGACTTCGGTATCTACATTTCTGATAACTTGGTGAAGATATCTGAATTTCAACCACAATTTTCAGAGCTCAAACCCAGCATCTCTGACAAATTAGCAGTTTCTTGAAACGGAAATTTTCACATCAAACTCAGATTATATTTCAGTTGACTTTCACAATCCTGACCCTTATAAAAACACTGCCATTGTTTTAATCAGTCATAGTTTCAAGCAAATAAGTTGACATGATAAAAAAAGTTAAAAGACAAAAATGAGTTTTACTCTGCTGCAATAATGCTGCTTTGGTTTGTCCTGTTCTTTTCAGAGATGTCTTACACAACATAACTTTTCTGAATCCATCAGTGAAGCACTTTCAGTAAAAATGCTTTTGTTATTATAAACCAAAATACAACAAGCATCTTCCATCTGCAACTACATTTTTCTGCCTAGTAGTCTGACATGAAATTTCAATTTTCAGTTTTAAACCTTCGCAACTTCATAGCAACATACAAATAAGACATCATTGAAAGAGAGGGAAATTGTTCTGTGCATCTCCTTTTCATAACAGAGGTCTTCCAGATATGCATGTTTCCCAGGGGATAAGCTAATGTTACATATTCAGAAGGTCTTTTCAATTATTATTTTTGGACAGACGATCCATTAGAGCAATACTCACCATTAGCACTGTACTCATGAATATACTCTATACCTTAAGGCTAAGTGAACCCTCAGATAGAATCTAATCCACAATCCATCAGCATTTAATTTAAATGACAGTCCTATATGTTTTTCCTTTACTGACAAATTCTTACCATATATGTCTTCCTCCACTGATGTATTCCCATCTCTCTCTCTCACGGGATCTGAACCAGCAATGTTGTTTCTGTAATACATAAACACAAAACATTCTTTAAGTATTATATTACCACCTTGTTTACTTTATCTATGCTTTGGATGTTATTTCTTGGTTTTTTAAAAAAAAGTTCTAGCTAATAAAATAACTGTTAGAATAGTAGTTAAAATATATACAAGAAAAACACTTCCTGAATTGCAGCACATTTTAAACACTGTTGTGCTTAACTACCTGCAATCAGATGCTACGCTTAACAGTATTTTTAGGGAAGCACTCTGCAATTTTTTTGCTATGATTCATAATAACAGTCCCACAAAGGAATGTGTTTAAGCACAGGCTTAGCTAAAAGCCCATGGCTGATCTTAAATGGGAAGAGCATGTTTTTTTTCCTCAACAACAAATACAGCAAATACTCTCCAGACAGATCTAAAACATAAATCCCTAACAATTTATTTCGCAAGCAAATATTTTACTTAGCTGGTTGCATGGTTATCATGGGGAATAACTGCCACTGCATGCTCAAGTTCGGAGATCAGACAGAACAAAAATAAACTCTTCCTTTACCTCACGCTAGTGGCAATGTCACCTGTCACACAGCGTTCCACAGCGCAGCCCTCAAAGCCATCGGCCACCTCCCGAAGGAGCAGGTACAGCGACCTGCGGTGGTCGGGCCGGCACCTGCACTGACAGCACCGGGCTCTGGCCAGCCTCAGAGTGACTAGGCACTGTATCGCTGATTTAGCGGATCCTGTACAGCAGTAATAGCTTCTGTGCTCCTTCACAGACCTGGCAGCTAAAGTCAACACACACAAAACTTCAGCCAAGCCTGAAAGGGCCCCTGTTCACACCAGACTAAGGTCTGAAGAACTCATACCTGAAGTCTTAAAATAGCGTGAGTGCCCATAGCTCTTGGGAAAAAAAAACCACTTAAACGCAAAGTCTGATTCCCCACTGCATAGAGACATCCTGATTTTGGGAACCCAAGTCTGAAAGAGCCAAGGACAGAGGCAGAAGCAGCAGCTTTTCCCCAGCAAGGGCCCTACAGACTGTCTGCCAGGGGTCAGCACCAGCAGTCAGGGAACAGTTACTGGATTGTAACTGCACAGCACACAATAAACTACAGGAGAAAGGAAGTGTACACTGATTAAGATTGCCTAATTAAAGTTAACAACCAAACTTGACAAAGTTGCTCCTTTGTCTGAAGGTCTCTCATTCCTACATGTTCCCAAATCCCTCAGCTCTGTTCTGTGTTATATTCTCTGAGCACCAATGCACCATCAAATACTTCTCTTAAGAAACGCAGCAACTATTTTGTTCATAGCTTTATTATTATAGAGGAGTTTAGGTTTGATTCCTCTTCACACTCTCTGTAGAACAGTAGCTAATGACTTACAAATTTAAATTAAAAAAACCCTCACCAATGTGTTGTGTTTGTATTATACACAGCCAGGAAAAAAAAGGGCAAAAAAAGCGTCTGGAGGGTGGGAGCAAGATGCAAGAATTGCTTTTCAAATGTAGTAAAAATAATAATTCCGCCATTATGCTGAGACCTCTCATAGCAGGACAAGTTATTATTACCAAGATATAAAGTCCTGAGCAAGTAGATTTATAGAAGGCATGGTGACACTAATTAGAAATCCTCATGAGTGTTCATAGAGCACAACTTAAAGGCATCAAATGAGTCCACAAAATTAATCACGGGCATTTGGAAACATTTATCCACATGCTACTGGTTTGGTGCAAGTTAGTCAAATTTTAGGAGAAGGTACCTAGTTTTTAATATATCCCTGTAAAGCTCTTTCTTTTGGGTTACTGAGGAGAGAAAAGAGGAGGCAATATCTGCCCAGGTATACATGTCCTATAAATCACATCACTTGGAACTCTGGCTCTCATAGTAAACTAAAATGCCCTGTAGTAAAATTAATAGTGACTTAGAGAAAATACTTTTTCTGACCCGTGTTGGGAGGCACTAGCACAAATAAGCTAACAGTCTCTGTTAAATTTCTAAAAGAAAAAGGTCAAAAGTAATTTCTCCCCAGTCCCCACCTTCCCTCCCAGGCCAAGTTGCTTTCATGTTGGCAATACCTCAAAAAAAGTAAAGATGTGGAATAAAATTTGGGCCCACTGAGATCAATGATGATGTTTCCACTGAACTTGCTGGAGATAGGATTTTATTTGTGGAGAATAAAATATCACCTTAGATCAAAGTTGGGTCCTCTTTGCTCGAGTCTGAAATCAGCCATGTTTATAAAGTGATGACTGCGGGATACCTGAACTGACAGGTTCCCTGCTGTGATTTCCCTGTGCGTGCTCAGGAAAGCAAGGTGTCTGTCTTAGGCAGTTTGCAATCTAAACCCAAGATCAGCAAAAATTTGTGACTGAAATTCCCTATTAAAGAAAAAGGCACCTCTTACAGGAGTAAATATTGCACTCAGTGGGTGGAAGCTGCTCCCAAATGAAGAAGAAAAGAGCAGCTATATTGTTCTGCTGTCTACAGTTCCACTATAAAACTTTTCTATGCATTTCACTGAATAATTTTCAGCCCTATGAAATGTTATTAAAGCCAGAATTTCACTTACTGTGAATACATGTAAAATACTTTTTTTTTTTTTTCATGCAAAATGTATTCACTTATATTGCTTAGGAGAATGACAATATATTATTCTGGACTACCAACTCTAGCATTCTGCTCCACAGAGTATACAAAATATTTAACAGCAGAGAAACAAACCCCCCATACACTACATACACTACACTGTTAATTATGCAATGTTGCAAAATAAGATAAAACAGCCAAAAAAACCCTTTCTGTCCCTTAAGCTTTCAATTTGCTTTCTTAAGCATTACGTATTTTGTTCTATTTTTAGCGTGCACAACTACAAATAATTTTAGTGTTTTCATGTGCGTTCAATAAAAATGCAAAAATATAATCTCTCTATATGTGAACAACTTAGGTTTACATTTACTATTAACAGTTGGAAGAGACTGCAAACAGGAAATATATGAAGCACTTCTTTTCAAAACAATTCCAAAAAAACACTGTATTCTGTAGCTTTTGAATGGATGCAGACAAGAGGCTGAGTTTTTCCTGCAGATATGCAATTCTAACACAAAGGTGGAAGATCCAATCCCTCACATTCTGTGACTCTGTGAAGATAACTGCAATAGCTGCTTCCCTCTTCCTTAATAAGCTAACCCAGCAACTTCAGGACCTGACCAAACAGGCAGCAGTGACTACCAGCAGATGAAAGAAATCGCCATGCCTCTTTCAAAGATGGGCTGTTAACCGGCTTCAATGACTTTCCAGGCAGCCTACCTGGTTTGTTTGCAGCTTTAATACACTGGTGGCTACTTATGCAAAAAAGGCAAAAACTAATTAAATTTGTTTATGTATGTTATCGTGTGGAGCACTCATTTCCAGACATCAAGCTATGAATCATTAAATAACTGCTAAATTGGTCTCCTGGGATAGATCATGCCTCAGAGTTGGGCAGGCCCCCATCCCACCAAAGCCAGGTGTGCTCTGCAGCGAGCAGGCATTAAAACTGCTTTAAAGGCCATGATTTGGGTACGAAGCCAGGTCTCACACTGTGAGGTGAGTGGTAGGAAATCATGAAAACAGTGACAGCCCTCCTGTCAGAGTTACTCCTCTGTTTGATTAATGAGGGCATTTGAAAGACAATTAGCCAGAGCAGGTTTGGCTGCAACTAGCTTATCAATCAGGCACCCTCTATTCAAAGCACTACTGCCTTCTTTTGTTTTTCTGTTGCAAAAGAATTGTATCAGTGATACACAAACAACAAGGGACCTTTACGTGGTATTTAAAAAGAGGAGAGCAGAATGTAGCAAATCACAACTGAAATAAAATAGTAAGAAAGTTCTGTAAGCCACAAGGCACTGTTACTGGCAAGTCACCACTGCAGCTTTCACATCACTGGATTTTTAGCTTGTGCACGGTGAATTCAGGGCTGCACCACAACACCAGACACTCCCAAGTATCACAAGGGCAAATTTAAGCTAAGTTCTCAACACCAGTGGAACCCAACTACAAACGATCACATCTACAACAACAAATTCCTTCATTGGAAAGCCTACCGTGAGCCCTACTCTCTGAGCTTCAACATGTTTAAAACATGAACTGTTTCAATTTTAAGAAAATGAATTTGTTGCAATAATTCATCAGTTTGATTTACCCATTAGCAGTGCAACCTTACTGCTTTCCGAGCACCAGCACAGGTAAAATTGAATATAATACTGACTTTTCTTAGGCAACTGCTCTCAGAGGAGCATGTTTCATTGCTTTGGTTTTGCCAAGAGCCTTACCTCAACTGGGGTAGTCCTTGGCCCCAGGTCAGTGATCAGAAATACACAACGGACTACTTAAACCATGTCAATGCTTCTCCTTAAGGTTTGCATTTCTATCAGAACAGTTTTTATCAAACTAAGAAAACAATGATTTTTGCCTGTGAATAAACAAGAACTATATTACTGACTAATATACTTAAATTCAGACACTAGATCTGAATAAATCTAAGACTGGGAGTAGGATTGAGACTGAAGTGTGATGTGCCACTTTTCCTTTTGGTTTACAGTTGAAGTGCCCTGGTAAGACCAGATCAGAAGTAGTTTTATTGCATAAAAAGTGTAGTACTAAGTGGATATATATGCAATGCTAGGAGGCTAATTTTTTTTAACCTTGCTATAATCTATTTCAGAAGTGAGCTCACAAAAGAGCTACACTGTGTGTGTTTGAATACTGAGCTAATAAAGTAAGAGGCAAATTAATCTCTGATTATATTAGCTAGAGTACAAAGACAGAGGGAGCTTCAGCATAGACAAAAATATCCTCTCTCAAGCTTCCCTGCGTGGGAAGCAGATGACAGTCCCGCAGACATGGACAGGAACTGTCATTTTTTAAAAAAATTGGGAACAATTCCGACTGAGAACACAGAGCTTGTCACAGGGTTAATCTGCAAAGTCACTGCTGTTGAAATCTTGAGACACCTCAGGAAGCCCCAGCAGTGGCACCCACAACGGCAGCACTACTATAAACTTGTCCCTAGCAGTTCACATCCCCTGGCCCTGGTCCAGGATCCACTCCAGAAAGCTGAAGGCTCTTTCAAATGGATTTAAATTGGTCCCTACACTCCTCTAAGTTACAAAGGTGGCAGTGAAGTATTGGGAGATGCTAACAGAAAAATAAAATAAAGAGGATCTAAGTAGGTGGTGGATAACCAGTGATTCCCCATGTTTCTCCCCCGAGTGATTCCCCAGTGAATCTCCCCTGAGAAAGAGCGTGAATAGTTCGGATTTGTCTATGGCTGCAATTGTAAGCACAAAAAGGGCAGAGGCTGAAGTGGTGTAGCACGGCTCCTGTCTGTGGGCCAAGTCCTTCCCACCCCCACTGTGGGGCAGCCCTCATTCATCCTGCTTATTAGAAACAGTCTCTGTCCTAGACAAATCCCTGTCCCACACCTGGGCATTGTGGAGGAGAGGGCTAGTTGGCATCGACAAAAACCATGGCATAAACGCAGCAGTGAAGCCCTGTGAACGCCTGCAGTGCTGTCTTCCAGCCCAAGCTTGGCCCTGCTTGGTTTACCATCGCAGGTGTAGCCCCTCTGTTCTACTTTAACTGGATTCAGGATGCTAATTGGTTCCTTGCCAATTAGAGTGGTAAATGCTATGACTGCTTCAGCAAGAAAGTGGGAGTGCTGGGACAAACACAGGCTATAACCTGCACTACTAGGGAGATCAAGCGGACAGAAATAGGATCACTGTTTTTATAAAGAGCAGTACAGACTGCCAGCTTCCTCCCTATAACAAAAGGTTAAAAGGACCCTGGGCAAGTGACAGAGACTTTGGGTTCTGTCATCACCTCTAGGAGAACAACTGGAACAATTGCTGCCTCCTCCTCTTTTTCTTCAGTCAGAAAGCACCCAGACATGTTGCTTTCTCAGCAGTTTGAGGAAACAATGGCATGAACGAGAACAAATATCCTGCAACATATCCCAGGTATTTCAAACTTGAGGTTGATAGATGGTAAAAAAAAAAAGGGTACTTCACAAAAAAAAAAAAAAAAAAAAGATTCTTCTGTTTCGCATCAGTGACCCACAGTCCAACCACTGCCACTTGCTTAGCTGGAGAGAACAGCCAGAAACACCTTTTGTAGGAAACAAGCAGAAATGTTTATAAAGCAGAGATTATTAGACTACAGGTTTGACTGTTAGGTGGATTCAGATGTATCTACTTTTCTGTGATGTCCATGGAGGATTTTTGCAATTTATTCTGTCTCAAAGGCTGAAACCTAAGAAAGACTTTTAAGAAAGTGTCAACAGTTACAGTAAAGAAACATGTTTTTCCCTTATCTTCCAAAGGCATAATCCAGGCATTTTCTTTCCCCTACAAGCTTCTACATATTTCCTCTACTGGCTTATTCTTAGGGAGACTCCTGTTTCAAATCCAGGGACACTGAAGTCTTTGGTGAAGAGCATCACATTTTAAAATGTGCTCTGCTATCCAAGTCAAAGAAAGTGAAGGCTTGTTGTAGCCATAATTAATTTACTCTTTCACTATTTATTTAAACCAAAGGCTCAGGCCCAGTAGTTTAATCAACTTGAATAAATTAAAAAAAAAAGTAAAGTCAATCCTGATCACAAGGTGCATAAAAACGACCTTCTACCCTTCTTCCTTGTGAAAAGTTGGAGAAATGCTATCTGTCTAGGACAGATGGTTTTCACCTGTGTGAAAATGACAGAAGATGCATCTTGGTTGACATTCCATTAACTACAATTTAGAAATTCTTCCTTAGCCTTACACAGTTTTTAATGCAAGTAAAGTTTACCTTGCTAATTGGTTCACTAAGTAACACATCATTGTTATTAAAAGAAGAAATGAAAACTTGCTGACCTAACATCCACAGCTGTGATTATTCTCGTCAATTATTTTACATTTGGAAAGCCAAACAAATGTTGTATGTAAAAACTAAATACTGCATTTGGCATAACTTCAAATTAGCTGTCTCACCATGCTTATAGCATGCAAATTAAATGTCCTGAATAAGCATTAATCATCATAATAGGCTAATTATTGTCAGCTAGCTATCGAATAACTTAGCTACTACAGCTTGCAAAGAATTTGGGAAAACTGTTAATAAGGTTCTGGCTACCTAAAAGCAAGAAATGAACATTAGAGATTTTTACCAGTAAACAATTTTTACAACAAATACATACATTATTTTGATGACCAGTTTGAACATCATTCTGGTTTTCCAACATATGTAGGCTTACTGTCTTTCAGTAAACTATACCTAGTCCAAAACCATTTTGGTATTAAGATGTCTTCACATCTATGTTGCTTAAAAAGACCTGCTGAGTATTAAAACATTAACATTATAAACAGCTAATCTTTGTCTTCTCTGGCCAGTACTTACAGATAGCAAGGTACTTAAATGTTTCAGACAGAACTAAATGTTTTAGAAGAGATAAAGTATACATGAACGGAGAACTGCTGCTTGGAGCCCGTGTGTTAGGACCTCAGAGTACATATTTAACAACAGAGTGATACATTATTGAATGTAAATGGGTATCCAATGCTTGGACAGAACTGAAACGCTTCTATGAATACACAAATGCCAACATATTCAAAATTAAGTCTTAAGCATTTAAAATTGTCTCTAAAACAAGCTTGCAGTCAGATCTGAGGTAGACTGGCTGGTATATGTCTGCAGCATTTGTGAGGAAGACATTAATCCTGGATTCATTTATATTTCCTTACATAACACACTTGTCTCATTTACTCAAAAGCTTTCCCCAAGGTGCTCACTGCTGCAGTCTCCTTACACTGTCGTTAGCATGTTCACCTTCAGGCTGCCTCCATGACTGGGAACAGCACTGCCCTTACTTCACAGACGAGGAAACCACACACAGAGTACAATTTCTACAACGTTCCAGAAGAAATCCACTCCAGAGTAGAGCGCAGAACCTCCTCTCCCTCACCACCACTGCTCCTTCCAGAATGTTAAATATAGAAAAGCTATATGAAACCAGAAACAGCTCCAGGACAGCTGAGTCTTCCTTTACTGCCTTGACCACAGACCATCTCATAGGAATGCTCCTGTACTTTTTTTTTCTCTATCACTTGTGTCCCTCAGTTTTTCTGCTTCATAACATTCTGCCTATAACACTGAGCAGGGGAAGCATGGAAGACAGTTACAAAGATGGGATGCCCCCACAGATGATACAAAGGGTTTGTAAGAGAACAGTTCCCAAAGTATTGATTGGGAAACACTTAGCTACTCAGTAAAAATCACTTCCTAGCCCACTACTGCCATTCAAACACCCAGGGAACCCACTGGCCTTTCTGAGCACAGCATTTCCCTAGGAGCTCCAGTTCAGCACTCTTGCCACTGTGACCTCAAAGCCTTATCAGGCAACTACTGTTTCACAGGGTACAGTTGCCATTGCTGTTGACACTTATCTCCTTTGTACAAAATTATACTTATGTGCATCAAAATGTATTTATTCCAAGAAGGTAGAGTCTATGTGATATGAAGTGATAAAAATCTGAGGATGCCCTCCCTCATAATTTGCTAACAGTCATTTTCCAAAAATGTTTTTGACTAAGTTGTTGTGGCTTGGCCCCCAGTCACTGGAGATGACACCAAGCACTGCCAGAAGCAGTCCCTGTAAAATGCCACTGGAAACACCCTGTGTAGTAAGGACCCTTCACTGAAAACCACTGTTTGGCATCTGCCAGTGAGGCCATTTTCAGTTTGTTAGCTCTGCAGGGACAGTGTGAAGCGCTAGTGCTCCTCTCCATTCCAACATGGCATCCCAAGTTTTCTGAAGCCTAAATATACCTACCCAGTACATTCATTAGACTTGTAGTCACATGGGAGAATTGAAAGCTTCTTGACAAGGTCTTTTCATTATAAAACCATGTTGACAGCCATTAACTAGGCTTCCACTCTAATTCTTTGTCTATTGAATTCGCTATCAGCTTTTCCATTAGTTTACCTGCAATCAATTGCAAGCTGACTAATCTATACAAATCAAAACCATTCTGCTTGCAGTTCCAAACACTAGTACAAAATTATCACTCGTTTTAAAATATGCACAAAATCACATGCTTTAATAAAAACAAACAGGTTGAACATAAATCACCTAAGCAAAGTCCTTTAGGACTCCTGCACTGAGGTCACCTAAGCTTGCTTAAACTAAAAAAAAAACCAACCAAACAAAAAACTATTTTTAAAAGACTAACTAAGCTGCTAATGGTTTTTAAAGTTGTTCATTGCATTGATACAGCAGTTGGACACAGTACCATGCCTCCTTCCAAACACAGCTTAAGTGTTTATTTGTATCTAGGGGTTTTTCTCTGCAGTATTAAGAATTTGGAATTTTCATCTAGTAAAACATCTGTACAATTCTTCAGGTTTTGGGTAGTTTGGGGAATCTTTCATTTCCCCTAAATATGCTACAAAACCCATTGTCCTTGATCCTATCAGCAGGATTGCTCATGTCCTAGCTTCCCTTCTCAAATTTTATACTTCATTACTTCTAGTTTGTAAGAATTTTACAGAGATATCAACTGATATATAAGTATATAAATAGTATAATAGTATTTATTACAAATGTGGCTTCTATTTCTCTCTGATGCAGAACAGAACTTTTAGCTTTTTCAGTGTCTAGCACTCCTAAAATAACTCTCAATTTTCATTCCCATTTTTCTGCCTGCATTTTACAGTTTCTATTGCATCTCAACAGAGCTCCACCATTCTCCCCAGATTAAGATATTACAATTTTGAGTATCCTGACAAAGAAGTAAGATTTAAGCCTAAAACACCTCTATTTTGTCCCTTTACAGGAAGACAACATTTCAGCTTGTAGCTCTGCTATACATAACCAGAGATGTAACCTGACAAGCACATGCTTTGGCATTAACCATGAGATTTAGGACACCTCTGAGACATCCCTTTTCTACTGAGACCTCAGTTAGATCCCCAGCTTCAGCCAGAATGAGGGGTAGAGAACAGCAACGTTCAAATACCAAGCCCCACTGAACTGTGGCTGCTGAATTACCTCATTACTTAGACTGATAAGGCCAAGGAGGTATTCTTCCATAAAAATTTAACTCTTTCTTGACTTGCAATTTGCTACTAATAGTAAGAGACTGCCTAGTGCTAATAGACTAAAGATGAAAGAAATACAACTGGAAAGAAAAAAAAAATGTGTTTAGGAAGAATAAGAAAAGGAAAGATTCACTCACTTAAGAGCCTTGCAGCATAAACATGTAGATGAGTATCCTATTTTTTCTTGTTAATATAACCATATTTTAGTCTAAGTTATCCTCTTTTGAACAAATTAATGTCAAAAGACACACAAGAAAAACACAGCTAAGGGCTAAACCTTTTCCTTCACTCACATACACACAATTTTTGATAATAAAATAATTTTAGTTCATTTTAGATCAAAAGTCAGTCATTGCTGAATGCCTGTGCTAAAACACATATTGCAAAAGCCCTGTAGGAAATGACTAGGTTTACAGTGTCATTGCTGCTGAAATGAATGTGAAACTGAATGTAGTCTGAAGTTTCACAGACCTTCTGTAGTGAGCAAAAATGGTACCAAGAGCATCAGGAATATTTTTTCATAAAGCGTCCCTTTGTCCTGTGTGGCTTTATGTACTCATAAAATCCCCTGGAAACAGTAGAAAGCAGTACCTGAAATGATCACGTACTTTTACTTTCAAGTCAGGGCATTCCTACTGCAAGTTACGGTGAACTACAGAGAACTCATCTCCAGGATAATTCTGAATCACCTTGATCATCAAACATCTCCATAGTTGTTTTCTCAGTTGTTAAACTGGCTAGTAAGAATCATGTAAGACCTGAACAGGTTTCTGAGATCTCAGTGCAACCACAATTATAGGCAGTACCTACAATAGAGCTGTAACAACTAACCATTAGTAAGAACTTTCTTTTTTAAAAAATCCCACAGTCTATTCTGCAATGCACACTCGAAGAATTGCTACATTCTTGGGCAAAGCACTTTGATAAGATGGACATATCCACTGCTCGACAATTTGTCGAGTATTATATGTGTTCAAGTACTGAAATAGACTCCAGCTGTGCTTAGTACCTCCTGGGTGATATAAAATAGTAAGTGTTCATTATGACCTTTAGTCAGCTGCTTAATGGTAATACTAATGGACCTGCAATAAAATTTAGCTGACATACTCCTCAAGAATATTCTTAGGCTATTTTGTGGCATTAAGTTGGCATATGTAACTACATTTAAACTCTAGATTAAATAACAAATTTTCAATTATGAATAAATCTTAAGAGTGAAAGTAATTTTGGTAGGTTTTGATATGACAAAAATACCCGATCACAAAGAACACTTTCTAGCTAAATGCCAGCATTTAAATGCTAGCAAGCAAGGCTAGCATTTTCAGACACTGGAGCTTAACACAGTATCACTGTTTATGTAAATGGCAGCCCACGAAAAAGCTTGTTTTACAGTCACAGTCTGATACAACAAACAATGTGAACACACTGTCACAACAGAGGCAAGGTGGTCAGGTGGCTGCGTTCAGTTTTACCAGGTAACCCTCCAGGAGAACCAAACCTTCTGTAACGGAGAGATTTCTGCACTGCAACTGCCCACAGCTGAGCTGCGATGCAGCAGAGACTCCATTACCCACGGACCTTGCCGTCCTGCCATGACCTGTTCATCTCTCCCACCTTTGCATTGGGGTTCTACAAGACGACTGACTGGGGGTCTCCCCAAAATACCTCTTGGAAGGAAGGATTATAGGCCTGGCCTTCTTCAACTGCTACCTCCACTTGTCACTCTGACCTTTAAAAGTTTTAGATTTTCTTATTATTTACTCCCATTTCTCACTCTCCCTTTCAAATATGTTCTTCATATGCCTTGGTAATTTCTGTTATATATTCTTGGGTTTGGATCACCTTCAACAAAACTAACAGGAACAATCTTCTGAAGATGTTCAGTTCTCCATACCAGCTCTGGGTAGCATATGAAAGAGCTTTCCTCCTGTTCTGTCAAAGTTCAGAGTTTTCCATTCCAAGAGGAATACTTCTGTAAAATGACAGCAGTGGACTGATCCAGTACAGATGCACGACCCACCTAAAGACTAGAGTTAAAGATATTTTAATTTTTTTTTTTTTTTTTCCGTTTGAGGATAGCTTTCTGCAAAGAAGCTGAATAAATTATTGAAATTGTAGTCTCTACATAATCATGGATATGAAAGCAATAATAATTTACTTCTAGAAGGCTGAGTAGAAAAATAAATTTTCTTCCAACTTCCTACTTTACCAGAGGATGTTATGTGTATTAATATGGTACAAAACCCTATTCATTCTTTACAGATTTTCACACAGGCTTTTCTTCCAATGTTATATCTTGATAATATTATTTTAGGGATACAAGTCTCTTTCAGAATAACATTGTGTGTCTGTTATACTGCTAGCAGCATCTTCCATTCTCCATTTTTATATCCCACAGCCTACATCAGTCCTATATTAAATCTAAACAAACACAAGATTCCAGCAAATGTTGCTTTACTTCGTTTTTAAACTATATGATATGAAAATATATTTTTCTCCTACAAAATACAATTTAAGAAGTGTCTGGCAAGACCTGAAGAATATAATTTGTATACTACTCACAATTTTACACTCCCGTATTTGCCCTCCTGAGCAGTCAGCAGCAAACCTGTGCTTCTGGTTTCCCTTCTACATCCGTTTGTACCAATGAAGTGTAGTTTTTAAGGGGCTTATATTCACAAAACTCCTGATAAAGTCACTGACACGGGTTTTATCCTTTAAATTTCTAATCCTACTGTTTGTTCATGTACAAGACAAATTTAATTGAGGGCATGAATCCACTTTATCTGCACATACTGAAATGCTAAAGTAGACCTTATCAGAGGGGATTTAAAGAAAGGGGGAGGCACCTGAAATGTTGAATTTGGGTCTGGATGAGAACAATGCTGAAAGATAATCTTTTTGCTACAGCATTGTCTACAAAGCCAGGATGAGCAAATATATATAATGAATGAAAAGAATAAAATATTTTACAGGAAGGATTTTTGGGAGTGCCAAAAATAGGCCCACCTGGTCCCACCCAAGTCTTACCACTGATTTCAATAGCAGTAAAGCTAGACTAACACCAAGCCCTTTTTAAAATTCTGTCTATTGTATCCCAGCTTTAACCCCCAAAACCACAAGAAAAACCACAGGTTGTTGAGGCACTATCACAACTCCTGGGATATGTAGTTGAATATTATTTACCCACAGAGACAGTAGAAGTAGGCAACTCACAAAAGCAAGGTTGCAGGGGTATTAATAGAACTCAGGTGAGCCAGGAGACAGAACAAACCCAACTGCAATACCAATCCCCTCCCTACTTCCACACATGCCATTATTCTTTCCCTGGGACAAAGGAGACTGAAGCAGCCCCATAACAGTCACACACTTACCAACAGAGAATGAGGTTCTTACTACAAATAGGTTTCCTCTCTGTGAGCTCAAGGCATGCTACACATACCACTACAGACAGCAACAGCTGGAAATAAAACCTTGCCCCATTCACTGCTAAACTGTAATTTCGTGCCATGTGACAGACAGACGGTGCTCACCATAACACTGTTTCCATAGTTGTTGTAAGGAGCAACTACTGTAGCTCCAAAATCCCAGACTAGAAAATAAAGGTTGTGTCTACTCTGCAATTCTCAGAAACAACTGTGGCATAATGAGAAATACCTAAACCAGCTGTAGAAGCAGCAAGCTCATCCCAGCAGCATGAAACTCAACTGACTTTGGTGGGAAATGACTGCAGTACACACGTATCCAAACCACAGCGAGTCTATGTGGAGTGTATGTGTTTCTATTAAAGCCACACCAATCTGTCTTATCCAAGATACACACAATGGGAGTTGTGGTAAGGAAGAGATACCTGCAAATTTCATTGATGCCACTGAAACCTCATCTCCAGGTAGTATCCCACAGGCTTTATCTCATAGGCACCACAATACTTCAGGTTACACATACTGCTCTTCAGTAATCTGATACAGATTTATTTCTTCCCCAAATAACCTATTTCAGAGTGGACATTGTTTTTACAGGTGACTGGTTAGAAAGCACGCTGCAGAAAGGCTGGAGAGCAAACCTCACTGTAACCTTGCTCCTCCCTATGCAATCTTCTCAGAACCAGCCAAATGGGTTTTCACCTTCCTAAGAAGTATGGAAAGCTGGAAAGCAAACCATAAGCATCTGTGTCTCTGATAAGCACCTGTAATAATACAGATGCATTCCAGTGAAAACAAGGCTACATGCAGGGCCCCTGTGAAACACAACAGTGCCTACTGTCTCTGCTAAGAGTAAATGGCTCCCATCCACACTTCCCACCACAGTCTCTTTTGAGAAACACCCACGTACAGTGTTGCTTTGAATTGTTTTCTCCTTTTCCAGATCAGCAGCTAGGAACTCACCCATTTTCCATGCTTTCAAAGTTTTCTTTTTCTGCAAAGAGAAGGCATTACCACCTATTCTTTGAACTAATTAACTATCCCTTTTAGCTATAATTTCTCTTCATATAAAACATTTGTAAAAGGTCTGTTTTTCCCCATGCCCTCTTTTCTCTCTTCTGGCTCTTCATTATGGCCATGCCTAATTGTGATGAGCTGTCCACCATTTACTCCACAGGATTGTATAGAGCTTTGTAATGTGCCTGCCACTGATGTATTTACAATTGGAAGCAGTTAACTCTTTAGTCCTGCTTCCTTGTTCAAAACAATGAACTGCATCAGGAACTAGCACTTAGCTCCAATTAAAGATTTTTAAAAGTCTCCATTTTAAGCCTGAGTACTCCAAATTGAGCATTTGTCAAAAGCTCAGCCACAGCTCCAAATGAAGAGAGGGAAATCCTACTGAGGAGAAGAATAGAACTATCCCATCAGTTAAGGTGAAAGTTCTTCTCAATCAGCATCTTAAACATGTAATCAGTATGGGATCTATTAGGTCTGCCTTATCCATACAAACCTGCTGATCTCTATCAGTGTTGTTACCAAACAATGAATTTGCTGATATTCATAATTTCTACAATTTTTCCTGAAGAGAATCTAACTAAATCATAACTGTTAAAATGGAGGAGAGATTTTATTTTTTTTAACTTTTTTTTTTTGGTAACAATATGAACATGAAAGCAGCTCTTCATTCTGCTTTAGGAATTCCAGCATTTTTGAATCATGAAAGCCCTTCAGAGCTGCTGTTGACATAAACCCAGCAAAATATATTAAAATATCAGGATAAATATCTCTCTCTCTTCTATTTCCCTTTCCAGTTAAGACACCACACTCAAGAGCCATTTGCAGTTTCTGCATTTCCAAGATTATTTTCCCCAGTATGTAGCTATTCTAAACTCTAGCTCCTTCACAATCCCCTTTTTTGGGTAAATTCCCCCCAAATTACTTGAGGGTGGTTCCAAAGACTTGTATTCAACTATTTGATTTTTTAACTATTATTTTCATACAAACTACATGCACCTTTAGAGTTGACATGTGTGGACAGATATGAATTAATGGTTATGCCTCTTGATCAGCTTTGCACTGGACAGTGATTGTAGCATGATGAATGATTCTTTCTTCCTATAGAAAACAGAACATAACAGTTGACAAATGTGCATGGACAGCTACCTTTCTGAGCAAAAATGTTCATATTTTGGTATACTGATATTGACAATCTGTCTAAAATGGATTCACTTAACACTTCAGCTCAGTGCTGATAAACCACTTTGTACGTTTTCTTGCCTTACACATTTCTGCTAAGGATCTCTGTACATGTTGAAAAAACATAGCTTCAGAATAATGTGCAACTAATATCTATACTAAAAAAGGCAGAAGGAAGAAAAAGATCTAGTTTACACCTACAAAGAAATAAATTGTAATGAGATCTGATGTATAGAACTGCTGAAAAACCAAACTTTATTTCTGATCCGAGTCATAACACTGCTAGGCTGACGCAGCAGGGCCACGCACCTTTGCCACGAATAATATTTCCTCAAAAATAGAAGTTAAAAATAAGTGTACAGCGTTTGTCTGTATCACTTTTTGAGACTAAGATATTAAAATAATATTTATAACAGTACTTATTTTAAAAAGTAGATTGCATATATTTTTATGCAAAAAGAAATACCTCACTTCCAGCTAGGTTCCTGGGTTCTGGGATTTCAGCTCTGCAGAACTGCTAAATTATGGGCATTTACAAGTCATGTGCCATAAAAGCACTTTGGATTTTTTTAATCAATGCAGTGTGATCAAACTGAGGTGAGTACTGTTTGTGTGCTGCATGTCCAACACCAAGCTCGCAAGTAGGTAAGAGCAACAGGCAGCAAAACAGAACAGCACATGAAGCAAGCATCAAACTGCACTTATTGCCACTTCCCCAAAGGATCCAGAACAGCAGCACAGCGTACCTGAAGCTTAAGTGCTTTTCAAAATTACAAAAGGAATTGTTTTAAAAGAAGATACTATGTGAGGCTCTCTTCTCCCTGTGTTCTGTTCACATTTTCTCCCTCACCTATTTGTTTATTCTGTTGTAACTGCTGTCAGAAATATTAGGAACTAAGGTGACAGAATTATTCCAGCATGTCAGCTTAGCCTGCTTTCCTGGGAATTAAAACAAAACCAAAAAGCAACAATGACAAAAAAGCTCTCCTGTCAGTATGACATTTTGTTACTCTAGCTGCTCTCACAAATGGCTGAGGGACCACAGTGGGCAGAATGACTTCCTAATGGAACAACTCAACTATGTTTGCTGCACTCAGGCCTCTTTATCCATGTGGGGAAAGTCCACCCAAAACGGAAGCTTGGCTACAGCCACAGCCTGCAACAGTTGCTCTTCAGCAATGCCCTTCCTCTGCAGTGGATAAAACATGCAGTAACTGTGATAGCGAATGCAAACAGAAGAGTTGTTCAGGTTTCCAGACTCATCTTGAAGCTTTATCTCAGACCAATTCTCTGAGCAGATATGTCTGTCTTCTCCAATTTCTTTCTGCAACTCTGAACATCAGTCCACTACTTGCTTACTGAGCATAATTATGCCTCAATTATCACATTACCTTTTCACCTGTCCCTTTGCACTTCCCTAGAACTCCTTGCACGTTCAATTGACATGTTCAAGCCCATCTCCCCACAAACAGCAAGTAGAGTCCCTTGGACATAAAATTAACACTTTGTTTGCAGATACTAAAGTTTTAATTAGCATTTAACATATGAGTAATTATTGCACATGGTTTCCACCAGATCTACTGAAAAGCAAGCCCTTGCTTAGGACCCAGAGCTCTTTAGAGGTAAAAGCTTCCAGCTTCCTCTGTGTCAGAAACTGACCCCAGGCAAGTTGCAGTCCCTTCCTACAAAAGGGACAAAATTAAATGTGTATCTTCACAGATTATTTCTAATACACAGTAGGTGTACTGTACAGTGGGTCCCCCTACCCTGACCGCATAGATGTCCAAGGCCAGCAAACCTTTTGCAGCAGACAGCCAATGCCTCCTTTCCTTCCTGCCTTGCCACTCCAGTTGCTGCCCAAAGGAAATCTGCTTTTCACGCAACACACAGGCAGGATGTGCCCCTTGTGCTCCATTACAGCCAAGCTTGCTAAGATTTCTCAGCTGCAATGACAAGAGTAGCACATCAGCTGTTTCCATTTTCCAAGGGAAAATGACGCTGTATACTTTCTACACTCTTCTCTTGCTGGGTAGGAGACCACAGTTTCCTAATTTGAATCCTTTAAGCTCTCTGCTTTTTTCTTTTACTTACCAATTTCTGTATCTTCTTTATTCCACCTAGGAGAAAGGGATCCTGGAAATTGTTCTAGCCTAAATTATGTCGTGGGAGAAACCATACAACACAGCCATGCTATTTATGCACTTACAAAGCAAGCAAAGCACAAACCTGTAACTTTCAGCCAGGGAAATGGATTTTCTTCTAGCCTAAAAAAAGCAACATATTTCCAGGGTTTAGGTTTTGAAGACAGTCTGCTGCACTAAACAAAAGGGGAGATTTTGTTTTGAAAATAGGCATTGTTCTTCATTTGTGTAGAAGTATCCACCTCCAGCTACATGAGCATTTTGAGAGACAGGACACAGAGCAACACTCCCTGGCAAAGCAGTACCCACAGAAAACAGAAACAGAATGCACACTGATAGGAAATATTCTACATCAAATCCATTTCACAATAAAGTTTATCATTAATACCTCTATAACCCCCTCAGTTTCCAATATGCTCCAATCACTGTTGTGACAGGCCAAGAAAATTGAACTTTTCTACCCAATTCTCAGTAATATGGCCTGCTACTTGGTCTTATTGTTATTAGAATAATTTGCTCCCAAGTTCTGAAATGAACTCTGTGCCCAAGTAATTAAAGCTCTTAAAGTTTCTAGTCCTTTGTTTAAAGAATTCGTCCTTGTGCTCTCTATGCCCCATCAGCTACCTAATTAGCAGAGCCTTTGCGTGATTAAAAATTCTCACAGAGATTCTGCTGGATATTTGCCTCTCTTAATGAGTGTTTGTGGACAGCTGGGAGCGGGAGCTGGTTCCCTCCTCCCAGGACCTCCAATGAATTCTGCAGACCTCTGTCAGGGCCCAGGAGTGAAAGCTGTCATTTTAGTAATGTGGATGAAAATTGGTCAAAAGCAGTGTGGTCCTTGAGGAATGAAAGGCCTTGAAATATAAATGAAGATGAATATTCATATTTGGTTCAATAAGTGCCAACTATTAATATACATGTCTGTCAGTAAGAAAAGTCAGAACTTATTCAATTGTGCCTGGCATAATTTGGCTCCTAATTCACAATTATCCTCCTATTCTTTGCATTACTTTTCAGTTAATTTTTTCAGTTGAAAACTTGCTGGAAAATGAAAGCATTGTGATTGCCACAAAAATACACCACTCTTCTCTATCCTTCTGCTAATTTACTGCTTATTAAGAATCACCTGTGGCTTTTACACAC
This sequence comes from Caprimulgus europaeus, assembly GCA_907165065.1. The sequence goes on along the minus strand of OU015539.1, from coordinate 11,555,859 downwards.
AGGATTCTAACTACCTTGCTCTGATTTTCCATATCTTGTTCTCTCTTTCAATGTCAGGTTTTTAAATAGCTCATTGTATGCCTCTGGAAGTATACCAACTTTCTTCATGGAAATTCTCATTTGATTCTCTATCCCTCTCCACTGTGACCCTCCACTTTAGTTCCAACCCAACTCTACTTTCATATCTGTTGTGATTTTTAAGGACTTTTCACTTTTAAGGACTGTAGCATTAAGTTGAAATATTACATAGAGTGGTTTTGTGCCTGTTTGGGGGGGGGTTGGTTTTGATGTTTGTTTTTTAAGTGTGGCACATGTTTAGTTTTGGAAAGGATGTGTGAAGACACTGAAGAGATACTACCCTGCTCTATTCTTAAACACAGACAGATAACTTCTGAAATGGAAGACTGGGATTATGGAAGAATTCTAAAAGTACAATCCTGCTCCACATGAGAGTGATCTCTTATTCAGTGACATTTGATAAATCAGAACTAAGTGGTTTTCCTAATCAATATATTCCCATTTATCACTTTGTTCAAAACACGATGTGCACTGGGACCCATATACACACTAGACAATTCTTAGGACAATAAAAAACATTGGAGAAAACTCTGCAAAGTGGGATTAATATTTGGTTTACAAAAATAAGACTATCAGACAAAACCGAAACTTTGCATATATGAGGAGCTGTACAGATCATACTCAAATGAACTGAAATGTATTTTGGATTTCTGAATTAGAATCCAGGGGGGAAGCAGTGAGGAAAGTGTTTCCGTTAACAAAAAAGAAACCTAGAGATAAGACTACAATGAAACCTGCTGCATCACCAAAAGGCTGAACAGAGGACCATGGTGACTTAGTTCAGTGTTACTCAGGAAATCTAACAGGACCAGATCCTGCAGAGACATGCTTTGCTAAATGACACAGGAACATTTATTATTTCAAATTTACTTGGTCAGGTTCCTGCTGACTTATAATGTGAGCTTGTCTGAGTAAGGCATGGGTAGGAATCAGAGAGGCAAGGCTGTAACCTAATGGAACTGTAGCTTGAGAGAAGGATGTGAAGCACCAGAGTCATCATGAGATGAAACCAGCATAAAAGAGAAAAGAGGTTCTGGGTATTCTGACATAAGTGACCAGATTCTTCTTTCATTTATACTGGTCCTGGTCCATTAGCTTCAAGGTGGTACATCTGTGAAGCCTGTTAAGTTAAACAGCTTTCTGTTCAACGCTTTTAGGTTAAACAACTTTTCTTTCGAACTATTTCTGCCTACATTTAACATGGTGCTTTTTTTGTTTGTGTGAGTAGGGTATTATTTTTCACTCTGCCTACTAGATGTAGATCTGTTTCAGCAGAGAATGGTGATCAGCTGCTTTCACTGGCAGTTTGAAAAATGGAAGAAGTTAGTTAGGACAGGTGTGGGTGCACATTAGCGAGGCAATTAGGTTTGGAAATATTAATTTATCACTAGTAATAAGGTCATGGATTATAGATCTATATCCATGATACACCTATTATCTCAGAGGTTCCAGTTCAAAGGATCTAAAACAAATTGGGGTGGGGGCAGAGGGGACATGGTTTTTTTGAAAGCATGTTGGTTCGTATGTTTTCAGACCACCTGCCACAGGCTGACTGTTTTTTGGGATTTGAATTGAAAAGCCATGACTCCACCTCTGTTGCCCATTATTCCAAACAGAAGCCACAGGACAGCCACGAGTTCAAAATTCAACAAGAGTGGACTGAAATGTTGTAAGCATTTTAGGCTCATGATTAAAAATTACCACAATTCCACAAAGTCTATATTTATTTGTGCTTGCCTGTTCATACTTGCACAGTGCTTCGAAGCCACAAACCCACACGCAATAACATGCCATTTTACAGACTCCCGAGTTTAGTTGGCTGACAGGGATTTAATAACCATCCAGTCTATGGCAGGAGAAGCTGCCATTTGCATTGCTACTATTATTGGTCATTTTTTTCCTCCTAATGTAATGAACACTAAAAAAAAAAAAGTGAGTCATTTAGACACTAACAGGATAAAACATTTGCAAGGGTTTTTCCCTCTGCCTCATTTTCTGTGATTTCATGTAGCACATGTATCTTGAACACAGTAACTGCCGTAGCAGAGCAAACCTCAACTAGTTATGTCTCATTTGGAGAGATGAGCAGCACGCAGGTGCTTTAGAAGACTGTTCGATACAGTCATATGTGCAACTACCAAATACTCCACCCCTCTATTTTCACGACTTACTGTGCACCAATGCCCACAATAGAGGAGCAACCCATATTAGGGGTTTTTTTTTTGGTTTGTTTCAAAAACCATCTGTGATAATACAGAACTCAGTAGAGTAGGGAAAGAAGAAATTAATCACCTAAGTAAAAAGTAAGAAAGGAAAGTAATATTTTAATTTAATGTTTGGCAAAGGCTCAGCTGAAAAAGTAGAGCTGGCACCACCAGGATACTAAACAGTGGCTTTAAAAAAAACAAACAAGCAAAAGCAAACTCCCCAGTCAGGAACCTTCCGTGTAGGACAGACTCCCCCAGTTCTTTATGATGTAAACACTGGCGGCAAAAGCACCCCAGCTCCATGCTCGGCCCTGAACACACACACACACATTTGAGCTTAGAGGTATACATGCAAAAGTAGGAAAGGTAAGTTCAAGAGGGCTGCAAGAGTCAGCACAGTGCCAAGGTTTATGGAGGCATTTGGTTTCACTGCAGTTCTACATGCACTTGGATGTGGAGGGCACTATAAGATTTTAATAAAGAAAGATGCTATTTGTCAAATAATTACCATTTATTCTGCATATTTAGAAGTTGAGATGTTAATTTACCTTGCTTTTAAAATAAGCTTTTTTGTTACAGAGGTATAGTGAAAAAAGACAAGCAAAAGGAAAAGTGTTTCATTTTTTTCTTAAAGATTTTTTCAAAACTATTCTAAACACAGCATATTGGGTTCAGAAAACGTGTCATCAGCCACACGTGCTCCAACAGATGAAAGTCCTGTCTTAAATCAGTATGGATATCTTGGGGGAATCATTATAGGAAATCTGCACAGAAGTCATCTCTTAAAGAGGGATTTGAATTGAGACAGGGAGATTGTTTGACATACAAAGCATTGGGGGAACATGGGAGAGTGCGAGGATGAGAGCAAGGGAAGGATAAACAGAAGGAACGCTGCTTTCACATAATAAAACCATCACACGTAGGAAAGAGACTGTCTGTGACTAGATACTGTCACAAAAACGCACTGAAATTGGCCATCACTGCCAAGTCAATAAAATGCCCTTAATCTTTCAATAAACAATTTATTTTTAAAAGTTATTTTGGAGTTACTGAAGCTCCTGGGGTGGAGAAGTAAACAGATTTTAAATGTGCTGGACAGTATGCCATATCACAGCTTTAAGTTTAATTTTATCAGATGTATGATTTAGTCATTTGAACTCTGGATTAGAAGCCAAAATTCCTCCACTTGAACACTGACTCCCTTTCTGGCTTTCAACAAATCATTTCAGGTCAGACTCTAATAGCTCTCCTCACGAAGGAGGGCAGGTACTACATAGTACAAGAGAGGAAAGCAAAATTTGCCCTTCAAATCAGTTGACTTCTGTGAAACTAGTGTAAAATATTCACCTATTTTCTTGCAAGATGGTTGCCAAAATGAATTACTGGAGTTAACATTTGCAAAGAATGAAGAAGAATAATAAATAGAGCTGGGGAAAAAAAAGAGGACTCTGCAAGTTTTAAGATAAAAAACCTTTTGGAAACCAGTGCAATAAAAATATTTTTGCAAACATGTTACTTCTCCGAATTTTCCTATTGTTCTCTCAGTTTTACCCATTTAGAAAGAATACATTGACAGAGGAACAAAGAGGGTAAGAATAATGGCAAAACTATAAACATTTTTAGGTGAAAAAGCCCCCTAAACAGTCATAGTATTTAAATGCAATTTTCCATTAGGCATTTGCTTTCAGACCTATTGCACAATATACTGGGCTCAAAATGGTTGCTCAGACTGGAAATCATTCAGAGAAGACAGCATTGCACATTCTCATTTGCTACCATGATCCCATCTCTGTCATTTTAATGTTTCAGTAACTGCTAGGAGGGTTTGGGGAGGTCACTCTAGCAATTGACTGTTTCATCAATTATTACTTACCCATTTAAAAGTTGCTATGACACTTGTATATATTTTCATTCCACAACTGCTTAAAACAAACCTCACTGGCCAACTTCGAGGTAGCATGTAGAAATCTATGCTCAACATCAGTCTCTTGCTTTGGAGGTGACTTCAGCCTAATTTAATACAGACTACACACTTGAAGAGATTTTACTTCCTCCTCATTGCATTCTGTACTAAACCCTTCTGACAGGCTTTGCACAGGACTTTGGAAGGTATATGTAACCAATGCCAGTTCAAAATACATTCTAAGCAAGATGCTTTAAGAAGAAAAGTGAAGATACATTATCAGGATCACCTGTAAATCACTTCCATGACAGAAGTTAACTGAACATTGTATTCATTTGCAATTGCCACTCATCCTACTACATCATATCCTGCAACCACTTGATGGAAAGCTGTGAAGCTCTCTAAGTCCTGAGGACGTGTTAAAAACCACCAAGCTGTTAGGAAGTCTCTTCCCCAGGTGACAAAAGGACCACTATCGAAGAGAAAAAAAATGAAGACTAACAGATTTGCAATTTATGAGGTCAAAATGGCAGATGCAGAGTGGCTATCAAGAAGCAAAACCAAGCCAACAGCTACTGCTCTGAAAGGAAGTCAGTTAAGAGCAGCCAAAGGATATTTACTCTTATGCATACATAACAAGTGCCTGGAAAAAACCCTAATGGTACCAATTAAACACATTAGAGAGCTTATCCTTCACTGCATATTTAAATAGACTTCTTCGTAGCTTCAAAGAGAGACAAGGGTAAATGTGTGATCTATTATCCTGAAATTAGGAATTCATTTCATTTATGTAGCCATTAAAAATAAAGGCCGAATCATTAAATGCACTCAGAAAGCACCCACCCAGCAGCACAGCTCAGTTACCTTTGGAAATACGGCCACAGCTTGTTGCCTTGTCTGTGCAAACTGTAGTAACCCTGTAGTAGTGCTGAAAGTACCAGGAGAGTTCCCAGATGACTTAACAACCTGCAGAAACAGCTCAGGCACCGAGGGAATATTGCAGAAGGTAAGCTGGAAACATCAGGGAAGAGAAACACTCTAATGCTCATTGACATTACCAGGGGGCTCTTCAGATACTTCTTTCTGTCTTGAATCACAACTTCTGTCATTAACCCCGCAGAAAGGAGACAAGTGCTGACCTAATTACTATGAATTCTTCCAGAACACCTCTGCTAGCGTCCCAAACCTTGGAAAGAAGATATATTTCTTATCCTGCCCCTTTCACTTGCTCCACTTGATGATCTCTGAAGTGTTCATTTCTGAAAATGACTATAATTTATTGTGGTGGGTAATAGGCATTATTCTAGGGTTGAATAGACGCCCTTTGAAGTCACCACCTGAGTTCAGTGGAAGGCTTTGTTTCCTTCCTCATGCCCCCATGGAAACTGAGCTACCTTTGCAGCCTGTGTCAGTCTAGAATCCTGTATGCACACACATCTATATACACACCAAAGTGTATTTCCCTGTGCAACCCTGATTTTCTGAGCAGACATCCAGGAACCTTACATAAGGAGTAGGACTCCACGCTTGGTCTATGGTATTTCTATACTGCCATTTCTCAGTTTGTATTTCCGCAGTAATTTTTTGTCACATAGACAGGAGATCTATGGAACACCCAGTACCATTTTTCTCTGCTTCTTTCTTCTGCAAAGCAAACTGGTCTCTTCTGCTCTTCAATGCCAAGATAAGATGACCCTTGGTCAGATAATGACTGTGCCACTAAAACTCTACAGTAACCTCATTCTTAGCTGCAGCTCAATTCACTGCTGTGCATTCCTAGATGTAGGAATGGGTTCTGTTACAGACATTGATTCTGGGTTTCCCAAAAAATTCTAATCAAAAGTTTACCTCAAGTCCAAGATTTTTAGCTTGAACAAACATTTTAATGAGGACAGAGGGATGAAGTAAAGAGGAAAGTTAGGGAAAGTATATAAAATTATCAAATGTGTGTCTCTTACATGCCAAAAGCTCCTGTCTTTTTAACTTCCATAAACAGGCACGCAGCTCCCCAAAAGTGCTTTTCCAGAGACTAAAATGCTACATGTGTAAATAAATCAAGTTTATTACTGTGCTTCTTTCTCTAAATATTTTTAAAATAAAAATCAGCTTAAATATCCTGTCCCCTTATAAACATGCTATGAAACAAGAAGTATAAAGGGTAAGAAGTAAGCTGGCTCCTAGTATTTTTATATACATATATATTTTTTATTTTTTTTAAGAACAAGGTCATATCTCAGCAACTGAAAAGTAGCAGAGCTCCTTTCATCAAGTTTTTAACTAGAAAAATAGTATGCCCATTTCTTTGTAATACACCTCTGGGCTTTTTTATTATGACTTCATTTCCCCTTGTAATATTGGAACGTCTCTATAATTGTAAAAGTGTAATAGAATCTAATAGAATTTCATTTGGAACTCTGAATGGTCTATGCCATCTCTGCTCATTTTGAGTAAAATAATGATTTTTAATGTCCACACATGGCTTCCCATGACCTTATTCAATCTTTGGGTTGATCAGGAAATATATTGATTCAATTACATACTGATGACAAATGAACTAAAAGAAAGAGGAAAAAAAGGTCAGCATATATTTGAAAATGTAAATCTTAGCAATGTCTTTTGGGTTTGCCCAAAAAAAAAAAGTCATTTCAAAATGCCATTTGTGGCTAATAGTGTGGAGTTCCAGTTCCTATCTGTGAGCAGCAAAGAAATCATTAAAGTGTAAGAAGCGTACTCTCCCCTCCTTTTATCATTACAAAATCCTCTTTCGTTTAGAGGTTTGCATGGAATGACCTCCTTTGGCTAAAAGACCCTTTTCCCCCTCACTTTATGGAAAGAAGGCCCCAGTTCATAAATACGCCACCCATTACACTCTCTTTTTCTTCCCTCTCCCCTCCTTTTCATTTTGTTTTCTTCATAAAACAATTACCAGTGCAAACATTTCATCATCACCACTTCCCTACCCCCACTGCTTTCGTTATGATCACACCTTTATCCCCGCTTCTTCAGTCTCAGCCACAGAAAATGCCAAATGGGATGGCGTGCATCACTGGAGTTGTTTCCAGTTTAATAAGCTGTAAGTGTCCATTTGCAGTGTTGCAGCACTTGATGGCACCTCACAGTAAAAGCCTTTTTAATCTAGACAGAAACTTCACCTCTGTTCTGTGAAGCTGGGCTCTGAACCTTAGAAACAAAACATTTAATTGCTAAGGAGCAGTAAGACATGAACAGAAATAAAGAGCAGCCCATAGCTCAAGCAGTCACGGTGTCGTTGGCTTATTTGGTAACGTGGATTCCGCAAGGTCCCTGGCTTTGGATTAGCTGACTGGCTGGTTTCATTACCTGGTTAGGTTTTTGGTTGGTTTTTTTTGCTTTTGCTTTTAAAAATAACTATGAGTCTGTGGAAAATCATCCAGCTGACAGCTACCCACTCTTGACTTCCCAGTATCCACCAAAACAGGCACACCCATCAGGCCTGGTTTTCCCAACATGAGAAGCCATTCTGCCTCAAACAAATCTGACCAGGGGAATGTGGTCAAGCCCGTGAGCCAGCTCTGCAGGTCCCCTCCACATCTGACAATAACTTTGCAGGGCTTTCAAATTTTTGTTATTAAAAAAAAAAAAAATGCATTCACTGGGAACAGCAATAGGACCGTCACCTGTCTTTGTGCATTTCACCAAAGAGCTTTTTGAGGAGAACTTGCAGTGACTTTTACAGAATCATTAAGGTTAGAAAAGACCTCTAAGATCACCCAGTCCAACCGTCAACTCATCACCACCATGCCCACTAAACCACATCCCCGAGTGCTACACCTACACGTTTCTTGAACACCTCCAGGGATGGCGACTCCACCACCTCCTGGGCAGCCTGTTCCAGTGTCTGAGCGCTCTTTCAGAGAAGAGATTTTTCCTAATATCCAACCTGAACCTCCCCTGGCACAACTTGAGGCCATTACCTCTCATCCCATCACCGGTTACCTGGGAGAAAAGACCAACCCCACTTTGCTACCACCCTCCTTTCAGGTAGTTGTAGAGAGCCATAAGGTCTCCCCTCAGTCTCCTTTTCTCCAGACTAAACCACCCCAGTTCCCTCAGCTGCTCCTCATGATACCTGTGCTCCAGACTCTCCACCACCTTTGTTCTATCCCGAGACTAGCACAAGGCTGTCCCCCTCATATCTTATGTGAGCTCCCTCAGGTCAGACTGAGACTTTAATGAAGGGAATGGCAGAATTAAGAATTCTCCCATCATCTCACCCGTGGATGCATTAGCCACACCACCTCTTTCTGCAGACAGATCTTGGGTTTAAATACTCAGGTCTATCATCAGGACAGATGTGAATGCTTTCAGACACACAAGCACATAGCTAAGCATCTAAAAAACAGGATATGAGCATCCCACTAAAATCACAACAACAAAACCAAGATTTGGTCCAAAGCAGTATATCTTGTTAATGCAAGTTTAGTGGAAAACTGTGCATGCACGGGAAAAGATCCATCGGGTCTTGATTTTGATAAGGAAAATACATACATGGGGAGGAGTGGCTGCTTTCTAGAGATTAGCACTGCAAAATAAATTCAAATGTGTCGTAACAATATTTCTAAGCATTTTTTTTTTCAGACTTAGTCCAAGACAAAAACAGATAAAGTTTTCAGGATCTAATAATATTGAGAACTGATTATCACCACATAATGTAAAATAAAATGACTTTAGAAGTTTAAGCCACAAATATTAATTATTTTTTCACAACAGCTTTTATTCACATACTCAAAGGGAGAAAGATTAAAACAACAAAAAAAAAAATAGTTATTTCCCAATCTTTGCTCATTTAGGGCAAAATTACCATGGGAAACATTTAGACAGGTAGACTGTTTTGCTGTTACTATTCAGTGGAAAATACTGTTCATTCACAATAATCTCTTGAAAACACAGGCATGCAATAACACCTTCAATCTGAAGCATTTTTTGATTGAATGAAACATTGTTGAAGGATTAGTTTGTCTGCAGTGGAGTGCTGCTTTATGTTACTAGCCTTTGGAGTGCTGACTTCGGAGTACTAAAGTCCCTAACAGGCTTTTAGGACAAAATTGTCAGTCTCTTGGGCAATACAAATAAATTATGTATCTTACATTCTAAAAGGAATGAGTATGGCACAGTACAGAAAAACCAAAAAATAAATTACCCTTTGCTTCAGGTATCACATAGTGACACACTGGATAGTTCCATAAAAGTACTAAGAAAATATAGTTAAGGATCTAATCCTAGAGCTTCAAGTCATGTGAAATTCGGAACAAGTCCATCCTTCTGGGCTAGGTAGGGCAGTAAAATACAGTATGGCATGAGACATCACTGAATATGGTGAAATTCCCTCAGCTGCTCTGTGAAACTAAGACAAGCAAACATAGCATACTTATATGTGCTTTTCTTCTTTTTGTCTACTAATCCTTTTGTTTTACAAAACAATTTAAATGCTACTACTAATCTAACCATAATATTCCACAAACACTTTAAATATTCAAATAGTGACAACAAAAAGTCAGATTTAAATATTTTGTACACAATTTTGTAGTAGTCAACATGGGACAGCAAATACCCAGTTACATTGAAGTCTTGCAGAAGAATGCAGATTCCTAGTAGACTAACTAGACTTCTTCACGGGTCAGCCACCATAAAGGACTGTACCCTGTCCTACTTCCCAGCAAACATTTAATGGCAAAGTCTTGTAGTGAGGTCTCGTATTACCACATCATCATTAATTTCACAAAACATATTGTGGAACATTTGCTCGCGTACTCTGAAGTATTATTATAAATTATTGAAGCTAAACTACACTTGTCAAACAAATGACTGAATTACATTTTGTGATACAGAAACCCAGGTTTTTCACTCTGGTAGTGTTTCCCATCTTCCTAATTGCCCAAACTAAAAATTAGTCTGGACTGGGTTTATATCTGCCAGCCCTGAGCTGTTGCCTGGTTGCTCTATAGTAGCCTTGTACCTACCACAAGGTGCAGGTGATAACTGCACTAAAGCATGGGTTGCACAGCTCAGCTAATGCTTGCCCAGCCTGACCTATAGAGAAGGTCAGCTCTCCACAGGTAAGGAGGCCATGGGATCACTCAGCAGGGAGCTCTAGGGTCAACATTAAGAGAGAACAAGAGGCTCCTTTTCCTGTGGTAGCAATACATCAAACAGAAATATTAATATTTACACAATATATCTTAGTTTAATCAGTGAACATCCAGAGCTGTGCCTCACCAGCTCTTCGAGATCAGTCTGCTACCAGTCTGCTGTGACATTAAAGGGAAGTCCATGCTGTCCCTGCTTCGCACAGGTGATGGAGGCCTGCAGTAAGCAGTTTCACCACAGCACCCTCACGTTGCGTGAAATCTGCTCCACAGTACCTTGTTATTGGGCTGCTAAAACATAACCACAATGGAGAAGCAAGATAACTAGAGCTGCCAGTATCACAGTTTCATAAAAGACCATCATAGCCAAAGCACTCGCCATTCACCACTGCCACATTCTTACCTGCCATATTAAATCCCAACAACAACACTTACAGTAAGCTCCACTGGTCTTGAGCTATTTTAAATAACTTGATCATTCACTTGAGGCACACAGAACCCCACACTTACACTGCAGATGTATCTTAGTAATGAAGGGTGAATGAAAGAATTTGTTTGCTGTGTCACTTGGGGTACAGATTGAAAATGTCTTAAATTGACATCATTTAGAAGAAATGAGGCTATAGGTTATTAAATATCAACTTTGTGCCAGCAAAATTAAAGACACTAATTTATTTTTATAACACTTTCAAGTATGATATGGCATTTTATTCCTTGATAACCTTTCAATGTTTAACCCCATTTAATTTACATACATAGTTAGCAGCTCATTAACAGCTCATTAGAAACACCAGGAAAAACATGGGACAAAAACAAATTCAGTGCAGCAGAGGTGACCAAAATTGTATTTGGGAAATTATACAGAAATTTCTGCTTCTAAATGACAAATCTATGGTATTTTGCCAGCACTAGGCCTGCAGGGCTCATGGTTATTACATGAAAATAGTAAAAATAACTCAATTTCTATAGCTGACTCTTCTAGTATTTATTTAGACAATACTAGAGGGCAATGTGCTGAGAAATGATTAAATGACACAACGCAGGGAAGATGCAACATAATGTAAACATTGCCACAGGTACGTGCTGCATTAAACACTGCAACCTAGCCCACTCATAGAATGATATACAGTTCCCCAAAATTATGCTTTGCTAAAGTACTAGTCCTTTTTCAATTTTTAAATCATCTGTTTTATCATAAAAAGCAAATGTGCGTAATTTAAAGCCATAGAAGTGACAAAAATTGATGTGCCAGGTCAGATCACAGCCTACATAGCCCAGCAAGCTGTCTCCATCGTTGAAGAGGAGCAGAATTTTGAGAGAGGGTAGATAGTGTTGACATCTTTCCTTGGGTATACCTTCTGGTAAATACCAAGTTAGAAATTTTCCAGGCGGGATTACTGCACATCCCTCCAGACTGCCATGCTGAATAGTGACTAATGGGCCTATCTTTCATGAGTCTCTTTAATCCTTGGCACAGAGTCTCTGTTTATACAGTGAGAATAACGATGCTGACTACTATCATAAAGCACTATTATATCCATGGAGGGAAATACATGAAATATTGTTATCACCTTCTCATAGGACTTTGGAGGGATCATAGAAATGAGCACTGCTGGGAAACGCAGCGCACACTGGAACTGGAATATGACAGCACAGCACAAATCTCATCAATAAATCTCAGATAAAGTATCAAAGTAGCAACACCCACAGAGTTGATTTAAGAGAAAATGAAGGTAAATTGGTCACAGAGCCCACCTAAGAAAGTTCCCATAGTAGAAAATAAAACACACATTTCCAACAAGGATCTCAATTTCCAAATGCCAAACTCTGTCAGGTTCTCTAAACCCTCTGCAATTCACCTGCTAATGTACTCTGATAAGGATGGAGTACGCTTTAAATTTGAGGGTGGCCCTCTCCAGTTCTTCCTACCTCTCTTCCAATTCTCCTGGAAGGGATCTCAGTTGTCTCTTGGTCCTTCCTCATTCTCAGCACAATCCTTCAATTCTCTATATAATCTCCAAGCTTTTCTTTCTATTACACCAAACTCTTCTGCTGTATTTCATAAAGTTTTTTCCTGCCTCCCAGCCTTCTTCCTCCCACTGCTCCCAAATCTTGGAAGAGAAAATAGTTTTTACTCACCTATTCTGTCATTCCTGAATCTTGTGACACTACTTTAAACAGTCATTTCCTCAAATCTAGATTGTCTAGAACAGTCTTGATAAGGTACTTGAAGATAGTCTCACTCGCATACCTTCCCTTTCCTTAGTGTTGTTTCTCATTTTTCCACTTGATTATATTTAAAGTTTTAAAAAACCTTGCTATCACTGTCTTCTCTGGTGGGCATCCAGCCATGGTGTCCTCTCACCACTTTGCAAAAAAATACATCTAATTTCTTTCCTCTCCTTCCCGATCTCTCTATATTCTTTCTGCTGTATCCGTTTGGCTTGTTCCATTGTTCTCAAGTGTATTTTTCCAGTTAATCCAAACTATTTCTAAAAACCAAACCCAGCAGACTCACCTTTAGGAAATGAATACGCATCTACTCTACAGAAAAGTCACCACACCAGGATATTTAGCTAACTGAGGTTCCACAACCACGTGCAAGTGTAAACGTGTGCATGTGTTTGACCATCCGTACCTTACAGGCCACCTCCATCTTCCCGTGCTCAAGCCAACCTGCTGTCTTCCACCCAGATCTGTTTTTTGTGGGTTGGTTTTTATTTTCTTTCAACCAGGTACCAACACAGCAGCTGCTTCAGCTCTCAGCAGCTCCTCGGTGATGCCATCTAACTCAAGAGATTTCCAAGTTGCTCAGACATCAACGCATTTTTTTGTCTGCCTTCCTCTCCTGCACCACGGACAGGAACCAGGCAGCTCAAGACACCCTCAGCAAGGGCCTCTCCGGGAGGCGCAGCCCCGAGCCGAGCGCTCAGCCCCGGGGCCTGGGCTCAGGCCGCTCGTTCCATGAGGCGGCTCGAGGCGAGGCGGCTCGAGGCGAGGCGAGGCGGCTCGAGGCGAGGCGAGGCGGCTCGAGGCGAGGCGAGGCGGCTCGAGGCGAGGCGAGGCGGCTCGAGGCGAGGCGAGGCGGCTCGAGGCGAGGCGAGGCGGCTCGAGGCGAGGCGAGGCGGCTCGAGGCGAGGCGAGGCGGCTCGAGGCGAGGCGAGGCGGCTCGAGGCGAGGCGAGGCGGCTCGAGGCGAGGCGAGGCGGCTCGAGGCGAGGCGAGGCGGCTCGAGGCGAGGCGAGGCGAGGCGGCTCGTCCCCACCGGCGGGGCTCGGCGGGCAGCCTGGCGCCTCCCCGTCCCCGGGCCGCTGCTGCCACCTGCTGCCGCCGCCGGCCCCTCCCGCCCGCCGGCCTACCCGGGCCCGCAGCTCGGACGCCCCGCGGCTGCTTCCGGCCCGGTTCCCGCCTTTCAGCAGCGGCAGGCCGCGCTGGGCCGCGGCAGCCGGCTCGCCCTCAGCGAAGCGCGCTGCAGGCTGCACGGCGGGAGAGTGCCCGGCTTGTTGAACAGGGGCTTGTGTGCGGTCATTCGAGGGCTGAACTACAACAGCGACTGGAGAATAAGGATGAAAATAAAAGAGGCAGTACGGCTTCAGTGAGATTGTTTGCCAGACAGCTAGCAAAAGCTTAAAAGTACTGAAAATAAGTTTCAAAGGTAAATAGACTTAAGCCTACTGAACGTGGGTTTGGGGGTTTGTTGGTTTGTGTTTCTGTGTTGTGGGTTTTTTTAATCTTTATAACCCCTGGACTAATTCTTCTCCAGGGAATCAATAAGTATCCCTGGCCAGTAAAATTACATTTGTTAAGTACAGCTGTTGATTCATTGATGACTCCTCATTTCAAATTAGTCTAAAAGGCTACACATACATTTAAAATTATTGCAGTTCTAAGCTTAAATCTGCAATAAAACTTCTCAGGAGAGCAAGAGGAGTTTTTTAATTTTAGGTCATTTACTTTTAAGCAATAGAGAACAAATTAAAGTAGAAGATAACCGCCTCTCTGAATTCTCCCACTACCTTAGCTATTAAGGAAATGTTTCTTACAAATTTGTGTAATTACATGGCATCTTAACCAAGCTGTAAATGCTCAAAACTAAAGTCTTAATAGAAGCTATACTTTGTTATTTAACTGACTGCCACACTACTGCTCATTGTTTACCACTCTAAATCCTCCTTTTCTACATGTTCAGATGTTTCTCATCCTAAAAACCTAATAGTATCTAAGTATAGCTGCTCTTTAATGAGCTCCCAGTGGATCACACTTAAGGCCTTTATGACATCTCTACTCCTCTTTTGCTCTAGTCTCTTGTCAAATTATGAAATAGTTTAAAAAAAATCTGACAAACAATTGTAACTTTTCTGCTTCAGTCTTACATTGATGATGTTTCTTTTCTACAGCAAAAAAAGGAGCAGCTTCCATGGCCAGTGTATGAAAGAGCAATTTCAGGTTCTGGCAAACAGAATAAATCTGTGCTGTAGCAGAGGAAGACAATTTGTTGTGATAAAGGGAAAGAAACTGAATTAATTAAAAGGTAAGCACATGCTATAATACAAGAAAGCAGAGTGATGACTACAGTGACTTGCAGCTTCTGCACAGTGGAAGTCACAAGTGTGTCAGAGTCTCCAAGATGCTTCTGCATGTCTCATTTCAATGAGGTATGCTCACGTACAGAATTTAGTGAGCATCCATGACCAAACACTGTGGACATTACTGTGAGTAAATTTAACTCTTGGTATGGAAGTTTACTCCATGGCTTTGCACAGCTAACTTTATCTATGCACATAAATATATTTTATATTCTTGCCCCTAGATGCCACATCATTTTAGCCAAAAATACAGATACTTTAATCCATCTATTCCATTCAACCCCTATTTTTTTTTCAATTTCAGCAACTGCTTTGAGTGTTTAAATCAGGAATTTACGTGAAGCACACTCTCAGCTAACAATCCAGATACTCCTGACGCCTTGAAACATGACATCAGGGAGAAATCTAAGCCCACCACAGTTCTTTCCTTGGATCAGAATGGCTTCAAACCATTACTGAGGAGCTTTTCTAGATTTGCACCAACTTAAATCACACCTGAACTCAAAACAGACTGGAAGAAGAGTTATTGACAGTAAGTTATGATTCCAAAATTGTAATGTACCCATCAGTCTCAGTAAATTTAGGATCATTTCTACTGCACATCAGCTTTAAAATACAATGTGGGTGGGAGGGGCAGATTAAGAGTGATTTCAGACATAGTACGGAGGGGAATCATTTAAGCTGGGCTGGGCATAGACTCACGTTCACTTATGTGACCATCAGAAGTGACACTGGATGACTGCATTCCCATTACACAATATATGCAGTGACCATTGCTCACTGCTATCCAACAAAAAGCAGTTGAAACCCTGCCATGCCACAGGAGAAAACACAGCATGAAAGCGGCTAGGGTAAGATGTCAAAAATCCCAAGGAATAGAGAAATTTAGCACAACAGAGATAAGAAAGGACTAAACTAATCATATAGGCATATGAGATCATCATAACTTTAACCTTCTATACAAAAGCTCTTGAAAATATGAAGTATGCAGATGTCGGTGCTTGGAAAATAAAAGCCTTCATTTTAAAATCGTTGCTCTAAAGTGAATACAGAAATAAGATATACAATGGGGATCAGACATGTACCGAATTTGGTCCTTGTTCCCTGTTGCATATTTGTTAAGAGATTTCTTTTTATTACTTTTTAATTCATTATTGTAAGTGTAATCTCAGTCAAGTCAAATCACTTCATTAATTAAAAGGGATTGAAAAGGTCCTTAGCTACCAGATTCCGCACAGGCCCAGCAGCTCAGGCCTGTTTACAGGAGGTCGTATTTCATTTGCTGCCTGTGTCAAACCAGTACCCGTCAGGCCTTTGCCAGGCCCCAGAGACGCGCCAATCAATGTCTGCTCGCTAAAGCCCCTCGCATGAATCCATTTAAGCGATGTGGATGCTTCCTGTCGAAAAAAGAAATGGTCTCTTGGTATCTCTGATAGAAATTAGCCATGAATTAAAAGAGAAGCACAGTTGTTTTGGAAGAAAGCCAGAACTAGAATTAATAGGCCATCTGAGCCTCTTGAGTGTTGAATCCCATTTGTTAGCAATTCTTTATGAAAGGTTTCCCCTCCCTACATCACTTGTGACCAAACCCTGTATGCTGTCTACTGAAACTAAAGTAATTCAGTTAAATTTTAACCAGCTGGGAAAATATGAAAAAAAAAAAGAGACTATCTTTTGTCCAACATAATTTTAGAAACTTGCTTCATATTTGTACTACAATAACCCATTTGCCCTGCTTTTCCTTTAAAATACACATTTCCTCATGACTCATCATGTCTCCGTGCTTGGATGTAGCAAGACCGCTGACACAGATGGAGTTGCACTAGACATGAGTTTGGCTCAATGTAATTTCAGTAATTTTGGCAGAATCCTGTAAAGGCTTTCACTGTACATTTAATTACTATTATCCTGTGTGAATGGAATAATCTATCTTGTTGCCAATTCTCCTAGTCTCAAAAGCTTTGCATATAAGTTTAGAGGCAATGAAATTAAAGGCCTTTTAGAGGTCTTTAATCTTAAGGTGCTCCAGACTCACGTTTTTACAATTTGGTTTCCAAAGTGAGTTGAATTTTCTCCAATTTTTGGTGTCTCAAATTTAGGAATTATGAGGGGACTTGTTTGTTTGTTTTCTTTCCAAAACATGACATCAAATTCTGGTCTAATTACTAAAAGCTTTAGGTTTTCCAGAAAACTGAGTACCCATTTTTCTCAGGAAACCTTGTGAGGACTTCTTGAGCAGGACATCTCAAAAATACACTGCTGACAGCTAGGCTGCTCGATCCCTAAGTGAAGCTATATGATCTGGAAGCAGGCTGTGATGTACTAGGTGGACCTCAGTATCCAATTACACAGGAAAAAAACCCCAAAATATAACAACTCATTTATGTTCTCTTCAGCCTCCTTGTTTCTTTCAGAGTTTTGCTATATTTACCTGAAGTATCATACTTCTCTTTACAGACTGTAATATTTACTATGATCTTTTTCATTCTATTTGTATAATCTCTAGAACAATAAGATATTAATCCAAGTTGACGTTTTGTATGCTCAGGCTATGCAAATCAATAATTTGTTAATAATATTTACAAGCATCTAGTTGGGAATATGATTAGATTTAGAATCATCAGCTAGCTCAAAGGATCTCGCTGGGTGATAGTGAACACTTGGAGCAGTAAATGGTGTTTTTAATAATTTGTTCAGAACATGTTGATTTTGGTTATAGGGAAGGTTAAATCTGACCTTTACTGCCTTCTCTCCTGCAGACAAGTAGGCAGTTTTACAGCTTATTCTCTCTTGCAGACACATACACCACATGAACTTGCAGGACAGAGGACACAATTTGTGTAATTTAATTTTTAATTGTGACTGGGAAGAATTTTCTGGTTTCTCTAGACAGAAGCAGTCAAGTGATTATTTGGCTACTTCCTGACTTCTCATTTGTACTCATTATTTTCAAAGGCCCTTTTTTAAATTGATTATGTTTTGAAGAACAAATAGCAGAATTTTAACAAACGTCTCTGCCAGTCTTAATTCTAATTGCAGTATCATTTCATCATTTAGTAAGTCTTGGCAAAAATACCCCACACATTAGAGCACACGAAGAGTCTTGTAAACAACCAGTCTGCCAGGCATCAGCTCTAATTCATTTTCACTTGATTTGCATTGTCTGATTTCATTAACAATCAGAAATTAGCCATTTCTAAACAGTCCATCATATAAATGTTGTTGTTCTCTGAAGGAGACCTTTCTATTTAATCGTCTGTGATCTGCTCATGTATTTGTCACAAAAAGAAAAGCACACAACAATTTACTAGCCACTTAAGGAGAAGGGAAAAAAGTATTGTCTTTATTTTTTATTATTTTTCAGCTATGATATTTCAAAGCTTTAATTGTGACTGTAAAACAAGGCAATAGACACAATCCCATGGAAAGGATTCAAAGCATCTTTTCCTAGTGGAGATGGAGCACCATAAAAACAACTGTCCCACACACGTTTAGCTAATGAAACAGGCTAACATTTGTCTTCATTACATGGCCAAAGTAACAAACAGGAATATTTAGAAAGTCCTAGATTTTGCCTTAACAGCCTGACCTCATGTTTATACCTGATGTGTGCTAAAAAACCACAGCCTTCCTGAAAATCTCTTCTTCAGGTCGCTGAAGTTACTTCAAGGATGCACTGACTAGTCTTAAATCGAGGAGAAAGGACTAGGTCAGAGTTTTGAAACATCAGGTTGACGCAGGATGGGCAATGAACATGGGTAAGGGCAGGAGGAGAATACCATAGCAACAAGACTCCCATCAAGTACTGCACCAGCCCAGTCAAGTGTCTGTTCTCATCCTCACTCAGAAAAGGGGGAAAAGAAAAATGCACTCAGTCCAGCTGTACCAATATTGGCACATGGGCACAAGGAAGAGTTCTTAGACATAAATGGAGCACAGGCTCACAGTGTGATGGAAGTTGTCTAATCTCAGTTATTTCCCAGAGCTCATGTAGAGGCAAACAAAAGAACCCACAGCAGAACAAAGCGAACCATGAAGGTTTCATTACTATTATTCCAATTTAAGGTCAAAGAACAAAAAAAAGTAGAAATAGAGATTTGCTTGGTTACAGGTTATAAGGAATCTAGAATCCAGATTGGCTTTTAGAATTCCCAAATGCTACCACTCCTGCATGTGTCTCCATCACAATGCTTGGTGGCCCTTCCTGTCTATGCAGCTCAGTGAGACAATAGTTCACAAAGCACATAGATACACAATGTCTATAACACCTTGTTCTGGCCAACTGCTTTGGTTTGCTTCTATGAACCTTGTGCCAGGTCACAAGAAACTATTCTGTCTGCTAAATATACTCTCACAATCTCAGCTTCTGCACTGTAAGCACCATGGTCCAGTCTGATAGTTCTCTATAGGCCACAGAATACTGTACATTTGTACTTGCCCAATACAGTTTGTCAGGTTTCTCTTTTAATTTTTCTTATAGTCTCAAGCTAATTCTTTTCAAAGGGCTATTTTTGGGTTTGCTGTTTTCCCCCTCCTTCTTCCCTCCCCTCAAGAGAATTCAAAGGGATTAATTGATTTGAAAAGGTGTTGATGCTATTAATGCGGCTATTATTTCTAGTGAGGCTCTGATAAGAGCATGGATCATTGCTGCAGAAATAAATATGAACTAAATAACATTGTTTTAAAGACATCAAAAGTACCAAAGTGGCTTCAAAGCCCCATTCCTGCCTTTCAGAAGTGTATACAGAATACTTACTAAGTGCTTCTACAGTAAAAGTAAAGCAAGAGGCATGCCAGGAACAAATATCACTTGTCAATAGTCAGAAGTGTTACACAAAGTAAAGATATTTCATGACACAAGCCAGCAGAAACGGTCTGTCTTCATATGGCTGTAATTCTCTGAAAGGTAAGTAGCACACACGATGCATGCAGCAAGCTACAGAGATGGAGTATTTAGAGTATTTTTATTTTAAGCCACTGTTATTTCAGCCAAATACAAAGCAAATCTGAAAGTGAATGAGAAGTTAAGCCAGTAAATGGGCTGAAGAATACACCTGAAGTCTATAGGGACTTTTACAGATACAAAGAGTGGAAATATTTTATCTCATCTTTTTCAGAAGTAGAATTCAAGTAGATACAGAGCAGCCTCCACTTCCTTAGCCAAATCAAAGGCATCCCCAGAAAAGGCTTTTTGTACTTTCCTTTTCAACAAAGCTGAAACGTTAGAGCCTTCAGCTGGATCTCATCTTTCCTGAGAATTTATGCTGTGCTGAGGACAAAGCAGAAGAGCCCCTTGAGCAACTGAATTTTTGCATGCATAGTTTAGAGCCTGTACATTTTGCTATTAGTCAAATCCTTCTCATACCATAACTGCAGTCAACTTTAGAACTTTTATTACCATCAGGCAAGGCTAAATACAGTATGATAGCAAACATCATAGATACAGCTGTGAAGGACCTTTATAACACTGTAAGCCAGAGAACTAATTTATTCTGACTGCAAATAAGCAGCACACCAATTTCCCTGTCTCTACACAAGCAGTTCTGGAAGCAGGAGGTCAAAGTTCCCAGACACCCGTATCCTGCACACCTAGTAGATCATGTACCAAACAAATTTCTCCTATGGTTCATAAGGAGTCTTGGCTACAAGGCCTACATCACTACTACTATGTGATGAGAGTTGCACAGCAGCCTTTGTGTATGCTAGGGTACTAGCAATATCTGCTTTCATGAAGTATCTAATTTAATATTTTGAGACTACTGTGCTTCCAACCACTTAGTTCAAAATTTATTGTCAGGAGATGAGGTATGAGAGGACAGGTGTGTAGAAAAGGCCATGTCTGCACAGAGAAAAAAAATCACAGGGATTGATTCTCCAGGAAAAAAAAAAAAAAAAGAGAATGGCAGTGTGGCTGCCACCCATGACCTGCAAAGTGACTTTCTAAACTTCTCAGTTTTACCTCTTTAAAAGGTGTGACACACACCTTGGCATCTTTCTGATGATGGAATTTAACACATTGACTTCAGAGTCTTTCCATCAGCCCGGTCAGAATGGTGGGAGTGTTATCAGTTGCAAACAAGAGAGGAACTCTTTAGAGGGAGAGTCACCATCTGCTATTCAAAGTGACATAGCAAAAGCAATGTCAGATGAAGGTAGACCCAAGTAGGACTCTTCTCAAATTTCCTTTGAATGTCTCATCTCTGAGTAACTGCACTCTACACTGCCCTGTGCAAAAAAAACCCACAAAAAACCCCAAACAACCACCCCCAAAAAACAACCAAAAAAACCCAAAACACCAAAGAAAAACCACACCAAAAAACTATACAAACAGAGCTACCTATTGTTTGATTGTCATTTAAGAAGAAAGTCTTGTACCATGTGGCATTTACAGCCACTTCAAGGTCTCTTTATACTTCCAGGGCAGTTGAACAGACATTTATGTACATGTGAAGAGTGAGCTCTTCATAATAAGGGAGCATGGTCCATGGCAGTTCAAGCCTAAGACCCATAATTTGTTTTGTGCACTTTTATCACTGGAGCCAAACTAAGGTCCCAGTTCAGCAAGGCACTGGGAATGTACAAAAACTCCATCCTAGCACTGTTCAGCAGAGCACTAAAACTAGCTCTTTCCAGCCCTTCAGAGTGCCCAAACTGCAAATATTTCCTATACTCAGGTGCCAAAGACTTCCCCACATTATCACCTAAGATGCTGTTCAGGTTCACTGGGAAACCAAAATAGTTCCAATGAACAGCTAAAAAGCAATTTTTCTTCTCATTAGCTTCCTTTCCCCCCCTCCTCCTTATGTTTCTTTGTTTCCTTCTCCTTCATGCTATAGCAGACTTTGGCAGCACTGCAGAATGCTGATGAGACACACACTTACTGGGTGAAATCCCAACCCCTATTTTTGGCCAGTACCTGGCATGAACTGCCTGCTCTTTGAGGACTAAGGGAGTCTGCTTATCAGGCTGTCTTGAAAAGTTAAATGCTTCATTATATGACTCACCAAAAAGCTTGCAAGTTTTACAAAACTAACACCACATTAACGACAAACTCCAGCAACCCTTTGAGGATTCCCAGCAGTAGGGCACCAAGATGGCTTTTCCTTTGAGAGTACAAAAACCATAACAAAGCATTTTTATTCCATCTCTAAAAACAAGATTAACACTATATTCCAAACCCACTCCTGCTACTTCTGAACATCAAGACTCAAAGCAAAAGGTTTTTTATTCCATTGAATACTTAAATAGATTATTCAGGAAGTATTTAAGTTTAGTAGTGATAGCATTTTTATACTGCCCTCTCTTATTTGAAAGAGGAAAAATTTGGAACCCCTGGCAAATAAGGTTTGCTAGAGGTACTGTTTGCCACATCAGGTAGAAGGCTGGAGTGCGGGCAAAACTGGCTGTTCTTATCTAACCTTTTCTGATCACTAACCTACCTATTCTAAATATGACTTCGTAAAGGAAGAGAACTACAGAACAATTTGAAGGTATTTCCAGAGACAGAGAAAGAAGTCAGACCCCATTCACTCATCTAAAGTGAGGCTTCTAGCCCTTTCCTCCTGGCCTTGAAAGCTTCTGGATATCCCATCCCCTTCTTTGACATCTGAAACAAGTGCCAGGCTACTCCTGCCATGGGAAGGGGTCTGACTGCTGGGAGCTCAGATTGGGTGGGTTTCTCTGTTTTGCTTTGTTAACCTGATGAGCACAGTAGTTTAACACAGGGAACTGTCAGCAGGGGAATGTGCTTCATTCTCCAGTCACCTCATTTTGAGGTTTAGTCAGCAGCTGTATCAGAGCCATTTTAATCAAAGAGGTCACTAAAGGATTTTCTTTTTACCTTGAAAAAGATGTGGTCAGGACTTTACCTGAGCTGAAAGGTTTGAATTTCATTAGGGCTTTAAAGTGTTTGGGTTTTTTTTTCTCCATCCAGATACAACTAGCACCTTTTGTTCAACACATCAATATAGCTATTTGCATAAAGTATTGATTAGAAGTCATTATAATCACAAAATGTTAATTACACCAATTAATTCACAATCTGTTTGTACCTTAAGCTTGTTTGCTTTCAGCACAGAAGGTTAAAGCAAGAGTGAATCAGTCTTGGCTTTCTCTCTGGGGCAACTTTTTATACATTGAGGTCTCTCATCCTGTAAATAGCATTTTTTTCTGTACAACCAGGCTTTTTCCTCAGTATTATTTCGTAGCTCCCCACACTATTTCAAGTATTACACAGGGATACCAAACCCTTGGTCCCTTCATCACCAAGCAGGTTCCTTACAGTCATAATTAATCTGTGGTTTTGTAAATAATGGAGAACAAGAAAATGTTCTCATGTGCCCCAACTATCAGATGGGAGAAGTGATTCTGTGGGACTGGTACAAACTCGGAGTGCTGAGCAGTCCTGAAAAATCGGATCCTTCAGTGTTACTGATCTGATTTCATTCCCCACTTTCTCTTCTACAGAAAATGTTATTTAATCAGTTTGTGGAGACACCTTGATTCCTGCAACATCATAGCTTCTGCTCCCAAGGATGGCTGTGTCATGTTCACTCTAAATATATCAGTGCAATCCCATCATGTCATTTTTAAGGATGTTAGCAGCCTTCTTATTCTTATTTCCCAAGAAAAACAAAATGACTGTCATGTCCCTATTTTTACTTGTGCCTCCTCATCTTCCTCTGTCCAAGCAATTTGGTTTCCCTCTTAAGCATTTAGAAAGTCTAAAACCAAACAAATTAAAAAAAAAAAATACACTTTCTCTACTCACTGGAGCATACACTTCATTAAAGCTGCCTTTGTCTCGAGATCTTTTAAGGGAAGCACAATGAAAGACAAGTTGTCTGTATATAACCCAGCCATTGCTCCCTGTTGGCTATCCTGACCAGGACAAGTGGGAAGAGGGAATTTTGCATTTTCTTTGCACTGTTAGGTACAAAGAAGGTAGCATTAATTTAATAATGTCAGATCTGCAAAGTACATGGAAAGAAGGAAATTTTATCTAAAAAAACCTATTCAATCCCTAGGGGGAAAAAAAAAAATACTTTGCACTATACAGACCTATCCAGGAGCAGCATGTAAAGAATGTGCATTCACTAGAGGCAGGTTTTAACTTATAATAGTACTTCTTATGACATGAAAGTTAGTGCCATGTAGGCACAGACAATGAGTCCACTTTCCCCATCCCCTTTCTTAAGCTGCCAGTAAAGAATGATTATATTTTTACAAAATATTCCTTGGATCAAAATACTTGGTGTGCAATATTTAGGGCAGTATTATAAAGCTCTGTTAAAAGTATTTTAAAGCTTTGCTTAAAGCGATATTATAGCCTCAAATTGAAACAATAGGCTGATGCCTGAATCATTCAATCCTGATTGCTGCAGTGCTTGGTTTGGAATGGTGATATGTACAGGTGTTTAAAGGCTTTACCACTGCCTGAATAGGAAAATCACTTCAATGTAATGTGGCAGCCACCTATAAGCCCTGCTTATCAAATGCACCCAAAGATCAGCTCATGAGGGATAACTTTCATGTATCAAGATTGCAGAATTCAGAATACCAAACTATAAAGTTTCACTGAGCACACTATTTCTCCACCAAAAACTAGGTAGTATTTGTCAGCTCCATGCAGCATATCCACTATTTCAGCAAGACTCATTACTGATCCCCCAAGCCTTTTCCACATTTAGGCCAGACATTAGATACCTGAACAGGTAAGTCCCCTCTATTGGCCAGTATAAGAAGCTGCAAAGTTCAGATAAAAACACTGAAATGAAAAGCATCCACTGAAGATATTGTGAGATAGATAACTAAACTCAGGCTGAGCTTCTTTGATTTCCCACATATTGTTCAAATAAAGAAAATGCCGATGTGAGAGACAGGTCTGGAGCTTAAAATACCCTTCTGTGATTATCAGAGCATTGTAATATTAACTCTGCTGAAGAACAGTTTGGACTTTGTGCTTGCAGAACTCAAAGAAGTCATAGGTCAAAACTGCCAAAGTTGTGTAATAACAGAATACATGTAAAAATTCATGCAACAAAAAGATTTAGAATTAAATAGCTGAGGTATCAGTAGAACACTCTCTAGTTAATATGGTTGATACAACAGGGGAAAAAAAAAAAAACGGTTTCTATAGGTTTTAAGATCAAAGAGAAGGTTTTTTGTTTGTTTTTAAACCCAGAAACAGATTAACAATGTCTTTTGTAAAAAATCACAGGGTTCTGTGCTACACTTTGGAAAGCTGGCTCTCCTAAGCTAACCAGCATTTCCAAGTAAATTAGCTACTGTACAGTACTCATGGTAAAGGCCAGTGAAAAACAGGGCATGCAAACTGCATAATACCAGAACTCAGAACGTCCTGACAGTTTTAGCTTTTGTTAGTAGACCACTGTATTTTAACAACTAGAAAGGTATTTTTATTGTAAAGGTAATATCTCTTTGGAGACCACTGTATTATAATAACAGACATAAGGCAATGTTCTTTAATATTAAAAGACATTTTAAAAACCACACCCACCTTTCTCTCCCTCCTTTTGGAAGGGATTTTGTGTCTCACAGAAACCATCTGGCTAAAAGTAATTGAGTGCATAATCCTTTGCACTTACATCCATGCCCTTCCAGCACCATTTCTTTAAAGATGAAAGTATGGGGATCTGGCTGTAGGCCCAGTCAAAAGGGGAGAAGCAAGTGAATAGAGCTGAGAACCACACAGCCCAAGCCTGCATTAACTACTCTATACTTCCTTTCACTTTACCTTGAAGAGCAATGGCAGCAGCTGATGAGAACCTCAGAGCCACAACTCCAGTGGCATTGGAGAAGAACAGTGAGAACTCAGTCCTGAAAGATACATCTCTGGCCTTCCACACATCCCCAGAGGCTGGAAGATTTGGGCAGGAATCAAACCTATTCACTGAAGAGTTTTGTCTTGTTACACTCCCTTGTTTCTGTGGGAAGAGATTATCTGCATGAGGAGCACTCAAAACACCAGACTACTAATATCCTCTCAGCACTGGAAATCTTGACCATCCATCAGAGGATTATCATAGACTAGTTCATGAATGAGTCAGACTACTGACCTGATATCATTTATGAGTTAGGGCAGACACAGATATTTCATGCAGGTCACACAAAAAGAGCATACGATTTTCTGTCATGATCATTTATGAGGTCCTGACCTTAACGTAGCCTTTCTTTACAGTGCCTACAACTTGTTTTCTTTGGCAATTCCCTTGAATTAGCTTTTTTGCTTAGCTGTCTGAACTAATTTTTCTCACATATAAAAGCCTTTTCATGAAGCTAGAGAACAGCTTTGCTTCTTACCTTTAAAAAAATCTCGGCTTCTTTTCCTGTGTATTGATACAATTTCATAGTGAGGACAATTTTACATAAACTATTTTCCACTCCACTGAATGTTATGTCAGTCTACATGAATATAGTTCTTGGTTGATGCTAAGGCAAAATATTGCTGTAGGTGCTGTATTTCCATGAATACTATTCTTTGACTTTTTAATAGATTCATTCCATGCATGCTATCAGTAGCGAGTCTTACTGATGGACCTGTATTAAGCTGCCAGCATAATTTCCTCTGTTGTCCCCAGAGCCTTCACCTATGAGTTGAAGGGAAAAAAAGATCACTAACTCTTCTGTACTTCAAGGCAACCAAGTGATCAAGATGGAGGGAGAAGCTCCAATGATTTGAAAAACTCCAATCAGTAACACAAACAGAGAAAGGGAATTTGAGACTTAAAAGTAGTAAGTGGCAAATGGGGATTTTTTTTTTTGTCTGTTAAAAAAAGCCAACAAAACAAAAATTAAAAAACCCCAAAGCCATTGAAATAACAACAACACAGAATGGCCAAATTCATAGCCAGCTGTAGATATTGGTACATTCAATAGTTGTAAATTAATACCAGGTCCAGTAAAAGTATAGCAGCTGTAAGTTTTTGATAGCATACCAAAAATCCCTATTATTGTAATGCTAATAATGCAGAAGATGAAAGACAGCATGACTTTACCAAATTTAAGACTCCATTTGGCTCACATTGGGACACACATTTTGTTCTCTTCTACATTAGTTTAAATCTAGTTTTTGAGTAATTGACTCCAGGGTTATATTCTTCTAAAGGAGACTAAAGATCAGTGCTGCCTAGACTTGTTTCTGGAAAAGGCCCAAGAACACCAGCAATAGCTACATATTTTATTCTAGCTTTTCAGCATGTTGGGAGCAATTAAGCAAAGTGCATTAAATCCAAATGCAGTGACTTTGATTCTTCATAAACATATATCTAAACCAAATTTTTCCTTGGCTTTTTAGAATTTGTGATCACTGATATATTCTTTTTTGACTTTGTCTGTTTTGTAAATGACTAGTTATATGCCTTATGAATATACTCTCTGTGCCTTAACAGTCCCTTCAGCCTTGTAGGGTTTCTGAAACATCATACAAAGTTCTTCCTATTTTTATAAAGACATCCATTATAAAAGAAACTGAACTTCTGAGATGCAAGTTTTGTCACTTTCTGGAAATAACAAACCCATAAAACTGTATTTTCAGGCTGTGCGATCTTTGTTTTGAGCCACTGACAAATGTAATTAGCAAATAACACATACTGCCTTTAATCAACTAGTTTGAATGATTATACAATAAAACACCACAAACTGAAAATAAGTTCAGAGACAGTTCTGTCCAACTTCATATTTACCTAGGCAAATTGTCACATTTTAAAAGCAGTACCAAAGAGATTGTGCTAATACAACTTAATTGCAAGAACAAATACCTTAGGAAAAGATTTTGTCCAATTCCTGTTCCATTGTCCTAGAAAGATATACCTGCTAATTTAATTCAGGACAAGAACAGCGTAAGGTACGGCTGCTTGTTTTGTTTTTGTTTGTTTTTGTTTTCCTAAAAACCATCTTAAATCCTTCTCTAGACAGGACTGCTGCAAATCTGCTCTGACTAATGGATATTCTCAGCTTTGGTTTATTGCTCCTAAACATTTTTCCCCTGGTTGTTTTTCACGTTTAACATGTTTACATAAGTAAACACATTTACCTTAAATTCTATTTTGCATTGAGTAGTCTCTTCACTGAGAAGTGACCAAGTTCAGTTTTTCCTCTTTCTCCCTCACATGGCTATTTTATAGTTCTTCAACATCGGTACCTTCCACAAAACTGAGATGCTTTGTCCAAATAATCGTTAGCACGCACTTTAACTTGTTACTAGGCTATTATATATCACAAATGGAAAATTACTTCAGAGTAAGAGTGAGCCAGGTTTTCAAACATTGGCTTTCATTTCTTGCACATGCAATTATTTGCTGGCACAATCTGTCACACACAGATGGCTAAATATATGATTGTACCTCACTGTAACTTACAGAGGCACATTAGAGGCTAGGCTGAAATTTTAGTCCTAAAGGTCTAACCTGAGCCTCAAAAAGCCCAGGATATTTAGAAGTAGTACATTTAGTTTAGCATATTATGACAAAGTAGTAATGAGGCAAACAATATGCAATATTATCGAAGTTCATCGTAATCAAGCTCACAAAAGGATGCATGACTGATGTAACGTCAGCCTTCATTGCTGAGCATTCTGTCAAGATTTCCGCATTTTCCCCTGTTTGATGCTCTTGACTATTAAAAAGCCTTATAAGCTAAGAGCATACACGCAAGCAGAAGAAAGATCAGGATATAAGTTTGCTCATTCATTCTCCCTTTTCACCCCCCTCCCCCCGCCCATCACTGTTGTTGGTTTGTTTGTGTTTTCCTCCAGTTAGCTTCCTGGTAATTTTATTTGATTCATCTTAAATTTTTACACTGGGAGAGACAGATGGGGAGGACTCATAAAGGAGATCTTAACAATCCAGTCATCACTATTCTGTTCTCTCACCCTCCCCCCTTTTAATTGTTAACAAAAAGAAAAGGGTCAAACTATAATAACTTGTAATTGAGTGAGCACAAAATACCTCCAACCAACCTCAGCTGTAAAACAGGCTTGTCTTTTGATGCAGCTGTATGTGGGGCAAAAGGGTGCTCCTAGGACCCAGGTTTGGCACTTAGTGTTTCTACACTGAAAAAATACAACTTAAATATTAGTAGTGCAAACAACTATCCTTGCCACATCTGCCCTAAGCAATATTACCTACAGTATTTGTCTGCTTTGTAAGGAAGTCTGCAATGTAAGTGATCCTAAAGCAAGCTGGAAGTATGACCTCCATCAATCTATAGTACATGCAAATGCTTAATTTAATTTTTCCATCAATTTCCAAATGAATGAGGCTCATTGTATGGAAAAATAAAAACAGCTTGGCCTTTGACTTCATTTGAGATTAGTCTTCCACATTAATATCCTCAACAGCGTTTCTCACAGGCTTTGGAAGAATTAGATGAAAAGTGTTCAGACAATACACAGACAATATCCATTTGGTCTTACACATTTCCACCCACACTTAAGGCCAACAAGGTAGAGAAGCATTTAAAGTGCATATTCAAATATCAGCACAATATGCCTCAAGGAGAACTGAAGGCATTGGTGGTAAAACCTTATTGAGATGTATTGTCAAACAAAACAAGAATACACAGAAAGATCAGAACTTCACTTCCAGCATGCACAGCCTACATAATACATTGGTAGCCTTGTCTCTTCTGCTAACAAGTTTTTCATATTTAGAGTTCCTGAAGAGAACCATTTAATTAAACACAGAGGTTGAGAGAGGCTGTGCACTACAATCTGAATTTCATTTTGTTTTGCATCTGTTGTCAATGAACATAAACTGTAGAGCTATTAAGATAGAACTTGGTGGTCTAAGTTTCACACTGCTTAAGCAAAGCCAGAGTTTAACTACACACGTAGCAACACTGCAATCAGCCAGGATATATGATTGGAGCATAGAGTCATATATGTGCTGGTCTTAAGCTAATTTAATCAAAGGGAAGAAACAGTAGAACACGCTTAATGTAATCTTAGGGTAAGCAGTAAGCCTGCAGCATATTCAGTAAGCCCACAGAGCCTGTGCTGCTGCCACCCATGCCTCTCGTGTGTACTGGTTGTCACAGAGATGGTTGCAAGTCCTCAATCCTTAGGGAGGATCTCTGCCCCACATAGACAGTTGGTGGGCAAGGCAGGAAGGAAGAGGGCTGAAAAGATATCAGCTGGCAAGACAAGTTTGCTGACCAGGTTGGCAAGACAGTGTCCAGTGCTCACCTGCTGACATGTGCCTTACATCAGCGAGAACAGGGGGTGATGCAAGAGTCAGGTGTTTGTCTCTGAGCGTCTCACACTGGGAATTTCCACCTAGCCAGGTGACAGATTTAATGCCTTTGTGTTCATCAGATTGTGCAAAGCATGTAATTACATTCAATTTTCATTCCATGCAAAGTGCACCACATTTGCTAAAGAGAGACAGGAGAGAAAAAAAACCCCTCATGTTGAGAGACTGAGAAATGGAACGGATGCATCTTTGACAGTGCCAGCATCTGGAGGCATTACTATTTTAATATTTACTTTGCCTGAAGTGTTTTATTTTAAAAATGTAATTCTTTCTCACCACTATAAAAAGGCAACACAATGTAGCAAATCATTTTTAAAGATTCACTGCTAATCAGGTATTTCAGAATAGTAAATTACATGCAGAAATGAGCCTGGCCCCAGTGGTGGTCAACAGCAGATGGGAGGGTAACAGACTCTACCTATAATGCCAAAACGTAAAATGCAGAAGTGAATACATGTGAAAAACTGGAAGGTAGCAGTTAGCAGAACACCCAGAGCCTTCCATCTTTGCCATCTTGTGACAGAAATATTATGGGCCACAAAGCTCTTGAAGTTTCAGTTCCAAAGTTAAAGTTGACCAAGAGTTTAGAGAGCCTAATTTAAATCTTTCCTTTTCATGGGAAGTGAACCAAATTCCAGCACAAGGAAACCAAAAAACATCAACTTTCCCAAACAAAAGCATCTTGCATCGTCTAAGGAGTTTGGCAGGCAAAGCCTCAGGTATAGTCAGTTTACACAGCTCTGACTTTTTACTCATGAGCAGATTCTTATTCTCCTTCATCGCCCATGATTTCTTTGTGTTAATGTCAGTAACGCCATTGAAACACCTTACAGAAAGCACTAAACTGAGGACGCTGTCGATGGGCAATGTCTTTCTAGCCTTGCCAGGACACATTAGGCAGCTGTGTGGCAAGTTGTGATCACAGAGAATAAAAGTGAAAGGGATTCCGCAAAGCCTTTCCATCAAAATTATTTAAGGGCATCAGCAGAGCTAGGAACTGCCTCATTTCATTGAGAAATGCAGTTATTTTCTAGTATTTTTTTAAACAACAACAAAAAAATAAAGTGAGCAGTTTCATTTCTCTTTTGTATACATAATTCAGTTTTCTTTGCCTGCCTAGCTCCAAGCAAAACCATTCCATTCTGTATATTCTTGAGCTGTGTATAAGCCTGCATATCCTTACCCATTTTTGCTACTCAAACTCTTTCCTCCGCTGTTTCCCACTGTCCTCAATAAAATTTCAGTTTCTCCTGGGTGGTACAACCCTACCCAGCATCAACGCAGGATAGCACGGTTTTCACCAAACAGTGACAGTTATACTGTGAAATGTCTTACTTGAATCTCAGACAGCAACAGGATAAAACTCTTTTCAACTCAATCTGATCAATTTATGCACTTCAAATACAAAAGCTTAAAAAATCCTTTTAGCAATCCCTCTGCCTTTCTGGTGTCGAACTGTTCTGTATTCACCCTAGTTTAGGAAGATGCCCAAGTAAGCCTTCCTTAACTTGCTGGCTACCAACTGACTGCTTTGCTGTAGTCATGGCTAACCATTTTGCCTCACAGTGATGTTCTCACTGCTTCCAGCAAAAGTGTTTTGGATCTGGAAAGCATAGCTGCTGCTCACCAGGCCTTCCCAGTCCTTCACCCTCACCATTTCCTTTTTCCTCTGCAAAGGAAGAGCACATTTCAGGGAAAGGATACCCTCTAAGTGAGAACTTGGAAAACACGCCACAGAAAACAGTTCAGTGTTAGAAAACAAAGAAAGCAGGAACAGCTGCCACCTCTACCAGCCCAAGGTATTAACGACCTTCAGAGTAACCCAAAATCAGAAGAGATCAGCTTTTGTTTGAAGACCTGGAACATCATATACTGCCAAAGGACCTCAGATTGCAGCAGAATACTGATAAGAGGTTATCACACTTTGAAGACTACTATACAGGAATTAAAGCCAGGCTGCCTGTGGCCATTTTAAACACTTGAGCTAGTTACTATCCAGTATGATTTCAGATACTCAGAGTAAAGACTGATGGCATATTTGTAATATACCAACGAGTCAAGCACACTGTAAGGTAGTAAAGACTGAGTCATTGTTTCCAAAACACATGGGTTTTTCTCTGGTACAGATAAGAGGAGGGAAACATGCTAACATTCTTTTTGCAATAGCAACAGGTATTCCTACACATGGCAAGGAGAGAAATCAAGATTATAACATATTTTGGTCTGGAAGTCTTCCCAATGACATTGTATCCCAGTGTTTTAGAATCCAACACTGGAGACAAGTGATAGCAGCAGCTACAAATGCACAGGAAGTGTGCTGAGATGCAGTTTCTTTTATTAACAGTATGGGTTAATAACTGATGTCAAGATGGCCAGCAAGAAACCTGACAGACCTTGCAACATGAAGATGATTGGCCTCTAGTTTTCACTATTCTGCTCCACTGGCAGTGACACAACACTAAATACATGACAGGAATAAGGGAAGAGGAGATGAGTCACAACTTCTTTACCAAAAATATTCTTCCAAGTTTACTTAATGAGGCCTCTTACTACATTAAGATATCACCTACCCTTAATAAGAGTAATTGTATATTGTGTCAAGAAACTTGTTTTTAAGTTACACTCACATTTTTGTGTGTAGAGACCCACAACAACTATTCCATCACCCAGGCTCCTTTCTCTCCCCCAGGAAATAAAAAGCTCTAAAAACATATTTCTGTTCCCAAGAGATGGAAAATATCCTGCAACATCCTCTCTCTCTTTATTCTAAGCATCTCCCAGACAACTTCCAAGTAAAATCTATTTTTTGCATTGGCAGCAATTGGTCTTCTCATGTTAGACAGTTTTTGGAATAAAATTATTGCTAAAAAAAAATCTTCAGAGAAGAAGAATTCTTCAGAAGAATGCAAAGGTGTTCTCCACTATTTTGCTAAAAATAGCAACCATTTTCTTTTTCACTTCAAATTGCAAAATTAATCACTTAGAAATGTAAAGCAGAAAGTAAAGAACCTTGACTCAAAATGTTTTAAATATTCCTCTTCCTAAAATTTAATAAGACTGAATTTATAACATCATTTAATAAAATGCAATTCATATCTTAATTAGGCAAACTGCACACTCCTACTTTGGAAGCACCCGTGAGTGTACACAGTTAATCTCAGCTTTATTTGCTTTTATTTAGTGTCTTTTATCTGTACCTTTGCTTTGGCTAGGTAAACTCCAAAGGGGTTTTTTTACCTCGTTTTTTCAGTCCCAGTAAAGTAAAAGATGACAGGTAATAATATAATGTGTGGTAGAAGGAGAAATGCTGACAGACATTGTGTTACTTTGCTTCAATTAGGCTCTAATTACTTCTTCTCTTCAATTAGAAAATCACATGAACCAATTATGCCAGATAATGTGTGCTTATCCTATTCAAACTGCACAATGGGTAAGGTCTATTCACATTGATTATCTTCAATTTATGCTTTTAGCCTTTTTTTCCCTTCAGTCTGCATGGCCCATTACAGTTTTAAAGTGGAAGCTCTTAAGCAGTTCACAGTATTATGATATCATTCATAACAATTGTTATGTTTTGATGGAAGAATAATTTTGATGCCTTGAATGCGGAGGGGAAAAATCTCTTTGGATTGAATGTATTCCAATTTTGCTATTTTGGTTAACAATATTCCCATGGTTTTTTAAATAAATACGATACAATGTGGTCTACTGTTAATGGACAGAGCTGAGTGAAATAGTTGGTTCTGTGGGAACAAAGATTTCAAAACCAAACACATGGTATTGAACACAAGAACTGCTCACTCATTGCCAGCACAGAAGTATCAGTCTTAAAAGCCCTATCTGGCCTCATGCATGAATCTGCAGAGTGGAAGGCAGTCAGCAACAGCAAAGCCACAAGTGTAAAACCTAAAAGTGGGGAAACCATAAGAATGTTTTCCTGCAGAATTAATAGGGGAAAACCAAGATGTAAATCCTCACCAGTCATAGAACAGTCCAATAGATCTGGATGAGCAGAAAATGCTGAGAAACAAAACTGAATATTAAAGGCAATTTAAATAATTTCACCTCTTCTTTTATGAGGATTTAAGGGATTCTGTTGATACATGGTTTTATCTACCCTTGTGCTCAACTGAGGAATTAACGCCTTTTAATTCTCCAACAGTTAAATACAGAATACACCCTTTGCTGTCCAGCAATCTCCAGAGATGGCCAAACACCAGGTAAGGTGTCATCTGGAATCAGCTGAACCTATCTCTGTCAGGGATCTCCATTTTTATATGATTATAACTAAGACATGTAAACAACTGCAGTATGTGTGAGACCTCCACTATTCTAAGAAGTTACTACAAAATGCTTTGGAAAACTCTGCTTTAGAACTTCCCCTCCCTCAACCCCACATGTTTTTGAAGTTCAGATCTAGTCCTACTAAAGTCAAGGTCTTAGTCACCTGCTTTCTCTGACAGCAGAATGAAAAGCAGCCAAGTTGATGTGAGCAAAAGTATTGCTCTTCAGAATCTTCCTGCCACTATTCAAAACTCAGTAAAATTCACTAAGTTTTTCTGAAGTTCAAGAACACTTGTCTAGCATTTCTGAGTTATAAAAGTGATAAAGAAATAGAAGTTAAATTTTTAAGATGCTTTTTGCACTCAAAAAAATAGAACAGATTTGTGTTTGAAGACTAGACTTTGATTTCTCAGTGGCTCACACCTCTTCTTCATTTGCTGGACTTTAAACATGGCAGCTCTTGCCAACTTGATTGGAGTGACTATAAAACCTTTAGAACTGTTTGCAGAGACTCAGACTGAATCAGTACTATTACCACATCTCTTTTTCATAAAAATAGTCAGTTTCTGTGAATTGTCTTGCAGAGAGTCAGCTGGACAAGCCAATTGGTTTTGGCTGAGCTTGGACACTTTGGCTGGGAGAAAGGTAAGGAAGGTCATTATTTGTTTTAAACATGAAGGACGCTAGACCACAATGAACTGGTAAACTTATTTCTCTCATCTAATAAAAATAAACCCAACTTACAGTTCCTGTCATTACACTGGCTTCTATCCAGAAGTAGAAATAGCAGTACCAAAAGTTCTGTGAGTTACTTTATTGCTAAAGAAAAATAAATCCTTCTTTCTAATCCAAAGGGCTGCATTAGTGGAGGGGTCATTCAAAAATGGCTTCTGTTGAGTTCAGACATGCTTTACCTTAATAGAACTGAAACTTCTCTTTATGTCTCTTCAGCAGTATTATGTGCTCTCCAACTGCTAAGGATAAGGAGGAATAAAATTAGACCTTGCCTATACTTGCAATTATTTGGGGGCAGGTATGCTACAGCAATAAAAATAAGGCCAGAGACACGAGGTAGCAATTCAGCAAGGGAGAAGTTTCCATGCACACAAAAAAAGGAAAGAAAACTCAGGTTTTAAAATGTATGTGTGCAAATTCGTCATCTCTTGGGTATTCATAACAGTTTAGAAGTGAAATGCAGTTTATGAGCATGAAGTATTCTCATGGTTGGTTTAAACTATTGTAAATTGCATTGGATTTACCCCTTATAAATACTACTTTAAAACAATTATGACCTATAAGTAAATGCTTTTACTTGAAATGTTACTTTTTATGGCAGACACTATACCGTTATCATACACCTCAAAGTTTCAGAAACAGATACAAGAAAGGCAGGATTTAAATATTTTGCCCTTGAAAAGATTCAAGTATGTAAGCCTCTTCTCAGACATTACCTGTTCTTGGTAATGGCACAAGAACTTTTGCATACAAATGGAAACACACTCACACAGAAGTCAACAGGGATCAAACAGCACAGCAGGGACGCAGACACCCAGAAGAAGCAGAAGTCAAGATCTGAAAGTTTTATAGCACGCATGGTTCCTAGTTTTAGATATGAAAAATAATTTGAAAGACTTAGGGTTTAAAATTACAATTTAACTGAAAACTTAGTTATGCTAAAAAATTCAGCTTTGAAATTGATTATTTGAAATTGATTATTTGAAATTAGTTTTAGCACTGAAAGGAAACCAGGTTGATGCAACTCAGGGTAAGAAAAAAAAATAGGATTTTTCTAGGCAGACAAACTCCGCAGTGATCATTCAATCTACTACAGTAGCAGATTTGGTTTAGGGGACTTTCATTTAACAATTATAATTACAAAACGGTATCAGTGATGAACACACTGTTGTGAATACAATGGTACTGTATTTTTAAACTACTGTATAATTCCTGGGCATACTTTGATGATTTTTCTGGCAGCTCACCTATTTTATAATTCAGCAGAAGGCTTGACAAGATGAGAAAAAAATGTTTCCTCCTCCCTAGATTTATATATGCTCAGTTATATTCATTGTTAGTGCTGTTCTGAACAACTTACTCATTGATTTATGGTATGTGCTCTGTAAAACCTTTGTAATGTTTTTATGTGCCCTGCATGAATCTCTTGCTTTAAAAAAAAGTTCTAACAACAGTTTCAGAAATCAGGTTCAGCCCAAAGTTATATAAGTTGCCTCTTTTTTTCATAAATTTAAAAACACACATATTCTTTGTTCTTCACCCTCAGGTAGGTAAAGGAAATGCCAATGCCTTACATCATGGGCCAATAAAACAACAACAACAAAAAAAGGTTTATTTAAAAAAAGCAAGTGAGAAAGTGACTCATGCCTTTAGCAGGCCAAAAGTTTTCAGTACCTCTCATGTTTCCCCTCAGTCTCTCTCACTGAAGACATCTGAGGTTGTCCATTTTGTCTGCTGTCCCAGGGACAAAGGATGAAAATGGAGACATGCATATCATTTCATCAAACAGCCTTCGGGTATGAAGCCAAATTAAATATATGTTCACATGCTCTGAGACAGTTTGGATCTCTGCCTTTTGTTGCTGGAAAAGGGTTTCCCCCTGTTCTAGCCCTCTTCTCAGAAAAGGCGACACGGAAAATAAGCCAGCATATTCCTCCCCCTCTCTAAAGATTAGGTTTGATTTTTCCCTCTTCCCCAACAGTGAAGCAGAGGGAACAGATTCTAAAGGCTCCACCAGTGGCACCTTCCTTCCTTTCCATGACCCGCTCCACAGCACATGGGCTGCTCAGCTGGGTTACTGCCCTTTGTCTCTCAATTATTTTCCTCTCTTACCCATGAAAAGCAGCTGAAAGTTAAGTATAGGGAAGAAGAAATGCACTGTGGGTAAAAGTTGAAAGGAAATAACAATCTCTCTTTCTTTCATTAATTATGCCCATTCTAATGGATTAAAGCAGGTGCCATTGCAATACACCACCACTCATTCCCCTGTAGGGCTTCCTTCTAAAGTACTATTGGTGCCTTTCAAAAAAAAAAAAAGAAAAAAAAAGATACATTTAGTTCCTTAAATAACTTTTTCAATTTCTGGGCATTTAGCCCAACCAGTCCTTAGTGCTATTGTAATGCAAGTAATAAATAATTATTCTCTCTCCACTGACTAAGAAAATTATTGTTCCCATTTCACAGTAGGAAAAAAATAAATTACTTCCCAGATTCCCCAGAAAGTCTCCTCGAGCCTGTCAAGTGCCACAGCCACAAGATCTCTTTACTTCTTTTTAAGGCATCGAGTGACTTTCCCGATTTCTTCAGAAATAGGGCATGCTGCAGAAGGAAGACTGTGCAGAAAACAGGGTGAGCTTCTGGAAGACTGTTCTCAGGTGCTCTCTGGCTGGGCTAGCAAGCACAGAGAGGGCTGGCAAGTTTGCACATCTGATACCTGGGGCAGGGATGCAGAAATCTCTCTTGCAGTGCTCCATGATTGAGAATTTGAAAGACATGGGAGTAGGAGCACTGAGGAACACTCCATAACAAAGTATCACTACTCGTCCAAGGTTCTTCAGTGTAACAGCAGAAGTAGGTTTGGAGCAACCCAGACCCTCTTCCCTGTAAAAACTCAATGAAAAGCAGTCAACAGCTAACTCGGGGTCAGAGTACTGTGGGTATCATAGCAGCTGGGAACCAGCGTGAGAGAGCAGGTAAACCACAGCTAGAAGACAATACTGAGAAGCAGCTGTTAGAATGGAAGCAGGGTTAAAATACCCTTAAATAACACCGTTGAAAGGTACTTAGTGTATAGAAACTCAAAGTGAGGTTGAAAAAAATTTAAATGCATCAGATTTAGCACATAATGACTTGTGCTTTTTTTTAAGTGCATTTTGGGGCCACCTCCTCAGTGGAAAATAAAAGAGACTAACAATACTGCCAATGTGACAAAGCCCACAGCAACAGAAAAGAACATGCTGGGAGCAGTTTGTCTCAGCACATCACATACAGTAGACAAGCTAATGTCATACACCACATCCACAGCTTCGGCCACTTCTGGGAACAAGCACGCTCCACAGGCTCTGTGCTTCTTCTCTCTGTACATCATCCCTTACCTGGCACCCACCATCTGAGCCACAACACACTGTCTCACTGGAATTCCACACATCAGCCCAGGATGGCAGAAAGCAGCTCCCAGCCTGCTCCCACCCACCCGTGACACTGCATTAGGTGTCCCAGTGCAGTGCCATTCCCAGCACCACCACCAGACCTGACAAGTAAGAGAGCACGCTCCAGCACAACCCTGACCCGCTTGCCCACTCCCCTCCCAAGCCACAGCTGAGGAATACAAAATTGTAGACACAGTATTTTAAGAAACAACTTTATGGAAGTTACCAAGGGATAGAACAGAGACATATGTACCAATTCGAGTTGGAGACCAATTCCCAGAATGACATTATCTGTGTAGTGTTAATTCTTTATTATTCAAAAGATTGCTTACTGTTCATATCTGCACAAATGCATTCATGCTTCATTCATTCCAAGTCAATAATAACGGATTCTTACTATTGATTATACATGAGCCTTTTTGTCCCATCATAATGAAATTTTCATGTTGATGGTCCCCAAACTATTATTTCAACCTAATAACAGTGAGACTTGACAATTACCTTGCTCTGCGAATTGCAGATAGAACTAATAAGGTCATCCTTAATAACTTTTTGTTTACCTGACATTTTGTGATTTTATAGTTATTATGTATTATTTTAAAGTCAGAAGAGTGTTTTGCAAAGAAATGTTGTCTCCCTGTGGAATAAAATACGATTCTTCCAGGAGGAAGCCTTTCCCTTGCCTGCTCCCTGACCCCACAGTTTGGCACTTGCTGCCGTTACCTGAGCCCCTCAGCCCAGGGGGAGAGGAGTTCAGCTCCACAGCTGCAGGTAAAACACATGATTACAAAAAAAACCCAGAAGGGTAGAGCTTAAGAACCAGCAAGGACAGGATAGCTAGTGATGTGGCATTAGCCTGGTTCAGTGAAATGGAGCGTGTCTTCATCTCACCGGGCGTTCAGCACTGCTGTGGGACTGTCCCATAGTCCCAGGATAACTGAGGGCTCCACAGCACCTCCATCACCACCAGACCATAGCCAGGGAGCAGTGTTTTTCATTCCCAAACCAATCTCTTCCTACTACTAGGAACTTGGAGTAGCATAAGGAGTAAAAGAAGAGTTAGGAGCTGAAAAGCAGGGTCAAAAGGCTGGGGGGGGAGAAGGGGGAAAGACTGTTTAAACGTCCTCGAGAAAAATTAGTTTTGTTGACCTCAAAAGAGGGAAAATATCTGGATGGAGGTTTTCCAAAGTGTACTTAAAACTAAAATCTAAGTTAATTTACAACCAAATGTCTCAAAGTGAAATAAACAAACAAATCTAAAAGACAGTAAGCTAATTTTCTAGCATACATTCCCTTACCTCAAAATATCAACAAAATTAACAAAACTAAATGAGTCTGCTCAACTCCACTCTCACTGCAGTCTGTGAAAGCTGTAATACACACAAATGTACACAGCCAGGCCTCCATATATTTTCAACATCAGAGAAAAAAGAATTACAAAAATCCCTGTAGTCATGTATTAGCATCCAGATTTCTGAACTCTCTTTTCCTAAATAATTTTAGAACATTTGTGCTGTGAGGTTCGTTTTTGTGTGTTTCAAAGCTATTTGGGATTAATATTAGTGCTACCAGGAGTGCCATTTCATGCAAAAGTACATATACCAAGAACCCCATTTACGATATTAGAGTGATCAATATATTAATAAAAGTGAAAGCAGAGGGCTGGTTAATTATTACCATTAACAGAGCAAATGGAAAGGACAAAAACTCCACCATTCAAACAATACTAATGCTGCAAAAAGAAAATAACTTCCAACAGTGACCATTAAACATCCAGTGGACAAAACACACATGCGTAGTGCACTGCTTGTAGAGTACACCACACCAAATCTACTCCAGCTGTAATGAGTAAAGTGCCTCAGGAGCAGTCTCATCAATAGCTCTGCTTTTCTGCAAGCACACACTCTGCTAAAGCAGAATTCTTAGCAATAAATAGATGCTTAATGCATTGCATTAAGGGTAAATACAGCCACCTTAATAAACATACTTATTCCCCCTTTAAAGATAAAATGCAATAATAAGAAAATGCACATATCTAAAACTCAGGAGAACAGGCTCCTACCACAGCAATTACACAAGGGGAGGTCCACCACTGCTCTACTAATTAAAGGCTCATGCATTCCAGCGTTAAATTAATGACATACGTCTTGCTTCTCCTAAAAGCTGCCCAAAGTTTCAGCTATGTGAAAAATTTTTGCTTTACTAATTACAGAGGGTTTGCAAAAGTTAAAGTTATCACAGACTTCAATAGAAGTCCAATCTTCCAGAGAGACATACGCAACCCACAGCCTGCGCCCTGTCTCCTCACAGTGTGTCCTCTCACTGCCTTGCAACGTCTGCCCTAACAAGCTCCAAACACTCAAAGAGCTTCATTTGCATTTGAACATCCAGAACTCCTGTGAAGAACCAAAACTGATGACACTTCCTGCTTTTTGGGGGAAATGTACATGCTCATCTGCCTGTTACGAATCTGCTTACTAGTACCTAGTTTTAAAGTTCCCCTCACAACATGTGGAGGTTCCAGCACCACTTGTTACTGTTAAGTTTGAAAAACAGATTTGGGTACCTCTCAGAGTTTCTGGACATTTCTTTACGCTACTGACCTTTCAAGACACCTCTCCCTTTGACTGTCCATCAGAGGGAAGTCAGCTCTAACAATTCTGTGCGCCACTCCAGAGGACACTGTGCTATCCTATCCCAGCCCCTCTCAGGTTTTCGCAGTAGCTCTAGCCTTACTGACACTCCTCAGGAGGAGCAGCCATTATCAAATGTATCAATACTATGATATATAATAAATCCAAAGTTCTGCAGAAGCAACATTTGTGCATGACAATTCTCTTTCCAACTGCACTTGAAAACGCCACTCCTTGACCTTCAAATCAGAAGCACAAACAGTTCCACCTCAAACTGTTCCATGAATGTTTCTTGGACCAGCACTGGCCTCGCACAGCAGAACAAGGTTTTTGATCTCCCCTGGCATACTCCCATGGTATGCCAGCAACTATAGCAGAATCATTATTTTTTCCTGTAATTTGCTCTGTTCTCAGCATTTTCAGTTTTTAGCCAGATGAAAAAAAAAAAAGTAATGCTTTCCTCCAATTGATGGAGTTGGGTTTTTTTAAACATAAAATCAAAAACCAAAGGAAAACTGCTGTTTTGGGAAATTAGTTTGTAAGAGATTACATCAAATTCAAAAAGCTAAACTCTCTCCCCCTCACACACAATCCTTAATCATTTGAGCTCAAATTTATGCTACAATTGCATATTATATTTCTTGACGTGACAAATATCTTTTAGAATCCATTGCATATATCATGTCACCCCCAGTTGCTTCATTCAGGTTACTTTTGCTGTGAAAAAAATAGCTCCAACCACACTGCACTCATCTCAGGAGCACAGAAATGCTAAAGACTCCCATTAATTATTGAAATCCTTACTTCACCTGCTGGCCTGCACCAACATCTGTAGCGCTCCCAGACAAAGCTGCCTGCCCCAGGCCACCTAGGGTGATTAATACAGTAACTCAGGTCTTCTCCAGAGCTTCAAACTTCCCTTCTCCACCAAAGCAGGGTGCTTTCACCTACTATAGCCAATTCTGGGCCCTGGGACTCCTCTGCAGGTAAGGACAGATTTCTGTCTT
The DNA here is from genome assembly GCA_907165065.1 of Caprimulgus europaeus. Next base: position 11,513,602 of record OU015539.1, on the reverse strand, counting down.
TGTCTCCACTCAGTCACATTGGTTTCTTTCTTCCAAAACATCCCCTAAGCCCCCACTAAGGAAGACAGTGAGGAATTACTGCCAACAGGGACTTCACTGCACCCCACCAACTCAGCCCATAGCATAACATAGAGACTAGGATATTTTCACAGAAGGTGTGGCCTGAAACCTCATCCTAAACCAGGAGAAGACACCCAGGTCTCCATTATCTTAGACCAGGTAACAGGCCACTGAACTGATGCACAGCCGCTGCTGCCACCTACTCCAGCCATAGCTTCAGCACAGGCTGAGACATTACACACACCTACCAGCACGCAGGGGGGACCCTGTAGTGACAGATCTTGATGGTGGGCTTAGAGATGAATCTGGTCACCCTTGGCAAGCCAAGAACTCCACAACAGTTGCCTGTCAAAAGCAAGGCACCTGCTTATGACAGTTGATGGAAGAGCTTGAAATCCAAATAAAATGGCTTCATTCCATATCCGGTTCAACTGTAGCTTCCTTAAACAACTATTCCCTTAAGTACCTGAAGCACTCAAAACTTCTGGTCACTCATCCCTCTTGGATTTTGTCCTCAGCATTACTAGGATTTTATTTCCTTTTTAGGAGTATGTCAAAAACAGCCTTTTGTGTTGCAATATAAGTAACTACTGCACCTGCACCTATCAGATCTTCTAATTATCCCCTGTGTTAGAGAACAAATTTTTAAAAATGTCAATATTAGGGCTTAACAACACTGGGAAATTCTACATGATCTTACTGGTGCTAAGAGAAATGCTACTCAACTTTCAGCTGGTCTAGTTCTAGGGGAGCCCAGGTTTTGGCCTCACAGCAAGGTTGTCCATTGATTTACTTTTTAGTTGTTCCATTACACTATATTTTAGTTATTTATATAGCACTTTTGAGCAAAGTATTGGGAAAGGATAACAGAAGGACACAGCAATAAAACAAAGTATAACAATTAGCAATGACAAACTGTGAGCCAACGACTGGTGGCCCCGAGCGGGGACAAAATATTCAGCCGAGATGAAAAGCATCAATTCTATGGATGAAATGCTTTTAAGAAGCTGGGATAAAGAGACATTAAAACAAGCCATTAAGGTGCAAAAAGCAACAGATTAACAAAAGAGGAAGATTCAAACTACTAGCTTGAAAAAAAGTATGGTAGAAAACTTACAAGTAGCTTTTACAGGGATTTGAAAAAATGAAAGAAGAATCATAGAAAGGAACACATGGGAAAAATAAGAAAGAATGTTTCAGTCTGGGCAACTGGTTAGATAAGTCAGGATTTGTCATTAAAATATAAAGGTTAAAATGAAAGAATGTCTCAGGGCTCACACAACAGACCAGGATGTTCAATTTCTAGATCTGTCACAGACCTGTATGACCCTGGTCAAATCACACTCCAACATTCAGCTCCTGTCTTGCAAAATGGAGATGTTAATGCTTCCTTTCTGGTTTACATTTCAATCGTAAGACAGCTGTTGATGTACATCCACATACTGTCACAGCAGCAGCTGTTGCACAGGCCTCATTTTAGGTGGAACATTTTTAGAGCAAACACTTATGACTGTCTAGACAGTGAGAAGAGATTTGAAGCATGCCCAGGTAGAGAGAAAGCTAGATACATAGCTTAGTTTACAGATGGCTGGGGAAAGAAAGAAAAAAAAAAAGAGAGGGGAAGAGGTGAGTGACAGAATGGAAGTAATGTTAATTTAACAGAAAAAACAGGCACTGACCTCCCAAAAGCAAGCAGCATTCCCACATACCAGCTAATAAAGAGTTACAGACATTCCCTCCAAGGGAACTCGTACCAGACTTTTGTTTCCTTGGAAGCTACTTTTAGATAAGGCAAGGGCTGACACTTGATTGTGGTGTTCTATTTAAACTGAGAAAAACCTTAACAGGAGCTGACGAGTGAGAGATGCACACCTTCATCCCTTTACCCCTACCTAAGCACCAGCTCCACTAGCCTCCAAAGTTTAAGGATCCTCCTTCCTCTCTTGCAGGTATATCCTTCAATTCAGCCACAGGCAGGTTTGCCGCTTTAATACATTTTATGAACTCGCTAAAGCACATTCTTTAAATCTGCACAAATCCACCTCCACTCAGCACACCATTAACGTAGCCCCACTTGCTGTAAAGCTTTGCTAGCTATTAAAGAAGATACTAAGAGAACGAAATCGCTAAGGTGGCTCAGGAAGAGCAGATATCACACTGCCTGTCTTACCCCCGAACTGGCTGACAGCGTTATTTGCCGGCACAAATTATCTCTGAGTAGTTCTGCACATCTGCAGTTTTGGTACCCACTTCTTGCTCCCCGCCCCAGCCTCCCCTTCATCCTTATTCCCTTTAGGAATAGCCCAGATTCTTTAACTGACAAGAGACTGCCCACAGTTTGACATTTTTATGTTAAACTAACAGTCACATTACTTTTTCATTTTTAAAAGGTACTATTCTTGAGCAGCGCCAACACACATATTATTGAGTGCCTTTCAAAGATGGCATTTAAATATTGCTAATGGAGTTTCTTTGTAATCAGTCCCAGAGAGTTTAACTCTATCACACAGCAAAGCCTTCCTAGCATCTGCCATCGACTCAAATAACACAAGATTCATAACTAACACTCACTTCAGTTTTTGTAAACATGATAAAACAAGAAAGTGACCTTTCAAAAGAAAGCTTGTGAGTGGTGCACTGGTAAATCTCATCTGGAGATGAGCAGTGTTTGGGGAACCTCTGAAGCCTTTTCTGAACATGGCAATTAAAATAATTATGCAAGAAACTCAAACCCATTTGGATTTCTTCTCTGTTGTCAGGCTCCTTCCTTTGTCGACAGAGATAACTCTATTATTAACCATGCAACAGATGCATACTGCAGCACTAACAAAAGTGGGTTTCAGGCTTATATTCTTTTCCTCTTACTTTTCAAAAATAATCTCCTTATTATCCAATCTTGAAGTGAACATGTTATTGAAATAAAGTCTGGACAAAGACAGGTTTGTTGGGTTTTATTGTACAAAAAGACAACCAGCTTCTTTTAATCTGCTTTGACTCAAGAATAATTTTTTTTTTTAAACTTCAAGAATCTGTTGGCCTAGTTTGCATAAAATACAAAACTGTTGGCTTCATTTGCGCTAACATTGCTCTAGGGCTCACAGACCAGTGCAGCACAGTTGCACAGTGTCCCTGTCCATGGCTCATATCAACTACACCAGGGAAAAGAAAGGAAACTGCTTTTACCCATCAGGAAGTTTTCTTGCAATGCCTTGCAAGCTGTGCTGGCCTGACAACATCCAGCCGTTGGGAAACGGTATCACATCCAGCCCAGCCACAGACCTTTGTTTCATCTATACTGATGTCTAATCCACTTTCTTGTATTTAACATCATGGACTCAGTAGTGTGCTATGCCAATGGGTTCCACAGGCCAAAATATCCTTTAAAAGTTTATTGCCTCTTGGCTTCCATAAAAAAAATGATAATCAAAGAATGATTTAGGTTAAAAGGGATCTTAGAAAATCATCTGGTCCAAATCCTCCCACTTCCCAAAACAAAGCCAAATTTGATGTTCATTCTGTGATCACCACGAAGGTAAAGTGTTCCTAACTTTCTGTATCTCTCTCATGACTCCTTAAGGAAACTAAATAATCTGTTTTCAGTTTCATACAACTAATATGTTTGTCCTCTATGCTTTTTTCATACTTCTGAGTACTTTGACTTTCTGACTTATCTGACACAGAGTGGGAACTGATCACTAGGAATAATCCTTTCCTAAACACACACACGACAGCATGCAGCACCTGATGAGACAGAGTGCCTCTGTGGTGCTTTTATAGCTATCGTTTTTCTCCTCATCACTACAGCCACATCTCACTGTTTCAATATTGTCCCCTTTTGTTCTACAGGATCCTGCAGGTTATGCTTTACAAAGATAACATGAGCCAATGGCAACACTGTCTATAATCTCCTCATACATGAAAGTGGCACTTATCAAGTCACAATCCTGGATAGCCAAAGAGGTCAGACCCCACAGGCAGGGGGAGGCAGGCAGCCAGCAGCTACATAACACTCGATTTCACAAAGGCTGTTTCACCTCTCTATCACATGCACTTTGAACTCACTGTAGTCACTGCAGTGGCTAAGTCCACTGACCATGTCTTCTAAAGATTTCACAAGCACTGACTGAAGTCAGCCTTTAGCCAGTAGCTTTTGGTGTTGCATGTGCCAGATAGGAAAATTGACAGGAGTAGCTATAAAATGAATCATTAGTCATTATAAACCCAGATGAACGTAGTCCTCTCTCCAGGATCAAACTCCTGCTGGAAGCATCTGCACTTCTTAAGACTTAAAGTACATCTTCCAAATTTCACTCAAGTGTTCTGTCCTAAATCAAGTCTCTTTCATAGTAATTTTCCTTGCTTGGTTTCATATTTATTCAGTGTTTCCCTCTGCAGAAGTGGGTTTGCAGTAAAGTAAGAGTTGTGCAAAACTAAATGAAGATGAAAGAACATTTAATTGAGTAGTAACTGGGATTAGAGCTTTGATATACCAGTTTATCTAAAAATTCAGTAGCAGAGACAACACACAACTAATCCCTAAGAAAGGGGCAAAGGAATTCAGAGAATGCAGGCAGCTGACAAATGTTTTTCTGACACACATCAAGTTACAGATGGGTGAAAATTATACAGTAAATTAAAAAAAAACAGTTAAATTGTTTTCCACCATAAATGATCACTTTCAACTTCTTAAAGTTTTCCTAAGAACACTAGCTATATGACTTTGAATAAGAAATTCTGGTTCTAATAAGTGTTCCTACTCAGTGGTTTATCCATCAGGTTATTCCTCAGATACAAATAAACTTGTTTTATGGAATTTCAAATACATCTGAATATTTTGGGTTTGCAGAAGACAACCATTACATGCCGCCTGAGGGAGAACAACAAAAATCACAACTCAGATGTACACAAATGCATCCCTTGCTAAAAACATGGGTACAGCATTTCTTTTGCCACATGGCATTACCTCAATTGCAGAAGGACAAAAATCTTCCCAGTAGCCAGACCTGGACTGAAATCCCACAGAACCCCTAGTGACCATGAAAGTGTTAAGGACCTGCAGTTAAACTGCTCCCTGGCTAGCACTGCCATCTTAGTTACAGAAATACTGCCAATATTGTGTCATTCCCACAGGAAAGCTAATGGAAAGCTATTCAAAATGGGAATCCTTCCTGCAGGTGGAAAGGTATTTCTTCAATCTCAGGGTTAATCGCTTCTTGGCTGTGACCTGAAGCACCCTTGTTATTTAAGTCTGCAGCTTCCCAGGAGCACAGAAATCATGCTAAGTTATGGGGCATTTATACTGTAGAAAATGACTACTAGATGCTAGCGTTGAAAGTATTGCACTCTTATTTGTGACATAAAGAGCACTTGAAAACAGGCTTCTCTCTTTTTCTGAGCACAAAAAGCTTGCTCACTGGCTCACTTCAGCCCTTTTCCTCCCCTCACAATTTTCCTCTAAGTTACACAGCATTTCAGCCACTTAGAACCACAAGTCATGATTTCCCACTTTTAATAATTTAAAAGAACAGCTCCTAGACCCAGGGGCCACATCCTGCTCCCAGTTACACCCAGAGATCAATGAAGTTGTGCCAAGTCTCTTCAGCTGCACTCGCAAAACTGAGCGCAGAATCTATTCTTAGAAGAACTAAGCCTGCTTAATATAATGGGCTGCCCATGTTTTAATTATTATTAATAATTCTTTATTGATTCTTTTACTGATATTAGCTGTCAGCAGGGACATCATGGCATGAATGGAGAATGGGAAAAATAATGGAAATTAAATGATAGCCTGCAACCAGGCAAAGAGAGACCTGGGCTGACATTATACTTTCAAGTCCATGAAGGCTCGTAGCCAAAGACAAGAAATGTCTTTCAACTTACACAATACATAACTTAATGGAAAATAACAAGGTGATACTTTTGACTTCTCTGCTTCTATTGGGGTAACTATTCTCCACTTTTCACAGGTCTGAATGAACAACATGAGTTGAGTTATATCCTCACTTCTATTCAGAGAGCTCACTGTATTCTACAGCATTTTAATATTTAGTTTCAAAACTGTTTCTAGCCCATCTGATTGCAAAGCTAGCCTCACCTCTTTGAATCAATACCCTACTGTCTCACTGACTGTTCTGGTAGAGCCCAGGAAAACAATCCTGTCTAGCAAGTTGCTCTACTCTCCCAGTTGGCCTGACACAGGGTAGGACATTAATGTCAACACCTGATTGCAACCACTTACAGCAGCCACCACTGAAAAGCACCGCGTCTCCTGCAGGTACTGCCGAGGCAGCAGGTTCCTGCTGTGCCAAACAACATGCTGGAATGGACCTTCCCTGCGCTCTGCAATATCTACTTTATATGCTAATATTGTCAAAACAGCACATTGGGAAAGAAACTGCAGTCTGGGTTCTAACTCCAGCCTCCCTCTAAACGCACAAACAAAAAGACATGATGCTGTAAACCTTGCTGGTTGCCAGCTCAGTGAACCAAAGCAAATCTATGTCATCGTAATTATATTTACTCTGTAAATCTACGCAATAGCTCTTCAGGTGGTATAAGATGGCATTAGCCCATTACAATCGAGGAAGCCTTATTGATTTAGATGAGCTAAGGATCTTATATGAATTTTCTATCAGTTACCAACCTGAAGCTACCTTCAGACTTGGATCAACCCATAAACAGTATACTTCTGGAATGTCTATAATTTCACTGTGCAATTTTTATTATTAAGAGCTGAAAGTTTGGCCCATGGCATTCAATTTATGATGACTACAATCTGTGCTAAGAACATGTGGTCGTAACTTCAGGTCTCTTCACAACAACATCCTTAATTAAGATAGCAAATTACATTATTTCAGGCAAGGCTGTATCAATGCTTCCAATTTAAATGTTGAATTTTCAGGAATCTGAAACATGTCCATAAGTTTTCCCTGACAGTGGAGCTTTGTTCACAAGCCCAAAGCTACCATTTTGCTTACTTGTTTTGAGAAAACAACGGCTTTCACATGTTCCCATCCAAGCAGGCAGTAACCCATTAGAAATATTTTGGTTTTTTTTTTTGCTCCTCTATGGATTAAGAACAGCTGAGATCTGGAAAAAAGTCATATGGACATTGGGTATTCCATATTCCAAATCTGAACTATTAATCTACTAGAATTGAAAACATGTGACAGCATCTGAACAATAAGTCTTCTCAGTCAAAATTTCATCAGGCTAAGCTCAAGAGCCAGAGGTAGTTTTCTAATATTCAAGTAGCATGTCAGATATGAAACTTTCCTGGGTAGCTTATTTACCATATTCACAGAACTTTTGCAGGTAGCAACAGATTATTTTCTCTCTTAAAAATACATCCTGAAATATTCACTTTAATTACATACACTACCAGACTGTGTACATGTACCCAGGGCAGGAGACATCTCTCTACTTTAGTGTACCCTGCTAATCACATACCATCTGGTAATATATTATGTATTCAAAGATACACATAATAAATCCAAACACATACTGTAGGCATATTATGGTGTAAGGAAGAAGGAATATATCAGATGTATTCACACAAGTGTAAATAACTTCTCATCCAAGAGAGCAGAACAGCTTTAAAGTACAATGACATTTTGAAAGATCTGCATTATATCTAGAAACAAGAATCTTTTAAATGAGTCTGAGCACTCAGCGATGCATTAATTAAAGACTTCATCTGATACCCATAAAAGTAATTGGAAAGACCTGCTGACTTCACCTATCTCTGAATCAGGCCCAGTAGCACATTAATTGAGGGTGAGTTTTCTTCTGCAGCAAGCCAAAATTAGTTCTCAGGACAGTAAGTCACGATTTCATGCATTAAGTACTGATGTGCCATTAATTTTCCTTCTTGAAAAAAGCATACATTTCAAAGTTACTCAAAACTTAATGTTTTAACACTTAGAAGAGTTTTATTACCTTAGTAGTTTTCAACTACATGCACAGGCAGGCAGTGGTCCCTTGACAGGTAAATGTAGATGTTAAATTATTTCTGTCCATAGCTAAAAAATGAAAAGCAGTATCAGTTGCTCTACATCTCTTAAAAACAAAACAACCACACACTAAAAAACCCACAACAGCTGTGATTTTTCAAGTCTGTGGCATTTAAACTCTCCTCTAAAGTAAATGCATTTAACTGCTGTCTCCTTTGAGATTCTCACAGTGGGGCTGGATGGACACTCTCAAACACTTCCCTTCTACTGCACTGCCTTCAGCTGATCCCATCAGATCTTCATTAATATACAAAAGGACAGTATTTATGCAGCTGTGTAGGATTTTGTTTTCAATTGCATTTTCATTGCCACTTGTTTCATCTCTTTTTCAAAGAGAAGAATGTTTCATGCTTACATATAAATACAGTAGAACAACTCACAAAAGTCATGTAGGACTCCATTAGCATAAGTAGAAAGGAAGCTATTTGGAGGTCTTTAAGAGATGCAGAGCAACTGATACTGGGGTGAGCAACTCCAGGGGCACCTGCAGAACAAGAAGAGATTTCCCACTGAAATCTGATTTTAAGTTTGCTTTTCCTCTGACATTGCAGATTTCTCAGAGTTCAATGGCACAGATAAAAACAAAACAAGGTCCCCAAAGAAACCACATTTACTTCTGTAAGGGAGACAGAAATATTAGGAAGGACTGATATAAGCATCTGTAAGTTCCAGTCACAGAAATCAATATGAAAGAAAACAGGTACAGCACACTGGGAAACTTTATTTCCCAGACATTCACTTTTAGCTGTCATGCTGAGAGACAGAGTTTTTAGAACAAACCAGCCCACATTTGCAGATGAGATTACTGATGCCTAATCTAGTTTCCAAGTGAACTCCTTGGGACAGTGTAGAGAGGGCTGATTTTCACCAGTGTCTGAACAATCCCCAGGTCTCAGTCCCTTTTCAGGTTTCTCATGCTGGCCTTCAAGCATCTTAACTGTCACTTCAAACAATATATGCTATTCCATTTACCTTGCAGCTTATTACTTATAGCAGAGTTAACCCATTTCATCTTCACACCAGCAATCCACACAAATACTGTCTGTAATTCTGATATAAAGAGCGAGGCATCACCTATTAAACCAGAACAATATTGTTGTAAAGGAGATGGGGGAAGAACAGAGGATATCTTTGGAAAAGAAAGTGGACTGGGCCATACTAAGCTGATGGAATGCTTCGGTTTCCAAGCATTTATTGAGCAGCTTTACTCTGCTATTCACAACTAACACAGGGCTCCCAAATCTTACTGGGCAATGCAGTACTATATTCAGGAGTACATTTTAAAATCTATTATTTAAAACTTACCCAGATCCTAGAGATGACAAATTTCATACAGTGATATAAGATTGATTAGAGGTAGCTGCTCAATTCATAAACAGGCCAGTATTCAAAACGGCTCAAGTAAGAGGTTTACACTAGAAGTTTGTTTCGAGACCAAAGGTAAATACACTGTAGGGATGAAGCTAACTAAAAACTGAAAAGAACAAAGGTGATGAGGGTCCTGGGTGTGGAAGAGTCTGCAAATACTTCTACAAATGAGAAAAGGAAGCAACTTGCCATTCACATAAATAGGTAACAGCGCCTTTGTCCGGTGACCAGTACTGTGCGATATCAAAAAATGGGCTGTCTGTGTGTGAAATGCTTTGCATGGTGAAACCCTGACCTTGACCACAGCCTCTAGATGCTACTAAAATAATGGCTAACACCTCTGAAAGGATTAGCAGCAGGCTCATGATTTCTTCACTACAAAGGAAACAACATTCTGTTCTAAGCTACACAGCCTTATTTCCTACAAATGCTTTATGTAACACTACTTCAAAAGCTAGAAATATTTCCCAGCTACAAGCTCTACTTTCTGATTGCTAATTAAACTGCTGCAGGACTCCAGAATGTCTAATGCCAGAAAACAGGGAAGTGGCAACCGTGGTGGCGAGGATCACGCCGAATGCCGATGTAGTAAGATTCATACATGAGTCTACCCAACATTTCAGACGCAACACACAATCACTGCATGTAAATTCTTCACTCGGTGCAGGCAGTGTGCATTTAGCCCAGTTCTCTGAGAACTCAGACCCTTATCTATATGCAGACTGCTTTTGTTCTAAGCCTTTCTTCATGTTCTCCCTCTCTTCTTAATTAACAGAAAACAGTTATGAATATTAAAGAAGAAATTAACAACAATGTAAATAATTTCTGAGTGTTTGTAGATTGCATATTTAGTTTTTAATTAACCCCCACTGGTTTTAAAAAGCTGTTTAAGAAAAGATATCTTTTCAAAATTTCCCTTGTGTTTAAAAAAGGAAAAAGAAGTAAGGTAAGACCATAAAATGGTAGTTTGGCACTGCAGACACCAGGATGATATAAAGATGTTATTCTGACATTATTTCTTCTCTGCTTAGCTTGGTTTAGGATCTGGTTTCAGCAGAACAATTCACATACTTCCTCCTTCATTTAACAAGTGAAATGCAGGGAGTCTGGCCAAACACTGTGTAGCTATGATAGCACATTTCCACCTTCTACAGAGTTAAAATCCTCAAAATCTGATTCTGTGGGATAAAACCAGAACATAGGAACTAGTCAGCTTCAGAGGTCAGCTGAATTGCACGTTGCAACCACTGACCACAGCTAATACCAGATGCTTTCGTGGAAGATGCTAAAAGCCCTAATGTAGCCCTTATAGAATCTACTTTTATATGGGTACATCCCTTTGTCACCCAAGTCCTACAGCCTTGGGGATTTTGTTTTGGTTCATATAGTTCTTCTTACAGCAAATCTGTATGTCCTTGCTAGCCATTTAAATGTCCAGTCTTTACAGTTGATCTGAGTAATCTATCCTCCTTCAACTCCTGTCAGCAATCAAGGTCACAGAGTAGGCTCTTCTGGATTGGAGGAAAGGAAATTCCCCACCAGTTTTTAATGGGCTTATTTTTCCAGTGTTTTAGCATTCATGTAACCTGAAAGCGTATGCCTTGAAACAAATCACTACCGCATACACAGAAAAGAATCTGTATATCATACTAGTAAGAGCAATTTACCTCTGTCTGGTTTACATCTCTTGAAAAGATGCAACAAAGGAGACATCCCCTACCATGGATCTGTGTGCAGCAAGCCTTGTTGAGTCAGTGGGAGTTCTGCATGCGAGACAACTCAAAGACAGATGCTCCAAGAAATCTAATTTAAAGATGCCTCAGGAAAGCTTTAAATTGCATTTCCCAGTGCATGCAATGGGACAGATCATCCTCTCCCTTGCACATAGCTCCCATTAGTGTTACTTTGAGTTATCCATGTTCACTGGGTGCTGCTAAAGGGACTCCTCGGTTTCTCACTACCACCACTTATCCCCTTTGCTTCCTCACACAGCCACTGTGCACACAGGTACTACAGAAGTATTCCATATGCTGCACAGCAGGCAGAAATTATATATGGCAACCAAAAAGATACCTTCAGACAGATTGATAGATACTGTTGGGTCTTGTTGCCTCTGCAGCAGCTGAGTGACAGTATACTCACATAAATGACGAATATAGAAAAAATACTACATTTTAAAAGACTATTTTTAGGTACAGATTTTGAGTTCTTATTTGGAAAAATGAAGACATTTTGTAAAAAGGAGGAAAAAAACATTTGTTTTACACCATATCTTGCATTTAATTTTGGGGTTTTTTTGATATTCCATTTTATATGAAGAGAGTAGTTATGTAGCAATATTAAAACAGCATACACTTTAATAAGAATGGATTAACTGCACAATTGCCAACACAGAGACACAAATCAACAGAAACTACTGCTAAGAAGGAAGGTGGAAGCTGTCATTCGTGCAACTGGGATGCATACAGGTGCTCTGCCTCCACACCAAGAAAAGCAACGCTTCAGGTGAGAAAGCAGCCAGGAGATGAAGGTAATGCCCTGTCCATAGCTGAGCACACTGGAGTAGTTTTCCACAGAAGGAACTGGAAGCAGATTAAGAGCCCAGGGAGCCCATTTGGAGAATAAATACAATCAAGACTAAAAGACTATAAAGACAGCATCCAACGGACAGTACAAAATACCTTGGCAAGTGTTCCCAGAGAATTGCCACCCACACTGAATCTACCTCATTGCTCATGTGAGGCAATGCTGCAAGCCCATTTCCTCACACCCAGGCTGGAGAGGGGAGCAGGCTCCCTTGGGAATCTATCACCACCCAATACTTGGAGTGCTGCAGAGACCCCCAGCCACCCCACCATAGCAAAGGAGAGAACCAAGAGCTGGGGCCAGGCCTGGAAAAGGGCACACTTATCTTCATCCATCATTGCACTTACCACCCTGACAGATGCCCTCTATCAATGCAAGAACACACCTTCTCTCATACTGAAAAGCCTCAGCACAGCAAAGTGGATCTCCTGAACAGAAGCAGCACATCCCCACCGAGTGTAAATCTTTGCAGATCACATTGGGGTTCACTGACTGCCAACAGCTACAGGTCTGCTCCGGGAAAGTAGCACAAGCTCTCTTGTGCCAGTGCCAGCAGCTTGAGAAGAGAGATGAGGAAGGCAGGCAGTCACACACGCTGATTTGGCCTGGTACACAAATTGCACTACCAGCAGCAGGGCTCTGCCCTGCCTTGGATCCGGCTGATCCTGTGACAAACCTCGTGCCTGCTCAGGAGCAGGACAGGCAGGCGCTCAGTGTAAGAAACCTAGCAATGGCCAGACACCACACTCAGCCATCGTAAGTCACCTCCCACACAGGCTGGTTTTCACACTCACTAGGCCATTAGCAATCTTCAGTCCCTACACATTAGAAGCTAATCCTGCCTCAAACAACCTTAACTTACACATTAGCTCTTTAATGTAACATCCGCAGAGCTGGAAGAGAATCATCTGGTACAAATATTTTCCCACATGACTCCACTCACTTCCTCAATTACTGCATTCCCTTTTCCCTTTTGAAGAGATCTTTTAAACATAGCTTTACCTTGTGAGGCTTGAATTAGCATGGCAACATCTCACAGAAGTGTTTTTATCCTCTGCATGGTAACTTTGACCCTGGTTTTGTGGTATCTCCATCGACACTCACTCAGTGGTGTACAGCCAAGGCTGCTGCTGACTAAACAGCAAAAACTTTGAACATTCTTATAAAAAGCCCTCCACGCAGTTTGCTATTAGCAGTGGGGTCACTGTAAAGGTGCTGTGTATTTGCAAAAACATGCACAGATCAAAGCGTCCTGAATTTCAGAACAAGTGATGATTTATTAAAAAATGCATACTAAATGCTTGATATATAAACTATTTATAACCCAGCAGGGGAGCAGAAGCTGTACGGTTTTACAGACTCTCCAGACAAAAACTGCAAAACAAGTATTTTAAGAAAAAGACAGATTGATTTCCAACTTCTGTAAATCAAGCTAACTTCACTAGCTTTAGTTTTATATGCACAAATTCTTCTGTGTTTATGAATAATAAATACTTTTCCCCCCAGATAATTAGAATAAGATTACATATCTTCTGCTGTACTTAAAAAAAATAATCTATTTTATAAGAATGCTGTCTTAAAATAGTTAAACCAACAGTTCTTTAAATTGCACGTTTAAATAACGCTTACAGAAATATTACAAAAAAGAAAGCATTTATAGAAATGAATGAAAGAATTTCACTAGAATAAGAAAACCAAAATTCTTGTAAATAGGCTTCTGAAACTGTTTCACAGGAAAGTCACTAATGAAATCCTTGGAGAGACTAGGCAATCTTTAGTTCAACAATTCAACTTCTAGTTCCTTCCCTCTCCAGCGCACACACACACACGTTCTGCATTTTCAGATGTTCCCCAAGGTGTCTGTGCTCTGAAAATACCTTTACAGTAAGACAAGTTCAAATAAAACTTAAAATAAAATGTATTTTATGTCATTTTGATAGGTTGAGGTTGTCACCTTATTGTTCAGTGAAATCCCTGGCAGATCACTGAAACATAGTTATCTAAGTCAAGGTGATAAAAGCACTGGTTCCTTCTTTTTCAATAAGTATCTCCTGACCTGGTCCTCCAGTTCCTGGAGGCTTGTAAAATCCTTTTCCTATGTACCCTAATCCCCACCTAAACAGGGTACCCCCATCCAAGGCTTATTCCTGGCTCCCTTCCCCCAAAATTGTTTCACATGCTACTCCCCTTACTTCAAAGCAGACAAAACCCAAACTGGAGATACCAGAGGAGAATATGGCCACTAAACCACAGCACCAGGGCGAGATCCTTCCCACCACTATGTGTCTGAGTGCTCAATCAACGTGGGTTGAAGTTATTTCATCAGCAAGGCTGCCACCACCCCCCTCCATCCCGACCAACCTAAAGGACATTATTTCCCCTGCGCCTTGGTAATGTTTTTTTTAACTGTCTCATTATGAGCAGATAGGTTGATATTTCAACAGAGAAGAACAGAATTAAGCACCTAGCATAACTCTTAGCTGTGATCTATGCACTGCTGAAAGGTAACAGCATACCATAGCAAGACAAGTACAGTCCATCCATCCTACAGAGTGCTCACAGCCTCCATTATCACTGGGATAATCTACTGCGCTTTTAGTTTAAGAGTAATGCCGTGTGTTGATGCCTTGCAATTTGATGGGATTTCCATTCATTAGTAGTAATAAAAGAACCACTTTTTATTCATTAAATTATTCTAAGTGACAGAAAAAACCCCTTTCCTAAGACAAGCATATGCACAGCTGCATTTTTTCTCATGCAGTTGGGATCACCCCTCTCAGCACATTAATATTGTATTAGAGGATGTAGATCACTTTTTCATTCTTAATTGGTACTTAAAAATTTCTCTCTAGCGAAAATACTGATTGATTTGGTGTTTAAATGAACTTGTTCATTGCAACTGCAAATATCTTGAATACTAAGTAGTTTAAAATAACTTGTCATAATAAAAAGATAGATTGACCATACCTAGAAAAAAAGTGTTATTAAAATTAAAATGCTAACTTCATAGCTATTTCGTAGTGTTACTGAATAAACAACATTATGAAGGAAATCTGAAATAAGCCTGCTCTAATTGTGCTCTATTTTTGTGCATTGCCAGCTTGAGGGGTCAAAAATTACAAAACTGCTAGAGAAAATGATCAGACTATTAATGATAATAAAATCATACCCATTAGATTTGCTTTTTCATTTCTGAGTCTTTTCAGATTTCATATTTGCAGATAGAAGTTTGGTAAGAGCTGAGAGTTGGTTGCACTTCTATTCCCCTCCCCCCGCCCCCAGCTGATAGTGTTTGTTCATCAGCCATTACAAGTCTGCCTGGCAGGTGCTCCCAGGTGTTATAACAGACAAGTTATACGCTCATGAAACGTTCTAAAAACTAGTGTGTGTGCAGAGCAAGATTTTCTTTCCCTCTTTAGCATGCCTCAGCAGTCTTCAAAACAGAAAAGGGACCAGTACACCTCCATCAGACACTTCTAACATTGACACACCAAGTAACCTGCATAAAACCTAACAGTGGTTGCAACACAAGGAAGCCACAGAGAAACTGGAAAACCCCAAAGTCAACATCAGGTTTGGATGAAATGCACAGAGAAACAGCAACACAGACCTCCCGAAAGGTGAGGATTAAAAGGAACGTGCAATAGTTACCTGTGGGCGAGCTCCCCTAGGCACCAGGACATGGAGCACTCTGCAGATGCTGGAGGCTGCAGGAGGGCAGGGGCAGAGATAAAGCTGCCCAGGCAGGCACAGGCACCTCCAGGGCTGCAGCCTGGGCTCCTGCCGTGCTCAGGACCCTCTTCCAGGCTCTTCCTGTCTCCTTCCAACAGCTATGCTTAGACCTGATGGCCAAGCCCAGCCAAGTAGAACACCTGAAGATGGTGGCTTGGCTGCCCAAAGAGGATGAGAGTCCACTAACACCTCTTTATGGGCTGGGCAAGGAGCCCGGGCCAACCAGGGCAGCTCCCAGTGCCCCACCCACCAACAAGCTGTGGTGGAAACTGGCTTCAGCTGGCTTCTGCACTCAGGTGCATTCGTTAGCATTTCACAGGGCTGTGCTAGGGGAGGTGAAGCTGGGGTAATGCATCCTCATCTAAATACTATGTATTCACAGAAAACACAAAGCTTGTGATTTAATGTAGGTTCTCTGAAGACCAATGAAAAGGTTAAAAGTTCATTAACGTACTGCAAGCTTATGGTCCTTATTATTTTTGTTCAGTGTAATCTAATCCAATGTATCTATTACATACAGATTTATTGAAGAACTCATTTGCCCAACAGAATATAGAGTCTTTATTTAACAGCCCTTTAAGTTTTTTTTAAATTTTCTGTGCCTTATTCAAAGTCTACTGAAACAGAAAAAAGTCTACAAAAAGTCTACCAGTCTGCATTTTCTCCTCATTAATGGTTTTGTTTCCTCAATGTGAAGTGCCTTTAAAAAGTCTCTGCCTTTCAGGCCTGAAAACCAAGCTTTCTAAGTGAGCACCCAAAACTGAAGATTCTGCCTTTGAAAGTGTAGGTTATATGTTAGTACCTAATTTTTATCTTCATTTTGCAGAAATGAATTTACTCTTAGTGTGGCTCAATGTTATGCTTTGTTTTTTCATTCCCTATTCTGCTCAGCAGCATTGTTGATTGTTTCATCAGGAGTGGTCACAACTCTGGAGAAAGAGGGTTTAGGCAAGGCAATTAACACTGCTGTAGAGCAGAGCCCAGGAGAGGAATGGACATATGGCATGTGATGATGTGCAATTTGCTATTTTTTAATTTCTCAGTAAATAGAGTGAGCTAGAGGACATTCTTCATCACATTAAGATGAAAGACCAAATATAGAGCTTTACTAATCTGGCCTCACTTAAAATTCATAGATGTTTTACATGTCAAGTAACCTAACCTCTTGAAAATATACAGGAATGAGAATTAAAAAATGGGATTCTTTTGCTGTACTAAATATTTGCTTTCATTATACATTCATTAGAGTGGGAGAAGTGCTGGAGGGTTGAATTCGGGCTAAGTATTCAACTGTTTATTAAAAAAAAATCTTTGTTAGACAAAAAAAGTCCTAATAGGTCATCATTGCACCACTACAACCTGACCCATGTTTATTTCCTCATATGTATCTAATCAATTTTTATAGCTGCACTAGAGTAACCAATTAAGAGTTCTATTAATAGGAATGAATCCAGAGCTCCATCAGGCAAGAAATATCTGCCAGGATCTCATTGTTTGTTCTGTTTGTTTCACTGTGAAAGAGAGAAGTGCATTTGATGAGAAGTGCACTCACAAACACAGGCTTTACAGGCACTGGCACAGGTCAGCATCCCACTTTGCAAACCAGGGTGCTGTTGTTCATGGCTGTGTGCAACAGGTCTGCCATGGCTCCATCTTGCCACAAGGAGTCCAAACAAAGCACAGAGACACCTACCAATGCCCCCAAAGTCCCGGGCAGAGAACACAGGATAAACTGTAGGAGCAGTCAACCTCAACTTAAACACCCTGTTGTTTTATTTCAGTTACCAGTGACACCAGAACACAGACAAAGCCTAACACGTGCAGGTTCAGCTCAGAGCAGTTGGAGGACCTTCTGCCTTTTAACAAGCCACAGTAAAAAGTTTTCCACAGCTTCCTTAGCAGGGGCACCCAGTGAATGGGAGTACAGCAAGCAGGGCATACACACAGCAAGTGTGCTGCAGGTACTCGGAGCTATAAAGCAGTGCTGTAGGCACTGTGGAATATTTCTTTTCCATTTTTCCACAGGTACAAGCTCCCCTAACAGGAACAGCGTTAATTCCACACCATGCCTTTTTAAGGCCCTTGTGCTTTTGCTTTCAGTGAAGCTGTTTTAACCAGGCAGCCAATCTCGCTGGTTACATACGCACGCTCTTCCTCACAATTCTTACAGTTCAGAAAACAAAAACCAGATTTGACCTTTCTGGTTTTCTTATGCTCCTCTTCTCCTTATGAAATTGTTCTCCCTCAGGAGTCAGCAAGGAAGGCCACCCATTGATCAACAAGCCACAACAGCAAGCTAGGACGTGACAGTGGTTCTGGCAGCTGGAATGAAAAATGAATCTGTCTGTCTCTAGCTGGCCAATTCAAAACCAGGTTAACAGTACCTGAAATTCATCACTATCTGATGTCTGTGTGAGATGAGACTGATGTCAGTTTAATTTAATAGGCCAGGCTGAAAAATGTGACAGTTCAATAATTGATTCATGAGTAGATTAGACATCACTGCCTCAGGGGTGGCAACATCCACCAAAGGGTGGGGACAATGGCAGTAACAACATTAGCTGCCCCACTTTAGTCCAGCCTCCAAGTCTGCCAGACACCCCAGCCTGTACCCACAACGCTGCAGAAGTGGGCAGACAAACCTGTGACTGAACACACCTTGGAAACAAAAGCATACCCTACATTACCCCTACATCACCCATCAGGAGACCAAACAGGCGAAACTGGGGCTGTAGGTGGCTGTACTGTATGTGCTGCTGAGAATAAACCAAGGACTACAAGGTGCAGAGCTGTCAGCAAGTGCCTTCTGCAAGCACTAAAACTCACTGCATAAATGGAGGGAGAAAAGGGAGATGAGAGTCCTTTTATCTCTTTCAAAGATGTTCTTGCTGACTTTCCCCATTCCAAATAGGTGCAGTCCTCTTTCCTTATCAGATACCTGTAACAGCAGTCACCCTAGTGCTACTGTTTTCTCTTCCTGTTCTTTCACCCCACAGTCCTTTTCTTTGATGGTATGTAGTGCTGCACCATCTTTACCAAAACATTTCCTAGTTAATGCTAAGAAGCCTCCAACAACTCTTCAACAGTCACACTGTTGAAGTATGACTGCCCTATCCTTGTATCTTTACAGATGATTAGCAAACCACTTACCTAGGAGAAAGAAGTAATTGGGGTTTTTTTAATCACCACCTTTTATTTGCAATTTTGAATTGGGATACAGTAATGTTTGCACAATGCTTTTCTGGTTTTCATGCAAATTGTAAGCATAGACATGATAACCTATGCTGCACTTCACAGCATCAACATGAAATACAAATTCACTTTTAGCACATATTTTAATTAAACCTTAATTCTACACTAAACTCAAAGTTTGCCAAAAAACAGTAGGTATTCAGATAAACACTGGACATTTTATAGTGCTCCTTAATGCATTTAATTGGGACAGAAAAGCAAAGTAACTCCAACAGATAAAACTCCTCACAACATAGGAGAGTAGCCCAAGCTGAGTGTTGTAGAGTTCTTAGCAATCTGGGAGTTACCACAACAAACTTCCACCTTTGCAAAGCAGGTATTTTAGATGGAAAAGAGGCAGAAGCTTCAGGAATCTTACAGTACAAGCTGTTTTGAAAAACAACCTTTCCAAGGCATCAGTTAAACCAAACAGGGGACAAACCCAAGAAGAGGGTGCTACCTTGAACTCACCTCCAGCACAGCCATACTGTCACACAAACTCCAGTCCTTGTTCCAAGAAAGTCCTTCCTGCTGCACTGGTTACTCGAGCACCCTTCACCAAACAGCAGCTGCTAGCACAGGTTTGCTCATAAGCAACTGCCTTGTCCAGAGCACCTTGGACCATCCTGTTTGGATGTCAAGGATCCCACCTTAACCTATCATTGCTATTGCCATCAAAGGCAGTAAAATGGCATTTCAGAGGACATAAACATTTCTTACACGAGGAATATGAAGCTAATATAAGTGAATGAGAGACAGAGAGTAGAGGTAGAAGAAATTAATGAGCTTATTCTGCTTTTTATTAAAGTAAGAGAACAAAAGTAATCAAACTTGGACACTCCTGAAGCATGTAGGTCCAATGTCTTCAAGATAACATAGGTATAAAAATCATCCATAACCATTATAAAAAAAGCTATTCTCTTTTAAAATATGCTTGGGTATTATCTCAGTTGCTTTCTCCCTAGAAACAAAGCTGGGGTTAGGCTCAGATATGGATTGAGCTTTAATATCGAGACAACATATAAACACTAGTCACTCATTAACCCCTCCAACTGTAATGAACCAGAGTGTATCATGTACAGATTATGAAACAGAAACTTCTAAATGCACAAACCCAGAATCCACGCTGGAAACAACACAGAAACCACACAGTAAGTGTTGCTGCAAAAAATTAACTAGCTTGCTTCACAAGCAGCAGTTAAAGAGTGTCGCCCTTTTAACTTCCATCATACCATATTATAGACAATTAGGACATACTTGCATGCCCATAAATGAAGAGCTGCTATATCTCGACTTGGATTTACTGCCATAAATGAGACATAGCATTTTAAAGCCACTGCTGGCCGCCACAACTGTTACTATGATTTTACTGACCCCAGTGCTTGCATTACACCAGTGCCTTAGGCTCAAGCCAGCTCAGGTTGTAACAAGTGCACTGTAAACTCTTAGAAAATGACAATTCCTGCTCCCCAGAGCTCACTGTGTTAAGGCTAGCTAGGCAATACCAGGAGTTTTTATGGCTTTTAGGCTCCAGTGACCTACTGTTCCTTTTAAACTTGCTGGCCAATGCCTTGGTCCTCCTCCTCCTTGTTGTTTGTTTGGTTTTGGGGGGTTTTTTTAGTTTTTTTGCTTAAAGCACCTTTGCAGCACTTCTTTGCAGGAACATGTTAAGTTCTTCCCGCTGAACATATTGCTCAAAGGAAACCAGTCTGTTGCCTAAAAAGCACAAAAGCAAACCCAGCAGCTCTGGATTTGGTTTGAGAAGTGAACCCTTAAATTCATCTCATGTGGTGACCCACCCTCTCTTTAAGGAACAGAATCTTACCCCAGTAAACCTTCAGCGTATCACTGAAGTTCTTGGTGTAAAGTGTCAGCACATCAAAGTCAGGATTTGCCTCAAGTCATCTTCTCGCTCTACTTAAAATATAAATTGAGCAGAGCCCAGGTAAAGGCATTTTAATACCTGTAATGGTAAATAAAAATATTAATGCTTGACAGTACTCTGTCAGGAGAAGTAAGATATTCGTCTGCCCTCTTACATGTGCACACTGCTTATCCTCTGAGCAAAGGAACAATACAGCAATTTTTTGTGGTTACAGAAGATCTCCAGTTTAAATAGTGCCAGTTAGAAAGTGTAGATTAAGGGACTTTTCAAGGTACTTTTCTCCCTCCTTCACAAGTACACATGCACCACTCGGCCCTGCTCAGGACTAAGAAAATCAAACACTCGTAGAGACTTTTAAATTTCAACTTGCCTCTAAGGCCCATTCTTTCTCATAACAACTAAATACTTTATATGCTGTAGTGAACGTCCAGAGGTCTACAGAGGCAACAAAGACTTTTTTTTGGTGCATATGATGTCAGGCATCTTCACTTCCTCTCATATGTATTCATACACTAAAATAAATTTCAATACTAATTCTGCTGACACTGACAAAACAGGAAATACACTTCAGACAAGAACAGAACTAAGAAAGAAATCCAAATGAAAAACACTGCAGAAAAGTTTAAAAATTTGGAATTATTTTACAAAGCCGAAAGAATAAAATATGGTCAGGATAATCACACAGCCATTCTGTAAAGGAAATATTTCCTGGTGTCTTGGCCCCATGTCAATGGCCCCATCTTGTGCCCCAGTTATTTTTAAAGCAGGCTTTACACAGTAAATAAGGATGGAGGTGGGGAAGAGAAGGGAAAAAAACCATGACCAGTCTCCTCTTAGGAAAATAAGACTTAATTAAAAAGTCTGCCATTGCTCTGCACTTAATTAGGGCTAACACAGCTGTTAATAAGTTTCTGATTGATAGTAAACCTGATGTCTGCACAGAAAACTACTTACCTGGTTCAAAGATGCTGATCGTTTCATACAGAAAAAAGATTCTGTTTTGTAATTGTGCATAATGTTAATATTTGAAACATCCTTAAGGGTGATTGTACCTATTAAAATTTCATATGTGAAATGAGAAATAAATGAATTGGTGTTGCATTTTTAAAGGATCAGATTACTGTTGATTAAAGCTTTGTCTACACTTGAAATTTCCCAGTAGAACAGCTCTACTGGTGGTTGCAATAATAGGAGGACAAGCAGAGATAGGCTGCCAGCAACTGCTATTTAAATTACAATGTCATGCAGACCTGATCTGTAATGGGTTATACAAGGCTGTGGTTATAATGTGGCTGTAACAGTTAATACTGCCACCCTAGCTACTGTTACTGAGTTGTAATAGAAAAAATGGAACAAAAAGCAGTATAGATGCAGTCAGAAAGTTAGTGTTTGTTAGTAAAGCTGAGACACAGACTGGCGTACTTATCTACAACACGGTTATCTGAATGCTATGATGAATTCCCACCCTACCTGAGAAGCTGAATAGCAAGCAACAGTAAGTGAAGGGGAAGATGAAGTGAAAGGACAGAGCAAGAGAGGGAAAGATGAGTAAAATTATTTGGAAATAGCAAAAGGAAGCATTTGAGGATGGTAAACTTCATAGAAATAAAAGGGGAGAGAAACAGGCCTTTGGAGGAAAAGGAGAAATAAGAAATTCCCATGCAATCTACTTTTAATTTTTCAATAGCACTCCTCCACGTAGCAAATATAGTGAAGAGACTAAAGTAAGCGCTAAGGGTTGAAAGGGAAACACAGAGAAAAGCCACATCAAAAGGAGAAACAAGAAAGAGATTTGTGGAAGAAGAAAAAAAATCTTTTGACAAATGAAAAAAATCAACAGAGAAAATGTAGGTATTGAAAAGGAATGAGAAAAAGCATAAAGAAAAAAAGAGGATAAGGAAGAAAAAGAGAAAATGCGTGGAGCTTATTGTAAGAGCTCCGTTTTGTTCAACAAGAGGTTTAAAGCTAGGAGTCACTGACATAATGGAAGTTTCTTCTCCAGCCTTTGGGAAAATGATGTTCTACTCTTCTGCAATTCCAACCCAAGCTTGACCACTTGGCATTTCCCAACCACTCCTGTCCACAAACAGTCTGGCAACTTCACCTTCAAGACACATCCAGCTTGTATCCTAATTCCTCATTCCTTTTTTTCCCTGACACAATTCAGCTTTGGGCAGGAGGCAGGTTACAAGCCATGGATCTGACAGGCTGCTGCCCTCTTTCATCTGAGCCCCACAGCTCTCTACTGTACATCATCCAAATGCACTGATCTATCAGGACAATACCGGACATATGTGAGACTTAAACGGGGCAACACAGGGCGTACATCTGGTCTGTGGCAAAAAGCATGAGGAGTTGTGGAAACACAAACGTACCTAGGCAAAACAGAACGACCAACAGAATAAACCCAGGAGTGGAGAGGAAAGGAGATTGAAGTCAGAACTGGTAGAGATCAATGTCAAGTCTGTTGAGGAGCCAGCCACAAAAGGTGTGCTCTAACCAAAATATTTTAAGATAGACACAGCTGGGAAATGGTCTCAGGATAGGACAATGCACCCATAACAAGTAAATAGCTCACTTTTTAAATGTAAGTTACACCTACTCTCTTCTGCTAGTGATGTAAAAAGGACATAACTCTCTGATGTGAAGTGGTGCTTTTCCAGCTTCCTTGGTTCAAAAGAGCAGGGGTGGTAGAAAATGTCAGCATGCCTACTGGGCTTCTGAAAACTTTATCTGTGTTACAAAAAAGTTCATCTGATAGCAGAATACCAGCACCCTCAACACTGTGCCCTGTCATGAAAAGAAGTTTACTGCTATGCAACTACAGTGATCAGGTAGGACTTCCACAAGGTTGGTTAATGATGCAGCCACGGTTCTAACAGTGAGTCCAGACGTGCCCTTCAAGCAACTGCCTCACTAACTGAAAAGAATGAGCAGTGTCGATTAATAGCCGAGGAGATAGTTATTCAGGCCACAATCTGATCTAACATTCTGGTGTCATGAGAGCCAGAAAGCAGTCTGGACTTTGTAAAAGATTTGAACGACATCAAATAAAAACAGTGTGACTATTAGAGCTATATGTGAAGTCGACTGTGTGAGTGCACAACAGAAAAAGAAAGGACAACTTCCTGCTTAAAGTGAAATTCTTACTGAATTCTGTCAGAAAAGTATAGACAGCTGTGACTTTCTTACACTTACTGCATTTTGTAGAACACACCTTTTGTGCCCAGCTCCTCAACAGACTTGACTTTGATGTGATCTGAAAAACAGAAACTAGAAGATTAATGCTCACAAAAAGGTGCCTGATTATACAGACAGCTATGCTCTTCAGTGAGAGAATGATATATTACCCTTTTAATATTATATGATGTCAAAAGGCTCTTACTTAGTTTACTGTAAATAAGATCTCTCCAAGTTTTCACACGTGTACAGAGAAAGATTTTGGCTCTATAGCAGAAATACTTCACACCTAACTAAAATCGAGGCTGTAATAACCGTAAGAGGAATTTCAAGATGATTGTGGAGATCAGAAGTAGGTGGTGTCTCCTCAGACTGATATTCTCAGCAGAATTGCTTGAATAAGCTGTAACACAGAATGCAAATA
Organism: Caprimulgus europaeus; assembly: GCA_907165065.1. The sequence goes on along the minus strand of OU015539.1, from coordinate 11,489,124 downwards.
TATTTAAGGAAATGTTTTCAACAAACCCGGAGTGTGCATATTTTGCTCAAATCATACACTACAACGTCAGTCTACTGGAAAGACCTGTCCTTAGAGAATGGCTTTGTCTTTGGAACAGTAAATCACATCATAATTTACACATATGTATAAAAAACCCAAGCTTAATGGTAGCTCAACCTTTTGAAAATTAAGATTAATTAACTTGTAAAGGCCATTACTCTAACACCTGTTTTATTCAAACAATTTAATCAACACACCAGAAATTTGGTAGCGAGAACCCTAGCAATTCCCATTGTACTTAAAAAATACATTTCCTGTTTGTTAAGCTTAAAATAAGTTCTGCTTAAAAATAAGCAACTGACAGCAGCCTAAAATAGCAGTAACAAATTCCATAGACTGAAGCACTTGTGCTATAATGCCTCAAGCAAATTTACAAGCAATTTCCTAGAATATTCTCAGAATGTAAAGCACACAGTTATCAGGAACCCCTATTACAGATTCTGGACTCATTTTTTCCTCCTAAATATTTGTGACAAAAGTAAAGAAGGTAAATGCAAGCAAAACACAGTAAAATGGATTTGTGAAAGCAAACTGCCTACCTGGCAAGGTGCCTATTAGTATAGAATAAATAAGTGATATACATTTTTAGACAATTCTATAATTTGTACTCTGGTAAAAATACTATCAGTGGATGTCCTCCTACAGGTTAGGAGTTCACACTGCTGTTAGATTTTCTTCAGTGCTAAAGAAAAGCTAAAGCTTTCTGATTAAAGGGTTCGGGAGAGTAAAGAGACAAATACTTCATTTGTCCATCTTTATATAGTCTGCTCATTTTGGCAAAAGTAAAAGTTGTTTACCCTTAATTTGTTTGAAGTTAATGGATGTCCGATGATTTATTTTTGGTTCTGAGACAGCAGACTTCAATAGGCTTTTATTTCCTAGTTCCTGCATGGAAGGAGCCAAGGATTTATCCAATTCTGCCTTCTTTTCTCAGCAATCCTGACTCTGCTTTGAATTTGATACTGGAGATACTGACCTATCTGCAGGGGACTAAAATTTGAAAAAAAAAAAATAAAATAAAGACTATAACTTTGTAGACACACTAAAAATGCAGGAAGAATACAGATATGAAAAAAGTAGTGCAACAGAAAATAATTGCAACATACTATTCTAGTGTAACTTTACTGTGCTATATATCATAAAATATGCAAAAAATAAGATTGTATAGAAATAAAAAGCTGCATTACAACAGATAATTTTTAATCTCTCCTATAGTACACAGAGAAGAGCTTCTCACCTTTAAATTTTAAATCCAATCTTTCTGAGACAGAACTTCCTTGCTTTAACAACTGTATACAATTGTTTCCTTTATTTTGATCTTCACTAAGTAGGCTTCTGAAACAAAATTGCAGATATTAACTCATCACAATATCCAAATACAATTTAAAATGGTATCTTCATATTATAAAAATGAAAGATGAAGAACTGTATCTTCATCTCTCAAAAATGATTCTTTTTGGTATCTTTTTCTCTGGTTTGTTTCACGCTTAAAATTGAGCCAAGATAGGATCAATGTTCTTGACTGGACAAAGACCAACTTTCACTGTAAAATTTATCTCTTCAGAAAACAAAACAAAGCTAGGAAAACAGCTGAATATTCCTTGGTACAGATTTTTAATTGATAAGAATCAGTGATTTTAGTAATAATGATAATAATGATTTATACCTACTGAAAAGCTAAGACTTTTGCTTTAGCACAATGAAAACAATTTATTGACTTCCAAAAATATCATTCTCTAAATGCTCCTGCTAACACAAATAGTATTCAGTACTAACAGATGAAGTAGGCCAATATCTTTAAGGCTTAAAATCACATTCCTAAATATACAGGGTAGAAACCAAAGTGTCTAAACCCTCGTCATCTCAAAGAGAAATACTAGTTCCTCCGCACTGTGTTTTACTACTTAAACACGAAACAGTATTTTATGAAGGAAATATGAAACAGCTGGTCTTTAATTACACATTACTTTATCTCTCAATTTAAACAAACTTTCAATAAAATATTAGCAAGGGCACTTGATAAGGTACTCACAACACTAAGTCTTGAGGGTTGTGTTCTTCTTCCCAAGTGTTGAATTTGGTAAAACAGGTGTGCTACTTTTTTTCTTGCCAATCCATGAACCAAGACTGAAGGGGCTGAAGCAATCAGAAGATACACTTTGCAGGCTTAAAAAGGCTCTGGAGAACTAGCATCTATGAAGTAATTCTGAACATGGCTCTATTTGTGGGAAAAGAGCAGTCCAGATAAGTGACAGCATCTGTATGTTTAGCATCAGGAAAAATCTTACACAGCTAAACTCCTGGAAATGTTCCACGCACACTTTACCCTCGGGTGAAATCATTTTCCTAATACAGAAAACCTTGGTGCCTCTGCATCTTTAGCATTATACACAGTTCTCATCTCCGTATCTCAAGAAGCACAGAGTGCAGTTAGAAAAGGTACAGAGAATGGCAATGAAAATAATCAAAGTGATAGAACACTGGTATATGAGAAGAGATTTAAAAGTCTAGGACTCTTCAGTTTGGTGAGAAGGCGACTGAGGAGGGATATGACTGAGATTTTACTTAATAATGACTGTGAGCTGTTCACCGCATCCTGTACTTGTAGAAGTAAGGGCCATCTAATGAACCAAGTAGAAGATAAGTTTAAAACAAACAAACAAAGAAGTATTGCTTTACTCAGTAAATAGTGCATTTCTGGATCTTGCAGCCATTGGCAGCTGCAGAGGCAGATGGTATCAGTATTTTCAGAAAGATATCAAACATATTAATTGACAACAGGTCCATAATGAATACTAAAAGGATTATGTTGGGATCTATCTTCTAACAACCCTAAGGACAAATCAAGATGCTAGGGTACTTACTACATGGGAGGAAATAGCCAGGCTTGTATATTCTCCCTAAATAGCATTTCCTGTTGCCACTGTCAGAGAGAGTACTGAGCTACATGGTCTCACCCAGTAAGTAATTTCTTGCATTCTAGTGTTTTGTCTCTTTTGTTACAACTTGCTTTTTAGCATAAAAAAAGCAGTAGCACTACCATCACTGCCTCTACCTCCTCAGGACCCGTTTCTGAGAAAGAGTAGTTTTCAATGTTTTTTATCAATCCTATCCTATGATGTTCCAGAAACAAGCCCTGACCTGTCTCTTCAAAAGGCCTAGACCAAAGACCAAGACCAGACATTTTTGGGCTTGCTCAGCAGACAAAGTCTTTCATGCCCATGGAGCCTGGAAGTAAGGATGGCAGTTTCCATATCTCCTGTTAGGGTGGCATGAAGCAGAATTTCTAGAACTTAGATTTTGGCATAGAAAGTGCATTTAAATCCTTTTTTGCATATAGGCCCCTCACTTTAAATTCATACAATAATATTCAGCTGTAATAAATATGCATTATTGCTCCATATCAAGAGCTCATTGTTTGCTAAGTAGCCTCTTTGAAAGCAGAAACCATCCAATGTAACAATGATGCTTTCAGACTGCTACCTTGTGACTGATAAACCTGAGAGCCTTAGAGGTTACAGCTAATGCAGAATCCTCAGTATTTGCATTTTGGTTTTTCTTTGCTTCAGCTAAAGGATCAAGAGAGGCACTATAAAAGAAAATTCAGTGTCTTGGGCAATCATCTGAAGAAATTAAATTACTATCCTAAATGTTAAAACTTTGGACTTCAGTATTAATTGGGTGCTTATACATTTGTTTATGAACAATTATTTCCTTTTTTTTTTCTTTTTTTTTTTCCTCCTCTGGAGATAGCATCCCAAGATGGCTACTTACATTATTTAGACAACTTATGTACAAAAAATTGCTGTGTTGTGAAAGATTCCTCTTCAATGCCTCCAAATATTCCTATCTTAAGATCCTTTTCTGCCATGTTCCCCCACCCCACTCCCATCCCATATATACACATACCCCCTACACCTCAAGGGAATGAACATGAGACATTACCTGTCATGCACTTGGCATCCAAGTCAGAATGATTTCTTATAGTGCACAGTACTTTACAGGACAACTGTGCAGTGGAGAGTTCACCTTGTGTCCTAGTATTTATTTCTATTCTTACCCTACATTACGATGTTTCAACATCAGCAATTTTTCTCTGCACTAGGTCACACTCAACATTTCCTAATTCACTCTCAATTCTACCTATCATTTACTCTGTTGTATTTTACAACTACGAAAACCATACCTGTGGTTTTTTTGTTGTGAAACATTTGTTGCTCCCATTCTCTCTTTCAATTTCTGCACCCAGTTCTATGTTACCATTGTTACTGGTAGAGCTTTCTTGTGTTTCACTGATTTAATCCTGTCGACATGTAGTAGCAGGATTACTTGATTCTTCTTCTATACTGCATTCCTCACCAATGTCTAGGTTATTATTCTATTCCTTCATTAACTCCAAGACATGGTGTCTGGACAATGTGTGTTTCACCCTAGATGTAACAATAAATTTTATCAAGTTTTGACTTCAACAAATCTAGGAACTATTATTAAAAACATAAAACCAATAGCCCTATCTGTTTTAAGCCCTGCACTTTAATCTACAGTCAGCTAAAAAAAAAAATGTTTTCCAAAAACTAGTAATGTCTCTTGCAAGCACAACCCTGCAAGCGCTACTGCTACTCTTCTCCTCACTACAGTCAGGAGGGAAGCAGATGATCTTTTCCCCAGAACTCCTTCAACTATGGAAACTATTGGATCAAAGTTTTCAAGTCCTCACATAACTTTGAAAATCTGCTTAAATAATTTGCAGAACAGGAACGCACACATATGCTTTTTGCTGAACTGGTGTTGTAAATCAGGCACAGGAGGATCTGGGCTTTAGGCATCTCGTTTGCTTGTAAAAGTCAATCTCACACACTGTACATATAAATTTTATGCTTAGGGCCTTGCTTTTACTCTTCCATCAAGCATACTCATGTATCTGTAAATTTCACCAAAAAACACAACAATAACACAGAATTCTAAACCAGAGCTCACTTTCAATGTGCTCAAAAGCTCTTCTGAGAAAAACAAAGATCAGGAGAGGAAAGAAGGAAAAATGAACCTCATTACCTGAAAGGAAACATCACCTACCATTAAATCAGCCCTAAAAAAATATTAAATTCTCCTAGTGGGAAGTGAAGAAAATGAGGTAGAGTATTCTTACTGTTAAAATACAACACAATCCATAAAATATATAATATTAGGTAGAAAAAAATTGAAGGGAGTGTATTTTTTAAATCTAGCTTAAAGTAATTGGAAATTACAGTATCCAACCAAAATATATGTATCCATAAAAATATTTATTGCAAAATAAAATTTACCCTATATTTCATAAATATTATACTCAATATACAAGTAATATACTCCTGCAGATTATGCAGAAACAACACATAGTGGTAATACAATCTTTGTGTTTCTTAGAAGCTTAAAAACATTCTGCTATCCTGTCATCTTTTTTGCTCTTACTTTTTAGCAGATACAAAAAGTTAAATGTGTCTGGAAACGTTTTAACTGGTATAAAAGTCAGAACAATCAAAACTAGTAACAGAACTGCATTAATTAGGATTTCTGGTACATAATTAATCATCAACTCTTTGCATAGCCCCTGGCCAAAACTATATATGGTCTCAAACTGACAACACATAAACCTCCAGAGATACCCACTAACTTGAATTGAGCTTGAGGTCATTTATTTCACTGTAAGTACATGGTAGCTTTTGAATTAAAATTTTTATTGTTAAAGTATTGTTCTGGAATATGAGATTGCAGCACCCATGTTTGAAATGCCAGTTTTAATCTTACAGAATGACTTGTGGCTTCATAAATTTTTGGTACAGATGGTAGAGATTTCCTGGAGGGAGACTGTGGTGCCAAATGCATTTACTCCTATGCAGAAACTCATGGTGTCATATGGCACCAAGGGGTTAATTTTTTTACACACAGAATTCTCTACATGATAATGCACTTCCACATTCCCCATCTGGCTATTGTAAAATCACAAAGGCTGCAGAGGCACAAGCATGAAATAGAAACCGGTGTCCTGATTTTCAATGGTACTGAGTATCTGCGTCTCCCACCGAAGATGGGAGCCACAGGTGCTCAGTAGTCTTGAAATCCAGGCCATATTGGGTCATCTTAATGAGCATTCTGCATAGCATCACTGACCACTTTCAGTCTGTTTCTTCTCCTTATACTCCTCTAAAAATCTAAGGGTTTTACTAGAAATGGAAAAGTATTTAAGTACCATTTTGAAGACTGCATGAAAGCCATAAGCAGCATAGGAGAATGCAAATAAGACAACTCAGGGCTTCAAATGAAATATGAAGATGGAAGACAGAAGGTACAGAACAAAAAGGGAGACTCTCCTCCACAGTTGCCTACTGAAGCTCAGGAATTCTTTGCCACAGGTAAATTTTTATATGCATTTAAAAATATTTGGACAAATCAGTGGGAAAAAATCAACTGAACTTTATTACCACCACTCTCTTTTGGTTCAGGAAACCCTGGGCAACAAGTGACTGAAGGCCAGTATAATATTTCAGTACTGACTGCTTTTCCTGTTCTTATCCTCTAAGTGTCTATTCTTGGCCACTGATAATGATCTGAGAAAGACTTTTGACATCACCTTGTATGACTGTTCTGGTGTTCTTAGCTCCTTTTACAAAATAAATAATTTATGTCAATGAAACAAAAATACTATTAAATATATAAATAAATTGGAAGTGTCAGTACTGAACAGAGATGGAGATGTATTTAGTATTAAAAATGCTAAACAGGTCCATCAGTATTCAAGAAAACAGGCATACTACTTGAAACTATTTTTCAAGAAATTGAGCAGAACCACACCAGGACACTGGGCACTGCATATGCACAGTACTGAGCCCATGGAGCAAGTTCAACCAAGTGCCATCTGCAAGCAGAGCAGCTGCACACTGTGTTTACACACAGCAGATTTGAAGCATCTCATGTTGGAGCTACCATTCCCAGGCAGATGGCTGACAAAGTCTCCTTTAGAACTGGAGACACAGCAACCCAAGCCTTAAAATAGCACTAAAAGTCAGCTTGTGTTAATGTAGAGGTATTTAAGAGACCAAAATGCCTCTTTGCAATTGTACTGTAATAGAAAATAACAGAATTTGTATGGCTGGTCACATACAAGAAAGGTTGAAGCATGAAGATCACTGTCTGAAGCACTGTCTCATCCAGGAAGCTTTCCCTTAAGGAAGCAGCTTAAAACAGCTAGGAGTAGATCAGCTGGAAGAAAAAAGAGATTCAGTGTATTTCCAGAGCTCATTTCTGCTGATGTATATTTCTGACCAAGTAATGTCTGCAGGAGCTGTCCATGACAACAGACCTCAGAGCGAGCTCCCTGGCATGAGAGAATTCTGTCAGCAGTCTACAAGAGCCATCTCTCAACACTTAGAGACATTCAAACTTGATGAAAAAATTGAAAATATAAATCTGCATTGAAACTAATACTTAAGGGTGTTGCACATTTACTGTGAAAATGCAAATGGAAGACAACTAATACGGGGTTGCATTTGTAGATATTTTATAGTTAAGATAACCAGTCTGCTACCTACTTCTTAAATGAAGAAAAGCATGGTAAATTAAAATCTACTGTGCCTGAAAAGTTGTATAGTAAAGAGAGAAGGAACAGTTTGCCATGAACTATGGGAAGGTCTTGTTACATGCAATTTTATTATCATGTGGAATTAGGCTCAAATTTCATAAATACACATGGTAAAAGTCATAAGATCACATGGATGGTCATTTTCTGTACCTTCAGTTTCGTGAAGCAAGGACAGTATGGTGGTACTCAGTATGGCAGGACAGAAGTGGATGAAAATTGCCTCATTTTTCAGGCCATTGTAGAGTTACACATATGCCAGTAGCTGTTCTCCCTCACATAAGAATGCATTGAAACTTTGAAAAAAAGCATCTTGTTCAGCTCTACTCAATTAGCAGGAAAGAAGAAAGATGTATGCTAGTCCAGAATAGTTCTTTTGTAGATGAAGGTGTGAGGCAAAACCAGTTGTCCATTTTGAAGAGAGTGCGAATTATCCTCCCACATATCAGAATATTTTTCAATTATTCACAGGCATTTCTCTTTCTACATGGCATTGAAGTCAGCTATGGAGGAAATTAGGGTTTGCTATCAATGTTACCTCTAAATTGCAGATATATCCATTCCCTCTGCTCTAATTTCAACTACAAAATATTGCAACTGTTTCATCAGAAAGTGAAAAGTTCAGTAGTCTCATAGTGGTGTTGTCTGCAGCCCAGACACGAAGCTGGGAGGTTCCCTTTCCAGCACTACAATTCACTTCCTTTCAGAATGGCCAGATTTCACTGTAGGTTAATAATCTGGTAAAAAATCTTTTAAAAATACTTTTATTATAGTGACAGTAATATTATGAGAATTAGTTAAACCTGACATGAACCCATACTTTAATATTATGTCAAAACATATGGGAAATCAGATGAAGTTGGTTTGGGTAAGGAACACATTGTAAAGCTTCCAGTTAACGAGGTTATCAGAAGCCCATGGATACAAGCAAAACACGTTAATGGATTTGTGAGCTTTGGATAAGGCCCCTGTGAGTGTTCTGTTGCTTATGTTGTGTTTTTTTAAATTTTCCACCCTACTGGGTTCCACCAAGTCAATACAGCATCTTTATGTACCAAATAAGTAAGAGGTAGAACACAAGGTGAAGAAACGATACCTCTCAACACTCACTGCTATCCAGTGGTTATCGAGTAATTATTAGCTGTGATTTGGTGATCGGGATCAACTTTCAGAAGTAGTGTCAGTATTTGTTTTGCTAGGAAAAAAACTACAACTTGATACATCTCATTTCTGCTAACAACTTGACATATATTCAACTGAGTGCTTTAATTCAGCAGAGAATATTTTACTTACAGTGCTATGAAATTAGTTCATGATATCACGCTTATCAATTTATTTTAACATCAATTTTGCTTTTCAGAAAATGCATACTACTTAAAAGCAAAAAAATAAAATCAAAACTACTACATTTGTGGAATTCATTGCAATATAGTCAGCATTTATTTTGTGAGAGCACTGTGTACTTACTAGCCTCACTGTTTCCCAGACCAGATTGTTAAAGCACGTCTCCCTTTCTTATTAGTTCAAAAAGCTTTCTTCTAAGCTTGCTATAAAAGATGTAAGAAAATTAGAGCTAGTGAACAGACACTATTTTTCGCTGATGAGGCAAAAAGTATGTATTACAGGATCACTGTGAAATCAAAAAGTTCGCAGGATTGGGAAAGCTTCAGAAGAACTCTACAAAAGTGACTCAAGTTCTGAAAAATGTCTCTCAGATATTTAAAGGAAAAAGGTTATGAGGTGAAAAGGTGATTTAATCTTGGTCGCTAGATATGCACATAAGGAAAATAGAATTGATTACATGGATGTTTTAAGTAGCAGCCAAAGCTTTAACAAGATAAAGCTGATGTAGAAGCTAGAAAAAACTGAACTGAAAATACAGCATTTTGCTATTCTGTAACTCATTCATCCAAATCACTTGGCTAACTGAAAGTTAACCTGTTGCCACCATGTGTAGTGTGATTCACAGAAAAATATAGAAGTGTATAATATCTTTGTACTGCTACAAAAGATGTGTTTTTCAGAACAAAAACATGAAGTGGAAAATATTATCACAAAGCAAAACATAATTTTTAATTTTTCACTTTTTGTTCTGGTACCAAGCTGTATCTCCTTTAGCTACATAGTGTGAACATTGCTTATTTGGCCTAACCTAAACTAAGATATCAATATAAATAGAATAATAAAAACCCAAATATATCAGAAATGTCAGAATAACTTTAAGACATATTCCTAAGTGCACGTATTAAGAGTACATAGGTTCTTAAAAATACACTTTGATTACATTCTTTCCTTGTATCTCTTTAGTATTATTATGAGTAAAATATTTGAGTAAATGTGGTATCTGAATGTCTGTAAATTCAATTTACTCCTTCTGTATCATCTGCTTCCTTTAGGCTGGCTGCATTCTTAATGATGTTGTAACAATAAAAAAAGGTAAAATATATGAAACTAAAACACATGCATTCCTAAAAAAAATTGTGCTGATATCAAGCCCAGTGTTTAAACTTGCTTTGTATTTGGTTTCAGTGACTATTACTGTTTACCAACAGAAGTATTAGCCAGAAATATCAACCATAAATATTTATTGTAGAATATACTTTGAAACTAAATATTGATCTGTGTTCTACTAATCACGTAAGGAATGATAAGCCATATCATGGGATCTGGGTTTTCAATCAAAGCTAATAAAGAGATTAAATTTCTAATAGATTTTACATGATACTATTTATGCACAACTGACATGCAAAAATGACATAGCAAATACTTTCAAAAAAAATAATATACCTATTTATGGTCATTTACAATGAAAAAGAAGCTAACTTAATCAAATAAATTATTTGCATCAAATTATGTTTTTAGTTCTACTCCCAAAACACAGAAGGAGCTACTGAAAATGTAATTGTCACATCCTAGTGAAAGATGCCTGTCACTTTATATCAAACTAAAGTATTCTGGAGTTTCATTCACATGGCTTTAATATTTCATTTTAAGGTAAAACATTAAATTAATATTTTAGTGCATTTTCCCCTAAACTTTTAATCTCAAAATGTCTTCAACAAAAATAGCTGTTTTCTTTTACCCTCCAATTCCCCTTCCCAGCCTCCCTCAGGACTGAAATCCACATGGAACTCAATTTAAAGAACAGAAAATGGGGAAGAATGCATTCATTTCAGGACGTGAAACTGTAAGTATTGACTGGTGACAATGCCCACTATTCCATTATGCACAGGTACAACTAAATTCTCTCCAGACTAAGGCAGTAACAGACAGCAGATAGCTTCAGCTAAAGAAATCAAGTTAAGTAGGTGAAACGTATCACATGGAACCCTGAAAATCTGTGAAGAAATTTTCTGTGCCTTCAGAAAGGAGCAAAAAGTACCACATTTTCTTAATAGGTTTCTTATTGCTGCAATGCAGGAAGTAATTTATTAGGCATCCTGGACTTCTTTAGTTGCACAAAGGCTTTTGAGAACTATTGCAGGGGCAAGAGTCTCTGAGCAGACTTGGAAGAATGAGCAAGAACTCCAGTAGCACAGATTGCACAGGAAAAAGAAGCCCCTGACCCTTCCCTATTAGAGCACAGTACAAGGGCCGTACTCTCAGAGTGTGACAGAGAGCAGGACTCTTTCAATGTGCTGACACACTTTTGTATTTTAATGGATTTTCTTTTTGTTACTATTGTGTATGTTTCTATTAGTGTATGTTAAAATAAAAATTAAATTGAAAGTATAAAGAACACCTCAGTTTAAATTACATATAAGAATCCATCATGGTTGCATTGCCCCATTATGCAGAGGCAACCCTGAGCATTAACATTCATGAAAACAGAGTTCATGAGTCACCTCGGGGCTTGTGCTCCCCATATAGGTAGAGATGGAGCCTGTCGTGGCAATAATACCCTTGGTACCAAGATGGAGCATGCCATCTGCACTGCAAAAAGGGCTCTGGCAGCCAGCAAATTACCAGGGAGGCATTAGCTGTAGCCGACAAGGGTCAAAGTTGTGATGGTAGCAATAATGGCTATAACAGGATCTTTAAGCCCATTAGAAGAGCACAAGTTATTATTCAGGGTGGGAAGAAAAGCAATTTGCAAAACCAGAATTAAAATCAGAAGATGATCTTATGGCTTTTGTATTAGTGTTTACAAATTAAGCAATAAAAAGGAGTGCGAATTGTATTCTATTAATTTGTACACAGTATTTTCATACTTGCGTAGTCAACACAACAAGGGGTGAATTAATGTTACTTTGTTCTGACACTGTTGTGATTACAAAATGCTAATTTAAAAAAATATTTATATTGTTAATTAAGGAAGAAGGTCAGAAGTTCTAAGCTCCAGCTGCAATCAACACAGTTCGTTGCTCTGAATTTTACAAGTTCTGAGCTGTGAATTGTGCTGATTGCAGGCACTGCTCCCGATTCTTATTAGCCAGTCAAACCATCCAATTTCTACCAACCATTTTATAATATATTCTATTGTATTGTGTTGTGCAAACATTAATATCATGAAGTATACCAATAAAACTCACTCTGTATCAGCATAAAAAAATACACACGGATTTTAGAAATAAAAAAAATAACAATAAAGGCAATAAAGCTATGAACACTTCATCATGCTGACATAAGAAGAGAAGTGAGCTAATTGTATAGAAAAGAAACTGAGGAACCAAAACAAAGGGGAAAGAAAAACCAAAGAAAAATCAAGAAGAGAGGAAACTGTGTGCCTGAGTCTGCATGCTCGTATACAAAGTCTTAAGTTATAAAAGAACTCAGCTCTATGCAACAAAAGTAAAACAATCACAGGACAGAAATAAAAGCAACAAATTAAAGGGCAAGCGGTAATGTTCTAAAACGTTAGCATTAAAGCATCATCTGGGGGCAACTGAGAGAAGACAACCAAAAGTGGGAAAAAACCCCAAAACTAAAATACATTATGAAGGAAAAAATTCCCTGCACACAGTGTGGCATTTTTGTTGCATAAATCTCAATTTTAACTGCATCATATGAACGGTAACTTGTGTACTTTGACACTATTTATTTTTAATTACTGGGGTACTTTTTTATATTATTTAGCTAGTGTAGGCAGAATAAGATTTTTCAGAGAGGAATTACTATTTTGTAACTAAGACAAATGTTATAAATAAGAAAAGACTTCAATAAAAATATGCATGTACTCCTACAAATGTAAGGTTTAATTTCTTCCTCCAATAACAGCAGACTAAGAAACAGATAGTCTGTACAGGGAAGTACCTAGCAGCCCTGAAACGTCTTGGCGACAGTTATCACAGGCAGGGCTGGACAGTAGAAGCCCTTACCATGATTTCATGGTTTGTGCAATCCAGTTGAGAATTTGACCAATGACCTGTAAATCAATAATTTAGTTCTCATATATAGATCCAGCCAACATATGAAAAATAGAGGCCTAAACTCTCAGCTCAGTTTTGCAGTGTTACACTGCAATATTCTGTATTTTTCTGTTATTTCAGGATTCTAAAATGGTTCATATATAAAATACTCAATTTTTAACTCTAAACTATCTTTTACTTTATTTTGCATAGAAATTTGTAACGTTTACATACAAGCAATTATAAGAGTTCAGTCTTTTTTGAAGGTTTAGCACACAGGTTTATTTTTTATTTTAGTGCAAAATTGCAAGTACTTGTATAGTAATGGGTCTGTACATTTTATATTACTTTTACAAGCTACTTAGAGCAGGTACATAATGACACCTATGCTCTGAATGTCACACCGTTGGCTGTAGTCATGGGCACAGATAACTTCAGGGGCAGCCAACCAAGCAGAAAAAATAGTATTAATAATACAAAAAAACACTTTTAAATGCTTAAACACAAAGCATGAAGAATGTGCTGATGTGGTATAATTTATCCCCATATGTAAAGAGGAACCAACAGCAGATGTTTAAATGAATAATGTACAGACCTTAACAATTCATGCTGATGTGTCCTCACTTTTATCATTTAGCTGTTAAGGGGGTGGTGACATTAGCTGTATGATTAAATTTAGTATTCTTTTTCCCCACAATAAGTTATTAAAGCACTACTCATCACACACTGACGTTAAGTACTGCAAGACACCACGCAAACTTCTCCTTTGCTCTCAAATATCAGTGTAGCATGTAAGAACACGGGGCTGTTGCAAAACACAAGTCTCTGTTTGCACCTATTAGCTTGAATACATCACATGATGAACAAAACCAATGATGAAACCAATGCCAGAATACCCTAAAATAAACATTTCCAGACCTATTTATTGATAGCCTAGATTCAAAATTCACAAATTATAATCTAATAACTTTGTATTATTCCAATCACATGTCAAAAAGATGCTGATTTAGGGCCATCTTAGTATCATGGGAGATGTGGTTGTGAGTTTACAGCAAAAACTATGCTTTTCACTTCCAGAATCAATGAAGGTGACATACTTAGCCCCAGTAAGGAACAGGAGATAAAAGTTTCCATGCAATAGAAGAGGAAATTGACCGAGACTATTTCATTTGGTGTTGTCCCAACTAATCAAAAGGTTTGGCTAACTATCATCTCAGTTTTTAATACTTTACAGAGGTATCAAGCTTCAGATAACTTAAAATGGTTAACTTAATAGTTTGATGATATCACAACTGGTAAAACAGTACCATTTCATTTTTAAATGATCATTTTGACAACATATGACACCAGCAGTAATTCCTGCTATTAACTTCCTGGGAAAACCTGCAAACTAATATAAGTTTATATCCTTATGTACATATCCTACACAAAATGAAATGACTGAATGGGGAAAATGCTATTACTTTTATAATCTTTTTTAGTTAATAAACCAGTCTGTTTGAATCTTGACTTTCCACAAGTCTCTCACACAATAAGGAAGTATATAAAAACAGAAATAAGAGCAAAAGGAAAACATAAGCATAGAGGGGCAAAATCAGAAAGGAAAAATGAGGAGCAACCAACCAGGGATGTAACTAAAAAATGAAATAATCTCAAGGAAAAGAGCAGTAAGACAGGGAATAAAGAGGCTGGTATTGCATTAAACCAAGAATGCAATTGATAGCTGATACTCAGAAAGCAAATACATTTAATGCTTTCTTCCATCAATCTTAACCAAAATGTCAACTTCAAGCAGTGGATAGCACGATCAACATCAATGACAGAAGGGCAAGACCTCAGTTTTTTACAGAGAAGCAAAAGGTTAGCAAGTACTTAGGCTGGAAATTTTAAAATCAGCTGTAACCGATAAAATTAATTCTAGAGTACTTTAAAAACTGACAGGACTTTTCAGAACTACTAGTGGTTCAAGAACTATTGGTAGAAGACAGGTAAAATACTTGAAAACTGATAAAGGCAATCATGGTGTCTATCTGTAAGAGGGTAGAAAAGCTGGCAGTAAAGAATTACAGATACATCCCATTAATTTTAATAGCCAGGAAAATATTGGAAATAATAACACATACAAGAAACCAAAGAGGTAAGTAACAGCCATTATGCACCTGTCAGGAGCAAATCTCCATGTAGCACAAGTTTCAGGGTTAGAGGAGGAACATTCAATATCACATATCTCTATTCAGTAAAGCTTTTGATACTGTTTCATGTAACTTTTTCCATGATATTGTCTACATTAAAATATACTGGAACAATGCACACATGCTTTTAAAAAACGCTTCTCAGAAAGTAGTTGTAACTTGCTCATCATCCAAGTAGAAGGCTACATCAAGGGATGTTTTGCAGGTATCTGTACTAGGCATGATAACATTATAACTGATGACGTGGATGATCCAAGAGAGAACACGCTTATTAAACCTGAAGACAAGCCAAGTTAGGAATGACTGCAAGTACATTGAAAGACAAGTTCAGAATGCAAACACAAGGAGAAGAGCTGGTCAGGCAGCAGCTCAAGTGCTGTTGTGAGGCACAAGCTGAACGTGAATCAACAGTTCCAGTGTTACCAGACAATGCCTCTGCGAGGCAGGAGTAGTGTAAAACAGCCGCTCTGGTACAAAACCTCGGTGTGCACACATGACCTTCCTGAGGATGCCAAGGCCAATTTCCCCCTTCTCTGGGACAGAAGCCTATTTACATATGCCAGGTGGAAGACAGGTTGAGGACTTGATTCCCAGCACTTACCTTCTGTTCTTTCCTGTGGACTTCAGAGTCCTTAAATAAATTACAAAACACAGTCATCACCTGTGTTTTACACAAAAGTCTCAGGTCTACAACATATACACAGCAATCTTTTCACTCAGCCCAGCACCGGTGAGGCTGCACAACTAGATATTTTGCTCAGTGTTGGATACTTCCATTTTGACACAATAGGTATGAAATGGAGCATGGTGAGTCAATTGCAAAGATCAGAAATGCAGGGTAGGACTGAGAGAATTCATTTTATTTAGTCTAAAGAACAAGAAATCAAGGGAGAAGTGTGATATCAGATTGCTGAAAATAGGAAGATGGCTACCTGTTCTTCATATCTGTGATGGATAGGGCGAGAAATAATAGTCTGAGAACACGAAGCAGAGTTCCACCCTTTTCCTTAGCCCCACGGATAGACTTGCACCACCTCCCTTAGGTCAGCTGTAGCAATTATGTGGCTGCGGGTGAGTTAACTGAAAATTTATAATGAAAAAAGCGATTAGATCATGGCCTGTAGGTATAAGTTTAAGCTGATTGTCAAACTGAAGGTTCAGGGCAGACAGGAGGAAAAATTTCTAGGAGGATAATGAAGCATCAGAATAGAGTTCCTGGGAAGATTAGAGAGTCTCCATTACTGGAGGTCTTTAAGTACACTTTATACAAATATTAATCAGAAATGACTTAAATATAGCTGCTTCTTTATTTGGACAGAGAAATAAATCAAATTACTCGAGGTCCTTTCCAGTGTTGAGACTCTCTGTTTCTGTCACGATTAGTAAATTGGAAAGTAATTTCATCCCATGCAACCCTCTCACTTAAAGAAGTATTTAATACTACTAGTATTTCATAAATCAACACGTCAAAAGGATTAATTATCTTCCTCCAAAGAGGATTTCTTTTTTGCTTCACTCTGCTATAAGCAAGCTGTGAAATGCATTGCTGTTACATACTATTAAGGAAAAGAACTTAATAGAATTAAAAAATGAATGCTATATTGGATAATGAAGTATATTATAGCATGCAGTATAAATCGGAAAGAGGTATAAATCTTTATATTATGGAATGCAAAGTATTCGTTGCCCAAATAGGCAAAGAAGAAGCTCTGAAAAGCATGCCCTTTGGACAGGCTATATCTTAATTTCCTGCTTTTGTCGTTTTTTCAACTTTCATTTCAATATCAAATAATAATTAGTGTCATACATTGGGATAGACAAGTTGTTTGGACAGAATTTGTCTAAGTAAAAACTGGTTTAGAATTTAATCCCGTTGTTAGCTATAGACTCCTAATACATTTTGGCAGCAAATTAGCTTTACAAATTAGCCTTACGTAACCAGAGGGAGGTGCTGTGATTCAGGTAGCATCCTGGCTTCAAAAACACCCAGCAACAGAGAAAAAGCTGACACTGAACTTAACTTAGCAATAATATAAAGTAGATTGAGGCAGTTTGTGAAGACAACAACAGATAGATTGGAAATGCAAAGGGAGTGTTGCCTACATGGAGAGCATGATAAAGCTCATGAGGGAATAAAAAGAAATTAGTTCTGTGTATCACTTAAGAGATTATAATGAGTACCTGATGGGCTAGGGGGTCAGAGAAAAAAAACAAAAGCAAAAAAAAAGCCAGCAGAAAATAAGTGCTTGGCAATGAAAGGTACAGCATCATCAAGGAATATCACTGATGAAGAACCCAGACTCCTCTAGAGCAACATCTAAGATCTACCTATCAATACCTCTTGCAACCTTTCCTCTCTAGATCCTCAGAAGGCCCAATCTCAGACCACAGAGAGAGAGAGAGGTTGCTTTAAGAATTATGTTTTTTTTAATTGACTTAGAAATATACTTATTTTTTTAAAAAAGCCTATTTCAGCAGTGGCACTTAGCTTCCAAAATGATTTTTTCCCCCCTAATAACACCATTTAGTAGCTCATTTCAAAAGCTCTTAATAGGTATCAAAGTCAGGACTCCCAGTATTATCTGCATAGGAAAACCAGTTCTTGAAGCAGAACTGCTACAATTGATACCTTACTTTTATGTTTAATTTCATTTAATTTGCTTCATCAATGTCACTGCTTTTAACTAAAATGTTTTCCAGTTTTAGATCTCTGTGAACAATATCTGCCAAGAGAGGGTAAGAAATAAGATGTTATCAGTTGCAGTGAAAGTATTCTGACAGAAATGTTTTAAACTCTTTCAATTTAGTAATTTCTTTGAGCAATTTCAGTGCATTTTACTCTGAACTACCAGAGAGTAACCAAAAGCATCTTTCCCATTTCAGACTGGGAGTCACACAAGTATTTCAGATTTTGAAATCTCATTCCTCCCCACAATCCTGTAATAAAGGAAAAAGTTCATATTTGTTCAGTCTTTAATATCAGTGGATCATCTGACATCATCTAACAATAAAGTAGGGTTTCTGTTGTATAACTATCAAACTTGCACATATTTTCATACCTGCACTTTATTTTCATATCCATAAACAGCAGAAGTGTTTGACCTTTCAGTGCGTACAGAGAAGAAACAAGGCTTTAAACAAGGCACCATTCCATAAACCCACCAATTTCTATGGAAAAAAGATAAATGAGGGATTCCTAGAAGCAGAACACTGTACCAGAGATATTAATATTTTCTATGGAAAAAACTCCAGAATTATTCACAATCCTACACTATCTGCCAATTCTAAATTTTTGGCTGGGTAGGTTAACTGTGTTGTGGACTGTACAAAATTGTAACGCTTCTGTGTGGTAGATGAAAATGCTGATATTTATTGAACCCTAAATGCAACACAAACTGTTAAGAAGTGTCAGAAGCAGTCCACTTCTGCTTTTTTACCTTCTGTAATAGACTATACTCTTATCTACTAAACTAAGCTAATGTTATAATGCAAAGCAGTTGCAAGTTAGGAAATAATAATATATGTTGTTACCCATAGCTGCTACAGAAAGAGAAACAAAAGAAAAATGGTAACAGTTATTAGATGTGTAAGAAAAAATAAGTTCTAAAAAAGCATTCAGATAGTATATTTTACTTTTTCTTTACCAGACTATTTTTATCCTATAGAATAAATAATAGATAAGAACAGCAATCAGTAACTGTTGTTAAAAGTATGAACAGTCAAAATCAATGAACAGATGGGAGAGACAGAGGAGCTTTTTTTTTAACTGTTTTTGTGAAGATATGCTATTGCTGAAGCGAGACTCTGAATGATGTGCCTTGTCTCGTTTTCTGTAAAATGTCCTTTACTACAAAGAATTTTTTTAAGTTCTCCATCTTCACACAGCTCCATTACAAGATACATCTGCTAATATTAATAGAGAATTTTGTTATTTCTGAGTTTAGTTTCTTTCAATGTAATAAGAATATATGTAATGAATAGCAGTGCTCCAGCTGCAGTGATAACCTAGAACCCCAATGCACTTAGTATTTTATGAACAGAAGGGAAAAGACAATTGACCTGCCACAAATATTGCGTGTTTACTACAACAAACTCTCCAGCTTTCGAAACATATACATTTTAAAAAATGTATAAAACCAGTATGATTTCAAAACAAGGACTAAGTATGGATTTAGCTTAAAGCATGTTCCATTCAATGCATTATCAAAGGCCTTTCCAGAAAGCCTAAGTACCAAGAGTTGAAAAAAAGATAAAATGCTTCTTTTCAGTTCTGTCTAGTTTTTTTCACCTACTATAGTTAGTATAGTGTTACCATTTGCACACTATTATATAGCTGAAGAATACCAAATTTAAAGACAACAGGGGTACAAGTGAGTGGTAGGAAAAACAGAAAATTGCCCACCACATGCAAACTCTGACTCCTAAAACAAAAGCTTGATTTTCAAAATATGATGAACATGCAAATTTCATTAATTCAACTGAATGCGTGCATTCCCAGCATTTCTGTCCAGTTAGTTGTGGTTAGAGTACTATTCAAGAGAGCTGTAAAGCATGTGACCTCAGAGGTCAGTTCCTCAGGGTTTGAATTAACAAATAATCCAAATTCAGAAAAGACTGCATGTATTCACTAAGCACGGGACAGATTAGCTAATTGGGTATCACCTGATTATTGCTGACATGGATTTAATAGAGTTTTACCTACTTCTTTAACTTTATTGTTTTCCCTACACAGTTACCCAGACCTAAATCCTTAGACTAATTTACAACTTCAAAGCTTATAAACAACTTGATATGTGTTAGGCTACTTGTAGGACTAATAAAACCTTTAGTGCATGCATTTCTTCATCGGTTTACAGTGTGCTAAGAATATATATCTCCTGGTTGTGCAGACAAAGCTTCTGCATGAAATGAATCTTAATAATTAAGGCATGATTATCACCAGATGAATATCACTACAAACCACTACACCATTTCAAAACACTACATAATTCATCCCATTTATTATATTACCTTGAGGTGAAGCAATAATGGTAAATGTATCTTAAAAAAAAAAAGTGTTTAAAGTTCACTATTGAAGTTAATTTGTTCAACACATCTTCCAATGAATGGATTCTTTCAAACAGTGAAAAGCTTGTCCTGTGGAATTCCTGTTGTTCATACCTTGTGTAGCTACCCCTTTGTGTTTTCACTAATTTCTTGGAAACAGCACTTCCTATGACCTTTGAAAGTAATGTCAAGTTGTCATTAAGTGCAAAACATTCTCTGTGGAAGAGATTTTAGTCTATTATATAATACTTCAAAGAATCCATTGGGAAATATAATCCTTGCTTTACTTTAGAGAAATGAGCAACAGTAACTGTAGAGTATGAAAAAATACCTACTCTTGAAAATACACCTCAAAAATGCAAGAAAGATAGGCCCAATTCCAGATTGCTTACCTCCTCTACACATTCTGGATTCTTCAAAAGGTAAGGCAAGTTGTTATCCTTTCTGTCACTGGTTGCTTGGCAGGATGCCTCTGCTAACACACCTCCAAAACACGTGGGTTCTTTCTTGCAATGGGGGCAAAATAATACAACATTGCTTGGTTCCAGTGAAGCTGAGCATGTGGTACATTTTCTGGTCTTCCCCTCACTGCTTTCAGCTTTCTGTTCAGTCTTATACAGACTCTGCCCAAGTTAAATAAAAGTACAGAGACTGACAGGAATGTGTCCACTGTTTGAAGAAACAGAATAAAACCTGAGAGATGACTGGGCTGGTGGAACACAAAAGCTTTGTATTCTAACTACAGCTGTCTGCTGCACTGACAAGGAAGTAGATTGGCATAACACAACATACTGGTTCGGACAGCAGATCTGCAAAAAAACAAAAAATAGCCTATTTCCATATTTAAGTCTCTGACAATATTAGTACTCTTATTCCTACCATCTAAGAAATTTTTAACTGTAATATGATAAAACTATTGGAATCTTTGATTCTTTGAAACATACCAGGAAAAAAAAAATATGATAACTAGCACAAAGAGGATACAAGCTTAATGACACATGGAAATATTTTTGTTCTCTTGAAGATGTTCTGAAAATATTAAAAAAGGCTAAAATCCTGAATTTATTTTGCATTTTGCATCTGGACAAAATTTTTGCACCAAAAAACTGATTGAAGTCTTCTGTTGACAAGAAACTGACGGAAACATTTTTTTTTAAATTATCAATAAGATTACCTGAGAAAAAGGAAGGGTTCACAAAGCTTTTCTGGAAAAATAATCCTCGTCTAGCCACAAGAAAGTATTGCTAGTTCTAAATATATAAATAAATAAATAAATAAGGGAGGGACCTACAGCTGCTGTAGTCAAACTAATAATAATAACAACAACAACAACAACAATAATAATAATAATAACAACCCCTGATGCCACATTAGCTTTTGCTTGAGACTTCCTATTCTCGATACTTTAATCACCTTATGGGAGTCATGTGGTCTTTCTCAGACCCTTCTGAGTGTCGGTACCACAGGACAAGACATCAGACAAAGCTTACCACAGTGTCAGTGTGCACCTAACAGTATTTTGCAATGTTTTATTAATCTTTTAAACTAGAAACTATAACAACAGATTTAATTAACCAATTAAAGAATGAACAGATAGCACGGCAGCCAGCCCTAAATAGACTCAAAACTTCACAGCTTTCTAGCTGAAACAAAATAATCAACTAATACACAAACTTTATTAACTTGGAACAATCTTTTTAGATTACTTGCAGTTATTAGTTAGTAAAAATTTATCAAAACAAATGTCAAATTGGTAGGTTTTGTCAAAACAGAGTCCAGAAAAACAGATAAAAGGGGACTTAATTTTTCATAGGTCTGATTCAAGATTTCTGGCTGCCTTTCTGCACTCACAGTTGTCCTACTGCAAGTTTGGCAGGAATACAGGGTGAATGTTCACACCCACCAAGTGCCAAGGCAGCCTACGCTGCTTAAAAATCAGAACTGCAAATCTTGTCAGCAAAAGGAATTTATTCTGACTCCAACAAAACTGGACCAACCAGTAAGATCAAATTTAGTAGTCACTACGACCACTACATTTGAAATTATCAGGGAAGTATACCAAATGTACAGTGAAGCACAGGGGACTGGGAAACAACTAATGAAATACATGGGAAAATCTCAATGTTTGGCAGCCAAGAACAAGAAAACAACAGTTCAGGCAAGTGAAATGTAATTACTTGTTGCCTGCTGAGTTGTGTTTTAAATTCCTTCCTGCACTCTGTAACTAGAATGCCCAACCTGAAGCTGTGACTGAAAAATGTCTCAGTATCAATAGCTATGTCTCAGGCAATTCTGTTTGACACTGTAACACTCATATAACCTGCTAGGCAGTTATCGGCACACAAGTCTGTGAAAAGGACATTCCATTAAATAATATTTTGTTTTTATCAGAAAAATAATGAAAATCTTCAAATAACACATTCTACGCTGTTTTACAGTATATAGTAACAACAAGTGTTGCAGACAGTTACAGAAAACCTAGCAATTGACACTACTGGTGTATATGAATAAAACATGATTTTTAGGCCAAAAAACCCCAATGCCTAGGGTAACCATCAAGATACACACCTACAGAACGTACAAATAAACATGCAGATCTGTAGAATTGTACATCCAGCATAAGTGCTGTTACATTTCAGCTACATACTCTTCTTATGTTTTTGAGATTTTTTTTGAAAGTGATGTGTTTGGTGTCTGTCACACTGCATAGATATTTGACTGCTTGTGGATTACGCTAGAGGGGGTAAAAGATCAGAAGCTATTACTGTAATTTATTAGGCCCAGTCCTAACATATTATGGAGCTGCACATAACACTATCTGCTGATAATTTTCATTTCCTCATATTTAACATTACCGAAAGACCATATCACCTTTATTAATACGAAAACATAAATTCCTCCCTTCCATTTTTCTATGAGATTTTAAAAAAATAATTATTAATCTTTTTTCCCAACAAGTCAGTATAGGTGTGTAAAATTCTATTTTGTCTCCTGAAATAGGATCCTATAGCTGTTGTCCAGGTAGAATTTAAATTGAAGTACACCACAACATAAGACACAAATCCCAAAGTTCAAAGCACTAGGAGTGGATTTGCCTAAAATAAATAAATGCAAAGAAAAACTTTTATACAAGAAACATGGCTGACTGCATGCACACATAACTTTACTGATAAATGCACCCCAAAAAAACCTTTTATAACCTATTTCAATTTATTATTTGATGCGTAACTTTATGTTACGTAAAAAAAAAAGAAAACCAAAACAAAATCCTAAATTACTTTTTTATCTTTCATTCTGTTCAAATGTTTCACAACTTAAGCCTGTCATATTACAAGGCTTTTCAGGAGACTTAAATAGTATTAAAATACTACTTTCAATTTGAAGGGCAAAATACCTGGAAAATTAAGGTCACATAATGTTACAAAACCTAATGGAGTATGGATTTCTGCCTGAAGTACCTCAATGAGAAACCTCAGTAATCTTAAAACTGTCTCGCCTAGACGTAATAAGTTTTAAAAGTTTGAATGAATTTCCGAGTATGTTTTGTATACCCTGTAATTTCTAAGTAGGTTGCAAAGAAGTATTAGGTTCCGAATACTCAGCTGCCATAGGAAAGAAATCTTTCAAAACAAAGGTACTTTGACAGGAAATTAGGACTAGCTAGCTGCAGTAGTATATTTTGAACCAGTAAATAGGATGTTAATTTCTTGCACTACATCAGTGTGTGAATACACATAAACAGCATAGTAATGATAGGTTAAGGGGTTATAAAGTAGAGCTTGGCGTGCTTAAAAGATGTGCACAATCAAATACAAAAAAGCTACATCTGACAGTTGTTACCAGAGTATTCACCTGGCTTCTTGGATTATTCTAATGCCATCAATTATTTCCGAAGGATACACAAACCAGTTGACTTAAAGCATAACAGGGAACAGCTTAAAACAGCTTCAAACTAAGATTTTTAAATTATTATTATTCTTTTTTACTATGCTGTAATAGAATTTTTTTTAATACCTGACCTATTAGGGTTAACATCAGCCATGAAAAGCCACCACACTATTATTCAGCCCCCAGGAGAGACTGAATACAGCACGTCTGACAGTCTGAGCCCAGCTCAGCACAGGGAAAAGCCTGGACTCCTCCAAACCCCCTGCTCAGCAGTTGATGATGACATGCTGCTCAGCATGTGAGCAAGCAGCAGATTTCAGAGCTCTGACCTGGTGTCAGGAATTCCACTACCTTTCCAGCTACCAAACAGAGAAGGTCTAACTCCATCTCTTTCCTAGAAGTAAAACCAGTCCTTTATAAAACAATCTGAGATGCCAGACATGCAGAAAGTAACTGCCAGCCATGACTTGCTCAACTGCACAGCAGAACTCCCATCCACATTACTCCAGTTGTCCATGCAAAAGGAAACATAGAAATGACCTTTCCCTAATCTGAACCAAAGTCAGCAATGGAAAAGAAGAAACCTACCTAGGTATTTCTATAGGTTACATTAACAATCCTCCCGAAACCCACAGACAAACTGGCAAGGACTGAATCAAAAGCCAAAGGAACACTATGTTGCTCACAGATACTTCAAATAAATGGGAAGACCAAGTACTACCTTTGTTGCTTAATTGAAGCTGTGCTAAAGAAAGCAGCTTTGAACAACTTCTGTGGTTTTTGCCACCCTGATTGAGCTTGGAATTTTTTAACACTTCCTTTAGAGGCTCCTCAAGCTTAGCAACCTGGTTTCCAATAGGTACTGATATACATATGGCACATTTTAAATGGAGTACCATCTTAGGCATAAAATCTCTAAGGTAAAATAAAAAAAAATAAAACCTACTAACCTTTGAAACAATACTACCAATAAGAACTCATTGTAAGACTGTAAGGGGAAAAATAACATAAAACCATTGCAGCCTCTTTCCAGGAAATGCCTGGCTAGCCATCTCCATGAAATATTAGAAGTGCTGTCACAAGATCGTGCTTTGTCACGTGCTGTGTTCATGTAGAACTTTATTTTCTTTTCCTTTGTGCACTAAGATTATAAACACATCAAGCTAGGGACCTATTACCTGTTTGGCACAAGTCTACTACTCTACGGTCCACTGGAAATGTATTTTATTTATTTGACTAAGTTGAAAATAATTGTATCTCCTATTTCTGGATATCTTTGAAAAATGAACAACAGAAAAACACAAAAATCAGCTACTACAATAAAGTTAGATCACTGAGACCACTGAGATTGTGGCCAAAGTGAGGGGCAAGTACTGCCTCCTGTGCCCTCATTCTTTGGAAATTCACATCAGGAACTGCACGGTGTCATGGCCGCTTTCCAGCACACACATCAGGTTTTTATGGAAACAGATGTTTCGGGAGAGGCTGGGTCTTACTCTGCACATGTTGGAACATGTGAAGGGGCAAAGCAGAAGGCAGGAACTCTGAAGCAGCCTTCTCCAGCTTAGACATTGTCATCAGGAGGTAAGTACTTGTCTGGAGGCAGATGAATGCAAATTCTCGTTTAGGATGATGGCATTCAAACTATGCTTCAGTACATTATGAGCAAGATATTGAATTTGATGCCAAAATTACCTGGTGATTAGGAGCATGAATGAAATGACACTGTGTGATTTTTAGCATTCATTTAACACTTAAGACCAGAATGGTCCAACTGCAGTTACTTAGATAATTCATACAAGAGTACCAAAGAGAAATCCCCATAATAATTGTAAATGCTTAAGAAAATACAAGCTCAGATTCTACCAACCAGTCACAAATGCACAGAATCTATTTGGTAAACAAGTTATTTTCAACCATGCCTACTGTATAATTTATTTCACCCACAAGGTGGCATCTTTATTCTACATTTTCCTTCTTTAATAGGCTAGATGGGACTAACCTATCTATAAATACTGTAACCTCAGACGAGAAGTAGAGGCCACTGTACAAAGACATGTTAGAATTTATATTCAGAAAACATCAATATTCCTTTCTTTAATATCAAATATTTACTGATTTTACCATTGAGACAGGAATCAATTTGCCAGTCATGGTATCCAGTTCAACGTTTTTCCAATTCAATTTATCTATGAAATATAAAAGACAAATTACTTCAGATATGATTGCAGAAAATCTCTTGATATTCTGTGTACTAATACTTGGTATTCTGAGTATTAAAGCTTTAAAAAAGAAAATTCTACAAACATGTATAAAGCTTGCCTAACCTGTTAAACTAGCCTTACACCTGTCTGATCAAACAAGTTCAGTCATTCAATACTTAACATCCAAAGATCTGAATTTTAGAAGTCATATAAAATTTATAATTTCAAAATAAAATCAAACACCAGCTAAATATGTGCCTGCCAAAAAAGTGTTCTGTGCTGCATGGTTACATACTAGCACATATATTATAGAGGTAAACAGCTATATCATTATGTATTTAAAATAAATCACAAAATTACAAGTAATTACAGATTTTACTGTGTCTGTAAAAAATGCACTGAAGGTAGCACTAATTAAAAAAGAATAATAAATTATAGAAAGATTTCTTAGATGGCAGCAAGGCAGATTTTAATACAAGGTCACAAATAAAGTAATTATATTAAGAAGAAAAAAAAAGCTAAGCAACCAAACATTCCTCTCTCTCCCTAAAGGTTATGCTAACCCTGCTGTCTTGTTTTCATTGCTGTTCTTTTGTGTTTGGTTCTCTGCCACAATCAAATGTATGTATTCCTTAATTCCATACTTTGTTATCACGATCTGGGAAGGTACCAATTTTTCTTTTACATTAAATAAAAAAGTTAACAGGAACACACATGGTTGCATGCACATAAACATAGGGTAAGAAACTTTATGCAAAAAAATTCAAAAGATCAAATATAATTTTGAAGATTTGATCTCAATATTGGAAGGGGTGAAAAGGGTACAGAAAATCACTCCTAGGATCTTCCTGAGTACATCATATTAATGCATTTTACTTAGATCTTTCTTGAAAATGAAAACTCAGTGGTACTAAATTAAATGTCATTCATTTTTATACTACCATCAACATGCAATTTGAACAGTCATAAAAGCAAGAAATCTATCAAAATTTAAGAATACAAACAGGGAACATGAATTACATGCACTGTTGTAAGACTGTATTTACTGAATAGAAATGTCAAGAGTAAAAGTTAATTCTTAAAGTTACTTTACTTTGCCCATCCAATACAACTATCTATATTCCTTCTGAATATTGTCTACCATTAAATTTAATGTATTTGTTCCAAACATCTTAAATCTGAAGACCCCCTAAAAGTTTTTCAGTAACAACTCAAGCTGTCTCAGAAATTTTGCACAGACTGCTATAAAATGAAAATGAAATTGTTTTCATAGCTAAAAAACTAGCATAAGTGAAATAAGATATGCAAGAAAAAGTGCCCTCTTACATAAATAATTATCTTAGGCATAGGCCTGTGGCAATGAAATAGCTTCCAATAAACTATATGCACCTGTTTTAATGGTTTATTAAAGACTTGTTCTAATATAATTTCCTACCTTCCCTCTAAACTTCTGGTTTGGCTGACAGTAGTTGAAAAGATAAATCATCTCATAAAGAAAACTTATCACCTTTCTACACCTACACGCTGCAAACGTGAGAAATTAGACAAGACTTTTCAACGTTCCTATCAGCATTCAGATAAACAATACTCCACTGTGCAGCCAGCAATATTTATAGAAATATGAACCATGAAAGAGTGACACAACACGTTATTTGGAAGCAATCAGTATTTCCTGATTTTATACACAACTGGGTACACTACTGCAAAAAGAAAAGGTATGTACAGGAACCAACAGAGAGGCCTGTCCTTTAAAGGATATTTGCCTAAGAAATGGCAGTGGGAAAAACTTTACACTCCGTCTCACTCCCGTCTCAACTATATTATTCTACTAAGTATATCAGCAAAGCTGCCACGAGCAGATGCTAAGACTGTAATTAATTCTCAGGACCCTTTTGTTTTACTATAGGGAAAGAACATGAAATAGTTGGGTGAACTAAATTGAGCATCAAGTACATTCAGTTTGCTGATGGCAAATTGATTTTTTCACAGCAGGCTATCAGTACAATTTCAGAAAAGCATTTCATTAAGATACAGCATACATAAGTCCTTATAACTTTGAACTACCTTCAACACAACACTAGGATCAAAGAGCAATCAAGCCTTTAAGACTATTCTTAAAATAAAAAATGAGCACTTGACACCATGTTCTCCAAATAGCGTAAAATAAAAATCAAACTCAAAAAGCTAGCTTGTACAGCACTTAAGTTTATTAACAACATAACTGCCATGAACTGTTGCATGGCAATTTCGATATGAATTTCCCAGCATTTTCTTTAAAACATTTTAAACATCTGATGTCAGTTCTAGATGAAAACTCACACAATCCCTGTTACTATTTTTTTTCCAAATGGCTTGTCACAGCAGTGCTCCTCTGAGGATTAGGCACAGAGGATGGCTGGCTTAGCAGTACAACAGAACATGGAGAATATTCTCCCTGGTTGTCTGACAGGCAGGTAGGTCGTTCCTCTGTACCCTGCAAGAAGTTTGTCAAGAGGATGGAAGCAGTAATACAGAAATACCAAAAAACAGAACTGTGTGCAATGCTACTCAGCCCAAACCCTATCAGTTTTCTCCAACTCACCCCACCAAAATGTCCTCTACAACCTATAGCAACATCTAATGCAAAGCAGGAGGCTGGAAGGAATCTGGGCAGGATAAACAAGAAGTGAAATTGTGGAATGCAGAAAACAGTCTTGCCCAGAACTGATACTGAATTTATTACATTTAAGTAGAAGGTCAAACATGCTAATTTTTCATTTAGGTCCTAATTTGGGTTTTGCAGTTACCAAAGTTGTTCCAGTTTAACAAAACTTCAAAGTAACAGTTTATGCTGAATTTCTGTTCAAGAGGGGAAAAAACCCAAAGGTTCAAGTCAGTACTTCCGCTAGGTTCAATTCAATTAGCTGTACTTATAAGAAAACAGTGGAAAAAATGCTGCCTTGTTTACTGTTTTTCTTCTAACCTTTCAGATAGGGTTACTGGGCCTCTAGTTAATGAGAATTTTTAGTTGAAAGCTCAGCCTTTAAAACGTTTTCCAGCTTGCTGCCAGAAAAGATGCTGAAGTCTGTATAGCAACAGAAACTACCAATTCATCTTCCTCCTCCGTTCACTGCTGTTGGATATTACTAGCCCTCTGTCCTTCCCACAGAATCTTCTCTCACATGTGCCAAAACTTGCTTCTTTATTCCCATCAAGCATCTCCTATTCTCCCTTGCATTCCCACTCTGCCTCTCCTTGATCTCATCTAGTACTCAGCTGCATCTTCATAGGCTCCAGTCAGTCTTTTCAGTGATGCTTTTTTCCAGCTCCTTCCTTAGCTTCCTCTGAACTAATTTTTCCTAGTGCTTCATTCCTTTCCATTCTCTTTCACCTTCTTGATATTTTTTCTTTACCTCTAGCAGAAGAGGCCTGAATCTCTCTAAAGCATCCAAATTCCAATCTCAGTGAGAGATATCATAGGTACTGGTCATCTTTACTGTGCCAGTCTAAACTTGAACCTGCAAAGATTTAGTAGAGCCCACAGTCTCACACCCAGACTTGTGTCAGGTAGTAGATACATTTATAATGATCAGCTGGTAAAGAATATACTCACCAACCTTTAATAGCAGAGTTGAATTCAGCTGCTAAATAAATATTCAAAATAGTCTTGTAAGTAAAACTTTAGTATTTAGTTTATGTAGCCCAAATTAGGACAGAGTGTCAGATTAAAACCAAGATTTCATAATTGCAGGAATTTTTAATTTTTTCACAGTTGAAGTTTAAAAAAAAATTAACCAGAAGAGTTTTAGATGGCTTGTTTTGTTCATTTTAACTCAAGCAATTTATTCTGTAAACTTGGGTGTTTTCTAAAAATGCAAACTTGATGCACAAATATATCAATATGGGGAAATTCATTATTTTTTCCATGTGAAGCAGTGCAGTTGAAATATCTAACTGTATGTGAAAACTCAAAGAACAAATGCAAATAATAAATCAACCAGAGCTTCCCCAGTTCTGTTACACTTAAGATGATGAAACAAAACATTTTTTTTTAATTGGTCATTCCTTTTTATTTTCTATACAGTACTGCTTTCCCTGTGAGATTTAAAATGATAAGTAACTGGAAATTAGAAAGAGAATTAGTCCATTATTCTGCAGCAATGACACAATGATTAATTATATTAGTTTACTGCCCCTTCTGCTTTAAAACCCTGCAGTCATAAAATGAGTTTTGTTCAATATTCCAGAAGGGATATGAGAATTAAATTTATACAATTTAACAAATTCCTGCAGGAAAGCTATACTCATCTAAGATAGTAGACGGATGAATCCTCTAATTTACAATAAGATGCAGATGGCATAGCCCTGACTGAGCAGTACACAGATAAGGAGGCTTCCCAAATGAATCCGAAAAAAAGACTGTGAATAGACATGGGTGGAATAGATCAGGCAAGTCTGAGCTTGTGCATCCTCCTGGAAAGCACTTAACTTTTTACTGTAATTCTATCTATACCTAATAATTACACTCTCTTTTACCTAGTTCTTTTTAAACCACCTAATATTTTAAATACCCTATGCATTTTCTAATTCCTACTGAACATGAAATAAAGGAATGGCTACTATGGTCTAGGGAAGGCAGATGGAGGTTTAAAATCACTGCCATACCAACACAGATCGCCACATCTCCCATGCTTCTGGAAACAAAATATTTTAGGAAGAGTATCTTACTTTTGAGCAACAATGTTTCTGCCACATTTTCAATGTTGGAAAACACCCAAATGCAATCCTATCTTCTCACTGTATGCCTTTTGCATGACACTATTACATAAATCAAAATCTTTGCTTTTTCTTAGCTGACCTTTTTTTTTCTCTCCAGAATTATGAATAACATCCGAGTTCTGGAAGACCAAATACATATCTTAACCACAAAACAGCTATGGCAACAGAAGCAAGACTGCAGCTAACCTTTGTGCCTTAGCCCTGACAGGGACACTGTTTTCCATTTTTAGAGTATCAAAATAAACTGATTGCTAAGCATTACTTCCGTGTTTAAATGAAAACTACAAAACAAAACAAAGCTTCTGTATAAAGAATGCAAGGGCTTTATAGGATCAGGGTCTACACCATTATGAAGTGGACCTGATCAAAGAATTTGAGTGTTTGTTCTGCAATATAATCAGAACATAGCTGCATTATTGGGAAAGAGGAAAAAAATTAGCAGTAAAATTGAAGGTTGTATTCATGGCTTGATTTAGTAAATTGGCATTTCATATCACTAATGCTGTATTTCAGTAAAGTAACTCTTAGATGACCTTTTCTGTAATCTCTGGATAAACTGGATTACTATAGGCAAACAGAGAAAGTTAGCAGTACACATTACCTAAGAATACTTTTAATATCAAAATTGAACCCTGTACTCTATCACAAATTCAGTTCATAATGAAAGCAGACATACTGTTAAATATGAAAGAATACCAAAGTCTTCAGCTATTAAGCCAGAAAAATCTAGATAGTTAAATTTACTCATTTTAAGATAAATTAGCTTTGTATTTCTCAAGTTGCTTACTTAAGTGGCAGAACACGCACAAATTGCATTTGACATGTAAATAAACTCAGAACCGTGCAAAAAAATCCTCCACCTCCTGGACGATGATGGGTGCTGCAAGCTGCCAGTGTTTGCCCTGGGAACACAGTGGGCCAGGAGCCCACAGATGGTCTGGCAGGAGCCAGGGGCCTGTCACAGAGGGAGGGAGGGAAGGCAGGCAAGGGTCCCTCACAGCCTCTCCCTGCAGGCAGGCAGCAGAGCTGGGGTCCGGGTGTTTCTCCCTCACCCATCTGCAGCCTCTCCCACTGTGGTACATGAGGAAGATCCATGCTGACCCGGGGAGGTAGCATGCACCTCTGCTCACATGTCAGAAAGCAGGAAAACAAACACTGTCGTCTTAGGCTGCTGGAGAAAAAAACCCAAATTCCTGCATTGCTAAGCAGTGCATGACACAATGGTTTTGGTGAGGTTCTCTCAGCACAGTGTGCTGTTTTAAAGCTCAACTGTCTTAGCTGAACAGAGGAAAAAAAATAAAGAGCAAGGCAAAGAGAATGTTGGACAGCTAGAGCAAAAAAGGAACACTAACATATTAACATATCAGACTTAAGCAGGTATAGAATCTCAAAAGGTATATGTATGCAAGTCAAACCTAATGAAGTCAATGAGGATTTTTAAGATGCTTGGTTTTTTTGCCCCTGCCTGGACTTCTGGTACATTTTTAAGAGTTTGGTAATCTCCTACAAAAACCAGTATTGACTTCCCCAATTTACTTCAGTAAGAATTGGTCCTAAAGTTGAGAAAAAACCCCATTCTCCTCAACTCGTGGTATCACCATGTTAAACAGGCCTTTAAAACCAGTATTATTCAAGTAGATAGACTACATTGCCAAAGGTTAATATTAGATCTCAGACATTTAGTAACTGAGGTATTAAGGACTACGGTTCTATCTGAATCAGTTACTCCAGGTAAATTATTATGCATTCTTTGTATGCCTGTATGGTTGTCATTACTTTTTTCCTTTAAAAAATTTTATTGATTTTCTAGACATAAAGACATGGGTATGTATTTGTCAGCCCTGAAATAATCTGAAAGCAAGTGAAATTGGCTGCTATCACAATTTAGGGACAAACTGGGATTCTCCCCGCTTTGGATAAAATTTCATGGCATTGCCACTAATATTCAAGAATTTGTGCTGTCCTTTCCTTAGTGGTGTTGAATTAATGGATTATAAGTATATTTAAATCCCTCAATATTTACTATCCCTAAGATTTTTGGGAAGAGCCCTATTGCTTAAGCCATCTCTGTCTCTTGTCCTTTCAGGCATCCTTTCCAGATTACTTCAGTTTCAGTCTGAGAAAAAATACACCACAGCAAGGGGAGTCTGAAGGAACAGTGAGTGACATAGGTATGTCTGAGAAAGGCCACTTCCAGTAGTAGAGGTCATACATAACATGCCAGCTACAGAAGAAAAATTGTTTGTATGACTACTGGGGCTTGTGAATCAAGAGCAACTCAGACTCCTCTAAGTCACCTACATTGCAGATTCATGTTCCAATCCACAGTTGCCAAAGCAGCACATTATTTCTAGCATGTTCACCTGCCCCCAGGAAAGCAGGCCAAAAGCCAGTTCATGCAGCCACCCAACAGTCACTTGGGGTAAAGGAGAGAGGCCTTCATACAGGGTGGGTAATAAAAAAAATTATAATCTAATCTAATGTAGGGCTGTTTTCAGAGGGCTTTTCCCCATTGTCCCTGGCCAGTTGCCTGACTGCCTTTTTTGGATCAAATAGACCAGGATTGCTCTTCTGAAGTGATTGCACACATACAATGTACAGACTCTTTTTATAACCAGAAGTAATCCCTCTATTCAGATCAGAAAGGTTTTAATATAACCTTTCCCGGCCCTTCTGGTGGTTGCTCCCAGCCTGCCTGTGTTATAATTTACCTTCATTGTGTCTGGGTTGAGCTGACCTGGCTTGTTCACAGTCTCATACAGGTCCATCATTTGTTTATTCCATTGGTAGCCTGTACAGAGGAGACAGACTGAATTGTTTCTGTGTTCCTTCCACTGAAAGGTTCAAGTTGAAATTGTCTGTGTACCTTGCCAGGAAACTTAAGATCCACAAAAGTAAATAGTCCTGTCAAATAAAGGACAAAAGTTAATAAGAAAATAAGCATTCAGTTTTGCGACAATACAACAACTGTGAGTCTAAAAGACAAGACACATCAAAGCCTCACACAGAAAATGATACTTTCTCATGCTGCATTTAATTTTTTAGTTCAAAATGTTAAGTACGAGTAAGAGCCACGTATGAAGAAAGGAACCACTGTGAAAGCTGCTTTGCTCCTCTCAGTCAGTACAAGATGATCTTGACCTTCAAGCCATAATAATAAGCCTAAGTTCTTAAAAGGAGGCATTGTTTCAAAAGCCATGGGTTTTTTTCAAGGGTGAGAAATGCCTGTTAAGGACTAGGTTGAAACCCCCGAGGTCACATTACGTTTGACATGTGACATCTAAACGTCTTTATCTGAAAGGGGAATTTTAGAAAGCTGTCACTCCTCTGTGCTACTTAGTTGTGCTTGGAACAGAATCCAGCATAAGTGTGTACTGACAGAAAGTCCGTGGGAAAGCTTTAGATATGGCTTTAGATATCCTTGCTATTTATCTACATATTTATCATGTGATGTGTGAGTATACCTGCTTCCCTTCTTAGGGCCTGCAGAAAGTTATTTTTGTCTCAGAGAAATATGGCATTAAATACATAGTAAATAAAGTACCACTAGCCTCCCCCACCCCAACAGCAACACCGGAGGAGACAATTACCAGAGGTGTAAAATGATGTCTTTTATCATACAGTAACATGATTCTAGTAAGAGTACATATACAGATGCACAGAAGTTTTTAACCTCCTTCACAGTGCAGAGCATAATAAGCTTATCAAGTACCAGTTCCTTTAACAAATGGCCATGACAGTGACAATATGAACTTAAGAGCTGCAGTGTCACTGACAATGGGTGAAATTCGAGAAGTGTCATTTGGACAGAGGCACACAGCAGTAAATACTTATCTAATTTTTTTTAGACAACCTGACTTCTCAAATCTTGTAAAGCTCTCCACTTGTATTAATTTCTCAATGCGGGTTCATTCAAGGGGAAAAATTTGTCATAGCAAAAGGCAAATATTAGCAGCACAGGGAAAAGGCAAAATCTTTGCCTGCGTCTTGTAAGTTAGTTTGGTGATCTCTTCAGTGATCGGGATCCTTCAGCTCCATCTACCGGTACCGGGTACTCCGCACCGAGGGTTTGTAGTCGAGCACCAGCTGGGAATTGACACCAACCTGGGCAATGCCGTGCAACGGGATGGCACCTTTAACAGGATCTTCTCTGGGAAGCTGCTGCTGCTGCAAGTTCAGAAGATCCCTTGCGTAGCAGAAACACCACCTGGTCACAGTGTTCAACCTTCTGAAAGCTGGCATGTCTGGTCAGCCAATCTCATTGGCCTGTGCAACAAGAAAGGCACATGTAGGGACACATGGAAGACTGGTACCTCAACAATACACATAGCTATCTACCAAGAGACAGAGCATGCCATCTTCACTTGGCTGTTGAAAGTCTCAAGCACCTTAAAATGAGCTCAAATATCACTGAGACCCCACAGTAGCCTCTAAGTGATACAGCACACGAGGACATTTCAACAGGCTTGAGAAGCTTAGGTTTATGTAACTTGATTGTGCCCAGATTGTCAAATATTTGCAGGAAACCCTTTTTTAAAGTGTGCAATATCAAATATCCTAACACTAATGTCCCTAAAATTTTTACCAGTAAGTGCTAAAAACCCCACAAGGAGACAAGTTCTCTTAGTCCAATTTCTTTCTCTTACTTTTTTTTTTTTTTTTTTTTTTAATATTATCTCAAATCAGTCCCTTTTTTGGCTATAGAAACACATCAATTTTGGAGTCGGTGCATCAGTCCTGCCACAGTGGGAACTGGCCTTTCACAGCCTTTAACTGAAGCGTTCAGCAATTTACCCCAGGTGAGAATCTGGTCAAATAATCACATAACAGCCAGGTCAAGACAGTAAGGCATATTTGTGCATCTTCTCAATGAGAATCCAGTTTATAGCTATTTAAAAACCTCTTTTTGTATCAAACAGCTTTGATGCAACTCTATGTATTTTTAAGAAGTATTATGTGTTTGTTTATTGTTAATATCTATATGGCCACAGCTGTACTAGACTGTTCTGTCTTTTCCATAATTGATGTGTAAAGGTTGGACAGACTTTTGGAAAAATCTGCTGTTTTGACACTATCCATATGCAGATAAAGCTCCTTTGACAAACATTTTTAGCTTGGTTTTCTCATATATTTGAATTTAAGCACTGTCTTTGTCTAGAAAGAAAATAAAGGGGGAAATTAATTTCCCTCTTACCCCATAATACCAGATTGAGAGAGAGCTATCAAGACATATATAAGCACTAACTGTTTTCTACTGGATACTTAAGGGAAACAGATGGGTGTAATTATGGTTTTATGGAGGTCTTACCTAAAATGCTTATACTCAGCTGCCACATTACAGTTTGATTCTTGGCTATAAATACATATATTAATCTTTGTAAAGGTCTGTACACATTTTAAGCTAAAAGGGAACATACAGTTTTGTAGCTACTTTACAGGGAAGGAAACTACATTAAAATGAGAAGGCACAATGATACCAAAACCTCCAGGACCTAGAGGAGAGTGTTCATTGTTTAAAACAACTAAAATTATGCTGCAAATCAGCAGAGGGAGCCAACTGCCTTGTTTTAGCACTACCACCTCTGCTCGCTACCCCACAGGCAGCCCGGCAGCCGGCCTGCCCAGGCTGTAGGTAACTTTACCAGGGGGTGGTCAATCTCCCATCACCAGAGAGGAGCAGGTTTCCTCGCTGTGTCACTTGATCTAAAAGGAATATTGGGAAAACCTGAGATTTGCTGCATCATTAAAGTTTACTGTCCCATCCAGGCTGTTCTACCAGTTCTGGCCAGTACCTAAATGTTTTTGAGAAACCTGAGAAGACACCTGTTTGGTTGTAAACACTAAATGAAGGAGACATTTAGAAGTTATCTTCATCTCCTCCCACTCCTTTACAACTGTGTAAGCATTTTATCTTTTCATATGAGCTGCAAAAGCAGTTTTGCTCAAATCAGTGGGGACAGCTATACATAGAACTTAACTTTTCTGACAAAACCAGCAATAACATCACTGCAATGCCACCTGCACATTATCACCCTTTAGTGTTTACTCACCTTTAATTGCTTTAAGGGAATTTTTTTTCCCCTACATGATGAGACAGTGGTAAAACAAAGGAGAAAACAGCTAGTTATCATGATGCATTTTAACATCTGAACTGCAGTTTTGACAGGTAAAGTAACATGAACACAAAAGTGGATGTGATTTTGGATCTCCAGTTCCAGAACCACTTCCCCCCCCGCCAGGAATTACAAGAAAACATATACAAGGTTAAAAGACACAATCCTCCTGCCCCCAGTCTGGAGGCCCCAATCTGAGTCTTTTCCTCATTATACCTGTTCCTCTTTGTTTCTCATCCTTCATAATGGTGAGTTTGAAGGCTAAACTGTCTCTCAATGAACTCAGTTAAATCAATCAGTTTTCAATTCATTTACATAGATACTCTTGTGGGAACAATTTGATTAGATAATCATTTAATTACAAACTGCTGAATTAATAATGCAGGAGAACTTAACTAAAACGAGAAGGGCATTATAGGACTGACAGCTGGGAAGAGGTGAGGTAATCAGTGTAAACTTATTTCTAAAGTGAACACACATTATTTGGAACCAGTAAAATTAATAAATGCAGAATCAGACTAATTCTGGAGTTATCTTCCCTTCTCCAGCCAGAGGAGTAGAAGGCTGAGTTCTGTGCCTATAAATATACTCAGATATTTACAGTGTTTCCTAATTAGGACCAGTGAAAAGAGGGAAATTATATATTCTCCTTCCATTAAATATCCTTCTGCTATATGAGTCATCTAGATAGGGCTGAAGGTCTCCAGAGTGCTCCCACCTCCGCAGCACGTGTCCGCAGCAGGCCGCCTCTCCCCTGGGAATTCCCCAGGGATTACAGGCCCCATGGAGCTCAGGCTGGCATGATGCAACACAACACAGTGCTAGCAGTCTGGGAAGAGTTTTGAACATGATGCAAGAGCTATGACCAAGCAATGAGACTGTCATCTCAAAAGATGATTGCAGTGACTTTCTTGTCCAGCAGACTCACGCCAATCAATAGTGCTGGCACTGCAGAGATTTTTGTGGTATTTAAAAGAGCAAAAATAAAAATGAAAACTTTCTTTTTTCTCAAATGGTATGGAGTATTATTTCTGGGGAGCCTTTATGAGGTTCATTCTCTGAAAAAAAATCCATCCCTGATATAACCTCACTCAGTCAGAAATCATTGTTACAGTGTCCACATTGCCCAGGCCACTGCAACTGCTCCCACGCTGTAAGGCAGTGGCAAGTTTGCAGCAGTGGATTGAGCATTGCCCTATCCTCATGCACTCAATAAAATTTCCCTGTAGGTAAGAAAAGGTCTGTGTGATTCTCAGCACTGGGGATGCTAACCCCAAGCACTGTTGGCAGCACACTGCCACAGCCAAATCACCTCCACCGTAATGAATGGTTTAGCTATGCAACCCAAACCTAAAATGTCCTGCAATACTTTTAACACTGTGAGATGATAACCCTGCACCCAGCTCTGAGGGCTATATTTAATTTTCATCTCAGATGCTCACCTTGTTCCACTAGCTTATCATCCTGTTTATCACAGTTATAAATGGGAAATATTCATAAGAACATCTCAAACATGGATGAGAGCCAGTTTACCAGCATTTCTAAAGTCCTCAGAGACCACAGGGAAAAAGAAACAGTGAAGTGTCCGGTGTTTGCTTAAAGCACTGAATTTTTTAACGTTATTTCTCATAAACTGAAGCTCACCTCTATGTATTAATATACTGCACTGTAGATGCCCGAGGTATTTACAGTTACATGTAAGATGTAGCAGAGTTTGAGTAGGATGTAAGGATGAATTTTGAACTGATTTTAACTTTATCTAAGCTCTATATTGCTTCTTTATTTACACTGTAGAATAAAATATCCTGTAAGGTTTTTGTTTAATTTCTGTGATTTACAGAACACTTCTGTAGAGCCTGCGGGTTATATAGCTATCATCCTTTCCCATTAATATTTTCATTATTAGAGATTAAAGGTGCTTTCCATTTGCTGCTCTGCTGCAGGAGAGAACATCTTAGCTTGGCCCAGTGATCTGTAAATTCAGAAGAGTTGCACTATACAGCACAGACTACATTATATGGTATATACATGTGCATAAACTGTTTCCTTGACTTAAATTTAGGACTGTTTTAATGTTGTTGCAAGAAACATTAAAACTGTAGTAAACAGCAAAAGTGTGATTGTTTATAGAATGAACACATTGACTTATAAATCACCATACAATCCAGAAATGACTACATAAAACATCCCCCCACTCCAACACCCTGACTTTCCTAATAGAACACAGTTTACTTTTAGTGGATTACTTCCAATGTCTAAAGATAGCACTGTTGTGCTTTTTCATGATCGCTCTATGCTGACATTTGCTAGGACCAATATAGAACAAGATTAACTTCTACGAGTTTCTACAAGCATAATTCAACATTTGAAACACTATTAGGGTGCTGTGTGTGTGTTCATTCAGCCAGGAGAGAAGTTGAACCCAGTGCAGCAGTCAGCACAAGACCTGACAACCAAGTCTACAACCTCTATGCACAGGAGCAAATCTCACCCTGTTTCAGAGGTACAGTCCAAACACTAGCTCTGATTTGAATATTTTACAATGTTTTCACTGTAAATTTCCCATAAGGCACCTCATGGCTTCCCTGTTTGTCCCATACATCAAGAAACTCTAGGAAGTCTGTTGTAAAAAATTACATATTACCAACATTTTCCTAGAGCATGATGTCATGAAATAAAGAGCCAGCATTGAATTTGTAAGAGACATAAGATCTATTCCTGCTCTTGCTAACTTCATCAGAAGCAAAAGCAGGCTAATAGGTAAACAAGGAAAAATATTCAAGTATGTTTCACTTCCTGCCCAAATGTCAGTGTATAAAAATAGATTTATTTTTTTCCATCTAAAGTGAGCTTAAAACTGTTAACAAGAAACATTGTCAAAAAGTCATTCTAGTGTGGCAAGCAGTGCTCACTTCAGAACATCAGGTAAGGAAGAAATGTTGGAATAAAGGACAGATGTATCATCCCAGCACAGACCATCTAGGAACACAGCATCTGTGTTATGCCTAAAATAACTAAGTAAGTGACATCTCCATCATCTCTACTGGAAACCTGGATTCCCTCACTGACTTTCACAACAAATTCAAGAAGCATTGCCTCAGTATCAGCCTGCCTCTGCTCTGCAACACTTCCATACTGACATAATCGTCCTAGGCACTACAATCAAGATCAAGAATACTAAATTACAAACTAACATGCACA
Source organism: Caprimulgus europaeus (assembly GCA_907165065.1). The sequence goes on along the minus strand of OU015539.1, from coordinate 11,448,702 downwards.
GCACAACCATAAATCAAGTGTTGCTACTTCCATAAAACTGGTAACCATCTCAAACACTCTCCAAAGACAGTAAAATAATCCCTGACTTTCAGACAGTACCTATTTCTCTGAGAAAAAACACTTGCATGTCTTATCTCCTTAACCTAAAAAGGACTTTTCTACAGCAAAAATATACTGTGAGATAGAATTTACAGGGAATCCATTACAAATTATGTCCTATGCAGGAAGAAATTATCTAAAAAGTATCTTTCGAGAACCTCTTTTCAGACACTTGGAATGAAAATGGAGCAAGTAGAGCTAGACATTTGGCAACAGATTTGAATGTTCCAATTTCTCATCTCCACAGTAAGTATTCCCACCACAGTAAACAATTTTGACAACAAAGGCATCCAAATACCCTGTTCCTATTGTTACATATCCTAATATAAACTTCTACAAAAGTCTACTGTGTAGACTAAATGCTACCAATCTACTAAATGCTCTCCTGAAAATGCACGTAACTACACACTAAAATGGACTTTCAGAAACATTTACTAAAGGACAGGAACAGTGGGGCAACATTTCTCAAAAAGACAGTCACTCCACTTTTCACTTCTTGTGCCTGATCTACAAAAACAGCTTCAGAAGATGTGCACCCTCCTTAGCCCACCACTACTGCCTATCTTTATTTTCCCTTAGATTACCTCATTGATATTGAATCAGAGAACCTCATCTGGTATTTAGCTTTGAAGTTTATTGCCTGTATTTCACACTTGAAGGAACTGTGTGCCCAGTTGTTTTTCTGCATTTTCCTGTTTATACAATAGAAAAATTACCTTTAAGCTACAAATTCTGCCTAAATTCTGTCTTAAGAGCAGCACAGCTGTAACCCAGAAAGGATTCCTTACCCCTCAAGACAGTAGACCTCCAGGTCAGAAAGCTACTGCTGATAGTTTTATACTCTCATTAAAAAAAAAACAAAACCAAACCTGAAAGCAACCAATAATGACAGAAAAACACTTGCAGTGTCCACTTGACTTTTTACCAATAGAGCATTTACATTCTATTTTTTGTATATTATTCCATAATTCTTCAATTTCTAGCATTTTCAATTTTAGAATATATTTTATGATTCCTTCTGATTAAATACAATAAAATAGTTTTTTCATCTCACTTAAACTACAAAAATTTTTTGTTACTTGTTCATGGCACATCTGATTCTCATGAACTTACACTAACTGAAAAATGAAAAGGCAAAATATTTCACTTGATATTGAAAATTACAGCACAAATAGAAAGCTGATCTCCTGTGTTAGCAAAGCTGCTTTTGTAACTATTCTGCTTTGCCATCAGTAGTTATCAACAATTTAGCTAATAACTATTAAATTATATTATATAATCCATATGTTAATTGAAAGCAGATGTACTCAGAGCAAAAATTTGAGATTGATTTGCAAAAATACATTTCATATATTTTATTGTTCAGTAAAGCATATTACACATATAAACATGCAGTCACGGTCTGAATTGTTAAACACCTATTTGCATTAATTCTAATGCCATCCTGCTGTAATGATACTGGAAGATGTATGTCTTTAAATTGTCTGTAGGGGAATGAAAGTTAAATTTGTAGCTGTCATTTCTTCTTCAACAGAACTATTACTGAAATGTGAGTAATCTCTTTTCCAACTTCTTAAGCACAAAGAGAATTTTCCCATTCTACACGTAGCACATTACTAAAGACAAAAGGAAAAATTGTGCCCTTGGTTGCATTTGCAGGCGCCTAGTGCATTCCCTGGGGTTTCCACAGTGTTCCTGGTATTTGTTTCTGCTATACTTACTTCCAGTGGAAAACTTCAGGGGTTCCTCCTTGGTTCCTTTCCTACACATTCTGGATTGTGAACAGGCTGTGTGACAGAAGAAAAAGTAACTACATAACCTACTACTTCTCTTTTGGGCTATGTGGGCTGCTAGAGTTTAGAAGAGAGACTCTTCCTTTCATACCTGTCAGTGCTGTTACCAGTGTGCAATTTGACTTCAACAGAGTAAACGCCTCAAGAATTTACAGGCCTGGTGGTACGGTGTCCAGGAGCAGGAACATCACAAGCCAGTAATTTTAAGGCAACATCCAAGATGGATAAAGTTGTTCTTATGATATGCAATGTACTGTGAAGTTGCTGATACACAGACTTGTGTTTGGAAATATGTGAAGTTGTACATATCAGTTCAGGTTTTGTTCTGCTTACTAACATGACAAAGATAACATGAAGTTTATGAGTATTTTTTAACTGTTACTATGTCTTAGAGAAGTAATAAAAACCAAAGTTATCTGTAGGAGTGCTTAGGCTACAGAGTCCTGCTAGCACACATCCAAAGGGTATCTTATATATGGTGAAAAACTGGTACACTTCTATTTTTAATAAAGGTATAATATACCCTGGATACATTTTATTAAAACAGGTGTTTTCCAAAACTGATGGTACAGTTAACAAACTTACAGCCTCTAAGAAGTAGAAGCAGGCTCCTGTTGACTCTGCTCTTCCAGGAAAAGAGGAAGTCAGCAATAGTGTCTCCCATTTCTACCTTTACCCCTAGAGCAAGGATATACAGCATATCATTTTTGCACTATTAATGGTAAAAGACAGGTCTTTGGTGGAGGAATTAATTCCCAACTGAGAAAAGGTGATACCTGCAGCACAGATAAGGGTGATTAATTTAGTTACAAACTGCACTCATTTCCCTGTGCCAAGACACTTACTGTTTTGAGAACAGGAGTTCGACAGAAAGCAAACACATAACAATTCACATATAGAAAATGTAAAGGCTGTCCTTTCATCTCACAGTTTTCCAGTCAGTTTATAATATCCAGATTTTCATTTCTTCAGAGAAAAGAAAACATTATCTCACTACCAAGTTAATGGTAAACAGTAGGTCACACAGACAGAATATAACATTCACATCTTATTATTCCATATATAAACGTTTACTTTAAAGTGTTATCTAAAATAACATCCATGGTTACTAGACCAAATAGCCCATATAAACTATGCTGAAAATATCATCTTTATTTACAGGAACCTAATTAAAATGAACTTTAACTGTGTTTGAGATCTGCAATAACCCTTCTCTCTCAGAGCAAGACCACAGCCCAGCTTTACACCGCTGGGCAGAGTTCTAAGGAGGAAGATGCCCCTCACACACATAAAGAAAGCATTGGTAATGCAAAGACCTGGCTCACCTGCTTCTGGAAAAGGTGGGAAGCAGCTTGCAAACTCTGATGAGGTGCCATGTCTTATTACCTATCCCGCTCTTCAGGCTTTACAATTACATGCTACGCTCTGTTCAAGTGAACTCTAAAATTGCTCTTCTGGCCCTTGGTGGGGACCAGAAGACATCCTTTCATTCTGTTTGAGCTTCTACATATACACACTACCATCATCTTCTAGCACTGTTGGTAATCACAACTACAAGAAATAAGCAAAGAGAATATCAGGAATATATCATTTTATTTTATAGGCACTTCTGTAACCATGTAATTTGCTTCACTGTTAATTTACTGAATTCCAATATCTGCTTTAAAGAAAAACAACTGGCTTGGGTTGTATAAAAATGCTGCCTTTGAGACCCAAGAAATTCCACACTGCTTTACCAAGCATGAATTAGATACTGGAAGAATCATTCCTTGCAAACAGCGTATCCAGTGTGCACTCAGAAATGGTGCACACAGAGCTATTGTACTAGCACTATTAGCTCTTGTTCTTTCATGAGTTAATGAAAATGTTCTGCTTCAAAAGAAGCAGTTAATCAGATTAGATACATTTGACTGTATCTCATAGGCCTTCAGCAGTCAAGCTCCCAGAAAAATAATTGAATAAGACAACAGGATTACAGCTTTTATGACTACCCATTGTACTTATCACAAAGCATGGTCAACATTCACACTGAGGTTGCAAGATTATTACATGGTTACCTGTGCTCTACAAAATAGAGATGTCATATTGAACAGGTTATAAAATGGTACTGCAGCATTAGATATTATTAGCATGTTACTTTTATTATTAATCATCATTACCTATCACCAAACATTAGCACTTCAGTGTAAACACTGCAAAACATATACATAATTTAACAGATTGAATATTGACAGATTCAAACACTTGGATCTGTTATATATCCACATCTAGAAATAAGGCATATGGTCAGCAGATTAGGAGAGTTTAAATAAACAGCCCAAGTGCTTTGCTTTCCTCCCACACACCTTAACTCTGTCAGTTATGCTGCTGGATTCCTCATAGCAAATCTCATATCTTGAGGAGGTCATACCTGAGGAAGGCTGTTAGCTGGCTGAAACATTCTTTTAGTTTTTTCACTTTCCTGTGTACAAAGGAAACAAATAGTGAATAGCTAGAGGGCTTAGTCTTTTTAAAAATCTTGACAGAGTTTTCTGCTAGGAAGATAACTGTGTTGCCTGTGTGACTTCATTTGTTCATGCTCACACATTTATACACAACTGACACTTTATTCCACTCAGAGATCTTGACATAAAATTGTAGAACTGATCACATCTTGGTGACAGAAGCTTGACAGTTTTCCCCACTCAGCCCTGTCAAAACTTTCCATCAACAGCTGTAAACAGAATTAGCAGGGTGGCCACTTAGCAACCAAATGCTTTTGCTTTTGCAACCTTACAGCATGGCGCCGTCTCCTTTTAGGCTGAATGCACTCCTGTCCATGTGATGGCCACTGAAAATCTTGGGGCTGCATTTTGCTATTCTGACTCTCCACTTCTTCAGAATCAGAGTCTTCTTGTTGCATTGAAGGAAAATGTCTATCTGGATAAATCTCCTTCAGTTTGCCCTCAAAGAACACATCTAGGCATCGTCCAGCCTCAGCAACCTCTGAATCTGGCTGTAAGAGAATAAATAATCATTGAGTGCTACTGCACACAGAAATCATCAAGGATCAAAAACAAATGACTACCCTACTCTAATGTCTCGCCTTGGTTCTGACTGCTACATCTCCATTAGTCTCCTGCACTCTTTCTATAGTCTGTCTGTCCCTCTGCATTTACAATGCAAGTGAAAACCAGATGCTGTTCTTAAGGAATACATTTCTGCACCTTTAAGAAAAAGACACAGGCAGTGAACTAGAAAGAATAACAATCTTTATTGCTTAGGAATTTCTATGCCTCTGAATTTTCTCTAGCTATTTTGCTGGCTATGACTGGCTTCTCACAGAAAACTCTTCATCATTTGGAAAAAGTTGTCTGCTAAGAAGTCTGTCTTTAATTTTAGATCAATATGTATCTCAAGTTCTCAGATCCATATATATCTCTATTTTTGTCATTAAAAAAAAGGTTATATCATTTCCAAGGAGTACAAGTGATGAATACATCTCTCTCTCATAATTCCATATCTTATGTCAATAGAATCACCAGTGTGACAGCTTGAAAGAGCAACCCTCTGGTTTGTATTCCCCCAACCATGCATATTAGAAACCTACATAATTGAACTTTGCACAGTTCCAAAACATGAGACGCACGTCAGTCACAAGTTCCTCAGGTGCAGAATAGTGGAACTTGTCCTTTTTTTGCAGCTTTTTTCGTATGATTGACAAATCCATTGGCCTTTTGATGATCTGATAATAATGCCGAGCCTGCAATAAGAGTAAAATGCAGGTGTGTAAACTTCTAAATTAAAACATTCCCTCTCCAGTGACTTCTGTCCAAGTCTGAAGAGAGGTCTAGTTTTATGGTGCCCACACTTGCGCATCATCTTCCTGCGTGCTTTTTGGTTTGATTAAAAGCATATTGGCTTGCAAGAGTGATCTTGAAAACAGCACACTTCAGTGACTACTCTGCTGTTAGCACTTTCTGAAGTTTATCCCCAGATATAAATGTCGTAATTTAAACATAATCAATAATATATTTAACACTGACAATTAGCTAACATTTCCCCCAAGTGGTTATAGAAATAATGTGCTGAGATACTGGCAGCTGATACTGTGGGAAGTAGTCTGCCAAGAGTGACTGAAAATATGCTACTGTGCACTCTTTTTAAAGTTCAACATAAATCTTTTTCAATGGGCCCCAGCTACCAAGATATCCCACTCCTTAAATCTTCTGGGTCAAAACCCACTTGTTAGGTAATGTGTTTCATGAGTTCATTGCAAGCTTTATTAGGTGGTATGTTTTTTATACTGTTATTTTGACTATTCCTTCACATAAAATCTTTTTTTCCTCTTATTTTCTTCTTCCAACTTGTTTCACATTGTGTTCTATTGTTACAATAGCATGAAACCACATCTTCCTTAAAATAGCCAGTTAATATTGCAAATGTTGAGTACACAGATGAAACAGCAGTCTCTATATCTTTCCCTGAACAGTCTTATTACCACCTTTGTGCAAAACACCAGAAAAGAGGGGTTCCAGGGTTATTTCTAAAGCAGACCTCTCTTATGACAGTGCAACATTCTCCATGTATGCAGCAAGTCAACTTTCTTAATCACTGGAACCCCTCATATACCTTTAGTATCCTACCAGCATCTTAAATTGGCACCCCAACCTGGCCTGAGAACATTGGCCAGCATTTACCTGCCTCTAACCTGGCACCTTCAAAGCACTTGCAAGTGGGAAACACCTACCCTTCCTTAGGAAGCAATACTGTTCAGGAAAAAAAAAGCTAATTAGTATCTTCCAAGAACATAAAGGAGAAACTCGAAAGGTGTTCCAGAGGATTCTTTGGATTCCCTCTGACTCATGCACGTGCAGTACTTACCAGGGGGCTGACGGGTTCATGGAATGGGAGGCTCATACTACTGCAGAACAGGGAAAGCACCAGCTTTTCACACTTCTGTAGAAGCCAAATTTGAAATACATTTTAATTCAAAATAAGGGAGTTTCAATCTTGCCCTTAGTTAATCAATCATACAACCAACAAGGGAAGTTTTAATGAGTCTGAATTTCTGATGTAAAATAGCACACTTCACTCTAAGCTGGAGGGAATTTTGCCTTATAGCATTTTTATAACTTTGAAAGCAAGAAAAGAAACATTATGTAAAAATTTTTGTTTGGATGTATCTTTCCTGGAAACTCTTGGGAATTCATCGCTATCACTATTTCCTTTCTGCAGTCCAGACCTACTCCTGGCACAACACTGTGGAAACAGTTAAATGGAAAATGTTTCACACTCTTCATATCTATTCATACAAATGGGTGTAAGTTACATAATTCATAGTACTGTATGAAAACAGTTCTGTTTAATCATTGTTAACTTGTAAAATACTTTGATTTTTTCAAAAAAGAAAGTTTGCTCTGCTGCTGAGTGTGACTTCCAGATTGAAAGCAGAAAGGAATTCCAGACCTGCCTGTTTCATCTTTCTATAACATGTCATTAATTTCAAAACTGAACAGCAGTGTCTAGATGGAAGGGAATGATGTAACTGAACACTAACAATGCTTTTGTTGTATTTACTACTCTGAAACATTCAAGTAGCAACCAAGTGACAACAGTCATCTTTCCAGAGAAGAGGCAAAGCCTCATGCTGAGATGATCTATCCTTTTGTAAATAGCACAATATATAGTTATTCCCACCTTCTGGTCATAGTCATCGAGGCCACATTGTGCATTACAACTGTGGCTGTAGCGTGTGTTTTCACAGTCATATTCTACCTCCGGCTTCGCTGGATTACGGCAAAGCGTGCACACCCATTCTCCCCTACAAAACAAGAAACCAAAAACTTTTGTCAAATTTTGTAAGCAATCTTGTCAAATAACAAACCTCAGGAATCACTGAATTTGGAAACAACTCTCATCCTTAACTAGCATTACAATAGCAGGCAATCTGAAGCTCATTTTACCAGAGGTTCTTCAAGAAGTTTGAATCTAATTAGAAGTTCAATAATTTCAGATCCTACTAATTGCACTTTTTCTGTTAGAGAGAAAAAGAAGACAAAATAGTGTTTGAAATCATGTATCAGCAGTGCATGCAGCTGCACTGATTCAAGTGCTGTCTTTAAAAAAATATTAAGGTAAAACAACCAACAGTTGGGTCATAAGACAAAACTAAATCAGTTTGGTAATTGATATATTTATTATCAATTGATATGATAATTGAAATTTATCTAAGAAATCAACATTATCATAAAAGGTCATAATCTGTGCTAGTACAGTTTCCCAAACTGAATAAACATAATTCTACGTGGGCATAAGTGTCCTTCCTAGTAGATTCATTTTCAGAAACTTCTTGAAGAATTTCCTGAAAGCAGTGATGCAAATTCTGCAACATCAGGGCCTGAATAGCTATAGATTAAGGTATATTAAATAACTATAAATATAGAACTTGAGTTGAGAAAATTCATTTACTTTGTTAGAATTTAAGTTTGCCTAGGAAGTTTCTTTTAAAATTAAAACTTGGTTTTCATGCTGTTTTAAAACTAGAGGTTTAATAATGACTTAGCTATTAGAGAAAAGAGTAAAAAGGCAAGAGGTGAAAATTCTTACTTTTTTAACAGAAAAAACAAACCAGAATCTCAAAACTAATATCTTACAACATATTTTTCTCAGCTGGGACAGTTATTTGGGCTTGGCAAATGAACTAGCTGCTGGTCCAGCCCTGTAATGATTTATAATAAAATTCAGAACTATACACCACCAGTAATGCACATCACTCAGCCTCACTTTGAAAGTTTGGTATGTGGACATATACCTAATTCTGGCTCTTTGTCACACACAATTTATTTGTGACAAGTTGGTAGGGAACATATGTCTCGGGGAAACCAATGTCTCAAACATTTCCACAAAAGTCCCAATAATCCTAAATTTCCCATAAAACAGACTAGAAAACTGAATAGGAACTCACTGATTGCCCTTTCCTTGTGCTAGTTATTGTTCTTGCAGGGAAGAGCTGACATCTGCACCACAGATGTTACACAAGAGTTAGGATTTTCTTTTTCTCCATTAAGTCATAAGAATGTTTTTAAAGCTCAGGTCTGCCACTTCCTCTGTTGTACTGGCCAGCTAACTGCAGAAAGGGCATACATGGCTGGAAACAGTTCCTGTTAATAATTCATCAATTCTTCTCTTTGTAAGAGAAGTGACAAAAAAGGCAAGTGAGAGATGTGGTCCTTGCCCTTGTGTAAGGCTGACACATGCATCCCTGAGGATATATTCTGCCCCAAGGCAGTGAGCAGAAACCAAGCACATTAGTGAAATGTCATACATACTCACACTGGAAAGCTGAGCAAAGCTGGAACATGGCAGGAGAGATGGAAGACCTTGGGGCAGTGATCACAGCACAACAGTTCTCCCCCATTAAGACACACAGCACAGAAATCCTCATTTTCAATTGTATTGACTTCCTGAGTAACTGGAGATTTTTTAATGATGGAGATGCCATTGCTGAGCTTCTGATCAAGAGATGGAGTATCCGCAGGAGGAGATAGTGTCTGTCCTGCAGCCTGAGATATGAGAAATTTTCTGTTCTCCGAGTTCTCCTCTTTGGATTTCAGTCCTTCAGGTGGACTACCTTTCTTTATCTTGAAGGAAGAAAAATCTGGGATCATACAATCATCATTTTCATACATAAGAGTATAACAGCAGTGGTTATCTGCAGACAAACTGGTTTCTCTGCAGTGAACTCTGCTGGAGAGGGCACTAGGGTTCAGCAGGCCCCACGCCCAGCTCAGCATGTGCCACTGGCTGGCCAAGTCACCTTGGTCAAGTCATTACACACCACAATGTAATAGCACTGTGAGAGAGCTGTACAGATTTCATATCACAGATGATAGAAACAGAATACTGTATAATCTTATTTGGAAATTTTACAGTAAAGAGCTAAAAAAAAAAAAAAAAGTACAGTTTTTTGTTCCCACCAGAAAGTCCCATTTCCTTCTGTGGAAAGAAGTTCATGTGCTGGACTCCAATGAAACAATAGAATACGAAGCTTTTAAAAATCTATTACACTCTGATTTCTGGAATCAGTTCCTACCAATCAAATATTCATTTGAGTCCATTTTAAGCTATTTATCCTATATTCATAACTAGGCAGACAAACCAAGTTGTTTGCTAGAATACAAAAACACTACAGCTATCCAATCCCAAAGACAGACTTTTCAGAAATGGAAGTATCAGGGAGCTACACAGCAAACTAAAAGCTGCATTTTTTATTACTTCAACCCATCACAGTAGTGTCCAAAGATGAAATAAATCAAGAGACTTGTTTACTATAAAATAGCCTTCAGAAATTTGCAGGTACAAGCCAGTGGCATAAAGGGGAGAAAGCAGTTAAAGCCTCAAGGAAATTCCACTCACCTTTACAGGCATACTTGAAGACTGAGTCCCACATTCAATTACCAGGAGAAAGTTGCCCTCTTGCTCATTGTCCTGTGGCTGGAGCTTAAACACTGGGAGTTCCCCAGCTTCTGATGTGCATATCTTCAGACGTTCCAGTCGCACATAGGGAATCTTCTGCTTCTTAGGCTCAGCTCTGCAATCAAAATGACACATGGTTAAATGCAATCATATTCCACAAAATTCTCCTTCCTACTCAGTTTCAACATTTTTCACGCACTATTGTTTGTGTTCCTTTTCCTTTGTAACTGTGACTCTGCTAACTAAATGCTGAAAATCTAGACCTTTTTACACACCAATTCTGTAAGAAATGTGAATGCAATCGTTCTAAATTAATCATATGTATAAATTCATTACTAACTTCTGTGCTAAAACTTTGCCCTCCTCCATATATTTTTGTTTTAATTATTCCAGTGTAAGCTGCGTTTGATACTTCTCAGTGTGGCTGGCTTCAAACAGGAACACAGTACATCACCAACTTTACTTTAAAGTATTATCACAGCAGTAGCTGAAAGCAAAATTTTACAAAATTGTTAAGATAATGTTAACCCTGTTCCCATTATATTTCTTAGGTTTAGTTGGGGCTAAACAGTTTCTAATTGTTCAAGTGAGATAAGTTTGCAAAAATTTATTCATTCTGGAAAATTACACAGAATAACAGAAATACATTAACTCACCACTACTTTTAAATTATTATTTTCAAGTTTAAGATAATACTTTACAACTTTCACAATTATTATCTATAAGGAATCTTGCATTTTTTTTTAAGTTCTCCATTATCATTAAATATGACAAATTTTCTAAACACATGCATAAAATTTCACGGCCAGGGCTTTAGTATAAAAAAAGACTGTTACCTGACATCCTGATTGCTTTTCATATCCATTTCAAAATGTTCCTTTTCACAGTTATTGGAATCTGGAATAGAAGATAAGAAAATGAATAAAATATTTATAATAGCAGAATCAGATTAGGGTAGAAAGTACTTCACTATTCATGTATTTCTGACTGGTGTTTAATATGATATCATAAGTGAATTATGGAATCGTTTCATCTAGATGTATAGAAAATGTGCATGCTCTTTTCTATTCTGGGATACAGTCTTTGTCTTTCTCTTTGCTTTTAACCACAGCTTCTGTACTGAATATAAGGAGACTTTACAAAATCTTTTTGCCAAAAAGGCTACATTCCCAGGGAATTATATTTGTACACAGCCATGCCACATTCATCCATATACATAGAACAACATAAGCAATCCTCTTTTTGCTATACAGCCTTCACTTGCGAAAAACAAACCTACTGAGATCTGAACCCCTGAGGCTCTGGAAGTCTCTTCAGCCTCCTACTCCATGCTAAGAGTAGGAGCAATTCTGGATAATTCTAGTTACTTGAAAATAGGAAGGAAATTGTGTCCTTCCACCTGCCACTGAGGGACGAGAGCTACACTGTATGATTCCTTGCTGTCCTCCAACGTATGTAACATATAAACATATGAATTCAAAAAACATATGAATTCAAAACTATCTGTTATGTAAACATGCAAGTAATAGTAGCTCTTGACTGATACATGACACAAGACTAACAAAACAACTTTGGAGAGATGGAATAGGGTAGAGATGAATGCCCAAGTGGATACCTTTGTAAATACCAGTCCACTGACAAATTTCATAGTAACTTCTTTTGCTAGGAATTAGCTTGACATAGACAACAAGAAAACAAGCCAAATATCATGGCTATCTGTAGATAAGTAAGTGCCACGAGAACATGCTTTTTAAAAGAAAATCTGTCTCTGGTCATTGGTACCTAACCAATGGCTTGAAAGCAATGTGCCTCTAAGATACTCTGTTGTTCCCAGCCAAAGGAAACACAATACTATCAAGACTGACAAGGAAGGGTGCATTTCATGTCACTCTTAAAGTGTTATTCACTTGTGATTGTTGCTCAGGTGACGGGTGGTAGTCATGGCTCTGGACAGAATTAAAGGGTGACTGCAGACTGAGATGAAGGAGCAGCTCTCATTGCACGCTGTCAAGCCAGAGGATGCTCCAATGGTGCTGGGTTCCCAATATTAATCAACACTTCCATCAGCAACTTGGCTCATGAAATAATAGTACTTATAAAATTTGTGGAAAACACCAAACTAGAGGGGTTGCAAACACTGTGGAGAATGTTTGCAATTTTAAAATTATCTTAATACATCAGAAGAAAAAAAAATCTCTTAAATCAGTAAGACTGAATTGAGATAACTGTAAGTATTATTCTTATGAAGGATCAGATGCATGTAATGACAAAGGAAAACAGCTGTCTAGGGAACTGTGTGTAGAACGAACTAAGGGTTAATGTGGACCATTCACTAAACAGGAGTCAGTCACATAATGTTGCTGCTGCAAAAAAGACGAATGCCATCCTGCAGTGTACTGCCAGCAGTGAGGAACATAAAACACAAGAAGTTGATACCCTGACCCTGCACAGCATCCCAGAGGCCTCAGCTGCAGCACTGCATATGGCTGTGGGCAGCACTCCTTAATTGCAGAGAACCCAGAATAGCGCAACAGAAATGAGGTGGTTTTAAAAAATCACAACTCTGACTCATGAGGAGAGACTGAAAACATCTGATTTGTTTAGTCTAGGAAAGAGAAGGGGAGGAGAGGGTGTTTATGCAAGCCATGATAAGAAAAGTGGCTGTAAGAGGGAAAATTATGAAATGATGTACAATTTTTACCACATCCTTTGGGGCTAGTATAAGAAGTATTTTTTTGTAAATTAAACTCAAATGTTTAGATTTGATATTAAAAAAGGATGAGTCATTGGAGATACATACAAGAAGCAGTGGGGTTTGGCAGAACAGCAGTGCTGAAGCCAGTAAGTACTACCGAGAGCCGCTGGCAAAGGTAACGTTGCCTTTGCAACAGAGTTATTCTCTCTCACCGGTGCACACTGCATATGGTGACTGTTTCTCCCCAGGTCTCCCCTGCACACCTTTAAACAGCCAGTGCGGGATGGGAATTGCTCACTCCTTGTGAAGAGGGAGCAGCATTGACTTAAAAGCTCTAAAGTCTTTTCATCCCGGGGCACAGAGCAGATTTGTAGCATCTGTTACAGATGGTGAGATTCTGTACGTCAGGGCTGCTTGCTGTGCCTAGTGTCACAAGACCCAAACCAGATACTACAAAGCTGCTCCTCTCAGAGACACTTAAGTCTGACTGAGGCACAGCTTTGTAGGGTTGTGCCCGATTCTTACAACTCACATAAATGATTGTGGCATAACTGTAACAATTTGGCATAGTACATATAAGAGAGGACAAATACATTTCCTTGGCTCACTGAGCTAGGCCTCCTTTGTACTAATTAGAATTCTCTGAATAAAAATACAGCACAGAGATGGAAATAATAATTCATCTTTTACAGAGAAAAGCAGCCAAATACTGGCATAAGTCACAGGATAACAGCTTGATCCTGCAATCCCTTGCTTGCATGAATAGTCCCATTGACTTTTAGAGTTTGCAGGAATTAAGCTTTACAGTGTAAGCACAAGGATGCTGGCAATTTGCCCATGAAAAGAGTTAAGTAAGGTCTAATTCTCCATTAAGGCTGAAGAACTAGGCCTTGGCTGAAGGGAATGTTCCACAGTAGACAGAGCCAAGCAAAAGCACATACTGTGCAATATATTAGCCTAATAAAAATTTGCTATGCTTCTACGTGAAGGACTTAGCAGAAGGCACATTACATTTAGGAATATATTTTTTTTTTTAAATTGAATTTGGACTCTTCAAACCAGCTCTTCAACAGTCATAACTGCAGGTCTCATTAACAGGAGTACTTCTAAGAGAACTAATAGTCCAGGTACTTCACACAGACACCCTCGTTTCTGGTTCATAGATGAATGATGTTACAAATTCAATGCACATAATTTCCAAGTTTTTCCTCCATAGATGAGATCAAACATGCCTTTCCATTGGAATAAGTATTCTGATAATATTTGAAGCTTGCTGGAAATGCACATTTATCATTTACATGCAAGCACATTAATAAGCATACTGCTCTGCAATGCTTGCAATGCACAGTGCTAAGAAAGAAAGAAAGACCAAAAACCTAAAGGAAATAATGAAAAGCCTGATACCTTCTTTGCTTCCAAGTTGTCTCATTCTGGCATCCACAGGCAGGTAAGAAGTGTTGCTGGGCAGTTCAGAAGGAGTAGTGCAATGCTGCGATTTTTTGATTGAAAGATTAATAGGTTCTTCCAGCACTTTTTGCATAGAAAGAGTTAATTCATTAACTACATCTTGCTCAGCAGTAGCCAAGCTGTTTTCCAGAGGATAATCTACAGTACTGAAGTCTTCATTTTCCAGCTTCAGGAGGAAAAAAAAAAAATAAATCAAGTTTTAGTATTAGTTTTCTTTCTTCCAATTTAAGAAAATAATTTGCAATCAATCAGCCTTCAAATACTAGATAAGGGAAACTTCACTGACTGACATATCTGCCTTTTACTGAGTGACTAACAATAGCGTGTGCTATCAATGACAGTGGATTCCCTTTCAGTAGAGGAGTTTGAGCGATTCCTACCTTGCACTTAGTGCTGCCCTGGAGTGCACCACCCGGTGTAAGGCCAGCGGCAGCCCCAGGGCTCAGGTCACCTGGAGCTCTGCCCAACGCCAGGCTGTAGCTGGGCACTGACTCTGGTGGAGTACCACAGTCACAAAGGGTGTTCAGGGGTGGGCCAAGTGTCACAGGAGCTGCACTCTGTGTCTCTGGATCAGCCAAGCTAGATAACCTTGCTGAAGGTAATTCCATTTCCAACCCGTTTGAAAAGCCCACAATGCTTAAGGATGCCGAACGCTGGGAAAAGGAAAAAAGAAAAAACCCCAGTAAGTTAATAAGCTCTTCAGCAGCAAAATGCTATTATTCTGACCATAATGGATGAGACACTCTGTTTCAGCTATACATAATCAACCAGTTGTGTCAAGAGGGCTTGAAAGTATCCATTGTAATCTTATTTCCAAAAGTTTCCACCATTAAACTGAAAACTGGAAAAAGGAGACACCTAGTTTACACTTCTGTGATTTACAAAAAATATCTTCCTTTGGTCAGTCCAAGAGATCCTAATTTTTAATTCCCTTCAATTCAAGGAAAACCTAAGCATGTACAATATTGCACCAAACCAATCTTTGATATAAACCCTACTAGCTTCTTTTAATTTATTCCAGAAGAAATAAGATTCAAATCAGAAATGTTATAATTTTATTCAAAAATCATCAAATCACTTTATTCAGAAAGAAGATAAAGAAGAAACAAGAGTCATCTAGCACAAGTGGATGAAACTATTGTTGCTATTAATGATGTTGAAAATTTTATGCTAGTTAGCGAATCTGTTCCATTAAAACCTAAGGCACTTGCCCTTTAAATATCACAGTGCAAATCCAGAAACATCCTATATGTACTAACGAGTTAAAAACGTACATGTCTAGTTTCCAAAGAAAGGGAATATTTACCAAAGTCTCTGAAATTGTTTTAGCAACATGCATTTTCTACTGTCTCACAATTTGGCACTGTCAAAACCACAGAAATACCGCAAAATAAAGCAAATCCACCCGTTTAGATGACTTCCTTAAGCTGCCTTACATCCAGGAACATGTGACTGTACTGAAATCGGGGCTCTTCTAGCATCCATATGAAGCAAATATAAGCAGTTTTAAGAGGTATGCAGGTCTGTGTCACTTTAATATGTGATTTTCAATTTATTTCATTATAGTTCATTGCACCCTTGATAACTGACTGAATAAATTCTTTTCATTTAACTGCAGTAATGAAGTCAAAAGTACAAAGTAGAGCTCACTGTAATATAAAACAAGACAAAGAAATGTGTTGATTGCATCTGAATTAGAGTTTAATTTCATTGTTGTACTTATTTTTCTGCTAGGAGCCTGTGACTCAGAAGTGAATTTGAGACAGGACCCACTTCCTAGATTTAAGTAGTATTTTTCTCAACTGTTATGCCATTTTGGATTTTGATACCTTTGTCCATTTTAATCCAACGGTGGTAAAGACAGTAGCCTAGACTGAGCTGTCAGTTGTGCCTGTGTAAATCCTATCTAATGCCAAAGAAGTCAGTCCTGAATTCCTCTGCTTGCAATGCTTACCACCTATGTGCCAAGAGAACACTCTGCCCATAGATATTAATTTCCACCTAAGGATGTAGTTTAATTTCATTTTCCTCAATTTGGAATAGACACTCCAGTATGAGCTTTGCCTGAACTATGACCACTTATATTCAATGAGACAAAATAGCTTGCATTTGAAACAGAAAGAGGCCAGCTCTTCTGCAGTGCTAGGGAAGGTTTGTGTCATTCCACCACACAGCACTCTAGTAAGTCTGTTTTAAACAGTCATTTCATGTAGAAAGCAGCCCAGAGTACTGGGCCTCTGCAGCCAGGGTATTGGCCATTCTCCTCCTCTTGAGGCAAACGAATGTCCCTGAATTTAAGCTATATCTGAGCTATAGTTACTTATTGGGCAGAACTAGTCAAACACATTCTACACACTTTGCATTTGAGCTGAAAACTAGAACACAGCAAATGAGGAAATGCATCAGTGGAAGCACAATTTTCCATATATTCTGTCTGACGGAGCCTTCCTGGGAATGCTCAGGTTTCAAACCAAAGGAATGGTTTGAAGGTCAGAAAGGAATCCAGTGTTCATGGTCACATATGCTAAAGAAGTCCACAGAGATCAAAAATGTTCATTTGCTGTCATAATCTGCCTGTGACAGGTTCCTGCACATGCACTGACAAATGAGGCCTATCGAGTACACATTTTGCTTTTCATTCCATCAGTTTTTATATCACAAGACTTTTTCAGATGACAAAAAAAAAGTCAATTGTTCTTGAATCACTTACAGAAAGTAAAACAAATAAGCAGAATTTGTGCTTGACCTGAACATTTTGATCACTAATTAAGTCCCCGTGTGGCAGTTAAGCATTTATTTACCCAGATTCTCAAAAGCTTGAAGCACCTACAAATTCCTGTCTGAGTTAATAGGAGCTACCTAATGCTGTGCTCTGTTGGAAAGGGGTATGCTGAGGCACACGTGGTAGGCACACCACCCAAAGCTGCATAGCAAGTTAACTGGAAACTGCCTGGCTCTTCATTTCTTCTGGTCACTACACGCATCTCCCTTTACTTCTGCTACAAAAGCATGCCATCATCTCTTACATACTGAGACCTGACCTTGTGAAGACCAGTCTGTGTGTAACCGTATACACTGCAGGCAAAGTGTTAGCCCTATGAAGACAGTGGTAGGATTACTCCTGGCTTCAGTGAGAAAAGTTTATACTTACTGGGAGTAGTCACTGGGACAACTCTTTCTGCAGAAAAAATGAAATAGACACATGCATAAGACTTAGTTCTAACTAAAATTTTTAGAAAGACAAAATTTAATTGCATTATACAGCTATATCTTTTTTACTCTTCTAGCTAGCATCAGTTCTTCAGAGATCTTTTTAGAATATATAAGCCAATATAAAACCTTACTCTTGTTAAAAAGAAAAAAGAATAATGAGGCCATCAAACTGCCATCTGTCTTTCCCTTGGGGCAAAAGTTAATTTTGTGGTTATTTTAATGATGAAGCAACATTATGATCTTTCAGTGCAAAATATTAAAACTCACAGTTAAGAACAGACACATTCCATTCTGATCCATGGAGCTGCTGTCAAGTGTGAAGTGAACAATGCACTGGGAACAAGGCTCATTAATAGCCTATTAATTCACTCCCTAAAATAATCATTTCTTTTGCCATTAGCAAAAATTTCTCTTTTCCCTTGACAGTTCAGCTAGTTTTTGCAAATGGGATGCCTTTAAAGAATTGATCTCTGTTTTATAAAAGCTCTATAGCTTTTACAATGCACCCTTTGAACAACAACAAGCATTAATTGTGCTCTTGAGTAGAGGGTGGCTTCAGCTGTAGGTTAATATTGAAACTTTTGACATTTTAATGGACAGCCTGGCACGTCAAACTACATCTGTGACATTATAAATGGAATTCTCATTGTCTCATAATTAATTTTGGTCTGATGATCTTTATAATATAATGGCAGCAGCATCACCACCCCAAAATGCCTTCTATCAGAAATTTCATAGCTATGGTAGTGAAAGGTAAGAAGAAAGAACATGCAAAAGTGTCTTCACAGAACAAAAAAACCCCATATTGTTCAGTTCAAATATTTATTTGATCACTGTTGCATTTAAAAAGGTCCAGTGTAAACATGCAGCACTAATACAGAAGAATTCTGAGAAGCAAATACTTACCTTGAAACACTGGGATTAGGATTTGTTAGGATTGTTTTGGCAAAGTCTCAAGGCTGTTGACATTAAGTGTCACAGATAAAGAAAGCTAAAACTAGGAACCGCCAATTCTCTTTGCTATAAGAGAAAAAACGCACTGCAAATGGTTGCAGAGTAATGAACGGCTGCTATTAAGTGGAGCAATCCCCCTGGCAGCTCATTATGCTAGGAGGTTAAACAAATGTACTACTCCAATCCAGTTGTTTAACTCACTGCACACAGCAGCACTGGTAACACAGTCTACACATGCTTCCTGTTCGTATTTCCCAATTTCAGAATAGAATCCAAAGGATTTCCTTTCCAGTTTTATGAGAAAAAGAATCCAAATCTTCCTCAGCATTTTGTCTGAATAAACTGGAACTGGCTTAAAGCGGAAGGAGGAAGAGATTGCAGAGAGCAAGCAGCATCATGTTTTATTTATTCTTTTTTCCAGGTCAAAAGAAAAGCTTTTCTTAAATTAACATTCTGGGAAATGTACCTAATTACATTAAAATGAACACATTTTGTGCTGTAAGCAGCTCAGTACTCTGATACTTTAGGAATTTGCAGGACCCCAAATTCTAGGCTCTTGAAGTAAGAAGCTGTGACTTACTGTGAATCAAAAAGAACAATACAAAAAACAGCATTAAAAAAACTATATGAAGTTTCCATGTGCTTGCCAAGAACTCTACTTGATTACTGTTTCTGGTCACCCTGTCTTAAAAGGATTTATCAAAATCACAAAACATAGGGAAAATGATCAAAAATATAAAGGACCAAAGTACAGAATAGCTTCCATTAAAAAAAAAAAAAAAAAAGACACTGAAGAGACCAGCAATCACTTTTCAGCTTCAAAAAGAAATGTTTGTGAAGAAATTTGATACATATTTATAACATATGACTATTACAAAGTCACTGGTTTTCCCAACACAAGAACTAGAAAGGCATCCTACTGAATTATCAGGCAACAGACTTAAAGTAAGAGAACAGAGGAACTTCCCATGCAATGCAAATCTCAGTTGCTCCAGAATGCTGAGGACATCAATAGTATTAAAATGGACTCAAAAAATGGATTAGACATATTCACACAGGAGGGGTCCAAGAAGAGCAGCAAAACACAGTTGACTGGGTACAACCTTCAGTTCAGAAAGTCCCTAAAGTGCTGCTTTTCAGAAACTGGGATGGTGTATCATCAAAAGGATCAGTTTATTTTTATCTGTTTCTTATACCCTCTCCCAAGCATCTGCTATTGGCTACCGCTATAAATTAACAGAAACAGCTGTTTAGTAATAACTTACTAATACAGTGCATGACATATTTAGAGATTTATTTTAAGCAGAAGGTGAAATAATAGCTCAAGGGGAGAAATACTCAAAGGTTGCTAAGGGACATAACGAAACCTGAGTTTGACAAACACTGTTCAATCTACTTACAACTGATCAATGTCCCAGAAGGCAGAACCACAGTGCCCAAGACAGTCAGGAGCGGGGATCGTACAGAATGTTCCACTGCCCAGGACCCGACCCAACAGCTGGACAAGACAAGGAATCCGCCCTCCCAGAAGTAAAGGCCTCACTCCTAACTAGAGAAAGAGGTGCACTTAGGCAGTCCGAGGGGGAGATACCCAGCTGGCCCTGTGATAAACCACTGCCTGTTGCAGCAGCACCTTAGGCTCAAACTACAAATTTGTGTTATAGATGTACAGTAATTATGACATTTCTTCAAATGCTAAGTACAGCCTTTAGGCCTCCTGCTCATCACCGCCACAAATGACAATTAGGTATATGTAAGCAAACAGGGATTGGATGCCCTTTATTACTCCTGAAAGCACAATCGGGAGGTATCACAAAATCATTCTGAGTATCCCCTCTGTCTTGTTGGCATTCTTTCTGGAGAGGCTGAGTATTTGACAGGCATGGAGACAGAACTCTACAATCCAAAAGAGAGGTCCCAGCTACATGAGCGAAGTATACTGACAGGAGAGTGTGAAGAGAAAATTATATCCATTTTGCACAGACAGAAAACATCTGTTTCTAGTGTCGCATTCTTAAAAGGTGGTAATCAAGCCCAAAGTTATGCTAAGTGCAGTACTTGACTTATATCAAACAATCAATGGTCTAAGTATAGAAACATTTATTCTGAACAAAAAAATAATTTACAGTGAAAGAATAGTTAGAGGAATACACAGAAAGTCAAAAAAGCTGTTAAAATATCACCATTAACGTTCAAAAAAGAGTAAAACAAATGCAAAAAAGCCCACATATCACTGAAGTTACACATTTAGAAACTATACTATACACATGCATACAGAGCAGGTGGGCACTGACAGGAATTACTCTGAACACTAAGACAGTGTAGCCCTAATGTCAATATTTCTTACCAACACCAGCTAGAAAACCTGACTTTATACAACCAGAAAGCCAAAATTCCATCTGCTCAGTGAAGCTGATTTAATTTTTGTCCTGATAGATGTGAAAAGTAACACACAAGGACATTTTGCAAGTGTGTGAAGCGTTTCATCCTTGCTTCTCTACTTCTGCTTATCAATAAACAGCTTTAAATGTGAGGGACAGAAAACAGTACTCATCAGAATAACTCGAAGAGGCATTCTTTGAACTCAAAGCCACTCACGTGGCATACGAGTGCCTCACACCGTGGTGTAATGGCTGTACAAGCACTTGCCTGGGATGATCTGAATAACGTACTTGTGGTTTCCCCGTTTCTGAGTAATGTTGTGATCCCAAACTATTAATAACATCTGCTTTATATTGCTTCATGCATAAATATGATCCCATAGGCAAACAATTCATCTAGTTATCAGTCAATAGTATCAAATGCATACTGTAAACACATTTCAAAACTAACACACAGATGTTTAGTGACATGAGCAATCAAGCCTTGTCCCCCTCCAAAATAAAGGAAACCACTGGACTAATGGAAGCTTTTGGTTTTTTGACAGATCTTGGCAGACATATCACTATACAGTTAATTCTGAGTTTTGCTACATCCTGGTTCACACTTTCTCTTTAATGAAGGAATCTCAGCAACCAGAGAATTACCCACTCCACTAGGAATGCTGTGCACAACAAAGGCAGCAGAACTGCAACACAAGACCAAGAAGTCCAATACCAATTATTCTCCAAAAGGCAGAATACAGTTCTCCTTCAGGTAGCAAAAGGTTTCTCTAGAGATTATCTCTACTGTATTTTCCAAGTGCAGTATTTACTTTTTACATGTCTTCCAAGAACTTGAGAGAGATTAGATGCTCTGAGTACAGGCCATATGAAATTAAATGGAAAAATCCTATGCAGGAATCTTTGTCTGGAGATGAGCATGAAAATATTTAATCAGGTGAAACAGAGATGAGAATGAATAGACAGATCCCCTTGTTCTTAAATAGCAACTGATCTAATTGTCAGCAAAAGCAGTCAGACATCTTTAAACAGTGTTCATGAAGAATATATTTCATGGGCTTCCTTACTGTGCTGTTTTCCTTCATCATTTCTAATTAGCCATTGCCCAAGTTTTCAGTATATTATGGCTTCATCAATAACAGCTCATTACAAGAGATAAATACAAACAAAGATTAGGAATTGTAGTTGTTGAATGCCCTCATTTCTTGCAGAGATACCAGGAAAATTAAAAAAAAAAAACAAAACAGAGACACCTGTGCTTTCTGCACAAGAGCTTACACTTCTCAGCACCATTAGAAAAATTTTCCTTTTTTTTTCCTAGGAGCATCCTCCTCTTGCCGCCTTCTCAACTTGTACAGCAATGAACTACGCTGGTCTCTCTTGCACATCGGCTTCCATTTTCTTCACTCTTTCTGACTTTTCGTGATTAAGCTGTTGGTAGTAACTTTCCTTTACAGGTCCAGAAGACAAAGGACAGCTTCTTCAACATGCATGTAGAAAAAGCCTCTGAAAGCTAGTTGGTTAGTACCACCATTCACTTTCACAAATCACTTTGAGGGTGTGTCTGCATTACAAGGCAAATACGTGCTCAGGTTCATGGTCTTGCTCAGGCCATAAATACTCATCTTCCATTTTTGCAGTCATATCCTAAAGTAAAGGTAGCCCTATCCTAGAAAATGTGCATAGCTTTCCTCAGTCCTGTGCTCTGTCACAAGAGGTTAGGGAACATGTGCTTCCATATGTGAAAGCTCAGAGACAAAGAGGATCATCTCACAATGCTGTCATACCATCAGCCTGATCCAGGAATTCTATTAGATCTACAAGATTAACTTAGCCATTGCAGATTTCTTTGTGGCTTCCAAATCTGATTTGCATGGTACTTCCAGACCCTCAGTAATCATTACCTTTCCATGTCTCTACAATTCCCAAAAGGATCTCCAGCAACCCTCTGAAAGAGTATTGCATCATAAATATGTTGGGTCAACAAAGCTACATATTAAAGAAGGATAGAACAACTTCCTTTTTGGGGCTAGTAAGGAAAGAAAAGTTCTTCAACAATATTCCACACACACACAAAAAAAAGTCCATGCAAGACTCCTACACTGTACACATCATCAATTATGCACAGAAGTACCAAATAGATTTGAGAAACCAGAATATGAATTGCTGTTCAGAGTGTTTGAAACAAACTGTATGGGGAGGTAAAAGGCAGCTTCTCTGCCTCAAATGCACAGGCAATTACCAGAGCCAGCAAGGATGTACTGAAAAAGATGAGCCCTCCTGGTTTTGTTTATGCTGCGTCTTCAATAGTTAGGGCCTCCCGGTTGGTGAAAGGATCAAGGCATATCTCTATTATGCACTAAAATACTCTAGAGATACAGAAATCTATGATTTTTCCACTTATACACAAACAAGTAGGAGTATAACAGAATCATATCCCTTTCAGACACCAAATCTTCAGTAATAATTAGTATTATTGCCAGGGCAACTATTTTGAAGGATGTTTTTCAGGCCCGATTTCATCAGAATATCTGACTTTGTTTTCTTTTTTTTTTCCCCTCTAAATTAACTACTGCTAGTATAGTAGTTAGCAAACCATGATAGTTAAATCCCTAGAGACAGAGACTGGACAGAATTAGGTCTTCTATTTATGTATCAGTTCATGCTTAACAATTATGCCAGCCAGATCTAAACACTACCAGCTTGTAGAGCAGTTGCTGATCCTGGTTACAGCACAGGGTGTAGGCACCTTACTGGGAGGTGCATGCTAGGTTAGGCTATGACTGTCATCCACGATTTACAAGCCATGGTGCTGACTTTTACTATACTTTTTTTTTCTACCCAATTGTAAATTCCAATGCCATATTATAGTCAAATTATCAAATCGTGTTTTCTCTTTAAAACATATGTTTTTTAAAAAGTTATTTATACCTTTCTCACTGGATGGAAAGCTGACCGTTGCAATATGCTCTCGGGGGAGTGACTGCTGACACTGGCTTCTTCATCTAGTGACTGAGACAGGGAGGGACTGCCACTTTTGTCGAGAGGAATTACAGGCTTCTGGGCATCAAGTTCAGTGGAACTCTCACAGACCTACAAATCACAATCAAGAATTCATGTTTTCAACATCTCAGAAATAAATGGTAACAAATTCGCATCAAGTCACAGCACACAATAGGACAACACTGGAAAGATTCTAAACCAACAAAGATGTTCAAAGTAACCCTAAGTAGAGAGATAATTGAGCAGAGAAAGATTTCACTCAATCCTTAATGAATTAAAAAAAATAAAAAAATCAATAAAGCTGCTGAAATGTACAGCTATTCCAAAAAGCCTGCAGTCTGCCCCTACAGGTTAAGCCACTTCGAAAGTTATTCAAGGTGGGAACTCCACAGAATTTACACAATGGGAAGTCCCAGTCACTTTTCTGCAGCAATCCCCACTGTTTTGAATGACTTTCAAAGCCACCTTCTTGTTCACCTTATCTGCCTTGTAGTTTGGATGCTCACCACTAAGCACTGTCCCTTTTTCAAAAGCAGGATTCTTAACAACAGAGGAAAAGGAAAGAAATTAACCCTGCTGACAAAACTGCAACAGAACAGCATGTATGAATACTGATAAAAATCTTAAAGGACAGGATGAAGTAGCAAGAGCAGTTACTGGTAGAATGGGAAATAATTCTCAGACAAAAAAAAAAAAATAGGTGTTCTTCACTCTCTTTTCACTAATTATTCAGAATCAAAAAGGGATCTTTTTCAAGGACTCAGTGCTTAAAGTTTCCAGTAAAAAGGAAATGAAATGGAGAGCGAGACTACTGCAGTCCTCCAGTTGCCTATATACAAAGGAAGAACGATGATGCTTTTATCATCATCACCACTTGCTGCTCACCTTGTCTGTTTAGAGATTCAGATCTTTGGGATCTAAGTTGTTTATGCAGCACTTCACAGAAAATTTTGTTACAGTCTGCATGAGGCATGAAGCCTCTGCTGAATACATAGACAAGACAACAACAGAAAGTTCAACCAAATACATTAAATCTCAAAGGTGCCTCCCATTTCTGAGCTTACATTGACTAAATACAATAGGAAAAAACTTTTAGAGAACTTACTTGTGCTTCATCTTGGATTTGTTGCTGAACAGGGGCTGGCTGCCTCACTATGTAGTTGATTTGACCAACTATGGTCTGTTGAACATGCTGAGGTGGCTTGGCTTGGTTCAGCTGCAAGCTGGACTGTCCTTGGGCCTGCAGAAGCAGCTCCAGGTCCTTTTTCATCTCTTCCAGTTCAAACTGATGGTGCATTATGTCCAGGCTCTGCTGGATGACTTGTTTGTGAGTGTTCTCATTCTGACCCAAAGGTGGTGATGCTGGTGGCAGCTGCTGCTGCTGCTGCGGTGGCTGTTGCAAGTGGTTAGATTTTGTCTTCTGGAGGTGACCAAGCTGCACTTGCACTGTTGATGTCTGCAAAGAAGCCTGTGTGCGGAATGGCTGTGAGTGAGCCTCATGTGATACAACAGCATAACCCAGGGGTGCAGTGTGCTGCAGCTGCTGGGATGGTGCATGCTTTCCCATCCTCCCAGACACATGCTCTGGATCTGACCGTGACTGCTGCTCCAGGCCAGACTGTGTTACCTTCATAGGCTGGGGGGCACCCCTTTGCTCTTTGTCATGCTGCTGCATGCTGTACTGCAGAGGGAAGTGCTGCTGATGCAGTTCAGGAGGCTGTCGAAAATTTTGATGGCGGTTTATGTCTTGGTAAGAAGGTTGAGCTTTGTTTGTATGAGGTACACTGAGGCAGTGTGAGCAACACACAGGTGTGGGACACTGAGCTGCAGGTGGAAACTGATGTGGCTGGTGATTCACAGGCTCCAGCTGTGATGCTGGTGAACAGTGCCCATGATACAGGGAGGTCTGTAATCCTTGCACATTTCCACAGAGTGGCACATCTGAGTGAGACATGTGTCCACCTTCCACAGTGAATCCTCCTGGAAAAAACAGCAAATTTATTCCCTCCTATGACCTTGACAGATTTACACAATAAAAACTGAACTGACTGAACTGTGGCCATTTCCTTGTCTTCATTTCAAATATAAAAGATATTCAAATAGTCCTTCAGCATACCTTCAAGACAAATTTTTCAAAATTTTTCAGTGATTTAAAATCATACCAAACTCCCACTGATGTCAGTGGAACTCATGGTTGAATTACCAGCAAATACTTTGAAAAAATGACCTCAACTTATTTTAACTGCTGTATATGGCTTATACTTTCTTTTTTTAATAAAGTATGAGCATATTTTCTCATCCTTATGCACAGGTACAAAAGACTGCTTCTAGGGTGAAAGTGACGAAAATAAAAGAGATTGATGTAATGTAGGTGAGAACCATAAAAGCTAGAAATAGAAGTGACTTATGAACTGATCATGTCCATGCTTTTAGTCAAGAGACTCTTCCCTGTAATACTTTTGATAGTGTTTTACTCCACCTAGTTTGAAATATCTTAGAATGGGAAGAGAACCAACCTTTTAGACCATTGATCAGCCCACCAAACTGGATTTACTGTAAAAACCCACTACCACTGGGAAATTTATAGCTGCTGGGAAACAAAGTCACAGTATGCACATTAGTTATATAAATAACACTGTAATTATTATACAGTCAATGTCATAAAGCCATCTTTGTGCCCATTAACTGTAAGTGACTCAAGCACTGCTCAGGTCCCTTGGCCACCAAGATACTAAAGGATCTGAGGAGTGCAGGCATGACTGAGCCCAGCTGCTCCTGGGTAAATAGCACAAGGCCCACTGCAGGTATTCCAGCTGACCCAGGGTACTTCTTACAGGACTGCCAGAGTCAGCGTTGTACAGAGCTATTGCTTGCTGGGACAGAACTGAATTTCAAATACATTTGGCAAAGTCAAGGCTTTCAACAGCCAGTGATGCTACATTTTAAGTAATTTCAGTTAAAAGTTATTTGTTTAGTCCTGCATAGTGTTCTCACTAAACTAGTAGTTGTGTTCTTACATTGTGATTTTGTAAGACCATCAAAGATGTTATTTACAGTGTACTTATAGGTAACATTTATAATGTAACACTTATATATAACAATGTCTTTTAATAAGTTAATTGATATAACTGGAGGGAAAACCAGAAAAGTTCACCCACACTAGCTGTGTGAGAGCATGTGTCAGAACATGAGAAGAGGTACAAAACTGGAAGTCAAAACAAAAAAGGAGAGCACTTTAGGGAAAGTACTGTATTGTCTATGTCTGCCTTGTCTAGCTTTGAGTACTTACCTAATAAAAAATATACTTTTCTTACCCAAATTGGACAGTTGTTTAGTCCAGCAGGAGGGATCCCAAGTAAATCTGATCTTCAGAGGAGGACCTATGTCTGTGTTACAGTTTGTCTCTAACAAGCGCTGGATCTGATATACAATCTGGTGGAAAAATCAAAGGATGATTATTCTATTCACAATTATCATATCATTAACAATGTTTTATCTGGGAAACATTAAATCCTTAAACTAATTCTTACTTTTACTGCACAATTTCAATTTACTGAGAAAACAAGTATAGCTCTCACCAGTTCTTTACTGAAGAGAAATGGGATGCTGTTTTTACTGCACACCGCCCAGCTGATGAAGTTCTGCACATGTTCTACCTGTCTGCTTAAAACCACAACATCTTGGAGTTGTTGCTCTAATTTCTGCTTCCTTTCACTGGTGATTTTCTGTTAATAATGTGAATCAGTAGAAAATAGTTGTCATTCTTCAAACACATAATGCATATAATCATTGGCACTACATTATGCATTATTTGCAGGGAAATTGTTATTTAGAATCTCTTTAAACCACCAATCATAAAAATAAAGCAAATCCTATTCAACAGATATGTCTGATTTTGGAAAGAACAATGACTTCTCCAGGAGCAAACAACCCACACCATTGTGGCCTTGGTTTAACAGAATAATGTAACCCAAGAAAGCTGTAGAAATTGGATCAAAGTTGCACCTGGACCACTTTCTTCTCTCTTACAATACACAATAGAAGAGATCCAAGATAGAATACAAAAAGAGGGGTAGCATGTAGCATTTCATTTCCTCAGAATGGTCTTCCAGTCTCCAGCAATTCATGATTTAGGGACCACAAAGACAGAGGCTATGTTACCACCCTCAGTGTATTTTTCTATATGTTTGTCTAATTACTTCTGAACCCATGTATAATATCTTGCAGCAAGGAGTTCCACACTTATTTACCATTTGTGTCAAGAACTACCTGCCCTCGTTTGATTTAATCTGGCACCTCCCAATTTCATTTGATGCTCCCTACATGCAATTCAACAGAGTACAGTACATATACTTCAAGTGTATGCATAGTTCAGCTGTGGTTGTAGCTAACTCAGTCAAACACCAAAATGTTGTCAAAACACATGAACACTGAATTTACTTAATGTTTAATAACACTGAAATGTGAACATACATTTATCTCTTCTGTAAAGCTGCTTAGCTGAGTAGCCACATTTGAGGCAAATATATGTTCAAAGGTAGCCAGCAAGTGCCGAGCGCTTTGTCTTTCCAATACCTGCTAAAAAGTGAGAACTGCAAATTCTGATCAGATCTGATAGCAAGTGTTCACAAATTAAACATTAAAACAAAAAGCTGGTTTGTTTTGTAACTACTCAAAAGGTTCACACATATTCTCTGTAACTGCAGCAGAAAATAAGGTTAACACATGATAAGCAAATATTTTGCCATTTCATCCTGAATCTTTGTCAACCACTGAATCCACATAAAATTCTGCAGAAAAAAAATATTTGAAAACATAAGCAAAGGGACAATAACTCTCACAGTCTATATTCTTTGCATTGGCACTGGGATTAAATTTAATTAGGTTTAATTTCCCAAGGTATCAAAGAAATTAGCCTTACTTACTTCAAGTTGTTCAAGAAGGACATTTGTTCGTTTATTGATTTCATTCATCAAAACCATCTTGGCCATTTTTATTTGATTTTCTACCTTTTTGTATAAATGTTTTACTTCAAGCAACCTATGGGTAAGAAATACACGTCCCTGGATGAGCCAATGATGTTATTTATTCAGAGCTAGTAGTTATTTGTTACGAGAACAGATCTAATTGTTGACAGAGAGCTCCAATGAAAGTTGTACCATTTCCCTTAAGTTCTGCTACATTTCTCTTCAAACATAGAATCATAGAATGGTTTGGGTTGAAAGGGACCTTTAAAGGTCATCTAGTCCAACCTCCCTGCAGTGAGCAGGGACATCTTCAACCAGATCAGGTTACTCAGAGTCCCATCCAACATCACATCAGCACTTCCACCTCTCTGGGCAACCTATTTCAATGTTTCACCACTCTCATTGTGAAAAATTTCTTCCTTATATCCAGTTTAAATCTCCCCTCTTTTAGTTTAAAACCATTTCCTCTTGTCTTATCACTACAGGCCCTACTAAAAAGTTTGTCCCCATCTTTCCTATAAGTCCCTTTTAAGTATTGAAAGGCTGCAATCAGGTCTCCTCAGAGTCTTTGCCAGGCTGAACAACTCCACTTCTCTCAGCCTTTCCTCATAGGAGAAGTGCTCCAGCTCTCTGATCAGTTTTGCAGCCTCGTCTGGACCTGCTCCAGCAGGTCCATGTCTTTCCTGTGCTGAGGGCTCCAGAGCTGGACGCCATAGTTCAGGAGGGGTCTCACCAGAGAGGAGTAGAGGGGCATAATCACCTCCCTCAACCTGCTGCCACGCTGCTTTTGATGCAGCCCACGATACAGTTGGCTTTCTGGGCTGTGAGAGGACATTGCTGGCACATGTCCAGCTTTTCATCCACCAGTACTCCCAAGTCCTTCCCCACAGGGCTGCTCTCAATCCCTTCATCCCCCAGCCTGTCTTGATATTAGGGGTTGCCCTGACCTAGGTGCAGGACCTTGCACTTGGCCTTGTTGAGCCTCATGAGGTTCACATGAGCCCATTTCCTGAGCTTGTCCTGGTCCCTCTGCATGGCATTCCATCCCTCCGGCATATCAACTGCACCACTCAGCTTGGAGTCCTCTGCAGGCTTGCTGAGGGTGTACTCAATTCCATTGTCTATGTTGTTGATGAAGATATTAAATAGTACTGGTGCCAGTGTGGACCCCTGAGAGACACCACTTGATCTCCATCTGGACATTGAGCTGTTGACCACTATCCTCTAGATACAACATGCTTATGCTGATTGACTCTCTCAAACACCATGCCAAGAACAGTCTTAAGTTCTCTGTCAACAAACACACACAGACACCATATCCAAAAAACTTTCACTTTATACTAGAGAAAAAGTAGTATAAATAGATTTGTATTTTTTCAAGGTGTTTGAAATGGTTTTAAAATGCAGAAGAGAGATCCAACAGCTAAAAAATACATAATCAGGAGCCAAAATCCAGTTCACATAATGAAATATTTTCATTTTTATACTAGTCTTACTGGAATTGCAGCTTGTTCTGATTTTCTTGAAGAAATAATGCATTTTAAAATAGTCTTTATTTCTAATCTTTTCAAATTCTAGTTCAGAAACAGATTAATCAAAGAAATCTTAACTCTGAAGTCAGCTGTCACATGCCCTATAAGGACTATGGAACCATGTATTACAATGCCATGACTTGTCAGTACCACTTAAATATTAATTTGACATTTTTAATCTTCCTATTATTTCCTACCCTCCAAGAAAAAAAAAATAGCATCTGCATTTACTTCTGTTAACCTACATTTAGTGAAAATAGTATTTTTACTTATCATCCATTTTCACGAGAAAAAAAAAAGTGCACAGCAGTTACCTGTCTTCAATCTGTTTAGCTGAAACTTGAATCCCTTTTTTTTTCTCTTCCACTTTAGTTATGACATTTTCCAGGATAACTCTCTGATTTTGCAAAGCTTCATCAAGATGTCTGAACCTGTGAAAGGAGAGGTAATTCTCACACCATGTTTTTTTCTGTTGATAAGTAAACAACTTATCCATTGATAAATTTAGGGAACCGGCTGCCTTAAGGCCTGTCTGGACATGGTCCCCTGCTTCTCACCTACTAGAGTTGTTCTTTGTAACAGCTGAACTTTATCACCCCTCATATAGGCAGGCTCATCTCTCAAAAAGTGTCACTGTGTATAGACAATCCCTTACATGGCTCACACACTTCAACTGGCAAGCAGCATGCTTAAGCATTGGTAACTCTAGTCTTGTACAGCCATGATTTCTTTGATAAAGACAAACAGCAGTATTTGAACTGTGCTAAGTATTGAGTTCAACTTGTGCCTTTGAGCACAGTCATGAGGAACTATATGCATGCATACATAGCACCTGGGCAGACCATACAATTAGGAAAGTGCACACTGCTGAGAGCAGTGAGTGATCCTGTGAGAGCAGTAACCCGTGGGTTACACTGCTCGGACATAAGACAACTGAATTTGCTAAGGCTTTTTGCTGTGGCTTTGAAATATGGACTAGCCTGCAACTTCAGCTGACAGGGAATGCAGGTGAACAGTCTTAAATCTAAATTAGCTACAGTTTTAGACAGGATTATGATGAAACAATCAATGTGTGGTACCTGTGTTCCTTGTGCTCCGTCAGAAGGCAGTTTCGGCACGTAAGGGTATCGCAGGTCTCGCAAAACAGCTTGAGTGGCTCTTGAGTGTGCACTGGACAAAATAAGGAAAACTTGCTCATTTCATCTTCAGTTGCTGAGGAATATACACCAATGGTGTCATAGACAAGGATTACTATTAGATTCAGAAAAAGAGTTGTCAAACTCACAATTGGTTGTGTAACCAATGTATAACCAAGGTAGATGTTAAAGATCATCATTTCCTCCTCTATGGAGTCAGATATTATATCTTAAAAGAAAAATAAAAAGCCCATAGTAACCATCTCAATTTTCGTGGGTTGGAAAACCCCTCTGAGTGTTCAGCACCTGCAGAGCATGCAAGCTGTTCTTCTGAAAACTCAGGATCAAATTATCCATATTAAACTTCAACATGCAATGAGATGCGGTCTTTAAGGTCTAAAGCCTAGACATGACCCTATATAATGATTTCTCCATTTTTCTCTCTCCGAGTGTTCTTTAGCCTTTGGGTGTGTAATCATCCCAGAGACATCAGTAGGGTTTTTAGCACTGTTTTATATTTCAGAGACAAACAAATTTCAAACGCAAACTAAGGATTAAAAAAAAAATTAAAAAAAAAAAAAATCAGTGTTATGCAGTTACAACACTCTCAGCCTCTGCCACTAGTAATTCCCTGATTCAATTGACACATCTGTGAGAACTGCCACTGAGCCATGGCATTCTTGACCTACTTTATACTCAGCTCAGAGCTGCGCTGAGAACAGTTTAAAGGTGCAAGATCAGTGGGATAGAGAGTCCCTTAATGGTTACAGGGGCCAACAAAGAAGGCAGCTGTTGTTCAGAAGCACCATACACAGACTGAAGGTGGCTACTGGATCTGAAAGCAGAGGATACCTTATTCCCAGAAAACAAACAATCGGCCTGAGTTCTAGTATATCCTAGTATTTTCTTTCTTTGAAATATCCCGAGTGGATATCTATGTCCTAAATAATATACACATCAATAATAATAATAAAAAATCACAGATTACATCCAAATTATTTTTTAGATAACTAGCCTATATATACAGTACCAACCTCTGTTTATTATTTTTTTTTCAATACACTGAATTTAGGTGTGCTAAAAAGATGAGAAAACATTTTAGCTTATGCATTTACATCTTTTTATTTACACAGCACATGCAAAGCCTAAAGAAAAGTAAAAAAAGCATAATCAGTGGGTTACACCTATGTTTATTCCTTTTTCTGTCTTTCATCTTCCTTATGAAGAAGAATGATGCTGCAGCACAGACTCTCTAGCACAAATAACTTCATATATGAGTAAAGTGTGAACTTAAATCATTGTATAAAATTGCAAAACTCTTAATTTAGGTTACAAATTGTTTTCATATCTTTAGGTTACCATACTCTTCAGTAGATTTCTGGCATGTAAATGAAGAAGATAATGAGCAGCAATAGGAGATGATAATTCTTTTTGTAGATGATCATTGTATAGGGATGGGACATATTTGCCAGTGGACCTCATTTGTGCTTGCTGATGGCAAAATAGCGGTCACACTTAGGAGCCACATTTTTCACTCTAGGCTTAGAAAAGGCACATCCTATAGTGATCCCAGCCTACTGCTGCCTGCGAGACTCTCTCCCACACTTTGTCCATAAGCACAGGAATGGCTTTA
Organism: Caprimulgus europaeus; assembly: GCA_907165065.1. Next base: position 11,415,372 of record OU015539.1, on the reverse strand, counting down.
TGGTAGTTTCCTGCAGGAAATTACCCAAAGAGGATAGAAATACTGAAAGGGCAAGGCCTACCAAATCCTAGCCCATCACTCTGCATACTGGAAAGGCATGTGGAACACAAATATCCATAATTTTTCCAAATACTGTGGAACGCTGATTGTGGTAACGGCCCTAATGTCATGGAAAAATCACAAAATCTCATTGACACATACCTATCCCTCTGAGCCACACAAAGAGCATGGTGCCTGTGGCACAGAGCTTGCCACTGCTCCTTTTTCATCTGAAAAACTGATATGAGAAGAAACAAAATTTCAAAATACGTCTTCTGTACCTGTGCAGCCCTTCAGGGGTACAGACAGGAAGCGGTCTCCAGTTTCCTTGCCATGTCTATGTTGTTCTGTACATGAGCTGCACAACCACTTATTGCAACTTGTACAGAGGCTGTGAGCAGGTTTCTTCTCTTTACACGTGGAGCAGCTCTAAGAACAAAAAGTGCAGTTACATAAAAAGATTACAAATGAGCCATACAAACTGTTACCTTTAACAGGTCATGATTCAGATTGGTAAGCTTCCTATTTTTCTTCCTCAGACTAATGCAATCCAAGTGATTTTAAAGGTCTGGTTATTGTTGTAGAAGGGAACAGAATAAAATTAAGATTAGAAGCTCTTAAATCAAATTGGTTGTCATTCTGTGCTCTAGCACAATCAAGTGTAATTATGACATGATGCATGAATTATGCAGTAAAATTCTAGGGTCTATGTTAAGTCAGAAGAAATAATCGTAATGACTCATTTCTTGTGAACTGAAAAAGTCATGAAACTATGAAATAAGATTTGTCTGATTTCAGTTAAGGAGGGTCAGGTTAAAAGTTACTTTTGAAAATGAGTGGTGTGCATTGTAATCCCCCTCTGTTAGTGTTGTACTACTTACTGATGGCTTTAACACTTTACTTTTATATAGATATATATATTCAGATAGATGTAGGTGTTTTCCACCTCACAAAAGATAGTCTAAGTAGCCGAGTAAATATGTGAAATGTTAGAATCAAACATAGCCCATTAATTTTTTTTAATCTAACCACCATTTCCTTTTCAATCATATTATCAAAGCATTTTACCACATTATTTCAGTGTCATTCATTAATTTCTACTCCTAATTATTTATTAACAAACTAAAAAATCTACAGGCTAGAATTCACTTCTGCTTGCATGCATATAAACATAAATTGGAGCAACTTCAGCAGAGCTCATCTAAACCTGCATTGCTTTATTTAAAATTAGAAGCTCACTCTATTTGCTTTAGCATTGTGTGAGCCACTCTGATACACTGTAAGTCAGAAAAATACATAAAATATGCTGATGGCAAGGCAATTTAAAAACAATATGGGGACAGGCCCATACTATTAATGAAAAACATGGTTCCTATTTTACAGTTTTAAATCATGGCTTTAACATTAAGTGGTACCTCTATATTCACCTAAATTCTGAGACAAAAGTAAGTAAAGTTCTGATTCACTTCAGCACAAGAAAAATTTTTGTTCTGCTGAAATTAATTTAAATTTTACTATTGCCTTCACTGGGATTTCACAACAGGTCTCTTATCAACTCATTACTCAAGAGTGTTTAAGCATTCCCAATCTTTTTCAAAGAAATTAGGCAATTCTTGACAATAAGACAACAAAGCAAAGTTTTAAATGTGTTCAGTTGTCAAGGCAGGAAAGTATTTTAGCCATTTGCTTATCAAAAATATTTTCCAAAAGGTACATATAATGATTTAAACAAACAAACAAAAAGCCTAAAATAATTTACAAAACCAAAATCCAAGGGTATTTATTCTGGGAAGCGAAGCTTGTTATCTAAAAAGAAGTGTCTAATTTCAAGTGTACCCATGAAGGGCCAGCTTAGGGAACAGGTCAAAAGCTGAGGGATGCTCTGTCTTCTCTGCAATAACAAAAACTGCTTAATCACAGGTTTACCTGTAACTGTTCAGCTGTCAGTCTGACTAGAACTTATATTAACACTGTACTGTGTTAATATTACTTTTAAGTTGCAGTGTATAGAGTGTTCCCAGAGTTACATTATTTATGATGTGGAAATGGGCTTTTGGGCAAGAGATTCTAAATTGCATATTTTTGAAACTCCTGCTGCTGCTATATAGCACATTCTATCATTTATGCTTCAGTATCTCACACACTGAGAAACATCCTGCTTCCAAACACTTTGTTACAAGCCTTGACAGATTCCCATTTGAACATGTTGGGTAAATTAAGAAAATTATGACAGTTCAGCTGTGCCTCTGTTGGATGAGCTGGTGCTTCTCCTTTTGGCATCACGGATGGTGAGACTATGGCCTTAGTTTTGGGAGGGGGGATGGTGGTTAAAGACAGTAAGCAAGCTTCATCTTCACTGATACGTGACTTGACTGCTACTAAAATGGAAGTAAGCCAAAAACTGAGGAAGGTTTGCGGGTCCCTCTGGGGTACTCCTATGCTCCAGTGAGAAATCTGCTTTACTGAACAGCTTTTAGTACTTCTAAGGGATTACAGAAAAGAAAAACCTTCTTTTAAAGAAGGTTAAAAAAATAACCCAGTGCTTTTGAAGACATTAAGTATTCTCATTTGATTTCCTTTCTACACAAATTCTCATTGAAAGGTAAATGATGGAAGTAATGGCAATTAAGAAATCCCAGTATAAGAAGTGCACTCTAAACATTCAGCAATATCTTATGAATTTTCTTCTTTCCTTTGAAGAGTGCATGTGAACAGACCTCTTCCTGTTTTAAAGTTTTGTTGCACTCTTCAAGCACCTTACACCTGAAGATGCCAACACACTTTGTTTGCATTAATTTTTTAATTTCCCCAGAACACTCAATGTTATTTTCTTCTTAACAATGGAGAAAATGAAACACAGAAACGACTGACAGGGAAGAAGTACATCCCGCCTATATATATAGTATACTCTATAGTATAGTATACACTATATACTTGCCTGCAACGGTGTCACTGGGCAAGCTACTTGCACAACTCAAACCAGTCTCAAGCCTTCTGTGTGGGACAGAACTAACCTACACATTGTTGCTGCCCCTACAGGACTTGGATAGATCTCCCTTCTGTCCTACATTATGCAAGAAGTGTTCCCCTCCACCCAAAGGCCCTGAATATCCAATGTGGCTAACCAGTTTACTTAGGAACCAAAAGTGCAAAAGAGACAAGCTGAGGTCCAGGAGCTGGTTCAGAAGGTGAAGTCCAGTATCCTGCTTTGTTCCTCTTCCCTTGCTTTGGATCACACTTTGGATAAAACAGTCAGCAGATGACAGAATAGTTTTGACAAATTTTCACCTGTCTGAACTCCTAGCTACAGGTAATAGCACCACGTTAATGGGTAATCTTGGTGAAATCATTCAGCCAATAGTCTGCTTCTGTTTACTCTGTGTTTAGAGCAGAAAGTGGACAATGAGGAATCCAAGAGATTCAGTAGTCTCCTGATATATGGATTGTCTCAGATCCAGTCCTACTCCACTAGTATCAATATTTCTAATCAATTCTATTTTAAGTACATAGAGTCAAACTCATTCTTCAAACAACGTTAAAAAAAGTACTATGAAGGCAGAATGTCTGTCTCTAGGAGTGAATTACTTTGAGTGCTGCATAAGCAAGCTGTAAGAGAGTCTGTTGTTCAACACAAAGTTTGCTCTGTTTTCAAAAAGTGTTCTTCTGGTAGTATGTCAACAACTCACAAGGCACTCAGCGCTTTCACTTACCTTTGCCATAGCTGAATTACCAGTGGGAATGTCCATAAGAAAGAAATTTTCAACTACATCCCTTGCAAAGCAGGTCTGTTTGCACACAGGGCAGGAAAGGATACCTGAATTTTTTTAAAAAACAAAACAAAACCACCACAAATAAAACAACGCACATCAGCCATGTGAACCAGGAAATTATATAAACCACACTTCAGTATTGCTGGCTTTTATTTTTGAATATGAAGAGTGGCCTGTAGATTAATTAAATCTTAAAATGTCTATTACTCTTTGCATTAGACTGTTATCAGAGACTCTCATGTTTTACAGGTGCTTAGTATTATCTGCCCCTAGGACATGGCTCCTGCAGTCCCTGGCCAGGTGCACAATTCTAACCCTGAATGTCTCCCATTTTCAGAACTGGGCTACCGTTATTTTAACAGCAGCACTGCAATTGGCAGAGAGACACAAACCCCAAACCCTTCCAACCCACTTCTGCCCAAAGCACTATGCAGTCAGATGTCTCAATACATTCACTTTCATTCATAAATGTTTTGAAAAAACTTTGAGTTCTGTTACATCTCATTTAAAGAGGACATCTTACTAAGAAGCACTTTCATGAGGTTTAGATCTTTTTTAGCCCAGATCTTGTTATAAAAGCAAAAGCATATTGTTCACGATTTTCTGAGGTTGCATTAAACAACAGAACTGTGATTTGGGGGCCCAGGTGGCCGACTATGGTCTGCCTCACGCTTGTTTAACCGTGCAGTTCACACAACACAGTGTTCAGGTAGACATGAGAAGGAACAGGCGGTATCCACAGATGCCTGTGCTACTGGGCTACAAGGCACCCCAGGGGAAAGGGCAACACAAGCAATTGCCAATGCTCTGCTCATCTTCTAGGCACGTAACTCCAGTCTTGTTTTAAGTGTGTTTTCGTGACAGGACTTGCAAAGAGGCTAAAAATTCATCTGATAAAGATGCTCATGATGGCAGAAAGCTGTAGAATTATTTTAACTTTTCCTCTACTTTGCATCCTTAATATAAGGAGCACAGCTGAAAAGGTATCTTATCTACCTACAATGTTTGCACTTAATCACCTTCATATGTTACACCCTAAGATAACAAAATGCTTTCATGTTAGTCACATTGAAACCTGTCCATACTTTCCCAAATTATGGTTGTGTGTGTCTCTTAGATATCTGTTAACAGCTCAATTCTCTAGAGGAATGTAAGAACAGTAGGAGCACTGCAGTACCTAAGACAAGATGTGATATACAGATAATGCCCTCCTGCTCCTTGTAAATGATGCATACTGCAAGAATCACTGAATTTTAGAGCTAAATCCTAGAAGGTGAAACAGTTTTCAAGTTTCCCTGTGAGCACCTTATAAAGCAACCCAGTTATAACAGCAGTAGAAATAAAAAGACAGACGCATTCTGATTGATAAACTAGGAAGCAAAATACCTACTTTGCAAGCAGCTTCTCAAGTAAGTCTCATGGGACATGCTCTAATTCTTGGCGCAGTTGATAGGAAACCATCTACTGACTTTACAGGGAATTGCCTCTGGCCCTTTGAGACTTTGAACCAGTTTCTTACTCCTGTAACAGCATTGGCCAAGCAGTGCCAGTTCTTGATCTGGCTCATATGGAGAGAAAACCTCCATACTGAGATGGCATAATATGCTATAAATTGATCAAAGGGGAAATTATCAACAGGGTACTTTCTGAAGTAAGAAATGCACGACTCCCACAGTTATTCCTTCATCTACATGCCATATGAGTGAGCACACAGTCATACACAAACCATTTCTGGGAGCAGCTGCTTACTGGGAAACAAAAGCAGTGCTCAGGACTGTCATAGCTGGGATAGCTTTCATCTACACACTGCATAAGGTAAAAAAAGTTAATATTTAAGCTACTATATTATTACATTCCAACGCTATTCAGCTAGTGCAGAATGTTAAATCAAATTATACCAATAGAACAATATTTAGTGGAACACACATGGCCTCAGATGGGTTCATGTGAACTTTAAATTCTGCCAATTTTTTACAAACCAGTGAAGTATAAAATATTTTGTATAAAGAATGTATTAATTTGATAATGGGCAAGACCATCTTTTAAATGCTTTTAAGTGTATTTAAAGAAAACTTAAATAATTTTCACCCTAAGAAAATCTATTTCATGCATGGATTTCAGTTCTGCACAACAGCCTCCTTATAGATATTGAGAAATGTACTGCTATTAAGAAATATGGAACAGTCGTGATTTTGGAGGTAGATTACATTACTGCTGGTAAATATTAGGAGATATCTAAAAGTGATGCTCTGAATGCCATAGGACAATTTTTTCCCAGGTTTTAGATCCAAGCTATGCTACCGAAATCAGTGTTGTCCCAGAGATACACATGGAGCGAGTCTCACATACACAGGTCAGAACTTTGTAACACAGACTCACTAACACAGACCTTCAAGTGTAGTACAGTTTTCATGGTGTAAACATCAAAGTGTGTCTTAAATCTCCAAGTAACTGTGAATTACAATTATTTCAAATCAAAAACTCCCTTGAGATGTACATAAGACACGTATAGCCTTCAGCTTAACAAAATAAATCGGAACAAAGAGCATTGCAGTTCACAGGAAAAATAACGGGGACACCATGGCAGTACTATATTGGAAGTCGTCGCCTAGTCATAGGAGGAGTAACCAGTAAGTACCTTCTTGCCTGTCCCAATGCCGAATTCTATATTTCAGACTTTATTAAAAGCACAGGAGATGGATTTGCATCTTGCTAAAAGAAGGATTCCCTGAATGGAGTAGCTTTGCATATCATACTTGTTCAGCTGATTAGGCTTCTTATTTGATTCCTTTTCCATTTAATAAAAACCTGTGCTCCCTGGAAATGCCCAATCTTTTTCAATATAAATTCCCAAAAGAATCTAATGATAGCTTGGCATAATAAATACACTACAGAATCCTTTGTGAAGTAATTACCCTGAAACTAGGCAAACCTTAGATACATATTTACAAATGGCCACAGGCAGCAGCTACTTCGACAATACAAAGCGAGGGCACTATGCTGTGCTCATGCTCAGAGTGCAAATCACCAGTAAAGTACAATTTCCTAGAAACCTCTTACCTGTCCTCTGGATAAACAGTCACTTAGAGAGCTACACACAAAGTCACTTGTGTCAGGCAGCGACTGGTTATTCAGCAGAGCTGCACTCACAGCGCACTCCCTGGAATCAGGCTTTTTCGTACTGCAGATTGAAGCCACTACACCTTTCACAGAGTATCTGGGGCTGCTCTGCCTTCTTCAGCCAGAAATGCTGACAAATCAGCAGGGCAGAAAGAGGCACTGGGCCACTACAAGGTGTTTATTTTTTTCCTTCTTGCCTTCTTTCTTGCCCTTGCCTCTCAGATTCTTTCAGGCCTTCATTAACCTGCCTTCATTGTACTTTTTCTGAAGTGGTGAAATAAAAATCCCACAGTGAGAAAGAATAGCAGCTTCCTAGTTCCCTTCTTGCCTGGGTCTTCGCTCAGTCCTCAAAGTAACCTGGAGCAAATGTGCAGAAGGAAAGAAAAGAACTTGTCCAGATCCAGGTAACAGCAGGTCTTACAACACCATTCACTCCCAGGGTACGTTTTGCAGATCATTTCCTAAATATTTTAATCACCTTCCTACCTTGCCACTGCCTCTAAACAACATTGTTGATTTGTTTTAAGAACCTGTACTTCGCAGACAGCTTATTTAAATATATCATTATTGCAGCACTGTGGGTGAAGGGAAGAGTAGTCAGAAGCCCTAGAGACTCACTGTTTGTGCATATGAGAATGATGCAATTTCTGGATCTAAATAGCAATTCAACATGGAATTACAGGATTCAAACAACAGTTTACGTATTAAGAGAACAGGAGTCAAATTCAGCTATAGTGCAATCATGATGCCCAAATGAAGTCCATTCTCGTTACAAAAACCTCTAGAAGTAGCAAAAAGCTAAGAGAGCTGTTGACATGCTCTACTTTTGTATGGAAATTACTGGTAGGAAGGAGGTAGGAAAATTTGCATAAATTATTTTTAGAAGTGCATTAACTCCTGCTGTTTATAATTTGAAATCATTATTTATGACATCACATTTCACTGCTAAAGAGACAACAATGAATTTAGAGAGGCTAGCAAGGATTGTAATGCTGTATTTAAGCCCCATTTCATTGTGATATGCAGAATAAAAACCTGTTTCAGAACTATATGCAGGATAAACCAGATATAAGCTATTCTCACTGTATTTATCCGCTAGTACTGAACAATCACTGAAGACCATATTGTATTGAACGAACTCTGACAAAGTTTCACCACATGAGGGATGTGAAGGAATGGTCCTATACCTACATCTTTCCTTGGCTCCTCTAGCTACCATCCATAGTAGCCTAATGCACCTGAACACCACCAGAAAAGTCACCAGCAACAGAAAGCACATGCCTATAGACATATCTCTCTCTCCGTGTTACTTTTATACACACACGTCTCTGTGCTCTGAAAAGCTCCAGCAGCAGATGTTTACCGAATTGGTTTGCAGCCTTTTTTCAGGGCCATGTGTTTATTTCCACTCTCACATTCTCATCAGCAATAGTAATTAGACAATGGGTTGGGGAAAATGGAAACTCAAAGGCAGTGGATCCAGTAGTGAGACACAGTCACCAAGGCTGGATACTCCAACCCCATACCTGGGATATTCAAAATCAGCTTTCAGGAAAACAACAAGGTTCTGCTACATGCTGTTGAAGCCCGAGCTCTCTGCATGTCAGGTCTCTCACGCTGCACAGAACTTTCACCTCTGCTAATGAAAGTTGCCACACCGCATTGGACCCAGGGAACAGCAAGCGGACATCAAGGTAGTGACCCTCACATGGAGCATTCCTTTGTAGAAGCATAAAGAACTACAAATTCTGAGTGCCCTTAAGTTTTTACTCTACCTGTATTGCAGCAATCTAATTTGTAAGTGACAAAGCTGTGGATAATTTGCAGCAATCATCTCTGAAGTGCAAACTATAACCCCTTCACCACATATGGGAACTAAGTACAAAGACCTTTTGAACATCAAAAGCTGCAGCTCGCAGTTTTGTTTCAAGGTCTTCCAATCTGGTCAGGCTTAAACAGAAAGATCCCTCAAGCTGGTTGTCTCAGAAATAAATCAATGCAGATAATTAACCTATTATTATCATGAGAATTGATTAGCATAAAGAAACAAACAGTGGAGCTATCATACACTCCACATGGATACTTGCTGTCCACATGTTGCACCTATTCCTCCGCTCTTTTTCCTCCAACAACCATCAGAATAATTATTCTCAGAGAGCATTAGCTACAGTTCAAGCTGCAGGCATAATTTATACTTCCTTGGAGACCCAATTATAGGTTATAGGAAGCAGTTCTGAAGACAACCTCCCACTCTACAGCCTCATATTTATATAACTAAGCCCCTCATTGTTTCACTTGCCTTTTGGATCTGGCAGCTGAACAACAGAGGGAGAAGGGCTAAATAACTTTAGTTTCCCTCTTTGGAATTACCTTTCTACTTCCGTTTTAGAAATAAAACAAGTATTTGGTGTGAAGTGGATCTAATTAAAGCAAATAGGTGGTGTTCTCCTTCAGAATTAGTAGATGTGATGCAATGCACCACTTGCCTTGTATAATTGTATCAAAGCGAGGTTATTTGGGTACTGAAGATACAACAGCTGTAACACCAAGATGGCTTAAAGAATTCTGTAGATGTGCCTTTTTTTTTTTTTAACATATAGACTTAGTACAAGACAAGGCACTGTGTGGTGACAGCTGGAGTCTCCTTAAGCCGAGACAACTGGACTTCTTATGCCAGAACATCATACTGAAAAAGAGCCTAGAGCCCAAGGAGTCATAGGGCTCAATCTTTTCCTTGAAATAAACCCCCTTGAAGATATCTGTGAACACATTAAATGCAAGTGTGACCAACGCTTGGCTGAGGTTTGGATGTCTCTCACTAACAAGCGTTCACAATTAGGGATCCATGGTTATATATAGCATCTACCTTACAAGCTAAAGAAAACTGATATTTTCAGATGGAAATAATAAAATGCAGCAGGTGGACACCTGTCAACAGTCAAAACTGAACATATTTTCTTTTTAATAGTCTGTTTTCTCCTAGTTTTACCTGATCAGCTTGCATTACTCTAATGCATAACCCTGTTACATTTCTTGGCATTGCGGGGATCTTAGACCCTCTCTTGCATTTGGGAAGCCAATATAACTCAAGTATGGACAGGTTTTGACTTATGCACAGAGTGTGAATAGAAACTGCAAAGTCACTTTTTGTGCTGATGTTGGGGGTGGGAGGGTGCAGAGCAGGGAGAGAAGGAAGAATAAAACTATCACCACAATCGGTACCATAGACAGGTCCAACATGTCCAAAAGACTGGGTAAAGATGTAGCCTAGAAACTACCTTGTAGCACTTATTTATTGAGCTAAGCAAATCAAATATTCATAATGTCACACTTGGAAACTTAGCCTATTCTGGAAAATGTTAAATGTTGCCTGTGTTATTTATCTTCAAAACACTGCTGTTGGATGAAAAATATAATGAAGGAGGCTTGTTCCAAATCCACCCTCTGCTCACACAAATCTTGAGTCTCCTAGGTTACTATTTTAAAGTAGTGCTGTAAAGGAATAGGCTACAAAAAATACTTCTCAATCCAACTATTTTTATAATACTGTAATACAAAGAGAACAAGCCAGAGAGTCTTATTACCTTCGTACAGAACTTCATACTCAGTGGGAATGCAGCTATATCCCTGAATCAAATCCGGAAGACAGTCCTTACAGAAGGAATGAAGGCAAGGCAGCATTCTGGGGTCTCTTCTCTGCAGGTCCCATTTGCACACCAAACAATTCCTCAACAGATCCAGGGTCTCCATTTCTGCTGGCTGAAGTTTGACATCAAAAACACGAAGAGTCACTAAATGGCTCATGACAACCCTTCACTCAACAAAGCACTTGATCACTCAAGCACAAACTAGAAGGTAACAGTGGGATGTGCATTCTCAGCAACAACATTTATTTAGTCCTTGTGAAGAAAGAGGAAGCTCCTTGCAGCTGAAAATCACATACCTGCTTTACAAAAAAGAGTGTCTTTGCAGATTGTTGTGCAGGAAACTGTGGTTTAAGATTTACAAACCATGATCCCACTATCTCTCTATAGTACTTGCAACTTCTGTAAAAACTGAAGTAATCTATTCTATTGATCTACTTACAAAGCTGTTACCAGGATGAATTGTCACACGCTGTACATTTCCTGCTAGAAGTGCTGAAACTGTGCAATAAAAATGAAGGTATTCTCTGACTGTTTTTACAATTTCACCTCAATATTTTATAGTTTTCAGGTAAAGCAAATAAACATAATAGATCATACATCTATCATTTCAGTAATGCATGTTAGAAAGCTGCCTTGATAAATGTACAGTATCTTCTGCCCATCTTCTTTATAGAGATTTAATAAAATGCAGTTTGCAGTAATCAAATTTCAACTGTCAAGATGATTGCAGATCAAATTATAGGCCAAAAATGAGCTTCCCACAAGCAGGACAGTGTTCTTCCTGCCAACCTAAGCTCCTCAAGGTAAATTGAAAGGTTTGCAGTTCATGTTCTACCCTTGATTCTGAGATTTTGAGAAGTGTTGATCAGATACAGCCTGAAAAGAGCAACTTTTGAAAGTTCCATTAGAGGAGAAGAAGCAAATACAGTCTTGTTTCCCCTGGAATCACCCTTCCAGCTGACCGAACCTCCTGGGGCCAGAGCCCCGTGTAGCTGCCGATTGCTTTGGCATGGTGACCTTGCTACCAGCAGTACATAACTTGCAGCTATGATGTTCAGATTCCCCAGCACAGAAGAGCAGCAGCTCTAATCTTAGGCCTTGGGGCAGATTCCAGTGGAAATGGTTAGTAAGCAAGTTGTTTTTTTTTTTTTCTTTCCCCTACAATGCAAAAAATTATGTCTCAGAAATTCGCAACCAGGAATTTTTTGAAGTGTTGCATCCTGAAGTCATTGCTATTTAAAATATTTCAGAAAAAATGGACCACATCTTACAGCCTTCATCATATTTCACACCCAAGACCCATTCTAGGAACAAATGAAAATAGGTAGATATCAACCAACTTTACTGAATTCACTTAAATAAACTCAAACCTACCACTAAAACTTATGACTGTAATTTCAAAACTAAAGGTCCCTTTAGAAATGAGCTGTGGTAATTGTATCCATGGCTTAACTAATAAACATTATATTAGTGCTCATTATATGAGCTCACTTTTTACAGTGCATCTTCATCAACCAACTTCCAGAGGCAAATGTCATTATAGCAGCACAGCTTCTCAGCTCATTCCATCTCTATTGTTTCTTCCAACTACTGTTGCTAAGAAGACAAACCAGCACCTACAAAAACATGCGATTTCTGCAGTAGGAAGTTGAGGTCTTAGACTACCGCATTGTTTAGACAGAGAAACCACAGCCCATCAATGCACAGAGAATCAGTGCAAACAAAGCCTGGTGCTGAGAAATGCTGTGTCACCAGAGAGGCCAGACCTGTGGCTGAACGAGCAGAAGCAGGTTACCATACATTTTAGTTTAGGCTTTCTGCGTGACATGTGAAACTACGTACAAGTATTTTGGTAGGAAGGAGAAGGATGAGGCTGATAAAGTGTTTAAAATCTCCTGCTGAGAGAGGTAAGCAAATCAGCAGTCAGGCAGCTATTTGACCCGTGACTTGGCTACACTGATGGGAAACACCAAGTCCAGCAGCAGTGATTACAAAGAAAAATAAACTGAATTGCATTTGGAGATGTGTGATGAGGGTAACAAGGCAGGATGCGGGGCAGAAATGGATGAAGATGGGGAGAGCTGTGGAGGCAGCTGATCGGCAGAGTCACACCTGGAATGGGGAGCAAAGTGCCAGGTTTTTGGTACAAGGGCAAAGGAAAGGCACCGTGCCCGGGCTGCCTCAGTGCTGAAAGATCAGTCTGACCTTGGGAAGGCAACAGCCACCCCAACACAAATCAAAGGGAAGCATCCAGGTATCACAGCACTGGAACTTCCAGTAAAGCGTTAATAGACTTCAGACAAGAGAAGTTTGTAATTATATATTAACATTTCTGTATTTTAGGGATAAACTCTCTATGTAAGCATTTCAACTTCCTGGGTTCCTTTTTCTCAGATTTAATCAGATCTTTTTTCTTTTATATCTTCTTCCCTCCATTAAATGTGGACGTTGCTACACGAGGCACATTACAGCATTTTAAGATGTTATAATATCAACTTTATCAGTTTTGTCTGTAATTGCTTCATTAGCAGTACTGTAAGTTGCCAAGAATTTGGAAAATGGTGAATAAAAATAACCCCATCTACCAATGTATAACGTTTTTCAGTCAAAAAAAAAAAAAAAAACCAAACAAAAAGAAAGAGGTTTTACATTTAAGAAGATATTTGGTCTTCATTTACTGTCCTCAATTCTCCTCTTTTTATATTGGAAAACCCTTTCTTTGGACACCGTCATCCCGGGGTTTTCCTATCAGGGGCTTCTTGTTAAGCAGGTAAACGGAGCTTGTTTGTGACTGCTCAGCCCTCTCACACCTCGGAAATAATCCCCGCCAGCATTCTACCCCAAGGAACTGCGGGATGGCGGGTGGGATCAGAACCTGCCCGAGCCCCTCAACGCCCCTTCAGCGTGAAGAACCGGTATCAGTCAGGCACCCCACCCCGCCCCGCTGCGCCGCCCGCTCCCCTCAGGCAGCGCGACTGTAGGGGCGGTGCTGCTTGTGAGGGGAAGGCGCGCGCCCAACGGCCGCCCTCGCGCGCCCAACGGCCGCCCTCGCGCGCCCAACGGCCGCCCTCGCGCGCCCAACGGCCGCCCTCGCGCGCCCAACGGCCGCCCTCGCGCGCCCAACGGCCGCCCTCGCGGCTATGAGTGACAGCTGTGGGGCGGAGCCGCGCGCCGGCAGCGGCTGCGCCCTCCCCGCCGTGCCGGGACGCCGTTGCCATGGCGCGGGGCGGCAGCGCTCGGGCTGTCCCGCAAGGCGGCAGGCCGGCCCCAGGCTCACTGCCGAGCAGCACAGCCCGCACCAGGCCCCTTCAGACACTGACAGTACGCCCCGCCCGCGGCGTCACGTCCCCTGTCATCCCCGCCCCACCCCCCCCGAATTTCTGTAAATCGGCACAGTTTTACACAGTCTTTATTCAAAGTTGTGAATAGAACAAAGGGCTTCAAAGGGCTTCATGCCACAAGGACACAGGCACCACCAACTTCTTTGATCTTCTCCTCTGCTCTTCTACTGAAGAACTTCGCTTTCACGATCACAGGCTGCTTGGGCAGCTTCCCCTTGCCCAGGACCTTGTAGTAACCCTAGAAATAAAGGACGCCACCGGGTCAGTGTTTGTCACCAGCTCGCAGGCTCCTCGCTTTTAGCGTGCGCCAGGAAAAACCAAAACCGTGACCGCCATGACCTCCCTCAGTGTCTGTCTCCAATATAAAACATACAAATGAAAAAGGCCCTGCATCACCTAGTGGAGTTGCATTTCTTCAGAGAAAAAGTGGGAACTGCAAATCGAACTTTTCCTGTAATTTAGAAGCTGGATTTTTTCCCCCATACTCCATGTACAGAAAACACTGTGAAATCTGGTGAAAGAGTCACCAACATTCTATGTTTCTGAAGGAGAGAGCAGTTGGCTGCACTTTCAAGACCATCTACTTCCCAATGACTTCTGCTCAGTGCTCTTTACCTGTAGGACATCTGGTACTTCTGAACAGAGCAGAGGACTCTTCTGCACAGCTTAAACCAACAACTGGAGCTTTTGCAAGCTTGCCCAGCCATAGCTGTCCTCTACCACTGGAGTCCTCTCACCACATTCCCATCCTTTACATTGAAAGGACAACCACGGCACAGTGTCCATTAACACTGCAGCCGCTGAAGTCACCACTTGCTAGAAGCGGTGTAACTGGCCAACACTTGGGATGCAGAACACGCCCACCTGGCAGACTACTCAGTGTCGCTGATTCGGTGGCTGGCTGAGATATGAGACATCACAGCCAGTGAATAGGGATCAGACCTTTATGTCCGAGAACTATAGCACACCAAGACAATCAAACGTGTTAAGATGTGACTCTAGTCTCGGTATCAGAGAAGTGATTTTATATAAACAAGAATAGTTGTACCAGGTTTTTATGCACACTTTCAGTTAACATTGTAAAGAAGTATTCTTTCACCACCTTCCAAAATAAGGGAAGTCCCTGTCCACAATCACACACAAGTATGAGAAAAAGGTCTTACCAGAAGAAATGTAACAGCCTGAGGACCTGTCTAACTACTTATATGCCAAGACACTGTCCTGAGCAGCTTACAAATACTCAAACACTGTAACTATCTGTAGCTAATTAGACAGGCAAAGCTAAGTTACACATGAAGTGACCAGGAACTGCAGGTCTGAATATGAGCAGAAACTTACTGAGCGCACGACATCAATGACCGGGGCCAGTCCAGCCTCGTTTTTTGCATAATTGAGCCTTGTCTGTTCACTGACAAGTGTCCATAGTTTATCCAAATTGACAGTAGGACAGAACTTCTGGTTTCTCTTCAAGTGATAGTGTCTCATGCCTACTTTTCCAAAGTAACCAGGGTGACTGTGAAAGAAACACAATCCTCATTAGAACACATTTTTCATTCATCCTGAACAAGTAAAACTACAAATCAACACTGAAACAAGCATCTTACTTGATCAAAGTAATCAAAATGTCACATTATACTTATTAATATGTGTAATATTTAAGTATAATAATCATTGGTATCCAAATAAAGGGAAAATTGTTTTCTCTTGAAGTGTTTCCTTGAACACACAAGTTAGTCCCCCTCACTGGCGAGGCTGGCCCAGACCTGCATTTCCCAGGCAACCCCAACTCCGTGAACCCAGGCAGGGCCACGCTGCCCGAGGAGTTTCAGCGCTCTTGTCACTAATCTGGTGACTGACTGAGTCACAAATGGCCACAGCCAGTGAATATAGATCAGTGGTTCCTGTCCGAGTACTCTAGCACACCAGGACAACAGGCAGCATCCAGATGTGACTCTAGTCTCGGCAATAAGACATCTCTTACCTTTACAGCGCGAGCTAAGCAGGCTGCAGACTGGATTTAACATTCTGAATGTACGTAACATTTTGTGTGTGCTACATCAGAACAGGCAAGTTCGGTCAAGTTTACTGACTGTTGCACTGAACCCTTAAAGACACCTCGTTTAAGTGAAAATATCTGCTTTTAGGGTAAATGGCAACATGAGTAAATGGCAACTTGAGTTCACTGCAGCTGTAATGCGGCACTTCATGTGAGAACAGAGAACACATAGGATTGCAGGGAACTTTATTTACATATAGAAGTTAGTTGTTTCTACTTCAGGAACACATGCTTCGCTAGTTAAGTATTTAAAATGTTGGCTTACTATTTATCAAAGTTAATCCTGTGATGGTGCATACCACCAGCATTACCACGCCCTCCAGGATGTTTCCTGTGTTTGCCTAAAGAGATAAATGTAAGTTTGTTACACTAAGAATATAACATATAATACTTGAGTTTACAGGTACGTTCAATGTCGATTTAAGTTACATTATTCTGACTCTATCCTCACTTCTATGTTCAATTCAGTGAGATGAACCAACTAAAAACTAACCCTATAGGAGAAAAAAAATAACCACAGCACGCCTCTGGTTAGCTTAGAGGAGTGCAAGACGACAGCAGTGCTAGCACAAGTGGGGTGACAAGGACAGGCAGGAATGGCCAAAGAGTTAGAACAGACACAGCACTGCCCCACAAGCTTGAGATATCCCACAACCACGTTCTCAGGAAGTATCTATTGCCTGAGCACTACTGAGGTTAAGTTACAGATCCAGCAAAGTCTAAATGAATATGCAAGACTTCGGATCTGCCCATCACTGTGGCATCTGCCCCCACAGTGCCAGCATTACCCATACACACTGCGGCCTTCAGTACTGCTCACCGCTGCCACAGTGCGCAGGACCCTGCGCCTACAGCCACAGTTTTCTGCAACCCGTGATGAACAGCAGCATCCCCTCAGCACTGGGGAGGCACCGACGAGCACGCGCTCACTGCAGGAACTCGGCCCACCGGCGGCCGCCTTCCCACTCACCAACGCGGCCGTGGCCGTGGCTAACGTGTCCTCTCAGCTTCCGGGTCTTCCTTAGTCTGGAAGGCTGCGGGGAAGCGGGAGAGCAGCGGTGAGCAAAATGGGCAGCACGAGGACGGCCGGCCACCCACCCACCCGCCCGCCCTCCCTCCCCCGGGCCCGCGGTCCCCTCGGCGGTCACGCACTCAGGCGCTATGGCGGCCCGGGCCCGCCGAGGGAAGGCCGAGCGACCTCACCGCACCCTCAGCAGGCCGCGGGCTTGGAGAAGCGTCTCCCCTCCACCCCGCGCTACTCCCCAGCCACATCCCGCCTCGGGAGCGAGGGGCAGCGGCCGCGGGATCCCCCAGCCCAGCCCGGCCCGGCCCGGCCCAGCCCAGCCCAGCCCCGGCGGCGGCACCCACCATCTTGTCGGCGTGCGCGAGGGAAGAGAAAGAGCGGGCGCTCGCGAGAGCGGGGCAAGGCTCGGCGGGGCCGGAAGTGCGGGTCGGGTGGGGCCCAGCTCTCGCGAGGCGCCGGGAGAGGAGGCGAGTCTCGCGAGATCCGGCGCGGGGCGCGGGCGGCCTTTGCGTGCCGGGGCCGGGGCGCGGGAGGGGGTTCTGGGGTCGAGCGGGGCCGCCCTGGCCAGGCAGCGACGGGGGCCGCTCAGGACCAGCCGACGTGCGCTTCGGCAGCGGTTCAGGCGGTTTCTGAACCGCGAGCAGCATAGCTCGCCGGTCACCCGCGGCTTCCCGAGGGGACACGCCGGTCCCTGGGCTGCGGCGGCGGCAGCTCCGTGACGGGCCCTCCCTCTGAACCGCTGGCGGTGAGCAGGCAGAGAGCGGTACGGCCTGCTCCGTCTGTTACAGACACAGCGTGCTGTCCCTTCCCTCCCTCATCTGTAGCGACAGTGGGATTTACCGCAGGATTCAGGAAACTTGGCAAGCGCGGTCACTTTATTAAACATCGGTAACAGTGGGAAAGTAAATACTATGTACTACAACGACTGTGCTACGCTAGAGTAACAGTTCCTGGGGAGTGTTACTGTTTCTCAAGCTTGTTTTAAATGTATTTTATACTGTAAGACTTTAAATAAACCTTTACCAATTTAAAACATGGGTCTCAGGCTGGATTTGTTTTTCTTCAGCATTTCTTTCTCAGTTAAATGGGGCACTAGTAATGTTCCATGCTCAGGAACATCACTGATTTTAACAACTAATCAGTTTTAACAACCAATATATAAAGCAAAATAATACACTCCCTATTTTTCATTCATCTGATGCTTTCAAACAGACCTCTGGATAACCCTGGTATTGTTTTATAAACCCGCAGTGTGAGTATCAAGGCAGCATTTTGAAATGTGATCTCACCTTGTCTGGTACTCTCCTCTGATTCACATCACAAAAACTGGAACACCAGGGTGACGCATAACACAACGGTTAAAAGCTTTCTACTGAGATTTTAAAGTGCAGGTGGGGGAAAACAGCTTGGGTGTGGGAGATGGGCTTCACAGCCATGCGTACTTGTACATCAGCATTCCGTGCCTTTTCCTGCCGTTGAAGCAACTCCTCTGCAGCACTTCCTTCAGCCTGTGATGATGTTTTATCCATAATTAAGAGGAATACATATTTCCCCATATATTTACTAGCAGCTGTTTATAAAATACCCAGAATCTACCTGTACAAGTGAAGTTAATCCTTGCACTCTGAAGAACTACAGCCAGAAATCATTTACAGCATATTATAGAGCAAAACTAATGAAAATTAACATTTGTGATTACACCTCCATTGAATCAAAAGCACTCAGTATTTTACAGACACTTTATATACACTTTGCAAGCTTTTGTATATACACAAGTGTGAGGGAGGCAAGAAAAAAAGGAAATGACTTCACCTTTTTAGTGAATAATCCCTCGATTTTGTTCTATGAGGCTGATAGCAAACCAGAACCACTGTCAGGTTAGGAACTGCGCAAGCCTCAAAGCACATCTAACTAAAGAAATCACGCTGCAAATGAAAAAAAAGACTGTGTTTGGTTTGGTTTTTTAAGGGAAAGCTAATTTTCATCAGCTGTCAGAACTGCAAATATATTCAAGTAATTTGTATTTTCTTCTTCGGACAAAGGGAAAACTTACAGAATCTCAACAAGGGTTGTTATCAAATCAGAGATGAATGTGGTATTTGAGTAACAGTGACTACTCTGCAGAAGGCCATGGCAAGCTAACCACTCCTGTCCTGCTGAAGAGCCTTCACTGAAATGGAAACACCACCTACAGACTGCAGTTACTGCAAAAGAAAAGCAGACTCATGAAACAGAGGTGATCAGCTCATTAGAAATCCAGGCAAAGGCTCTGTCTGCTACAAGCTGCTCGTATTCCACTCTGATCATCTAACCAAGGGAGCACAAACACAACCTGAAACCCCCCACAGTTCAGCAGTATCTGTGATACAATGACAAAAAGTAACTTCTTGCTAACCTATGCAAAGAAAATGTTTGAAGAGATGCTTCTGTCAAGAAAAAATTAGCAAAACAGAGATAAAAAATGCCTTGTCTCAGCCCTAGTGAAAACCAATGAAGAAAAGTCAAACTACAGGTCAAGAAACAGCAAACCTACTAAAAGACGGCTTCGAAATATCAATTTTGTATTTTAATTACAAATTCATTTAAAAAATCACAGGAAATTTACTCTGGTTTTGTACCTACTCAACATCAGAAACTAGAGGTTTGCAATGAATATAAACAAACAGGAATATTTACAGAGTTTATTAGAAACCATACATACATACATTAGGAAAGGATGTACTGTACCTACTCGTTGCAGCTTGCATGTCAAAGAACTGAGATTCCTCAAGTTTAGCAGTCTTAGTGCAGAATGGAGTACAAGTAGTTTACTGACCAGAGTTCAAACCGAGTGGAAGTTTCGTATTGTGAACCAAGTACCTTATTATCAAGTTATGCTGTTACTTCTTTCATTTAAAATTAAGTAGAAGGAAAAAAAAATAATTGCCAACTCCGCCACGTGAAGGCAGCCCCCTGCGTACAACCTCTCCCACGTACCCGAGTCCATTCATCCCCGCAGTATCCAGGCATCAGTGTAGCTCTCACAAACATCCCGTGAAGTCAGTGGTTCTGCTGAGACAGTCAGCTGCACATTATCAGCTATTCATTTTTGCACCAAGCATAACTCAATTCATACTAAAGAAAAAAAAGCACCTGTTATCCTCAGGAATATACAAATATTTACCACAGTTTTCCTTGCTCATTACAAAATCAGTTACAAAAGCTTACAGCACATTATGTACAGATTCTACCCAAATACATAAAGGAGCCATCCTCTGGTGCACTGTCCAACAGCATCAGTCGCCTCTTGAGGCTGCGGTCAGCTCGCTCCGCTCTCCTCCCCATCAAACTCAAACGCTGCAGGTGTCTTGCGTGCCGTGTCATAAATAGTCCTTGGGTTGGTATTTCAGCAGAAACGAGTTAGTTCTTCTTGTGAAGGAACTTCATTTTGTTTCCTAAAGAAAGCACACCATCAGTCTCTAGCATATACTGAAAAGCCAAGGGCAATCAAAAGTTCCTTAGCACACAGGTCTAATTTGTAATGTAACTGCTGTGGAGCGACACCAGCAGGGACAGCACGCTAACAGAATCCGGACTTGCCCTACTCTGCTCCTCGATGATGGTTTGGTTCCCCTGCCCCTCACTGAAAATAAAAGTGTTAACAAGAATCATAATTAAATCTCGTTTTATCAGCTTTAAGTACGCTTTCACTGTTTTCATATTTTCTATCACACTGAAAGTGCTGGACTATCTGATTTCACCTCAGCTGAGGCTTTTTTAAAATAATTGTTTTTAAAAAAAGGAAGAGCCATAAAAATTAATTTCAGAAATACTTCTAAAGATGTTCCTCACCAAGGCCCCGCAGAAACTTGTTTACTCCGCTTTGTTCCGTGTCTGGAAGCTCTTCCAAGTACTGCTCGACCCTCTGCTCGAAGAGGCCTGCGGGAGAGGGGCGAAGCGGGAGCTGGGGGAGCTGTGCCGGGCCGGGCCCGCCTCCCCGGCCCTTAGCTGCGCGGCTCTGCTCAGCGGCTGCAGCCCGGGAAGCGGGCCCGCGGCCCCAGCGAGGCCGGAGCGCCCCGGGCCGCGCCTCCCGCTGCCGGCCCTGTCCAGACGCGGTCACAAACGCGCTCACCGCCCCGCAACACCGGCCCCGACTCCCGCCGCTCCCCGCGCAGCTACCGCAGCGTTGCTGCTGCTGCAGCCCTCGGTCGAGGGCGCCCGGTGCGCGGTGCCGGGGTGGGGAGGGGGCGGCTGCTGCAGACGCACGGGCCTTCCGGTCACCGGGCTCCCGCCTACAAGCGCCCGCAGGCGTTCGGGGATCGCTCCCAGCCTCCCCCCGCTGGGGACGTTCCGGTTAACGCCTTCGTGGCACCACCGCCCCGGCTGCGGTCTGGGGCACAGCACGGACCGTGTGTTTTGGGAGACACTCGGCCGCGCAGTTTGCCCGGCTCCGACCGCAGGTGGAGACACAAACCGGGGCCCCGAGCGAAACACAGCCCCGCAGTGCGGGGAGGAAACCCGCCCTTACCCTTCGCCCTGCATTTCCTCAGCTCTCTGTCCTGGATGAAGCCAGCAAACATTTGGGATTCCATGAAAACTTCCAAGAAGCGGCGGATACTCTTGGAGGCCACAGATTTACGGAAAGCCTCCCTTTGGAAGGCACGCTCGCCTTTTTCATTCTGGGTTAGGAACAGGGAATAATGGCCAACTGTCTCCACAAAGAATCGGATAAAAACCTCAGACACTAATCCATTCAGGGTGTTACATTCTGCAAAATAAGGTGGTAATAAGACACCAAAATCAGCTGCTGCCAGAGCTCTCAGCATTGCCATCCACAGGGCACTGTCATCCAGCAGGTTCCTGCTGCCGTGCTAATAACCGCAGGAGCGGTACCTGCTCCTTGCAGCCCTGAATCTCCGTCAGACCGGGAAGAGGGTAACGGCTTTATAATCAAGAGTGCCGATCTACATAACTGGTGTTTCATAACCAAGAGTCACTGAACAATACAAATCCCCAGGAAACAGCTCAGAAAATTATAAATTTGGTGGGTGCTTTGAAATTATGCTTCATATTTTAACTCTTGAGTAAGTTTTCTTGAGAAGCTACTGAATTACTCAGAATTAAAATGTTTCTTGCGGGGTAATAAGCCTTTAATAAGAACTAATCAAAAAGGGTATGTTGTAGAATTTGGGGTTTCATAATTTCTGAGCTGTTCAAATAGTTTTACATATGTAACATGGACAAATAGAAATAAATTTCAAAAACTGCATAGGGGCCTGTTTCATACCTTTTAAGCACAGACATTTAAATTCACCCTGGGCTGGAGAGTTTTTGTAATTGCTGGAGAGAAATGTTAACCTTCAGAGGCAACTCAGCGCCTCTTGCACTGAAACTGTTTTCTGGAGGTTCCTGCTTCTCTCCCCTGAATATGCCGAGCACCAAGAGCAACTCCAAACTCAGCCACACCCCTCAGCAGGTACAGTCATCGGGATTGCATTAGGGCCAGGTTAACCGCGAACCTCTGCTCCAGTAAAGGTCTAGAGGAACTCAGGGCAGTGCACGTCAATTACAAAGAAATTAAAATACATCCCTGACAATGTATTATTGTGGGTTGGTGCTATGAGTCCCATTCCCTGTGTGTTCAGAGATTATATTTGATGTCACAAAAGATATTTGAGTACTAAATTCCCATCTTTTTTTCCTCCTGGATGGAAAGTCACAATACTACCTACATGCTTGTTTATATAAGTCCCTATTTCCAAATGAACTTACCATCATCTGAATCACTATCTGAATCCTGATTTATCAGTTCATTTTTTCTCTCTAGAGCCTGCTCCAGAGCAGCTTGCAGTTTTCTAGGTAATAGTGTGTCTTCATCATCCATCTGACAGGAAAAAAAAAATCTTTAGATCACATTAATCTATGCAGTAACTACAGCAAATACTTTTATAAGGTTTAAAAGTCAGAAGAAAAACATTTTATATCTGCTGCTGTCATGCCTACATAAACAAAATAATAAAAATCTACGTGCAACTATCATATTTCTAAACAAAATTTCTTGTCACTCTTAAGGAGATTTAAATCAGGAATTATAATCCAAAAAGAAAGGTAAACATATAGAAACTTGGAATCAGCTCTTTACATGATGAAGAGTCCAAATAGTTGTTTTTAACTAAATACATACCATGCAAAGCCTAGCTACGTGTACACACAGCTGCTCCAGTTGGTTTTAGGCAGCTTCTTTGGTTCTTAACAGTTGTTTTTACTTACATTCTAGTATATCTTTTTTTCTGGGTTTTCCCCCTTTTGCTCTCTTCATTTTACTTAATGCTTGTTCAGCAAAAGCAAGTAGACACAAGAATCTTAGCTCTGCAACCACTGTTCACCAGCCCTGTCTTTCAGGGAACTGCACACACAAGTTTATTCATCTAACCTGCAGATTGTTATTTTTGAAATTATTTATTGCCACATGACTAGCAGGAGATGGTTGCCCAGAGAAGCTGTGGCTGTTCCTCCCTGGAAGTGTTCGAGGCCAGGTTGGATGAGGCTTTGAGCAACCTGGTCTAGTGGAAGGTGTCCCTGCTGCTGGCAGGGGGGTTGGAACTGGATGAGCTTTAAGGTCCCCTCCAACCCAAACCATTCTAGGATTCTATGATCCTTCATCTCCCTTTTTACAAGGCTCCTGCTTTTCTTACCACATTCAACTATTCTTCACCTTTCCTCTCTCACTCAGAAACTGCAATTTTTGTCCTTTTCACTTCCAGCAGGGTGAGTTTTCTTGCTAACACAATGTTATTTTCTTTGGATGTTTTCTTTGCACTGTGAATCCAGTTCCTGATTTCTTCTGACAGTCACAACCTCAATCCCTTTTGCATACTTGACGAGTAGTACTTTGCAGGTGAAACAGAAAATGAGCACTTCTTTTTTCTAATCTCTTTCCCACTGCACAATTCCTGCCAAATATCTCTAATCAAAGAAACCTGATCATGCTAGAGGAGTAAACAGCTTGCTAGACTGCATGGCAACATTTTGAGCTGAACTTTACCTGTCTGATGAATCGATCAGATCCCAAGTTAACCATCAAAGCCTAAAGAAAAGAAAACACTAGTGAAATACGTCTGAAGAGACAGAAAACATTCATTTGTGTCTGCCTTTCAAGAGCAAAAGACCATCTGAACCATCCCAAGCCTCAACATGATTCAAATTCCTACTGTGAAACAGGTTGTGTGTGCTTTATAAAACAAGAACATGAAGTTTTTCTTTAGAGCTTAAAGTCTAATTTAACATAGATCTCATACTATGGAAAAAAAAAAGCTAAAAGGGTTAGGCAGGTCTTTTTTCTTAAATGTTTTTGTTAACATGCAGATGAAAAATATTTCAGAGGGGTTTAAAGAAAACGGTGTCATTTGAGGGCAGCAGGGCTTCTGAAGAGCTAGGGTGTGAAATATTAACAATAACAAAGCAGCAAAGCTGAGAGACAAAGCTGGGAAGATGTGGGAGAGCAATGTTAGGAAAGTGGGAGGAAAACAGAGCAGAGATTTACGTGGGCCAGAGGCACAGAGCGCCCTGAAAGTGAGCACAAGAAAAGAAAATGTCATAGAAAAATGACAGGAAACTAATAGGAGTAAGAGAGGAGTGTGCCCTTGAGTATTTTTGTGGTATTTTACTGGAAGAGCTGATGAAGTGCAACTCATTTGATTTCCAATATAGTATTAACAAAGCCTTAGAGGTTAAAAAAAAAAGCCATAAAGGTTTTACTGTCTGTGCTGGGTATGGCTTCATGCACAAATTCCATTAGCATTAATAGGTATCACAGTAGATGGCACTTCATGTCTTCCTCTTCTTGTTCCAGGTACAACAAAAATCAGAACAAATCAGCATATTTACACTGTACTTACTTGTTGACCAGGTTAACAGTCACTTCTCTCTGTCAAGGTGCCAGGTATGGGAAGAGGGGCAGAATAAAGAGAAAACTAAACCTACTACTGCAGTTTTACCAAGAGGCAGTTACCACTAAAAATTAGGCAGAGAAGAAACAAAGAGGCAGATTTTAAAATAAACATGAGGATTTATGTGTGAATGTGTGAGCTCAGCTTTACTCCAGGCAAAGAACTCTGGTGCCAGCTCCTACCTCCTCTACAGGCAGCTCCTTCAGTTTGGGCAGAGAGCTGGAAAGCAGTCCCACCAGGAAGGGGGTAGGGCAGCACACGATGTCAATCATGGATGAGGGCAGCACAGGGATGAAGGTGTGCTGCCAGGAGAAGGGGTACAGCAGGGCCACCACAGCGTGGGAGCAGCTCGAGAGGGTGCTGGAGAGAGAGGAACAACCATGTTAGCACAGCTTGTTCTTCACCCACAGTACCTGCCACCGCCGATAAACTCAGCATGGGAAAACGCAAGTGGCCGAGGGGCCGCGCAGTTTCCCGGGGTGCCTTTTAACGTATCACTTCTGACTTCAGACTGCCTTTGCCCCTTCTAGTCCATACTATTTCTTTACTGTGTAGTGTGGTAGCTCCTCTTGTGCCCACCTCTAGGTGACTTAAAACTTAAGGTAAAAAAACTAGAATCAATTTGTTTTATTATAGCAGTCAGGAGACGCTTTGATCTAGGAGATGAGGTTTCATGTTCCCAACAATACCCAATAGCAGCCACTTTGAATGATGCTTAAAATCCAAAAGCAACTTCTGTTCTTAGCTGTTACAACCAGGTCAGTAGTAACAACACGTAACACTGATGTTCTTATGTTGAGCACTAATGCACAAACAAAGGAAAATTAAAAATAAATATAACATTAAAAAAAGAAATTATAAATAAAACCCCTACTAAATCAGATGTTTAAAAGCCCCAACAATTAATACTTGCTCCAAAAGAAATCTTGTAAAAGCAACACATTTTTAAAAGTTTGTATATTTTTATTGCAATACATTTTGGTGGGTTTACTGACCAACTCTAACACGAAAGGCATTAGTCCTCCTCAGCAGAGCACTCTAAATTACGCATCGGTATACTGGGGCTTAATATAATAGAAAATGCCTTGCATACATTTTCCTTCCATCTACTGAAGCTGATTGCCTTTTACAGTTACATGGTTTCCAAATGTTAAAAATAAAGGAACATCATTACCAGGCTGGTTTTAGTACCAGGGGAATAAAGACAGGCTCTCCATTTCAGAGCTTTGATTTTGGAGTGAGTTACAACGTCTGCTCCTTGCAGGCAGAGGATGACAGAAATTTGGATTTTTACCCAGCCTAGCATGACTGAGCTAATTTTCTCACAGTGAAAACTTCTGCTGTGCTTAATGTAGCCACAAAGAACTATAAATAACTAATAACTTCAGAGCTGTTACTGCTTGAGAATGCTGGGGGGAAATGCCGATTTCTATTACTGCAAGACTTGCTGGAGACTTTAGGTGGCATCAGACCTCCACTGGAATAACCCTCCTGAGCATTTTCAGTTGTGGGTTATTCCAAGGCCAGGAGAAAGGTTTCACCTGTTTGTTCCTGTCAGTGATTAACCTCTGAAGTTTGCTGAATGGGAAAAGTGAGTATTACAGGACAAGGAGTGAAAAGGTTGGGGAAGAGCAAATGCTTGTCTTCCACTGCAAATAATAGGTTGGGGGTTTTCTTCTTGACATTTCCTTTAACATCTGTCAATAGCATGTTTTTATAACATATGTTGTCTGACACAGATTTGTTGTAAAATGATGCTTTTTTTATATATATAGCTGCCCTTGATGCATTTTTTGGTCTCGAGGGTCTGCCATAGCAAGCAGAGCGGTGTGTTTCAGAGGAGCTGTGGAGCACGGTACAGACTCACAGCACTTTCTCAAGCTCACTTTAATGACTCTGTGGCATTTTCAACTACTACAAATTAGGTCATCTTAGCTGAGTGACTAAAAAAAGAGCCACGTTAAGCTAAAAGCAGGAAAACAAACATTCTTCTGATACTCTGTTAATATTTTTTTCCTTTCTATAGAATGCCCTTTTGTAACTTGTTGTTTTACACGCAGTGCTGTGACGTAAATCAGCCCCTGCATCCTCTCGTGTGTGCTATTCCCACGCTGGGGGAGGCTTCAGGCTCCAGCCCAGGACACTGGTTTCTCTTCCAGAGCTTTTCCGGGAGCTGGCTGGGGCAGGGCAGAGGCTGGACACAGCAAGCAGCCATGGAGGGGGTGGCCTGCAGCAGCACCCTGCTCTGCCAGCGTCCTGCGGGTCACACCACCTCCCTTGGCAGCACCTCGGCCTGAGCATTTTAAGGCTCTGCACAGTTTTTCAAAGTTCAGCCTCAGAAAATCTTTCCCTGTGAGAGGTCTCAGGCTGACCCCATGAAACACTCACTCCAAACTTTCCATCCTCAGAATCGCCCGCTGCCCTCCCTCCCGGACACGGCTTGTGCAGAGGGAGCCCCACACGCTGTTACCAAATTCCTGCTTGTACAAAGTGCCTGTGGCTCTTCCATAAGTGGAAAGGTTCGTAATTAGAAAGGACACACATCTTTCACTTCAGTGTGAAGCTTCCACAGTCTGTAAGGTCAAATTCAGAGACTAGAGATATAAGGGAACCCCAGTTTAAATCTCTAAAATATGGTTCAGCTCCTTTTAAAAGGGTCTCTTATTCATGAGAAGCATGTTTGGTAAATTAAAAAGAAAGCCCTACCCTGGGAAATCAAGTCCACTCCAGTTTTTCATTTCAAGATGTGCAACCCACACATTGTTCCACTGTTCTTGTTTATGAGAAATAAGAAGTAAGGTCAGATGGTTTATTTTCTCTAAGGTGTGTGAAGCACACGAAGTAAAACAACAGAATAGTCAAAGAAATTAGATTTTCAAAGTGTTTTCACTGTTCATAGCCCAGGCTAGTTTTGATAATACAGAGCAGGTTTTGAGAGTGGGCTTTTTCACTGGGTCTGTGCAGTTTTACAGGAACGCTGTGTAATGTTCTAGCTGTCGTCCTACTGGAAAACACTTCTTATTTTACCCATGTGCAGGTGTTTCTATACATGGGAACAAGAACCCAAGCTGTTGCATGAGCCATGCACTAACAAGGAACATAAAACATCCCATACTTCAGAGGGGCAGCACTGACAGAGTCGTGCACAAATGGGAGATGTGCTATGGTGATCCCAGGGTTCCAGCCACCCCTGCATGGCACGGGGCTGGCTGTGCCCAGGTCCCAGCACTGCACTGGCAGCTCCCTCCAACACACAGGTAGTGGTGTTTGCAGGTTTTGTGGGATAAGGGAATTTTCTTACAGGCAGATATGGAGGGGTATTATCTAACCTTGCTACACAGCCAACGCCACTGAACCCACCCCAATAATTTGCACTCTGCTAAAGCAAAATTAGTGAACAATTCCTAGAAAAACAACCAATTTGAATTGATTTCAAAACACAGGCAATCCACCACTTCTCCTTCCAGTTTGGAATTTGCCCAGGTTTTGGTACTTCCTGTACCTTTCACTCACTAGATAAAAAAAACCTTCAGTGTTTGACCTCTCCCCATGAAAATATGAATAAAACATTATATAGTCTTATTGAGGCATTCTTAATCACAAATTTCTGACATTTTCATTATAAGCCTATCAATAATTATAGGAAATTAGAGGCATTTTTCCATTACAAATACACAGCTTGATAAATCTTTTCAAATATGGAAAGGCTACATTATCATTAAAACTTTTATCATGTTACAGACAAAAAAAGACAATGCTTCTTTCCCACTCAGATTTGATTTCTGTTCTTTTAGGCTATTTTCTTTTCCAAATAATTTTCTCATGATAGCACATAGAAACTTTTCCTTGTTTTGTAGTTGGCTGTGGAGACTCCAGGCTCAGACTAAGAGCTGAGGTGCAGGAATTTCAGACGTTACCATGGCTCAGCTGAATGGTGGGGACTGCTTGTGAACATGGCTTAGGCCTATGCCAAAAGCAAATTAATGTGACTTAACTTTGACTTAACTAGAACATTCACTGTCCTTTAGATAGGAGGAAGTCTGCTATTAATTTCTGGGTTGGTCAACCAACAGATGACCCCAAGTCCAGGCTGTATTAACATCTAATCACAGCACAATTACCATGTTTTGAGAGACACACACTGAGCGCTGTTGAACAGTGAACAGACACTGCCCTGGCTGCGGGGAGCTGCCGATGCAGATGCTAGTGCTGATGTGTCTGTTTCAGAGAGCCATGGCCTGTTGTGTACTGCACATCACCGACTAATGAAATGTTAAAGTCACATTCAGTTACACACACTACTCATGGAAATAGTCCACAGATACACGTGATAGTTCTCTTTTCTCTATAATAGCCAAGAGTTATGTTCTTTCTCACTTCCCCCTCTACCACATATGATTTCTCACAGAGCCAAGGGAGCCTCACACCCTGAGCATCTCCTAAGTCCAGGACTAAGCCTCTAGCACAGACATTTGCTGGCATTTCCCTTATCCTACCTTGCTACTTTCGTGCACTTCCACAGTCATTTTGGCATTTACATTGAAGGAGGGGAAGGTGAGAATATCCCTTCCCCTTCCTCCTCCTCTCCCAAGGGACAAGTTTACTGAGGCAGGAAGGGAGGGGGGACCATGGCACACCATGGCTCCATCACCCCAGGGCTGATGCCAGCTCTGTGCTATGCCAATGCCATGGACCATGCACAGGACTGGGACCAATTGTTAGAATCTGTTCCTCTGCTTCCTCAGATGGAGAAACGCAGCCAAAAATGTAAATTCACAAAGAAGTGTTTCCACTGCCCGTGTTTACTTTTCCACAACCTTTTCATGTTTCCCATTTCTCTCTGCTGATTTAATTATGTTACTCTGTCCACATTTGCTGAAATCTTTCATCTGCTGTGTTAACACACACATGCTCCAGCCCACAACTGCTCTGTGACCGAGTTACCTCCCTGACCCACATTCTCTCATCTGCTCTGGAGGTTGGAGTCTGGAGGCTCTGTCCTCCCCAGGTGTAATACCTCGGTTTGGGTGGGTATTATACACTCACATGCCTCATCACAGGCCATGGCCATGCTCTTCTGTGACAGCTCCTACCCTTGTGCCATTAAGCAACACCAGATGCCTGAGACTTGCCTCCTACCACCCTTCAATGCCTCCCCAGATCCTGGATTAACTCCAGTTTCAGAGAGAGAAGGAAAAGTCTGTGACAATGCTGCAAGATAAAATGGTCTGAGGTTTGCAGAGTACTCTGTAAAAGGCTCTGGGAAAAGGCTACAGGGACGAGGATTCAGCCCATCTCCCCTCCAACACACAAGGACTGCAAAGGAGCAGGGGAAGGACAAAGCAGAAAGCTTAAAAAGCAGCAAGTAAAGAGAAAACAGAACTGAAAATTGTAGCAGACTGCTACAGTTTGGATGGGAGATGGAGTGCATGTAGGATTGCTGTTACTGTGCAGGCAGTAATTCAGAGCAGAACTGTGCTGTGCCAGAAACAATACACACCTCAACTCTGAAAAAATAAAGCTTTCTCTGGTTGGATAAGAATAAATAATAACAGAACTTTTATTTGGGTGGATAAGACTAAGTAATAGAATCAGGGACAATATACAAATGAAAACTTATCAGTATCACAAGTGACAGTCTCCATACTCCAGCTGTCTCACTGTAATCAGCTCCTGCAGCACTCCTGCAGAAAGTCAGCTTCTAAAGCAAGCCCTTGAGGATCCCTGGCCTGTTGGAAGAGCTGGCAGACAATGGAGAGATGTTACCACCATCTCCCTGCTCCGCAGCATGGGGACTCAGCTCTAGTACCTGGCTGGACACCCAGGCACCCTTCTGGGGCTGTGTGAACCCAGAGACCCCAGAGAAATGGCTTGTGCTTCACTCCCGGGGCTGCTGGGCTGTGAGGACACGTTTCCTTAACCCAGATACCACCAACTATTCATCAATAGGGCAGGGAGGAATAAAAGGAGAATTCAAGAAAGTCTTGATACAATGGGGCAGGACATCTCCAGTTTTCTAGCCCGTGTAAAAGCGTCAGACATGACAGCATTTCTTCCTGTGCAAAGTTATTGCTGACTGTTTCTGTTACCAATCTAGAATGTTTAAAGGGAAAAAAATCTTCAATTCCTCTCTTTTAACTCAAACCAAAGAAATTACAAGTTCTTGCAGCTTTTTAGCAAGAAGATTAACCCCGTGAACATTTCAAAATAAAATCAGGTGAGTCATTGTTAGAGGAAAAGAGGACGGCGATGGAGCCGGCTGCCTGCACGGCTGCGGCCCCAGCTCCGGGGACGTGCAGGCACACGGGCTCGGGAACAGGCTCACTCGGGGGCACAGCATCAGAGGTGGGGCGTGGAGAGGGGGCTGTGGCAGAAGATGAGTGCAGGAAGCATATGGGATAACCTCTCTGGGAACAACATGCAGCAATACCTACCTTTGTGCTTGTACACTAGTACTGAAGCAAAGCTGAAATGGAGGTGTTTTGAGAAGCGAAGCTGTCACGGGTAACATCGCTGCAGCTCAGGGATTAAAGGTTGTGTGTGCAATTACTGACCGTCTGGGACATCTGCCTGCTTGTAGAACTGCTTGCATTTGGTAAGGCACTGTTTTCACATGATCAGGATTCAAAATTTAACTTGTTTTCACTGAAATTTTTAAGCTTCTGTGTCTGCCTCTGGATAATTATTCTGTTTTCCAATTTCAGGCAAAACAAGTTTCTATCAGGAATAATTTTCAAACTGAAAAGACAAGTTTCCTCCACAACAGTTATGAGACACAGAAGATTATGATCAAAACAAACACCAGAATTTGTGCTCAGCTTATTGCTGTTTGACCCAAATTAATTCTAATACAGTAATTTATCTAGACACTGATAGAAAAAATATTTCTAATGATTACAGAGAAGCAGGAATTATAGTCAGCTCATGCCTGGCTTCACCAATTAAAGCAAAGCATGAGGGGACAGGCAAAATACTGGTTTAGGCTTTGATTCAGCAAAGTATTTTGGCACAAGTTTCAGCCTTGTTTTACTTTAATTGTGCTGAAATACTTAGCTGAAATGAAGCCTCAAAGACTTTTTCTTTTTCCACTTCTATTTTAATCAGATCAGCCCGCAAGTACACACACAAGGCATGATAGCCTCTTTTGAACCGTGGGTACCCTGACTGCAGTGGAGAAGAGTGCTGTCTAAACGGCTGTAAACTCAGACTCTCATCAGCAAGGCATGTTTCAGCTTCTGAAATTTTAATATTTTTTTACTTTTCTAGAAGCCCTTCAGGGGTAAAGCAAACTACAGAGAATCCTTAAAGCCTTTATAAAGTGGTTTGGAAGTAGAGACTGTAATTTTTGAAGCTATTAAATAATTTTAATTTAATTTAAATATAGTATTAATATATTTATTAAATGTTAATAATTTAATTTAAATTTTAATTAAATAATTAGATTTTAGCCTCCTGGATTGAGAATTCCTTGTGGCAGAATCCTTCTGTAAAGGGCCCACCCCTGTGTAGGGGTACACAGGGAGGACGACTCCCCTGCCACAGCCAAGGCATCTCTCCTCACCTGACCTTCAGAGAAATCCGGACAAGTCTGAATAGCTGCAGGAAGTTCAGGATGGCGTGGTTGCGTATGTGACGTGAAAGAAGGTTCTGCACTTTCTGAATTTCCTGTTACTAAACCTGACCTTTCTCTAGAATAATCAATTAGATGTTTAAAAATCAAAACAGTGGGTGCATATTACATGGAAAACTGAATGAGTTTAGGCAGTAAAAACCAAAGTAATATTTTGCATTGTGATTTTTTTTTTAAAGCAAACACTTAAGTAAGAGGTAAAGGAAGAGTCATGACATGAGGTCTTTAGCAGTTGGTCTAAAGTATGCAGCTAATACTGTATCTCTGATCAATACCTGACACCCTTCTTTTCAGGAAACACAGACACATCTGTAAGGGTATATTTTACGTTACTTGTTCTCTTGATGCCAGAGGAGATGGGCCAATAGAAAGCTCTGCTCCTCGTGTCTAAATAAAATAGGGAATTCCCTGGTGTAAATGTGATCATGACACAGAGGGGATCACGTATACTTCATGTAAGAATCATGGTGACCCAAGTCCATTCAGGCCAACTCAAACACAGCAGCCAGTTTTAAACATTTCATACTTAATCATTACCCACACTACAACAAACACTGCTACAGCTGACCTAGGCAGCTGGGTAAAGAGCTCTCTAAAGCACAAATGCTGTCTGTTATGGACTGTAACACATATTACTACTCAGAGTTAGCAGTGAGCTAACCACTCACTCTCAGTCCAGAAGCTGGTGAAAATCCCTCAGTCTGCACTGGAGCTTGACAAAGGAAAAATGCTATTCAGGAGCCGAAGGTTTCCCAGGGTGGGTGAATGATTTGTCAAACCCAGAGCACTGCTATTGCATGGTGCCTGTCAGTCTGTGGGGCCCATCCACTGCTTCCTCACCTGCCAAGCCAGGCTTTGCCCCCGTGGCAGCACCAGCCTGGTGCTAAAGTGAGAACCTAACCATGCTTTTGCAAGGGTGAAAGGCAGGGTCAAGTCCTGGTGGCTCCCTTAATTTGAATGCTGACACGTTTGCTGCAAGTGACCTTTGTGATATCTCACAGACTGCAAACAAGACCTCAGCAATCACATTGGCAGGGAGAGAAGGGCACAGACTGAGGAGGAAATGCATATTTTCCACATCACATCAGCCCAGCTATCAGTTACTGTCCTTTGCAGAATCGTTTTAAACTATGCTTACAACTCAAAGTGTAGCTACTTAACCCTCACACCCCTCAAATAGTGGTTTCTTCTCTCATGAAAACAAGCCAAACCCCAAACCTTGTTCTGCAAGAAATGATTCACACGTCAGGTTTTATCTGGTGCTTTCTACAGTGCAGTCTGAGAAAAGCCAAGCATGTAAAATTCTCATAAAGGACTCACACAATACGGCCCCACCTGCCTGGCGAAAGCAGCGCTGCAGTTCTTATCAGCGAGGCACCAGTAACAGTTAACTTTGGGACTGACTCCAGTGACTACTGAAGGTGAGACACAGAGAGCTCAGGCATCGATTCCCCTGTGCTGCTGATGATTCCAGGGAGGAGGTTTTTTATGATAAACACAGTAGTTACAACCCAGTTTCTGGACTTTTCTCTGACTTTAATTCATGAAACCGTGGTTTGCCACGCTGTCATGTCAACGAGTACAGTTCATGAAGCAGACTTTCCCAATGGTTTGTGTCATCATCTGTGTCCCATTTCTGGTCCCTCCTTACCATATTTTACAGAAAATTGAATGGGCAACATCTTCATTCATAAGCTCTTCTCTGACCACATGCCCTGTAGCTTAAGTCTGCAACATCCTCTCCTGTCCTGTGCTATCTTATCCTACCAGTACGGTTTCACCAGCAGCCTCACTGTAATTGCCTGAACATGTCCCCACAGCGCTTTACAAGTACACCAGGCAACGTAGAGCAGAAGGGTTGAGGGTCCATCACAGCACTTGCCTGTTCTTCCATCATTCCCCCCTGACTGTTTGTTTAGAAGCATGTGGACAGAAAAGCTTTTCTGTCACCATAAATGTCCCATCATACCAGAACAGAGAACACCACATAACTTCAGGTAATATCTTGATGCACTGGGCACTGCGCTATAAGATACATGTGAAGAACAAGGAACTTCAATTTTAGTATTTTCTAAGATGACAACAAAAAGAACAAAAATTACATCTGTGGTGCTCCTGGCAGCCCACATTCTGCAGGAGGGCTGCTGCAGCAATCTGTACCCAACTGCAATTTACAGCCAACGGCTGAAGGAATGAGCAGGTACGTTACCTGTCATGCCATAGTGCGGCCAGGAGACAACAGCAGGAACAGCCACCGCCCCGTAGCTGTCTGCCCTGCTGGGATGATGTCCCCTCGCTAAACAGAGATGGACAGAAATATGATGTGCTCTCAAGGATCCCTATTTTAAAGCCACTGTATTTGCCAATCAGCTAAAGTAATTTGGATTTTCAACATTTTATAATTACACACCTCATTAGGGGATAATATCAAAGAAGTAAGTGCAGGGTTCATTTTGACTATACAGAAGGCTTTCTTTTTGTTTTTTCATCCAAATATTGGAAGACATTTTATGTAAAATTTCCAATTCATAACTGTACATTACTTACTAAATTATTTTACTTCATTAAGAGCTGGGTTTTCAGAGTCCAGCTCCCACCTGCCTGGAACACCTGAGTGACAGTGAGGTCCCACAGGTAACCTGCAAAGCACAACACTGGCTCATGGCGAAGATCAAGGCTGTATCACACGGGGCTGAGAGCTGCAGACCAGAGAACACACTGTCAGGAGACCATTCTCTTGGAGAAGAGCTTTGAAGCACTTAATTTAAAAGAAAGCAGATAAAAGTTGATTAAAGAGGAATATGACTTTAACAAAGACATTATTTTTGCTCCCATAACACTTATGCAGGAGAAGAAGGGCACATGAAAGCCCCTGGAGAAAGAGACATGCAAAGTGCTCTTCAGAACGGGGATTTGGCTTTTCAAGCAACTGGCGTTCAACCATACTTTCCACAAAGCTCCAGAAAATGAGATTTTTTGAAAAAAAATCATTGCTTTGACACATCAGCCACATGCCCAAGCTTTGTCAGGTGGTTACAAGGAAAAAAAACACATTTCAAAGTGGAAAATTATCCTTAGTGCCCACAGAGTGGCCCAGTCCTTTCCTGCAGGACAGGTTCTTAGCATAAATTCATAGCAAAAGTGGTTCTGGACCAGGTACTGTTTCTTATTTCCACACTGGGACCTTTGCTCCCAGCAGTCTTTGTTAATGTTCACACTGGTGGTTTCATATTCACAGGCAATCATTGCACTATTAACAATGTGACAGCTGTAAAGGAGGATGAAGAATTTTTCTAGGTAGTAACAAAGGAGAAAAAAAAAATCCCAACTCCATAATAATTCAAAAGAGGGAATCTATCTAAATGCCCTTGCTGGGAGCTAGAGTCCAAGTTGGGAAAATGTGATTTCTTGCCATATGGTGATTGCACCAAGAAGCAATCTAAGAGAATTACCAAACAACATGGTCATCTTATCCCATTCCCTTTCCTGGGGAAGGTGTGTGGAGAGATAATTTTGTTGCACAAATCATGAGTGGAGAAATGATGATGTTTTCCCACTGTAGAGCTTTGGCCTAAGCCTGAAGTGACATGAATATACCACTGGAAAGGAGGGCAATAGGAAATGAGGAAAAGGAAAATCACACAAGCTCTACCTTTCTTGTGATATGGCTTATTTGCCATAAAGGTTTACTGCATATTAAAAATGTCATTATTAGATTATTTTTCTGTGAGACTGTGGAATCTTAAACAAGAGTCTTAGAAAGTTCATTTTTCCTTCTGAAGCTGCCTCTTCCGCCTGACATACATTTTCCTGCCGTCCACATACAGCTCCTCTGTTGGCATCAGTCATCACAGAATCTGAGTGCCAGAGAAATGTCATCCAAGTGGTACAAAATGTAAGTACCCCTTGAGAGAGGACAATAAAGCGCAAAACTTCTCACTCAAAAATCTTGAGATAGCTCTGCTAGTTACCTTAAACCACCAATTTCACATCACATTGAACATCTTCAACTCTAGCATTTAGACTGTAAGACAAGGCACTCAGCATCTTACAGGACTGGGCTGCATACAAACATCCTACTCATAGGATATATAGATATATATATTTGGTAGGAAAGAAAGAAACAGAATATCAAGAAATTGCAGCTATATTAGGCCAAATAATCACATACACTACAGAAGGTTTAAGATTGGGGGTTTTTTTAAGTATCTATATTTCTACATGGTGATGCTTCATAGTGTGAGCAGACTGAAAAAAATCAAAGTCTCACACAAGGAAAGCAGTTGTGGGGCAGGTTAACAGAGACCCAGGCAGACTCCAGAGGATGCTTCTCCTATGAAAGATGAAGGGAGCTGCAAGTTGTTGTCCCTATGTTAAAGCAGGGGTGGTCTGCAGCTCTAAATCACTCCTCAACGGGGGCTGATCTGGCTTTCAGTGGAGGAAATGGAAACTCTCTGGTTACTTATGCGATAAATTGGTGTATTTGCTGTAGAATAACTTCTGTATACAGGGCATGGTTACATACTGGATAATTATATGAGGGCTTACTCCTTCCACTGCAGGAATTAGTGGCAGAAATTCTCTAGCTTGTGTTCAGCATGTCAGACCAGACAAGCACAATAATCCTGATAGTCTTAAGAAAGCACTTCAAGATCTTTGGATAGAAAAATCCTAGAAGAAGTGTCAGCCATCCACACTTCTCCTGGGGTTAGACATGAGATCTGGGAGCTATTGCACATTCTACAGGTACAGGAGCTTGCATCAATAAACACCTTCTTCAGTGCACAACTCATGACTGAAAAAAACATCTGCCCTGAGACAAAGAGCTGAACTGCTAGCTCAGCGTAGGGCTGTTCCAGATGTCACCAAGAGAAGACACAGGTGAGTCTCCCGCAGCCTGTGCTCACAAATGGTACAGACCACTCGGAGACTGGCAACAGCAAATTCCCCCTCACAACCTGGTTTCCAGCACGTGTTGATTGTGAAGTTTATCTCACTTTTTTTTTTTTCCCCCCAGAGGTTTTTGTGACAGGGGAAAGTAAAGGAAATCTTTATTACTGGCCAAAGCTCACTGTCTGTTTACTGAGCACACTTTCTCTCTTTGTCCTAACACACACATTTTTACTTTTTAACCTGCAGGTTGGCAGATTTTACAAGTTTTAAGATATTGCAAACTACTGGAAAGGAGCATTCCCAGGCAGCAGGTGAGCCTGGTCAGGACTATCACTGCCATGATTAGTTTGTAATAATTATATCCTACTTTTCTTAATTAAGAATAAAAAATAAGGAAATAGGGAATAAGGAAGAAGATTTCACTTTAGTAATCTGCCCAAAAGTTTAGCTTGCTACAGGGCTGAGGTACAATAGTTTACTCCTACTACTAAAACCTTGACATTTATCTCCAATTCAAATCTGTGTGTTTTAACTTGAGCCACAAGATCCTGCCATGATGTTGTCTGCTAGACTGGAGGGTCCCTAATGCTGTTTTTCCAGGTAGGCACTGAGGGACTGAGACCAGGCTGCCTCTCCACTGCTAACAGCGCGGCTTTCTGGTGTGGCCTCACAGCTCCTAAACAACAGAATCAAACATGAGGACAAGTGTCAGTGCCCCCGAACGTCCTGGGCGCAGCGAGGACAGCCCTGAGCTGTGTCCATCCGTGCGATTAGGGAAATGTCGCTGTTTGTTCTGAAAGCCTTTGCCCTTGTATGCAAGTACACTCTGCTCCCCTTTTGCTCCACAAAGTTAACAGAGACATGCCTGTAGGATGACTTCCCCCAGTATTTACATACTTATGCTCCTGTCCTCTATTACTCAGTGTTTGTGTCTGGAGCCCATAACCTTTGGTCAGGTCTGGGATCTGCCTGGACTTTCTACAGTTGTGCTGGGAGACAGATTCCTCCTGGCAGTCCAAAA
Organism: Caprimulgus europaeus; assembly: GCA_907165065.1. Next base: position 11,376,903 of record OU015539.1, on the reverse strand, counting down.
TACTACCTTGGGGAGGGGGAGGGAGGTTTTTATCCTTTACAGGATAAAGTCTTCCCACCTCATAGGTGCCTAGCTTCTCCTTGGAACAGCACCTCTTGACTTCATGGGGTGAGCACTGCAGAGCAGGGTTTCAGGGGGCTGCAGCACACCAGGTGACAGACTGCTGGTCTGTGTTGGGCCAGGGGATCTGTGCTGGCGGGAGAGGGGCAGAGAAACACGGAGGGAAAAAAAAACTCTTCTTGGGAAGACAAAGTAGCCTGTGGTCATGCCTAAGGGAGGAAGGCACTGATGTGCAGGAGATTTAACAGCACTGAATTTCACTGTCATCCAACATTTCCTCAGCCTCATTCCCACAGATCTCCTGTGCACATAGGTAAAACCTTGTGGGTTTATTCACAAATTTACTGTATCTCATGAATGTAAATTCAGTTGGCTCACAGACCCCTTTCAGTGGCAACACCACCTTGAAGTGTGCCCATCCCAATGCTCCTGCCCACCCCCAGCCCCAGCCCCCTGCTCTGCCCCTCTCTCAGCACAGAAGCTCCTGGTCTGTCTCGGCCAAGGGGCCCGTCTGGCTTGAAAAAACTCTGAAAAAAGTCAGTAATTCCTACTGCAGCTGGGCCAGCACAGCCTCCTAGGTGAGGGAGAGTGTGGCACAGGGCAGGAGCAAACAAGGGGGGCAGGAGAGGGGACTTCCTGAGCTGGCACTGTCACTTAGAGGAACGCCTAGCTCACCTTCTCCTTGGGGTACATTTCCAAGTTCACCTATATGGTTTAGGAGCATAACACCCATTGCTGTCAACAGAGGTGTTTTCCTTGAGGCCCATGCTCCTACTTCACTGAGAAGTAGCTGAAATATCTGTCATAAAAACAAAATTCACAGCAATGAGAAGTTATTTGGCCTCTTACAACAGCAAGGACTCTATATTAGCCTTTCACAGCCCCTAAAGCTTCAGAAAGGCCATTGAAAGGAATATTCTTGGATTTAGATCCACAGCAAAAGACAAGCCTCATCCAAACACTCCCACTGACTCCCGCTGCCACTGCTCAGGACTCACAAGTGGAATGTAAGCAAAATATGCTCAGAGTCCTTCACAATACAGTGGATTACAGCAAGAGTGGTTTTTATTTATTAAAAATGGGGTTATAACAAAGGGACATTGAGGTGCTCAAGGCCTTCCTTTCCCCCCCTCCAAACATTCAGGGGAAAAGGCAAAGAGACTGTTCTCACAAGCATGGATACATTACCCCCTCAGCAAACATGTCCACAAATTTGTTTCCCCAGCATAAAACTAAAACAAGCAGAGAAATATTTTTGTTCCAGTGTTTGCTTTCTATTTATTTTCTGTTGCTACCTTTGTGCCTGCAGCAACACGAACATTCCCTGAGCCCCAGAACCCACTGATTCTGCATCTGCTGCCTAGCCTTCTCAACCATGCTACAGCAGCTCTCCCTTTGCAGCTGGCAGCGTTGTGGGATTGTTTCAGATTTGGGGTGAGCAGGCAGAATGCCAGGAACTTAAAGAGGGGCTCCCAGCTGGGACAGGGATTGATCTGAGATGAGACATACCACCTCAGTTGTGCTTTCAGCAGATGTTTAAGGAATGGGAGCTTTAAGTTACTTCTTTATGAGTTATTATTATTCCAAGTTTCTCTATTGTTACCTTTATTTCTCTGTTGTCTTCTTAACTGTCCAAGGAAAGCAAAATACTGAAAGGTCGCTGGCGGATTCAAACTCATTTCTGAAGGTGAGCAAATAGCCACAGGGATTTATTCACCCAATTTCAAGCAGAAAAAATATATAAACAACTTATTGGGGTAAAAAACTCCCAAATCTAACTGCACATAACTAACCAAGGCAACCTCATAGTCAGTCCTTCAAAAGGGTACTATTGTTTCCTCACTGCTGGTAGCACCCCTTTCTGTGCTGACAAACGGCAGCCTCTTCTGTACAAAGGTCAAGGACTATAAATTTTCACATTCTGGGCACTATAAGAACCATAAATAACAATTTATTGAATGAATCGCACTTCACTAGGTATGACTCTCCCAAACTTGTACAATGTGTGAAATAATTTATTGCCTGGAGACCTGTTAAACAGGCACCACAAAAGCCCATTGCATCTCATTGTATGAAGCCTAAATCTCAACATCTAAGCTATTTTTTGGGTACATGAAGAAATCAAACCCTTGTAAAATGTTTTTAATTTCCTGCTGTCATTTTTTGGACCCACAGACTGGACCTGGAAGATATTTCACTTCTTATTTCTTTTCCACGTTTACTGTAAACTCCTGTAATCACAGGTTCAGCCGTGATGCCCATAAACAAAACTCATGTCAGACATGGCAAACGTTCCAAGACAGACAGTTATTAGCTCAAAGCCAGAGTGTTTTATTTTATACTTCATCTCCATTAAAACCTCAGTAGGTACTGAATTAAATCCACTGTCACTTTCTCCAGGCCTTTGTCAAAGGACTCATTATTAGCTTCTATTTCACAGTACCTCCTAGATCCCCATGCTGAGAGGGGCCACACTGCATCAAGTAGAGCTGCCTACACACACAGAACAAGAAGCAGTCTCTGTCCTGGAGCATTTAGGATCCCAGACAGACCAGACAAAAGATAAGAAAGAGGAGATATGTTTCCAGCATGTGTCACACAGCAGGTCAGAGGCTTCAGAAAAAGAGCTCAGGATTCAGAGCCTTAGTCTAGGGCCTTATCTACCACATCAGATTTTGTCATGCTCTATTTAAACAAAACAAAGTACGTGTATATAACAAAGGGCACACGCAGACACAACAAAGTATATATATATAAACCTTTTTGTAAGAAAGGTTCTGTCCCTTCTTACAGGAGCAACCACAAAACCTCATAAGCCTCTTGGATCCATCTGAATCCCCTCCTTTCCCAAAGTACCTGCTAGTGGCCCCTAACCTGATGTCTCTCTCACAGCAGAAACAACAGTTGGATGGAGAACAGTTTTTGCAGGAGAGCGCAATGTTTAGATATGTGTTTACCAAAAGGCATCTTTATCATTTCTGGTTCCTGTTGGTCCTGGTGCTTGATATCTGTGTGCCAAAAGGGAGAGGAGCAGCATTTTGTCTGTAAGCAGGACACTCTGCTCTGGGTCCTGTAGGACTAAGCAGCTATCAGGAGAAAAGTAATTTCACAGGCAAGCCTGAGCTTTGCAATGTGTATAAAACCCTGGTTGCCCAGTGAAGTACTGGGTTACCATGAACCCTCAGCATCAGCAACATGACTGTTTTCCAAGCCAAGCTGCTTTAACCCTGTCAAAGTAGGTTTAATGGTTGCTTCTTTTCTGTGAACAGTGCTCAAAAGCACTATAAGGCATTGGCTAGGCCAGCTGTCCCAGAGAAACACCCCAGGGAATGGTTGTTTCTGTCCCAGCCCTCATGGCTGAGGATGTCTCCTGCAGCAAGCCATCCCCACAGCACTGTGCCCGCAGTCCACAGACTGAGGCTTGGGGTACTTTGCCGAACCAGGACAACATTACAAAGGAGTGACTGGGAACTCTGAAGCAGAGAGACAGTTGGAGGCAGCACAGCCCTCATTTTCTCTGTACCATTTCTGTGACATTCCACTCAAATCAGTGTGCCATTTGAAGGAACACAGACCTCTGTCATTCTGAGTTACAGTCAGACTTGTGGGTGCCACTAATTCTGCTAAATGCACAGTAAAATAGAAAGGGGCATGCTGTAGAAAAAAAAGAGTCAGAATGAACACACCAGCAGTATTTTCAAAAGCCACTTGCCCCAGTATTCATGGTATGACTCACATGTCTACTAAAGTATCACAGAAAGCCTGGACTCGCTACACAATTCTCATCAGGAGTTTATGTGAAATTAAGTCACCCCAAATGGTCATTCAAACTAAAGGTTACTGACAAGGGAATGGATGAAGTAAAATGTTCCTGTTGTGCTAGACAACAAAAAAGACTGCTAAGGAAGTAACTTTATAACCTGAGAAGGGTCTGCAGCTTTAAAAAATTCTCCCTTAAAGGTTGTAAAGCTTTTACTATGCAAAGTATTTTTGCTATTATATACACTGGCGGCCACTAAGTACAGCTATTATTTCTGGCAGTCATTCAGAGAAGGTTGGGGCTGATAAAGTGTTTAACAGAGTTTGTTTGGGTAGATCCATCTGTGTTTTTAACCACCCATACAGTCTTTTGTGTCCTTTTAAAAGACACTGGATGTTCCCAAGTCTAATAAATTATGACCTTTATTTTTATTTGCCATCTTTTATTATTTAGCATGCCACAGCAAAGAACATCTTTACAATGTCCACACTTTGCTATATGGATTACACAAACATCTGAAAAGGGGATGATTCTTTGCTGCAGGGCAGGAGTGAAGTCTACACAGAGCTCCTGTTTCCTTGGCAAAGACCATGTGGAGTTGTGACCTGTTGCTCGCACTCCTTAGACTTTGGGGTGAGTTCATGCCTCAGAGGAGCCAAGGAAGGGAGATTGCAAGCAAAGAGCAGGGAAGTAAGAGGTATGTTGAAAGGAAGTAGCAAGGAGCCCAAGATGAAGCTTTGGAAAGGAAATGTTTTCAGGTCATGAAAACAACAGGAAAAATATCCTAACTAGTTGGGATGGACTGTAACAGCATTAGTAACACTCCCACTAGGTGGGTTTGGTAGTGCATGATTTGAAACCTAACCCCATTACAAACTCTCTGTACTGCATGGAGCAAACCTGGTGAACTCTCAGCACCCCAATTTCCTACCTGGCTGCACTGCATGGCCCAAGGTGAAACACCTCACAGGTGAGCTCTGGTACTGTTTATGAATACTCTGTTCCAAAACCTGAAATTAAATATTGCTTCAAAATCCTGTGCAAACATTTGCTGACTATGAAGCAGGTGAGTATTGGTATTGGCATTGCCATTTTACAGACAAGGAAGTAAAAAAGAACAAGTGGCTTGTAGCTAATGATCGCTGGCAAATGTGTGCCCCACCTGACACAAATAACTTCCATTGATATAAAAATTATTTAAATCCTTCAGTGAGGGGATGCTCACATCTGACAACCATTGTGGACATTTCATAAAGCTTTTTGTATCCAGAGATAGTACTGTCCTGGACAATATAGGGTTCAGCTCCCTTTGCCACTCACCTGAGCTTATCTGCTACAAATATCACACGCCGCTCCAAAAGGAGAGAAGCAAAGATCCTGATGATCTGACGAACGCTGAGGCACTTGAAAAGGCATTCAAAGTCCACGTGTTCCAGGCGCGAGTCCATCGGCCGCCGCAGCTCAATGACCTGAACACGTCCAACAAACATCAGTCAGCATCGCTGGTCAGGGCTGAAGCACCGGCGTGCTCAGCACCCCAGCCTGGGCCCTCCAGCACTGCTCCATGCTTTCCTGTTGAGGGGACACACAGAATGACCCCCATCCTCTTTTGCAAACTGAGGCTGGAGATACAGCATTCCAGAGAAATGGTGTATTACACAATTCACTGTCAAGTCATTCTTCTTCCCAGAATACAGTTCTGTGCATTAAATCTGCTATCATTTCTGAAGGAAGCATAATTCTGCCTTCTAAACACGCTGTCAGAGATGTAAAGCTTGGCTGAGTTAACAGTATGAAGCAAGTAACAAACTGGAAATGCTGAAGCCAGAAGCTTACAGGGTTAAAACAGCCATAATGACAAGGTTAATTTAGTTATAAACTTGGCTAGCAATTCAAATTCAAATCTATATAGGAGCCAGGGACTGAAATCAAAGGCCAGGCAAAATTTAAACCCATTTTACTTCATTTTCTCTCTTCTGTGATGCATCATTCACTACATAATGTTTAAAACCTTTTTTTTTGTTTGTCATAAAGATATATATATATATATACTTAACTGGGGAGTCAGGAAAAGGTCTTAGATGGTGACTTGTGACATCCCTTTAAATTCTAATTTTCATACTTCATCCATGACCTCAGGCCCTCTCCTTCCTTTTCTGAAATGCCCTTTTGCGTGATTCCTTTATTATATCTTCCTTTTACTCTGCAATTGACATGCTCGGATGTGGAACTTGAAGGCAGAGGACAGAAAAAAGAAGAGGCAAAAATAACATGAAGAAGAGAGTAAGAGAGGAAGAAAAATACGAAGTGCAAGACAGCAAATGATGAGCTACTGAGGAATTTGAGGAAACAGAAAGGAAAGGGGAAAAGTTTGCCAATTTGAAGCTGTGTTGAAAACTCTGAAGACATATTAACAGGAACATATATACATCTACTTCTTTCCATATGTCCAAAAATCACCATCACTTTATTGCTTTAGATCACTTTTATGTTTTCATGCACATGACACCACATTCCATGAGCATACTGTGTCGGGTTTAAACTTGAGTAGCCCTTACAAAATTCCTCACAAACACACTGTTGTAAGGATATGATCAAGCAGTAAGACCACAGGATACTGGAAACAAAACCAGTTCATACCAGTTGAGTTGTAATACTGTTTGTGATCAGTAACATGGGACTGTAAAAAGAAAGTCATTGTTAGAACAGTATTCCTGTAACAATCTGATTTTTTTAAAGCCTGAAATACAGAAATATTATGGTGCCAGATTATTATATACCTGTCACTCAGCTGGTGCCTATAACAGCAGTAAGAACCAGATTGTGGAGTGATGGTGTACCATGAATACCTCCTTGAGAAACGCTGCCTGCCTACACCTCCCTTACAGTCAGTAAAGGTGCTCACTTCCATTCCTTGGCACGGGGATTGCAAGCTCAAACCACGTTTATGTGCCAAATCATAAGGAGCTGGTTTTACTGCAGAGCTTACAACGCTGAAATCTTGCTGCAGGGTAGGATGCAGTGCAAGTTACAGCAGATTTTACAAATGCCATAGATGTTTTCTGTTGCCTGGCAAAGCCTTCTTCTTCAGTCTGCTCATCACAAAGCAATATACTGTCTACTTCCCAATTAATCATCATCTTTGTTTAGGCCAGAGGAGCCACAATGGAAGGACAAGATTCTGTTCCTAATTAAGCCAGTGCATTCCATTTAAATAACGAGTTTGTACTAGCATAACAGAGAGCAAAGCTCAGCCAGAAGAGGGTTGTTTGTTTGTTTGGAATTATCTCAATGTTTTTCTCTGGGAGAGTTCAGAAGCTTGAGCAGAGTATAGAGAAGTTGCAGACCATGGTTTCCAGATATAGTCACATCAAAAAAGCATTATCAGATCTTACCAATCAGCCTTTCAGTTTTTCTTTTCTTCTCCAGTTGAAAATGCTTATAACTTAAACATGCCTTGTAAGACACTTATACGAGAAACCCTTTACAATTCATACCCAGTGACATTACAGGCCCACTCCATTTAAGTCATTGGCATTACACTTGGAGAATATATTATTCAACATAAAAATGGGAATAGCACTGTAAAACTAACCCTAAGGAGTGTAAAATAACCCTGGAGGGGAATTTTTTTCCTGTCTTCACTAACTGGGCCAAATTCTATTCCTATCTGCATTAATGTATTTCCTCTATATGCTTGCCCATCCGAGTAGAGCCACTGTATACTTACATAAGGACGTGCAGAGAGCAGGATTTGACATAGCGAATGGCTAGCAAGCATCAAGTTACAAAAAACTTTCTAAGAAAGATGTCAATATTGCCATTTTCCAGTAAGGCCTACATTGTGTAATGCTAGGTTTCTAGCTACTTGAGTCAGCAATAAAAGGAAATTAAATCTGTTTTATGTGCGTGCATACATTCACAAAAACTTTTATGTGACATGCTTTTCCAAATATAGACTATTTCTTTGAGGGCTAGTTGAAGGGTATTTATTGCCAAAAAGAGCCATGTAAATGCTGCTGGTCACTCCTCCTACCAAGGCCAAGACCAGCAGTAATGAGGTTTGTAACGACAACCAGCTGCTGAACTGTTCAAGCAGTCCGTGTGGGAAACTCACACTTGTTATCACTGCGATAAAGCCCAGCAGCACTGTGCTTCCGTTAACTACGCTGGGCCAGGCATGCGAGGACATTTGTGTTGTTCGTGGTTTTTTCTTAAACACAACATATTAATAAATGTAACATAACAAATACATAACAATAAATTGGTTGATAATCATAAATGGGAACTAGTATTAGAATGTCAGCACTGGTGCAGTCCCTGCACTGCTCATCTTGAGGGCGTGCCACCTTACATGCCTCGGAGTAGCTGTTGTGTCACCTCCTGGTTTTGTTTTGCTGTTTGATAATCGAGTGGTGAAAGGGGCGGTTTTGACTTTTAATGTTTTCAGTTGCTTTTTACCTCATTTCCAGCTCCAGGCAGAAAAGTTTTGACTTTGATTGTCTTTCCAGGTGCAGGAAAAGGAGATTCCATCAGGCTCCTCATAAATGGATAAACCAAGGCAGCAGATATTCCCCTTCTCCTTTCAACCTCATCCAGGATCTGATCCATTAGTAAGACATAAAAGAGAAAGAGACAGAACATGTCAGCACCACATACACCTTTGAAGCATCTTTTGACCCACATATGCCTAAACACATGGCAGATCTAATTTTATTTCTCCTCAGCCATTTCTTCACAACCATTAAAGCCACAGGATTCAATTACACTTTAAAAATGATGTTTCCCAGTTACAAAATGGAGCCTGCTTGTGAATGCAGTTAATACAAAAACAAGGAAGAAATAACAAATCTGGAAGGGAGAAAGAAGACTCAGCATGGCAGAAAGGATCTATATTGTTGGGATTTTCAGCAGGGTGAGCTGAAGGAGAGAAAGATCAAGACAAATCCCATGATCACAGGCCAGGTCAGTGTCCGGTCTCAGTGGTACATATTGAAATTTATATTAAGGAGAAACACTTTCTTCTGCCCTGGGCACCTCTTCCATTTCAACTGAGAGGCCAGGAAAAAAACAGATCAGCAAGAAAAGCAACCCTGCCAGCCACACCGTGATACCAGCAGAGCTCCACCAGGAAAGAGCTCCTGGAAGAGTCCCGGCCGTGACGGCAGCAGTCACCTCACAGTCTGTGCTGAGCTGGAGCCAGCCGTGAGCAGCCTCATGAAGCGTGCTCAGCTGTTTACACTGGGTGCTGGCACTAAGGTCATTTCTGTTTGACATGACGCAGAGCAGGCAATCTAGTTCTGAAATGAGCAGATGGAACTTCTTATAGATAGAGAAGACTATTATTTTCTTCTCTTTGGTCACATGGGCCAACATAAATTAGATCACAGTTAAGTTTTCCCACATTAGACAGACCATATAGATGATAAACCTAAAGAAGATGAGAAAGCAAGCTTCAAAGCAGTTAGTGGTTTGACCTGAAATGGTGATCTTTTAACCACCACTCAAGAGCAAAAGGCCATACAAGAGCTAGTGGGTCTGAGCCAGGCATTTTCCCTTGTTTCTCTTGGAAATGCTTTTCACTGAAACAGAACGTTGAAAGATACTTAAGCACAAGCTGGTGACTTAACAACGATAGCTAGTGACACAACATGCCAACAGGGGCATTCACCGGTGCACAGTTTCCCCTTCCTCTTTGCAACACAGTAAAGCAAAGCTGACCCTGTTCACATAGCTTGCATTCCAGTTGGTGGAAGTGGCAGAGAACCATACATGAAGATATGGGTTTCATTCTTGATGTAATTTGCAGCACAACAGCTGTCCTCACCAGCTGCCCTAATGGGAAGTAGTAGTGAACCAAGGCTATGCCACGGGTCGCTTGGTGCTCCTGCACACTGCCAGCACACAGCTGCAACGTGCCCAACCTATCTCCTTTTCTGCCGTCACTATCTGATGCCTTATACTGCTGGTGTTAGAGGCCACATGTGTGTCATATCCCAGTCCCAACAACTTGCACAACACAAATAAAAAGGAGCAGTTAAACCAAATAAAAGTTGAACAGAGATCTCAGAAGATAAAATGGTCAAAAACATCTGTTGAAACTATGACCAAATGAACTGGCTGGAAGTAAGGAAATCTGTGGTTCTCCAGACTGTCTTAGCAGTAGGTATTACAGCAGCGAGCACAAAAAGCTTTGAGGAATATTAAAATAATGCAGGCTATCAGAAACAGGAGGATAAACATTTAAAACAGAGGACTCCCTTTGCTTTTCTGTTAAATAATATCCAAGGTTTTATACCTCATGGTCTTTCATCACTCACATTTTTCTGTAAAGACAACTGTTCCTTGTTTTGATTAATTTGGGAAAGTGCACCATCATTATTGTTTTCCTCTCTTTCACTAGATTTATCAATTAGGACAGCCCAGGTTAATCATAGAATGGTTTGGGTTGGAAGGGACCTTAAAGATCATCCAGTTCCAACCTCCTTGCCATGAGCAGGGACACCTTCCACTAGATCAGGTTGCTCAAAGCCTCATCCAACCTGGCTTTGAACACTTCTAGGGTGGAGCAGCCACAGCTTCTCTGAGCAACCTGGGCCAGTGTCTGATCCCCCTCACAATGAAGAATTTCTTCCTAATATCTAATCTAAACCTACCCTCTTCCAGTTTAAAGCCACTGGATTTTGCAGGACATGCTCTCAGAAGACTAGGAGGCCCTAAACTGGCAGCTAGAGAGATATTTCAAATGTTAATCAATCAGAAATGTTATTAACAGGCAATTTTAATAACCTTTTGTCTGACAAAAGAAGAATGCTTGTGGCTCTGGAGCTGACTGGCAGTTAACTGTTTCCATGGCTGTTTGATTCCCCGGGTTAGCTGCAATGCCCTGCTTATTGTCTCAAAACTCTTGTCTCAAGAAATGTATTACCTATGTAAACCACATCAGCATATGATGCAACTTTGGATTCATTAATGTGGGGGGCAATTAAAAGATTATCCATGCTCTCCTAGCCTCCTAGGATAAAAAACCCCATGTCAACAGGGTTAAGCATACAGAATTCACTTATCAAGTAATCTTTTTTCTTAACCTCATCATTCCACAGGGTATTGGAGTAAAAGTGGTCCTGGCCCATCATTCAAATTGTGAATGCCAAGAATTACAGCTCAGCACAGAACTGCTTTAGAAAACAATGGAAAAAACTTCAGTCAGCCAGATCATACAGACACCCAGATGTTTTTTGAATCAAGTTCTGCCTCAGTCACAGAAGTAATAAGACATTATTTGATGAACCAAATAATAGGAATGGAATATCCAAAACAGCAACTGTAAAATACAGTTATCTCCAATCAGAGGAAGAAATTCTTGTCTGTTCATCACTGTGGATGTGTCTCAGTAAACAATCAAATTAAAAATTTTTTTTGGGAAAAAAAAAAAAATCTTACCTTGGAAAATAAGTCAAAGCATCCCAGCCGGCTGATGACACAATAAACTTCAGGTAGGCGTGGGCCTTTTCCACTCGGCTGATAACAGTAAAAAAGAGATTGAAATTCCATATTAATTTGGAGTCATAAGGAAATACACTTCTCTGATCACACAGCTGGCAATCATGTGACATCTTTCACTATCCATTTCTCCATCAAAATAGCTACTCCTGGAAAAGCATCATATTTCTTCCATAAGACAGGAAACTAAAAAGCATAAATAGTGCTTATCCACTTTGGAAATCACAGTGCATTGGAGCTGTATTCCAATATCACTCCAGCTTGCAGCCATAAAAGTACATTTAACTGCAACTAACTCATGCCTGTGCTACCATTGTCCTCTGCTCCTGCTGTGGCTTGAGGAGAGGGGCTGCCCTTGGGCCATATGCCGGGAGATGAGAACTACAATCCTAAGGGAGGTCATGATGGCTTTAGTTCCCCACTCACTCCATGATGTTCAAAGAGAGCTCAACTTACAGAAAGTGAGCTCATAGACCTAAACAAAAGCAAGCTGTATCAGCTAACTGGTTAACTTCCTCAGATTAACACATGATAAACATGAAACTCTTAACTTAAACAGTGGCAAGTATGAATCAATGATGCACATCTACCCCTATGTCCCCCAAAAAACCCTATCAAGACTGTCCTCTATAACCATCCTACTGAAGGTATTTCCTAGAAAAGCAAGTGGTTCAAATTGGCATGACTGACATGTATTCCCTCAGCCCACTGCACTCTGCAACCCTGCCTACAGCACTGCAGGGAAAAGCCCGTCAGCAGTCTGTGAAAGAGGGGCACAACCACTTGCTGGATTCATCTTATTTACTGGAAAAAAAAAAAGTAGAATTAGGCCAATACTTAGCACTTTAGAAAAAAACATCCTGACTGGCAAGAGCAGAGCTGGTCTGCTCGCGTCCTCCATGCGTCCAACACACGCAGATGGCAGTGACATCCATGCACAGCAGCTTCCCACTGTATTTTTAACAAGCTGCAATGCACCATTCCAGTCTTACGCAGTTGCAACTGATTTTCACCAGATCAGCAGGCACACACTTCCTAGGGGCTGTTATTTTAACACAGCAGCTTGTTGACTTCAGGTGCACTCACTTGTAGTCCCAAGATACAACACAAGGAAGCCCTGACGCTGCCTTGTCCAGGAGCTATGTCCATCACAGCACAAAGTGGTTGCAGATGCACTAGCAAACCCCACTACCCCAGCAGCAAGAAGCTGGAAGCTGGGTCTGAGACACGAGGTGAGGCTGCCGACTTCCTTGTGTCTCATGGAGACAGCTGTGCTTGTGCTGCATGGAGTGAAAAGTGGCTGCAAAAGAATTGCTTGGCATCACCTAGCCTCTTTGAGCAGCTGTCCGTTACTGATCTGCAGCAGCAACAGAATAATCTCCATTAGTAAGAACTCTGTGATAGAGGAGCTCGGTCACTGTTTCCATCAGCTTCTGTCCACTTGTACATTTAGCCAAAGTGGATGATCATCTCCTCTGTGTCCACATAGAAGGCCAGCATATTTTTGTCTCAATAGACTCTGCTGATAGTGATTAGCTTCCCCATGGTGTGTTTGACTTTTACATGCCACACAGATGTCAGTCAAGAGAAACTGAGGGGTAGCTGTGCTTTTTAAATCTGAATATCGCAATCTAGACTTGGACAGTCAGCAGGTGCCTGCCTGTTATAATAAAGACCACAAAAAAATACCAAAGCTAAGTGAATACAGATGAGTCTATTTCTGGATCCAAACCTGCTCACTACACGTCACATCTCTGAAAAAGCAGAGCCCTTTTTTGTCCTTATTAGGTATAAAACCCTTTCTAAAGGCACTGAGTGATTATATCAAGCATGTGGGATTTTGGTTAAAATCATTGTGTCAAATCTGCAGGAATGCCGAAGCCATGCCAGGAGCCTTGGATAGTTCCCAACTAAGAGCTGTCTCACTGGGTGCCAGTAAAAACATCACATTCCTGGGTCATCTATAAGACCAGCAACAATAACTGCTTAGCACAAAGATTCTCCCTTACAAAATATCATTGCTTTCAAACATCTTAAAGGCCACATGTCTCAGAGCTGGGATTCTTCCCTCCTTGCACTCATCATATAGGCCATCCTTTTCTGTTACTTTGGAGACTTTTTCTTGCAAACAACACAGCCTCCCAGATGCAAACAAACCATCTGTAAGAGGCAGCAAGCAAAAGCCTCAGGCAGAGCCACTCCGAGGGGCAGGACTCCTCAAATATTTCTAACACTGGCAGCTCTTCACATAAGCTCCCCTCTCAGCCATTAGTTTACACCTCAAAGATGGATCTAAAGCACCTGCTCATTGTGCTCTAGTTTACTACTTTCCCATAAAAACATCGTATGGGACATGACACTCCTCCCTTCTCTGCCTGGACTCATCTCTCTTCACAAGGGGAGACTCGGACACTGGGTCCAGCCAACAGTACTGGTTTAACCTCCTCTCTTCCCAGAAAAGAGTGCTTCCAAATTGCAGGCTGTGCTCTACAAGGTAGCTACAAAGCCTTGTACTCCAAGGCTCACTCTTCCACACGATGAATAAGTCCAGTTCAGGGAAGCTGTATGGTAAAGTAGCACAGCTGAGAGGCATTTGAGTGACTCTGCCTTGATGCACTGCACCCCTCCTGGAAGAAGAGGGGTGGAGAGGATGATGTTTTGGTTTTGATTTGTTTGCAGTTTGTTTTCATGGAGCCCAGGATATTTTCAGCCTTAGTCCAGTATCACGAATGAAAATGTTAAAGAGTTTTGTTGATAACGAGACAGTTTCCCAAGAGGTTGAATGTAAACTGACAAGAACTTGGCTATGAGATGGAGGAGCTGAGATTTGCATCAGGGCTGGTCTGCAAGTGGCTCAGGACAGTCTTTTTTATAGTGAGTTTAATCTGCAGTTTACCAACCAAAGTCCTGCTTTGGCTCCACAAAATAAGCCTTTCAAATCACAACTCCTTGCCCATGTGCTTGAAATCTAAGGGAGCCTTCAGAGATCTCCCAGCCTGGCATAGCGCTGAGTGTGTCTCTCACACACTGCACACGCCTGCTTTCAAAGCAAGACAAGCTGTCCCTGCAGTGTGCATACTCACCAGCCACTCAGACACATCACTCAGTGGTTTGGGGTTTTTAAGATACCGGGGAGGCTGTGGGGTGTCAGGAAAGCTCCTGGTTCCACAGCCCCAGAAATAACTGGGAATTGCTACTCCTAGCAAGTTGACATCAGAAGAACCAAAGCAACAGGGACCAAATACAACATTTTCCCTCCTCCCAGCTTCTCCCATCTACCTGAAGTACACTGTGTGGAGAGGAAAGGCAGCAAAAATAGACCTACCAAACAGCAAGAAAGAGAAACAGGCACCATAGTCCTACCTGCCATCTCAAAGAAGCAACAGTGCACCAAGAAACAGACTAACATCAACCTGAAGACTCCAAAAGGGCTGTGTTCCTTCCTCTCCAAAATGGGACAGGACATCTCACCTGAGATCTTCCAAATAATTCCCCAGAGAGCTTTATTAGGAAAACCAGAGGAAGCATTAAGGGCTGCCCCAAGGCCAGGTGACAAAGGACCATCACAAAGGCACAGCATCAGCTGAGTTGTCTGAAGGAAGCAGCTTTTGCACATGCATTAGCTCTGTGTAAGCCTCTAACACCGTCGGCTCCCTTAGAGACCAGAACTGTAGATGCTTCAATTGCAATTAGTTGTAATTAAAGCAATGATCATATAATAGAGATAGTACGAAAAAAATGTTTACATGACAATGCAAACACCATTTTCACACACACATTATGTAATGTTTACTCCCTTTTGCAGGAGGGTGAAAAGGACACCATTGTAATGCTACGTGGCTCTAGGACTGTCTTGATTTTGGAACAATGAAAGATGCAGATTCGATCCAAAGCTCAAACAGGGAATCATGATATTCCTGAATAACCTCCCAGCACATTTCTCCTGCTTGGTTATATTAGAGCCACACACAAGCAGATGGGATGCATAGCTTGAATGGATGACATCAGGAAGATAGTAGAGATGCCTCCCATGAACATTTTTATGCATATACTAGAGAAAGCTTGGTAGTTTCAGAAAGAGAGACACTTATTGAAAAGCCACCAAGGCTCCTTCCTGGGAAGTCTGCTGTTTTGTTCCTGGCTTAATTTAAAGAATGACTGAAAAGTAGGTTTGCAGAAATCGGGTTATTGTGTCAGATTAGATCACAACCACATCCTCATGGCCACACAAGCCCTAGCCTCACCAGCAAGCCAACATATCCACAAACAGAGATGTTCCTTAAAGGTATCAGGAACTGGAACAATTAAAATGTTGAGAGTATAAAATTAATACGGCAGTCACAAGCCAGCTTCTGTGGCAGCTCTTGATTCCTTGTTAGGGTCAATCCAAATTCAGACCATGAGAAAAGTGTGGGTGTTTAAAACAAGCTTTTGGATTTAAAAGTTGTCCTGTTATATGTGAAAGATGAACTTTTAATGCCAGAGCACCCAATGCACACAGGGCTGTCAAAGGTGCTTGAGGGAGGGCAGGAGGGAAGGAAGAGGGTAAGGGGAAGAAAAGGTTTTCCAGTGACCTTTTTTCAGTTCCATAAACATTAGTCTGCATCCCACAAAAGTTGCTTTCATAGTATAATGAATTCCCCTCTCTTGCCCCAGCA
Source organism: Caprimulgus europaeus (assembly GCA_907165065.1). Next base: position 11,360,922 of record OU015539.1, on the reverse strand, counting down.
AATGCAAGATGAACTTGTCCCACCTAATGACTGTTTTTCATGTTTTAATGTACACACTTCACATTCAGGCATTCACTCTTCCACTGACTCCTGAGGCTGGCTTGTCTTAGCCTAGAAAAGTGCGGGGGGAGTATTTTTTATGAGAGAGGGGAGAGGCAGGTTAGGGTGAAACAGACCCTGCAAGTTTTCATGTTATTTCTGCAAGTACAAAGTTACCAGCCAAGAAATCCTGACGTTGTCAGGTCTTCTGCTCTGAGAACTCAGTTTTTTCAGTGTCTGCCCTATATAATAGAAATCTGTGTTTCCTGCTGTTCCCATGAACCAACTGCAGCTGTGGCAATGAACTGCAGGACATTGTTTTGAAGATGCAGTATCTTATACTCCAGTATTGTCCCACTAGCTAGAACTAGCTCCCCTCAGCATCCACAGCAATTCTCATGGCAGTAAAGCCCAAGATGCTTGTGAAGGACCCATAAAACAGCAGCTTACATGGCATGCCTGTCCCTGGGGATAGGGGCTGGCACAGCTATGGATCTCAGCCATAAGGCCACTGACAGCCCAGGCTGCCGAAGAGTTCCACTGGATCCAAGCATCTCCTAAAGGATACAGGCCTGGTGTCTCTCTGGCTGTCTACACCCTTTTTCTGGGCTGCAGAGATTGTTCATGGCCTCTCAATAAGGAAAGTTTTGCAGATTTTCCAGTACTAGTGGGTCTTGCAGCTGAGGGCCTGTCAGCAGAAATCTGCTGAGAAGGTGCCTGCTTTTACCACTGTGATCCTTGTATATCCACTGTGCACAAGCCTATGGGGTTGCATAGACAGAGAAGAGCTAAGACTTTGGTCACACCCTTTAGAATGCAATGTTTCAACATATTACATCAAGGGAATTGGTAAAATGAAATTATACACTAAACTAAATTTAAAATCTGTATTCTACAAGGTACACTCACATTCATGTTACAGCAGCTTCACCCCTGTTCCTTCCCCACTGTGCGCTCCTGCTCTCCCTTCTGCCCCTGCTCCGGGTGCTGCCCCAAAGCACAGGGGCATTGTAACCTCCACTGGAGAGGGCTGTGACCAGCTGGGTGAGGCTAAGCCCTCAGCAGGAACCGACACGTGCGTATCACAGAGCCACAGCCCAAGAGCTCTAGAAAAGAGCCTAGCAAGTTGGTGGATTAATAAGGATGAAAAAAAAGTTAAATTAATCTGCGTTATTAAAGAAAAATGTCTTATTTGCAGTAAAATGGCATAGTAGTGGGAGTCAGTAACTCTACTACACATCAGTCCATTTCCTTTTACGTCAAGGTGCATACTTTCACATCAAGTCACTAGGAAACCTGTTACATGATTGCCTTGGAGGGATCAAGATGTAACTGGAAAACTCCACGCTGTCTATGGAAGCACAGATTGTTTGCTGTGGTACAATAGGTTACATTCCATTCTAATCCTGTTCCAAAATGAAACAAAACAATATAAATGCATTTAAAGGGGTTACTGTACAGGATTTGTAGTACAAACAGAACATAATTGTCACTGTATCCCTGGAGGAAGTTCTGGCAGGATTTTAGCACACTCCTCACAAAAATGGGTCTGGAAGAATCTGAAATCTGAATGCAGAAAAGAAAAAGTGGAGCAGTTTGTTCATATCACAACATGCCAAAGGAGAACAAGACTAACAAAAAGTAATTGTTTCATGAACAAAGGAATCGTAACACCAACCTGCACAGAGGACACAGACAGTCACCCTCACAGGATGGGGCTGGCTGGCCCACCCAGCCATGGAGCCTGCCAAATGCTCTAGGTGTGGGAGACCCCTTGCCAGGACAGCTTTGGGTTCCCCTTTTTAATTTTTTTTTTTTTCTATGTGGTTGATTGATTTTTGGCATAGCCAATGGAGGATAAAAACAATCTCCAATGCTGTCTCAAAACACCATTTATACAAAAGTGTGTACTATTGATTTAACTCTGTTCCTGGTATTTCCTACTATGCTAACATATCTTCTGCACCAGCTGAAAGTCCATGTTCTATTTTTACATTGCCTGTAATGCAGGGTGAATTTACTGAGCCTTAAGTGAGTAAAAAAAGCCTACATTAATCTTTCACTGACAAACTAGTTCAATATTCCTATGTATACATATTTTTTATTGTGGCTGATTATTTCAGCTTGGTCCAGGATCAACTGTTTTGCGTTTCACAAATGTAAGCTCTGCACATGATTCCAAACTTGATATCATTCCCAGAAATACAAAAGTCTTAAACCACCTTTAACTGGTAGAATGCAAACATTCCATGATTGAATTCTACCCAATATTTTCTGAGGTTTTGTCATTTTTTTTCCCAAGTAGACCTTATTATCCTTTCAAATGTTAACACATAAAAAAGTAATTGAACTGTACTGCTGCCCTACATCTTGTTACGCTTATTTACACCAGGAAGGATTCCTTCTAGGCGCTCCACCCGTTTATCTCTGAAGCGCTCCCTGATTTAGTGCTCCCAGCCCTAGATTTACTGCAACATGAGCCTTCACTGACATTTCCTTTTCACATGTAAACCTTGTGGCCCACACCTACACACTGTGTTATATTGAGTCAGCAAGTCTGTGATGCTACCTATGGCAAATACCGCCCACGGAAATGATAAACAAGTTTTCTGTTCTGTTAGTTTAAACGAAACTGCTTACAAATAGAGGAACCACACAGAGCAATACCTCCCAGCCAGAGCATCTGTCTCTGCATGACCAAGAGCTTTGCCACAGACACAGAGCAGGGTAAGAGCAGGGTCAGGTACAGGCAGCACGCAGGACGGAGGGTGCTGTTCTAATGACAGCGAGTTGCTCTGCCTACTGGAAGCCACTGAAAGCTACTAAAGACAGGTGCTCCCTGCTTGGAAAGATGGGAAGTGATGTCAGAGAGGGAAGGAAAGGGATCTTGCAGCAACGAATATCCATAGAAGCTCTCCAACTAAATGTAGGCAACTGTCATGTGAACAAGTACAGGAGCCATGGCTCCCTGCCTAGTCACTCCCAACCAGCTCCAAATCTATCCAAGAGGTGATGAACACAGGCTGGTGCTGCTGTATGCTTTGCCACTACCCAGTCAGATCTGCAGGAGGGACAGCAAAATCCCTGTCAGCACTGTGCTTCACCTGCCTTAATACACTTGGAAAGCTTTTGTGCAGTTTCCTCCCTGCTCCCCCTGTCCCAACACACACACAGGCAGACATGCTCTCAATTTATCAGGTAACTATTGATTTTCCAGGTGAAGAGACAAAACTGTTTGGTAGTATGAGTCGGGTCCTCTCACCACCAGTTGGCCACCCCTGGTCATAAGGACTTAAAAGAAGCCTGAGAAACCAGACTTCCTGCCACTAGCATCAGCGTATTGCATGGTACTGAGCAAATGGTGATGGTGGCCTGCTTTCCACCAGTGCTGCCCTCCCACTCAACAGAGGGGCTTATTTACCTACATCACAGACCTGCTGCAGACTGATGAAGCAGTGCTGGCAGAGTACTTCAGAGATGTAAGCAGCTGTCCAAGAGATAAACGCTACTCACAAATGTTTAGAAATACCACATTTGCCTTTGTTTGCAGTGCTGTAGTAATTCTGATTCTGCTTGAAAGCATGTAACAAAGAATTTTAAAAGTTAAGTGCTCACACAATAAACTTTCCACATTCTTATTAATTTCTTACAAGACTTGGGATCTATTGGATTGAGACAGCCATTGCAAATTCTTACTTGAGCTCCTTACATTTCCAAATTTCAGAGTGAGTAACTCCATTTTCTTTTAAAACCATGAGAGACCCTCAAAGTTCAGACTATGATGTTGAGATACTGCTTAACAGAATTCTGCATTTTGAAGTGAAGGTGATGTACTTACCAACAGCCTCCTGCAATAACCAAACCGCCGGCTCCCATCTTCCCCAGTCAGCATGAAAGAGAAGGTCTCACTAGAAGGAAATAAATTGCCCAGATCTTACTATCAGAACTACAGCACAGCTATGAGGCAGATCACTTAGAAAGGGATACCATCTTATCCACTGAGAGATTCCACCCTCTGCCTGTGATCTGGACATACACTGTGGACAAATTCCATCAGCAGTAGAGCAAAAATATCTGCACAGTAGTGGACAACCCAGCTATCATATTATAAGAAGAGACAGGTGCTGAATTTCAGTGACAGTCCCTTTGTACTGCAGAAGGAACACATGGAGCGTATTTTGAGTAAAGTATTCAAATGCTTTATCTCCTTTACCTTTTGGTTAGATCCTGTCTTTAGACTGTGCTTTGTACTTAAAGGGAGAACCTTAGATATTCTCTAAGAGTAGAGAAATCATTTTCTAATCCAGAAACAACACAGGTTTCCAAAATCCAGATCATTTTATATCCCTGTCTAGGATAAGTACAATTTGTGACAGAGAAGTAAAACAACAGTTTAAGGCTATAATTACAGCACAGGTAAAGGATCTATGAATTTGTGTCTGGACTGAGAAACATTCCTGACTGCTTTGCAAGTTTAAAATAGTATTATATAAAACTGACACATAGATGGGGGGGTGAGAATAAAGATACATTTTTTGAGGTTTCCTTTGAATGAAAAAGAAAATTCAAGCCTGCTCTCCCTTCCTTTGCCCTTCTCCTGTAGTCATTTGTTTCTGAGGGAAGGAAGATAGTGCTCCTTTACTAGCATACAGCTCAGCTTCAAAAAAGTTCTCAGAACAGCATTGTTTAGAACCAAATGAAGAGGTGTCCTGCAATGTTAGACAAGCATTCTGGGGTAAATGACTAGGGCAGGTGGTGGGCAGGTCCCTGTCCTTTTTAAGGTTTATTCTGAATACTTCCATTTATGCTTTTGAGTTTAGCACTAAGAGGAAACTTCAGACCTCTTCCCCTCAGCCACACAGGCCTGTGAGGGAGGCAGAATCAGGAAGAAAAAGAATACAGAATCTAAAAAAAAAAAATTAAAAAATTAAATACAGCTGCTTGAGCCTGGAGTGGCCAAGACTCAAACTGCTACTTCCTTAATTGGGCATTGGCAAAGCCACTGCTGCTGCAGATGCACTCCATCAGCACTTCGCAGCAGAGGAGCACCAGAGGCTGTACCTGTTGTAGTCGGAGACAGGGAGCCAGTCCTTGGCATCAGGAAAGCAGAACTGAGGGATGGCCTTGAGACGCTCCTCCGCTTCCCGCATTTGCTTGGTTGGTCTTTCTAACTGCGAGGGAGAAATTGAGCTTCAGTCAGTTACTGCTGGTGCCAGCTTCACAGCACCTCTCAGGAGGGGGCTACTAATGAGCTCTGAAGAACAAGGGCTTGTTCTTTATTTGTGCTTGGCAGAGTGAGGCACAACCCCAGCACAGGCTTATAGGTACAATAGAAATAGTCACTGCTGAGGTTTTTTTCAACTTTCTTTTTTAATTGCCTGAAACTCCTTTGTTGCACAATGGCCACTTAAAACACAGTCCTAACTCAAATTCCTTTCTGCTGCAAGAGCACAAGAGAAATGCCATAGATCAGCAAGTCTTTCCATTGACTTCAGTGAGTTTTGGAACAAATCCTAATACAGCCAAAACGAGTAAAAAGTGAAATATTTAGAAACTTAATTTAAACACAGTCTTTAAAGCACCTACCACCAGGCCAAACTCTCCAGCACTGGAAAAGATAAATTGTAAACAGGGAAATATTTCAGTCACTTTCTCTACGCTCTTCACTTTGTAACAGATCACTTTGGAACAATTATGAAAGCTGAATTATTAACTCCATTTAAAAAATAGATTTCTATTATTTTTCCCACTTATTCACTTTATTGATTTTAGAATGAACTGTATGTAAGAATTTTTCTTTTACCTTGGGAAACTGATATGTCACTTCTGGGAGGTAAGTGTTTTTAGAGGGTTTCTTTTTCAGTGACACTACCACAAAATACTCAAATAACTCCCGTTCCTGCCATTCAATCAGCTCCAATTCCAGGGTTCGATAACTTGGAGCCCTCTTCAGCATTGACTGGATGTGCACTAGACGCTGGGTATGAGCTAGCATTTCAGAAACAAAAAAAAGCAAAAAAAATAGACAGATTGTTACCTGGGACTGTAATGTGTATGTGTAACCACAGCCATTCACAAAAGCCTTGCCATTTGCCAGCGTATTATCCCAAGCATGTTCTCCTTTCAAAAGCAAACTTTCATACTCTGGTCTCCCTCACTAATTGCACCCATAAATCAAAACTCTCTCCAAGTACTGAAATGATGCAACACTAAGTCACAGAAATAATGTTGAGTTCATAACTGTTACCCTGCCAAAGGTCTGCTTTTTCTTTGCACAGAAGACTGGAGTATAAACCTTTCCGTGGGTGTGCAAATGCTCTGGGGCCTCCAGGGTGACGCATCTCGAGTCTGACTTGGACCTGGTTTACACGGGTGAAAAACAGTTCTGTGACCTGCCCCTAGCACAGTGTTATGCTAACGATCACCAAAGGTGTATTTTCTCCTCTACAGCACAGGCATAATCCATACAAACCGTGGAACCATCTCCAGGGAAAGGAAAGGTGCAAATTGCCTCCTGTGGGATTGCTTTGCTTGTGTCAGTTCAGTGAGGGGCAATCGTAGATTCATGGTGACTTCCAGCCCTGACTCAAAGTTATGTCTTGACCCAGTGACTTGTCACTAGTCATCTATGGTGGACTAGTCAGTAACATCATTACCAGTTCTGACAGACAAATAAGTAAAACCAGCTAAGTAAAACTATCTTCCTGCATGTTCTTCCCCACCTCTTCATGCCAGGATCTCTGTGCAATGGCAAATGAATTATTAGCAGGATGTCAATCCCTCAAGGCTATATTCACTGACACTGCCCACAGTTTGCAAAAGGCAGACTGTCCCTTGTGGTAGGGAAATAAGATGTCACAAACATTTGATCACAGCAGTAACTAATTGACAGAAAGAAAGAGAAACCCCTTGATAACCAGCCATCATGCAACTAGTTCAACTGCACAAAAATTAAATATTATTTTAATAAAGCACTTGGGTCTTGGTGTGACTGCACATCTAGGGAAGCTAAATCCCAAGAAATAACCTGCCTTGTCCTCCCTTCAGACAGCCCCACACTGCCAGCCAGTGCTTCTTACTTGGAAGAGATGAAACCCCACCCCAACAGATGGGGACCCAGCGAGTCCTGTCCTGCTACACAAGACAACTGGACCTTTGGCTCAGGAGGCCCTGAGAGCATCAATATAAATATACTGTCACTCAAGAGTAGTTGGTTAGGGAGCTTCAGAATGAATATCCTCCGTTCCACAACAACAGGGGGAAAGGCTTCCCAGTTTCCAGTGAAATCAGAACACCCTCCCAATAACAAGAAGCCAGGGTCTGTCTGTATCCTTTCACGGGCTATGAGCAAAAGCAACCCCTAGATTTTTCGACACAAAGAGAAACAGAACTGAAAGTGCTTTTGGGCTGGTACCTGTCTACAAAGGAGCAATGAGTCTTTTTCCACACATCACTGTACAATATTGCATACAGGCTGTTTTGGGTGGTCTTAACACCACTTATCTGGTACAAATCTTTTTCACTAAGACAATTTTTTCCAGCAAGTTTTCCTGCATGAACAGTAAGCAGGTGACCTCTGCAGTAGATAGATATGAACGCTCAGCCCTTATCTTACAACCACAGCTCCGCACTCTTGGGTTTTTTCCCCCCTCACTTACTAACATGATAAGTTTTTAATAATAAAACCTGTTGTTGCTGCCTTCAAATTTTTATAGTTCTTTCTGTGTATCAGGACTCTTGAAAATGAGAGACTAATTTACTGGCCTGGCTCAAGCAGAGTTTGTGCAGGTGCTGTGCACTGATAAAGGAATTTCTACAATTTGGAGACTGCAGACCTATAAAAGTGTGTAAGAACCACTATGCTGGATGAGACCCAGAATCTTGCCTCCAGCTAGCTAGCAGGAAACACTTAAAGCAGTGTATGAATAAGAAGAGACCGTATTTATCCAATCACATCCCTCTAAGTTTGCACCCAGTAGTCAGTCTGGAAAACATCAGCATCTGAAGTGGCTGACAAAGCAAATCTATCAAAGGTCCCGTTCTTCATTATATGACACAGTTGCCAAATCCTTGATAGATCCTCACAGCTCATTTTGTCCTTGCTTTCCACATTCATGCTCCTGTCCTGGAAACTTTGTGAGCTCTTCAGTAATGGAGTTAGCATAGTTCAGGAAGGAAAATATAGGCCATGAACAGGAGCAATGTGCAGTAGCAGAAGGATGTACATTGAAAAGGTCTGTGACAGTGGCTGACTAGAAGTTATTGAAGGCTGTTCCCTTACCTTTAAACCTGTCATCTGAGTCACTCTCACTCTCGCTGTTCTCATCTGCAGAGGAGACAGAGGCATCAGTTAATGCAAAACCAAAGCAAATAAACTTGGTTTACTGTGGTGAAACTGGGAAAAATCGTATCTCACACTGAGCTTTGTGATCTATGTATGCTCTCTCCTCAGTTTTAAAATACCTGGAAATAAATAGTTTGAATGACTCCTTAGATTGTGTTTTCCTTGGATTAAGTTTCAATTTTGCTTGAGAATAAGAGCTTTGTCTTGATGAAAGTGCAATATTCATTCTGCATTACAGCAACTGGTTACACTGAACCCCCATCTCTGCTAAGCTACAGAGGCGAATGTGCCATTTGGAAAATTGATTTTAACCCTTCCACTTCTTTTTCACATTTTTTTTTTTTTTAAAGAAGTTATGCAGCAGTTGAGAAGTCAAAGTAAACCTTATGAGCTTTGTCTGTCTGGGCAACAATTTCAATCACCAGAACTCACCAAACTGAGCGAGAGGAACATGCAAAAGTAACTTTATGACAAGATGTATTTCTGAGGTGTATTTGCATTAAAGCTCTATTGTACTCCTACTACAGCCATGACTTGAATCTCTTTTCAGCCCATGCTTTTCCAGCAGCAGTCTGAAGCGCAGTGTGAACTGCATTCTCGTGCCAGAAAAAGGCACAAATTAATTACAAGGTCAAAACTGTGAATTTTGGACAAAACTTACAGATGAAAATTACTCAAAAAATGAACTAAAGAAGCAGCTGGATAACTCCAGCTGATCATGGAATGAATAGACAGACAATGCTAGGAATCTACTTTATTTTTAGCTCATCCCCATATTCTCCTCTTTCAGACAGCAAGTTATCATTGTAGAAGAAATTTCTAAACAAAGCAGAACCCGGGTTAGAAGTGGAGGAAAGAAGGGAATCTGTTAATCCTGTAACATTCAAATGGATTCACTGAACTGTGATGTTTGTGTCATACCTCGTAGGGATGCTGTCTCAATATTGGACATAGAAAGCTTCTTCAGGCGTTTTTTTCCTCTTTTTGCACTGTATATGGAATTGATTCTTTGGACAAGCTGCAAAATAAGAAAATGAGGCATCAGTAAGACCACACACTTTTCTGCCAGGAGACTTCTAATTAATCTGTCCAAACAAAGAATATGACCATGGATGATAAGCCAGCTGAACTCCTCAAAGTGCTTTTCTTTATCTCTCTTATTTTGAATCCCCTTCATATGAATCGCTTATCTTGGATCTCACTCTTTTACCTATGGATATATTTTAAAAAACAATTAAATAACTCAGAAACCTAAATCCCATTTTCAAAAATCTCACAGACATTTGCAATAAAAGCACAATGAGCCTGAGGATTCAAAGGTAGCTCTTATCCTCTGCCACCTCATTCATCTCTCTCTATGCTATTGTTTCTCTCTTCACTTGCATTGTCTAAGTAACAGCGATCCATCAGCCATCTACAACTTTGCCAGACTCTCACAGACCTTAAGATCATATTAATATTTTGAATATAAGAGTAAAGAGCACCTCTCTGAACAAAAAGTGTGTTCAAATAAGCACAGAAGGATGTGGCCCTAACTTTTTAAAGCCTTTTCAGGTACAGAGTGAAGCAGCTGCATTGCTGGGGATGGTACAGAACAGGAGAATTCAGGTCGGAGTTTTTTGCTCCAATAACTAACATTTTCTCAATAAAAACCTGAGTTTCTCCAGTAATATGTGATTCCAGGAGCTAGAGTGGTCTAGAAATCATGGCAAGATTTATGATTAAAAAGAAAAAAAAAGAAAAGTTTGGTACAAAATTAACAGCCAAACTTTTTACCTTATACTCACAATCAAGTAGTAAGCCACTCTGTAAGTTACTCTAACTTCCTTCACAGATTTATGCTCTTTTGTAAAATAGGATATTCCAAGAAAGTAAAAATATAGTAAATATTAAGGACATAGGATTAATTTTCTCCTTTTTGTTTGTTTCTTGCTTAGACAGAATTTCAGACTAATTGGCAGGAACATAAAAATTTCCCTTCTACTCAGTACTTATAGCCATGTACTTTAAAATATGCTCTCTAATAAGAACAGGAAAGAGACAAATATACAGTAAAAATCAACTTTCTTCACAAGCCAAAAATAAATATATTGGCAGTTCTCCCCACCTCTGTTGCTGTTGTACTAGAAAAGGTTTATTTGAGTTTTTTGTTGTTGTTTGGTGGCTTGGGCTTTTTCACATCCCCTTTTCAATTGGAAAACTCCTTGAGAAATGGAAAATTAATTTTTACTTCAAATCCATCAAGACAACAGAGTTAACAGGGTTATCAGGATGGAGAAGGTTGTGAGTAAGTGAAGGGAAACATAGTAGGCCAATAATAGTTATTTTCCTGAGATGAGTAAGCAAATAATGGGGGGAAAAGAGCACTTCAGCTGCTGCTACATGTTATAAATAATAATGGCTTGACCACCACCCATTCAAAATCATCAAGTTAGGTACACAGCAATTGCCTGGCCCACAGAGCTTAAAGAAAAGTGTGGAAAACAATTGGCTTAAAATCAACTTTGTGCAAAGATGGCAATCAGATGTTTGCTACTCTTGGACCAGGGCAGAGTTACCCACTCTAGGGAAGGGTTTTTCACAGTATGGCTGTATGTAAAAATAGCATATGGCTTGGCTCCCAAGAGTTACTCTTCTTGTTTTGATTTCAATTTTCCTTTAGGATATAAAGAGAGCTTTCAGCGATGGCTAAAGGCTGGATAGAAATTTGCAAGCTCTTGCAGACGGTTGACCTATCTCAGCATAAGCCTGATCACCCTGCCAGTACCTTTGGGATCCTCCTGGCACGCCGTGTAGACAGCAGCTCACTCGTGGTGCTCAGGCTGTCCTCATGGAGGCTGGAGGGGGAGGAGGGAATGCCAAGCTGAGCCAGCAGCAGCATGTCATCGTGGCTATGCCGCTTGGGCAGCCGTGGTAAGCGATGGCTCTTCCTTTCTGACCAGTTCCCGATGCGCAGAGACTGGCTGCTGGGCTTCGAAGGTAGCTGCAGGAACAAGAACAGCTTGAGCTCTTCCCCTCCACAGCAACACTTAGTGCAGAAGCAGCTCTTTGGGAGTGAGCGGTGGCTACACAGGGCCATCATGCCAGGTGGGCCACTGCTCTGTGGGACATGTGCAAAGAGAGGGTTTAAGGTCAAATCAGAGAGACAGGGGTCAATATCCAAGACCTTAAAGCTCAAAGAAACAACAGTACTTTTGGCTTTGGGGCATTACCATGCACCCACATCATATCAACTCTATGAACCTTCAAACCTAACTTGGCCAACATCAGAACACTGAGTAGATGGGCCTGATCCATCTCTTTGACTTGCAGTAATGAAAAATCAAGAGCAATTACACTGAAGTTGCTACTTTGTCCTAGAGCAAGAAAGCAGAAAATCAAGCTTGCTGTATTTCCATGGCATTAAGATGTTTTAAGATCTGCCAATGTGCAGAGGTGCAGTGACAGCTTTGTCCTCCGCTCACAAAGAATTCCCTTTAAAACACAAAACTGTTATCATTTCAGGGAGAAGCAAAAAATCACACTGACAGGATTAAGCACCAAGTAACAGCTATCTAAAAAAAATGGAGCTCTTTTGGAGTAGTCCTGCTCCAAAATCCCCTTTCAAGCAGCTTTGCCCAGCTCTCAGGAAGGTTAACCGAGCAGGCTGGCAAGGTCAGGACCCTGCTCCTCCTCCCAAACACAAGCAGTAAGAAGCTTAACCTACATGTCTAGAAAAAAGTACTATTATGTAAAACAGCTGTCTAATATTCTATTAGCACTATTATGAGCCATAAACCTGCAGTAATAAATGTCCCATTTGTTCTGCTTGGGGGACTAACTTATTACAGGGCCATCCTATCTGGGATTAACCACACGTGTTTCTGTATGTGTGGGGTTTGCATCACAAATACAATGTCATCAATAAAACATTCCTTTTCTATCTGAGGACTTCAAAAACTGAAAAGAACAAATGGGAAAGGAGAAGACATAGTGGGATTCAAAGTGACCATAAGCCAGTGTTCCTGAGGTCTCTGCTTACCACAGGTTAGCATGCCAGGAAAATCTGCAGCAGTCTATACTTTAATGAAAGGAATTCTTTTTGGAGATGATTGTTGAAAGCCTGCTGGCCTTCTGATCTCTTCCATCTTGTTTATCATCATCCATGACTAAAACGTCACGTTGCTAATCCAGCTACGTTGCTATGCTGGAAAAACTGGGTGATAAATCATTGCCAAAGCTGCCATTCTTCAGGAAATTAAGACTTTTCTATTTCTGGCCATTGGAGAATTACCCAGGCCCATAGCTGACCTGCTCTTAGCGTCTCTCTGCTTTATACATCAGCACAATGACAGTGCAATTACAGCAGGACCGACTCCTGGCAGCATTTCAAAAAGAAGCTACCAGGATAAAGATAGCCCTCTTGCAAAGATACCAGCGAGTACTTATTTACTGAGTGACTTTACAGAAGTCATTTTAATCTGTATTTTCTTTGGTCACTCTGTGTAAAACAGAGAACAACAGACAGTATTTTACTATGGACCTATATGGTTCCTACCCTAATGGTACACTCTGTTGGATCCTCCAGATGCTACCCAATTCCTGCTAACACACACAGAGCTCAAAATAATCATTATGCATCATATGTGTCTCAGTACAAGGTTATCTTCGTGGCTGCAGTTTCTGTTTCTCCCTACTCTGCCTGATTACTACTTTCCTCTTGTTTCCTTTTCAGTAGCTTTGCTCAAAATGCTCCTGTTTTCCAAACAATGTGTTAGGTGCATACTAAGAATCCTGTTGATACTTCTTTTGTCTCTTGGACTGTGATGCTCATATGTACACAAAATATGTGAAAGAAGAGAGATTCAGTTTTGTTCTAGGTCTCTTTACAAGATAAAAATGTAAATTGTTGTGACCTTTGGTTCCATGCAAAACAAAGTTATTTTAAAATGCATTTTGAATCTCAGCATTAAGTATGTGATTAAACTTATATTTTCTCCTTATGAACACAACGATCCCATAAACAACAAAGCAACTCAGCATTTCACAGCATTCACAAAAAACAGACTGCTTTGGAAAATTCACCACAAAATGGAAAGTCTGCAGAGTTCCTGGTCTTTTATTTTATGCTGTAAACACAACTTATGCAGCCTGTTCAATGTAGACACTCCGTTTTTTATGATTATTTCATTATTCATTTATTTATTGGGGGTGACATACTTGGCCTCCTCCATTTTACAGTAAAACATGCCACGCTACGTATGTCACATTAGCAAAGTCACAACAGGCCTCATGGAACAATATATGGGCAAGATTAAGCAGCTGAATTTTCCTTCCTGTCCCCACTAAAAGCCAGCAGCAGTGGAGGTAATTCACAAAGAGGTGCAGCCATACAAATCATTTAGGGCCAGATTCAGCTCACAAACAACCAGAGGAAGGATTCTGCTTAATCTCCCCAGGACGTAGCCAGCACAAAGAGCCATGGGTCCCTGCAGCGCGGCGCTGAGAAGCTGAGCTACAGCTGCCAAGAGCGCTCCCAGCAATGATTTATGCACTTGATCACACTCCTTTTCCAGATACCCTTTCTCATTCAGAATGGCTGCTCTTCCTCCTTTACCACGGTTGATTTCCTTGCAACAGATTTAAATAAGCTTCAAGCAGAGGAAGGCCAGCGCCACCACACCGTTACCTGAGGAGGTGATGTGTATTTCCTGTCCTGCGGCGTCCACATCCTGTGCAAAGAATCCAGGGAATTCTCCGAGAGCTGATGGGATTTTCGGCCCGCGTGACGGCCTTTCAGCTCCACATCCTCGTACGGGTTTTCCTTGGGTGACTCGCCTTCACGTTTTTGGTTTTGGTTTGGTTTTTGGGTTTTTTTTAAGAAAAGAAAAACAGACAGGAATGTAAAGTTAAAAAAAAAAAAATCATGTGAACCAAGTGAAAGGCTTTTAGGAAAGCTCCTCGGCTTGCAGCATGACTCATCCCTCTAGCTGCAGCTGGAAGTATTTGGAGGAGAACTTGGCTATGAGCTTGACAAGTTTCTTTGGGGTTTTTTTTACAGTTTTTTTTTTTTTTTTTAAATAAAATGCAAAGATTTCACAAGACGTGCTTCTGAGCTGCCACAGCTGTGGAAAATTTATTGATATATAAAAGCTAAGGCACGTAACTACTTTAAAGTGTATCAGTAGATTTTATAAATCCATAGCAGCCACTCACAGGGTGGAATGAATAGCAAAGAATAACTGTTCTCAACATACCACCCTTACACACAATAAGACAATTTCTATTTGATGCAACCTTCACTTTTCTCCTGAGAGAAGGCAAAGAAAGAATAAACACTCCAGCTCAGAAGTGCCAAGAGAGACAACTGGAAAATGTAAAAGGTGAAGGAAGAAGTTCTGCCCCGACCATACTGCATCCTCAAAGTGTTCTTTAAAACACATCATGCTTTCTAATCAAGCAGATATTCATTTCAACTTATGTAAAATTAATATCTCCCAGAAGGAAACTCATCCTGCCAGTTATATGTAGAGGCTTGAACAGTTAATCACTAAATACAACAAAAATGAAAAATACATCAAAATGCAGACTGCAATCTTTTAATTTTTAGCATCTGAAAACCAGAACCAAAATTGATAGTCTAGATTTAAGTGAGATCCAATATCCTTTGGCAGCCTAAGGACCAGTGGAATAAGCTACCATCTTCTCAAAACTCCTAAACTCACTGAACCTCTCACTGAACTAAGAAACTTGCAGATGAATGATTGCCACCAGTGAAATGAACATTTTGTATCCACCTCACAGACAGTTCATAATCAGCAACTGGTTTAGAACTTCAGGGGTTTTGCACACATAGTCCTTCCAGTTTTCCAAGCATCTTGCACAGAAAATCATCCCTAAAAAAGTGATCTACTCAATTTCAAGACTTGAATTTGCAGAAACTTGAAACATGCAGGGAGTTCAAAGCTTTTGAACCAACTTGCTTTTGGTTTTATATCTAAAGATTACTCTAAAACTCAAGGGTTTAGTACAATATATACTGTAATACAAGCTATTACATATAAGAAGTTAACATTTTACCACATACTGTATCAATTAAGAATTGAGGACAGAAAGCTATAGCATGGCTTATTATTCACACTGTTAGAGAAAATATTAACTGCTTTTACAGAGGTGACAGTTGAGGCATAGGTGTTTTCAATGAGAGCAAGGCCTGGATTAATATCCAGTTTGTTTGACTAGCACTTTTTTGATCTAAACAAAATATTATATTTCCTCACTTTACAAAAGAAAACAAAAGTAGTTTGTGCTTTCTACTTTATTGTTAAGCCTGGAAGCGTGAGACTGCTTGATTCATTAATTATAGTGATAAGAGCTTTTGCTTAGCAAGTTCACATATTCACAATACAAGTAAAAATATAGTTTTGCTTCAGTAGTGCATCATACTAAGATTTCTAGTTAAATATAAGCACAAGAGTAAATGTTTTAGCTTCATTTTAATTAGAAGCCTGAATAACTGCTGCTCTTGAAAAATGTTTGAACTGGCAATCACAGCTTATTATTTCATGCAGAGGGAATCTGATTTTAGAGGCTGCACTATCATAGTCAATCCACATGCCACATGGAAGGAACACCTTCAGGTGCATGGGGTACTTGGAAGAAAGACCTTTTGATTAATGCAATTAACAGGACAAATCTTAAGCAACAAATATTCCTACAAAAATGTAAAGCTACAAATGTTCTGGGAGGATCATGGAATTGATGGATTCCTTCTGCAGGAAGAAAAATAAATAGATGTTGCGCACTAATTCCTTTACTTGTAAACTCTAGAGCTGTAGATATGATAATCATAACAACAATAAATGGTCAACTTTGCAAAATGCTGCTGCTCACCCACAACTAATTGGACTGTACTAGCATAATAAAATTTCTTGTAAGCCCAAGTCAAGTATAGGTCAAGCAAGCATTTCAGAATGGATTAACAGATTTCAAAATACCCAGCTGCATTAGACAGTGCTTAAACATATGCTTCGTTGTGAAAGCAAATGTTATTACATTAGTCTGCACAGTATTCAAACTCCTGAGAAGAAACAAGCTCATCAGCTGAAAAGAAACTTTTTTCTAAAAGTAAAGCATTTAAAAGTTTTAGGGTGATTCTCTTACCAAGACACAATGTAAAACACAATTTCTTGAATCCAGTTAAACTCAACATTACTAATGTTGACCTGAAATATTAAGTATAGAAACAGACCCAGAGAAGTCTTGGATGAGAAAAGAGGGAGGAGCGAGGAACCATGAGCAGAGGCTGCTTTTCTGACTCAAATTCTCTACCAAAAGAAAACTCAGGCCAAATTCCTCTTCAGTGTAATGTGGAGGTCAGTGGAGACACCACAGGGATTTTAACCCTTTCCCTAGAGCTGTGAGAGTTTCTTCAGATAACTGGCTTGCTCTTCAAGAACATTTTTTTCTCACTTGCATAAAAATCAAATTATTTCAGGTTTTTTTTTTCTTTTCCATTTTGAAATTATGCCTTGAGATCAAATATGCCTTTTTTTTTTTTTTTTAAGAATAAACTTCCCCATCAAATCTCTCGTAGTGAAATAGTCTGATAAATCTGAAACCACCTGGTTTTGCTGATTTGGCATTTGAACCCAGTATTTGGTTCAGTCAGTAAACTAAAAGACAATTTACTTGTCTAGGTCTTCAGTAATTTTTAAACCTTCAACAACCACCATTTTTCAGTATATATGCTCTCCCTAGTGCATGAGACCAACAGGAGCAAAAAGAGCACTAGGCAGCCTAGACAGACAGGTTTCTGGGTGCCAAGAGTAGGAAGGACAAGCGACAAGAAACCCAAGATGACCAGCAAGGTAGAAAGAGGAGTGAGGGTGCCCTGAACTGCCTTAGAGCAGCATTTAACCCTATCACCCTGCACTGGGGCTCCCTTCCACAGGAGAAAGACTTGGGAACTGACGGCCACCAGCAGATGTAGGTCCCACACCAGAGTGAGGCTCTGGAGAAGGGCTGCAGTGGTGGCTGCTACTGTTACTGCAGCATGAAAATGAGGAAAGCTTCCAAATAGCTGGGCTGGCTCAGAGGTTTGCAGCTTTGATCTCTGCATTTCTCCTCAACACCATGATTTTTCTAGTCCCAAGATCCCGGCAAGGAATGTTCACAATTTGCAAGCTGCAGTGCTTTTGCATTCTTTTGTATTTGCTGCAAAAGGAAAACACATTTACAGTGAAAGAGCAAGGAAACGTCCTTGTTCCTTCCATATGGATGTCTCTATTGGAAGCCAAAAAACATTATGCAGTATAGAGGCCAGGCTTATCTTAGTGAGGCTGATCCAACTGCCACACAAGACAACAGCAGACTATCACTGTCTTCAAAGGAAGCTGAATCAGACCCCCAGAATGCCTATGGTCACATGAAATAGTAAGCCTTTGGCAAATACTGTCTCTAATCACCAACCCTGCTTCCAGATCAGTTCCTGTTATAAGTTTGGGGCTTTTTTCCAAGTTTCCCATTCTCTTGAATGCTGCGTTAACACAGGACATTTATCTACACAACATTAATCTTCAGAAGATCCTACAGATATTTTAATGATTGGTCCATAGAGGAAAGAAAAAAAAAAAAAGATAAAATAACCAGTGATCTTGAGAAGAATCCCAAGGAATGCAGTGTCTTGAGCTGAAGCATCAATGAGTTTCCTCCAGCGATTACAGTTCCTCATTCTATGATGCTCTGTAAGTCAGCCCCACCAAGTCCTGAGTTTCTCTGCTCAGCCTCTCACACGTGGCAAATGGGAAGCAGAAGCAGACTCAGCAAGCCTGGCTCTTGCTGAGAAAGGAGGGAAAAGTAAGGGGGGGGGGGGGGGGGGGGAGAACACAGGCAGAAACTTATCTATAAATGGCAAAAAGCAGGCAAATGCATCATTTCTTTCTAGATGAGAGAAATAATTAGCAGAGGAATGAAGTCATTCACCGAGTGCTGATTATTACTCCTGTCTTTTGCACTGCTGGGAAGTGAGAAGAATCGAACAGCAGGTATAGAGTAAGGGGAAGGGCTCATCAACTTGTGTTAATGGAGGTGCCTAAATTAGGAGCCAATGTTTGCGGAGGAAACATTGTGTCCAGGGGGTGATGGTGAGTGTCCCAGCTAGGAGTCTGCTGCCTTTGCTGCTGGCTATGTAGAAAGCCCAGGCCCCTGAGCTGTACGGCTGAGTTAGAGTATGCACCTCACAGACGACAAAGTGTGTATTTCCTGCATGCTAGAGCATGTGCACAAAATATAGGGCAACTAATGTATTTTACATTATCATTTACATAATAAACTGGGAGATGAAAGCTTCAGTTGCCATTCCAGAAGAGACTTGGGAAAAAGCAGCACATACCTCTAGAGGCAAGGAACTGGAAACAGTGGCAATAGATAGGCAGGAAGAGGCTCAGATAGGCAAAATCAGGACTGAGTAACAGACAAGTAGAAATACCCAAGTGAGCAGTCTGTGAGAACCTCTGATGGTTGTGGCATCTCTCCACTAAACCTTTTGCAGTGTTTCTCTAACAATAGACACAGGTATAACATCAACTCCTTTCCACACATAATCCCTCTGATGGCGTCTGCAAATCCTTGAACCACCTTTTTTGGCCCATGCCCACAATCTCTGTTCAGTTGTAGATAGAGTCCAATTCATCCAGCTCACACACGATCTTCCTTTGCAGAAAATTAAGATAAAACACAACAGGACAAGGAAGAAGCAAACAAAGAAGGGTGGTTGGGGAATTCTGCTTTTGCTGCCACTGAAGAGAAAGCAATGTGAATGAAACTCGGAGTGCAAGCACTGCATGAGGGAACAGCACAGGACTCATGTGCTCTGCAGACTTACAGCTCCCCAGCATCTCTGGGCACTGAAGTCCAAAGAACTGCTCAGTGGTGAGAATCCAGGTGTGTTCTGCTTATGTATTACTCATTCATTTTATTCATAAAATTACGCAAACACTGATTCATGTTGGCAGTGCTGGAGGAAAACTCGGGCACTGGGATGTTTATGAGCGTGTTCAGATCAAATGGACAAAAACCACAAAATCTCCACACTCTCATAAAGTATCTGAGCTTGGATCTTTAGTACATAGATGATCACTTTCAACATCAGAGAAGCTGCAACTGTGCATCTCAGCTGAGGTGTTTACCCCATGAAACTGTAGAAAGAGAACTGTTTCAATATCAAATTACAGCTAAGACACGCTATAGCTGCTTTGAAAAGCTCTTGCTGAACTAAGTTACAGACCATGACTTGCTTATAATCCTAACATCCAGTGTATCATCTCAGTACCATGTTCTCAGAAAAGCAGTAGAGCATCTGCAACATGCAGAGTGACGTCTGAACTGTGATCGGCCTTTTAGCTTTGGTCCATGGAGTTTGGAGGCAGCAGCCTGTGCTTTCAGAACTTTTCTGGTTTTGCTTCGCCTTGCAATAAGTAGAAGAAACACTGCGGGTGCTTTCAGCTCCCTGTTATCTCTGCAGGGACTGCAAGAGTTTAGAATTGCAATCATAACGAAGCATTAGATGGAGAAGAATTAGCATGACTGATAAATGAGTAAGAAATTTAACACTCACTCCAAAATCATATGCATGAAGACATCTGATGAGCAACTGTTAGCACATGACATCAGCATGCCTAAACTGCTTGCACTTCACAGAGGTTTAACCCTGCTGACTTCAATACAATCTCTGAATCTAAACTAGGATTTAGGAGAGCAGCCTCATAGTCATTTTACTCTGCTTGACTGACCTGCAGCACTGACCAGAAAACCAGGCATTAAAGCTGACAGAGACTGTCAAAAGAAGCTGTAGTAGACAGTATAGCTGTGAGACAGAATCCACAGAGAAAAATGAAGATCTAAATAAAGCATGAGATTATTATTTAAAAAACCTGAAATCCACATATCCCAATGCAACAAGAAAGCAGCAGGCTGATCATCAATAGGATCAGACAGCTAGAGCATTTGGCCTTTCTTTGCCCATATGGATACTGTTTGATTTAATGTGCTCTGGATGCCATTACCCTACAGTGTCTATTATTAAAATTGCCACTATCACACTTCCCAAAAACTCACATGTTTTTTAGACTGAGAGAGGCAGACTGGGGGCATGGAAGAAAACAGGAACATACAGTTCCTTGATCACTGCCTGTACCATCATTTTGTATCAATCCTAGTTCTGTCTTGGAGTAACAACTATCCAGAGACCGCCTGGTAAGGGTCTGAATAAGAACTCAAAATGTTTTCAAAGCAGCAACTAGCACAGCACTGCTGGCAGAAGTGCAGTCTCTTCAGGTCTGCTTCAGCTTTGCAGCAGCTCAGCAATTCCAGTTTCTCCCAGACCTGAACAATCCTTTTGATGCGAGATGATAATATGACAGACACTAACGTGACACAAAGGCATGACAGGTGATAGCATGGCATGTAATGATGGAATTTTACTGGAAAGATCAGCTTGCTGTCTTTTTAACCTTTTTCCACATTTACTGGAAGAACTTTGCAAATGTTCTAATTTGAAAGCAATGTCAAGCTGGAACATCTTCCAACTGGACCTCAGTCATCATTTCTGCAGCTCTTGGCACACAGAGTGGAGGATTCAGTAAAACAGCTAAATCATCCCAGTTGTTACATGACATGCACTATGTCCAACTTACATCAGAATTCAAAACTAATTGGTTTAGGAGAGATGAGGTGCCTTACCAGGAGGGATAAAGGGAATGGCATGCTGTTCTGAACTCCACAGGGAAGGTTAAGCCACCAACATTCCTTACACACTGAGGATCTTGCTTGTAGGTCCACACCTGCCTATATTAACTGCTCAGGCACCCACCTGGGTTAGGCTGCCCTGACACTACACTTGCTGATTTGAGACATATTGCTCCTGCTCTTATGAGTTCTGACATATTGGGAAATAGCTCAGAGACTTCAGATTCATCTGTTCTCATCTCTCTGGAAGAGACTGTACTTGCCCAAGTACAAGTAAAACAACAACAACCTGGCCCTCACTAATTTCAAGGAGAGATGGATACACAAAAAGAAGAATAATTTGCTTCCTGACTGATTATCTGAAACTTGTATACAAGACTTAAGTGGATATGATTTTACTTTAAACAAAAAGAAAAAAAAGGCCAAAAAAAAGCGCAAAGCAATAACCAAAAAAAACTTTTCTAGGCCTGATACCAATCTGACAGATTTGGGGCTTTACAATGATTTATTTTTCACTCAACTCTCTGATCGCAAAGAAGGCCCATGCAGACTTAGAACTAATTGTCCTGTCATAGTGCAGCAGTAATCAAGCTGATTCTCCCTAAACTGAACTGAGATACTTCAGAGGAAAACAGCTAAGCAATTGTATATAACTACACTATTTGACTTTTCCATCACCTTGGGTATCAGCTGTAACCAGGTTCAATTATATACTGCCAGAAGCACTGGGACTAAGTTGCTATCATCAGTCTAACTCCTCCTAAGATGCAAAAAAATGTTTGTCAAGAGAAGTATCCAGCTACTGAAAGGGCTCAAAATGTCCTAAATGTGACACTGAACAGGTCCAGAGAACAGAAGGATGCATGAGAAACCCTCCCCAGGAGGGTCAGCTACCCCTGGGACCATGGATTACAAGATGCTCCCAACAGGAGTCTCCCAGCAAGATCCAATTTGGAAATTCATTTTGCTTTTAGAGAAAGCACTGCAACATTTATTGAAGCATTGCTTTACTTTCTAGAGTGCTTCAGCTCTAGCTGTCAAAGCAGACACAGTAGCTGTCAGCAGCTGCTTCTCCTTCAACTGTGTCAGTTCTGCTGTTTGCCTCCTTTTCCCATTTTTTCCCCTCGGACAGATTTCCCACACAATTTAACTATCACCTTTATTTAAAGCCAATCTGAAACAATCTGATTCTGCTGACCGAGAGCTTGACAGACTCCAGAATCGCATTCTGACTGGCTTCATCAACATAGATACAACCAGAGAAGGGCCCAAACCCAAGCTTTGTCTCTGAGCATTTATTTCTGAGCTGGAAAGTCTGTATCCCCATCAAGGATATGTGAGTGACTCTAGTATCCTCAATGGACCATGGAAAAACTGCCATGTGGAGATAGAGAGAAATTAGAAGATGGAACTGAGTCCCAAGGCAAGCTTTTAAGCTAGCCTGTACCACCACAGACAATATCAAAACCCCAGATCCAAAGGCCTGTACTCTTTTAGAATCAGAATTCAACTGCAGAATCTCAGCTTTAAAATAAAAATATTTCAACTTTTAACTTTGTATAACAACTGTGGCATTGCCTGGAGGAAAGATTTTTTCACGAGAATTTGTGCCAGTTGCCTGAACTTTTGACTATGCCCTAAGCTAGATTATCTGTCCCTCTTTAATAGCCAATCCAGCTGTCCAAGTTCACATTCCAGCTGCTGGAGTCTCCTCGAGAAGAGCATTTCTTCAGCCAGTGGGTATTTGATGGACTCATCTTCCAGAGGATAACCTAAAGTGTAATTTGAAAAAGCACCTGCATTTAATGAACAAGGGAGCCCCACACTGCTGATTCTATCAACCCCAAGGTTAAAGGAGGGGTACATTTTTGGCACAAATACCTATCATGACTTTGGCATGCTTCCTAACGTCTGGCAGAGACCAGGCCTGGCTATACATAACTGGCATATGCTGGTGTCCCACACTTTGTGTCCCTAGGGATTCTGCTGCTAGGGAAACGCCAAAACTCCCCCCGAGTAGTAGCAGGCACTTACGTTCCTCCTCACAAGAATCTGAGGGAAAGGACTAAACCAAAAGACTATTTCAGCCCTGGAGCAGATCTGGCAGATCTATGCACTGGGAAAAGGACTAGCAGAAGCCTGTCAGCCAACACAGAGGAAGGACTAATGTCACCCCACACTGCTGGGCACATGCCGATGCACGTGGCCAAGCCGTACAGAGCATGGGTTTGTCTGCTGCAACCCAGCATGGTGAGTGCTCAAAAGAGCTCTGGCCACAAAGTCAAGCCAGTCTTGTCTCAAAGAAAAGCACAGCCTAATCCCAGCTGGGAACTCTAAAAGAGGCTAATTCATTAGTGTTGTCTTTCATGTTAATTAACAGAGTTCTAAGAGTGCTTTGGACCATTGCAATTTACTATGCAGGCAGCAGTCTCGCACGTGAGCCACTCAGACAAAATGGGAACCTTACGAGGGCAAGACCTCTCTACACTAATACATGTAGCTGAAATAAACACATTTTTATACAAACTGCTGCTCTTCTTGCACCAGTGAGATACTAAAACCATTAGAAGATGAGTAGCCTGATACTCATACACCTGGGCTCTGTAGTCATAGTCCACTTATGACTTCAAAATTGGCAGAGAAGCAAGAAACCCTCTTAGTCACAGATCTTCAGGGAGGAAAAGCATTTTAATCACTTTCATTCTTCTTGGGGAAAAAAATGTGTTTTAAATGACAGCCAGGCAGCTATAAGAGCAAATGGCTCTTGCTTGAACAGGGCAGATGGAGTTGTGCAACATCACGTTAAACATTCTCAATCTATGATACAATATGCAGAACCTAGCTGAGCAATGCGTCTCCTACACATCTACGTAGTGTTCTCTTAGTGGAAATCTCCATCTATTCTAGTGTGTCCAGCACTCTGAGGAGTTACAGAGTAAGAAGTCTTGTCAAAGATTTCTTCCACTATATTTAATTTCTGAATTGTGAATGCAATATCTTATACAAACACAAACTATAATTTACATGGTTTTATTAGATGTTCTCACGTTAAACTTAACATTGTGCCCTTAGCCTTGCCTTCACTTTATGCACTGAGCTTTTTGGGGTGATGATAACAAGTGCTTTCTTCTAGATGTCAGGCGAAAAATGCCTCAGAGACACCAGAGGTTAAATATCAATATTCAACTCAGCTGCATTTAGGGGAACAGACTGGAAAACTGAAACCGTATGGTACAGATGACAGGAAATACTGTTGTCCACAAACACAGCAGAAGCAACTGTCTCAGACATCCCCTAATACTATGATAGTTTCTTGAATTCTCACAAAGCCAAGCATGGTTTCCCCAACTGGATTCATAAAGCCGCATCAATTTTGGTCTGATTAAAGACTCATTCAAAACCACAAGAAGCAAAACAATGTTAAGTTTACTATGATTGCCACATTCCTGCCAATGCTAGTACAGAAGATGAATGAAGTCCACATGGTTCCTTGCACATGGAATACAGCTCTGATTAATATTAGGAATGTACAGCCCTTTATACAACTGCTTCTTGATTAATGCAGAATGGACCATTATGATCCAATCCAATATCTGCCTTGAACTTAAATGCAGATATTTCATCTATCAAAGTGTACAAAAATATTACAGAATTAAACAAAGCGTCTGGTTCATTATGTCACTGGATTTCAAAGCACAATCATTTTTTGGTTTAATGTACATTAAAACTTTTTTTTTTTTTTTTTAGTCAGCTCTCAAAATAACATAAACAGGCCATAGCAGCTCATCAGCCTCCTGGTCATTAAAGAAGGAAGCAGCATAAGGGCACCAGGAGAATGACAAAGGTTTAGTGTGCATGTGCATCAGATGATGAGGTCATGTAGTAACCTCAAAACCAATGACCCTTATCCTAGCACTTATGTGTTTAGAAGCTGTATTTTGACCGTTGCAGTAGTCAGGGTGAGAGCACCCAGTGCCCCAACACAGAATCTTGTAGATATCTAACATTCAATATGCTTTTTAGAAGATAACCTGTGATAGGTAATTCACAACTTATCCACAGCTCTTCCCTGCTTTCCAGTGACAGAGAAATGTCCTGGTGACTCGGCTGCGGGACGCAGTGACAGACAGGAGAGCTGGGCTGCTGTCCCAGGGTCCTCAGCAAGCTGCAGGAATGGCTTGACAGGAACCTTGGAAAGTTAGGAAAGACGAATATGGACCCACATGTAGGTCAGAATAACCCTGTGACAGTACATGCCAGGGCTGACTGGCTAGGGAGCAACCCTGCAAAAAAAGCTCTTGGGGTCTCAGTGGGCAACGAACTGAACACAAGGCAGCAATGTGTGCCTGTGGCAAGGAAGGTCAACCACACCCTGGCCTGCATTAGCAAGAGTAGGGCCAACAAGTCATGGGAAGTAGTAATTCCCCTTTATTTGGCTCTTGCAAGGCTGAATCTGGAGTAATCACAGTACCAGAGAGACATCAACAGACTGGAGATAGTCTACAGCAAGGCTACTAAGATGGTTGGGTGCTGGAGCATACAACATAAGAAAAGGCTGAGGGAACTGGGACTGTTTAGTCTAGAGAATTCTGGGGCAGGGGACCTAACTGCTGTCTTCCACTGTCTAGAAGGGGTTATGGAAAAGATAGAGCCAGACACTTCTTGGAGGTACACGGTGAAAGGATGGAAGACAATGGTCACAAATAGCAACAAGGAGAATTCTGACTGGATGGAAAGAAAAATTCCTTCACAGTGATATCAAGAAAAAATTCTTCACAGTGGAGGTTAAGCAGTGAAGCAGGCTGCACAGAGAGGCAGTGGTACCACCCTCTTAAGATATTTTGGAAATTCAACCAGACATAGCCCTGAGCAACCTGGTCTAACTTTGAAACTAGCCCTGCTCTGAGCAGAGGTTGAACCAGCTGACTCCAAAGTCCCTTCCAACCTGGGTTGTTTTGTTTTGTTTTGTTTTTCATTATTCTGTCTTACAGTAGACCGATTAGAGCATTTTTCAAGATTTACAGACCTTTTTCCTTGTTCTAACACTTACTTGCATTATAAATTTTAATTCTACAGGGGGTAGAGTGGGAGGGAGCTTATTACTACAGTGACAATGTTTTAACTACCTACAGGCTTTTAGGGAGGCAGAAGATTCAACCAGGTATAGACAAAAAACCCACCACTGCCTTTAGGGCAAGTGTTTGCAAAGAAAATTCAAAGCAGCAGTGACTGAGTCCTTTATGGCTTTGAGCAGATGTAAATCTATAAAATAAACTCACTCTTACAGACACCTGGTCTGCATGAGCACAAAAGTGCTACTTAGAAACTGGGGTCTAGCAATACTGGCATAAATTATGCAGATGTGACACACAAAACTATGATAGTTTCTTTAAAAGCTGAAGATCAAACCACTTTAGCTTGTCTTTAATCACACTTGACAGTTTATAAGAATTATACCGATTTGGTATTCCCCCCACACTCCCTGTATTGAATGAAGTGCTTTGGAAAGAGGTTGTTAAAAAGCAGTACAAAACAATGAAGTTCTGTGTTTGTCCACAGATCTGAAATTTTGCATTCTCTTCCCACTGCCCTGCCAAAATGCCCAAATTATAATCTGCAGGGAGCTGGTTTATAGTTCCCATGAGCTGGGAGAGCCCATTATGATTTTGGTTTACTGAACTAAAGATTTCTTCTCATTTGAAGAAAGCTTCTTAACAGTTCTGCACATTTTATTTTTATACTTAACAAACCAGAGCAAGGAAAAGAAGCATTACCACCTAACATCTGGCAGCACATTGACAGGTCCTGAGCAAAGATAAACACTGTAATTAATGCACAATACATTTTCAAGCTTGAATTGCATAGTGGTCTGACTGTTCATGGAGAAGACTGATGATCTAATAAGGAGGCTCTCCACAGAAAAAAACTTTTTAGTATCTACATAAGCTCTCATTTTTATTAACAGACACTGAACAGCAGCATTTTTTGTGTGTTCTGAAAGCATTTTTTTACTGGCATAGAGGGAAAGTACAGCTGAAAATGGAAAGAGTAAATTCCTGTTTTCACTGAGGCTGACAAGCCAGAGACAGAATTTGGGTATAAGGACAAAGAGTCTTCAAGCTGCAATTTGTGGCCACTGTTCCTTGCTGTATCAACTGATATGACCAAGAAGAGTCTTGTTCTGTCATCTCTGTTTGCCCTTCAGACATTTGTAAGCAGTATTAGAGTGACTCTGGCCCTGTTTTTACCAGACTAAACAAGCCGAGCTTGTCAGTGTCTCTTCAGAGGACATGTGCTCTAGGGCCCCTGACTGTCTTGGTAGCCTTCCAGTTTTCAATAGATAAATTCATTGTCCAAACGAAAATGAAGTGCCCTTTGTATCTACTGTAATAATATAACACTGAAAGAGTTAAAAACAGTGCAGATATTCATCACTTGTGTGGAAAATCTGTGCTCTGAAGGGCCGCCCAATTTTCGGTAATTATAACAACTTTTTTGATGTGAGAAGAATGCATGCATACGCCATACATTTCCTTCTAAGACCAAAAGAAACATGTTTTTCTTGTGAAGCTTAATCAAAACAGTGTTTTTGTTGCGCATTCCTAATGGCTCTATAGCTGAAGGAAAATAATTTTTCTTTAGCCAGCAACTGGGACTGAGGGGAGACCAGGAACGGTGCTACAAAAAGCTGCCTTGGGGCAGTCCACACAGGAGTCCTGAAAAGCTCAGGCTGAACACACAAGGCCTGTGAGGTTAATCTTGCCATTGGATAGTTCTGTAAACATTCTCTCAAGTTCAGTTCTTTACATTTTTACACCACTCAAGGCTTCAGGGCAAGACCTTAATAAAAAGAATGGTTTGGTTCTTGAAAAGCATGGCAAAAAGCTGACTAGTTCGTTTCCAATACCACTCGAAGTCCCAAGGAATCAAGACCTCCTGCATGAAAACTGAGAGCTTTACTCTCCATTTAATCTCTCTTTACTGACAGCACAGAATGTTCCTGCACAGGGCATGTGTTCAACAATATATGGTCTGACCACAAGTGCTGAACAACCCTGTTCACTACACTGTGCTGTACTGAACTACCCTACACTGTGAGCCTGTGTACTGCAGCAGCTTCTTACCTACGATGTCTTCATAGGCGTTTTCTTCTAAAGTGCTCTTGGATCCAAATTTATGCTGGCTCTCAGTCCCATTTTCAGTTGGGGAGGGAGGGTACAGGGACTGCAGACTTGATGCATCCTCAAACTCAAAGGATTTTCTAAAGTTTAAAACAGTAAGTAATTAGTGATTAGAATGCAAAATGACTTAAACAGTTAGTTGAGCATTTTTTACTAAGAAATATATATAAAACAACAACAATAAAATTACACATGGTGCTTTAAAGACTAACTTTTAAAGGACATCAAGTCCTGTACTCAGACCATTTATTAGTAGAGCAATCTGTGACACTTTTATGAGGTTGGAAGTATTGTTATCCCCATTATGCAGACAGAAAGAAAATACCAAGAAAGTATGTGATATTTTTCAAGGGTTACAGAGCAAATTAGCAGCACAGTCCCCAGATTAGAAATTACTTTGCTCTTGCCAGGGGCCCCGGAAACATGTGGCTATCTCTCCTCAAGAAAAAGACGTTTCTCTGGAAAGCGTTCCTCCACTGGTTGCTCTGGGAGACATAGCCCTTAGTTTGAAAACACTCACATGTCTTGAACCTCCAGATATGTTCCCACATAAAGGTCAGTGTACAAATGCCAAAGGCAGACTCGTGTGAAAGTCAGCCATTTCCCTTGCGCACCCCACGTCAAGCACTGGCAGCAAAGGACAAAGCATGGAGGAAACTGAGGCTCTCTGGAGTAGGTGACAACCCAGGCTGGCAGCTGGGGCCTGAAGGTTCAGGCTTTCTAGCAGGAAGGTGAGGGGCACCTGGGACAGATTAACCCACACAATTGTCTCCTACCTAGGCACTTGAAGGAGAGGCAATTCACCGCCTCTCACCCACACCTGTCCCAGTGCTGCCCAGCAGATCCAGGTGAGGAGGAGCCCAAGCCCTCCCCACTCTCCAGTTTGCCCAGCACTTGGTCTCTGAGGCAACACCTACAGTGAAGTTGGGAGGTGCATGGTTTGCATTGCCAGCTGTGTGAAATGGTATGAAAATTTGGCTCAGAAGTGTAAGTCCCAGGGTGCTGTAAGACCTGCAGAGGCTGTGCTGATGCCTGTGCTTCATTCTTTGATACCCACATTAGATTAGCACTAAATCATCCTGCCATCAACCTCCTCTCCTCTTCTCCCCAGCTGGAGTGAAACACACTGACAGTACACCCTTATGGCAGTGGCTGAGTCTCATGAGACACTTCAGCCTGTTAACTGGCTCAAGAGGATCCATACAGGCAACACAGTGACTATTGCACAGACACTGCATTTGACAAGAGCGTTTCCTATTTGTCTGCTGGGGCAGACTCACAGGCCTGGGCCAGGCTCAGGAGCCCCCCTTTTCTCTCCTTTCTGAATAGTCAGGTCCCTGTTATGCACATCAGGATAGCAGCAGAAACAAGCTGTGCATTTCAGATCCAGACACCTACTCCTCCACACCTACTGGCAGCTATAAAAGATGCTGAAGCACTGAAAACATCACTGTGTATGAAATCAGACTTTCTAAAGCAGTTAAATACCCAACTCTCACAGATTTCAAGGAAGTGCTATGATGCAGTGACACTGCATAGGACTATGGGAATGGTTGTGTGGACAAGCACTCAGCTGTGGTCCATGTGTCCTCAGCCTGTGCTGTTGCTGTGCCAGAGGATCTCCAATCAACAGGGAATGACCAGCTCACACTGATCTACAGTGTAGAAGCTACCGTGGACACCAGGTCCATGAACACAGACTGGCTCTATGCTAGAAGGCAAGTATGAGAGACTTGCTCCATTTTATTATAATGTTGAATTAGCCACCACAAAGACAGAAGAATAAATATCCACAGTCCATTCTCATGACATTCCAGTGGGTGCAAACCACACGTATGTTCAATCCTGAACACAGAGCTACAAGCTGTAGACATAATTAATTGTGTCTGTTCTCAAAAAGAGAACAGTTTAGAAACTGAGATTTCAATAACTAATTAACAAAACACTGTCATTCTTGAATGACTGGTATGGTCTCAAGTGCTTTGTAAATACAAGAATTCTTCTTACTGTAACTAAGGGAAGGACAGTAGCAAAGACAATAAAGTTAAGATTTTATAAAGGATTTCCACCCAGCCAGCAAACCTGTGATTTCAGAAAGTTGATTTAAACTTACTTAGATCATCATTAATTAGAGCTAAGTCCAGAGAAATCACTAAATTACAGGAGGGCAAAGCTGTAACAGGCAAATGGAAAACTACCCTGTGCAATGTCAAACTGAGTTGCAAAAATCATCAGGTACACAAGACATCACTGTAAATCCTACACCTTATACTCCACTAATCACAACTTAAATTGATACATATTGCTTTTTTTTTTTTTTTTTGGGGGGGGGGGCTCATACCTACTAGCCCCACCCAGGACTGGGGCTCCATTGCTGAACCATGCTGCTGTCTAACTCTGCTGTGACAGGGGACTGAACCTGCAGAACAGCAGGTGCAAGCATGAGTTGTACCTCTTCTTGAAAGAGGTTTCAAAACTTCATCTCACAAACTCATTTTACCAAAGTACTGTGGTTCTCAGATGACTTGTATGTCTCACACTCAGTGTGAGCGTGCACGCTGAGACTGACTTTGATCACACAGGTCACACAGTGATTCTGTGCAAGAGCAATCTCCTGTTGTTCATTCCTCGCCACCACCCAGCACACAGACCATTTTACCACTTGCCCCTTAATTTTCCAATACAGGCTATCAGTTACAGCAGAACATGCAAAAATTATTGTTTGAGTTCTGCACAGTGGAAGTGCTGAACAAAATGAGGTCAGCTTTATTTCACAAATTCTTGTTAAAATATAGATTTAATTCCTCTGAGATTACTGCCAGAACTCAAAGATAAGCACTGCTAATCAGAGCTTGGCTTTCCACATTTCCACTCCCCCACACACCTTTCTCAGAGAAACAACACACATCAGCAGAGCTGTTTGATCCATTTCAGAAGCAGGTGTCTCTTGAAAGTAAAGTTTTAACAGAATCTGAAGGCTCCTCTTCTTTTCCTGCCTCAGTGTACTTCAGGTCAGGTTGTGCTGACATAAACTTCCAATTAATTGAGCCAACGTCAAGCACCAGATACTGAATTGATAGTGTGCATTCAAGGTGCTGTTTAGCAGTTATGTGCAAAGCTCATCACTAAAGACCAGGAGTGTGTGTGTATCATACGTGTGCACAGACAGGTGAACTTGTTAAAAGTGCTTTACTTTGAATGCTTAACAGCTATGCCTACAATTTTCTAAGCAGTGAGCAGAATGAGTTGTATCATTTCCAAAAAGTCAAGAGGAATCATGTAGTAAAACAAGCCAAGCTCCAAAGACTGCTGGGGAAACATAGCTGTATACTCTGCTTATCATTAAATCAGGAAGGATATAAAGGCCTTTCTTTGCTAAAACATATTTCTCTCAGCCTTAATTGTCTACAGCTCTTGTTAGTAACTTAGGACAACATTTCTAAGCATTGAATGAAATAAAATCATCAACGTTGCATAAAACTGGCATAACTGCTGTGGTAACAAGCTTTGGAAACACAAACCCTCTGCAGGTATGTTTTGCAGTGAACAGGCAGATAGGACTATGACAGATGACCTATGGTCGCCCTAAAAAAGGATAATGAAATTGTGCTCCTTCAAAAATCTCAAGTAAGGCCTTATGTGCCAAAATAAGCAAGATAACCTCTAGCACACATGCCCTAGAGCCTTTTCCAGGGATTGAGGAATGCAGTTTGGAGAACTCCTTAACTGTAGCCATGTAAAGGTATTGTACCAGTGCATCCCATCAGCGCAGTCCAGAGGAAAAAGTATTTGTCTTGCACACAATTCCTAGCATTTCTCAGGTCAAAAGTATTGCATTAGATGGAGAATATAAATACTTTTACTAAAAAAATACAGTGCATTTATTTATCTGAAGATTTAGCACAAGACATTTCCTTGAATTTTACCTATTCTGGGATTTTCTGTGAAAGCGGGACTCTTTCTTCTGCCTTCTGGTCACAGGGGGTGCAGGGGTGGATGGGAGGGGAGGAGGAGCAGCAGGTGTAGGAGATGGAGGTAGGCCATTGCTTGGTTTACTTTTGTGGTTTTTATCTGCTTCATATTCAAAGGTGCGTTTGGGCTTGGGGACGGGATTCACCGCAGTGTTAGCTGGGCTTTCAAGGGGCAGCTTAGGGCCAGCCGAGTTTGCAGTAACTCCCTGCTTTGTCTTACTGCTTTTCTCAGCCTCAGTAGGTGTTTCTGGTTCACTCCCCAAAATAACACTCCCTCCTTTGCTCTCAGCTAGGGTTTCACTCAGCCCCTCCACAGTACTCAAATTCACAGACTTTTTCCTCCCTTTGTCAACACTGTAACAGCTACTTGGTAGCTGGGGGAGGCCTCTGCCAGGCTGCTCTTTCAGTGCCTGCTCGATCTTCTGTATTCTGTTGAGCACAGCAGAGGACTCTTTCCTCACAGTGCCCTTGAGGAAAGCAGCAGCAGGAGGCTCGCTCCTGCCTAGTCGCCTTTCAAACCGATGGCAGGAATCCCTGTCCAGCAGTTCCTCCTCCTCCGTTTCCGGGTAAGAGCACTCGGAAAACGTTCGGCTCATTCTTCTGAGCCCTTTGAAATCGAACGTCTTCTCGCTGCAGGGAGAGGTGAGCACGCTGGGGCAGCTCTCACTGCCCGACCTCTCCCCAGCATCCCTCTTGTCCACACATGCACTCATCCTGGGGGACAGCTCCCGGCGGCACTCCCATTCTGTGATCTTCTGCCTGATGTCCAGCGCCTGGGAGCGGACGCTCGCCCGGCTGAGGGAGAGGTTCCTCAAGTTGGTGGCAGTACCCAAGGACAGAGTGCTCCGGGTGAGCAGATGGCTCCCTATCGTGTCCCCATCTTGAGCTTCCTTTTGACTCTCCTTTTGGTCCTCAGCCTTGAACACAGACAGCCTTTTATCCAGAGCACCCACACTGATGGCTTTGAGCGGGTGGCTTGGTGAGTCAGTGTCCGACGGGCTCGTGGAGGTGCTTTGCAGCGTAGACGTGCGGCTGCTCCAGTCCTTGAGGCGCAGTCTGGAGTTAGATACTTTGGTGAGTCGAGTAGAGTGGCAAGAGTCCTCACTGTCACTGAGAGGGTAGGCTGGGCTTCTTCGCGGGGACAAAAGAGGCGGCGGAGAGACTGACTGACACCTAGAAGCAGAAAGAAATAAAAAATCAAGTCCTTGGGGAAACTAGAGTTATTTGCCAAATTCTTCTGGCTGCAGGTAAAGCAGAGGATGTCTGCACTGCCCCCAAGCATCCCTAAGACACTAAATACCATTCAGCCAGAGAGTCAAGGGCAGGGGGCAGCAACAATTAATGATGTTGGTGATGGGCTGATGAGCAAGGCATTCAGCATGTCCAAAAACAGTTTTCTCACCACTATTTGACCCCCAGCTTTTCCAAGTTTCCTGAGTTTAAAGACAGCCGAGATTCCCATAGCAAACCACGGCCTTGAATGCACCTACCACCTCCAACAGAATAGCTGGCCTCCCAGATTAAAGGTACCCTCTGCAGGAAAAGGGGATTGTCAGGGAGCAGATTCTCACTGCAGCAAAAATGGGAGACTGACCAACAAGAAGCACAGTTTACTCACTGGTTGCAGTGAGCAAACCAATTTAAAATGCTGACAGTGTTTCATTCGTAACACCTAAAGCAAAGTACCTCTGTGGTCAGCTGCTGCAGTATTTTAGCCACAGCATTTCAACTGCCCAATATATACAGTGAACTAAAAAAAAAAAAAGAATAAAAAAAGAAGACTTGTTTTGTCTTTAGTCTGATGTTGTGGCCAACATCTTCCCTTCGCCCTATCAAAGAGAACAAAAGTAATTTCTTATCAAAAGAACATTATAGACTGAAAAAAAACATATTAATCTGCCCACAGCCTGTGCTGAAGAATATAAACTGTACAGAAAGGTCTCAGTGTTACCCTGGAAAAAACCCTCAGAACAGATTTTTGCCATCGTTTGCAAAATCAGCCATTGTTATTGAGGTTTTGTACATCGTTGCAAGGACTTGAGAACAAAAAGACAAAAGGAAATTAAACAACACATTAATCATTTGGCTCATCACCGATGAGCCAGCAATAAGAAAATTAAGCCAAAACCATGTAAAAAAATGTTTTTACTGCTCTGCCACAATACATACAAACCATAGCAGAATAATCGTGACTCCTCTGACATTTTGTCCTAGCAACCTTTCTGTTCCAAACAGTACAGAAAGAGGAGGAATGACACTGAATACTGTGGACAAGTTGGTTTTTTTATAAGCCATCCTGGACAAATAAAAGCAAATGGAAGAACTACTTGATGAAAAGACATCATGGGAGCAAATGTCTCTGCTATAACAAAGGGATAAAAGATTCAGAAAATCCCTGTGGCTGTAAGGTTTTCTCCCCAGCAGCCAGCCAATACCTACAGGCACAGGTGCCAAGTTCTGTGCATTAATCTGAAAGCCCAGAGCAACGTGGCAATTTCTGAAATATTTTCTTTGACACAGATTTTCTTCTCCTTCAAACACACCCCCAAACAAATTATTAGATTTCATCCCAGTTTCCTACAGTGGATACTTTGCAAGCAAAGCTCAGAAGCATCACAAAAGAAGAAAGTTCTGGTCAGAAAAGGACAATGACCAAATTATCACAAAAGGGAATTTATGTCCTTTCAGAGTCCTGCAATAATCAAGCCTTTCTGGCACAGAAGTTGCATTGCTTGGTGACTTCTGTTTCTTCATCATTGAAAAATAAAGACAGATCTCAAGCCAAAGAAAATGGCAAGTACTGCACCAACAACTGCTTACATCTTTATTTCAAGACAGAAAGGATGCATGTCAGAATATACGTTTTTCATCCCAGAATTTAGATTTCCTGCTATTCTACCGAGATTCAGACAGGTGTCTTAAGAGGTGTCAGAAGATGAAAAGCAGGTGACAGGTGATGAGTGGTTTTGGCTGGTTGTTGCAGCATAGAGTTTGTAGTGAATTGTCTACAATTACCTTGGCCTACATACCTTTAGAGTGCCTGAAGATGCAACCAAAATCAGCCTCCTCAGACTTGCTGGGGTGCCCTGATTCTTCATTATTCCTGTCTGTCCTGTCTCAATCTCTTCAGTTTTACACCACAAAGTTAAAATTTTATATTATGCTTAACACTGCTTTAGCTTAGATTTGAGATCACATTCTCCTAATTCCTCAGTGTCGTGCAGGCCTGTTCCAGAGCTGCACTGATGTTTCTCTCAGTGGAACAAGTATCACCTGGTGGAAGTGTATTTTACACATCAAGACTACAGCCTCCACTGCAGCCTTTGAAGCCACATGTTGGCTAAATCCACTGTCAGGATTCAGGGATCGCCAGATGTCCCTAGGGGATGGGGACAGACCCTGCAAAGAGGCCATGCATAATGCTGTAGCACATTAAAACTTATGTATTAGATTCTAAATTATAATTGTATTTAAAAAAGCAAGAATACAATACAAAATTACTGAAGTCAGTGATGGGACAGCAGAGGTGAAGGACACGCTGACAATCCTCTCTCTGCCTTTGATTGACTACATAGAAAATACTGTAGGTATAGTCCCTCGTCCCCTTTACACTTTAAGAAAAACTTTTTCAGTTGTTTTCACAGTCAGTAATCTTTTCACAGTAGTTTCATTGTCAGGAAAAGGTTTGTTGACTCATGAGGTGAGGAGGAAAAGGGGAAAAGCATGATTTGAATAATGTGCAGAAGTTGCACAATGTTTCTTAGACATATGAGCCATTCTTTTAAAGCACAGGTCCCCAGTGAGATAACTGCCCTTAAGGCTCAATCGTGAAACCCCCGAATTCAGTTACAAAATTCCCCCCCTCTTCCACTGTGCCAGGCTGGGGCTGCAGAGCAACAGGCCCTTTGGGGGCGTGTGCTGTTGAGTACTTCGGATACTGCAGTTCAGAAAAATATTCTGGGTTACATTGCATTGTGCTGTGAACTCCAGTAATCCAGGTAGGAGCTATAGGACTAATTCAACAAGAAAGAGCCGAGAGCTTTGTCTGCGTGGCTTCAGGCGTGCATTCTCTAAAGGACAGTGGCAAGTAACAAAATGAAAAAGAAAACAAGTCAGAAGCTGATCAGTGGATAATAAAATGGTCCTTCCCCAAGAGCCCTACTTCCATTAGAAGAATATTCTCTTCAAGGCACAACAAGTCCCCCAAGACTTTAGAAGCAGTATTATTGGATAGAGATGAATAATTAAATAACTTGAAATCTTCCATACAAAGATTGTACAGCAAGACATCTTTATTGACATTTTCTACATACACAATGATACATGCAGCACCTTACAAAGCATATCATTACAATATCAAAATATTACATATAAACAGCATAAATAAAACTTATGGAGTCAAATTTAGATTTCTTAACAAGTTCACTTGAACAGCACCTTCTTTCTGGGCAATGATATTTCTTTGAGAATTTCACTAATCACGTTGCAATAAATTGCTCTGACTGCCTATCTGAGAAGGGTATTCTCCTGACATGCAGCCTTAGGTGTGTAGTGCTCAAACCACTAGCAAGCCAGCAGTGAATTGCAGTCTCAAAGGCAAATCACCTGCCAAGCAGCCCACAATGTCTTGTAAACAGGTCACAGACCTTGAAATTACCTTCCTGGTGGGACTAGTTGCTGTGCAGTGCAGGGAGCAAACTGAATGTGTCTAGGCCATGCTTAGCTTTGTTGTTGTGAGAACAAAAAAGTTGTTCCTGAGAAATCAGCAGAATTACCTGCAGTAGGAGAAAACTGATAATATCACAGAATCACAGAATGGTTGGGGTTGGAAAGGACCTTTAAATATCATCTAGTCCAACCCCCTGCCATGGGAAGGCAGTTAGCCTGATGTTTTGATCCAGTTGAGCAGGTGCACAGCTCTTGTCTGCTTCCATTGCCAAACTCCAGAAAAGAGGAGAAAGGAATGGCAGGGTGCACAGCTTCATGAGACAGCTTTCAACAGGAGCAGCCAGAATGGTGGCCAAAGAGCTACATCTGTTAGAAGTCAGAGAAAGGTGGATAATAAGAATGTACATTTATTGAGGAGCTTCCATCCACGATCCACATGCTGTTTATAAACATTAATAACAATATTAAGTTGCATTTCAGACCAGGGATTAAAGATGACTGGAGGGTGGTTAAGTGACTTGCCTTGAAAGAGTTACAGGACTCCTCACTCCCACTGCCCTGACCTCTGAGCTAAGCAGCTCAGACTTCCCAGCACTGGTTTAGTTCTCCTGAAGCACCAGGAGTGACTCCACAGATCATCCTCTGCTGAGGAAAGACAAGTTGGCAGAAGCTGCTCAGAGATATTTCAGGTTTGCAAGTCCCATCTGTGCTGCTTAAACCAACACGTACAGAATAATGAGGCAGTTTTTAGCTCTCTAATCCAGGGAATTTCCCACTTCAACATGCTCATGCTCAGGAACCCTTTTACTGGGGAAAAAAAAAAAAAAAAAGAGCAAGAAACATATTGATGAAAAGGTACTGGGTCTTTCCAGGCTCCTTTTGATGAGATTCCTGTAATTTCACAGTAACACTGATGTTTGATGAGCTCACACAAAGTCACACAGTGTTCTTTTTATCCCTCAGGACTTTCTTCCCCCTTTTGCTAGGAAAATATTACTTCCTTCGTATTTTATTTAGGTTTTCTGCCTATCCTTGATTTTTCTCAGGGCACTGTGCTATTTCATCAGGACAACCTAACCTGTTTCAAAGCAATGATAATAACATCAGAATCAGTTATGACACTAAGTATATTAGTTTGTGTACAGAGTAGATTTAGCCAGCCATACAAGACTAGAGACTTCTTATTGCTTTAGCCAATATTTAGAGAGATCTGAAACAAAAGCAACAGAAATTTCTCCTTGCAAGAGCAGCAAAACTCATTTTTAATACAGACACTAAAGCTGCCCTGATTTCAGGTAACTGAGGATCTAACTACAAAATTCTCCAGAAATTTGTAAGAGAGAACACTAGGAAATGCTCAAATACCACTTTCAAATTATTTCATACAACACTACAAATTAATAACATTTATGATTAATAATGATCTTCATTTATTTATTCAGAGAACCTCTCTCAAGCAAAAGATTGCACAAAAGTGATCACTTGAAGCACTAATTCAGATAACCATTGTTCACACTCCATTGGAAAGAATGGTAAAGCCCACCCCTTTCTGTCATCTTGTTAGTCAGTTTGGCTACTGAGCAAACAGAATGGATGCATTCAGACTTCAGGGTGAAAAACTGAAATTATCTTTATAACCCAATGTTGAAAAACCCCTAATCCTGGCAATTTTATTGTGTGCTGAGATGAGCTTATCTATGTCTAGATCTTAAACCAATAAAAGCTTCCAAAGGGTTGAAAGGCAAGTGAAATAAGAAAATCAGAGAACAAAATATAATTTAATGGATTCTTGGATTTTCAAAAGGGTATTTTCTCCCATGAAAGTGTAACTTCTCACTATGTTAAAAAGTTGTACATGGATTTTTGTATTCAGACTAAAAATGGATTGTATTATGGGTTCAGACCTGACTTCTACCCATAATTCAGGATGCAGAAACAAAAATGAGGATGCACATTTTTTGACCTAAGCAAGGGGCAGGATAACATCCACTCGAAAGCAGAGCCTTGTATGGTCAGACTGTAGCAAAGTGGTTCAGCAGCACAGGAAGGTCCCCTGAGTAAGGAGCAGCTTCTACTTCGTGGCAGCCACCGTGAGTGCAAATACCAGAATCCATCCTTCCCAGAGCAAGGCTAAGTGAGAGGGACACACACCCTGCTCACCTGGTAACTGGAACCAAGCGTGCCACGCACACTGTGATGCACCTACTGAGAACAGATGTAACGGCTTCCCACAGTATTCATTCCATTGAACTGCCACTTGATTGGACATAGTAGGCAAAGATAAAATATGTAGATATCAACAGCAGCTCAAATTAGAACCAGTGTTTGTGTCATTACCTCTGGGACCTGGGACCAAGCACTTTTGAAAAGGTTCAGTACCAACAGCTCCTTGTAACTACACAGTTTCATGCCACCTTAAGGGCACTGCTGCCAGGAAGTCACCCAGAAAAAACACCCAACCAAACCAAACAAAAACCCAAGACAACAGAAAAGCATGCTTCTGCCTGTCAGACACAGGCTTGTGAAAGCTCCTGGTACAAATCAATACTTTTGCACAAACACAAACTGAACACATTACTGCAATACAACAATTTTTCAGTCATGCCTTTTCTGGGGCAAAAAAGCAGAGCAATTCAAAGGACATAAAACCTTAATGGCTTCGGTTAAAGCAATGTTGAAGGACACTTCCCGGGAAATTCCCTCTTCCTCCTTATACAAGAACTAGGAATAATTTCCCCTATGCTTTCCTCCAAAGAGCTATGGAAAGTCCACTTTTAGGTAGCAAACACTACCAGTTAGCAGTTTGGTTGCACTTTGCGATGAGTTATGAAACAAACCTCTGGACAGAGAAGCAAAGATTCAGCATCATTTGCTTGTGACACTGGGCCATTTCCTTTCATTTTCTCTTCCCTAGCTGTGTCCTCCCCAGTGGGGACAGAAAGGCAGTAGCAGTGATTGCTGCACAGCACTCAGCAAGGCATTTCTGTAGGGCAGCACCAGCGAAAGCTGAGGGGACAAATGCAGGTGCAGTCAGACTGGTGTAACTGGGTTACTGGGAGGGTTACTCGGGGGTTGGCATGAGGGTCAGGCGTACAACCATCACTGCAGTACCTGGTGTGAAATGGCTTTGTTGCTTAGCTGAGATGGCCCAAGAAGATCTCATGTACTGATGACACTGTTTCAATATTTTCTTTTCAAATATAAAAGAGAATTTAGGCTTGGACAACTGCCTTGTATAC
Source organism: Caprimulgus europaeus (assembly GCA_907165065.1). The sequence goes on along the minus strand of OU015539.1, from coordinate 11,320,754 downwards.
TGCACCAAAGAAGATTAATTATATATTTCATTGTATTAATTGTACCAAGAGTAGAAAAGGAAATTAAAATCAATGTTATTGTTACTCCTTGTAACCAGGGATTATGGGAACATTAAGGCCAGACAAAAGGGAGTTCTTGCACTACTGAATTTAAATCCAATTTTGTTTGGCAGTAAACCTTTCTATTACAATATATTCTGCATACTGGGATAGCATACAGTATTGTAATTTTCTAAACAACTTAAGGAGATAACTACAGATGATATTTAATTATCTTAAATCTAAATAAGAGCCTACAGTGAAAAAAGGAGGTGAACTTTTCACGCTCAGTGCTGGGCCCACAGTATTAAGGTGATTTCTGAGCTGATTCAACTTTGTAATGAAGCAAGTAATATAACTTGTCATATCTTGCCTCTTGCTTGGAAAGGAAAGTGATGTAAGCAGCAACAGAACAACCCCTCTTCCACCAGATCCTTTATGATTTCTGAGCTCTCACTGGGGGTATGGCTCAACATCCCTGAAAATCTGCATTCCAGAAAACCTCCTCCCTCTATTGTTGACTTTGGGATTGTGACAAAAACAGGACAGAAAACACTTCCCAAATTGAAAAGTGAATTTGCATTATAGGACTGTTTGAAATAAGCTCACTCATGAGCATGTGCTAGTGATGGAAAAGTCCCAGCATTTAGAGAGAATGAGGCAATAAAATCAAAGTGAATGAATATCACAAAATGTTTAAAGATAAAACAAAAATATAAACACCAATTATTTTGTTTGTGGTTTTGATTTTTTTTCCCCTGAGGAATTTTGATACTTTCCATTTAAATAAAAAATGAGACCATACCAGAACTAGTTACAAAATCCACTAGTCCACTAGGACGTGAAACAAACAAAAAGAGATCAAGCTCTGTGTGCTGTTTTTAAAAGCCCTAATTTCTGTGCTCCCAAGAAGTACCAAGTTCATGATAACAACCGTGGGACATATTCACGAGTGTGCTGTGGTGAATTCCTGTGTATAAAACCTCTTCAGACTGCTGGGGTTTTGCATTTGGTTCATGAAGAGAAGTACACAGAAACTCAGCTGACTGCAGCTGAACTGTGTTTTTACAGCTTAGAAGCAGAACACCTGATTTACACCAGTGAAATTCAGGAGTCATTCTGCCAAAGTAAATTATGTGAAGTGGCAACTATGCTCTACAACTGTGCAAAAAAGGGCAAATAAATCAAAGCTGATGAGTCAGATCCTAAATACTTGATTTAGACTGAATGTAAAGCAAGGACAGCAAGAAAATCTGACAATGACAAACGACTGTAAAATAAAATATCATCAATCAATGTGCACTAGGTACATGCCTTTACCAAGAAATTTCTAAGGGTGAAGAAGAAAACAGCACATTGTGAAATTATCTAGCTGAGAGGGCTAGATTCCCTGCTGCTCTAGATTTATGGCAGTCTTCTGCTCTGTTACAAGGCAAGTTCAGCATGGTTTTTAAACAATGCCATTTTTAAGCCTTTTTCACCCCCTCTGTTGAGATACGAATGACTACCCAAAGCACAGAACATTGACTAGCCTGCACCGTACCTTCCATCACAGTGATCAGAAGCTTAAAAATCAAAAGCAAGAACTGAAATATCGGAGAGCACCATTCTCTCTTTTCCACCAAAGTACAGTGCACTGCTTTTACAGGAGCGTCTCTCGTTTGCTCCTCAAAAAACGATTCAAAGTTGAAAAATTGAAGCCTCCCTCACAGGTACTCTTTTCCCATAACATGTTCTGAATAACAATTTATGCAATAGATATTTCCACTGTTACTTATTTTCATTATGTTCTGGAAACAGTTTAGCATGTTTAAGTCTCACCTGCTTTCTTAAGATCTTGGGAGTTTTGTTGGCGAGAGAGTGGCAACACAGCAAATTACAGCATTTTTTTAAATCAGGCAGGATGCACATGCTCTTATTTGTCTATTTAAGAACTACCAGTCCTTGAAACGTGTTCTTTAGCAGCATGTCTAAACTTGACTGTTCAAAATCTCAGTACACATGGAAGCTCTCAGCTTTGCTTTTTCAAAGCATAGGTGATTTTTCAACATGCTTGTTTATCTGCCCTGGAATCTCAAAGCAATAAACTCTGTGGAACTAATTCTGCCAGAGCTTTGCAAGTTTTCTACACTTACATGCATACAATTTGGTAAGGGTTAAAAAATGGTTTTTATAAGTTGTGATGCTTAGTTTTTAACATATCTGAGGCCATTCTGGGTTTTGTGACCTCCAAGTCTGGAATTGTGGTTTGGAAAAGCTGTTGTAAAATAGGTTCATCCCTTTTCTGCTCTGACAAGACAGAAAACCTTACGAGGTCACTGTACACTTTACTGAAATACTCTATACCCAAAGGGAAAAGAACTGAACTGGAAGCCAAATAGTCATGAGTCCTGGCTGCACACTGATCCAGAATACAGCCAAGCCTGCTTTTCCTGCTTTACATATAAATCAACTTCTAGGTCACACAAAACGTCATCAAATAGACCTAAGAATAAATACCTAATAGGGACAGGAAAAGAATGGGAATTTAACATTACCATCTTTAACAACCATTGTCAGTCTCATCCACTTAGAGAAGTTGCTTCCAGAATAAACACAAAATCTGTTCTTTGCTTCTCCTACCAGTATCCACATTTTCCTTCCAGATTCACCAGCTGAGCTCTAGTCCCCAATGTGCTTCTGTAGAGATTTGCCTTTTACAGTTTGGTTTTGGTTTTGTTTGTTTGTTTGTTTGTTGTTGGTTTTTTTTAAGAACAAAGGCAACATTCATAAGAGGAGATTTTCATTTTGTAGAGGGGAGCACTAGTAATATCTCTCACAACATGTTACTTTATGTGAACAACTGCAAGAACAAAAGTAGATGTAGGAATTTTTTTTTTCAGAACCTGAAAAGGCAGAAAAGAGAAGAACCAGTTGATAAGTGAAATATGACTCACGGAGGTGCTGAAGCAAGGGAAAGGTAAAGAAGCACATGGACACATCCTGCTTTCTCAAATACCAGAAATATATGCTCAAGTGATATGTAATACTCCGTATCTTCAGAAGAAACAGCTAGTGCAGACTTGCAGCACAGTTTTGGCACCAGGACAGACTGAGGGTACAGACAGCATTTCAGAAGGTGCCACTGCCTGCTGTGACTCACACTGACCTGCAACTCGTGCGTTGACATCCCCCACACCATGTACAACCCACCCAAACCTATGCAACAGACCCCAGCTGCACCGCCTGACGTTCACAGACACGCTGTGTTTTATGGACGCTGTGGTGAGGGAAGCAAAGGAACATAACTACAGGGGAAATAACATAAAATACACATTAAGAGTCTACCCTGTACATGTTAATTGTGTGTACAACGAGTCTTATCATTGGAGGCTGCATCCTGACTCTGAAAGAGGAAAGATTTGAAGGTTTACAACCCTGGTCTCTCTTATCATCATAATTTTCTTCAGTGGCTCTGACCTTATGGAATGTAAAATAAATTCCAGCTATGACAGACAAACATGACCCTTGGTACACGTTGCAGTGTGCATAGATTTGTACAGCTTAAGAAGAAATTGAATGTTTTGCTTGAATTTAAGAGGGAGTTTTCTTTCAGTTTCACTGATGGCCCTTTTTCATTCATTTTCTTTAAATAGCTATGAATTGGGGTTTGATCTTCTGCATCAGCACAAATCAAGAGTTACTAAAGAGAAGCTGATAAAGATGCAAACTGATGCAAAACTTGTTGTTATAGAAAGATTTAAGGCATTGACCTGGTGCAAATGTACACCTGCAATAAACCAAAGTTTCAGTCTAAATAACATTTGTGCTGAAAATTAAATGAGGTTACTATATCTGACTGGTTACCATACTCTTCATTCTACTTTGTCTAGCTAAAAAAGCCAAGAAAATAAGAAAATATGTTGGGCATAGCCACAACTTAGTGTCATATGACTTTGCCAGCCAAGAGTAGTTGGTTTTGGTTTCTTGGGTTTTTTTTTCAGTTGAACACAGCTTTGAAACAATCTTTGATCTATTTATTCCCCAATCTGTTGGCAGACACACATAAACTAAAAAAAGAAAAAGAAAAAAGAAAAGAAGGGCCAAGCTATGACTTGCAATGCTTGTTGCTACCATACTTATCTACCTGAGAGTTCAGGCAGGGCCAAATCTATCTTGACCAAAGGCTACATCTGGCCCCAGTTCAGTTTCACTGAATATTAACAACAGAGCAATCAGCCAGTGCTCAAGCACTGCACACGCCAACATTCAAAAACATGACCTAAAGGAAATTTTCCCAAAGATTCAGGCACTGGCTTCTCTCTGCTTTTTACTGACCATAACTGTCAACAGGAGCAGAGTAAGGTCAGAGAAAGACACTCCCCATTGCTTCCCTCACTGTGATCAAGGGTAACAATCGTGTACATTACTCACCGAGCTGAAGTGAGCCTCCCAGGCCACGTGTCATCTCCACGCCTACAAAAGCTGTGGGATGGCAGGTCTAAATTTGGAATCAGGCTAATATCTGGGGGATGTACATATCCTTTACAAACATTTCATTCTCACAAGGCCTTGGCTTCTTATAAAACTATGGATTTAGTTTTATACATTTCTGTTGGCTTATTAGTTTTACAAGGAGCCGGCCAACACACTTTCACTTTTCTATCTTACGTGGAAATTTGCACGTATTATAACCCCAAGGATGAAAAAGTTTTGCTACCAATGACATACAACAGGATTGCTGCACAGTAATAAAGAACTGCAAGTTTTACTTAATTTATAGCAACTAAAAGACATTTCTTCTATCACCCATCCTTTCCTTTCAGGACAGAGCCAAAAATAAACCTCATATCCCTACAGGAAGATACACAGATAGCATCAGGCAAAGCATCCAGAAAATGAAAATGTTACAGAGCAAATGAGGCAATACCAACATCTGTGTTTAAGGCAGCAAGAAAAACCAACTAGCAACATTTTTAAGCTCATCAGCTGTGAAAATATTTGCTCTCTAAAGACTACAAAAGCTAACAACAAACTCCTTGCAGTAATCCATGGGCTCTCAACTAATGAATATTTGAAGCAGCAAATTGAAGTCGAGATTCTGACCCTAAGTCACATCCCTCAGAGCCCCACAGTTTGGCCCACAATACTGATTTTTTCTTGAAAAGCACAAACCTGTAAGTCTTCTACTATTTATTCAATGGAAAAAACCTCAAACTTTCTCATACCCCAGAAAGTAAGTTTCTTAGAAAACATATTATTTAAAAAAAAAAAAAAAGGAAACCAGGCATCAAAACCAACACAACACAGGAAAGTGTGCCAGCAGCTCTGCATTTAACACCAGGTTTCTATCTCAGCAGTTTGCCAGCATTCAGAAAAGCACAGCCATTGTAAGCCATCCTCAGCCTAGGTATGAGTAAGTATGGTATCTCCATAATAGACTAACTCTTTCTGTAAAATAAAACCAAATTTAGCTTCATATGTCCAAAGTATGTACCCCAAGTATGCCAGAAAAAAAAGCATCATTCCTTATACACACTGTCATCCCAGGGCATATCTGGGGAAGCAGGGGCAGAATGCATGGGGGTGCATGCTGTTGCATAACACAAAAATCACCTTTAAGAACTAAAGAGGAAAACATTGAATCTCATCAGACTAGACAAGAAACATGCATTTAGCCAGGCAGAAAAATTAGGTTCTGTCTAAGAGGGGTAGGGGGAAGAGGGGAAGAGAGGGGCTGTAAAAGCAAGTTTTAGTCCCACAAAGTCCCTTGTCCTACACCAGAATTGCAAACTCTGGAAATTAAAGCCATTCCTATCGCTATCTATGGTAAGTGGAAGGCTGGTGTCAAGCTCCTGCCCATGAGCAGAAAGCCCATCTACTGCAAAACTGGTTATAGGAAAGGACATTAAGGAGTTCAGCGCTAAGGCACTTCACGCTCTTTGCTTCTGCTTTATTTAGTTTCCTCCTCTCATGCATCTGACAAGCACACAACTATCCATCACTGATTGCTTCAGCCTACTGATCCCAGACTTACTCAGCAGCTCTTCCTTCCTGGAAAGACGCAGAATGGAGACAGAGGAATTCTGCTCTCAGTCCCTCGTGCCCTGTCGTAGCCTCTGTGCTTCCTGACCACTGCCTGCTTCACTTGTCAAGCAACAAGTGACACACAGTCCGAGTGCGATTGTCAAACCTCTGTCCCTTTGTATGCTTAAAGGGAGGAAACTGGTATTAATGTTTAACAAAACTAGCAGTAGCAAAGCCTTCCTCTGCAATCTGACACGCTGACTTTGAAGGGACAGGTGTGGGAAAAATCTGGCCAGCCAGAAGTTTCCTCTTGGTTGCCTGTGGCTTGGAAAAAAAAAAATCTTGTTTTGTTTGGGCTTTTATTTTAAATTTGCAGCAAGTAAGAGTTTCCAATTCATTCCTGAACCTCTGAACTTTAGCAACTGTCTATTGCTAAAGAAATCATAAAAGCTGTATCAGGTACCAAACCACATGCATGCAGATAGAGAGAACAAGCCTGCCAGACTCAACACATATCTTGAAGTCCACATGGGTGACAGGGGCATTTAACAGGAAAGGGAGAGGTTAAAAATCCACATTAAAATTATTTCAGGTCTCTGCCAGCAGTTTCAGATGGACACAGGATATCTGCCATCGCCTCTATTTGCCTATGTTGACATAAAGTGGTTTTCCAAATCAGCAGCAAACCCAGGGGGCAGAGGTTTCATGTGGGAGCAGGCTGACTACTGGGCAGGTTCAGCTGTCTGCACTGACAAGCTCTCTCATGGCCTCAGCTGCCACGCAGCCCTACAGGTGCTTGCCCAGGTAAGTGTCCCGCTGCACAGAAAAAGGTGAGTCAGCTAGAGTTACCCACCTTGTGGTATCAGGAGGATTAACCAACACTACCCATCATCAATACTACCCCATCCCAACCCGCAGACATCCCCTGATCCAGAGCCCACCTGCCCGCCAGCATTAGCTTGTTGAGGTTTTGCTAGCAAGCTTTGAAACACAAAGCATTCCTGTGCTACTGCCACTGCAATGAATTCTGTTTTCACAGTTCCAATAGTTATTGTTACCTGGAAAAAGATTACTTCTGAGAAATTCCGATGCAAAATGGGCTTATTCTATGAATCCAAAATGTAAAACACCATTTCCATCTATTAGCTGCTGTTAATTGTTTGTAATAAAGGTGCACTCACTGTACAGCCACAGTTTTGTGGATGGCCCATGCTAAAGAAGTTACCTTGCTCGGCAATCCTAACATTTTATTTCTCTATCTAAGGAGAGAAGAAAAATTAATCCTTTTTATTTACTCCAGGGTTTTTCTACAGCTCCCTCATAATAAAATATTAACGCACACATGGTTTTAGCAAACATAAACTTTAACAGAAAAGGTGATTTTAATGATGATAATTGATTTGCTGCATATAGAAGTGCCATGAGAATTAAAATTACAATGGGAAATAATTTGCCAGGGTACATTCCTGCAGCCTCCAACTAGTAATAAAGCAAACTTGATCTGAAGCTGCATGAAGCAAAATGCAACCAAAAGTTTAGTTTGGTTCGTTGGTTGTTTGGTTTTTTTAAATTCCTTAAAACCCTGTGCAAATGGGAGGGATATATTAACACAACTTCCACCTAAGAAAAAGTTATTTGTCTGACTGACAAGTGCATATAAAGTAAGTAACGCTTCTTCCTGAACGGACATCTAAAATTAAAGTGAAACAAAATAGCCAACAATAAAATGGAACAGCAAAATTCCCCACCCTTCACCATCAACTGCTCAAGGATGCCCAAAGGATGCATCCAAAAGTAGATCCATTTCTCCAGTTCTATCTCTTCATCCAATTAGAAGCTCTTACCTCACCTTACAAACCATTCTTCTCTTATGTCTCTAGATCAGTATGCTTACAAGAATATTTCTGCAACCCTGCTAAAGAGATTCAAAGGGATTTCAGCATGCCCTCTGATCCACTGCCCCGAGGTCACTGCTGAGCAGGGTGAGGGAAGGGAATGTTGTCCCTCAGAGCACTGGAAATCAGCACCCCACCAATGCTGCTCACCTGGATAAAGGGCAGCAATAGAGTCAAAGCCTGTATTCAGCTCTTCCTGTGTCAGGGTCATTTTAATCAGCACTTTGACTTGTTCCCAGTGTTTCTGCTCCTGATGACTGTAGGTGCCCTCCCACCTCCCATAGCCCAGTTCAGAGTTGTGCTGCCAGAACTCGGAGTCCTGAATGCACCTCCAGCCTCACAGGGTAAATAACAGCTTTCATTCCTTTCTGAATGTAAGTCTGTGCTGCTGGGAACTGATCTGCTGAAAAATTTGTCAGCTGCACAGTTTAAGCTGCTTCTACTTTTAAAGGAATACAGTACTGGCTAATAGATTTCACATCAGCTATTTGGTTTTCACAATTATTTGGCTGAAGTTTATTTGTATTGTTTTCAAAACCAATAACTTAGCATATTGCTTACTCTTAGCAGAATTTTATTGAACTACTATTCTTCCTAGTCTCAAGCTCACCGTCAAAATATTAAAACTGATTCTTTTCTAAAGTAACAAACATTTTCCACAGGGTTTGTTTCACAAATTCATTAAGAGCTTAAAAAATTCTCACTAGTATTTCTGAGCGATAGGAAATACTTTTGGCAGGAAAATCCATCTCAGCAGTTCGGTGTGGAGCGCCTCACTGCCTTAAGCCCTGCTCAGCTGCCAGGAGCTCTCCCGCTGCAGAGGTGAGCGACTCTGGCCCTGCCTCATCTGCTGCCTGGCACAGCAGCTGGGAAAGGCAGGGACACGTGGAGAGCACGTTAGCTGAACTCACACCACTGGCCTCTTGATGCTCCTCGAGGGCTGCTCTGGCTGGGAAAACTGGGAGCTGTTTTAGCCCAGGCTACTCCAGATAAATATTGAATCATTTGCTAAGGGAAAGCAAGCCACATTGTGGGGAGAGAGCTACAAACACCCCTATGCCTTTTCTTTGAATTCTGTTCTCTTAAGGTTCCCTCAGAGTCACAGTGATCCTTTTAAGTATGGTGCAATCAAACCAAGTAGTCATTTGATGCAAAACAATCACACACTGGTTGCAAGCATGCTATGGGCTTCTTTGTCTCCTGTTGAAGGGTTAACTACATTTCAGAGAGCTGCTTCATACCAGAATTGCTAAGAAGATGCTTTCAGCTACACATAAGGTGCTTTCCTAACCTCCTGTTCCTTGGTGTTCACCTCAGTGACTCACAAGGAAGGATTAAAGTTGTGTCCTTGAAGTTCAATGAAAGCCAGAAAGTATAACATTTTCTCATTTCTAAGTGTAACAATCCTTTCAGAAACTCTCCCATAGTCACTTCTTGTAACTGACTCTTGTTCCACACATCAGAATGTCCCCACTGGCTTGGGCCTAGTGCAGGCTCTGTCAGTTAGCAGGTGCCTGGAGAAGAGAGTAAGAACAAGATGAGCCTGCAGTGCTATTTAACCAGCTTACCAGTCTGTTGACTCAGATTTTGCTTCTGTGGCTAAAATCCTTTGGTAGATTTTTCTTCCATGAATTTGTCCAGTTGCAATATTCTTCAGCAGTAACTTCCATAGTTTAAAAACATGCTGTGGAGAAGTATCTTCTCAACTTATTTTTAACCTATCATCTTCTAATTTCATTTGATACATATTAGTTCTTAAATGGAAAGAGATTTTTTTCCTATTTACTGCCTCTGCTCCATATATCACTTCAGAGACTTCTATTACTCCTTCTTCCCCTTCAATCCTTTCCTTTCCAGGATGAAGAGTCCCAGTCAGTCTATTCTTGCCTTGTAGTGAAAATGTTCCACACTTTTGATCACTCCCTATTCAGAGCACAGTCAAATTTGTCTCACCCAAGACACACAAAAATCTCCATCTGTAACAAGTGGTGAATGAACTTCAGATAACTCCAGACAGAATGCATATGCATTAGTGTGGATGCTCATTTAAATAACTTCACTTTCTTCTGACCCACAGGTTAACAGAAACCTGTGAATCCCACAACCAGTTTCTCAGGTGAGACTCATCATTATCCTCCCAAATAATGTCCTCAGCATGCTCTGAGTTTCCCTCATTCCCTAAACATCCATTAGCATAACTAGTGTGTAAAAATGGCTATGATGACTCATGCCAGTGGATCCACACTCCAGTTAGGACTTAGTTACTGCAAGAATCTTGATGCTTGCAAAGCCTGCAGGTCTATAGATGTTCACTTGTAGGCACCTTCTTCCCACTGAAGATTTTTATTATTAAAATTTAAATCCAAGATCTATGATGGTCTGATTCACAGCCAAAGGAATTAGAAAGACTTTTACAGACTTTACTGACCTTTGCTTCTGATTCATAAGGAATCACAAAAGGTTGAACCAGATGGTGATGCTATATCACTGAAACATACCTTGTATCTTAGAATCATAGAATCATTTAGGTTGGGAAAGACCTTTAAGATCATCAGGTCTAACTGAACAGTCTTGCAACAATAAACCCCACCAAAATTAGGACTCACAAGAAAACAACACTAAAAAGATGTCTTAGCCACCAGGAGACTAATATACCTGTGTTATGCCAGTAACAGCACTTACTGAAACTCCCACAGATTATAGAAAAAGCACATTTGCAGATTTCCAAATCTCCAGTCAAATCCCGTGATAAACAGAAACAGTGACTGTTCAGTTTAAGTGGATCTTTGAACACATTTGCCATAAATCCTGCAAGCCTTAAACTTTTATTATGCCAGCAGTTATTCTACTGATTTACAGTCTGACTAAAATGAAGAATCCTCATGGTTGACTCAAATAACGTCCTCTTACAGGGTTTCACAAAGGCAGGTGAAGAAGATTACATAAGGCAAAATAATGGATGGAGAACAGTGCACGCAGCCTATTCATCTCCTCACTTGTCACACAAGTGCAACTCAAAGGTTTTCCCCAGCTTCCGTTCCCTACTTGTACTTAGAAAAATCTTCTCCTGACAAATTCTAATCAAAACAGACAGTCATGATAAGGAAAGACAGTTTATTTGACAGTTATTATCCAATAACTTAGTATCTCACAGTACTTTCTAAGCTATTCAGATTGGAAAAAAAAAATTAAAACAAAAGAGTAGGTCCAAAGTTTGCTAAAGTTTAGACCAAATTTCCCAGCACCAATCTGTCTGCACTGATGGAAGGATGATAAACAAATTGAGAATGCCAGAAGATGTCATTAGGAATCTGGTTTTAATATCCACATATTAATCTTTCTCTAGAAATTCCTCCAGCAATCCTACCCTCCATTTTATTTTATATTTTTACTGTGTGGTACCAAGAGATGTCAAACTGACAAACTGGGAAGCACAGAGTGATAGAGTCCATTTCTGATGAGTTTAACACAGCATAATATGCCTAATAAAAGGCACTGTGATGGATGCTGCTGGGGGGTTCACTGGTGGGTTTGTCGTGTGTGAAGGCCACAGACCGAACCAGTCAGCATTCCTTTGTAAAGGCTGTGGCTGAGAACAAGACTCCTTCTGACACAGATATGTGAACCTGTTGGCTGCAGGTGAGTTGTTTACTTGCATATCAAAGTAATATTCCAAAGCAGAGTTGCCCAAAGAAAACTTCTTGCCTTCAAAACACTGCCTTTGATCAGTGTAAACTGAAGGACAAGAGAGCAATAACGAACTCTACCTTTCTTGCCATCTCACAATCCTAATTCATGAGTGAAAGACGTCTGTTCTTTACAGGCATCTGTAACCCTGTGTGCAGTCACATCACAGCCTTCTGATGGACTGGAGCTATGATAGTGTTTCTCAGTCACAAGTAAAAATGCAGAGATTTGCCAGCACACTTTGTTTTCTTATCTCGTCTAAACAGACCGGTTCCCTCAGGATTGCCAGGCTTGGGGAGTTAAGGTGTCCTTGGCTACAGTTTTCCTCTAGCTGTGAATAATTAAGTTGATCTGCTTGCTCTGTAGATGACTTAATGCTACAGAAAGGAGGACAAATAAGCAAAGCAACAGAGATGAGCCCTGTACTTTACATTCAGCCCTTTCACACTTGCTGCCTGACCTGCCACAGGAGGCAGTCTCTGTGCACTGTCTGTCAAGGCAGAAACAGCAGAGAAAATTTGACAGAAATCAATACAAGATGCAACCTGGAGACTGGCAATGGAGAAAAGCTGACATGCAGTCATATGGCCAAAAAATTTAGTTCAAAGCTCCTGAGGCCTACACAGTGCCTTCCTCACAGGTCCTTCCTTGCAATCACTTTCATCATAATCAGCTGGTAAGCAGTAACAGAAATATGCCAGAAGCAGAACTTTTTTCATATCTTGGTTCTTCCAATCCCTATCAGATTTTTTTTCTCATCCCAGCAGAGTTCTCTCTGTGTCAGAAGAGAGGTCACTTACCTTTGAACAGAGATTTTGTTCCAAACACAGACAAACCTTCCTCAGAATCTACAAAGCCTGCAGTTCACCACTTACCTATCCAGAGTGTCCTGAGGCACTTTACTCCCTCCAGCTCTGCTGTTGACACTGGCATTCTTGTTGGCAGTCATGGTCATTTCTGCTTTCTAGAAATGTGGATATCTGTGAGAAGAAAAGTTAATTAAGCTTTAACAAGCCCAAATGACAATTAACCTTCCAGACTGCTAGAAGTACTGTGCTGCATAAGGGCAGAACTCCAGGCTGCCCTTCATTCATGTAAAATGCAATCAGTCTAGTTATGATCCTGAAAAACTAAACCCTACCTCTCTACTGCTGCTCCCTCACATCCACAACCAAGTTTATCAGAGCCCAGTGCTATAAAGGGAGATCTCTTATGGGAATTATGTGTATGCTTCAGGTTCTGGCACGTCTGATGAGCAGAGCTTGATATCGAGTTCATAAAATATCACAGGTTTGGTGTGGTTCTTTCACCCACCAGCATATACAGAGAACCCAGTAACTGCACTGTGATACTTGCAAATACCATAGCTATGACTGGCATTTTGGCCACAAAAAAGCTATTCCAAAGAACAAAGAAACTTTTTGCAATTTTAAAGTGCAGCTCTATGATGGAAATATTTTCTAATAGTGAAATACATTAAATAGCAAATATCTTGAATATAATTTTCAAATCTGCTTGTAATATGAAAACATTTACAAATGGTTTTCTCTATTTGCCACAAGATTCTTTAAGGAAAACTGTCTTAGGGCACTTTTAAGACCTCAGGTAATATAAAGAATCATTACTACTCAACTAGTTATTTTCTAGTAATTTAGTAACAACTCAAAAGCTGTAAGTTTAATATCAGCCATGGTAAAACCCCTATATTCAGTTAGATGCCCAAAAGAAGGGCCTTACTTCCATAATGCTGCTGCATACCAGCAAAGAAACAGCCCAGTACCATGATTTATTTTGCCCTCATCACTCTCTCATAACAGGCACACCATGCTGCAACTGGAGGGAGAATATGGTGATATGGGCCAGGATGTAATGCCAAGGGTGTAAAAGTGGCAGCCGCTGCTGGCACACTCTCTAGTGTTTCCGAGATGCTCCTTAGTTTATAGGCTAAAATATCTACCACGGTTTGCAGCACTGCCACCCAGGGTCTGACCAGAAAAAACAATTTTTACAACCATTAATGGCATAGTTAATGCAAAAATAAGGAGTATTACAAAACTGCTTGTTTACTCAAACCCACAGTAAGTCCAGACTGCTTGAGAAGCCAACTGTAATGTAATGCTAAAAACAAGCTGGGTACTGACAACACACAAAATCCTTGGACAAACAGACCCATCACGGTAAGGAGGACATTCTCTAAACCACTTTATTCCAAACTTTTGCCACAAGTAAGGTCAGAAAATCTCTGTGGATTGCAGCTCCAGAGGCAGAGTCAATCATACTGACCACAGCCTCCAGGTCTGCCTGTCCTTCTCCAATTGTCCTGTGTGTATCCATTTTCCCAGATTAAGTGGAGATCTTTTTTCCCAGTTGGTAACATTTTTTCTGCACTGAAGCTCCCCAAATTCCTGCAGTGTCTCACTGTTATTGTTGGTGTTACATTATCAAGACAACAGGACTGTAAAGAACTGCTTGTTCTGCTTGGAAAAGGGCTTGCTTGGGACAAGAAAGGAAATGCGCTGATGCTGGCCAAGCTTTCTAGGACTGCACATTCCACAGGGAGCCAGCAGCGTTTTTAATGTGTTCCACTCACCAGTTCAATGCCTTTACTGTGTTAAATCTGAATCACTTATTAGCAATTAAGGTGAGAAAAATAAGAGATAGAAATGTGGCATAAGGTGAATAACAACTGTTATCATGCACATTACATTCATTTTCCAATATTTGCTTTTCTGTTCAACACCGAAATAAGCTGAATGGACCCTCCAAAAAAATGGGATACTGACCTGGCACAGGAGAAAGAAAACAAAAAAAAAAAAGACAGAAAACAGCAACACAGAAGCACACTAAGAGTCAGCTTTTCCCCACACCCAAAATCCAGTGGAAAAAAAAAGTACACATACATATGCATCAGGGTGTTTGCTTTTTCATGGGCGGTTTGTCCTTCTCAAATTTCATCTTCCCAAAAGCTTGATAAAAATCATTGTGGTCGATAGAAAAAAGTTATTATTTAAATCCCACGTTTCAAAGCCACCTTAAATGTCAAATAGGCCAAACTGATTTGTTTTCAAGGAAGAGAGGAATTGAGTTCTAAAACAAAATTTCACAAGATATTTTAAATTTAGTGCCATAGGTATGTTTCTTCCCATGCAGTCGAGACTCTGGCACATATAGCGATATCAACAGACTTTTCTCTGCAATTTTTCTTTAATGCTTATTTTGCATGAATATTTTCCTGCAGGTGATGCTGGTGTCATCCCAGCATATGCAGAGAAAATACAAATATCTTGAACATGGCAGAAAAATAGTCACATAATCACAAAATGGTAGGGGTTGGAAGGGACCTCCAGAGATCACCTAGTCCAACCCCCTTGCCAAAGCAATCAACAATTTACAGAGGGGCCTGGAAGCAAGGGCTTAATTTAAAAAAAAAAAAAAGTCCCAAACCTCAAAACCAAAACAGAGACTGAGAAAAAAAATTAAACTCAATTTTATGGTCATGTAGCAAGTTATTTCAGAGTCTTCAAACAAGACTGACAGCCCTGTAAGTTTATATGACTCATTTTATGGTAAGAATCACATCCCTTGGGCTTGTGTGAGAGCATTCTCCATCACAGTATTTGCAAATTATTCTTCACAAAGCAATGAAAACCAAAATCTCTAAAGTATTGTGACATACTGCTAAAAACAAAGTCAAAAATAGTCATGTAACAGATTCTGCATTGCCTAGTTAACTATCTAACTACACTTTGCCTAAAAATGCAGAATTGTGTTCTATTTGTAAATGTAAATATTAATCTGAAACCCTTATTTAGTCATAATTTGTGCTTTACTCCAGGCATCATCTCACTAATTTCACTAGAACAACTCTCAAACTGGTAATTTAATTAGTCTGGATGGTAGAATCTGGATCTTCTTCATTACTACATCCATTTTGTCTAAAACCTCCATAAAACATCTTGCGAGATCAGAGAGTAAAGATGACAGACAAACATAAACAATGGTGTGATGGCAACAGGGACACCAAGTGTGTTCCTCAGGCTTCTCTGCTCTGGACTTCTGCTGTTATTTTTGAAATAAGTCTGTCAGTAACAGTTCACTGTATATAAAGTCCTTGTCATCTCACATCTTGCAAAGATTAACCTACACTTAACTGTCCTAGATCAAACCAATCTATACTGCAATCAAGATAACTTATAAGGTATAATTTGGATTCTCGAGATCTGCATATGTTCTGAAGCCTTTTGAGGCAGATGATTCTCCTCTTGAAATTCAACTAATCTGGGATCTGGAAAATATGGGGAAATATTACTGTTTTGGTCTGCCTTACAGGGCAGAGACCTGGAGACATAACAGGAAGGGATTACAGGGAAGAACTACAGGCTGCTAAGACAAATTTATGTTTTTGAAAAAGTTCCTTGTAATAAAGACAAACTCTCAGAAATATATTATTAATAATAATCTATTTGGTCTACTCATTTTTCTCTTAACTGTAGCTGCAGTAGAATGCCTCTAGGCATTGAGAAGTTAATTTAAAACATTAATATGCCTTTCTGAGTGCTTTAAGGAAGTCTTGCCCACATTTCAAGAGGTATTGCATAGCTAAGCTTTTGTTTAAGAGTCACAGCTTAGCTTTGTGGCAATTTGCCTGTTCCTTTCCAGTAAAACAGATAATTGTGTCCTCCCAGAACAACATCAGTTGTAATGAACTGGAAAGTCCAATAAAATCTTTAAAGATTTCTGCCTTGAGAGGGGTTCTGTACAGACTCCAAGGAACATTCTTAGAACCATACGTGCTTTTATCAGCTATACCTGTCCTCTAAGCTGAGCCACTGTAAGTTTAGCCATGCAATACCATACAAGCTAGCAAAGAGCTTAATTACCTTCCCAGGAAGGACTTGGCATGGAGATATTCAGAAAGTATTAATTCAGCTATCACATCCCAAATTTAGTCTGTACAGCACACAGCCTATGATCACAACAACAAGCTTCTTGCAGGACACAAGAATTAACTGCCTTCAAGGCTAGTCCTAAAGACTGGAGAAACAGACCTTGTGCTACCCGGAACGTGTCCATGCCTGAGACATATCATGCTGCAACGTAACAGCTAAGTGAAAAAACAAGATCAAGCCATTCACACAGCTACATATATCCAAGTTCCTGGCTGAGAACAAGTGAAAATGTTTGTGGATAACTGAGCCAAAGGAAGAGGGTTTGTCAAACTTCTCACTTTTATGACAGGGCAAAAGGCATAGATTAACTGGTATTAACTCCACAATCTCATCCAAAGCTTCCCTCCCTACAGTCCACAGACGGCCAGTTTCCAATCAAGTCAGCAAACAGTCTCTCTGCTAGGCTTTCACAGCTAGGTGACAAGTTTACTTCCAGCACAAACTTCCCAGTACAACCACCAGCAGTGGTAGATTTGATTGTTGTTGCAACCTTGCAATGCCAACACACCTTCTCAGCAGTGAAGTCCCCACTGAACTGAAAAAAGGTGAAAAGCAGGCGTGCTGCCTAGAGCAACGACAGCTCTCCACTCACCCCTCACCCTCCTTTCCTATTTTTCTACCACCTAAAATGCCTTTCCCTTCTTCTGATATTCTTGCACTTGCCTATTTCATGCCTTCCTCATTCTGTCCTGCTCACACTTCTTTACCTTGTTATTACTTCATGTCTCTTCCCTCAAGCTGTTTTTTTCCCTTGAATTGAAAATGGGCAGCACCTGGTGGAGAGAACAGACCTCACTTGAAACACTGCAGTCCAAAAACTTGTGTCCAAATGTAAGAATTCAGCACTAAGCTCTTCTATTACCTTCAGCACTACGAGGGCCATCACAGCTTTGAAATGGAAGGAAAACAACATGAAAATCAAAGAGACCAATGCTCCTGTGCATACTTACTTGTCTTTCATGAAGGACTTCTCACTAATACCAGGGTGACCATACTTCTCAGACTACAGAGGGCACATTGCACTTGAAAAACTTTTGACTATAACTATGGGAAGTCTCTGGCAGTTAAGGTTTTTGTTTTATCTTGCTTGTTTCAGTATCAAAAAGGACCAATAAGGTTTTGTTTGTGCTTTGCTCTCTTACTTCACTGGAATTGTATCTCAGCTGAAGAAGCTGGACTGGATCCAGCCTTTGGACTGAATCTTTCCTCCTTTCTGCATAAGGCAAAGACATATTGATTTGTGCCACATCTAGCAGAGTCTCTGATAACTGCTTTTAATCTAGCTAGTAGCCTATATAAGACTTCCTTCCAATTTAGGTAAATTATAGCTATTGTTGTACCAGCAGGGAATCAGCTTCACTGTGACTTCTCCTGACTCATTTGAGCTAAATGAGCACTTAGAGCACTCTCACTAAATGTCACAAGTTCACATTTATTGACAAATCAAACTGGAATAAACTGAAGACTCCTTTAAAAGTGCCTGCCTCCCAGAGAAGCAAGAAGAAGATATCAACAAAAAATATATGGCTGCTATTGAATCAGAAGCTAGTATTCCCCTGTGTAGGTTGAAAAAAAGGTTTGTATTTTAAAAAATACGTTGACTAGTTCAAGCTTAACTACCTTGATTTGAGATACCGGGGTGGGAACAGTTTACAAAACTTAACAGTACAATTAGCTGGTAGTATTATAAGCTCAGAGGAATCTTAATTATAGATTTTGGTGGCAGTGTGAACTCACATGGCTTTAGCCAGTCATGAAACACATCCTTACACTGCCCTTAAAACTGATGTCACTCTGAAATTCTATGGTCTTATTTTGTCATGTCTGCACTAGCCACACATTCTCACACTCATACAGCTACCTGGTTCAGGGAACCAATTCCTCTGAAAATGAACCTTTTGGAGTTTTTCTGTTTTGGTGAGGCTGATTTTTCCAATCATTTGAGTTTCAACCAATTTGAGTTCTTCTGGACTGTCAGGAAAATATACTGTAAAAGTGCCTTCAAAATATGTGTTACTTAAAACTAAGTTTGCAATGTTCTCTAAGATAGAAATCTTTTTGATTGTGGACAGCACTCTAAATGTTATAAATATGTTCCTCCAGTGTATAAAATACAATTTTGGCCTTGCAAACATGAAAGCTATATTTGCTTCTCATCTTTTTGAGAACAAAGAGAGACAAAAAAGATAAAAACATTCATCAAGACATTTTCTCTCCGACATGGATGCAGCAGAAACTCATATATTTGATATAACAAAAACTCTTAGATTTCATACACTAGAATTTGGTTTTAGATGCAAAGCATCCACATTACTCTCATGGGGCTTCAGCAAGCAAAATACCTGTGCACCTCAGGTCTGGATCAGGCTTTACTACAGAAAAGTAACTTCTTGTTTCCTTGTGCTGTGTGTGAGTGTCAGTCACAATCTGGTAAGTCCTTTCAACAAGCCCTGTAATAAACTTAATGAACGCTGATTTGTTGAAAGCCCTCAGTCATCGCATTTTGCAATAAAGGCTTAGTACAAAATAACCAGAGGCACGTATGTTCTGGCCTTTGCAACACAAACATTTCCATGATGACCAGGGAGCGCAATGAAAGCAGCCTGCTTACAAATCATGCTTCAGATATATCTCAGCTCCTCGGTATTACACTTCCTCTGTCCTTTCCCTTCGTCTTCGGGATACTTGCATGAAAGCAGCAGTTCAAGTCTCAGGAGCTCGTCTGCTCCAGTTGCTTATTGCTCAGCAAAGACATAGCCCTCTAATTGCAATATCAACATAATTTACACAATAATTAATTGTTTCTTGTGACAAAAAAAAAAAATTAGTAAGGAATGCGAGTAGATGAGCTTTAAGGAACAAAGGCTCTTTTACATTTTTTTTTTTTTTTGCATCACAAAGAATATGAGAAAATAGACTGTCCTTTGGTATTTCCCACAGGGTGTCAACCAGCCCCTAAAAACATCACAATACAACTCAAAGCACAGTTCACTGCTTAGTACAGACTGCCTGGGAGCACAGGCTGCACTGCAGACACCAAGTGCACAAACCAAGCTGAAAGTCTTAAATCTTAAAAGGAACTTTCCTGTTGAGCTGCCACTGATGACTGAACCTTCCTCATCCCAAGGCTGACAGACAGTCTGGTGGAGAGCTGAGAGGCATCCTGACTTTGCAACTACTGCAGGTTCTGATTCATTAGAGCATCATGTGAGGCAAAACGCAGGTCACAGCCATAACACAGAACAAGCTGCTGTCCCCAGTGTTGTTAGCACATCTCCCTCCCTTCCTGCCAGACACACACGGCTCCTACTCAAGCACCACTAGAGTGCAAGCTGCAAAATTAATAGCAGTTATATGCCTTGTACAATAATAGCAGTTATATGCCTTGTTTTAATAATACGTGATGGGAGGAAGGAGGATCTTGGTGCAGCTGCACAGAGACTTGAGAGAGAAGGATTCAGTCTTCATTTTGCCATACATTTCTTATGAGTCACTGAGTAAATGGCTTGAGCTATGCTAGCTGAGCTATTTCCTGACTACTTCTGTGTATGGACATCTTTTCTAGAAGCAAGCTGTGCTACCCAGGAATGTCTGAAGTACACTCAGCCATATGGAGGGTGGATTAACAAGATCTCTATTATATTGTACTTTAAACCTGAATTAAATTTCCAGTGCAGACAAATTACCTTAATTTTTCATTTCTCACTTTGTACTCTATAAAGCAGAAATGCGTCAGAACTTATCTGTATGCAGAGGAGGATTTGCAGCATCCTAAGTACTCCACATGAACTCTCCATGAAGATGTTCTCAGGACATTTAGAGTGGGTAACACACTTTCCAAATTTCTTTGTACAAGGGCATGCTTAGGAGCAAGAACAGAGCCTGCGAATTATGCCAGAATGCATAACCTGGCTTCCCACTGCCTGCACAAACAGACCCCTGAACTTCTCCCACATCCTGAGAGACAGCAGTGAAGCTGACACACAAAAAGCTTGAAAACCCTTGGAATGATCTTTTATTTTGCAACTGACTATTTGTGACAATGGGAGAAACTGTCACTGAGAGAAGCATGGAAACTGAAGGGTTTAAATGGCCAGGCTTGACCACTGCAGCTGGTGGCACTATTTTCACCTATTTTCAGAAGGCCACGAGACTTCTTTTAGCTTGTTTACCTTAGAACCCTGCAGAGCCCTTCCTGAGAGCAGAGAGGAGGAAAGACACCTACCAAAGGCCAGGATGGCAAGAAGGACACTTTGCTTCCAACCTCCACACAAACAAACGGTGGGTGACAGCAGGGAGGGAAGAGGGACAAACAGATTTTTACCTCATCCTGACTGTCCTCCCCTGACAGAGTAAGCAGCAAAAGAAGGAAATGGTCTGAAAAAGAAAGGAAAAAGGGAAGATAGATGTGATGGGGAACAGGAGGGGAGCAGTGAAGGTGGTCTTAGTGGAAAAGCAAGCAAAGCAGCAAAGTGAGAAATGAAACAAGGATTGATGAAAATGTTACTCCCAAATCCAATGCCCACAATGAGGTCACTTACCACACAGATTATTCAGGTTCAGGAATGCTTTGCTAGGAGGTGAGGTGACCTTCAGTATACTGGCCCTGGCTATAAATAGAGAAACAAAGAGGTTGCCTTGTCTGAGCCAGAGCAATAAAGCAAAAGCCTTGGATCAGCATCCAGTGTGCGTAGCAACCTTTCCCAAGCGCTAAGCGGAAGGGAACAGGCAAGACTGCTAGCAGGAGTAGAAGAAAATCCAAGACTATTTATGGACCAAGTTTGTACAGACATCCAAACAGTAGTTTGCTCCCAGAGAAGGCTGAAAGGAGCATTCAACAAAGGACAGTCTGAAGACAACCAAATCTCCTGGCCAATGCAGATGCCACCAGCAAAACTAACTTCAGAGGAAGGTGGCAAGGAGCATCCAGAGAAGGATGTGGAATGGATGCTTCACGAGTGTCAGGAGGATTGAAAAATAGAGGTCTTCAGCAGAAGTAACCGATGGCAACTATGGATTCTCTCCTGCACAAAGTCCTTTGACTTCTCTCTAATACAATGCAGTATAAGGAAACTAAATTCATCAGTATAAGCAGAAGGCAAGCTGACATTGTCACAAACCATTGTTTTAAGTTTCAACCAGCAGGGGAAGATCTTTGATACTGGTGTCTCACTAAGGTCAAGAAGTGATATGTGGTGTTATTATGAATCTCCTTCTGCTTAGATCACTATGTTCTAAGTAATCATGTTACTGTTCTGAGTCAGTATCTCCAAGAAACAGGTCCTGTCAGTGTTACCTAAGCTGCCAATGCCAACAGTTCTAGTGAAGCAACTATTAATTTGGGTGGACTGTCTCAATATGATAATATAAAAGCATCCTGGGAGGATGAGGAACTGGCTGGAGGCCTCATGGATGTAAGTAGAAAGTATTAGCCAAAACTGTCTTGGCTTATACAAAGAGATGAGAACAACCTTGAGTCTGTCTCTTTTGCTCTTGGCAGCTACCCAGGGAATCTGTAGAAAGGCAGAGAAGATCTTAATTCCCCTGTATCCAAAGTACATCCAGAAGTGACCCTGGACACAGGCATTAGCAGCAGCAAATGGGATGGCACGCAAGTCTGTGGCTTGCATGAGGGATTTGTGCAATAGTTGTTCAGGAGAGGTATCTGTTTACATTTAGAAATTATGTTCTTGTACTTAAAGCAACATCTGCAGGATGCAGGAGCTCTGAGCTGTGTTCAAGCTCTGACACAGGTTTCTTTTGTAGTCCTAGGAAAGCTGCTTAGAGGCAAGATTCCCAAACTCAGAGCTAGAGAGTAAACCCCATTGCCCACGTTCTGGCGTCTGGTTGAGTGGTCTATTTTTCCAGAGCTGCTCCTATTTTTCCTAGTCTACTTCAGAAATCCATGGTTTGATCTCTCCAAATATTGTTGCTTTACCAATGAACCAGGAGTAACTTTATGACACAGCTCTCACACAAGCAGTGAGATGTTCTTTAGTAAGTTCAAGTTCTCCAGAAACATGCTGGGGCCCAGACATGCAGCTATCACCAATGGTAAACACATCACTAACAGAGATAAGCCGTTCCTCACCAGCTTCTGTGGTCAGCAAAACCACCCTCTCCTGTGCCACGGCTGCCTTCCTGCAAACCATCATCTCTTGGGGCAATGAGCATCTGTTTTGGTCACAGTGGTTTTCTGATTCAGATACTCTTCATGTTTATGAACCTCTTGGCTACTAGCCTCCCTCTCCTTCAAACTCTACACATTCTAAGCCAAAACAAATAAATCCAAGCTCCGTGTGCTCCCAGGACGATAAACCACAGCACTTCGGGAGCGAGCAGGCGGACTGAGAGGGTGCGGCCCGTGCCCCGCCTGCCTAAGCTCCATCTCCCACCTCCAATGACTGAACAGACAGAAAGGAAGCACAGGAGAGGCATGGTGCCAGTGAAATGAGTGAACCTCAACCTTGCCCCTAGCCATGCTGCTGAAACAGAGGAGGCACACTAAAGAAGAACAGGGCAAGAGGGGTGAGGACCAGACAAACCAGAAGAGTTGAAGACTAACAGAACAAGGGTGAGATGAAGGATAGCTAACATGCTCTCAGAAAAAAGCACAGGTGGGAAATAAGGAAGTGAAAACATTTTTAGAAAAGAAAAAGGCAACAAGAAACACCAGGAGGGAAGAGAAATATGCTCCCCTTCCTTCTTCCCCTCCATATGCTCCCTTTCTTCCCCTCCACGCTGGGAAGGCACCCTACACCCCTCAGAGAAAGTGTCCCATCTTTCCTCATGCTCAGGGATGCTTTCATTCTATGGCTAAAATCTTCCTCATGGAATAAACTTTTAATTTACCCAAAGATACTTCAGGAAAATTGGATCTGTGATACTGTGGTAGCCTGTTGTGAGACTTTACTGAAAGAGACGGAAAATCCTGCTGTCCTGCAAAGCAGGTGCGACCGAGTGTGGGAACTCAGGTCTGCACAGTCAATAGACAAGCTCAAACTCAAATCCAAACGCAAGTTTTTGAGTTCCTAATTGATGGGTAGAAGCCTCGTTCCCCCACACACATACAGCCCTGCAGTGACTGCAGGAGAACAGCAGTTCCCAGACTCCTGCAGTTTCTTTAGAGAATTGAACTGGGGGGGTGGGAGGATAGCGAGGGGAGAGGAGAAAGGGCAGAGAGAATATTGGCAGCTATACCAGAATCACAATAACATAAACTAAGCGCAGCAAACTACTTATTGCCTTTGTTAACAAAAATTATAGTAGCTATAGCAACAGAAGAGGGGGGGCAAAAAAGCCCAAGACTTCTTAAAATCCCCAAAGAATACAGCCTTCTAATATGGAAAAATCAAGATTTATTGCACCAGCAGCTCCCACAAGGCAGGGCTATAGTAGTGCACAATGGTTTCAATTAAAAGCACGAATTATTAACCAGTGCAGCTGGGCTTAGTAGTTGGCAGACAACACCATCTCTTCCAGTGAGCCACAACTTTGTCAGGGACTGAATTAGCTTCTCTTGTTGCGTGAAGAGCACTTCAGTCCTGTTCTGGTGGCTTCACCTCATATCCTCTGTCAAGCCCTATGACAGAGTGACTAATGCCACTGCTCAACAGAGAAAATCGGGGAAAAAGCTCCTGTGCACGTAGCCCTTGGCAGCCGTCACACACCGATATCCCCACAGGCGCTGCCCACAGTGCAGCCCTGCACTGCACACTTAGCGAGCACCTTGGAGTGAAAAGTGCTTTGGTCCCCTGCTGCCTGTGTGTATTTTCCTTCTCAAATACACACACTCACGAGCTCAAAGAGAGGAGGAATGTCTGGCACTTCTGCGGTGACTATCTGGCAGAAGCACTGCTCCATTTTCTGGCAACTTGACCAGGATCTTAGAACAATTATTTCAGTTCCTGATTCAAGCGCTGGAGACAGAAGATCAAGTTACATTTCTCTCCAGCCATCAACACTAATTCAGTTTTCACTAAGTCAGCCTTGCTGGAATTTCACTCTTCCACACTAAAACAAAAAAGGAAAGTGTGAATCAACACTGAAAAGCCATTAGAAGAAACATAAGGAATTTCAAGAGTCGCCCTTCACAAACGTAAAAACCACCAATAAGACCCAATAGCGATGGAGCTGTTTCTTTCTAGAATGATGAAGAACTGAATCTACTGCAAAAGAAATGGTCCCATGGTCCTCAGTTATACCCACTGACTTCGTAACTACTGTGTAAATATTCTTTCTTCTCTTACTACTACAAGCTGCTAAGTGAATTTGTAGGGAGCATCTTCCCCACTACCACTGCCACAGGTGCGCGCGGCCGTCAGAAGAGGGGCTTTTCTCAAGAAAAGAGTTCAGCTCCCACAGCACTGACCTTTGTCATCTGCATGAAAGGAAAGTTTCTACAAGCTACCACAAGCATAAGTGTTATAAATCTCCTTTCATCAGGCCTCCAACCACTAGACAGCGAAACAACTGGAAACACTTAAACCTGTTTTAACATTGCTTGTAGTAGGAGGCAGCGAAACACCCACCCACCGGCGCTGACTGCAGCCACCGAACCGCTACGGACTGTGGCTCCTGCCAGCAGTGGGCTGCTGTTGAGGCTTCTGGAGCAGCAGCTGTTCCCAGCAGAGCAGGGAAGGTGGGCAGCCACCACAGACACGCCAGCTCTGTTCCCGTGTACGCTGCCTTCAGAGTGGCAGAAGGCAGCAAGGGGATTTAGACAGAGACAAAATAAAAACAAACCCACAAACCAACCTTGAATGATATCAAATCTCTTTGAAACCTTTCCAGGCCACGAGATGGTATTTGATGATTTGAAAGAGCTTCTCCTCTTTCCTTTTATGAAGGTGATTTACATGCTGCTGTGTACATGACATGTTAGAGACCTCTCAAGAGACCAGCCAGTGATCTGAAGAACTTACACTTCTATGATAGGAATTTCATAAATGAAGGCACTAACTATCTTCCCAGATGCAGGCTTGAATAGACCCACTGTACTGGCGAGTTCTGCTGAGGGAACAATCTTTCTTCACAATCCGCAGAGCGAGGGTAAACCTGATGCAGGGCAGCATTTTGGTCTTAACCATTTCATTCTTTCATTGGAGAGGACCAAGACCTGCAGCAGCAGTCAGACAAGCACCCTCGCCCATGAGCCCTGCCAGCGAGACCCTGGCCCATGTCCTCATGCAGACTGCCCCCATGCACATCTTGCATGGGTTTCACTCCTCCCAAATCCCACTTCTCTGCATGTGTTGCACGTCCTTAACGGCTGTACTGCCGGGGAGGGCACGAGAGTACACAGCCTCAAAAAATGTGTCAAGAAGAAAACATGATCCCACTCCCTTCCATTCAGCTGGATGTGTCCAGGAAGAACAAGTAGCCAGTGAGTTCAGGAATAAGGTCCTCTTTCTTGTTTACAGATTGGCAGCAGTGCCATAATGTGCTATCACTTATGTGTAACAATATTAAAACATGTAACATGAACTTGAAAGGTTTCTGTGAAATGATTAATTTTATCCAGACAGCATTTGGAGTGTCACTCCAGCACCAGCATTTGTACCCAAAGTTTTAGCACTGGTGTTCCTACTTTAACTCAATTCAAAACTGTGAATAAAATATAATTTAACAGCAATTTGATTTTGCAATGATCTCATTGAAAAGGCATATCCAGCATTGCCTTTGCAACAAGGGAACAGCCACAGGATAAGCCTGAGGGGCATAGATTAACACTCAGATCAGATACAATTTCAGTCCCTTCTCCCTTGCAGGGAATGTTTTGGCCTCTCGCCAAGCTGAGAGCATTCCATACGCAGTAGGGTAAATTTGGTATAGCACCCATATGGAAATATCTTCTTCAAGACAAGGCCAGGGTATAAAAACTATTATCTGAACAGATAATAGTGCTCTCTCACTCCAGAAGTGAATGCACCTCATTCCAAAAGTGAATGTGCCTAGAACAAAGTGTGACTCGAACTTCCCCCCAAACTTTCGAATGACAGTGTTGTACGCCCCAGCACTGAAGCTGGCGTTCACCTTCCTTTTCTTCTTTATTATGGATTTAAGCTGAATGCAGTAGGGGTCTAATTTGGATCTGCTCCCTATGCAAGAATATTTTTTATTGTCTCTTTTAAGGTGTGCTTACTATAGAAAAGCAACTCAACATCAACCTGAGCTTCAGAATTACACCCGTCTACTCCCAACGTAACTCATCAACAAACAAAATGTCAAACCAGATTTTGTTATGATCCATCATAACACAGTTCACCTAGCAAAAGGGCAAATCTGAATTCTGAGTTTATGCTTATGTAGTTGTCAGCTAAACTCTAGTTTCAGACATTCCTTTGTCAGTGTTCATAGGGGATACCAGAAATGAAATCACATCCCACACTTCGGTCTCATACTCCTTCACTCTTCCTCCTTCAGTTCATTTGCACACAGAAAGATCTTTCCAATACCAATAAGCAGAGAAATGAAAATGTGCATCTATAAATAGAGTAATTATTACAGATGCATAGGTTTGTGCAGTTACACACTGTTATATATGCACAATACTGCACACACAATGTGTTAAACTTCAAAAACAAAACTTGTCTTCCAGTAAATAAATTTGCTAGAATACAGTATACAGAGTATATATAATGCTTTCTTACTAAAAATTCCATCATCATAAAACAAATAAGGCCTGGGAGGCTTATAAAATCTATAATCTATATGTGAAAAATCTTCAGTTGCAACTTCATGTGACTATATTTTTTCCTGAGTTTTTTAATGAACAAATCTAAACATTCAAGACAGAAATTAATCAGTTGTGTCTGTCATGAAGTCTGCATTACCAAATACCACGTGGTTTCCAGTTGATACCACAAACTTGGCCAAAGTTAATTCAAAACTCCGTCCTAGTCCTCCAAAAGGTAGGCAAATACTGCGAAACCCTTTACGATGCCAGTACGGTGATTTGTATTACAGAGGCAGACAGAATCGTACCTGTGCTTAGCACACAGCGAGCATAAGCTGACTAACTGCAGATTTCATCCTGCTAGAACAAAATAAATGCCTTTGTGACTCCAAAAGGTAATGATTTATGAAATTACAAATACTCTTCAAATATCTTTTGTAACTATCTACTCATCTGATGATTTGGAGATGGAATATTTTAACTCACAATTTGCCCTGAAATGTGTAGGCGTTATAAATGCACCAGAATTCACAGGTTCCTACAGAGCACAAGTTCCTGCAGTTTCCTGGTGGAATAACTGGATTTCTTCTGGTGTGTGCCTAATATCTGTGGCAATCTGAACTCCTACCTCATTTTCATGAGACAAACATTCTCCTGTTTAACCTGAAGGAAGAATGCACAGGGGAACATCCATATACAAGAGATTTGCTTTATCCTATGTTTTCGATGCAAAAGTCATGCTAAGGACCCTTTTTTTGATCCTAGAAAAATCTAAGGTTGTGAAAAACATGAAATTCATTTTAGCTGAATCTTTACAGCAGCTATACTCCAGCTGGGGCTCTAAAGGAATTACATATATGAAGATGGCTTAAAGTTTGAGGGCTTTTTTTTTTCCCCCCCAAACTGCAGTTTAATTTTATGGCACAGTTTCAAGGTATTATCTCTGCTGTTCCAGACATCTGTATTTTCTTAAACATTTGACCAGTCTTTCTATTAAAAAAGACAATACAGTTGGAGTTACTGAGAGTGACAAATTCTCCTCATACTGTAGCTGTACCACCAAAATGTCAAGCAACTGTTCCACTCAGTTCTCACAGAGGCAAGTTTCAGCCTTTCCAGTTTTAACGAGAAAACTGAGCCACAACACAAAAAGTGAGAATCCTTTGGTAATGCACCCACACCCCATTCATTCTGCTCTGTGCCCAATATCCCCACCCAGCTCGGATACACAACAGAGAAATACCAACTGTGGAAGCTTTGCAGATGGCAGCTCCAGTATTTTGCCATTTGGGACTTTCTCCTCAAAGGATCACTCCACTCCATTCTTTTATAGGGCCGGGATTTCTTTTCTTGGGGGGATAGATATTTGAGCATGGAAAATAGCTATGGGAATGAACAATGGATAAATAGAATTTATAAACTGAAACAAAGTCTTTCAATTTGTTGAAACAGCTGGAGGGAGGAATGAATCTTATGAATAACATAGCTGAAACTGAACAGACTGTTGACAGTGAGTTCTTTCAGATGCTAGCTGTGGCTACACTCTTACATGACAGCACAACACTTAGATGTATAACTGAAGAAGATTTAATGCACAATGGTGTGTCCACCATTTTCTATTTTACTATACAGGATTAATCAGTCCATCCTTTCCCAACCCATAATTTTTGGGGGAAGAAAAGGTTGTTTCTTTTGCATTTTGCGTACTTAACAGTGCTGTGTGACTGCTAGAATGAGCATTCACGTTCAGTGCTATGCGAGAGGTATGGTATACACGTGCCAATGCAGAGATTTCCCCCACAGGAAACACGCTACCTGGAAGTCTTTAACGTGCTGACGTGTATGCTACAATCTCTACACAGGTGCACATAAGACTATTCAAAGGCAGTTTTACAAAGCACGAAATGAACCTTCTGTGCAGGAACTACAGCATGGGCAAGGGAACATCCCAGAGGTAAGCACAGCAGCTCGGCATCAAGGGAATGCATATGGGCATGTATCTGCCTACGGGTGAAGCAGAGCCAGGCTTCTACTTGTTCCAGCCTCTCACTGCTCCTGCTTTTATCTCCTCCCTGCTCATTTGATTTGGTGCATAACATCTGTTCTTCTCCTGCTGAAAGACTTCCTCCAGACACCACTGCTCCAGCCAAGTACCTAACACTACCTTCATACAATTCTCAGAAACACCTCGCAGAAGTCTCATCCCCATGCCCAGCAATGGTTTGTGCACTCAGGAGCCAAAGCATCACTGAAAGTCAATAGCATGTAACTGCATGAATCATTTAGGTGCTTTTGAAAAGCTGAATCACTCTCAACACAGCTGATATAAACTGGATGTTATTTGCCTTAAGCAGGAAATTCATTCAATGCAAAAGTATTAAGCAAGGCAGTCAGCCTAGGGCATACATGCATAGGCACCTTCGAGGGAGGCCCTGCTGAGCTTCACATTTCTCAAGAGATATTTTCCACTCCTGCCTCACAGAATGAGGCTTTCAGGCATCAGGAAGAAATCTCATTTCTTACAGGAAACAAGAGCGAAACTTTGAGTGCATGTCATTCAATACAGCATCTTTTCAGAGTAACTCCACAAGTGAATGCCCAATGAAAATAGACAGAAAACATGGAACCAAAATTCCACACAAGGAAACACCTTAGTAACTTTTTAAATGTATTACAGAAATCTTTCAAAACACTGTCAACAAGATACTTTACCTATGCTAAGGACAAGCACAACTATTTCAGCAAAAACTTCTCTTTTTCTTATGGAAAAGATAAAAGCTATTTGACAGCTAAATCTTTTCTTTCAAAGCTACCCTGTTTCAGTCAAGCCCTATTACTCATTGTGCTGCTAGACAAGATTGCTTTGATGTCAATGGATCATACAGAAGACTTAACACAGTAATCTGTCTGAAAAATGCAGTGGTAAGTTCAAGAGTAAACCAAGGCAAAGGGTGTTTACTCAGTTCTAATTTAGTCAAGAGCTTTATTTGTTTCACAAACCCAAGAATTTTATCAACTTTTGATTGTTATTTTATCTAGCACTGCATACTGCAAAATCCCTATCTTCTGTTACTCCTACTGCCTGATTTGTCCATTCACTGGGAAAATCAACCACCTAAGGAGAAACAAAGACTAAATTGAATATACTCTTGCCTATGAATGGGCTGTACAAAGGGCACCTGGCTTCTTAATCAGTTATTGATTTTAAAGTTACAGATTCATGTTTCAGGAATCAATTGCTACACAGACATGAGGATGGGGAAAGGACATGGCCAGGATTGTAGAAAAACCACCATGCCCTGAGAACTGGGAATAGATAACTATTTCAACTAATGCTTTGGCAATAGAAGAATTTTAAAACACCACTTAACAAATGGATTTGTCACAGATTCCTACCCTCTGTTTTAAAAGAACATTCTTGAGAACAATTCACAAGCATGTTGGTTCTCATAATTTATCTCAATTGTGTAACAACTTTCAAAGCTTCAGTAAAAAACTTGCAACACCCTTTCCTAATTTGCTGCCTGCACACATCCTTACCAGTGAAGGGTACTAAAGGAATCTGAACTAAAGCAGAAAACAAACAAAATTTAAGATCATAATCATCAGTTGAAAGGGAAAAGTGTAAGCAACCTTTCTACAAAGAAAGTAAGAAATCCAAGAGTAAACCTAGCTCCCTCTTTTTGGTGGTGACTGGTGACAGGACAAGGGCAATGGGCACAAACTGGAACACCAGAAGTTCCAGACAAACTTAAGGAAAAATTTCTTTAATGAGGGTGAGGGTGCCAGAGCCCAGGGACAGGCTGTCCAGAGAGGGTGTGGAGTCTCCATCTCTGGAGATGTTCTAACCCACCTGGATGCCTTCCTGTGTAACCTGGTGTAGGGAACCTTCTTTGGCAGAGGAGTTGGCATTGAGGGTCCCCTCTCAATCTTCTCTTCCCCAGGCTGAAGATTCCTACTCTCCCAGCCTTTCCTCATAAGGCAGATGCTCCAGGCCCCTAATCATCTTCAGTACCTGTCCAATTCAGACTAGCTCGTGCTACTAACTAGTTGCTATAGCTCTATCACAATTTTCTCTTTGAAATAAGAAACCTTGTTATCAACCCATTTTTAATTCTGACCATTTATTTTAAAAACTAAGAGTGATTGATGTTTTAAAAGACTGCTTGAGCATTCTATTTGACCAAAGCTCCTAAATCTCCTTATTAATTACTAAAATCAAAGTAAAAACAAAACTTTGTTAGTTAAATGATGAAGAAATTCCTAGACATCAATTATCATGTGGGCCCTGTATCATTAGCAGTATTTTTCTCCTATTTTACTGCAAAGATGATGCACAGACCACAATAAATTAGCATTTTCTGATTAATCTTTCTCAGCAATATTATAATTTGTGCTCATAAGCTTAGTATTAACTGAAAATCAAAGAGGCAATTTCTGTTTCCTACTGCCTGGACAAAATGCAGACTAACTCAGCTGATTTCAGTACACGGAAATTGAATTCAGTTGGTGTGACAGGATGAAGACTCCTGTCTGGTCACTCCTAGACTTTTGCTGGGATGGGCAACACCTTTTTCAGAACAACAGGAGAACAGGAAATTCTCTGCAGAAGTATGGCCAGCATGCCTCAGCAGAGTCTGATGTACAAGCAGTCATTTACCTCTGCCTGCTCAATATGCATGGAGACACTGTTAGCAAACTGGTCAAAGTCAGCTACTTGTATTGTCCATATCTTTCCACTTCTCCCAGGTCAATTCAAGCAGCTGCTTCTGAAAATCTTGCCCACATCTCAGCTTTTATTCCAAACTCCACACACTGTTTCTTAGAAAACACTTTTTATAAGCTCAAAGAATTTCTGACATTTCTATGCTTTAAGACTATGACCTATGAAAACCAGCAAGAATTAAGACATAAATATATCCTTAAAATAGAATTTACCTTTCTCAAGCAAAGTTACAGGAGCTCAGCATCTTCAAATACCACAGTGAGAAAGAATAAATAAATAATGTTAAGTTTTCAGTTAACAGATGTAAAAATCGCACCTCAATTTTTTTGCCTAAACTTTCCCTTTCTTCTTGCATCTTACTTTTGTTTCTGTCAACTTTATAACATAATCCATCCAAGAGGTTTAAAACTAAATGGTTTTAAGCAGCAGATGAAACCACAGTATGTTAACTGACAGGAGGTTTTGGCTCCTTCATCTTTAAGCATCTATTTCTCAGCTGCTGTTTCTCTGCAGCAGGGGAGAGAGGGGACAGAAAGCTTATAGACTTTGGTCCAAGACTCCTAATTTCCTAATACATGCTGCTTAAGCATGTTTTCTTTTAATTTGTTTGTTTATTTGATAACTACAACATTATTGCCTTCCAGCTTGTCCATCTGAATATAATCAATACTAATTCACATTTACTAAAGCCAGGGGCTTTCATCTAAACAACTGATTGTATTAGATGACAGTAAACAGCACACATGGCTGTGCTGCCACTAGCAGAGTTATCCCCATCTGACAGGTGACAGAGCTGATGCGCAGGTGATGATCATAAAACAAGACATGGTAGTGAGAAATGGAGGAAAAGCATAAATACAATTGTGATACCTCTGAACATTAACCAGTTCTCCTTCAGCCAAATATAAAGCTATTTTCAACATGTAAACTCCAGACAACAGTTACTAACCTGTTTTATTTAAAAAATAAAATGTTTTTCTTATGGCATATACTCCATAGCCATCTCCAGCAGAAGTTTTATATTTGAACAATCTGAACAGTGGGAGAATTAAAGCTTATAAAATACATATCCTTGTCTATGTTGGAAGTAGCACAATTCCAAACCAGAGACTAATGCCGAAATACAATCCAGGGGCTGTGCTTCATTCATAAACTGTTCCATTCGAACAGAGGGTCTGGAATGAATTTTATCCTCATGTTCAACCAGAGAGACACAATTTATTATAGTGCTGCACTTTTCAGTTTCAAAACCATATCCCTAATATTTTTTCCTGTCAAGTCCAATGCAGATTAGCAGATTTCTCAACCAGGATCATCCATAAAGAGAAAATGCAGCAGAATCCAACTGCCTGGAGACACGAAGAAGCAAGTCCAGTTATGTACCCCATGACTAAAAGAAAAGAAACCTACTGAGTACACACAGTTCCAACTGTTTAAGCTGGAAAGGCATCAGAAAGGTCCTTTCATTAATAATGGTGTGAGTGGGATCTCAAAGATACTTACTTCAGCTCTGCTTTTAACTCACCCCTACACTGCCTATACAGCAGGCTAGCTGTATTACTCCTATGTAACATCACAGCAATGCTCCCCAACAACTTCAAACCCCAAAATAAATAGCCAGTGCTTCCCACTCTCTGCATATTCTGCAGCTGAGATGTGCCACACAGGCACAGGGTTATTTACACCAGTTAATTTTTCAGAGCTGTCTCAGGTGCCTCCCTAGGCTCTCCAGGGAGTCGCTACACTCTGATGTTCAAATTCAAGTCAGAGGAAATTATGAGAGCTATCAGGTAGAGAATTCTTCTACAGTAAAATTTATCAGTTTGTTAACTATTAACCAAACTTTCACATGCCAGTAAAAAGCTTTCCATTTGATAAGTTAGAAGTGTATGTTTTGCCCAGTGTAAACCACCACCATGTCTCCTTTCCATAGCATTCTTACATTTCATCTGCTTGGTCACCTAACAACCTGTACAGTGAATCAGTCTAGATCCCTTCAAGTCTTCAAACTCTTTGACTGACACTGGGCAATTGTTTTACACGATGGATGACAATTTAAAGTTAACCCTGCTTTGACTGCAGTTGCTGTAGAATATCTTATTTAAACTCGGCTCTTGAGTGGCTTTGTTTGTGACAAAGAAGGTAAGAAATATTTTTAGCACAGCACCTGTAGCTGCATGAGAAGAAGCTTCAGCA
The DNA here is from genome assembly GCA_907165065.1 of Caprimulgus europaeus. The sequence goes on along the minus strand of OU015539.1, from coordinate 11,286,578 downwards.
TCTATTTTGGAAGGAAACATGCCAAAAGAACTACGGTGCATTTTCATTCACCTCTTGGCTATTGCTTCATCCAAAGTTTCTATCCAAAGACAGCCAAGACCAAGTCTATGAATCATCACTTGAATGAGATCTAATTATTCAATTACTTTTAAAACCTTTCTTTTCCTTATTTCTTCAAAGCCTTACATACCTCTTACCCTTCAGGGCACTTGTCTTCATCTCTTTCCCACAATCAGAATTACAGGCTATTTCTTTCCCACCCATTAACAGCTTTTAGATTGAGAACTGAATACAATATCCTGCACAGCCCCTTTGTCCAGGGGGAGAAGAAAAATCTGCGTGGTCACCTACTCATAAGCACAGTTTTCTGAGACTTGATCTGCTGCTTTGTGTACATCACAGATCTATTGCCCCTAATCTATGGGCAAGTTAACTCTCTCACAAAGATATTTGTCACATTTAACTTTACCTGACTATCTAGGATTATTAATATAGCCTCAGATATGAAACTGTAAATATATGATCCACCTAGCTATGTTTAAGTAGGGGAAACTTAAAATTTAACTGTAAAACACAAACTGCTTCAAAAAGTGTGTTAATTTGAAAGTTTTGATGATGGAGCAAGAGAAAAATCTCTCTCAACTGTGGTTCTACTGAACACCCCTCTTAATTTGTATGAGGGTGCCCTCATCCTTTTGCTTTCTTCACTTTACCCCCCCCCCCCCCCCCCCCATCTGTTATGTTTTCTTCTCCCTGCTCTTCAGTCTCACAACTGTGAGGGAATGCTCAAAGCCCGAAGACTCCCAGAAGGATCCACTGTGCCTTTGCTGAGCCAGCTACTGCACAGCTCAGAAGGACAACTTTGCTTCAATTTCTCTTTCCATCTGAAGTGCAAACTGTTCACATTTCTCACTGTAGCAAAACAGCTACATAGTTGCTGATCTGAAACTTGCTGAATCACAGAATGGTAGGGGTTGGAAGGGACCTCAGGAGATCATCTAGTCTAGAAAATAAACATTTCTATCTGAAAAAAGGAAATACAATTTCTGTTTGACTAATGACTTTAAAGCAGTTTGACTATACAGTATTTTAGCGTACAGGGGAACACCTGACTGTTTAGTGGAATTGCCACATCCATCAACAAATTAATTTTTATTTCAATGGAACTTCAAATTGCTTCTTATGATTTTAAAATTTCCTTTTGCAATCAAGTGCTCAGATACATCAGAAAACTGATCCTGTGCGTCTTTAGAGGGGACTTGTGAATTTGAACAGTGATTTTGCCTCCAGAGCCGTCACATTTAGGTTGTTCTATGGCTACTGCAGAACATGTTACTACAGGGACTAAGAGACCCAGCATTACAACAGCCTGAATATTAATTGTCATCTCACTCCTTGTGAGTCCCACCATTTTTTGTTTTGGCTGCTAGCACACCAATACAAAGAAAACCTGTCTGAATACAACTATGTTTGTTTTCTCCCTGTATGACTACACTCAAACAATCATGAATGGTATAACATAAATTTACAACAAATTCATAATATCTGTTCATCTTAGTCACTAAGACCACAACTCCAGGCAACAGTGATCCCTCAATTCCCACGGAAGATGACTCAGTCACTTATATGGGAATACTGCCTGGGCTTCAAACTCATTTTTCTGGAGGAAAATTTTAAAGGCATAATTAAAATTCCAAACCAGGATGCAGATAGCTAAGAGATGAAGCACTTTTCACAGTTCTAAGAAGCTGCTTTTCCACTTCCCTGCCTGCAGGAACGTGCTTGCTACAGAAACACAACAGAAATGCAAACTTCCCATTGAGATACAAGATGGAGACATTTTCTAAGTGCTGCATTTTTAGCTACAGATTTGTGACAGGATTCAAAGAAAGTAATGAGCAAGTGGATATGCATTGACTCATTCTCCCTTAACCAGCTCTTCAAAATCAAAATACATGAGAGAGCTACAGCTAGAAAAGGCAGTATTCTGCTCAATTCACGTGATGCCTATCAGGCCTGATTTTTATTAACCCAGTTATTATTACACCCGCTACCTCAAACTTAGCCACAGCTTAAGACTTAGCATACTGAACACTATACAAACAAAAACCAAAATGTTAGCTTCACTTAAGTAGTTTCTCTTCAAACATTATGGCAACCGGAGTTTGTTTTCACACAGTTTCTTACACCACATCTACATCTCAGAAAGGTGCAATGGAAGAGGCAAATTGCTGGGACTGATTGTTACCAGGAGAGGAAAAATAACTTTGCTTTTGCTTAAGAATGTGAAACAAAAGGTATTCCCTCAAAAATATCCAGCTGTGATGAGGTACATGGCATCCTTTGAAAACAAACACATTTCTATCCTTTGTCTTTCATTCTCCTACTGACTATGCTTCTTCAGCCATAGAAGTGATCTATTCCCTCTCTCTGCCATTGCTCCCATGGAGATCAGGAGAGTAGACATTTGCCATTAGTACACAACAAATTTTGTCTTTTTGAGTTATATCCTGATTTATTTTTATTCAGCTTCCCCCTCTGCACCTAGCAGACACAAGCTATAAAATAAGACTCACATGTTTCACTTGGCAGCTTTGTCTAGAATTTCCAACAAAGCTTGAAAAAGCACTGACTTAATTTATAGCAGTAACTGCATAACTAATAATTAGATTTATTACTTATTGTTTTAAAATAAATAAATTTGCCTATGTGTGTTTCAGTCAAAGCCACCTTAGACTTTGGAATGGCACACCTGTGGCGCTATGAAGAACAGCACACCAGTGAGCAGCTGAAGCATCACCATTTCCTGCCTCAGAGATGATACTGGAGATCTCAAACCAGGGAGTGACTCAGTGCTGCCTGTGCACAGGCTTGCTGCAGTCAGATAAGATGGTCAGTCCCAGAACATAGGCTTGAACTAAGTAGGTTTGCCTTTATTCTCTTGGGCAGCATTAGGATCTCCCAAACAAAAGCCTCTACCTAGTTTGAAGATAAAACATTACTGGTGAGAGCTTTACTATTTGGAGTCTGCTAATACAGAGAGCTGAGGGGAGCAGTAATCCATCCATCCATTGCACACACACACACACAGAGCTAGCACCAGGATTCAACCTCACAACCATCTGATACAGAGCACGGGGGTCTAGCAATTCAGTTAAAAAAAACCCCAAACTCCATTACCTGCCAACATGAGCAAAGCTGCATCCTGTTTGCAATTCTCTGCAGAGATGGACCGAGTGCCTGTAAGCAGATCTGATTCTGTTCAGGAAAGGGCAATTATGTTATACTTCACAAAGCTCTGGAGCCCTCCTCATGTTCTTATTTATGTCATATTATCTAGTTTATTCAACTAGTATTTCCCTTCTTTTACCTTCCCTGCATAAGAGGGGCAAACACTTATATTAAAGACCCCAATATATTTCAAGATTGATACGTTTGTGATAGAAAGATCTCTGCTGATCATTTTATCCTTTTTTTTTTTTTCCTCATTTTATGTATGAGTGTGATATGGCATTAACCTACAGATAATAAACAGCAGCAGATTGCTTCTTCTTGTAGTGTTCAATGAAGAATTTCAAAGGGAGATTATTAGTTCAATCTAAATAAAATGCTCCTGTATTTTCATTTTATATTTTATTTATGGGGTAAGTCTGACTTCTTACTCTGCAGGTTCAGCCCTGGCCAACGTACCTGGCCAAACCTCTGTAACCCTTCTGCAAAAAAGCCAGTTTGATTCAAGGGTGCCCAAGCCTGCCCTGCAATAGTCAGAACACCAGTGCTTCTGCTCCATTCCCCAAAGCTTCAGTCTGACCTTTAGAGTTTCCTTGGTCACTGAAACAATGAATAAAACTTCTTAACAAATGGAAAAAAGTATTAATTCATCACTGGTTCAGCCCCATACAGGAGGTACTGCAAATTACAGAGGAATGCAACTAGTCCTAGCTGGCTGGTTCATGTACAAAGAGCAGAATCGGTCAGTAACAAAGAGCAGGAAGAATAATTTTCTCTTCTTACCCATATGCTCTCCTGGCTAGGGCCAGCAGGGGATTTGCTGGGGGATTTGCTGATAAAACACAGCTTTGTCACGTTTGTCAGACCTGAGGCTGTCATGGCAACATAACTGATGTGACAACCGTTAACGAGCGACTGTCACAAGGGCAATCTGCTCAAGTCGACAGATTTGCTGCTGCAGTTCAGCCGTGGGCAGCAGCAAAGCGGTCTAACAGGCTCCCAACGTCACCCCGCCGCCACAGGGGTCCTGGGCTGCTCTGTTTTGGGAACACCACATACCTGTGTTACCAAAAAAATACTTTACAGGCCTCGCAGTCCACAATGATGGGCTGGTTGGTTTGCTGTTAAATCAGACTGTTGAAATTATCAGTGTTGTGCTGAGCCAGAAGTCTTGGTTTTGACTTCTGACTTCTGCCCACTTTGTAGGAAGTCAACCACTCATCCAGAAGAATAATTACCTTTTAATGAAGTTTTCTTTCCTCTTTCACAGATAACTAGCTGGCTCTTTTCCTCACTCTTCCTCCAACCTATTCCTAGCATCTCTCTTTTCTACCCAGATTCAGAAGGAGATGACTACTCCCTCACTTGAAGCAACAAATTTCTCTTCTCATGACAAATCATTTTTTTGATAGTAACTAACATTTTAGTACTTCCATAAGTCAGAGTATCACTTGGCACCAGAACAGGCAGCAAGAACTCATCTTCCCAGAGCCAGTGGTGGTTCACTTTAGAGTTTGTCCTGTCACTGTGTCCCTGAGGGGCACATGTGATGCCAGATCTCAGAGGACAGTAAGCCCACATGCGCTGCTACCATGGGCAGGGTCATACACCACACCAGCAGCACAACCACTCCAAGTGACATTACACACCTGATACAGCTCAACAAGAAACTCACGTACAAGAGAGCTTCCCCTAATACAGTCTGGTTTTCCACAGGGAAATTTTATTCAGGTGGAGAAAGAGGAATGTGGCCATTTGATCAAGATTTCGGGACATCACACAGCCTGGCCGGAGCAGCCATTGACTGACACCTGAAATCTCTGGATGAACAGCCACTGTGCAATCAGCCTGCCATATCCAGAACATGAACTGCAGAGGTTTTCCAGAAAAAATTACAGTAACCTTTAGCATAAGTCCACTGGCTTCATCTTCTTTACCTGAGGATCTGGCCATACTTTTAGAATGGGTAGGTACACACATGTTATCACAGCCATCAGTGCCACAGGCACAGGAACTGCACTGGGATCTGCTGATAAGGTGCTGCAGCTGATGACCTCGGGCTGCCCCTTGGACCCCCTGTTCTTCCAGACAGCCATAAATCCCCAGGATGCATTCTGGGCTATTGTAGTACACAGCACCAAGTTATGTTTACATTTGTTTTCTGCTGTCCATGCATGTCAGCCAGTAGTAAATAAAACACAGCAGGGACCTTAGCTCTTGATGTGTCTCAGCAAAAAACTGGATAATGTCTCCATAGGAGAGGAAAGCAGACCTGAATGCAAATGCCAGATTTGACAGTATATTATCCTATGCCCCAAGTCTGGCACAGAAAAGATTATAACCTGCCGATGAGGTCCCCTGTACAACCAGCTTGTGTGGCAGCCCCCTTGCCGCACACAGTGAGCTCCAAACATGAGGACATGAAGTAAGCATTTCTAAATGCAGTAAAATTCAACCTCTGCTTGCACCCAATCTTTACCTTAAATCTTATTTCCAGGGAGACTTCTGTTGAAAAAGGAACCTGGGGTCAATGGCTGGACAGAAAGTAAAAAAGCTCTACTCTTATTGCTACCCTTTCCCAGGTCTCCCTGGTCCCTAAAGTGAGGAAGAGGGCAGAGGCAGCACATGGTGACAAGCAGGGTCTGTAAGGACCTCAGCTCTGCACATGTTCTGGGACCACATCCTCCATGCCTTGACAGCAGCTTTGGCCTGGCTCAAGGGATCAGGGTTTCTGCCCAGCTGATCACCCGATCACCGGCACAGACACAAGCACCCTGCGCTGAAAAACACGCAGTCTCCTCCCAGCCCATGGTGGCTGCAGGGCAATTTAGCCTCCTCACCTCATGCCACTCCTTGCTCTCACCTCCCGTGACAGTATCCCGAGTTGGGGCAGAGGGAACTGTCCCGTGGCTTTACAGTGTCATGGCAGAGGCTCATTGCTGCAGGAGAGGCAAGAACTAAATGGATCATCTGATGCAGCTCCAGGGACAGCACTGGCTCTTCTCCACTAAAGCTCAGATCAGGGTCCTGCTTACAGGTGGCAGACAAGGGCAGTGCCTTCCACAGGAAATGAAAGGGGTGGCCAGACAGCGTGTCCCGGGGGGGATACCACTTGGCTTGCAGCCTACTGTCATGTGCTGCTGCTAATAAAAGAGCACTGAAAAACCAATGTCTGCCCTTGGGTCTTCAGACATTCCCAAAAACCAATCTGCTTCCCTGAGCATGAGCGTAGCAGGGTCAGTGCAATAGTGAAACCCAGTCTGATGCACAGAGGAGCAGCTCTAATCCACAGCATCAGCAGATTACACAACATGTATTCAGTGTCCAAAAGTGGGGGGGGTTTTCCACTCTTCCCTCTGAAACCAACTTGACTCTTCTCCAAAAACCAGCACCAGAATGAGTCACTATTTTTTAGGCAAGTTTCTGAAGACTGAGTTGCAGTATGTCCCTCTCCCTGCGACAACATGCCAGGAAACCTTCAGGGAGCTCTCCCAGGAACTGCTAGGGGATGAACACAACAGGCTGAGCTGTTCAGCTTTTCACCTCCCCCAGCACAGGTTTGGACATGTTGACAGCAGAGTGGTATGAAGATGGTTTTGTCCCCTCCAAATCTTTTGGGTAAACAGGATTGTGCTCCACATCAGAGATCTTTCCTTGTAAGTTTAGTCAATACTTTCTTGGCTTGGCACTCTTGACAACTCAGTTATAAAACAGCTCTCTCTGAAATACGCCGCTCAAATTAATCAGCTGTCAGCTTTTCTCCTTTAAAACTAACAATAGAAGATCTACATGGGCCTGTGAGAGGCTGAAACATGGGAATGTGAGTTGTGCAGCTGCAAATGTTTCCATACAGCTGCAGCTCTCTAATGGCTTTTTGCTCTCCACCAAGGAGCATTGCAGGGAGCAGGTTTTGTGCTGCCCTATGTCCATCATGTGGTAAATGCTTAGTGATGCCTTTTAACTTTCAAGCACACTTTGAAGAGAGGAGGGATGTTCTGGTCATAAGCCAACAGGCTCAGCTGGACCAGGAGCACAGGATAATTTGATGGCTTGTATCCTTTGGATGCCAGCTGCACAAGAGATGCCAAATTGTGTTCTCGCCACTGGCAGAAGTTTTAGCCTCTGATTCATCATCTTGTCATCAAACTGCAACAGGATGGGGGGGAAAAAAGGTTCAAGGGGGGAGCACTGCCTCTGACAGGGTGGGGGAATGGCACCCCTTGGAACAGCCCCTTGCATACAGTAGTTTGGCTCCAAGTGGGCAGAGAGGATTAAAGCTATGTGAGGCTTGAACTCAGAATAAGAGCTGGCACTGGAGGAAAGCCAACTGTGCAACACTCCTCTAACTGCTCAGGGGACTCTGTTGTTGTCACGTGAAACTGAAGAACAACTGGGAGGCTCCGTTCAAAAAGCACTCAGGGTGGAAGCACATTTGCAAAGCCTGATGAAGGAACGAGAGCAGCACCTGCCTCTTCCGGGTCTGCCCGTAGCTAGTACTGTCAGGGGACTTTGCTTCTACCAGCCATAGGTTCATTTTCAGCTTGAAAAGTCTTTTTTAAAAGGCTTTCAGGCTTTTAAGAGAAAGAAGAACTTTAAATCCCAGACCGGAAGCCTTAATTATAATGGATTTGTGTGAAACTTGCCAGATCTCTCCCTGCTCTATGATCAGGGCTGTGCCAAGAGTCTGCTTTGTATCATGCTAGCAACTGTGTTAAGTTCAGCAAAGCAATTGGGTCAAAGATGCAAAAGCAGAACAGAGATCACTGATTAGCGCTAATGAGAGCCTGCACTGCAGAGCAGAATGACAGTGCAATCACTTCAAGGTTCTTGCTGCAATTACAAGGTAGCCACACTCATAGTCAATGCGAGCTGCTCAGAACAAACCCTTTTGCACGTCACAATTTGCACCTTAGAAAGTCATTCAGAGTCACCATGACCAGAAAACGGCATGTAAAAGGAAACAACTGAGAGAACTACTTTTATCATACTGCTGGAATTAAAATTAACTTACATAAAATGAGGAAATACTTGAGCATCCTCATAAGCAGCTCTTTTAAACATGCAGCGCTTTTTTTCAGTCACTAAATTCCACCTATTGTGAGCATAAGGTTGCAGATGGAGACCCCAGTTCAAGAATTTAGCAGTGCATCTGTCCACAACTGTAACACCAGGTGCTCTGAAGATCACTCGATCTTCAAAGCAAATAGCAGAAACTGAGACAACTACAGTGTTTTTCCAGTGTCTCACGGACTTTCTCTAAGCAGAAAAATCAAAGGGACAAGAGGTATTTGGAGAAGGGAGTAACAGCAAAAACCAGTATTGAATAATACTAATAAAGTCAGTCCTAGGTTTCTAGATAGTCTCATCTCATTTGCAAGCAAAACAGTGCATTTCCAAGTAATAAAGACAAATATGTCAACATAGCAATTAACTCAGAACTCACTGCAACAGACAACAGGGAAACATGCTGTCAACCTATGAATAGATGGAGCATAAGCAGTTACACAAAATATGATCTTATGCAAGACAAAACAAGCAATTAAAACATTATAACTCAGAAAATTAAAATTACTCATTAGATAATCAAGAAGAGAGAACAAAAAAAATTTCTACTATCTCCCTTCATTTTCCTTCTATGTGAAATGAGACATGACAACTAATCCTATCAAAAAAGCGCATTAAGCTCTCTGGAAAACTCAGAGTCAGTGGCTACATACAAACAGAACGCGAGCATAGAGCCACTGGCAGAAACATGGTGGAGACATGGGACCAACGAGGAGATTTAATCAGGACAGCATAAAACAACCTGCTTCAAGATAGTGAAATTAATGCACTTACAAAGTAACAACCACGGCAGGCTGCAAACGCTGGGCTAAAGACCACAGAGTGCCTGGCCCCGGGAGCTGTGCTGAGCACACAGTGGCCTCACCTGCACAGGCTGCTGCAAGAACTCCACGCACGTCAGTGGGTACAACAGCAGCCTTCTGGAGCTGCTTACCCCTTAATGGCTGGAAAAATGTGCCAATGCCCATGTGCTGTTGGTTACACTTATGCCCAACCATAGTAGGTCAGCTATAAGGTGTCTTGTTATGAGCACAGGTATAAATATATTATGATTTATTGATTTTTCAAATTATTACTTCCTATTGGTAAGGTATATGTAGTATTTAACATAAGCAAACTGCATTTGGAACCATTCCAAATGTGAAGGCATATGGAAATTACATTAAAGGACTACGGGAATGATGCCTTGTATCACTTTCCAAAGTGACATGTAAATACTGTAACACAGACCATTAAGGGAAATGCCACTCAGACAGAAACACTGGGAGGGAACTCACCAGGCTTCCCACTGCATCCTGCCACACAACAGATAAATGCCAAAAAGCAACTGTTGCCTTTGGGACACCCAGCTTGCAGCACCTTGCAGAGATCTCTCGGGAGTCTCAAGTTGACCATCTGTAAAATGTACACACTTAAAAGCAGTGGCTCTGATTTTGAAAATCATAAACTTTTTTTGTATCAGAAATTTCAGGGACTAATAGCGTTTTCCCACAAATGAGCCTTAAACGTGGGTAATCATCACAGTGTCCTTCTTAAGGAGGGAGATGGTTCGAATTAACACATCAGCTCCACAGATACTTTATTCCTAGTCCAGAACGGCACAAGGATTTCTTATTAAGCTGGTAGGCAAGAGGGGAGCACAAAGTGTTATCTGTGCTGATCGGTGCTCAGTTTGCACGTGACAGCTGTCAGTTCTGTACACGTGTTGTAGGAAGATTGCCTGCTCCAGGACAGCCTGCTTCTCCCTCACCAGTGCTCTGCTCGCAGATCACAGCGGTAACTCCTCCCTGAAGCACAGCTGGTACTGCCCTTTAATCAAGGAACAACTTGCACACACAAACACACAGATGCACACACACACACTCATACACAACAGCCATTTGTGAGGAAGGGAGCTGGGACAGAAGGATCCCATTTCCATTCACCCCACTTTTTCCCTCCAGGACGATTTCAGGAGAAAGCAGAAATAAGCATCACCATTATCTCCAGTGTGTGTTAGGAGACAAGCTGAGGCCAGTCAGCAGTGCCTGGCATTGTTTGGAGGAACACAAAAGACCTTCTGTTCGGAAAGTTCAAGAAAGAAAGCAGAGAGCCTGTGGCCTGGTCCTTCAGTCAAAGGACTGAAACGGAGGCTGAGAAGTTCTCAGGCAGAGGCTGATCTGAAGCCCTTTGAAGTCCACGGGAAAACTCCCAAGGACTCCAGCATGCTTTGGGTCATGCTTGAAGTGCACAGAAGGGAGCAAACCAGCATAAAAGTAGAAATCAGCATCTGCTAGAGGAGAGTTTAAACAGCGTAGGGGTGACCTAATCTTTTCATCATGGTTATCAGTACAGTGTATTTTTGTGATGTTCAAGCAAGTAGGATTATATACATTTTCTAAGTCTTTTCATTAGAGCATAGCAGTTGTACATTAATCATTAGGTGATACATGTTACCCTAATGTCAAGTATTGCATACAGCATTTAGCAAATGTCTCAGAGGAAATGAGGAAAAAGACCCTTTCAAATTGACAAAATTACTAGTTTTCTGCTTTCTTCCCCTGCTACCCTCTCCCAAAAAGGCTGGTTTAAAGCTATGAAAAACACAGCCCAGGACTGAAAACCTTATTCAGAACAATGCTGCCAGCATCATCTATTCATAAGCAGCAGTTTGAGACAGAGCCCAACCCAGAAGCAGCTCTTTAACAGCACATTCTCCAAACAATTGCTAAGGTTCCAAATCCTCCGCTTAATTATGGTGCAATTAATTTTCTCATTAAAGATGAATATAGGAGTATCCAAGAAAAAAGAAGTGTCTTATGAATTCTGTAACACTTCCATATTTTCTTATATATAGGACTAACTGTTGCAGTGGTTTTAAAGTTTGGTGCTGTCTAGGTCCTACATGATATTTTCTGGGCATTAATTTGCTAGAAGCTTTTTTTAAAAACAACAACAACAACCAAACAAAAAACCCAACCAACTTCTTGCACCCTTTGCACAAGATTCAACAAAGAGACAAAGTATCTTTAAAAAAAATAAATGCAGGATGTTTCCTCTTTCCCTGGCTAATAGAATCCAACTGTTGCTGCATGACATCATTCCCCAGAGCTGGGGAATCCAAGCTCACTCAGACACTCAGCTAGGAGTAAACACCATGGAAAAAAAAAAACCCCAACGAACTTTAAAATGGTAGAAAACAACATTTAAAAGGCAATTACTGTTACCTGAAATTTGGAGCATTTCCCTTTCCACTCCATTCTCAGATTTGTATTTCCCAGACAAAACTCGGTCTTATTATGTGAGGCGATCAGAAAAGCAGTCGTTTAGCGTCTAATACCTGCTGTGCTTCCCACAGCTCCTTCACATGACCTTTTGCAGCACTGATTCCAGTTAAAATGATTGCAGAGAACACAGAATGGCCGGGCCAGTTGTCATGGAGATCTCTCTCTCTCTCTTTCATACGCGTGCGCGCATACACACACATACAGATTTAAACAATTCTGGGAGGCATCCACAAAACAGCATGCCTTTTCATCAGCTCGGTTTTTGAAGCTTTCCACCCCTCCTCCAAGCCTTCCCCAGAGTCAGCCCAGGAAACTGAGCTTTGGTCATGAATCGATTGTTGATATTAGAGATATCACCCTTTAAAGAAAAAGAAAACCACCACAGAATTTGTACTTTTTTTCCCCCCAGAAAGGAAAACAGAGATGTTTGCTTGCCAAAGCTTTGAATTAAAAGTAAGTCTATTGCATTCAAACCTGCCAGCTATTTGTCTTTGCCCGACTTGTTATGAATTTGATACCTGAAAGCACTAAGGCTTTGTTGAAATACAATCACGAGGATTACAAGAAACACTGCTGGCACGGCCTGATTCCTTACCTTGCTGCTCTCCCAGTACCCAGCCAGTGACTTAATTAGCACAGGTATTCATTGTGGTCATGTAGGACTTCCTGTATTCTTTCATGTTTCTGTGATTAAGAAGAAAAATGTGCAGGTCAGAAACAAGCAACTCAAAAATCCCCCAGACAAACAAGAAAACAGACACACTTGGAAGTTTTCTCATACTGACTATAAGTTTATGTGCCTCTAACTCAAAACTCACTATGTCTCAGGTAAAGGAGAAATTCATTTCAATGACATTTGTGAACACAAGAACTGATTAATTTTACCGTATTCCCTGGCACTATGGTTGCAAAACAAAACTTATTCCAAACACAAGTAAAGATACACAACCTTTTTTCCTTGACAAAAAAATTCTAAATTAATCCCCAGCAATGTAATAGGGGAAAGCCTGGACTAATAAATCAAGAGAAGAAAAAATACATTCAAGAAAAACAAAAAGAAAGAAAGAAAGAAAGAAAAAGAAAATTTAGTAAGGAAATTCAGTAAAAAGTATTTGGACTCAGAAGAACAGCACTGTGCTCAAGGCTTTTACACTTTGGGAAATACCTTGGAGACTTACTCTTTAGAGGATTTAACCAGAGTCAGTCATTCAAAGTTTTAAAACTTCATAAAAGATACTAAAGGGTCTGCATGACGCTGCTTTCTGCAGAGTTGTATAAGCAACAGTCCCTCTAGTGGGCATAAAACTGCAATACTGACTACGCCAGACTAAGCAGAAAATCAACTTATTTTTTCTCTATCAGCCACTTCATCATACTGTTATGATATTCCACCCCTGCATTAAAAACTTGAAATCAAATTAGCACATTCAACGTTTTATATGTCATTTAGGGAGCTGAACACAAGAAAATGTGTATGTGTATTACATAATCAACACAGCTAGGTTTATGCACGAGGAGCTATAGAAGAGATCCAACATATTACTCTTCTGGTTGTGTTTGTAACATGACAGCAAAGGTGAGAGTAAAAAAAAAAAAGTAGACAGTGTGATAGCCAAGATGTCTTATGGGAACATCTGTCTCCCCATATTGCTATTATGAAATATAAACTACACTGGAGCCAGTTATTCACTGTACTTCTGAAAACTCAGCATTTTGTGAATGACAGAGCTCCCAGTGAACTGTACACTTAAACCACATCTCCTCTATCAAAACCACTACCCAAAGGTGTATACATGAGGCATATTTTACAGTTACCAAAAACTGCATGTAGACTATTCACAGGTAGCTGAATATAAAAAGATAGTTGCTGCAGCTGTCAAGAATCCAGAAGATGCTGAAATAACATTACATGAAAAAGTTTTTCTAGACATGAAAGCGCCAGATGCTAAGCTTGTAAATTCACACTAAGTTCCCTTAAGAATGCACTGGTGAAGCTCAGCAGAACCATAGGGGCCAAATATAAAACATTCTGAGGTGTTTTTGTCTTGAACAGTTCCCTTTGCTGTGTGACTGAGTTAAACTCATTGCACGCTGCAAGCAGGCACAGTTTCAGCAGTGTAACTGGGGAAAGAGGGAGACGGGGGGCTCCTCCCAAGAAAGGAATGTTTCACCCTACATCACTGCAAAGGGAGGGCTCAAAGACATGGAAGTAATAGAAAACCAACCTAGGAATTGATCAACTGATAGTTTAAATAGTTGATCAGTCTCAGATTTTCTACAGATCCCATTACTGGTAGCATAGGAGTATGTATCAACCATCTGCATCACATCCCACCCCAGAGTTTATCACAAGGCTCTGCAGCACTTCATTAGGTGACCACATCTGCATATATGGGAAGGATCTCAGGGGAGTGTGCAAGATAGCATTTATAAACAACTGAAAATGCTCACTGCATTACATACACACTCAGTTACAGTTTAAACTTCCAAACAAAACAAATGAAGTTGTTAAAATATATTGTGATACGCAAATACGTAGGTACAAAGTACAGTAGTAAAAGTGCAGCCCAAGCTTTGGTCTTGGGCAGGTGACTACCACAGAAGACCCCAGACAAGAACGTTTCTATTCTAAGTTTCATGAATACACTCCTAATCAACTCCCTGCCAAAAGGTGAAATATTTTGCTCAGATTAGCCCCAGTGAAACAAGAGCCATTCCCACGTTTTACTCCTTCGTAGTTGCATTCCTGTGAGCACACCAACACCTCAGAACAAAATTTAGGGTAAGGACAGAGTTCAGTATCATAAAGGACACGAAGAACAGCTGATATTAGGTTAATTACAGTGTTGTGGCTACAGTGCAATCAAAAAGCATTAGAATATGCATCCTCATCCCCTGCAGGAGACAGACAATCCATTAGTCACACACGGCTGACGTTTAGTTTCTTATTTCCAATACACTTCCCATTTCTGACTGGCTGAACACACTCCTTCCTACGCTCGGCAGTCACAGGCACGGGATGCAGGCGCCAGGAGACGCAGGCAGCAGCAGACGCGCGCTGAGAAGGATGAGTGTGCGGGGAGAGAGCCCTCACCGGGGCACGCCTGGTGCCTCTGCCCTTGGGACTGCAGAGGGAAATACCAGCCGCTCTCGCCACAGCCTGCATGGTCCGAGATCTTTTACTGAACGCTTTCCAAACCAAGCGGCCACCATCAGCAACAGGAAACAAAAATCAGATTTGCTCCTAAACAACTCGTGAAATTTTATCACTTTGACTAGATGAAAACATAAAATCAGCTCTGGGATTTAAAAAGACAAAACCAGAGACGAGCTACAGACTAAGCTGCTCACAACAGCAGCACAAATCCTTGGTAGGTTTAAGTGGAAATGAATCACGGCACCAACTTTAGAAACATTTTCCTTTGCACTTTTTAAATAAAATGAAGTTCCACATAAAAATACTCTTGTAAAATTTATGATTTTTTCCTCCCTCTTCAAAAAACTTTCTGTCCTTCAGAAGGGCTTCTGCCACTTTCCCATAGAAGATGATCACCTTATTTCTCTTCCTCTCATGTCACCTCTCTGCCACAGTTCCTGACCATCTTTCCAGTGACCTCAAGAGATATGTATCTGTTTGAACTCTGATAAATTTAAGACTCGACAGCAAAAAGTGAAGCTCAAGTACCCTGTCCCAGGAGGTTTTTAACCCAATACCATGGAAAGCCAAGTGCCTGCAGCTCCTGCTGACCTCACTGGGAGAGGCAGAGAGTTAGGCAGCACTTCCTCATCACCAGGCAGTGACTTGCAGAGAGATGAAAATAAGGGAAAAGGCCCCAAGCAGCTCATAACATAAAGTGAACATGCACTACAAAACTGTGCTACTTGCACTTTCTTTAGATGCTCAGCACTCAGTACTTCTGCACAGGGCATTCTGTGACTACCAGGTGGGAGAAGATGACATCCAGAACAGCAGCCACCACACTCTTTGGAGCAGTCCCACGACACCATTGAGTTCTCCTTTGAATGAACAGTTCACAGCACTGGCCTTTATTGTTCACACTCCAACACAACAGCGTAAGAGCACAGCAACAGAGCAAGCGGCACCAGACAACACCTCTGACCTCAAAAGCATTGTTCTACTGAACTGAATAAAACTTCCACTGACTTCAGTGGCGCATTAACTTCAACTTGGCCTCATTGTATCATGTTTTGCTAGGACTGTGGTATCACAGTACATAGTGCAAAAGTATATAACAGTCCTACAAACAATAAAGCAAAGGAGCTGACCCAACACATGAGCCCCCTGGTTGCAATGGGACTGCACAGCGGTAGGTCTAGGATCAGTCAGCTATGAACTCATTTTCTTCCCTCATTTCAGCATCAGATCCATTACCCGTGGTATTTTCACAACTTACTCTTCTAGCACAAGAATTAAAAGTTTCCATGACCTCTTTAATAGCCCAACAAGGATCACATTTGAAGCACTGTACTGATTTCACTAACCCAGAAAAAAGCATGTGTGTACATACACACATACGATACGTACATCGGAAACGACTGATCACAGCTGTGCGCTCTTTGAGATGATGCCAACCCCTGTACAGCCCTATATCCCATTTCAGTTTGATCTCATGCTGCAATGAAAGCCTGCCATACTTAGGTCTGACCCTGACGTCTCAACTGGGTACAAGAGAGCAATTTGCAGAAGTTGCTAAGTGATTCAGTGAGACTAAGAGGATATCTGTACCTGGGGGGTCATGACAAGGAGCTGACACACATTCAACTGTGCAAACACTCATTCAGAAATAAAGTGGCTTAACTTTGTGGCTGTTATTGTTTTAGGCCCCAATTCAGCAAAGCACTTAAATATTGACTTCAAAAGAACTTAAAAATATGCCAAACGTGCTACAATATTTTACCAAAGCGGTGCTTTAGTCATGTTGTATATTTTAGAGCAGAGAGACAAAAAGAGTTTTTATTTGTCAATTAAAGCTTTAAGACATTTGGTCATATAACTGGGACATGTTCCCCAGGCTAAATGTACTAGAGAGGCTGAAAATCTGCTGAGCAATAAGTTGAATAATTCCTTAACAAAACAACTTTAAACCTGAACAGTGTGGAATTAACTCATGTAAATGCCTGGTTTGAGAATTATCCATACCTATGGTCTGATTCATGACAGGAGACACATATTACAGCTCATTCTGCTAGGAAAGTGGTGCGAAGCCAAACGAGCCATACAAACTGGCTCTGGGCCCAGGCAGCCAATTCAGCCAGCCCTCAACATCCCAGTGCTGCAAACTGTGTCAGATGGCACCAGGCCAAGGCACAAGCCAAGCCATAGGGATAACCAAGAGGTGGGAATCTCATGTAAATAAGTCCTTCTGCTCCTAAACTCTCCAGAGCCAGCCCTATCTGCAAGCCATCTGCAAGTCAACACCTTTCCTGTGCACAGCTCTGCTGTATCTCAGGTGTGCCTGGAAAGCAAAGACAGGAAGCTATAGGACCAGCACTGGTGGAAGGGGGAAGCCTCCGATGGGAGACCTTTTGTCCTGACTGGACAAAACAGGAAAATTTTGCCCTTTATAGGTGTTAGTCTCTTTCAATACCTTTTTTACTGCATATATCCCCATCAAGCATGGATTTATGATCCAAGAAGGGTAAATAAAAGAAGCAGGCTTCCTCTGGGAACTAACCATATCAGGAGAGATGTCAATGAGTTGCTTGAAATTCCACAGGAATTCTGATTTGACCCTACACGAATGTGAGATATCTCAACATGTCTTAGTTCACTACTGTTTCTTTCAAGCGAAAGCCAAAGGACAAGTTTCTGTTGCCCTCATTCACAGTACACATCCTGCAACACAAGATGCTACACATGAGACTAGAAGGCAATTTAAAAACCAGATCCCCTCACACCTGGAATTGCACTGCACAAGCAGGACTCAAGAATATAACTCTAGGAGGACTAAAGCTTGTGTGCATCTGAGCAAGTGCTGCAAAGCTTTGACTTCATGGGAACAGAGGAGCAGAATACTTCTCGGACCACATAAATGATGTGAAGACAGATCCTTTAAGCCAAATCCCCACTTGAAGAGGTGCTCTTCAAGTTGTTGTCAGGGTAACCTTTCCTGTACTCACATTCAGGTAGGGGTACAAAGATTATGATGATGTTGGGAACAATCTCTATTGTTAGATTAGCTCTACAGAGCTAAACAAGGACCAGTATATTCGCTAATGCAGTGCTGGTTTCTGAAGCAGAACATAGGCAGCGGCTGGGGTTTTGCCTTTTCCCCTCCTTTAGAGCAAGAGAGCTCTAAATTTAAATTCAAAATGGAAACTAAGAGGGCCTAAGACTGAGCAACCAGCATGATATCACCTTGTTTACATGAGAAAAATCACAACCAATATCACTGTGGACTCTTTGAAATTCCAACTAAACAAATAGATAGATAAATAATGACAACATGTTTTGCGATTCCTTTTGATCGTCAACTATGTAAGTTCACAGGAAGTTTATGCAACCCCCTCTGACTGGATAGATCTTATCTTCCAAAGCCCATTAGCCAAGAGACTCTAAGAAAATAGTGTCAGCCTGATTTTCTTTTGGACAAAAATCATAGACTTATCTATGGGCTAACTTCTGCCGTTGGCTTTATTTTAGTCATGACTTGAACCTCCAAGATGGCCTGGAGATGCTGTGAGCAGCTGGCCATCTGCTGGGGGAATGCCAGGATCTCCAGGGAGGAAGGGTACAGCCCAGCACTACTCCCATCACCTACACTCCATGAAATCAAAACCAGTGACAGCATGTGTTTTCTTAGCCATATAATGAATTTGTTTTTCATAGTGCCATAATCATGACATCAGGCAGATTTTTCAAGCCACAGACAATAAAACTATTTTCTTCTCTATTTTGGATAGAGCAGATAAACAAAACATTGCTTTGAATATACAACTCCATTCTTTCCTTTATGGCCCTCAGTGCGCTTTGCAAAGCTGGATAAATGTCACTCCTGCGTGGTTGCTTGGAACAAAGGAGTTAAGTGGCTTTGTGTGCGAGGCTGAACAGTGGCCCCTCAGAAATAGTGTGTGACCAACAGGGTTGTGAGCACCAAGCTCTGCTGCCTCCCCTGAGATCATGGCTAGGGCATGGAAGGCAGTCAGGGTCAGCCAAACTCCAAGGGTACCAGAACTTCTTTCTTCCTGGAAAACTATTTGCTTGGGCATGGGAAAGAGCTGAAATTAAGCTTTCCTTCTAACCGGTTTCCACTGCCATGGAGGAAATGAATGTCCGTGACAGAGCAGTGACTACAATGAGCTTGTGCAAAACAAAAGAAATCCAAAACCAGATCATGCAGACCATTTGAAAACATTCTGTGAACTCTGTGTCAGTTTCTCAGTACCTCAGTGCTTCCAGGGTGCAGCCATGGAGTGTGGTACAGAGATGCCCAGATGAGCCACAACCGTGGTAACTCCAGACCTGGAAGCAGCACAGCCCCAGCAGCACAAGGCAGTGCTTGAACTAGCGCAGTTGTATTTTTTCAGGAAGGAGGTCGTGCCTCCACACAGTGCCCCACTGCGATGTGGGGCCATGCAGACCTCCTGGAGTCGGCTGCAGGGCTCTCTGTGACGAGCTCCATTGTGCAGCACAGACATCCCCTGAGCAACATATTGCAGACCACAGAGGAAGCCAGTCCCAGCGTGGGGAATTCAGCTCCCAGTGCCCAAGCTTGAGATAAATGTCTTAAAAGCAAGGTCATTGTTCTTCCTCCGATTCTGTGTGCTCTTCCAAAACAGAGCAGAGGGAAACCTCTGAAAACAGCCCAACATCCAAGGAAGGACTTTCCCAACACCCCCTTTTAGGCTGCTGGAGAATCACACATCTACCTGTCTCTTCTTCACCACTAATAGTAGAGGCTATTATTTAAGGGAAAAAGAAAAAAAAAAAGTACACATTCTGCTTTACTCTCATCAAAACAGATGGCTCCGAGATCAGATTTTGCCTTTTGCCATGAAAAAAAACCACATTTCTTTCTTTTAATGAAAGTATTTCCCATTTTAGAGACAAAAGAAAAGCAAGAATTGATTTTTTTTACATCAAACTGAAAAGGGTGGAACTTGGGAAAGTATCCAGTGCTTTTCTTCCAAGACTGGGAAAACTATACAGCTTATATAGGCCAGGACACTGTTATAGATATTATTCCTTTAAAACATTGGATAAGGTCCATGTAGTCACATGATGTTCCTCATTGCTATGTATATTGCTTTAAGGGGATGGACAACTCGCTCCCTGGAACTGCTGCTACTTGCTGCTCTTATTACAAAAATGGTGAAATCCCACAACACAAGCTGAGTGTGAGCCATTTAGTGCACAAAGACCACACCAGAAAATTTGCAAAAGACCTCGCTGCCAGTGCTAGAAGAAGCACTAGCAAAAGCTCTGCTAAAACTCTTGACTTGTAGCTAACCTCTAACCTGGCCCACAATAGCCTGAGCCCTGAATGCTGCACCAACATCTCCATCTAAACGCTGCAGTAGGAGCAGGCTCCTAAAGACACTGGCCATTCCCAGTCAATCTCAGAGTTGTGCCAAGACTTAAACACGTCATTTATGGCTGTTACCCCTGCAGTTGGGTGTGTTTACGTTCATTGCAAACACAGGTTAGTGCCTACAATGCTGGAACCAGCTTATGGAAAGTCTGAACTGTAAGATTCAAATCATTAAGAACATGCATCACAATTTGCTTTGGGGAAAATTCCCCATTCAAGCACAGACATGCTGATTACGACTCCAGTTTTCTAATTTCCTGAAGTGCAAAAGTCCCATCAGTAAACACGAGAGCTCTGTGCTTACCAAAGGCATAAAGCAACACTCAGTTTGCCAGAAAGAGCTGAAAGGGAGTTTTTTCTGTATATACATAGGATTGAAACCCTCAACTCTGCTTCCTGCACCATGTGACAAGACCTAACAAGGAGTCAGAAGAATCAAGTGTTATTCTTGATTTTGACACCATCCAGTTCCATGACCTTGGGTAGCTTTCTGCGCTTAGTAACACAATACCTCTTCAGCTTGCTGAAGCACTCGGAAATCAGAAGCAAGCAGTATTGTAATGATGCAGTAAATTGCAGTCTCATCATAAACTTCAAACAAGATGTATCTTGATCATATTACACAGTTCTGTACCTTAATCAGTCTCTAAGGCTGTTTCCAGTTCCTTAACCTCCTTCACTTCGGTGCATTTTTGATTCTCCCTTCAGCTTGATAAGGGCTAAGCGTAACCAGGGCTTCTTCATCATCCCCACCACTGAAATAAGCAGCACTGAAAGATTTAGAGTCTGATTTTTCCTGCCTGCATATGATAAAGTCAGAACTTTGTACCACTTTTCTTAGACAAAGATTTTGTATCTGGTCACACTCTAAAATATTAGATACTTCCACTGCAAGATTTAAAAAAACAAACAAAAAACCCCAAACAACAAACTATGTTATGGGCCATTTTTTAAATCCCCTCCATCCAGCTACATTCAAAATAAGCTGCACTGCACCTGTCTTGCAAGAACCTCCAAAAGGTTAAAAACTCCATACAAAGCCTCATGTTTTTATCACTAGTTTCATCTCTGGTTTACCAGGGTGTGACCTGGAGTACATCTTAGCAACTTTAATACCTCACCTCCTCTAGAGCAGCTCCCAAGTGTAATTCACGTGGCTTGAGAACCAACTGTAAAAGGAAACGGGAGCTTGGAACCCCAGTTCCTAGATATCTAAGGCACTTATGGAAAGCCAGCAAACCAACATAGTAGAAAAGAAGACATTTGAAAAACACAGAGCCAACTTACATCCATTTGGAATGGCAATTTGATACTTCAGGAAATAAAGTCCTCCTCTGAAATTCAGCCTGAGCCACAGGTAACTGAAACAGCTTTCTGCTTTCTGTCTTGGTTTCCTTATCTCTAAAGAGCTGATAATAACTGAATCTATTAGAAATACTGTTAGTATAAAATTTTAAAATTTCATAAGGTGGCCACAGACTGCTGGAAGGAAAGCATTGCTGTATTAAAAAAAGAGGCTGACTACACCTCTTTTAATTTAACCAGATTCCCACTACTAAGCCCACTTAGGAGGTTGTATTAATATAGTCCTCAGAAACAGTTTCACTATACACTTTTAAAATCACAAGCTGCGCTAGGGAATGGAAAAGAAATGTCATACACTGTCATGCACACACGGAGAATGAGAATCAACTGCTTGGACGCTGTCTGCTGGATGAAAGAGCAAGCCCATTAAGAGGAGAAGGTGATAAAATACCCCATATGCAGCACAGAGCACCTCTAAAAGCCCAAACAACAACAGCAGCAGCATTTGAGGTGCATAGCAGAGCAGACCGCTGTGACTCATAGGCTATAAGTCTAGTCAAGGGAAAATCTGGCAGAAGTGTGCTGTTTGACTGTGCCTGTACGTTCCCAAGAGATTTATAGCTGCTTATTAAATCATCTGTTCCTGTTAAAACCAAAGAAAATGTATATGTTTCATTGGATTTTACATCTGCTAGAAAGACCCATTAATACAGAGCAGAATTTTTCTATTTCTATCAAAAGATTTTAAGACATTACTTGTGACAGGAAGTAAAACCTACAGAAGGGACAGGCTGTAGGGGGATCTGAAACCTGCTGGATCAGGATGGGTCTCCCTCACTGAGATCTCTGGTCTGCCTGGCTGATCTTCAAAACCAGACGGGTCTTTCAAGCGGCAAGTAGTTTCTGCAGAGGAAAGGAAAGAAGTACTTTCTACAGAGGAAAGTTCTATTGAGGAAATAGTCACACCTTCAAGAAAGTGACCACTGTGGCTTCAGACAGAGTTTGTGGAGCAAGTTCATGGAGTGTGGTGACACACGGCACATGCTGGTGTCAGAGGACCTGACAAACTGCAAGTAGCAAGCAGTGGTATTGGTCAATTAACTTTCTTCACATAAGTTACTATGCTCAGGACGTGGAGGGGGAACACCACTAGCCCTGCAGTTTCATCTCAAAACCCAAGGGAAGAGGAAAAGGAGCTGTGCAGAGATCTGCTGCACACATGAACACCACAGCTTGAGGGCTGGTTAGTTCTCAGAAGAGGGAGAGAGAAGGATGGGTAGGGCTGTCATTTCAATCCACCCTGTTTAGCTAAGCAAGCTATTTTGTTAGCTCAGAATGCTCCTTAGCACTTCTCCACCCCTACCCTTCACACACATTATCAGCTGAAAAAACCTGCACAAACATAAAACTTTCCTTCTCCCATCTCCCCTCCCCTCAGTCTTACTTTTTGTTCTTTTTTCACCCTTGGGCACGTGCACGGGTTAGCTCTCCTAGATAGCCATCTCTTAATGGTAATGTACAAAGATGTTATTAACTGCAAGCCATTTGCCGAGACATACATGGGCTGAATGTCATGAATTCCTAGAAGGTAGGAAAGTCTTACACATTTTATATTAACCCTTTAAAAATAAACAATAATCCAGGCACATTTGCCAAACATCTGAGAATGCAGAAATACCATATCCATAGCTACTTCAGTGCTGACACTGGAATAGAGACAGAGTTTAAAAACACAGAAAGTGCCCTTCTGGGTCAGACCAGTGGTGCATCTAGCTCAATGCTCTGCCTTCAGAGGCAGTGAAAGGCAATGCCAGCCCGGGCGAGCCCAGGAACCTAGCTGCTTTCTGGACATTGTTGGTTGTCTGTCTGAGACTGCAGGCTGTGGGTGAGCAGAGCTGAAAACCAGCAAGATTTGCAAAATTATGCTAACGGTGCCTTTGTTACTCTTGCTGTACCAACGAATCCTATTAAGTCTGTAAAGTGAAACATGACAGAAAGCCATGTCTGAACTGCCACAAAGTCAGCAGCTTGGGAGTTTGAGAGCACAATAATAAAATCAAGACCCACACCAGCTTACGCATGCAGAATGCCCAAAGCCTGCAAGCGAGGGAGTCGAGCACCACCATGCCCATGGGTGCAGCTGTGGCAGATTTGCCAGCACACACTGGATGGGGGGAACAAGAAGGGATGGGTTGTTCAGCACATTTCTCTTTCATGTTTTTGAATTGCTGCCTTGTAAAAGTCAATTTGCTAAAAAGCATGACAAGATAATGGTAGGTCCTGCTGAATCTGCACAGCTATGCTATGCCAAACTGATTTCTGCAGTAAATCATGTGCGCTCTCAAAACACAAAGACAGGGCTGTACAGCCCTGCAAACTGATTTATACTGTACATTTATTTTTGCCAAAAATGACAAAGTGTCTGTCAGCCCTTTTTTTTTTTTTTCTTTCTTACCTCTATATTGAACTATCTTCACGTGAGCACAGTGAATCAATACAGAAGGAACAAACAAGCGTGAGGAATCTGATTTCCAGCAACCTGTATGAAAAACTGAGTCAGCAGAGCTATGCTCAATAGGTTTCAGTCTCCTACCTTACAGCTGCAGACTCCAACCATCACCAGCTCCTGACCCTTCCCATTAACTAACTTTCTGGGATGTAAATTAGTCATTGACATGTTGAGGCTGATTTAGTGCCAAAACACTATAAAACAACATTGGTGAGGTGGTGGGGGGAATACTGATGGCGATATCCATACCCAGCACAGTAACGCCACGCCTCAGCCCGTTCAGGGTGAGCCATCGTGACTAAGGCGTATCGCCCCCGCAGCAGACTGCCTAGCAGGCTTTGGACCAGTCACATGATACAAGTCTCAGATGGTGGCATGGAAAATCAGGAGTGTTATTCAATCCTGAATAATCATCTTGATATCTTTTGATTTGGCTCTCCTTCCTTAACAGCAGGCAGCTACGCTAGTTAATATAAATTTCTTGCTCTGTGTCAGCTTTGTCTCCTGTGCCATGCACACAGCAACACCATAACTCACAACTGCTGAGCTTGGAGCAAACATGAATCTGGGCCCACTCGCTGCAGATCAACGCCACCACATCAGTGGATGTCACCCACCCACACAAACACCTCCCCAGTGATCCAGCCACATAAGTAGTTTGTTCTTCACATCACAAAAGAGAGAGCTCAGCACTGCTATGGAGGAGGAGTGATGGTTGTATTTTACAAGCCCAGGAAGCACACACGTATTGCTGTTTACTCTCACCGGAGGAAATACCGTATGAGAACAGTTGTGAGAACTACATCAGCCTTCCAGACCAGCATGAAACCTGAGTCAGCCCTTAGGCAAGCTGCTGAAGTCGATGCTTGGCTTTCAATCTACATGCTCAAGTATGGCTGAGTTGGGACCATTTTCAAGTGTGGGATGCAGAAACCCAGTTAACAGTTGCTCCAACAGACTACAAAAGTGTTCTTGATATATAGTAATTCAGTAATCTACGGGGGTGCATTCTCCCTTAACCAGAGCCTCAGGTTCATCAGTTCTTCACAAGCAATTGTTTCTTAAGGAGTGTTGCTGTGCCCCTCATCTGCAAACACTGAAGGAACAGCTGCTAGACACAATAGGAAATGGTTTACACTGGGATTGAAAGTATTTCTGAAACCCCACCAATTCTGCTCCACAAGAAGAAGAAAAAACAAAAACAAGAAAACCCACCAGTAACAACAAGAAAATCCAAGAGAATTTGATAGTCTTTATTCTGCAACTTTGCTGAGAAGTAAAGATCTTTGTTTTCTCTTTCAGACCATCCTGTTATTCACACAGTGAATTACAGACCCAACCAATTCTATAAATGGTTGTTGCCTGAACTCATGGTTTAAGTTTAGGTCAAAGGAAGATCATTCACATGTGAAGCATGACACTTCTCTGGCAAAGCCATTCTGATTCCCCACACTGGTATATTTTGCTTATTTTAACTGTCCTGATCTGCTGCCCTTTTTCCTCAAAATCACAAAGTGGTAGACATCAGAAACAAAAAGATTCTGCAAGCCTCAGTCAGAAAGAAAGTTCACCTGGAGGCAAGCTTGGAGCCAAGAGCCAGGCACTGCCATCCCCATTGTCACCCAGCTTGTGCTGCCTGCCCACAAGTCCACGTCATGTCAGTGCAGGTGCAGCCTGGTGAGGGCACAGGCAAAATGAGACCTTCCAAACCCCAAGTTTCAGTTTTAACATGGTACTACCAACCTACCCAAAATTACAGCAAAATCTCAATGCCTCAGTGCAAGATTATAACACTTGTTAGCCTAATTCGTGAGTTATTATAAAGATATAGCTATAAATAAACCAAACTGTCACCATTTCTAGATAACTAATGCTCTTCTGATGCCCACAGAGTTGTGACTACTGCCTGCAGACTGAGACCAGTGATAAAACAACTAATGCCCTGTAAAAGTTTTTCTAAAACAAACCAAACACATAGTAAGGAACACAAGGTTAACCTTGTCACCTTAAGTTAATGCCAGGTAAACTGTGCTAGCTCTCTACAAAGGTAAAGCACCTACCAAATAGGGGCTGCTTCGTTAAGTGGGTTCTATCTAGTTTTGAAGTCACAGGTCACGCCTACAATTAGACAAGGTTTTAGATGCCCAGGTACCTGTTTGCACCTGCTCATCAAGTGCTGAAATGACCGATAAGAAACTCTGTCCACAGACACTTGAAGGCAAAAGATTGTTTCCATCATTAACGTGCCCACAGAAACGCAAACACCATACCAGCCGCTGGGCTCCAAAGCTGACCCAGAGCATGCAGCCATTTAAACACAGACAGCACCCTGGGAATCTGCCCGGTTTTAGAGCTGTAACAATGCCGTCAAATAACAAGCTGGCCAAAAACCACGCAGCAGAGCTGCTAGCTACACTCCACTCATTTGGTTATTACTGATGCAAAGACCTTCTTCCTGCATGCCTTACTGTCTGAATCAACAGGCAAGTTTCTATGGAACTTCAAATCCTGGAAGAGTGTTTTGGGGCAGGGTGGCTGGTGAAGGGTTAGATGGAAGTTTTGTTTTGGTTTTTTTTTAAACAGTTCAATGCTTTCAGCCTGTTTGCATCCTACCAAATAAAACCAGACAGGCATTGAGAGGTGCCAAGGACCAATCAAACCTTCAAGGGCATGAACATGAAACCTCAAAACACTTTGTTCCCAATTAAAAACTTTGGAAGCAAATTAGACTAGCCTCCTTTGGGTGGCTGGCAGGGAAAAAAAAAAAGACTCAATGCACAATCACATCTGATTTCCTGCAAAGCTCTGCTCTGAAATGTAGGCGTTAAAGGAGGGCAGTGCTTTGGAAGCAAATTAGACTAGCCTCCTTTGGGTGGCTGGCAGGGAAAAAAAAAAAGACTCAATGCACAATCACATCTGATTTCCTGCAAAGCTCTGCTCTGAAATGTAGGCGTTAAAGGAGGGCAGTGCCTGGGTAGCAAACAGCCCTGGTCAAACACCCATGCTCACCTTCATTGCAGCCTTCAGTGTGGTTATTGGAACAGAAGCAAAGCGGAGAGCAGGGTCATAAGGCTCTGTTATCCTGATGCAGGTTAAAGCTTCCAGCTTAGGAGTTAGCACCTCATTTCAAATGGAAGACAAAAGCAGTAGGACGTTCTCTCTGAATTTTTTCTCCTCTCTTTTTTCTTTTCTCCTCTCCTTCTAGAGAAAGTATTCTTTGGCCAAATAGCATACAGTATGTGCAATCCTCCTGCTTGGAAAATTTTGCCTGTTATTAAAATCAAATGCAAAACAAACAAACAAAAAAAATCTTTTTTTTATGGGTTTGCTTGTCATGCCAAGGCCCCCAGCTTCCATTCTTAGGGATTTACTGAAATATTTGTTTATTTACACAGAGCTGGAATTCTGGACTACCACGTTCTCTTCTGGCAAGATCTTTGGCCATGCTAAGAGGTGGTAGCAATATTAAATACATCTCCAGTGACATCAGTAGGAAAGTAACTGTGCTGTAAATAATAAACCAACATTAAAATTGGCAGAGTTGACAGGAATAAGAAAGGTTTGGGGTTTTTTCTTTTGCATTTATCACCCACCATCTCCCACACAATCACACTATGTAAGAGCACATTGTGACGAAACACTCCTAGCTCCTAGACACTGTAATTGTATAGAGCAAATACAAACTGCTTCACTCGCCAGCAAAACACCACAGCATGTGGACCACAACATGTCAGCCCTTACAGGACACAAAGATGAGGAAGAGTGAAGAGAAATCAACCAGACTGGAATTTGAATACTGAAAGGCCAGACCAGCACACCCTTACCCAAATGTCTGCAGTGCTACATTTAATGACACATGAGAGACATTTGATGAGCAGTTGTAGTTTCAATGACAGCTTTCTCTCCCTCTGTGAAAGCTGACAACTACTTTCTGCAAGATGCCTCCACCACTTTGGGTGTGTGACACAGCTGTAATTTCCCCGGGGAGACAGGGATTCAGGATGGGACAAACCCCATGTTCTGACACCACATCCTACCTACTGAAGGTCAACTTTTCCCTGCCTCATACCTGCTGTGTTTGAGAAAGCAGAGGAATTCATATCTTAAAAATGGCACTTCTGGAGATGAAAAACAAGTGCTTAGAAGGGATCCACCAACCCAGAGCACAAGGTTTCACATTGTCAAAACTTTCTGGTGTCTTCTTGGAGCAAATATCAGCATATTCATCTGCACATCAGGCTTTTTTCAACAGGTTATGGTGTTCGAGAACACCATCTTCCCGTTCACTAGCTCTCCTGGTAACCCTCTCCACAGCCGTTCCTGCAATTACCATTTCCACATAACGTGCTGCATTCACTTCAGCTTCACTCCCAAAAAATAGTGGTGTTTACTGCAAAAACGCACGCTGCCAAAGACCTTTCTTCCAGATCAAACTGCAAGCAAGCAAGCTGCTGTATACTCCTGACCTAAACAACCTGATTGGGACTCTCACAAAATAAACACTCAGGAACCCCACATGCAGTAATTTCATCCCAGTCCCCAGGGAACATGTGTGTACAATTCCTAATCCTGGGGGACCAGGGTGCGTCTGATGTTCCCATCTCTGGAGAGGCCCCACGCTACAGATGGCAGCTGTGTGAGAGTACACTGCCGAGGCACAGAGCAGCCCATGAATACTTCTCCTTGGTTGTACAGCTCCCTTTGAACTCTCTCATAATTGCACCAGCCTTGTGCACACATGTTCATTGCCTGAACTGTGGGTGGGAGACGCATCTGGCGCCAGCTCTATGCAAACCTTGTAAGGCTTAATTCTCAAGACCACTGAAGTCAACATCGGCCTTTCCACAGATTCTCCAAGCCTGGGACCAGACCCACGTTCCTTCCTTTTAAAGGACATCAAAACTGTACCGAATATTTTCAGGCAAGTGTAGAGCCACCAGGCTAATGTCACAAGACCAGGAGAGTGACCTGCTCAGTGGGCTTTTTCCACAAGCTCTCAAGGCAGGCTTCATTCACTGAACTCAGCATTCATTTTCTTCTCATTGACTCTAGAACAAATTAGACAGAAACTGGTCATGAATAGTCCTAGCCTGGAAATTAGAAAGATGTTTCTAATCACTGGACTAGCAAAGTACTGGAACAGCTTTCCAACAAGCAGAACTACAGAGTTGAAACGGTACCTGCTGCCTCCTTTAAAGGGAAACATCCCCCTCCCAATAGCAAGGCACCAGGTCTGACTGCCCAAGAGAACCCTTTTGGGGCTGTTGACACCTGAGGCACCACAGCACTAAAGGAATGGATTTAAGGAAAACACTTTTTCTCCCCTTTTCCAAAACTTCTACTCACCCAAACTCTTCATTAACACAGAACTATCCCTCTCTGGCACGCATAAATATGATTAGCACACAAAGAGTAAGACAGCAGGATGCCATGAACATACAAACACAACACTGTGCTTTTCACTTTGTTTCAGTTCAACAAATAAAGTTCACCAGTGCCACCACCAGTCTTGTGGGCCCTTTGGGAATCATCCTGCCCATACTCCAAAACAGGAAGAAGGCAGGAAGGGGGGAGGCTGCCTTAATGGAAAGCTGTATTTTATCTTGCTGGACTGAAGCAGTGCCTGGAAAGCTCTAAATCAAAGATGGAGCAGGGCAGAATATGCCTATCCTGCACTAGTAAGCATCTCCAGAGATGAGCAGTCCCCATTACTCAGCAGGCAACTATATGCCAGCTGAGGAGTTTACAGTTTAACCTTAGGCACATGTGAAGTGTTATCCCAACGACTAGCTGGAACAGCTGCTTGGGTAAAGATGCAAAATGCGCTTCCCTGCCTCCCCATGCCTGTACGAGAAGCACAGAGGAGACACTGGCTTCTCCTAATTCAGCACATCCTTTCCCACTCAAGTGGGCAGAAACAGTGGAAAGCACTGGCAGTCCCAGATAATTGTACGAGGGAGGAAGGGAGTAGATCACCCACCCCAGCCACAGAGAGCTTTACCATGGGACTGGAGGGGACAACAACAGCCAAAAGACAGCAACTCCAGCCCAGCAAAACTCATAACTCATTTCTCAGTCTGCCCCTCAGGAAGTGAAATGCTGGTTTCTCCCTTATTTTAGCTTGGGGTACACTCATAATTCACAATTTGGCCTCCAGAAAGGAAGCCCTACTACTCCTTACTTAGATTCAGTAGCACTTTAGTAACTGAGCTGTCTCACAGAGCCCAGGACTCCTTACAGAGAAAATATCATGTGTCATCAGTACATCAGTGTCTGGCCCACAGAGGAGTTGTCGGGGCCCTGAGTGCAACCAACCCCTTAAATGCCCTGACCATCCTGGCCTGGGACCTGCACCCACACAGGTGCTGCCCAAGGGCCCAGAAGCCCGGGTTCAGCTCAGGCTGGGCCATGTTGGAGGTTCACCCCACCCCAGCCCTGTCCTGTCCTTGCTGGGCCCAGTTTGCTGTCTGGATTGAACTTAGACCCAGCTGCCTCCCTTTGCATCTGCCCAGCGTCACTGCCACCAACCTGGCCCCACTCAGACACTGTGGGACCACATTGTCATCAGCAAGGGCACTGTCCCTTCTATGCTGTGGTCACCCTTGGCTCCTGGCTCATCCTCCCTCATGGGATAGCCCTGGCTCGCTGCTCCCGGACAGTACCATACACACCACGCTCCGATTGTCCCCCCTGACTTGATGGATACTGAAGCATGATTAGGACAAATACCACAGGATAGCCAGGGGGCTGGAATTAAAGGTGAATTTTGGAGGAAGGAGGAGTATCAGAACATCTTTTCCAGGGGCATTTGGCACCTTGCTTTTGACCCATGCAGGAGCTCAAGAAGCAGCAGCTATGTTGGTATCAGAGCAGCTTTGGGGAACTGGGTCACTGATTTTCCTGATGATTAATTCCAGGGTAAGATACCAATCTGGTTCAGGCAGAGTTCAAAATATCCCTGCTTACACAATTAGCTGTAGTGAACAGGAAAGGCACTTTTGCAACCCAGCATCTTTCCTATGAACAGAAATACTGCCTCACAGAAACAGACGATTTCCTGCTCACAGAAAGGGCTGATGGATAAATTCAATTATTCACACTTCGCAAGATTCTCAGCTATGCAGATTTTCCTAGCGAACCTGAGGGTAAAAACAACAAACTTAAAAATTAAGTTTGCTCTTCCTGCAGAAACAAATTACCAAAAGCTTCTGCCACTTTCACAAAATGCAATGTGGCATGGTGCTTCTCTGCAGCCCCACAGCAAAACTAGAACTACAACAGAGAGCTTTCCTCGGGATACACAGCCATCCTTGCAAGTGCCCTGGCCTCGTGTTACTCTGCCTACTGTGATGTGCAAAACTAATACAAGCCAGAAATGGGGTATATGGTCAACAGAGAAGTTACACACGTGAGTTTCAAATTTGGGGTTTTTCCCTAAATGGTATAAACTGCATAGGCACCTTCATAGCAGCTTGCTATACTACGCGCCACAAGAAAATCAAGATACACTTCCTGGATATAGATCATTTTGTTTTGGGAAAGGGACAATTTTACATACAGCTCTCAACTTTCTAAATAACCTACCTGCATTGTTTGTTTGTTTCAATTTTCAGAAAGCAAAGAGGGCCTGAAAAATCACTATGCCTGATGAATCCAGAGGAGACTAGAACTAAAAGATCTGGATTATTACCACAACTGTTAAAAAGGACAAGAATATTCAGGCAAGTTGAATTGCTTTCAATGTTTTGCTCATCAAAAAGTAAGATTTGGTGGTACAAAATCCACACTGAAATATTCTGCATGTAAATAATTAATCAGTTATCCACCATTATGTCAACTCCCCATATATGGGCTTTTTATCAGAAAGGGTGAAGCACTACACTCTTAAATAGCAGATGGGAGTTGCACATTGATTTGGATTTAAGATAAATGTTCTTTGATTCTTCTTCTTAGGTTGGGTCCCAAAGGTTAAAACATCACTTGGGCACAAACCCCAGTGAGCTATAAATGCTGAGACAATTCCAAATTAACAGCAAGAATAGTGAAGGATGAGCAGCATCCACTACAAGGAAGACAGAGATAAGGCATATGTCATCACTGTCTTCTTATCAGCCTCTTTGCAAAAAATTTATGTGTTTTAGGGTATTTGATTATACTCAGAAATATAGAAACTGCCTGCTGTAATAAAGCCAGAATATAGAATATTGCACAAGAGTTTTCCATTGCTTCCTGCAGAATTCCAATTTGCTGGCTGGAACTCAAGATCCTGGAGATTGGCTCTTGATGCTTCTCCTTGATCAAGTATTAGCTTTTCAGGGTCTCCCCTGGTGCCAACTTGACAACATTTCCAGTGTCTGTCAAACATTCTCTCTCAGATCACACCTGTCAATGGTTCATTTGTGCTGCAAGGGCACAGGGCAGCTCCCATTCAGGGAAGATTTGCTGGAGGCATTAGCTGTATAGCAAAAAGCTGTGCTGGTTGCTCCCCAACAGAAAATTTAAAATACTTCACGTCCACATGCATGGATTTGTTGGGAGTAGTTTGCCTTGAAATCTGAAAGGCAAAAACTCATTACTATCAGTTCAGCACCGACTGTACACTTTCACAACTCGAGCCCAGCTCCTTCACAGAGATGCATTTCTTCAGCTGGAGAGGCCAACAGATGCTCCATTCTCAGGATTTTGTTGGGCAGTGTCCTGAAGTTTTACAGAACACGTCACAGGAAGAATACCTCTCTATCTTCTGCAGGCATCATCCTTGCATGAAATGAACCATAAAGGTTTTTGCTGGACACACGGTTAAGGACGAGAACAAAAGTTACAGGGGGTTTCTCTCTATCCCCTTAGGCCTCATACACAACAGCTGAGACACACTAGCTCTAATCTCCTTAAAACTGTTGCTGTTCATGCGGTTTCCTCTGACCAGGGAGGTCAAGGATATTTTTTGGACAAGAACTTTAATGACCTAACAGCACTAGAGACAAACCTTTTTCAGCTATTCGTCTGCATTCTTCAGCCATGAGGACATGAAGAAGGGGAAACACTGAACTATGCAAAGCTGTGAAGGGGAGAGAGAGACATTCCATGCTACAAAGCTATTCAAGTTAGCATCTCATTTGTATTCCAAGATATAAACATAAATTCTCTCCCATATGCAATGAAGATTCCCATACATAATTTTCAGGACCAACTCTGTGTAAACCTGCTTAGAGCCCAGTCATCTCGCAACCTTTGAGAATTGTTAGAGGGTGACATATTTAACCACTTTTTAGTATACTAACATGTATTTTTCCTCCTCCTGTGCATTTCTTATATCTGCCTTTTTCCAACCAAAAATGGACCTTTGTTTTTGCTTACATATGCAGTTTATGTATGTAGAAAGACAAGGAAATCTGACTTCAATCACTAACTGCTGCTTGTAGACAACACTGGAATATGAATAAAGACAATAAAAGTCAACCAATGGAAAAGACCTCTGAGGAGACCACAGACTTGTTAGTGAACAGCATGACACTGATGATGAAGGAAGGTAGACAGACAAAATGCAAGGAAAAGCAGAAGGTGAAGTAGGAGGGTGCTATGCCAGATTCCTGCCAATGCCAATAGGAATGAGAGAGATGGGTTTAAATAGTCAGGCCTGTCTCCAAGCTGAAATCCCCAACGTTCCCAAAAGAAAATAGGAGTGAGTTTCTCTCTTATTCATGCATACTTCAGAAACCTCTGGAGACTGCTCTGATAACTGGAATGATAAAACAAAATGTCAAGACAAGAAATGGAGCATTGAATTTCTGCTGTTTGTTAGAGGAGACCTTTTCCGACTTGAAGGCAGTACCTTGCTTTCACTTCATAAGCAGCAAAGTGAAGCAGAGTAAGCATTGTCTTTCAGAATGACCTAGAAGAAGTTATAGTGTGGCAGCACAGCATTACTTGGCTGGATCAGTTACTTTTAAAAACTTTAACATTTAAAAAAAATTTTAACGTTTTATAATCTGAGGAAATTCATTTCAGTTCCACCTCTGCTCCCAAACTCCTATTATAATTCAAGAAAGTTGGAACTGTTGCAATAGATCAGCAACAAAACAGTTAATGTTTTTTCTCATGTACAGTGTAAGCATTTAGATCTACCTTTAGTCTTATCTTCCCTCTTCTTTGAGGAAGAGAAGTTCACCATTATTATCTATCTACACACTTTGCTTTGCTTGGAACTATAAGTTTAATTTCTAGAAGAAAAATAATAGTGCTTATACAAAAGTGGTTAAGTGAGTACCTTGTGAAACTACAGTGAAGTATCAGAAAGGGAGCTCTGTGGCCAGAGGACTCAAAACCCCAGCTCCATCTTTGGCACACTAGGCAACTCCAGTCATGCAAGTCATTTTAAAATAATATTTCTCTCCACTTTGATTTCTTAATCTATAAAATGGAGATACTGGTTAGAGTCATTCAAGGACATTACAGTGTTCACAGTTTAATTCTTTGCTTTTATTTAATGTTTGAATGAAATGAAAAACTTTATGTTGCACAATAAGACAGTTGTGCCGATAGGTCCACTTTCCCATAAAAAAGCAGTTGCTGGCTTTGTTTCTGTCTCAGGCCTTTAGCCCACTTTTGCTTCTTAGGAGGCTTTTCTAGCAGAAACTTAATTCCACAAAGTGTTCAGCACCATCAAAATAGCATATTTTAATCATGCTTCATTTAATCAAAAACTTCCAGTTAGCTCTAGTAATGGCTCCAATCAGCTTTGCAAAGCACTGTGGAGAACAGCAGTGAAAAGCACAGTGTTGGAGCTAAGTACTATCACTTGCACAAATATGACCTGAAGACTTCAAAACACATACAAGAAACATCTTTATGCCTTCATTGACTCCAACACTGCTCCCAGTCATATGATATCCTTTAAGGAAGAATTTCAAAGCATTTAACAATTAATAACCTTGCAACACCTTTGAAAAATAAATAGCAAAAAGTGGGCACTCACAAGAATTGCTTCATCTGCTGCTGAAATACAGCTGCCTCTGGAGGGAAGCGTAAGACTCATTTAACAGTATGAAGCCACAGAAGTATTGAGGGCACAAAGGAAAAAATATTATTGTATCCATTTAAAGTAAAAGGGGAAGTTTGTGGAGGCAAAAGTGCAGTTAACCAAACCAGAAGTTAAATAGCACCCTGTGCTTGATGCCAAATTGGTCAGAAATATCCCATGTTTCCAAATTTGGTAATCTTCCAAGGAGGAATCAAAAGCAGTGAGCCTCTGTAGGGGCTGCTAAGGAAAGAAGGGAGATTTTTTTCCTGGTTTGATTTACTGGCCAACTTAATCTGTACTGTTTATGATTGTTTAATAGTGTTGGTGGGCTGAGCTTGTGGTATCTTTAGATGACACTTTAATGTTGCAGGGCAATCATTATTACAATCTTGTAAGCTCAGAGTGCCTGGGACGATTGTTTAAATCCTCGGGCAGAAAAGCACGAGTGCTGAGTTACTTTAAGTTCAGCACCTGATCCGCATTTCATTTGAAAATCCTGTTTTCCAACAGGACTGTGCCCTCAGCTCCTTGCTGGACCACTGGTACAGGTCTTCTCTTTTCAGGGGACAGATGCCATATGCTGAATCGCAGAACCAAACATGCACTTGGGAGGTCTCCTACCCACATAGCGAGCCTTTCCCAGTACTGGTTAGCTCATGAGAAACAGTTTAGTCAGAAACTCTTAGAGGACCTTGCAAAAACTAGTTTTGCATCACACGCCTTGCTTTGCCAAACCCACTAGTCCTAATTCAAAGGCAGATTCCATGCTGTTTCCTATTCTGCTGAAAAATTTACATTCTTCTTTAAGCAAGGGTAAAAAACTATCATACTGGGAATTTTTCACCCTTTTGCATTCAGTGGAGAATGAAATACTCTGAGAAGCAGGAGAGTAAGATGCAGGTTACTTTTATGAATCAGTCTTTCAAACATCATTGCAGAAAAGACTGAGACTCAGCCTGTCAGCATGGAGGAACACTGTAGGTGGTCATTGCAAATTCCAACCAGGAGCACGCTCCTCACGGTGCAGCGATCCCCCAGGAGCTGCTTTCTAGGCAAACGGAGCAGAAAACCAATGCACTGAAGGCATCGGTTTTCTTACAACTGCGCTCCCAGGTGAGCAACAGCTGGGCATCACCCAGCCCTAGGGAAGGATATATAACTTTATCTTGGTAAGTATCAGCCATGGACAAATGTATGTTTGTCCCCGCTTTTGACTTCACCTGCTGTTGCTGCTGAGCATAGTACAGGAAACAATCAATGGATAAGGTTTCCAAATGGGAAACAAAACCAACGGGAAGATCTAACTTCATTTTCACCTTGTTGGGAATTTTTTCCATTATTTCACTACCCTGCCCTAAGAAATCGTATCATGCTGTTTGCATGCACTTTAACGCAATTGCACTTTGCTGAGATAACTCAAGTATTTCATACAGTTCAAGGACTAAACTTCTATTATTTCCTCTGTTTTGAACTTCATCCTTAACAAAATATGAGAGACAGACATGGCTTTCGGAATCTTTTTCTGGCTCAAAAACACAGATGGGGCTGCAGTCCCAAATATGCAATTGGCATTTGGCCCAGTGTAAAGACGTGCCCAAACCACCCCTGGACAGAGCAGCTGTGGGGCCAGAGGGCAGGTCACAAACTGCCTAAACCAAGGGGACTTTGCAGGAGTGATTCCCTCAGGCCAGAGAAGAGCTCTGAGGAAAACAAGAGGCCAGTATACTAAAATCACCTCCATTCAGTCTCATGATACATGAGTTGAAATTGCTTTATTGCCTTTTGGTGTTCCTTCTTCCCTGATCCAAGCCAGAAATTGCCACCCAGCCTGGCCTCTTTTTTAAATCATCTCCCACCATCAGCTTATGAGGAAAGGAGAGAGTTTCCAGAGTAGCAACAAATCTAGTATGGTACTGAAAGAAACTTCTGGTAAATACAATAAAGTACTGTCATGAAAGATCAGCCAACTCCAAGCTCTGTGGAAATGTCTACATGAACACAGAAAAGGACCAGAAAAATTACTGGGGAAGGAAAAGACAGCAGCTCACCAGCCAGCCTGCATCCCCTCCACAACAGCAGGGACAGGAGAGAAACCTACAGCTGTGGTACCGAGCATGAGTAAAAAGACACTGCAGAAACCAAAGCACAGTTGAGGATGTAAATAAGGCTCCTGTTACCCGTTTGTTCTCTTCCTTCAGCATTTTATCCACATAGCTTAAAAATAAATAAATAAATAAACTGACCCAAGTGCAATCCATTTGCACTGTACAAAAACGTATTTTGGAAAAGTTGTAGTAAGGTTTGCTTCAGGGGACTGAAGTCACTCTAGCGATTCAAACAGGCAGCATACAAAAAACTAACAGATCCTACAGAATCCAAGGACTGAGGAACAAATACCATTATTTGAAAGGTTTTTCAGATAAAGTGTTATCTAAAACCCAATTTAACCTGAAAAATTTAAAGCCCAGTAAATGTGCAACAGAGACCTACACACCATTTCCTATTAGGTGGCTGCCAAACAGATTTGCTACACAATAAAGCAGTAAAATAAAGTATTTATGTAGCATGTTCAACTGTAAACATATTTGTATTACTTTGTTTAAATGAAAGTGTAACCTGATAGATGCTACAATTACTGGACAATGGGAAAGGCGATGAGAAAAAGGAAAGTCAGAACTTCTGCTGCATCACAAAAAATGACGTAACAGCGCCCTTGCACAGTCCTGCTTTAACAGGCCTATAAACCTGTATGCTTTGAACCTCTAAGAAGAGTGCCCAGCTGGCAGCTGGTGAATTTACAGGTGCCTTGAAGGGTCCAGCTACTTCGAGGGAGTGAATACTCTTTGCTGGATCATACATCATTGCTATTCCTTCCCTTCAGGGCTTCACCTCGTACTTGGCAAAGGAACATAGCTGTAGCTCCTTCCAATGTCAACACCTTTTCTTTGCTTGGCTAGAGATGTCAGTGCAGAACGAACACAAGGTACTCCCTTCCTAGAGTTCAGAGCTCCTCAAGACACATATGCTTTTCAGCCTTGACCTTCTGCTCACTGAAACTGTACAGTAATACTGCCATCAGCCTTCAGAGTGCGATTTCAGCCCACCACATCTTTTCCAGGTTATGGAAAAAATGCAACAAAGTGCAAAGGTACACGTCATAACAAATGGCTCAATGCAAACGTCTAGTAACTTTAGCTTCTTTAACGTGCAGGACTACATGGATACATATCCCTTTACAGATGCACAGAGAAACTGAGGTTCCAGGTAACGGAACCAGTCATCCATGGCTGACTTAGAGGACCTCTGAGCAAGTGAACAACAAAGCAGGGAACAGGACAAGAGATTTGCAAGCTAGAATCTCTTTACATGGGTTTCTGTCTTTCTATAGACATTGTACTTAGTAGCTGCTTCTGAAAAATAAATTATGCTCTTTTGGAGCGAGATAAACGTGCCCTTCTTTATAGGCGATTATTCTCAGAGTAGATAAAAATCAAAGGAATAAGAGTACAAAACCACCAATGGTACAGAGAAAAGCTGTTTTCTTAATGAGTTTGAGAACAAAAGTGAATCAGATATTTTGGGGCAAAACTGTTTTAAGAAAGAGGTATTTTCTGTTTCAGTAGAGAGATATACAGACATGTATAAGCATCTTTAATACAAAGAAAACATTAAAACAATAAGTTGCTGACTTTTGCTTGCAATACTTAATCACATTCCTAATGTGAAGATCCTGACTTCCCTCTAAAAAGAACATGTGGATGCTTTGTTATTAAACAATTAGGCCAAAGCCACACTGAGGATTTTTGTATCTGGTTCAAACTGACTTTAATGGAAAATGAACATCTAATAATCCTAAGTGACTTACAAAATCTCAGCAGGGTTGTACAAAAAGCCAGAGCATTTTCTTATTCTATTTTAATCTAGCCTGGTCAAGGCTTTATAGAGAGCTGAAAATCCATAAATAAAGATAGGAAATTGTGAAGGCAGAGAGGGTCTTTGTGTCCTCCACTCCCCAATCAAAATGAAGTTTAAGGATAACTGAAACATCTGCTGTGCTAACTTGTGTATCAAAGCTAACCTGTGTTTATATTGATAAAGAGGGGTTTGGAGTTTATTTAGTCAGCATACAGAAAATGTTGCTTGGAATATTTGTGAAATCATATGGATAAATTACTATCTTTTGGATAGTTATGCTAAATATACTCTATGTAAGATGTAAAGTTGGGCTGCTGCACATTGATGTATGAGAGTGTATCTTTGCCTCTAGGCATAGGTTTATAACGGGGGGAATAATAGATACAAGATAACTGCCACTTTGTAACCAGAAATAATGGTTATGGCTACATCTCAAAAAACCCCAAACAGAAGTAGACACAGAAGAACTCATTATTTTAAACTTAAAAATTAACATCTTTTCTCTATATGTACATTAGTCCCATTATAAATATTTGAGATTAAGTAGTTAAGAAACATGTTATTGAAAGTCTAAACCATCCTGCTAGTCTCACTACCTAATTGTACCAATTTTGAAACTAAGGAACTTCACAAGTAACTTCACTTGAAATCACTTTCTAGTTAAAAAGGGGCCTTTTGAAGCACTAACGGCAGCAGCAGTACTGTCTCAAAAGCACTGCTCTGAGTATTTATTTATAATTCAAGATGAAAGAAAATATTTTGCCTCACAATATATAACTGCTTTTCTTAAACTGAAAATGGGGAGAAACTGTTTTAAGTGTTCCCAGAATTACCTTCCCGAACGTTCTCATCTGTATTGATGCTTCCCTCATCTACCAAAGTTATATGCAGTCTGGCATTCATTCACATTTTAAGTGCTTTTAGATTTACAAACGAAAGATGTTGCACTGCTGTGATATCTCATCATCTTTCTGTCACTGAGTTCAGCTCCTGCTTTTTATTGTCATTGCCCTACTCCAGAAACCAATAATCCTCATTTTCTTCAGAACCCCTCACCCTTCAGATTTTTAAGATGTACACCATAAAGCCTAGAGATGAAAATAATGTATCTCCATTAGCCCCAGGTGTAGCATTCCTGCATCCAGTTTTTAGAAGTTATGGAAGTTAAGTCCCTTTGTTGTATAATGAAAAATATATTGATATATATCGCATCTATGTCAATGAGTCTTGGATCAAAGAGTTTCTCACCGACTATCCAACATTTAAGGTCATGCTAAGCCTCCACAAAAAACTTTCTTTCAAAAGAGCTGACATGTACTCATCTTTAACTCTTTGCCTAACTAGGATAGGAGAGGGAGGAAAGTATTTTTTTTAGAAAAAAAAAGAGGCAAGCTGGATTTAGAAACCATTTGAGAAGTCACAGCCAGAAACAAAGTGCCAGGTGAGGAGGAGTTGAGTAGACACTGCCTATATGCTGGGATAATTCACCTGGTCCAAATCACGCTGCTTTGTGTGGTCTCCACCCCAGTTAACCTTCTGACTACATGTTTGTCTGGGCTGAACAAGCAGATGTGGTTGCCAACCTGTTCTGCTGCAAAGGATACAGAAAAGGGAAAAGGAAGCTTTGGTCCAAGACAAAGCTCTAAGCTATCCAGGGCTGGATTCCTACTGTTTTACCCATTATCCATGGGCCCATGAATACGCATGTCCCTCAAATATCATTACTTTTTAATTTCTTATATGAATTGCCACTGAACTTAATTTTTTTGCTTTCAGAACATACCTCCAGCCAAGTAGCTCAGATACACTTCTACAGGCCAAAAAGCTCTACTGTCTCTCCAAAGTTAAGAATAGGCTAGCTTCTTTCTTCTATCACATCAGTCCAAAATGGCCAAGAAGAGGAATATGTCACCAGCTGCCTTCTTGTGGCTCAAATAGCTGCTCTGAGGGAATGACTATAACAGACAAGAAGCCTCGATCCTTGCAGGCAAATGAAGAATCTCTCTGTCACAATTTATCCCCTTTGTAGAGCCTAATGAACCCCAAGCCACAGTTAAAGTGTTACCCACAAAATCTAGGTCTCACATCCATATACAGCCTGGACACAGTGGCAGCACGACTAGAGAATACTACACATACAGTATGACCAGCCCAGCTGCTGGGTTTGGAGGTGCAAAGATGGAGGTGGAGGTGCAAAGGCTAAGCAGGTAAAGAAGAAAAGAAACACACTAAGAGAAGCCAAGGAGAAAAGAACATCAAATGTTTTCCTGGGAGCTAAGAGGCAAGTTTCCCTGAAGCACAGGGGTTTAGATGAAGCTTTACTTCCACGCAAAACTGCAGGACACTGAAAGCCCCTGCCTCTCTTGACTTTATTTTTTCTAGGGAGTTACCTGCATTGTCCAAGTGATGTAGCCACAGGAAAAGCAGGGCAGGCCAATGAAGATTAACCCCAGCTCATCTTAGCACTGGATGAGAAGGTAGCTCTGCCACCCCACAATATCCTCCCTGACTTCCCAGGCTTGAGGACATCTCTGAAGAGAAAGACCAATTCCTCTGCTAACTGCTCTGCAACTACAGCAGAAAAGCCTCAGAAGACTCTGCTCAAGGTGTTGGCTCAGAGGTTAATAAAGCACTGAGCCAATCAGCAAGAAACCAATCGGCACCGATCCCTGGCACTGAGGAGGGCAGAGTTGAAGTACAATACCTGTGACAGTGGGAAGGGAGGCTTAGAAGATCCCCTGAAGGCTGTTAATACCAAAACAGATGATCAAGGTTGTGCCATTAAGGCTCAGAAGTACCCATGAGTGTCACATGGGCTTTCAGACAAGACAGATGCTGAGGAGACAGCATGAGCTCCTAGTGCTTGTCCTTGGCTTTCCTTGCATTACAGTAAAATAATTCAGGATATTTCTTCATTTCCACAGGAGAAATGGTGATGGATACATCCACAAAATACTAACAGAGAAATATGCATACAAACCTAAAGGTGCAGGAATTGTATCAACAAGTACTGAATGTTGTTTTAACAATGTAGGAGATTAAGTAATATTTACATAAGGTCTAGAGGGAGGTTCAGATTATTTTAGGCCTCTCTTTTCTGATCCCTTTCTGTCC
The DNA here is from genome assembly GCA_907165065.1 of Caprimulgus europaeus. The sequence goes on along the minus strand of OU015539.1, from coordinate 11,244,602 downwards.
TTTCCTACTCTAATCTCACCTCTCTTTTAAGTTAGGCCTTCCTTACACAGTTTGAGTGGCACAGGGGACGTTCTGCTCAAAGACTGAAGTTAGCAATATAGCAGGGGTATAGCAGGCAGTAAAACATAAGCCGTGTTGTGGAACTGCTGCTGAACTTGCAACTTGACAGTGGAAATAATTGGAGCCTGCAACACACAGGAGATTTGGTAAGCCTTTGCACTTTACTGATCTGCCATATCTTTGAAACAATATTCCCCGTTAATGAAGCTCATTTGAGCAACACTGGCTAACAGGATCTTGTGAGCCTAGAACTGGTATTAAGAGGCGAGGCAAACTGGAAACTCCAATCATTACAATCCTGTAGCACAAATGAGAAGCACTTTCACACACAGAGAGTCAATATGCCCCATTTTTCTTCAGCACACTGTGCTCGCACAGAAAGCAACATGACTTCAGGCCAAATATATTTCCTTTTCCAGTAACCTTGAGTGATAAGAGTTTTCATCAAGACAAAGGATCAAAATCATCAGAGCTCCTCATTCATTCCACCCTGCCTTGCAAAAACTATTTGCACTCCCTCAAAGAAGTAACAATGTTGAAAGCAAAAACATCAAGAGACAGATCCATCTCCTGAGTAAGGACTTCACAGAACAATGAACAGAGACCACGTCCAGAACATCTGCTCCTTGCTGAAGAAAGGTTGCAAGATCTTCTGGGGCAGATCTGCTCCTGTAGTTTGGTCTCTGCCCTAACACTCGGAACAGGAGGCTGGGCAGGGCGCTTTGCACAATGCCAGCCAGCTAGCATCTGTCTCCTGTGATCATAACTGGATGGCCCATGAAGACAACTGATCTTTTTCTTAAGGGGAAAAAATGCAAACCATTAACTCAGTGTGATGACCCCATCAAAGTGATGAAAGGATAATAGCATTAAAACTTTACACAACTAGTGTTTTTAATAACATGGGAGTTAAGGAATAATGTTAAATGTTTCAACTCAAAGACCTGGTTTCCTGTGTTGGCACCAGTGCTAACACTAAATGTTCGTACATCAAGCATTTTCACATCTACATTTTAAAGAGAAATTAGGAGTCAAATATACTTAAACTGAAATAACATCTCCTTCCTGTGTGTGCAAACACACAGAGTGCATTTCCGACAAATACTCACTGTGCTTTCAGTGTGTCCTTAAGGACTTCTCCATTTGCACAGATTTACTGCAGTCTCAGCTACACTGCAGCAGCAGAGAGATACAGCTCAAACAAACATCTTCAGAGAATGGTGAAAGTTGGCATCAAAAATTAATGCCTACTCATTTCTTGTGTTCTTCAACCTAACAAATGCATGTCCAAGGTCAGAAGCTTACAGCAGAACGTATCAAAAGTAATGCCTATATGAATTATAGCATTCATTTACCTGAACACTTCTAACTATACGGGTATATGCTCCAGACAGAGAACAAAGTCAGGTTCCTGTAAACATATTCACTGTGGATTAAGCTAATGCAGTCTTCTTCCAAACTAAGCTGGCTAAGAAAATGAAGTTACAGACTTCAACTGATGAGTAGAAACTCTTACTGTAACTCATTGCAACTTAATCACCTCCATCTACAGACTCAAGTTCTCTGCAACTGTAAACTATCATGTCTAGTTTCAAACAGTGGTTAGCAGCAACAGACACAAACAGAAAGGCTCAACGAAGCAAGAGGGCAGTTTGGCCATGAAGTGTTAACATGCCAGCTGATCTCTATCACTACAGTTTGTGGTAAGGTGGTCTTCAGAAAGTTCAATTGCTAATGCAGAAAAAAAAAACTTTCAGGCTCAGTCCCTAGTCAATAAAAAGTTTCTAATAAAATCTGACAGCTGTTCAAAGCCATATGTATGAAAAGAGGACTTAAATCTGAATCTCCATGAGTAAATATCCCCATTGTTCAAATCAGTCCCTGAACTGTATTTCTGCACACCCAAGCAGCAAGGTCTGCCTCTCTGGGCAACCTGTGCCAGTGTTTCACCACCCTCATAAAAAAATTTTCTTCCTTATATCTAGTCTAAATCTCCCATCTTTTAGTTTAAAACCATTACCTCCTGTCCCATCACTATAAGCCCTACTAAAAAGCCTGTCCCCATCTTTCTCAGATGAGTTAAGGAAAGTTTTCTCTGGATACAAAGTAATTTATTTAACAACCTCAGTCCCATATTCAGAATTGATTTAGGATCCCAAATTGCCTTGAGTCCTCAACATCCATTTTTTAAGTTGTACTGCAGTTCTTTTTGCTATAGATAAGGACTGCAGCCAGGGATCCATTCAAGAGAGTTGTGACCTCCCACAAATGCAAATCCTGAAGGATACACAACGTTCTGAGCTGCCATTTCCCAGCCCTCCTCAGAAAGTGTTAAATGCCTTTCAGTCCTACATCTCCATTGCAGACACTCACTGGAGGGAATCAGAAAGCTGAGCATCTCACCAAAACCAGGATGTTGTATTTTTTTAATACAATAAGAATTTGGGCCTCCTCACTCCCACTACTGTAAACTAACAAATCTCCCTCTTCAGTTAAGTGGGAAAAGTACAAGTCTGGTTCTTCAGCTTTACTTAACTGTGGGAAACTTGGTTTTGCTCTTCAGTTAAAAGCAGGCTCTTCAGCTCACTTCACAGTGACCTCTTCACAAGGGGCTAGTATCATTTCTTTAAATGCCCCTACACTAAAAATAGTGCTACTTCCTAAACATGTGTGCTTAGCAGTTCCAGGCATTCTGAGATCCTGCATACCACTTTTTTTTTTTTAAACTGGCAACATTTATTTAACCAGCAATTTAAAAAAGGAGGCCCAGCCGCCCCAGTGTTTCTTCCCAGAGGGTTTTAGATGTTTATGAAACACAATGAAAACAATAAAGTGGATAAAATCATGCTATTCCATCAAGTCTTTGGCAAGACTTCCCAACCAAGAATAAATTGGCATCCTACGTTACAGTCAACAGATTACACAATGGTTTACAGGGTCACCAATAATAAGGGGTCACACGCTCCTTAAAGAGCTACAGTATATGTTAGAAGTCACTTGCTTAAAGAGAAATGGCAGTGCTTGGTCCTGAGGTCTTTGGAGCAAATCCTGGCAGCCACAGCACAAACACACTGTTTGGGTATGAGGGGACAGAAGGCACCTCTCCTCTTCAGCACCAGGAACGGCAGGGACTGTGCTGAGCAACCTGGCTGGGGGAGTTCAGCACCCTGAAGGGAGCAGAACAAAGCCAAGCCAGGCGGGACTCCCTTATTTCTGCATATGGGAGGAGAACACATTCTAGGTACTTTCAGGTGCAGAACAGCCTCCGCGCCCCACCGAGGCTCAGCACCACCCACCCTATCGCCCCTCCCCAAGGAGCCCTGCTCCCCCCTGCTCCACACTCTCAGAGGTAAGTGGTTCCACCCCAGAAGCAAGACGGTGGTTCCCTGACAGTCCAGTCACTCTTAAGAGTGTACAGACTATACCCAGCTTTCAAAGATGCTCAACTATATTCTTAGGTAACTTGATAAAGTATTCATAATTGATTAAATGTCTTGCAGTTTTCCTTTAAATAATCTTAAAGCAAGAAGGGAACGAATGCTCAAAGCCATAAATCTTCCTCTCACTCTTTGACCTGGTAACAGACTTTCACTATGTCACCTGCACAACCTGATCACCAAAATGAAAGTTAAATTTTGACATTCCTAAACATACACAGTTTTCTCAAATCTCACCTTAAACAGAAAATACTTCTATTTTTGCTCTGTTAACTTACCTTTCCACTATATGGAATACTTTCATCTAGTGACTATATATTAATCACAAATAATCAAAACATTATCAAGTCTCAAAGGCAAATCAACCTCACTTCATCTTAACCTGCATCATCAGAAATCAGACTACAACAGTTTCATCCTTTATCTTCCACAAGTTTTGTTCACACTAGGTGGTTTTTACTGTATTATTCAGTATCTGTCTGAAGTTAAAGACTGACTACTCAGAAAAAAAGTTAAAGAAAACCTATTCCCCAAAGACAATGCAACAATGAAACAAGGGTGAAGACAACACTACTGCTGACATAGTGCATGCAGTAATACTATGCATCCGGCTTCATTTAGCCTGACTACTAAAATTCAAAGTACATTTGAGTGATAAAACCGAAGCAAACATGAGAAGGCTCTCTCATATGTAGCCGCTTCTCTTTGATTGCAGTGACCCGCTGCTCCTTAGTAAAGCAAACGCTTGGTACCAAGCCAAGAGCAGTACAACTGATTTTCCCACCAAGTGAACTGCTGAAGCAGCTCCCTTAGCTCTTCAGCTAAATCTGTCTTGGGATCCTCACGTCTTCCGCCAGAGTCCAGGTGGCTCCTCTACTCTTTCCAACACGCGTGCAAACATTACAGCCTGCTGGAGACGCGATGCGAGAGGGCACTGGGAGCGAGAAGAAGTGCAACAGCTCCCCGTCTCTCTCCAGACCAGAGCCCCACACTCGGCGGGCTGGCTCCCCAGCCCCGTTAGAGTTAACCCGGTCCCGCCGAGGTGGTCTCCTGGGCTCTCTCCCCCCGGGCTGCCTCTCCCCTCGCCACCCACGCGAGAACAAACGTCCCGCGGGGCACGGCGGTGGCACAGGACCCACCAGCGCGGGAACACCGATCCCTCGCTCCTCCCGTGTGCAGGGACGCGGCGGCCCTCTTCGCTCCCCCCGGGCAGGGCAGGGACCCCCGCCAGGGTCGCGGGGCCGGCCCGCACCGGTACGGCCGCCGGCGGCGGATCCGTTGCCGCGGGGGCTCCGCGGTCCGTGGAGCCGCAGGGCCCGGGGAGCCTCCGCCGCGCATCCCCGGGCCGCCCCGCTGCCGGGAGGCAGGCAGCTCTCCGGGCGCAGGGACGGCGAGCTGGAGCACGATCAATCGCTTCTCCCCCCAGCCCCGCTCCCCTGCCCGGGTCCCCCCAGGGGGGACCACCGGCCCGGCAGCGGCTCCCCGGCCCTTACCGAGGCGCGCAGAGTGCGCTCCCTCCGCCGGACGCCTGCAGCCCTGTCCCGCAGCCCCAGCGGTTGTAGGTTTTTTGGAGAAGCTGGGAAAAGGGAGAGAAAGAAAGGGGGGAGGGAAGGGGGAGGGAAAGGACTGAGATCGAGGGAGAGAGAAGTATGCGAAGGCAGGAAGTGGAGACGGCCACGGCCAGTGCGGGAGATTAATGGGAACCAGTCACCCGGCAGCCAACAAAGAAACCTGCTCCCCCAGCGCAGCCCGCCCCGGGCTGCAGCCCCGCCGCGGCCGGGCAGCGCCGGGAGGCCGAGACCCGCTCCCGCGGGCAGCGCTCCGGCCCGGCCCCGCGGAGGGGTGGGCACCGCTCCCCTCCACGGTCCCAAACCCGGGTCCCGGCCAGGCGGGCGGGCGGGCTGGCGGGAGGGAGGGGAGCAGCCTGCCGTGGCCGGGCAGGACCGGCCGGTCCGCGGGGAGATACGATGGGCAGAGGAGGAGGAGGAGGGGAGAACCGAGTCCCCGCGGCTGACATTCTTCCTCCCTCTGCTCTAGAGGAGCGATATCGCATATTTTTTATTTAAAACACTACGGGCTCTGGGGTCCTCTCCGCGCGGAGCCGCTTGCGGGGCAGAAAGGAAGGAAGGAGGAGGGCGAGCGGTGCGCTTCCTGCGCTCGGCGCCGAGCAGATGGTTTCCATCAGGCAGCCGGGGACGGGCGAGCCACCGGGGCGGCGGGGCGCGGGGTGCCCGCGCTTGCGGTGCTCGCCCGCGTTTTGCAAGCTCCCCGGGGCAGCTTCGGAGGAACAGTACCTATGGAGAAAGAGAGGGGGGAGAGGGAGGCAGCGGCATGCCTCTGAGCTTCATTCCGGGTACCGCGGTCCAAATCCGGCCCGCCCGGACCCACTGCTGCCTGTCAGCTCAGCCCGGGGCGCTGCCTCGGGGACAGGCCCCAGCCGGGCCCCCCCCGCACGCCAGGACACCGGGAAATGCTCCTGCCGGACGGGGAAGAAGGTCTCCTCTGCCTGGGACAGGCGGTGAAGCACACAGGCTACACGCAGGCCACCAACAGCACCGTAGGGCCCAGCTCCCCGGCACGCCTGGCCGCCTGCTTCGGCCGGCTCAACGGAGGAGAAACCCGCACAAGCCGTTTGATATAAAATCCATACAAAAGAGGCGGGATACTGGCTCTTAGCAGAACCATGAGTATGAGGAAAAATACAAAGACTGCATCTAAATATAGACATATTCTGTAAACATTTATAAAACAAGTCACTTCACTATACAGTAACCAAATGATAATAGGAATAGAAGAAAAATGGAATGACACATGTATTCTGCTACTGCAAATATAAATTCCAGCATTATACATACATTTTTTGAACTTTAAGCACAAGCTTGCTTGCTTTCCATTGACTGAAATGGAACCAAAACAGTGCTCAGCATTAAGCAAATGCTTACGAGCTTTCCTACACAAGATTACTTCTCTTGAACCCAGAGCCAAGTCCTCAGGAAAAAAACTATCCTTGTCTTTCACCACCTCATCAACAACATAAGATATATTGTCTTCAGATATTCTGATCCATCATCCCACATGACAAGGAAATCTGGTGTAAATGTCTAGTATTTCACAAACCTCCATTATATTTCAAAAGAGTGAATGTACAGGAAGTAAGGGTAACTCTCATCTGGAGTCTGATGTGAATGTGTGTTTCAAAGCAAAAGCTATTTCAGCTGTCAGCCGTCTTGGGACAGATGTATTTACTCAGCTGCAAAAGGAGTACTATGTCACCAAACATCAAAAAATGGTGGGAGTTTAAATTTCAACACACAAGGAATAATTTACCTCCTGAACAACAAGCTACTGCTACAAGTACCTGGCAGTAATATAAAATGAATACAATTTTCCTTCCCCATTACAGAAACATCATAGGAGGGGCTTTTCAGGTATATTTCACAAGTGCAGCAAGACCGCAAACCCACCCGCCTCTCCTGGAGACCAATGATAACAAGGAATGATGCTCAAAGAAAGGAGTTCAACCACCAATTAAGCAGGAAGCAGTCTGTTCTGACTGCTTCTCCAGCACATCAAACATCTCAAACACACTAACATTGCTTTTGTCAAATATTATTTTTCTCCCCCATTTATGTTGTATGCAGTCCCCCAGACCTGAAGCACCCCAGTAACTGCCTAAATTCTCCTTTGAGTACAAGAGACCCAACCTAAAGTTGTATTTGAACACTGAATTGGGGCCTTCGGTGTGTTTCAATGAAGAAGCAGGCTACAAAGGGCTTGTTTATCACAGAAGCTGGCTGCTGCTCTGGTTAAGCAACTGGAAGATTATAATAAACCATAAACTAGGAGAGGGTTATTTTTCTTGTTTGCCACACAGATTATGGCTAGTAAAGCTCCACAAAAAAGAACAAAGGACTTGAAAAATCAGGGCCTGCTTGTTAACCTTGGCCACACTGCACTTAAAAGAAAGTTTCTGTGCTTATTTTGCCCTTTCTACTGTCACCTCAGTGAGGTTAGCAAAGCCACAGAGTGGCTCTAATTTACGTGTAGCCACAATCACTTTCCAAGCCTGTTTGGTAGCTCCGAGCAGCAACCGCAGCCTCGCACGCTGTGGGGCTGGCGAAGGCCTCACCGCTGCCCTGCTGGAAAACCCTCCTGGGCCAGAAGCAGCTTCCAGGGAGCAAATCTGCTTGTTTGGCAAATCCTGGCTGGAGTAGGCCAAGACACTTTGTGCTTTCTTTTGACTAACCCGCGTGAAAGGGCGTTCTTTTGGCGAGCGGAGGCAGTGACAGCATGCAGGCAGCCTGACCTGGCGGCCCACCTGCCCCCTGCCCTCTTACCAGTACCTGGTTCACTCAGCCAGCCATCGCTATGCACTGCCCTTATTATTTTGTACCTCATAAGTTAAAAAAAAAAATAACTCAGAGAGTACCGCTTCCCACAACGGAGACCACCGGCCCGCCGAGCCGGGGCTCGCTACCCTCCAGCTTCTCTCGGCTCTTTCCCGTTGTCTCCCGGCGGGAACAGCCGCCCCACAGACCCGCCGTCAGCAGGAGCAGCGGCGCCGCAGAGGGAAGCTCAGGAGAAGCCCGCCCGGACGCCCCTCCTGCGCCCGGGGCGGTGGCTTTACCTCATGGCAGGGCGCGAGCACGAACCCGCCCCGGGAGTGGTGACGTGAGGGAAAAATAGAGACACCCGACCTGTCCGCGGGCCCCGGCGCCCGGAGGGATCTGCCCCGGTGCCATCGGGCGGGGCGGGGCGGTGCGGCATTCCCTCCCTCACTCACCGGGGCGGGGCTGGGGCGGTGCTCACTCCCTCACTCCCTCACTCACCGGGGCGGGGCGGAGGCGGTGCTCACTCCCTCACTCCCTCACTCACCGGGGCGGGGCTGGGGCGGTGCTCACTCCCTCACTCCCTCACTCCCCGGGGCGGGGCGGGGGCGGTGCTCACTCCCTCACTCCCTCACTCCCTCACTCCCTCACTCCCTCACTCCCTCACTCACCGGGGCGGGGCGGGGGCGGTGCTCACTCCCTCACTCCCTCACTCCCCGGGGCGGGGCGGGGCGGGGGCGGTGCTCACGCCCTCACTCCCTCACTCCCTCACTCCCTCACTCCCTCACTCCCTCACTCCCTCACTCCCTCACTCCCTCACTCACCGGGGCGGGGCGGGGGCGGTGCTCACTCCCTCCCTCCCTCACTCACCGGGGGCGGGGCATCGCAGCACTAGCAGAGCAGTGGCGCCCCCTAACGGCAGTGCAGCGGTGTGGGCGGGGTAAGGGCGGCTGCGCGTGCGCACTGTGACGGCGCGCGGCGGCGGCATGGAGGGGGCGGGCGTGGGGCAGACGGCGGGTTTGGCGCGCGCCGTGTTGGAGCGGGCGCTGCGGCGGCAGCGGGACGCGGAACGGCTCCCGGCATCGGGCTCGGCCCCGGTCAGTGCTGCGGGCGGCGGCGGGGCGGGGCGGCGGGAATGCAATGGAATAAATAAGCAGCAGCGGCCGTGTGTGTGTGTGTGTATGTGTGGCCGCACAGGGCTGTGTCACCCCAGGGACAGCCTCCTCCGCCAGCCAGTGCTTTGCTGTTTAATCACCGGACACTTTCTACCTCTAAGCAACGAGCCCCGCGTTGTGAATTACGAAATCCGTCTTTGATTGCAGGAAGAAGACTCGGAACGTCTCAGCGCAGCATTCGCTTCAATTGTGAACTTGATGAATCAGGCCACAAGGGAATGCGAGGTGAGGTTTTACCCCAGACCCATGCAAAGGGGCACGTTTATGACGTGCTGGCAGAGGCCTGTTTCCACTCCTTTTGCTAAAACCACAAAAATTAGACTTCGGTTTTGCTCATTGCATAGCAAGAGCTCAGCCAGTGAGCCTGTGACACTGGCCTGGATTAAGAAATTTGGGGCATTCACCATCATGTGGTAGGTTACACAGGAGGTTTCGTCAGTGTTACCCTGACCAACTGGTCCCACCGTGGTTGATAAACACCCCTGTCAGCATTTTCCATGGGCAGTACCAGTGGACCAGTACAGATTTTAGCAGAGGGATTCTACACTTGGTTAGAGAGACAAAGTATCAGATGATGTCACACATTACATTGTGTCAGCCGCCAAAATTTGATTTCATTTCTTTGGTCTGTGACATCATGTAAAGGAATCCAGGTCATGTCCTGTGATACAGAGATGCTCTGTGAAGTGTTATGCACTAGGTCAGGGTATTTGATGTATTTTGGGAATTAACTCCACAATAAACCACAATACAAGCAACTAAATCTGTTGATGTGTGCATTACCTCAAGGAATAAAGCACGGCAGGAGATCTGGAAATAAGAATTGCTATTGGCCTTATTTTTGTTAAGTTTAGTCTTGACAGTCAGACACGGAAAATATAAGTGAAATAAAATAGATATTTTGGAACTTTTTAGTCCCTGCGATCGAAAAGGTAACCCTGGGAAGAGTTCTCTGGTGACAACAGATGGCAGCAGAGCTGTACTCAAATATTTAGTTTGCAGTGGGGAAGCTTCAAGTACCTGTACCGTGGAGCCAGAAAAGGGCTGCAGTGCACTTAATTCTCAAAATTGCTGTGCTAGGTGCCTGCCTTGAAGACACTTTACCTTCTTCACCAACTCATATTTCAGTATTAACATGTTCCTTTAGAGCACTGCTCCTGCACGTGCCCGGCAGAACCAGTCTTCTGTGGCTAGGTTGCAAAGCAGTGAGCTTGCATATCGATCCTATAAGGATGCATAAACTATGCCTTCTTCCACCAGAGCTTTTTGAAGAGCCTGATCAGGTAGATGTTTCTAGGCATTCCTTCTGATATTTTTATGAATTCAGTTCTGAGCTGTCAGAGAGTCCCTGTGTATTGTGTCAAGAGACAGGGCTGACCATTTTGTACCAGAAGGCAGATGTCCTGTGGACATCCAGGTGTTGTTTTCATCCTCACGTGAGAACAAACCAGCCAGTTAACACAGGTCAGTAGCTGTGCAGTTCTACTTTTAATTGTAAGTCTGCAGTACTTGTGAGAATGGCTTTGGTGCTTCTCCACATAATATTCTCTGTTTCTATTGTTGTCCAGAAGTACTATCGCTTCAGGGCAGCCGGTAGATGCAAAGAGCATGAAATCAAACACATCTGCAGATATCATGGCAGGCAAGCAGGGGAAAGAGAGCTGGAGACCTCTGAAGAAGAGGTAAGTAGGTGGTTTTTATTAAAGGTTATTCCTTCCCTCAGCCATGGGACAATTGTTATCCATCTAGTATCTGTGATACTTGCTTACACTGATGTATGTGGTTTGATATCTTGTTCATATGAACACCTGGACTGATATGAGCCTTCTGTTGGGTTGGGGGAAGCAGGGTAACTTCTGGTGGCACCAATCAGTGTCATATCAGTCCTTTTGTGGAGGGGAAAATTTCACAGACTTTTCACAGAAAATTTCACAGAAAACTTCACTTTCAAATAAAGTATCCCCTCTCTCAGGGGCTGAATTTGTCTTTTGTGTTTTATCGTTAGAAAACTGTATCTTTTTCTTTCCAGAGGACTGAAGACTCTGTAGCACCCAGTGAAGCTCAAACTTGCCAGCAATGTGTAAGTTTATAGAATACTTTGTTTTTAAATTGAGGTTTAGCATTTCTTTATCATTTAGCATCAAGCTGGTTAAAATTTGTCATCAGGTGTGGAGACCTTGTGATGGCACAGAAGGTTAACCAGTGGTGCATTCACAACTCTCATGTATATACAGGTGGGCAGTAGAATGGGCATACAGAGACTTTGTGATCACAATTAGTTATAAACCAGACTGTGTCAGTCTGGAATGTAACCAGTTAAGAGTCTACTTTATTTTTTGGACTGGTACAGAATGTCAAACACTGTGATCAATCTTCAGGCTCTTGTGAATTGCATCAGCAACAATAACCCAGCAGTTCTCCATCTCACCTCATTTGTGCTCCTGACACGTTCCCCGTGCTGAGGAAAAGCATGCAGCAAGGCATGCAGCAGTTGCTAAGCCAGTTATGCTTGGCCCTCATCCTGTCTCTATGAACACTCCTGTTCCTCAACAATAAAACTTTATTTTTCAAAGCCTAACACCTCACCAAATCAATTTCAGGAACTTCTAAGCCACAAAAGATGAGAAACATGGAATTTGCACCAGAGTACAAATTAGTGGGAGCATTAGTGGGGATTTTTTCCAGGTTTATGTTCAAAACCGTTTAGGTTGATAAATTTCAGTTTTGTGAGGCAGAGGTTACGGCATGTTGATTTTTTCCATTTAGTGAAACATTAGATTAAATTCTTTGAGTACAGCACTTGCTAACTTTTGTATTGACAGAAACACCTTACACTTTTGTCCATGCTGGCTGTATATTTTGAAAAATTTTAGTATGTTTATATAGCAGGCAAAGTGTAATTTTTTTTACCCAAATTAAAAATTTTTATTTTTGTGGGAAATCTAAGATGACTAAACAGTAAAGAAACTTTCCCCTCTCCTCCCCACAAAGACCAGACAAGTTTCCAAAGACATCTACATTGAAGTTTCTCCTGGCATCTATTCTGTCACAGCAACCTCAGAAGACATGGTGCAACAAACCCACGTGGTGGATGTCAACGCAGGACAAAGTATTGATTTAACTTTTGTTCTATGATGTTTGTTGTTTCTTGGCCATCACAGGAATAAAATGCGAGGCTGTTTTAATCCATGTAATGAACCATGTATACCTTTTTCTTTTTAGCACTTTAATAGTGTCCTCCACTTTGGGACTCCATTTTTATGACCTGTATATTTGTTTTTTACTTAATGCAATTATATGCAGCCCACTTTGTACACTGATTTTATAAATATCTGTACATTGTGTGCCTTAAATCCAATTATGTAACTATGTAATTCTAGGTTCTAATGCTTTAAACAATTAAAGTTACAATCAGTGGAATAAAATACATAATTTAGTCTTTGTGATGACAGCTTCTTTTCTATCATCTTCAGACAGAACATCCACACAGGCACTTGACCATATGGAGCATGATCCATGGGGTAGGAATGTGGATGTACATTAGCTTCTGTGGGCTGGCACTGATTGTAGAGCAGCTGGCTCACAGTGCATCTCTCCTATCTGTACTTTTATTATTCTGATAAAGAAAATGCAAATGAAATTTACTATCTAGGACCCCAACTCAGAAAGGTGCTTGAATGTGTGTCAGATGTTCAGTAGAGGCAGATAAACTGTTGACACTTCAGCTCCTGTCTCTCTGCAGGCTCTTCTAGGCTAAACAGCAGTGAGCTGCCTTTTCCAATAGGCAGTAGGGTCCCCTGAACTGTCTCCTGTTTCCTGCAACTCCCTCTGAGCAACTGCAGGCTGCAGCTTAGGGCCATGTTCATACACTGTAAACATGAGCAGTCCCACTAACAAGACTGCGTGGATGCTTAACGCTCCTGAAGGATCAGATTCCACAGTTAGAATTAGTGACATGACCTATATACAGCTGTAATCCTTTTGTAGCTGATGGTATTAAGGTTTCAGTTAATTTTGATGGGGATATAAAATTCAGTGACTTGAATGCTGTATCTCTCAGCATTTTGTTGTTTGTATCTACAGTAGCAGGTCCTTTACCCTCTGGCTACTTTCTCCTCTGCTTTAATCCTGAAAGAAATACTTTCAGCTATCAGCTTGTATTGTTTCTCCATTCCTTCTAGCTTCTACAAAAAGAAATTGCTACCTGAATTACTCTGGCTGACTCGAGAACTGTAGACAAATTGGAGGTTTATTAGACCCTTGCTGTGCATCTGTTCAGGCTCATACTAGTTTACTTGATCTCTCCAGAATTGTAAAGCCAAGTCCAAATAATTAGAAATTTAATGTAACTCCTTGGAGTAAAAAATGAGGATGCTGAAATTCAATGTGGGTAGAAATAGTTTCTCATTATTAAAATTATACAGTTATCCATAAAGATATTCTACAGAGGCAGTACCTAAATCAGAATGATTGATTTGCTTAATAAATGTTACACTGTTACAGTATAAGCAGTTTACCTGAAATTTCAGCTCCTAAACTTCATCAGTTGTGCATTTATTGAATTCTGATTGATTATGTCTCTGCTTTGTTGCAAATAAGCTCTTTGCTGTATTTTCTGCCTGTCCTTTTCTGACATGGTCTGTATCGTCAAGCTTGCCGTCTCCTACACAAGTCATTTTACATTTATCATCTGACTCTTTTCTTTCTTGCTGTTTTATGTCTTTGTTTTTCTGATGCTGCAAAACCTTCTTCCTGGAGGACAGAAAACAAATTCCTTGGAAGTTTAGTCTAAAAAAAGCATCAGTGTCTTTGTCACTGGTGCTTTCCTGGCTGTAAGATAGGTACCTCTGCCTCACGTAGCTTTAATAATGGTACCATTTCTGTGCTAGTACAAACTTTACTACTGAAAACCAGAGGTGTACAAAGCTGTTAGGCTTTGACCGAAAACTTTGCTCCTTTATAAGTTACGAGAATTATTGCTGACTGCAGTGGGAGGACATTAGCCCCACAGAAAACACTTCTGAGGAAACCTGCTCTTTAGCTTCACTTGTTTGTTCCAAGTGACTCCTGATGCAGCCTGTATGCTAACACTGTTTCAGCTATCTCAAGGAGTAGCAATGTATCTTCTGGGTTTAAAAACACAACACCAAGGGCTATTTTACAGGAATAAAAGTATGTCATACTCTGTATTACCAGAGTGTGTCCACTACTGCAATTCATGCTGCCAGCTTGGATCTAGAATGAAACCACTCTGGTTTCTTTGGAGTTTTACCAAAAGGCAAAGCATGTCACTTCAGTGCAGAGCTGTGACAGTTGCTAACATAGAGCATGTCTGCCTGGAGCTCCATGCTAGCCTAAAAATTCCTAGGAAATCAATTACAAAGGTGTGTAATTATGATTACTTAAATAATAAAGTAGGACACATACAGTTAATAAGTTGGTAGGCATCTGCTTAAAATTAATGCCTATAATTGTGAGAATACAAGATAGATTCCAGTATATTCTATGTTCACTAAGACATGTTATTAACAGATTAATCTTCTCCTAAAGAAAATTATGCATGTTCAGCATGTTCAAAGTTTTACTTTGCACTCAGCTCACAGTAGCAAGAGTATGAAGGTACAAAGGAGCTAATATTTTATTTCTGATACATCATTTATTAATTGCAACCCTGATGCTCTTGTGCAGAGCAGTGTTTCTGTTCATCTGCCATTCTCTTTCATCTTCCCCTTCTTCCTGCAAGTTTTTTTCTTTTTTTCAATGCTTGCTTTTTTGGCATTCATGTTCTGTTTTTTTTTTTTTCCCAAGTTTTTCTAAAACAGTTAACTGGAATAATTTTTTTCCATTTTATCAAGCAGCTTCAGTCCTTCCTGAGGGTTTTAGGATTTTTGTTTTGTTTTAATTAGTGGAGAAGTTTCCTGTCTATCACAGAATTGGTGGATGGCCTTAGCAAGCAGTTAAGTTAGAAATTATTTATTTTTCTAGCCAACTTCTAGATCATTAACAAGAATATTTCTTCCATTCAAATAAACTGCATGCTTACATAAATACAGTATTAATACAGATTACCTTACCCTCAATGACAGCTTGAGGCTCACCAGAAAGCAGGCTGAGTGAAGCACATGTACAGATTCACTGCTACTAGGACCTGTATTTTCTTCCCCAAGAGAAAAAGCCATAGACAGAGTGCAACTGGATTTCACAAACCACGCCGTATGTACCAGATAACAAGGGACACTGAAGCCATTCAGACCTGTTCTTCAGTCATGCCCAAGTCCTTCCTCACTACATACAACACTAACTCTGCTTCTTGGGGCAGCTGTTGGGAATTTTTATTTTCTTTTAAATTAAGGCCTGTCAGGAGGCTTGCCATCAATAATGAAATGAGCTACTTCCCTGTTCTTGAGAAAGAATAGGCCCCTTTTTCTGTTAAGTTTGAAGTGCTAACACACTCATGAATTAAAGCTTTCACTAACACTTCTGAAGACACCGAGCCATTGGTCTGTAGCTGACTCAAGCTGGAAGTGTGTACATAAAACACTAGTGCTTTTCCTGTGCTGTTGATGGTTACGTGTCTACACACAACAGCGGTCAGGACACTGCTCACAACACTGCTTACGCTGTCTGAGCCTGGCTCAGTGCCCAGCGCCAGCAGAAGCAGAGGGCCTGCTCTTGCAAGGTGCACGTCAACACTGCTCTCACCAGGAAGTGGGAGACCGGGGGCATCCATCTGCTGCACAAGATGAAGATCCCCAAAACATGCCTGCTCACCCCTAGAACTGGACTCAGTAAAGGAGGCTGAGCAGAGCAAGGATCTGATCATCAATAGTTTATTGGTGCCTGAGGCTGTGCTCTGTGGAAGAGGCTCACTTGGCGTGCCAGGCAGCAGGAGGTGAGGACAGCCCGGAATCAGGCACATCAGGAGCTTTACGAATCCACACAACCACAAGCATCAGCAGCCCTGGTGATCTGTTCACTAATTCATACACCAGCTGAAATCAGAACTGGTACACTGAACTCGGGCAGTGCGTGAGAACTGCTGGTGGGCTGGACACCCTATTCCACACGCCCACAACTACCACACCGCAACCACCACTCACCTCTAGCTCCTCTTTTACTGTACCACGGTAATAAAATCCATCTTGTTCCCCTCTCACCAGCACAGGGACATTGCTGTCTAAGCCTACTGATCTCCTTGATGCACTCAGCCTCTTCCATGCTGGGCCAGGGAAGGGGAGGCAGTGGGTAATCCATTGGCACCTTGAAGAAAAGAAAATGGGTCAGCACTGGGAGAAACAGCTTCTGTAGGTCACAAAAAAAAAAAAAGGAACTGGATCACTTAATATCATTTTTTAGTGCTCCCACGGACTAAAGCATGCAGGAAGAAAGGAAAAACTTGCTTGTGCTGGGACAATTCCTTGCTCATGGGAAAAAACATCAGTGCCTGGTTTTAGTCGATTTCTTTGGTTTTGGGTTTAGAGGAAGTGAGCCAGGCATACGCTGGAATCCTGGGCCAGCATTACCTGCACCAGTCTCTTTGCTGTTTACATGGCAAACCAACTCAACCCTTAAGATCAGGAGAAAGGATCCAGCTCCAGCACAGAGCACAATAAAGGTGCACTCGAGAGCACTGTAGCTGGTGGTTTACACTGAGGCATTCAGCGAAAAACAGAAAAGTGGAAAAGTGAACAACAAAGCTGCTGGTTGATGACAGGAAAAATAATCCCCTGTCACAAAGCACTAGAAACATTTCACAGAAGACAGCTGCTAACACAAGATGTCTTTATTCAAATAATATTAAAGGAACGTTTCTTTGATAGGAGGTTTACTCAGGCTTTGCTTTTCATAATCTCCAGGGTAGAAAATCACTTTAGTAAATGACATCTAAAAAATTGCCAGTGCAGGGGATGAGAAAGCTCAAATTACGTTCAAGCTGCTAGTTTACTAATCTGACACATCAGCCTGTTTTATCCTATTAGATACCATGAAAAAGAACGAATCACAGACTCAAACAAGAACTTGATTTTACCTCTGAGGGGTGAGGGGCTCAGTGAGCCAAGTGGGATACACTACAAAAGAGCTCCCACAGCAGAAGCTGGCAGTAGGTACAACGTTGGAGCATGAGAACTTGGCCAGAGCTGGCATCATACTGCAATACCTGTGACCTGTAGGCAGGAACCCTTCCAAGTGAGCCATCCTTGCAAAGGAGCTACCTGCAAGACTCGGTTGTGATCTGTTGGCAGAAAAGAGACAATGTACTGCCATTTGCCAGAACAAGCAAATGCTTTCCAGTGTATCTCACGAACTCAGATTTCATTATTTGTTGTTTTTTTATTTAAAAAGAAAGAATGCAAAATACTCAAACTGGCATTTGGTCAGATGAACCCATACCACTGACTTCAGTCATCTTCAGCCACCCAATCCTGACCTGTTAGAGGGACAGAAACACCCAAGGCAACTAGAAAAACTGTGACAATCCCCAGGAAAGCAGTAGCTTTCACCTCCCTCCAACTTTTGTTTCCCTCTGTAACATCCAGCTCTTTTCTTACACCTACACTCTTTAAAGCTGCCTTGTACACAGTGCCAGCCAAACCTCCCCTCCTTTACAAGCTGAGACAGAAACTACAGCTGAAGTTGTCAAGTTGAGTAAACGTGACAGTTTTTGAACATCATGTCAGATTACAGTTGCCTGTTACTTGTTTTATTTGTACTGATGTATTAAGAGGAAATATTTTGATCTTTCAGATGTCCTGTCATGTTTTATAACAGTAGGATTATGGCTTGCCACGAGAAAGAACTGAGATGCTCAGATTTGACAAGTGATAACTATTCAGAGGCTGTCACTGTAAGATTGATGATGTGATGCTATTTCTGGTAACCTAGCAAGATGTAGTAGACAAGCTTCCACTTGTTTTTTGTGTTTTTTAGTTTAGTTTGGTTTTTTAATATTGCTTAGAAATGTTTAGCAAGCTTAGGGTAAAATTTGTATGGAAATTCAACAACATATACATTTTAAGTGCCCAATTTACTTTATAAAATACACTTTTAAGTACTCATGTTTAAATGTTATTTTGTCTCTTATCTAAGAGATATAATCTGGGAGTCCTTTTTATGAGACTGCCAGATATACATCATTTCAGCAAACTAGCATACCAAGCTCAGCAAGAAGAGTGGATTAATTGCTGCAAAATGGGTCTTGAAGTCAGCAAATCAACACAATATATTCACTTTTTTCAGATCTACACAAACTCCCATATTTATCAACCAAAACAAGATGGAATCAGTAATACTTTGCAAAGAAAGGCAGCTACAAATTCTACATTAAAGCACATTTTAAACTCCCCCATCACTGTTACTGCTGACTGCCAGGTCCCCTATTCCTGTATAAAACATGACACTGACAAAGGCAACTGCACAACACTTTTGAGATTATTTTTTTTCTGGGGAACTCCAAGTACTTCAACAAAGCAGTGTTTCCAACTCACCAGCTATTGATAACACTATATCTGGCTGATTTGGACTTAGTCCTGGCGCAGAAATCTGGCCCTTTTGTCTGTCTGACGCAGGAAGCCATTTGCTGCCAGTGTTTCCCAGTTGCTACGGAGGTTGCCACAGTCCTTAGGACCAGGATCAGACACCCTGATCTTACTGGTTAAAACCAGTGGAACGTGACTACATGCCACTCATCCACTCAATAGTGTGCTGGAAGACTGCAGGGGCAGAGAAGCGATTATAAGAGGGCACAGTGTCCTCTAGGCTGCCTGCCTACTATTGCACAGCAAAAAAAAAAGCATCATAAGAAGCTACAGGTCAGATTTAGGAAAAAAAAAAAAAAGCCCACCACCACAGGGTGTGACAAGTAAATTGGTTCAAAATGCAGACAGAAAGGTTGAAGCTGAGACAAACTACAGTCAAATTGTTTTGCAAACTTTCAATTTTCACAATAAAGGCAAAGGATTAATGAATTCTACCCTTTTCCTGTGAAGTAAGTATCAAAACCATACCAAAATACAATGCAGAAATCTACCTGTTCATCTCTGCTGTGATCCCTAATCTTCATTTTCGCCCTTACAAACATTAACTCTTCTTTGTTCTTTTTTCTTTTCTGGGGGGCAAAGGAATACTTAATTGCATTTTGTAGGCATTCTTCAATTCACTGCTATTAAAAAAAAAGTGGGGGGATGACTGCCATTAGGGACAAGGAAACAGCACTTGGGAAGTCTGTAACCATTTTCTGTACATTCTGCTGCACCCACAGACTACCTGCTCTCATGCTGTCAGCAGAATTGTTTAATATCAATAACAGAATTCCTTTACATACAGCAAATGTTAAGAACATTTTGCAAATTATAAGCTAAACTCTATTCACCATCTTCACATAAATCTATTCTACAGCTAAAAACACCAATAGCACAGAGGAACAGACTGGGAGGTCGAGGAAGGCCATCCCAGACCTCAATCACTACCAGTGAGTCTCAAAAATTCCTGTTGCAGGATTTCCCCCATCACCACCCAAGGCCAAGACCTTGCCAACCCTTTTTATACTGTGCATTATGTAAGCAGTCCTAGTAATTGTTAAGGGCACTGACAGCTGAAGAAGAATCCAATTTTCAACAGAAATTAGGCTAAATCAACAGTTTTTAATGGAATTAGAATATTCATCAATAAGAAAAGGAGGGAAGAGCACTTGCAAGATGTTATGTTCTTCCTGTGTTCAGTAACTGTGCTTCAGAGAGCTGCTACCCTCCCCTTTTTATTTTCCCCCTTTGAGACTAAGTTATCCTTTTTGTTGACATAACAACATTCCTGGGAACCTTTAGAAAGGCCTTTTAAGAAAAACATTGGCAATGAGAAGCAACATTACAGAAAATGAGAGGAATCTCATCAGTGAAAAGATTTTATTTTAAAGCACTCAGGTTGTGATCATACATACAGTTACTTCACACAAATAGGTATTACATTTTTGGTCTGGTGACAATTTTAGAAATGTTTTCAGACTTCCACAAACTAACTAACTTAGGCCATTCAGATGAGATTTCCCCAGTTGCCTTATTCATATCTAAGTGTAGTTACTATCTGCAAAATTAAAACTCTTTTCTGTGGGCTGATACAGATGCATACTATGATCTGCTCCTAAGCTGTGCAAGGAACATGCACACCACTAATACAGTGGCTACTAGGTTCCCAGACAGGATACCTTTTGCTTGGTTTGGAATGGTTAGATTGTCTTCAAAAATTGGTTTTGTTTGTTAATTGCTTTAGGTTCTTGGCTTCGCTCCATGACATTTTTTTCTGCCACCACCGAATCACTGTACAGAACAGACTGCAGGTAGCTAATGTATTTTATTGCAGCACGGAGTGTCTCTACTTTGCTGAGACGTTTCTCCAAGTATTCCTTAGGTAGGTGATGCCTCAGTTTAGCATAGCCTTCATTGACACATTTAACCCTCTGTCTTTCCCTCTCATTCCTCTTTCTGATGAAAGCTGGCCCACAGGAGTACTCACTTCTGCAGTAACTGGAATGGGGCATTTGGTAGGGAAAGGTACAGGGCTCACTGTAGAAGTTCTCCGTGATGAGATGCTCAGACGTGAAAGGAAGGAATGACAAATCTTGCAAGCAAGCCACCTGGTCTGGTGTTTCTGGGTAGGTGTGAAACGTGACCACCGGATCAGCACAGAAGGGTCTAGGCAGCTGGACGCGCTGAGCCTCAGTACAGACCGACAACTCGTCCATGGAGTTACGGCAGCTCTTGCCATCCACCGGGTTCTGCATTTAACCTGGACATGCATAATTACACAACAGTTTAAACAACTCATACTGACAGCAGGGAAAAAAACTCACCTGGACTTACCAACACTTGGCAGTACCAGCATTTGTCACATTTCACAACGGTGTTGGAAGTTTGTTACATAGAGCAGGCAAAGTCCCATTTGAAAATACAAGAAAGTGCAAGTCAGCAACACTGATTAAAATAATTCACAACAGATTTTAAGAAAATAAAGCCACTAAAGCTTCCTAAAGGAAACAGCAGTCTCCCTCTCACTTCAGCTTTAGAAATGAAAAGAATCTATCTTTATGTACTCCACATAGGTCTAGCTCGCTCCAAATCCACCAAAACTTACATCTCTACAGACACTAAACAAAACAGGTCAACATTTGCGGCATTCTCTCCACCCCCTTCTCCTCCCTGAAAAATATTAAATCTACAATTCCAGTAACAGACTCCCTATCCGTACCAAAAATCCTTCAAAGACAAATTAATTTTTCTTCTCTATTAATTTGATTTCTCATGCACTATACTATCTTAATTAGATGGAAAACTTGTGCAGGGAATGTCTGGCAAGTATGACATCCATTCTACATAAAAAGTTTTACAAGAACTTTAGAGGATAAATTTCTGCTAAACCTAACATGCTCCTTATGCACTCACCTGCAGATTAAACACAGATATGAAATACTAAATACAATCCTACTGATAGAGGATTATGAAATAATCAATGTATCAAAGGAAAAAATGCATTTCCTAATAATATTTTTCCAATTATAAATGATTTTACTCAGAAGGGACTGCACACAGTTGTTGGGGCACCACTAGAAACCTGTAACTCAGACTGGTCTACTAGAACCACATACCCTCTCTTCACAGCAGCATTACAGCAGGTGTAATTACTCAAATCACCCTTCTAAATTTATTAGAAATATAATCTTGCAGTGTTTTATAGGAAGCTGCATTATAGTGCTTTCCCAATATCATTATTCAAACAGCTAATTATCAGCATAATTAGAATAACTATTACCTAAGAGCTACTTAAAAATAAATTTTAAATAGCTAGTTAATTTTTTAAGAATTACTGTGATCCACCCTCATGGATTGCAAGCAATACTTGCCTACACAGAATCTATCAAAAAATGCTCTTACTTACCATCCACTTCTACACCTACACATTGCTGTCTAACACACTGAGGTCATGTTCCACTCTCTAAAATGGAAAACACACCTGAACATTAAACTAAGTTACTAGAAACATCTTGATTTTGTACCCACAAAAACCTTGCAAAGCTTAAAATATTCCAACCACGGTTCCATAACATAAATTGGATCCTCTTAATTCTTTATAGGGATATTTTAATGTTTTCTAATGACTTCATAACTGCCACAACTAATACAGAGATAATTTTTACTCAGTATGGACCTATCCTCACAAAATCTTCTATCAAAATGCCTCTGTATCTAGTGTTGTCTCTTTATAACGCACATAAATCTCAACAGAAATCCTAGGAGTTAAGAATTCATTATAACATGCTGTCAAGAAAAGAGAGAAAGTCACATGCATCTTAAATAGGTACTTCTGTGTAGGTAGGCTGAAAGCATGAACACACAGCCATTTTACATTAATATGCACGTAGAAAATCAGAGGTGAATATATATAAACACTCATTACAACATGAAAATAGTAGACAGTCATCTTTCCCTTTTCTACTTACACAGATTGGGTTATTGTCTAAAAACTTTCTACTGCTAACAACTTAAAAACATTATCCGAGGGAAAAAAGTCTGTTACACAGAAAACAACATAGCAAAACACCACTATAGAGCAAGAAAACAAAACCAACACAACCCCTCAAGAAGAGATACCTGCAGTATTTGTTGCTTATTATTGACACTTCTGCTGCATAATAGCATTACATAAACCAGTTATCTGCTGCCTTACTGCCTGCACGAAGAGCAAAACGCAAGTGGTAGGATCGTTTTGCTTTTAGACTAGAGACTCACCAATCTTCAGATGAAAGTAAAATCCAAGGAAGCCAGACGTGCTATTTTAAGACTGATGAATACCTGAAAATATCTGAATGATATTAAAAAAAGTTAATGTTCCATTTTGCTTACACTTTATTTAATAAGAGATCATATTAAATACGATTCATTAGAAAGCTGTGGAAGCACTGAATAGCTGGTAGAAGTGATTTACAAAAACACTGACACTGAGTGAAGATCTGTTGCTAGATAGAGCAATACACAAGTCTCTTACCTGAATTATGTAGCTTGTCCCACTGAGTCAATGACTGCTGCAATTTATAGTCAATTGACAACATGCAAAGTAGTTTACAGTTAGATCTGCTCATTTCTGGTTTGGCTTTTCCACCCACACCACAGCTATAATGGCAACAAAACTTGGCATTAAGGGCTAGAAATTTTAAAACTGTATTGAACACAACCAGATCACCTGAAAAAGTAATCAGGAATGTACTTTGTTTACTTCCTGTATGTGTTCTGTTACACTTTACTAAAGCAGCATTTTCATTTATTGCCATTTCATACTTTAACGTCCATATATAACAATCAGCTAGAATTTAGTTAAATGTTTACCACCAAGGCATAAGCAAACTCATTTTCATAGCTTCATTTTAAACACAGAAAATCAGCATTTATTTAGAAGAAACTTGTGATGGATTTGCCTCCAAATTAGAGATGAGGATACACATTAGTTAGCATAACACCCTCAAACTTAATCTTCATTATACCTATAATTTTGGGAAATTCCCTTAATGTTAAGAAGTATAATATCATATAAAAGGTCTGCAATAAAGCATTTATGGAGGCAGACAAGACAAGATTTGAAAACAGTGAGCAACCAGCAGCAAGACAGATGTTTTAAAGTTTTGCTTAAACTTAGAAACACAGTATGGAACAGTCAGTATAATCAAATATATATAGGTATATAGATACTATATACATATACATCTCAGTATATAGCTGTCCAACGGTACAGGTGCAAGGAAATGGGGCATCTAACTTCAAAACTCCCACATTTTACAGGACTACCTTGATGCTTCAGACTATCTCACTATTTCGCCCTTCTATTGCTCAAAGGAAAACCACACAAAAAAATCCCAAACCAAACCAGTTTCTCTTAAACCTTTCAGAATAAACATTAAGATTAGAAATACTGAGAGAGCTGCATACACCCAGTCTTTTCTTTTTGGGACTGTGAGCCATCAAAGAAAGCATTCTGCTTCTGCTGCCCTTGCGTGGGGCCACAGCAATGCTGGATTCTGCATCCTCCTTCCTATGCCAGCTTGAGGCTCATCAGGATGGCAGACAAGAGGTAGAACATCTACTAGAACTGGACAGATGGGCATGAATTCAACAAACAAGTTGTTATATTATTTTTCTTTAGGAGACCCTAGGTACACCGCTGCCACTACAAGTTATTGACTCATCGGGGTGGGATGTTGAACACAGTAACTGAACCCAAGTCTGGATTTTTTTTAATTCTTTTTTTTTGTCCTGACAATCCAGCTCGTGCTTTTTTTTTTTTTAATTTAAAGAAAGAATCGTGTGCCTCCACCAATTAGCCACCCATTACACTTCCCTCCAGACTAACTCAGTTTTTGGAAGCCTACAGGACTGACAAGAGAATGAAGCTCTGTATCTGCAGAAGAGCTGCAGTCAGTGCAAATATTGTTATGGGGCAACTGTGTTTCCACCTCTGATGTGGCAGAGCTGTGTGTACAGCTACTCTGTCCCCCAGGCTGTGGGCTTAGCAAGCCAAAACTGCACACAGCAACATACAGTAACGTTCCATGTACCATTTCCTTCCACGTTTCCTTCAATTGAAAACTGTATAAGACAATAATGTAACTACATAGGCATAGCTAAATTTGAGTCAGAGATTGAAAACTTTTTTTCAATTAGCAGTTTGGTGAGCCTTTCTTTCCTTTATCTAAGCACTGGGCAAGTGCATAGTTCTACTCTGAAGCATTTTCAGAGAAGTGCTTGTTTAGATGGAATTCACATTCAGGGTAATGAGGGAGAGAAATGATGACATACAGATAATGCATATCCATTTTTCAAAAATCAGTTTTATCTTTAATTGTTACATTCCAAAGGAGACATAGGAAAGTTAGTCATCTAGCAACTGTTTACCTCTTAAGAGAGATGAGTACAGAATCACAGATAAAAAAATACACCTAACTCCCAAGATGACAGGTGCTAGAGAAAGTATGTGCCTTACACCATCAATCCAGACAAATACAGAAAGATTTTTATAATAAATAATTCATCATATACTAACTCCTGAGACTTTATCCATTAAAAGGGAGATTTTTTTTAAAGAGATATTATAGACATACAATAGATTAAGCTATTAAAGCAAAATAGAACAAAATGCCAATACTGTCTTGATATGCACTGCATTTGAGTTTATCTACATCACAGTACTTTAAGTATGCAGCTCAAAGAGTCAGTGTCCATTTAAGTTTTGCCTTAAATCTGCAAACATCATTTGACACACAAGCATCTTGATAGTACGAGTGCAAGAAATCAAATGATGAATACAGCCAATCAGGATTTCACTCAGGAAAACTACACTGCAAGATTCAGATTTCCAGTACCTAGCATTAGTCAGCAGAAAATGCAAGCATATTTACAAAAGGTCTTTACATAAAGTGATTAGTGAGTTGTAATTACTGTGTTCCCAGGTACTTTTTAACCACATAAATAGTAGAGAGAAATATATAGTTAAAAACCACCATAAAGTCACAACTGTAAATAAAGTACCACAGTGGCAACCCAGGGTATCTTAGGGTTTGTTTTCTTTTCAGTTTTGTTAGTAAAAGCCATTTGAAAATGTAAAGATTTTAGCTTTTGGTTAACTAATCTTTTTAAATTGCTTCTACTCCAGTACATTCTTTCAAAGTTCAAATACTTTTTCCTTTATTTTTTTAAATCAATAATGAACCATTCAAGAAAACCCTTCTGAATTGGCAGGATCAGGAAGACGTAAATAAGCTCTTTCAATTAGTCCACTTTACTTCCCTGGAGTTATTTTACCGAGATGCAATTAACTCAGCACAACATGACGGTCAAAGACAGATTTGCGTTGCTCTTGGACCTGTAACTTCCAGCGCTGCTGGGCGTACTCCACCTTGTTCAATACGTTGGCGCGGCTCCGAGAGCGAGCCAGCACGTCGTGTGCATTTGCAAAAGGCTGGTGATCCTGGAATGGCAAAATCATGAGTTAGATCTCAACAACTCCCCTGAGCAGTTACATTCGTCTCTGTTGTTGTTACTCTCCAAAGGATGTGGGTTTGGTGGGGTTTTTGTGTTTGGGTTTTTGGGGGGTTTTTTGTTTGGTTGGGTTTTGGTTGGTTGGTTGGTTTTTGGTGTTTTGTTGTTTGTTGTTTTTTTAAGGTAAACAAGCTGCTTCAGTTAACTGGTCCATAATAATGACCAAGCAAGTTTTTTAATAGTTAGAACCGTACTTCAGTTTCTCATTGGAAGTAACTTCCATGGGTTTCCTAAATGGATCAAACAATACTGTCAAACAATTATCTGCTGCCCACAGACACGATGCTGAGCTGCAAGATCAGAACCACAGTCTTGCATCCATTAGCAGCTGGTGGGACAGAAGCCTAGAACAGACCCAGGCACTAAGAGCCTCCTGTTATTGCCATGAATGCACTTCACTTCAAAAATTAAAGAGTCAGTTCTCTGCCAGCACTTGGCCATTCACTGTCAGGCAGTTCAGGATGTTCACACACAGCTTCTATATAAAACCAACACACTCTGATGTTTACCAAACTAAACCTATTGTACTGAGCTGTCTAAAAATCACAGTGTCAATACAGCTGTTCAAGTGACAGAGCTCAACAATAACTGAGTGCTTGTTTAATATTTACTCTGTTTTCTAACAATACCTGCCAAGCTTTATTTTCTCCTAGCAAATACAGCCAAGTTTCGAACAGTAAGAGTTGGAACTGAACTTCTTATTTGGTTATGAAACTGTTTTGGACAAAGTCATGTTGCTAAAGCTATGTCAAGAAAGCATCATATATGCAATGCATAACAAAAAAATAATGTAATTATGTCCTGCATTAAATAACTTTTTTGTATGTCTAAACTTCATATTCTTTTTTTTCCCCCCACAGAACATTTCTGAAGCATTTACATTAATAGATACTTTATTTGTGACATGACTGTGTAGAGTAGCTTAATGATAATTCTTAGTAGTACAGAGATTATCATTAGCGATGCTCACTAAAGTGTTGCCTACAAATCCCAAAGCCACACATGAGCCTCAGTGGGCTAAAAGATATGCTTATAGAGAACAAGAGACAATCCCTAACCCAAAGAGCTATAATCTCACCATAAAAAAATATGCAGCTGGATATGCCTCCAGTACACAAGCACCCTGGTGAACTCACCCCAATGTCTTCATCGCTTTGTATGAGCTGTGAATGTCCAAAGAGACGTCTCTTCAGTATAGGTTCCACCAGTGTAAGGTACACCATGTACAGAAGAAGTAGGCCCAAAATAGACAGGTATATGATGATTGTAACCTATACAATGCAAGCACAGTTTATGCCAGAATTGTGACATTTCCCCCACAACCCCTCAGCATGCAGCAAGGACCAGAAGAAGAGTACATGCAAAGTTTGTGATGAGTTTGTCAATCTTTGGTAGTGTCACTAGATGACTTAAAACTCACAAACAGAGAAAAAACAGCAAACTGCAACACAGTATTAAAAAAGGTTTTGGGCAGACAGAGGTCAGCTTAAAACAGTTTCTCTTAGTAAGGCCTTGCTAAAAATCTTACACTACCCCTCTTAAAACAACTTGGTGTTATAAATTTCACCTCAACCAAGCCAACTGTTCAGTCTGGCCATTAAACTGAGGTGACAAATTTGGGGATTCCCACAGGGTCTCCATTCTCTTGTATAGATCTGTATTCAGTCACTAAGAAAAATGGGAAAGCAGAGAAATACTGAACTTCTAAAAGACCAAGAAAAGGAATCTGTGTTATAAAAGAAGATGCACTGCATAATCTATTCATCTCAGCCTAGGGCTCAAAGTTCTCAAATAGGATAAAAATGGGAAGAATACAGAAATCATCTCTAAGAGCAAACATGGACCATTTTGCTCTTTTTAGCTTGCCAACATACAAAGAAAATTTCCAGTAAGCAAGACAGCTGAATAACAAGAGGCCCTCTAAAATAATAACAAAACCACAAAGTCAAAAGCCTGACAAAATGCCCTAGAACACTCAGAATTTCAGCAAGGTGTAAAGCTTAATCTCAAAAATGGTGATCTTCAAAAAAGGATCTCAAGCTTGCTTCTTCAGCTATAGTTTGATACTATTGTCACTACACAAGATAAATTGTGAGCAACAATCATAATTAAATCTTAGGCTGCTTTAGAAAAAAAATTCCCTTTAAAAAGAGTATTTCTTTAAAAGACAACAGTCATATTTACAAAGCAGTTGAAGTATTTAATATATGCCAAGAGAATTACATGGTTTACCTTAATTGTGACAGAGCTTCTCTCTTCGTATTTGCACTCACACCGCAAACAGTATGCTTCTACATCAGGCCCAGGGACAGGCATAGGCTCAACCACATGAAGACAATCACTGAAGAAAGACAGAAACTGCTCAGTCAGTTTTGAGCCAGTTTGAGCTGTTCCACTATGCATGCAGACCCCAGCTGCATGAGCTGAGAAGCCATCTTTGCTTAAATGCAGCTGTTCTAGATTATAGGTATCCAAGACTTTAAAAAAAAAAAAAGTCACTACTCCACAATTACTTTACTTAAGCAAGAAATTCAGCTGTTGACAAGCTGCTGAACAAGTTTTAAGACCATTCTAAATCAATAGAATGTTTTTATTTTTCAGTGAAAATATTAAAGCTGTTAGCATAGCAAGTCCAAGGACGTGAATCCCAGCAGGAATGCATCATTTGACACTAACATCACAGATGAAAGTAAATTCCAGCTATACACTTCTTTCTTCATCCTACTCAGAAGAGCCTTATTCTATCCTTCTGCTATCCGAAGGGAAATTAACCTCTCTTTGGTGTTCATGAACAGAAGTTCTTTTTTCTTTTCATCACAAGTTACAGGCATTGAAGGAAAAAAAAAAAGAAGTCAGATGGGTTGTTTCCTTTAAGCAACAAGATAGTGAATAAATAGAGTTCAGTTTTCAGCAACAGACCCAGATGTGAAAGCATGATTTGACTTAAAAGACTACACAACATAAGTCAGTCCCACACCACAAAGTGTGGCTGACAGTCTCATGGGCACTCTATACCACAGCACTAAAATCCAGCTGCCACGGGACAACTGCTTTCACCAATAACTTCGGTAATTTTAGTCTTTTTGCTGACTCAGGCTAGTTGTTCAGAGTTCACATCCCAGGATCCCTGCAGAGCACTGACAGAACAAAAAACCATGTTTCACCTTTACCCTTGTTAACACTGTCAGAAGCAGGTAATGAAACAAAACACCTGAAGTGACAGCAGCAGCCTAGGATTCAAAACTTCACTGAGCCAGATAATAACACTGCAAACACATGGCCAGACACCAACTCAGCTCTTCTGTTTTCTTTGTATTTCTTTTCCATAACTGAAACTATTGAGTATAAAGTCACACCCTCTGGAGGGGCATGGAAGGCTTCTTTTTCTCATTTATTTGAAAGTAGAATTACATTCTCCTCTGTGGAGAAGTGCAGCATTCAAGCTACAAAATAAAAAATACATGCAAGTTATAATCTATGCAATTTCTGTTCATGTGATTGAAAGCTCACATTAATATGCTGCACAAGCGCAGTCAAAAGCTTGTACATAGCTTAAGTAGGGCAGCAAGTCTGTTACTGTGAATATATTAAATATTAATACCAGCATTTTTTCTTTGACAATATGTTTCCTTGGACTCTGATTCCATGGCAATTTTAGAGGAAAATGTAGAAAAGGCTGATACTTTTCTAAATGATTTTCCCACTTAACTGCCTCTACATTACCACCTCCCCCCTTGAGCCCACAGTGAGAGCACAGAGGAGGCAGCTCCTCCCAGGTGAGCCAGGCTAGTCCGAGGGCAGCCTCTGCACAGACAGATTGCCAGCTCAGCCAGCTTGGAGTCAGGGTGTCCTCCCTGCCTCCCTCAGCACCCACTGCCCTTGGCCTCTGTATACCAATACTTTCAAAGTACAAACACCAACACTTCCCAAGTGAGTTATTTAACCCTGTAGGTGCCTGTGCTTAGGCCTCCCTGTGCTTGTCTAGCGCGTGCCGCTCAGGACGGGATCGCCTGCAACAGGTCCAACCCTGAGTCCAGAAGGGTGAGCGCTTTTATGGGTGTCCAAGCACCCCAGCCTGTACCAGTGTCAGCACAGGGCACTGCTTGCCAGTCTGAACCCAAAGGACAGACCACTGCAAGTGAAAGAACTGAAGCATCTAAACAAGAGCATCATGATGCACACTGCAGGTTCTACATTAAAAATTAAATGTTTATTTTATGACAGGGCAAGCCAGCAGTAAGTGGCCATTACACTGTACATAATTCATAAAGACACCAGAAATTCTCTTGCTCTTGTCTCAGAAGCAACTGATCTAAATACCTGAAGGACTGTGCACATTAGCCATTTCTCTTCAGTGACAAGTCACTTGCACTGATGCAGAAGCCAAAGCACAGCACAAAATTTGTTTACTGTGCATAAACAAGCGAACAAGGCTTTTAGAAGTAGCAAGAAGACATCTCAAAAAGAACATCAAAGCCATAAAATGTTCCCACATGGTTACTGATGAAATAATCTCAAAAAAAACCCAAGCCCCCGCAAGATTTAAGATAGGAAAATATGAGCTTCTGTATGCATTAGAATCTGTCACCATAAAATTAGTTAAGCCTTCAAAGATAATTTTTCCTTCAATCAGTATCAATATTGATTTAAGGGGAAACAGGGTCTTTTCAGCTAATAAGGCACACACTAAGCAGTATCCACTAAAAAAAAAATATCCATTTTCATTTGCAGATCAGTAATGAACAATAAAACCAGTAACACTGCTACTCCAAAATGTCTGCTGCAGCTGGAATTCTCCCAGTATGTTTCATCGAAGCAGCTTAATTTGTCAGAGTAGGACTAATGTTGCTAAGTTAATCATGTGGGACAAAAATAGTAATTTCGATTGGACAGTACATTTTATGTTTATTAGTTTAAATTGAAATTTATAGTGTTGTTTCTCACAGGTCTCCTGTAAGTAATTTAATAAGTCAAGGCACAGCTCTACACATATCTGTAACACTAATTTTATTCCTATAATTATTTTGGGGGGCCTACTCAAGGGCATGAAATTTTCATAATCAAGATGCCAACCTGCTGTTACTCATCAGACTGAAAAGTCTTTTATAAATTCTTGATCTAACTGAAGAAGAGTCAACACATCAAGAAGTATGACACGTTTTTATAGGCTGATCCAAGAATCTCTGAGCACTTCCAACATGAATGCAACTCTAAAATATGGTGTTTTATTTGTATGATTCACATAGACAATGACACTCAAAGTGAAATTACACAAGGAAGCTATGCCAATGTAACAAATCACTGTCATCTCCCTTTCTTCCCTAGCCCCTCATCCCTGGCCATGCACATCAGTCCTCGGCTTGGAGGAGAGTCTGACAAATGATCAGCCTAAACAATACAACAGAGCACGTTGCTGGGGCACAGAGATGTAAAACCTCCCTCTCCCTCTCTCTCTCTGAAAAAATGTGTTGTTAGATGGCTCAGGCCATGCTGTATAACTGCACTCTTTAGCTACAACTCTGAGGAACAGAGACCACCACAAACAATAGTCTCTAAATGTTAGGATGGGTTTGAAGAGTAGAGAAAAAGTAGACAATACTCCTGAATTCTAGTTCTATGGCCATGCTTCCTTGCCTTTACGCCATTTCAAATCACTGAATTCAAACTACAACACCTTCTTCCTTTTATTTCCAAGTCTAAATAAATAACTAAACATGCAAGCAAGCAAACCAAAACAGAAGACAGGGAAAAAACTATGGATTTCAGCCTTTGTACCTTGCTAGAGCTGAATTCTGGAGTACTTTTAAAAGAAAAGTTCCAGTAACTTATGCAAGAGATGCAATTTCTCCTGACACCACTATAGGAGACTCACACATAATCACTGTGGAACAAGTCTTTAACCAGTAAGGCTTATTATATTTCTTTATGCCACAAACACTCACCAGTCTTTCTGTGAAACATTTTTGTTGTAAATATTGCCTGAATGATCTTTGTAAGGAGGGCAGATGCATTTACATCGGACATCCTCAGAATTCTGTAAAGTAAACAACAGGCTTAGAACAAATTATCATCAGTAACCGCAACAGGAAACAGAAAGCACTCTTCACATAATACCTGAAATATTTAACACAAACTACTTGCAAGTATCTTTGAATAGTCTTACTCAGGATTTCCTCCAACTTTAAGAACAATCTTTGCAAGCAGAGCAATTTGACAAGTAACACTATTATTTTAGATAGAAAACACTTTCTTCACAAGAAAAATCTGGAGATTAAACTCACTCTTTAAGAAAAAACATATTCAGAAGTTACTGATGTTGGTATACTCAACCATTCAACTTCTGAGGACAGCTATATAACAGACACAGTGGCAAACTTAAAATGAATGAATATTAACCCCAAATGGAGGCTGGCAAAGAAACTTCTGTGGATAATTCTGTCCTCCCCAGCCACAAGAGAAACAACTCTGTTAGGAAAACTACTAGAGGCTCTAGTACAACCTATGGTCCTCTTGTCTTAAACAGCAGCAGGACACTGTGAAGTAAAGAAAAAAAATACAAAACTGGAATTCCAAACGAAGGCAAAGTAAATGTGAAAAACTACAGAAACATGTAAAAGCAAGTTTTAGAGAAACAAATTAACATTTGCATAAGCAACAGCAGACACTGCAGAAAGAAGTGAGGAGAATTAACTGCTTTGGATAATGACAAAGAAGTAGCACCCAAAATTAATACTTTGATCACTACTGGAGAAAGGGAATTTCAGAAAAAGATTACTTTGTGTAGTATATTAAAATGGGATAATTCCTTCCTTTCCCAAATTGCACAAGAACAGAAAACCCTGTGGAGAGAAGACAGGCAGCAAGGGGTTATAGATGAAAGCATTTTCAAACATAAATCGGAGTAACTTATTTGACCAAATAATAAAAGTCAGAGGATAAACATGGCTTATCTAAAGTTCAAGGCAAATTCTAATGGCATTACAAAAGAATGCCCGAAGTATTGGCGACAGACTTCTACACTGAGCAATCAGGTCAGAGTAACACTGTGTGGGTATAGGTCCTTCACTGCACTATATCCCAAGTCACTTCTGGTCTCACCATAGAAAAGTCAAATAGATAATTATCATTAAAAAGGAGACACAGGAGTACTTTGACAATAGGGAAGACTTTTACTATGAGGTGACAGGATGTTCTCTACCATTGACAGAGACACTAAGGTCAGAGTCGCAGCCATTCATGCAGAAGGACCACCAGCAGAGTGCCTGCAGACACTCGGGCAGGGAAGGCAGCAGGAGCCGGCAGAGCCAGGGCAGGAGCAGCGAGCAGAGGGTGCTCGGGAAGCACAACACCCACTGAAGAGGGGGCTAATGCAGGGCAGACCCAGCCACAGCCTGGGCAGCCACAAGAACAGCAGCTCCATCTCCAGCAAGGCCCCCTCAGAGAATCACAGTGGTTGGAAAAGGCCTTTAAGATCATCAAGTCCAACCATAAACCTTAACACTGCCAATTCCACCTCTAAACCATGTCCCTGAGCACCTCACCTACCCATCTGTTAAATACCACCAGGGAAGGTGACTCCACCACCTCCCTGGGCAGCCCATGCCAATGAGTGACAGCTCTTTCGGTGAAGAATTTTTTCCTACTACCCAACCTAAACCTCCCCTGGCACAACTTGAGGCCATTTCCTCTCGTTCTCACTGGTTACCTGGGAGAAGAGACCGACTCCCACCTCTCTCCACCCTCCTTTCAGGGAGTTGGACAGAGCCAGAAGGTCTCCCCTCAGCCTCCTTTTCTCCAGGCTCAACAACCCCCGTTCCCTCAGCTGCTCCCCGTCAGACCTGTACCGCCGGGGCTGCCGCTCCCGGTTTCGCGTGACGGGGTCCACGGGCACCGCGTCAGAACGACACAAACGGCCACACACGCAAGGCTGCCGCAGAGACAGGGGCTGGCGCGGCCGCTGGCGACAGCCGGGCCCTGCTCCTCCCGCCCGCCGCCCGGGGAGCCCGGGCAGCACCCGGCCGAAACCACCAGCCCTGGCCTCCACCCACAGCAGGCGGAGGTGGGGTTGGGCACAGGGGGAACGACCGAGGGCCCCGACACCGGGCTGGGAAGCGCGGGGACACCGTGATCCGTTTTCCCCTACCCGCTCCGCTCACCTTGGCTTCAGCGCCCAGCCCCGCCAGAGCGGCCAGCGCCAGCAGCGAGC
Organism: Caprimulgus europaeus; assembly: GCA_907165065.1. The sequence continues at coordinate 11,210,324 of OU015539.1, read as the reverse complement.
AGAGGCGCACCCAGCCCCGGCAGCGGGCCGCCATGTCGCGTCCCGACTGCTTATCTCCGCCGCGCCGCCGTCGGGCCCTCAGCGCCCGCCGCCATCACTTCCGCCTTCCGCCGGCCTCACGTGAGCCGACGTCCGTTCGCCATGGCGGCCCCCGCGGCAACGGCGGCGCCGCCGGATGGTTCCGGGGCGAAGGGGCGTGTCCGTGCGTGCCGGCCGGCCCCACGCGGGACCCGCTCCCCGCCAGGCTGGGACCCGCCTGTCCCCGCAGCGCCAGCGGCTCCTCCCGCGCCCCGAGCCCGGGCTCCTTCCGTGCACCGCGTCGGGGAGCGCACGGGCGGGCGCGGGGGAGGCGTTTTGCGTGACCCCGCCAGCGCTGTACCCGTTCCCGTAGTGCTGGCTCACCGCGGGGCTGCTTTTCAGAAGAAAAACAACAAAGTCTTGAGATGGATTAACAGGGATAATCAGCAGCGCTTTAATGAGACGCTCAAGCTGCAGATAATCCAGTTTTTCCATCCCTGAACACAGAAGGACAATTTATACATTTACATTAATTAATACATAAATACATTAATTACCTTAACACAGACATAGCTAAAACGCAGCGGTGCGCTGGCTGTGCGTGGTGTGGTGGTTCATTATCGCCACCCAAGAGCGGCATTGGCCTAGTCTCAGGGCCAGCCAGCCTTGGCCAGATGCTGCATTTCCAGCCGCCATCCCTCCCGTTGGGCAGATCAAGCAGTTTCCAAGCTTCCCCTGCTCGGGTGAGAACCCCCCAGCCCAGCTGGAGCTGCTGGGGCTGGACCCTTGCACATGGGCCAGTGCCCAGTGGGTGCTGGAGCCCAGCTGGGGAAACCGCTCGGGCTCATGCCAGCGCTGACACCTCGCAGAGGAGCAGCAGGCTGCACGACCCAGACTATTCATTTCCTCTCCTCTCTTTTTATACCTTGTGTCTGTCTTTTATATAAATTTTCTGTCCTAACTGCTAAGTAGCAACACTGTACATGATCAAAAGCTGCCCTGTTCCCTTTCTCCTTCCCCAGCCCTCAGCAAGTGGCTGTACTTGCATAGGAACCAAAATACTCCTCTAGATACAGTATACTTTTCAATCGTACTATTTAACTCTGTTTTAATACAGTGAGTTGTGTAATACTAACAGCACATCAGGCATCTCGGTAAAGGAGCTTGAGTTACTATGGAAACACAAAACATCTTTATTTAAAATTCAGGGGAAAATTGCCAGCAGAATATAATGAGCATACCTCAGGTTTCAGCCTTAACCAAACCATTTGTCTGTTTAATGACTGTATCTGCAATGAAAGTGTTTTGAAGCGTGAAGGTGGCTCTGTGTCTTCCTCACCACCCACACTCATAGTCTGCAACGGGCGAACTGACTGCTGAGTTAAAAAACATGCTGAATCTTTAGAAAAACGGACTGAGTTTTGAACTGAAGTAAATAACATGCAATTTCAGAGGCATCACTGCATTTGGAAGAGCTCAACATAGGAAAAGATTTCTGCTAGATAGTCTGAGAGACTAATTTTCTAACATGAAAGAGTTCTAATCCACAGGTAATAAATGCACTTTTTTTAGATGGCTGGAACAGCCTTTGGGACCTTTAAGCTGAGTGTTGGACCTTCCTCAAATCCAGGGACATAAAAAAAAGGAAAAGGGAGCTTGTGAACCACATGTTCTTGGTGCTGCAAGAGGTCAAGATTATTTCTAGAAGATAGGTCCATTCTTCCCCTAGAAAACAGTAAGCAGTGATTTAGTAAGCAAAACTGCTGGACAAATTATTAAGGGAAAAGTACTGAAAGTTTTTTTTAAATAACATAGAATGTGCTTTAATAACAAGATTTGGTTTGAGAGTTGCATATATGCACTGGCCTCTAACAGACTCTCTCTGCGTTTTGCTGTCAGTGTACCGTCTTGAATTAGAAGTGAGCTTTTTACAGTTTTGTAGCTTCAAAAAATCTGTCTCCATCATCAAGCCTCACACAACTAGTCCCCCCCAGGAGCTGCTCACAGTCCCTTTGACCATTCAAAGGCTTCTGAGGCTCTGGGGAGGGTGAAATCCTGGTCCCATCCCACAAAGAGGGTGAGCTCTGGGGCTCAGCAAACCCCCCCAGGCCATTGGGGCACAGCATGAGCAGGGCTTTGGGGAGCAAAAGGCAAGACTATGCAATGAAGGCAGTGCATCCCTAGGTGTTGGGGGACAGGGGAGCTGCTCCAGGGGCATATCTTTTCTGCTCTGTCATCTTTTAAAAATAGCTTATAAAGACCTTTACATTTCCAGGCACTCTATGTGCAGAGTGAGCTTCTGCTTTTCCTTTCCTGTCACAGGAGTCTTCCCAAAGTCACATCATCCCTGTTGCCAATGGTGCACTAAACTGTTCCTCTGCTTCTCCTTACTGTGCTGCACTGATTCACATGCGAATAAGAGTATTTTAAAACCTTTTCCCTGTAAAATAACTTCATACACTAAATGGTAATAACATTGGGCTCTACTATGCTGTGTCAAACAATTTGTGTACACACAATACTTGCTTCACACTCTGCAGCTGAACGGGCTTTCACTGTCACGGGGTGGATGTTCCTCAGGGAAGGTAGTGCAGACAGTATTTACCATAATTTTAATCATCTTCATTATGATTATTTCTTACTAATGCAAATTACCATCTTTTTGTGTCAGTTCAGCCTATTCACATTCAGAACTTGCCTCCTTCCCTTCCTTTTCTCAACTGAGAAAATCTTTTGATTATCAACAATGATATAAAAGAAAAATCTGAAGGGATTATGTAAATAAGCAATTGAATCAGTACTTCTGCAGTCATTGCCAACATGAAAGCAATGTGACATTTGCAAGGAAAGAAAAACAAAGTAAATACAGATTCTCTTTTGTTTATTCCCTATGTTCAGTTACAAAATTAAAATGATGGCAGCACTTGTTATTACAGCAGCCTTTACTCAGCAAAGAAGTGTGGGAAGCAATTAATTATAATGACAATTGCTGTAGGCTAATGAGAAATTCACCTTTCAGCAGATCGGACATCAACATCTGTTTGAATATGTTCTGTCATTCGTACTATGTCCCTTAAAATAAACAGCACAGTTTTGTCTCATGAGTTTTTTTTTTGAACCAAAACCCCACTGGTTCTGTTCAGGTCTAGCTGGTATTCTGGCCTCGTGGTCTTTGATCTCTGAAGAATACAAAGAGAAATCATTGCCGGGGGGGGTGGATGGGGGACAAGGTTTACAATAAAAGCAAGCTTTCCCAATATACTCCATCTCAGAGGGCCATTACATTACGGTAATGCAATGTAATGGCTGGTGGCTTCCTTCCATAACTGAGGCATTATTTTGCAATCTACTGTTACGTAAAGCCTTTCACAACAGGAATATATGCATACGGAAGGGACAAGCTAGACAAACTGTTTATCTCTGTATTTCTATATTTCTATTGATATTCATGATATGAAGCAAATGGAGGAAACTGCTGAAAGAGCTCTGCATCTATTTTATCTTTCTGTCCCAGTGAATTCACCCTTGACTTTTCTGCGGGCTGTAAGAGTTCAAGGTCCCTCTCTGTTAATGCAAGGTCAGTGGTACCCTCCCACGCTGGAGCAGTTTGCTAACACCAGCTGGCTCCCCGTATCACATGTGTGGGGAGTATGCAGTGTTCTGCATATGGTTTCAATTAGTGCCATATGTCACACTCTTATCAGTGCAATTCCTGGTGCATGTCCCTTCCTTCAGCAAAGGAGACATGCTGCAAATACAGGAGTAGCAGCTTGTGGATGAGAAGTGAGCTTTTCCTGGTTAACTATGATCTTTAAGACCACAATTCTGACTCATCTCTTGCAGCATGAAGAACAGCTTCTGTATTTGTTTATTTAATCCAAAATTTATCAACAGCCTCTGACAGGCCTGACCCAGCAGGATCTCGGGCATCCTGTGAGTGTTGCCCGTGGGATAGATAAGGTCAATGCTGCTCCACATGCTTTGGCTTGTACTCCTGCTTATTCTCCCCAGGAGAAATTTTGCCAGAGGCATGGTTGTATGGAGGCAACTATACTCAAAAAGGATCCACAGCTTCTTCCCCACACAGAGTAATCCACTGGGATTACTCTAATAAATCCATACCCCCTGTTTGATATTCAAAGGGATCAGCACTAATGGTAAAGTCACTATGAATCCAGAGTAAGGTCTACCCAGTGCCAGCCATTTTGTTCCAATCTTTGCTGCAACCTGCAACACCATTGCCAGTGAGTGATGTGTTAAAGGCAAGGCAAGACTATGATTACAATACAACTACAGGCCTTTTGGTGGTAAAGTTTATCAATACTTTTCTCAAACTTGTTGCCAAGGAGAGAGACTTCAATCAATAAGCTCAACAAGTAAACTGGGAACCTCTCCACTCATTGGCTCAATTTTCTTCCCTTGCCTGCTGTTTTGGTCAGTTTTCCAAAGCACACATCAAGCGAGCCCTGGGTGGATGTGGGTCCCGTATTCACACTTCAGTGTTGATAGGAAATGAGGAGCAACACTCAGCATCTTGCCAGCCTGGGTCAGCGGCAGCAATGCGGTTACACTGCAGACGCCTGCTTTAATTAGCTCTCTACTTTGTCAGCAGACCAAGGCAAGATAAAATGAAAGCTTGAAGGCAATGAATTGAGTTTTGCTCTTTTAACCTTTTTTCTGTTAGCATTTTCAACCTTTCTCAGATCTTGGCTTACCTATTGGATTTTATTCTACTTTCACTGATCTCTGCAGTATAACGTTAACAATATTCTTGTTTTAGATACATCATCCCTTATAACTGCAAGAGCAGGAATGTCCATATTCTTCTTTATCTAGGAAACCATTCTTAGCCATTGGTTATCCCTGGCAATCACAGCGTCACATAAGGTATTTCTTATAAATAAAATTCTAATGATTCCACATATGGAGACCTGCACAAAGGAGGTAAATTGCATTCAAAGATAGCATTGTGCAAAGGGAATCAGATTCTTCAGATGACCACAAATATTGACACTATGACAGTATTTTGTACTCTTAGCTGGTACACCACAGTGACATGCACACCATGCTCAACCCTTTGTCTTTAGCCATTAATCATTATGGATGCTGAAGTCATAGGCTATTAAAATGTGCACAAACTGAAAATCAGGTGAAGTCGTCTAAGTAAACAAGGCCCTCAGTAACTGCTAACATGACCTTATTTCAAAGGGTTCTTAGAAGAAACTGTGGTTCCACTCGATATTTTTAATGTCAGTCCTTTTGCTCTGCAATCTGTACCTAGATGCTCACTCGGTTGGCGTAAAGTCTTGCTCCATTCAGATCAGGAGTGACACCACTTCCACGCAAAGGGAGATCCTGGCCTTTGCATTTCATTCAGATTAAATCTCTACTAGACACAACCTAGTAGCTGGCTCTCCTAGTGCTGCTGATCAGCATTGATTTTATGCCACCGCATTGCCAGAGTTTGCGTGGCAGAGGCGGCACAGCGGATGCCCTACTTGCTCTGTTCCCATGACAACACCCTGCAAAGCAGCTCCCTGCGAGCTTCCCCCTGACTGCCTCATCGCATCCCACGGCAGTGCCCAGGCTGCAACTTTCAACCTCAGACAACGCCTCTGCCTTCAATTAACAAAAAGTGTTTGACAAGGAAAAAAAAGGTCTTTTTGAAATGATTTGAAACTTGATTGTCAGAGCAGAGAGTATTTAGCTCTCCAGCACCCAGGCACTGTGAGGATGGCTGAGCTTGGTTTGCCATTTTACAGTGTGCACTGCTGCTCAGTAATGTAATCAGGAATGACCTGGTTTTGTTCCAGGGACTATATTTGCTTTCCTTGGTGCTGGGTACGTGTGCATGATTCTCCATGTGTGCCAAAGTGAATTTATTGTGGACACATAACCCATCCCGGCATTTGCCCCACCAGCTGCAACTGGACTCATTGTGCCCTGGCTGCTGCCTCTGAGTTTACACCACTGCAGAGACTTGGTATAAAATCCACTGCCGACGCTTGTTGCCCTGGTAGACAGGAAGCAGTTTGTATGAGTTCAGGGTACCTGCTGAAGGGCTGTTGGTCCTGCTGCTTGGTGACCACAACATGCATATTTTGAGTTGGTCCTTTATTCAGTGTTGTCCAGCCCAAGCATTTCTGTGACCCCAGTGTCAGCCTGCACGTTAGCTTCCACTTCATTCAATTACCAGCTAATCTGCTATTCCATTTTATTTGATCTAAGCCTTAAAGATCAAATCACGTGTCCTGCAAATTACACAGTGTCCATCCTTAACTTGGATGGCTTCAAGCAGGTGCTGAGGAACAATTAGATTTTCTGTCTGTAGAAGCTGCCATTTAACTAAGAAAGAAAAGACAACTCCAAATAAGACAGATGCAGAGAGAGCTCAAAGATTGCTCACACTGATAATGAAAATTAATCAAACATCATTAGCAGTCTCCAGAGAGCCCAGTACATCATGTGCTTCTAAGATGTGCTTGTGGTTGTCCTCTGCCTGACGAGAGCACCCGCTTCTCTCAGCTCAAGGGCAGAAAAGAGCTTTGCTGCATCAAGAAAAAGATAAAAATTTGGAGCCATTTTCAGAGTGGGGTGGCTTTTTTTGAAAGCCATTTGGGCCAGCCTGCAGTTTAGTGGTGCTGAGCAGCCATGACCTCTGGGGAGATCAATAAATACATCCAGGTGATTCTACTGAATTCATAGCCTTGCGGTTCTTCCTATAGACTGAGACTTACCCGGAGGCAGGCCACTCTGAGAAATGTTCCCTGAGTGGCTTCTTCTGCACCCACCTCAATGCAACCATGATAGACTTGGGCAGCATATTCCACGCAGGAGAGCTGTGGGGAGAACTGGCTATTAACACCAGTCTCTTAGGGATTATTTTGGCACACAGTTCTTTCTACTAAGACTTCATGTCCTTTTGCCATCCTAACTGTCTTCTTTGCTAACCAAGTTACCCTAATTTTAACTTGCCAGCCTCAAAAGCTGGATACTGAGTCCATCATGTTTGTGTTGTGTTTAATATACTGGAGGTCTGATTAGAGCTTCTGGGCTTTACAACAGCTGAATGTTTTGCTTGGGTTTTTCTTTTGAGTTTGTTTGTTTACTCACCACCACCACTTATGTTTATAGTTTGGTATTGTGGGAGTAGTGGGGAAAACGAATAACTGACCTTGTTATTTGAAGATGTGTCAATTCAGGCTTAAAAATTAAGAGAAGAAAATCTAAAAAAGTGAAAGGTCAAGGTTTCCATTCACACATGAGCACGTAGTTGTGCACACCTGCAGCCCTCCCACAAACCAGTCTTACGGCTGGTGCATTTGATCCCTTCATCCTGCCAAGCAGAGTCCTGAGACTCTCTTCCAAAGCTGGACCCTGGGGATAGTCCACTGATCTCACTGTGACCGTGGTGATTCACCCCACTGAGGATGGGGCTTTTCCTTTGCTGTGCCTGGCCTGAATTGCATTAGTTACCTGTCACCCTCAGGAAAAAATAAGACATATTTTCCTCCTAAAGCAATAAGAGGTACATCTGGATCACCTTAACTCGATTTGGGATGGCGGAGAGCAGAATTGCAGGAAGAGCAACTGATGTGGGCTCATTGCCATCAGTATCTTCTAATACAATTTTTGAACGAGAGCATCCTATTAACTCCTGCTTCATACAGTCTATGGCCATCCATTACATTGCTGCTTTCTCCATGTAGATTATTTTCAGTTGCCACTGTGCTCAGTTGCTCTCTGGACAGATACAGGTGAACCCGTTTTCCCTTCCTTGTGATAACTACTTAGATAATGCACGAATTCCCAGTAGCGCATTGTCAGATGCTTTCCTGAGGGCAGGGGATGCTTCCTGGAGTGGAAAATTATTTTGGCATGAGAGATAAATAACACCAAAATAATGTCAACATAAAGTCACCACCCCTTGTCAAAATCAGTTTGGGCTTCTTCTCTTCCGCTGCACCTCCCTGCTGAGCGGAGTGAGCACTGCCCTGTTGTGCCATGTGGCCCTGAAGCACAGGCACAACAGAGGGAAACAGGATTTTGGAGCTCCTGTGGTGGGACAAGTTGCTGATGAGCATGTCCTGCACACCACGGGCCCACAGCAGCAAGTCCTGTCCCATCCTGCCCATGCATCCAGGCTCTCCGTCCCCCCAGCCTACTAACCACAACCACAGCATACTCTGAGAGCAAACTATTTGGCAATGCCTTAGTGCCAGAGGAGGAGATAAACTCCTCACCTACATAGTCTCCTTCCCCTCATTAGTATGACCTTTCATACACTACAGTGAGCAGAAACAAGTGCCTCCACTGGTTAAATCATTGTTCTGTAGCAAGCTCCTCTAGGAGCCTGTCCCACTAGGCTGTTAAAACATTGACCAGGACCATAAGGACCCCCACTGAGAGATGTCTCAGCCCTGACAGCTAAACTGCACCTGGAATCTTCATTTTATTCATTACTTAATCGGAAGGCACGGACAGGACATTGGAAGATGGCTCATGACCTTAATATCACAGCATACAAAGCAGCAGGAGGAAAGAGATGCTAGGCAGAAGCTTCCTTGAAACAAAATGTGGTCTCAGTTGGAGCAAATTTATCTAGGAGAATGCTAAGCTGCAAATGCCAAGTTAATTAGCCCTCATACATAATTTGTTTTTAAAAATACACTGTCATCTCCTTCTGCAGGAACAAGAGCCCATTTTCCCCTTCTGTTAGCCTGAAAAGTCAATCTAAAAAATGTCACTGAAGCCTAAACCAACAAGCATCAGGATGCTTTCAGTAGAGGAGATCTCTGTGAGTAGGAGGAGCTTAAAAACCAGAGATATCCTTTCTAAACCTGCCGAGCCAGAAGGCCAAAGAACCCTTCCCAGGGCAGCGCTCACAGCAGACCCACTTCACTGGATTCTCAGGCATCTGCACTGTTGAGACCCAGTTTCCCTGTTACACCAGCTCCAAGTCACATTTTGCCCAGTTGTAGGTTTTCTTCTCTGCAATCACCCAGAAAAGGCTAGTGGCAAAATCTTGATCATTTGTGGTATGTCCTGATCTCTACTGGCCTGGATAAAACCAGGTCACTGGCTGCAACACACTCATGCTGGGCTTTATCTTCCACCCAGGGATTTTGAAGTGGTTTTGGATTTGTGATCCAGGGAAGACCAGTGATTCACCTCTAATTACATTTTTCTTTTCAAATTAGCAGCCAGCACCGTCTGGAGTTGCCGAGTTTCTTGAATGGAGCCTGTTTGCCCTTGTTCTCCATGACTCAGTGTGTTTTGCAGCCTGATCACTCGCCTTGCTCCATCTGATCTGTTTGTGGAGGAACAGAGGACTGGGGTTTATAGCAACACTTTAAAATATATTGGTTTTCTTCACTGAGAACACAGGTCTCAATATTCCTCTTTCCTTAAGCAGTGTTTTTCCTTGCTGCATTTGCTGGCATCACCATTGAGATGCTCCTCAGCTGGCAACACCTGGAAAACACAGTAGCCAGCTGTGCACCCTGGGCTTGCAGGTAACAGTGGTACTTAGCCCTGCCCACCATTTCTGCATCTCCACTTTAGCAGAGAGAGTTTTCAGCTGGCTGGGTTCAGGTCTCTCTCCTGAGTCCTCCTGGCAGCCCTCTCAGTGCTTCATCCCCTGGGAGGAGCAACCACTGTCTTTCTTCTGCCACCAAGCTAGGACACTGGGTTTCCACACCCACCTTGTCACCCATGGGGTTGCTGCCCAGCAAGAGCATGGGGACACTACAGCTGTGGCCCAGCACAGTCCCTGCGGCTGCAGCATGGGCCAGCCTGGCCAAGCTGGGCACAAACAGCAATGTGGTGCCACTGGACACCACGGCTGGGGACCGGGGGCTGGTGCCAGCTCCGCAGGCAGTGAAACCCCTGAGAGCACCTCGAGGTGGTAGCAGTTTCCCTACTTGCAGTAGCAGTGTCTGCACATCCACTGCAGGGAGGAGGTTGGTTTTCCTGGTCTTTGAGAAGGAAAGGTGAAAAGAGGTGAGCAGTAAATCAGTGCTGGCCCTGCCACTGCCTGGAGAAACACATGGACAGCAGAGGTGAGACACGCGGGGCTGAAGCAGCATTAGGAGCTCCCCACCTTCTGCAGATACACCGCCTGTTTCTGGGATACTGAGCGATTTAATGAGCACGTAACTTTGCACCTTTTCCTCTTGTGCGAGCCAAGATGCTTTTCTGGAGAGTCCAACCACGTCTCACGGCGGGGGCAGCCGCTGCGCCAATCGCTCTCTCACGAGCCCCAGGCATCCATCCTGCTGCATTCCAAAATAAAAAGAGAAAGTCCCTGCAGGGTCCTCACAGCTAGTTCTCCTGCTGCCATGGCTTCCTGTTATCCCTGCACTCTGGGTATTTTTAGGCTGTTGACTGTCTTCACACCCACTTTGAGAGTGATGAAGTCTCATCCTGGGGAAGCAGTGGCAGCACCACTGTAGTAAAAAAATCATTAAATCAATTGCCTTTTCAGCAATGCCATCTCTAGTGAAATGTCACCAATATCTACAGTGTCATCTCCAGAGTCTGTAGACTTTTGTCAGTGACGAGGCTGTTAACAGAGGAGGAGGAGGAGACTGGCACATGGCTGAGCTAGCCACAGCAGTGCACAGCCCGTGAAAATGGGAAAAAATAGAAAACTCCACTTACAAAAAGGAGCAGACTTTCAACTGATGGAAACCCAATACCTCACCTCTGTCTATTAAGTGAGCAGGTGATAAACTGATATTTGCCCCATAAGATAAACCTAGCAATGTACAGCCCTGAAACATATGTTATATTGAAATAAGTCATCTAGTTACTTGCTTCTGAGACATAGGAATCAGATTTGTTTTCACAACATGCTGAGCATCACATTAGCATCAGCAAAACAGTAATAGAAAAGCCCATAAAAAGGACCTGCCTGGAGAACTGTGAGATAAGAGCTTACCCTGCGGATAGCTGTGGAGAAATGCTCCAGCAGGTCTCATCTCATCAGCTGCTCTGCTGGCAGATGTGGTGAAAGCACATTGCTGGATCTCAGCAGGATTCAAAACGTGGGTGAATAATGTTGCTGTAGGGCTGCTCCTGGCGATGTCCTCTGACTTTCTGCTCAGATCAGCAGCAAGCACTGCTGCAGAGTGGCCAGCCCAGGAAGTTAAACTGGACAGTCTGCTCTGTAGCTGCTTGGACTGGTGTGGAGAGGAAAATGGTGGAGTCACAGGGAGAGCCTCACTCCGCAGCCTGGAGGTTCTCCTCCTCTGCTACTGCCTGCTCGTGTGGCCTTGGCTGTAATGCAGTGAGATATAGACAGGAATTGGGAGCCTGACAGCCACTCTCCACCAGCTGGCCAGATCTCTGAAGTTTTCAGCAAGCATTGATGTCTTCATTGCAGGAGTCCAAGCATCAAGATCCTGCACGTTCCACCAGCTTTTGAAGCACCATGATGGACCTGCTAAAGCTCCTGTTAACATCTTACTCTTTGCATGCTTTATCTCCACTTTAGGCATGACCAAAAAGAAGACAAGACACTAAAGGAGGTGAAGGTGTTTTGTCCCACCATGCCTTGCTGACTGCCTGAGCACAAGTGATAGTGCTGGGGAGCCCTTTGGCTGAGGAGCAATCTGCTCACTGTCCCTTAGGCTGCATGGGCGGGTTGTGCTTGTCCTCACCTGTGAGATATCTGTTTGCAGCATGACAGCATTTGCCAGCTGGGGCATAAATCATTCAACAAAACCCTCCACCATCCCAGGGGCTTCTCATAACCTCTGCTCACAGCTGCCTTTTTATCTCCTGTGTCCTTCTCATCCCAGATAGGGTCAGGCATTGCTCTCTGCCCCCAGCCACCTGCCAAGAGGCAGCAGGTCCCTCATTTGTGGGGCTGAGCTCAGGCTTCCTTCAAACCCATGTCAGGGAGAGGTTGCCAAAGGTGTGTAGGCACATGCCTGTGCTGGGGATAAGCAGGAGCAAACCCCCAGGGCTTGCTGAGCTGGTCTGCAACACTGAGCTGCTTCACCATTTATCTCTGTGGCCATGCAAGTGCTTGTGTAGATACAGAGAGCCAACATTACTTCCCATAGTCTGTGGTCCCTCTGGACTGAGGAGAGTGCCTGTCTCCTGTAGCAGCTGTCCTGTCTTACAGTGTCTTACCCACAGGAGCCACCCCTGAAAGGCCACCAGCGCCAGGGCTAGCCCTGCTCTGCACAGCAGGGTGAAATTTGGCCCATTGATTTTTCATTTGCATGTACTAAGACTCTGCTCTCTATCATCAGGAATAGTCTGAGTAAGTCTGGAAACCTGTAGTGGCTCCAGGAAGCATGAGAAGTTATTTTTGCTTGTGCATTTATCCTCCTCACTTTTTCTCCACTTTATTGCTGGAATCTGGCTTCTTTCTGTGCTTGGAGAAAGGCAGCCAGTTCTACTGGGCTTGCAGCATTGCTGCTCCACCAAAGGCTTTTCCTGAGGGACTTTGAGTGGGTGAAAGGATAATTTCTCATCGGTAAGAGAGAGATCAGCTACTGCTAAAGCAGCCTAAAGCCTACCCAGGCGGAGACAGCAAGCCCCTCAATCCACAGTCAAAGCTTAGGGAAGACCCTGACGTCAGGCTTCTGGGCTTCTGTTTGTGGTCGCATAGCTCTTGCACACACGCCTTGCCTGTCTTTTGCTCTGACCACTTTCCAATTCCCAACAGAAGCTCAAAAGCACCGTGGAGCTCCAGCAGCGTGAAGAGCAAAATGAACTCCTGTTCTCAACAGAGAAGTGCACTGAAAACAAATAACCAGCATACCCAGGGTACAAGCAAATAAACAGCAATAATAATGTAACTTTATTTAGATCTAATTTGACATTTATCACAGTAATAAACACAGAAAGAAATAAAGAAGTACCAAAATACCAAACTCATGCCATATAAAATAATCAAATATATTTCATATTTAGTGAAATATTTCTACAACACATCGATGGGACTGCCCTGGGTAGCCCAACCCTGGAAATATATATATATTTTTTTATAGCTGTGTTATATAAAATACTGTATGTAGAGAAAGCACTGAAACTTATCACCAAAATAGAAAATAGCTCCAAATACAGATAGTTCAGATTTTCTAGTCATACTCAATATTCAAAAGAGGTCCAAACCCACTGCAGGAGATAAATCTCCAGGTTAGATGCCATGGCAGGCATGAGATGGCGTTACTGGGCACAGATGGGCTGCAGCTGGCAGGAGCTGCTCACGGGACAGGCTCTGGGCCTGAGCTGATGGCCATGGGGTGACAAGTTACAGGTCCTTGCCCAGGACTGTGGAGACATTTCCCCAGTGGAAATGCAAGCACTGACATCGGCTCTGTACGCACCGCAGGATGCCTGGACGAGCAGTGCACCAGTGTCCATGGGGAGGCTTCAGTGCACCAGCGGTCGCGCGGACCCCACGGGAGACCCCACAGCCCAGCAGAGCCGTCTGCAGCCTGCGCTGCCTGGGGCCAAAGGGCTTGTGCTGAGCAGGAGCTGCCGGAGCTGCACTCCTCCTGCCGCACACAGCTGGCCCTTGCGGGTCCGGCTGCAGCGGGACTGCCCACCGGCAGATGCACGACATCACAAGGGAGTTAGTCTGAATTTTAAAGATGCCTCTTCAGCAGATGGCAGTTTTAATTCCCATTACCTTGTAAAAGTCTAGAAAGCTGCTTTTGTACAAGGCCAGGCTGCCCCAAGCCATACCATACATTTGTTCTGGTCTGCAAGCGAGCAGCACGTGAAGTAGCAACCCTGCTGCTACAGGACAGTAACACCAAATGCAATGTTTGTCCTGGTGAAAACTCTCACCTGCCCTGAGGGTGGTCAAGGTTAGCATTGTACTTAAGATCCTAGGAAATGTGTAAATAGATATTAAAAATACGGCATTTCTGGCAGCAACGCTCAAGTCCAACTGGAGCTGGGTAGCTCAGGTGCTGCTGGTGCTTCAGGCTGGGTGCTGGGTGGGCAGGGGCACCAGTCCTGGCTGCAGGGGAGAACTGAGGATGTGTTGGGGCAGTTTGGTTCCCAATATACCAGTGAGGCTCTGTATCTGCTGCTTCCTGCACCTCATACTTTTGTGCTTGTTCATTGTTTTTTGGTTCAATACAATGCCTCACTTTCCTGTCTGCTTCTGCTAGGGAGGCAGCTGAGACCTGCCCAGAGGATCCCTCCTTGGGGGCTTCAAGCTCCAGTGAGGCAGCGCCACGATGGGCCACCCCTGTGTTGGCTCCAACCCCATGGTGAGCTGGGGGCTGCAGGAAATCACCCCAGCAGCCCTTGCAAACCCTGCTTCTGTGCTTCTGCCACGCCACTGCAGAGAAGCCCATAACCCATTAATAATTCCATAATTGCTCTTTCTCATCAGGCCAGCAGTTGCATCCCTAATTACATGGCAACACTACTATGCTAACAGGATGAGCTGTAATTCCTAGGTGGTATTAGCATTGTCATTTTACTCTGAGTAACTTCCTGGTAATGGCTATTTGAATGTAGCAGTATCAGTTAAGTGAATATAAATGCTTAGCCCCTGGAAAAATCATTAATAAAAACTTCATTTCAATAGCCTCTAATGACAGCTAAATACAATTACTCATATGAGGCCACTATAAAAAGTATTTTTATCATCAGAAGAAATTCATAAATTTTTCTGAACTGTTTGTAATAAAGAGGACACTATATAGAAAAGTCCAGAAAATAAGTACACATTTGTCTCTCAAAACCCATAGATAAACATGACAATATCTCTAAATTACTGGCTACTGAACAGGATTTCATTTAGCTCTACTCAAGCTGTAGCCTAGTACAAATGTTTTCAAAGCAGCGTGCCACTGTTTCATCTGGAACAGCTGCACAGGATTTCTTTGATGTCAAGCTCTTGTGTGGGGATGATGTTTCAATTTCTCTTTATGCCTCCAAACTTCTGAAACAGGAAGGAAGAGACATTCAATAAAACAGGCGTTTTTCATGAAAGAAAAAAAAAAGCATCAAAATTTGGCCTTGAATGCAGTACCAAGAATTAAGTCATCACTGCAGTGGTGACAGAACTACACTATGTGTCTTTCAAAGGAGATAGGGAAAACACCATGTGGTTCTGCGCTGCAGCTCGGTGTCCCTGCAGCGTTGTTCCAGGCGCTCCTGGGCTCGTGCGCTGGTGGCACGTGTGGCCGGTGGCTGTCCTGGGCACACGGCGGCTGCACCCGTGCTCTCATGCTGAGTGTGTACATCCCTCGTGTATGCCCCAAGGAGCATAAATACAACCAGCTGAGGAAGGTCTGCTCCTTCCCACTCGCTCTCTGTCCCGCTCAGCACAGCAGGCTCGAGCTGCATGGGGGCTGCAGGACATCCAAAATGACTGTGGCTGCTTATGACAGGAAGCTAAAGAAGGTGCTGCCCTACATCATTTGCTTTTTTATGCAGTGAATAAATGTTTTCCAGATGGTTGTGTCCGCAGCACTCATCGCTGAGCAACCACAAGTGCTGCCTGCAAAGCCAGGGAGGCACATGAGTGTGAATCCCCGGTGCCTGCTGGTTTCATAAGTCAGAGGCAGGAGCCAGTGACACAGCTCTTCTTCACAGAGCTCAGCATGGAGGAGGCTGTGCAGTGCCTGGAGGGAGGGAGGCTGCCCTGCCTGCAGAGCAGCCAACACAAGCTACACACATTTATGAGGTACCAGAGCAGACAGCACAGATTTCTCTTTCTACAGGGAGATAAGGCTGAAAAAGTCTGGGACATCAGGAGCAACTTGCAGGAGGGCAGCCAGGGCAATGCCAGGAGAAGCAGCAACACTGCTATCTCCAGGCAGGATCTCTCTCTCCTGCACTTTGCAAAACATTCATGTGGGTTTATTTGCTTTGCTTTGTAAATATTTTCCAGAAAAAGGTTTGTTTGGGAACACTGTTAAAGCGGCACTCAAGGAGTCTTCCTAGTGACCTCCAAAAAGTACATTTCCCTGTGCATGTCTTTTCAGGCACCCCTTTTGCTGAACAATGCTTACTGAGGAAAAAAGCAGCAAAAGCTGAAAAGGGCTGTGGAAAAAGCCAGGGACTCTGTTTCAAAACTCAATGAACAGGTGAAAACAATTCCTGCCAGTGTTGGTGAGCTCTCGCTGCCCTGCAGCAAGGGTCTGGGGGCTCCTGTGTGGCAGTGTTTGGGGCTCTGCCGTCAGGCTCAGTGCTCACAGGCAGCCCCCCTCCCCAGTCAACTTACTGCTCTTCTGCTGCAGCACTGACACTGCCCACAAACGGGATCTCTTCCCTGTCCGTCTTCCCCAGAATGAGCTGGTGCTTCTCCATGTTTATGACACACTGTAGAGAATAAATGCCTTCAGGTAAGAGGGAAAACTGCAGTTCACAGTGGTCCCAGTTCCCCCAGCATGGGTAAAAGCCCTGCTAGAAAACCCCTACCTTCAGAGATTTCAGTGTCTGCAGCCCAAAGGAGAAGGGTTTCTCATTGTCTTCTGAAAAATAGGAACATTCAGATTTATACATTCAAAATATTCTCCCATGCTTTTTGTCAGTGATTTCATCCTTCCTTTATGGCTGCTCTGCTCAATAAAACCCTGTTCGTAAAGGGGTGAGTTCCTCTGGAGGGGAATGTGACCAAACGAGCAGGGGGATGTAAGGGCAGGGGGACATAGTGGCTGCTCCATCGGCACGGCAGAGCACGAGCCTGGTGCTGCCAGTGCAGACCTCTGAACACCTCCTCCCTCCCTCCCTCCATCTGAAGGCCCAAACAGGGGCTTTTGCTGCAGGAAAGCAGTATTCCTATTTTAGTGTTAACGTCCTTCTGAAGCTTCATTTTCTCCCAAGAGCACGCACACCCACTCCACACTCACCCACGACAAGGGCAGCGCACTCCACAGGGACGGCTCCCACCGTGAGGGTGAGGCACTCGAGCTGGCCGATCGCCCTCACCTTGTTCGGCAACGAAACCATCTCGTCTTCGCCAGGGAGTGCTTTGAGATGCTCCTTTAACCTGCATATTGAAAACGCTTCTGACATGAAACAGACACGGTTGGGCTGCTCCAGCAAGGAGCAAACAGCGTTTGGAGGGTACTTACACCTGAAGGGCTCTTCGCTTGCCTGTGTTACCAGGCTGTTATTGGAAAGCTGCTTCCTTGGCAGGTTCTCTGTGATGCTCTGCACACAGCCAGCAGCCTACACCCATGTCAGACCATAGCACGACCCAGGACACAGCCCCAAGCCAAGCTCTTTACTGGATTTTGCTTTTTAACTGAGGAATTCTTTTTCCTACATTTCCTCAAGACTTGGAGAAGCTGCTGATCTAAAATTGCATCTAATTCAGTGTGGGTGTAAGGAAAGGACACTCCACTCCACCTCCCATCAGTGGAGCCACACTTGTTAGGAGGTGCTGCTGCTGGGTTTGTTCAGAGGAAATGGGGACAGAGTGATCACATTCAGCTCAAGAAAAGGAAAAAAGGGTGTCAGGGATATCTCAGGCATAGTCATTTCTTCTACCTATGTGCCATGAACTAGTCTGACAACACTGATTAATTATTTAGCTTCAGTTTCTCTTTTAAACTGAATGAGAATCTAACAGAAAGGCAGTTCAAGGCGGTGATCTCTCGCTCAGATTAAAGCTGTATCAGTTCTTGGCTAGTTGGGGCACCTTTCTGTTGAGCTGCACTGCAGCACGGCGTTTGTGTCTGTGTCTGTCCTGGGGGTGGGAATAGCCCCTTCAGAGGCAGAGGCTCTGGGTCAGAGGTGGGATTGCCCACGCCGTTTAGCACAGGTACAAGGATCAGGAGAGGTAGCAGAGAGAAGGAGCTGCATCCCCTCTGCCACTTCCCTTAAGGATTGGCCTTAAACAGCAGTGGGAATACACTAAGAAGCACGCTTCTTCCCTGCTGCTTTCCAGGGCTGGATTTAAAAAAACCTCATGTTTTATCGTTGCCACATGCGCTGGACTGCTTTGAAGGAAAATGTCCTGGAGCGGTGCCTGTTGTCACACGGGACCTACCACAGCGACGGCAGAGCGAGCCAGACATCAAAGCCCTGGTTTTAACCCGCTTTGTTAATCTGGCTTTAGCTCCTGTCCTCGCAACACAAACAGCAAAGGAGCTGCAGGAAGCTGTCTGCAAGGCAGCCCTGCACACTTCGGCTGGCAGTGCAGGCGGGATGGTATGTCGCTCTGACCACACGGCCTGCCCACGCGACGTGCCACCTGCACACCCTGGGGACCGTGGGGACCACGGGGGTCCCACCTCGCAGGAGCCAGAGTTTGCTGGTTGCTCATGAGTAACACTGGGGAGGGACAAGAGGTTTTTAACTGCAGCTGTCTGGCTGATGGTTACAAAAGTGGTCTTGCTCAAATCAGGAGAGAATCCCCATAACCTGAGAGCAGAAACTGGCTCTAACCTGAATCCTAAGTGTTGTCTGAAGAGTGGGAATGCTGAAGCAGACTGGCGCTGCAAAAACTGCACAGGACACACGTGAGTAACGCAGACAGCAGACAATGTCACAGAGCATCCCTGTGCAATTCAGGCACATTGAGCAGCCAATACAGCATCGTGCAGGGTGAGACCCCTCCAAATGCAGTTATCATCCATAAGCTTGGCTGAGCAGCTCCACAGTTTGTGATGAGTTTGTAGTAAGCACAGCCACCTTCCAGCCACTAAACACTTGTGCAAAGAAGTAATTACTGTCTGGACAGAAAACAGACACCATTCATTCAGGGCTATGCAGTAGTGCCCAGGGAGCAATTGGTTTTTGTGTAATCACTGCAAGTTGGTGATGGAAAGCAATGATTCTATGCAAATAAAGGGCCAAAATCTCCTTGATGCTCTGTGAGCTGATGCCTGATCCTGCTCCTTGGATCAGTGGGAGTTTTCCTGTAAATGGCTGGCAGTCAGCTCTCTAACACTATATAAACACATTTCCTTCCCTTCAACCAGGAGAAGTTTGTTACTGGGAGTAACATGAGGCACCAAATTTCAAGCACACACCGGTACACAACCACACAGCTGCTCTACACCCCATGCTGGGGCCAGCAGTGCTGCAGCCACCGGCGGGAGCATGCCCAGCACCCAGGTCCCTGCCTCGCAGCGGGGACCCGCAGGGCTGGGCTGACCCAGCCCCACACTGCCCTGGGACACAGAAGGACAGAGGGTTTCAGCTATTTCATGAGGCACTGAGTGACAAACAGGCAGGCACTGGAAAGGTACAAGCAAATCCAACCCTCTGAAGGGATTGACTCAGAGGTGAATAGGTTGGTACAAGTGGCTTTCCATTCCAGCTCCCTGCAAGGACATTTAAGAACAAGCCAGGATTTGGTTGTACCAGGAGGCTCAGGGGCTTGCCGGGCACAGCCTGAAGCCCTGCCTTCCACAGTGCCCACTGCTGGCATGAGCGAAGCCCCAGCCCTGGGAGCAGTGCCTGTGCTGCCAGCTGCCACGAGCTCCCACGAAACAGAAATCCAGCTGGATATTTACCCTAGCCTGTCCAGGCAGGCAGACGACATGAAGTTGTGCTGCGAGCCAGTGTCCACCACGGCCTTCAGCTCCTTCCCCGCACACTGCAAGAGCAAGCAGAGATAGGAGACAATGTGTGGGATGCGGGATGAGCACGGGGTGTCCAGGGTCTTCGCTCTGCACACACCAGTCCCTGCTGAACTGCCAACATCTCACACCAGCCCATCCCTGCTCCACCACACATAAATAAAATTGGGGGGGGGAAAGAAACCCAGAAGGCTGGGGAGTGACTATTACCTGGCAGCTCACCACTATGAGCTCCTCGTCCTCTCTTTTCCCCAGGCTGCCCAGTTTGGTTTGATTCAGTTTGTTGGTCTGTGCTGAGATATCACTCTTTGGAGTCCAGCTGCCTCGGCTGCTTCGTAACTTTGATAAATTCGTCTCCATCAGGCGCTTCTGCAGGATATTATGTGGTTGCTTTAAGAAAAAACGCACACAGAAGAGCAGAGTGAAGTTAGAGGAAAGCCACAAAGTGACCTGCACTGCCAGCCTGCTTGTGGTGCCCACGTGCCAGAGCTGCTCTCGCAGGAGGGATGCCCTAAAGTCTCACTCTCCCTAATTCCCAGGCTACATGTGCTCTTCCTAGCCTACATCTATTTGCTCTCCTGCCAGCTCTGGCTTACCTGGCTAAGACTAAAAAGAAATGCTTTGTATTGGCAAGGGAATAATCCTTTCAAAATATTAACCAGAATTTGGAGGAATGCCTTTCTTTTTCCAAACGCAAGTTCAAGGTTTGATTTCATATAGGAATCAAAACAAGTCAGGCTTTTCCAAGCTGTTGTTTCAGCTGTAGTTGCCTTCATCTGTGGATGAGAATATTGGGAATTCTGCAGTGATGTGAAAAGTTAAGAGGTAACAAACTACCTTTCTAATTACCCACACCACGTAAGTATGAAAAAAGGTATATGGACTTACTGTATGACCACAGATGCTTTCACTGAACACTGGCATTGTTGGCATAGCAAATACCTGGGTCCAGCCTCTCTGGTGATGCTCTCTGTGTGAATCGACCCACAAATTAAGAGGCTGATTTGGGTGTCTGTGCATTGGCTTTTACAGATGTGAGTGAACTAGGCACAACTGCAAGAGAGCTGCAGAGGATGTCTATTGTCAGACCTGGTCTGGCCTTGAGATCAGAATTTGGTCTAAAATTGCCCTCTATCTCTTCCCTCCACATCTGTATTTAGCTGTTAAGGGTGAGTAAATGGGACGAATCCTGGGTGCCATGCCGTGGGAGGGAAAGAAGAGGAGGGGAAGAGGGAAGATTCTGTGAGGCAGGTGTGTGAAGGTAGGTAGGTATTCTCCTGGGAACCCCCAACGCTTTGTATGGCAGCTTCTCACTTTCTCTGTCATTTCCATTTGCTCTGTGAAAAGCATGTTGCCTCTCAAAATTTCTCTCCAACTGCTTTCCCAAAAGCCTTTTTATGTTTAATGTTCATCACGGATGGATGCACATACTCTGCTAGAGGTGAAATGACTCTGCTTGATTATCTGCTCATTTCTCTGCCCAGCTTATCTCTCCCCATTACTGCCCTTTCCTTCTGATTTTAATTTATCCACAGTGAGACCTTCTTATGGGCTTATTCTTGAATTTTGCATTCATATTAAATATGCCTGTGTGTTTGCAGAGACATCTAAATCAGCAAACCTCCTCATCCCGAGGGGACTTCAATGGGATCGGGATAATTTTGAAAACAATGGGCCTCGGCCCCCCGAGCTGGCCAGCATGCATCTCCTGTGCAGCACCTCATCTTTAAAACAATCTGTGCAGTGTGTTAAATAACAGCCCTTACAAAAGGCTAATGTAACCTGGCATCATCCTAAAATAACTGCAACCATGTTAGTGCTTCAGATCCTGCTGCAGGCATAACACGAGCAGTTAAATTGGACCTGACTGATGCGATCAGGTAGATGCAGCCCACACCAGTGGTCACTGAGACACAATCTTTTTTCCCCACTTCTCACTGTTCTTCCTTCTGCATACAACCTACAATTTGAAATAAAATTTCATGGCCATTTTTGCTTGCAGGTGCTGTGCTAGAGAGCATGTTCTGTGCAAAGGCCATAATGTAGCCACACTCCAGCGATGGGGAGAAGTCAGATCCGATATTGCACTGTCTCCTTCACACACAAAAAGTGACAAAGCTCCAGCACTGCTCTGGTGACCACCACCATCCACCTTCCCAGTGAGACTGAGCAGCAGAAACCAGTATTACTTAACCAGATTAAAGGCAGGCAGACTGACTCCACTAGTGACGGACCCTGTGCTGAGGGATGAGCAAATCAGTTTGGAAGTGAGGGCTCCCTTATGTGAGGCAGGAGCCCAGTCAGCACTGTAATCACCTCCACAGATCCCTATCTGAGCAAAAATGCAAGTCAGGGCTGCTGACAGTGGGTGGTATGTCCTTCTTACCCTTTAATGTTTGCCTGCAACTCAGGCACACATCTGGAGGACTAATTCTTTACATCATCAAACAAAACACAGGAGGAGATGGAGGACTGGAGTAGATGGGTGAAGTTCCCAGCTGGCCAGAAGACAGCCTATCACACAGTGGTCATCTCCTCACACCCAGCCCCGCTCAGCAAGGACCAAGAGAAATTTCTGAATGGCATCATCCAGGACAGTCCGAGTGCTCTTCTGACCTGCCTGGCCTCAATCGCATTGGCAAACACCTTTGAAAGAACAGGCTGGAGAAGAACAAGTCACCAGCACACTCATTGCTATTTTATCTGTTATCTACCCTTGATTTAAACCTAAATCTTTTTTACTACAAGTTCTCCTATGGATCGTTAACCAGTTACATAGGTGGGTTTTCTCAGGCCCTGGTTTTGTGGATCCTATACGAGATCCATCACTGAAAGGAAAAAATCCAGCACTCAGTGAACCCAAGTTACCACCACAAACAGGACTGTCTTTTGTTGACACTTGCTCTTCTGAAAGCCACAGCAAATCCTGCCTTAGGGGGGCAAATGTTGCTTATGTAGTGCTCCAATACAGAAATAATCTAGCAAGAGTGGGCTGAAAAGGTTCCCTACAGCACCATCCTGTCTCAGGCTATTAATTAATTTGCTTTAACTTGTATTTCCCTTGACTCTCGTGTGCAACAGTGTGAGGGATGTTAGTCACGGAGATGACTCAAGTGATGGATACGTACTTGGTAAACTGATAATGTGCCAGGGGACACTTGCAAATGCACATTTTGCTGGAAAACTGTAAGCAGGCCGTGTCTAGGAGGGAAGGAGAGCAGGAAAATCTCCCCGTGACAGCAATGGGGAAAGCAGCCGCGTTCTTCCTTCAGCGCAGGTCAGCCACACAGCCAGGACCGATATTTGAAGTAACCCAGATTATCTGGATTGTCTTTCTGTGCATTGCACAAAACTGTTGAAAGTTTTATAAAAAAATAAAACATTGCATACCATTGTGTAAGTGAAAAAAAAAAAAGAATTATTTCCTGGTATCATTCAGCACAATACAAATACAAGCCAGGATTTTTTTCATATCTGCCTTTCCATCCTTGAGACTTTTCAAAAACCTATAATCCCCTAAAAAAGTCACAGTAGAAAACTGAAAGAAGAGAGTGGAGATACCAGCTATCCCTGAACCTATTCACTGCCTGTCAAAAACACAAATAATTCTGTCCAGTTTTGTTCCTCTCTAATTTATAAGCAAGCACATCGCTAGAGCTTGCAGGATCCATCTTTCTGTCAGTTTTCTCACTATTTTGGCTTCTAGATCTGGGGATAAAAAGACCCATCAACAACAGTTTCACTCAGGTGGAGATGGAAGTCAGGGAAGATGCCAGCTCCTCCCCTCCCCAAACCCATCTTAGGAGGTTTGCCCTCTTCTGTACCTAGATAGTAGAAAAAAAAGTTTTAACACACCAATGGAGCTTATCCAGAGAAATAACTGATTTCTCTCTTTTCTTGCCATCCTTCATCCAAATTCACCTCTTCTACCAGCAGCCTGTTCTCACGTGCTGTCAGCCCCTCGGGCAGGGGCTGAGGTGTCAGAGCATGAGGAGGAGCTGCCAACGGCCAGCACACCCTGCCCAGGGAAGGCAGGGGTCATGGTTATGGGGTCAGGAAGCCCAAATCCCAGCTAATGACCATCTCATGCCAATTTTCTGGGCTTCAAGGAGGAGGCTAAGAGAGAGGCACCTAAACAAAACCATTCCTGCTCTTGAAAATCCAGCCCCGTGTTTCCCAAATCCACTGTATCCTGTGCTATAGTTACCTGCCCTGGTGACATGCTGCCGCCTCGCTGTGCGCAGCACCCGCTGCACTGTGTCCAAAAGGAAGGACACAAAATTGTCCTGGTCACTCCCAAAATTGGCATGGTCATTGCCATTTGTCACCCTGACAGGCAGGGTCTGTCCTCTCCACCTGTCCCCATCTCTGGGGAGCTCTTACCTCCTCTCTTCTCCTGCCAAGGCTGCTGGAAAACCCCCACGGGAAACACTGCATCAATAACACCAGTCACATCAAAAGCCCGTCGACCCACGTCACCACAGGTGTTGTGCAGCTTTAGACACAAAAATGTGCTGCTTTGTTAGGAGGTGTGCAGCTATTCACTAGAAAGGTGTGCAAACCCCCTGGGCAAAGACCCCTGGTGCCCTGGGCCTCCTGACCACATAGCTCAACCCCTCTGGACATCTCAGTTTGGGGCCATGCCAAGGTGAGGGTCCCACATTTCAGAGGCTTGTGGTGCTTCTCCATTCTCAGAGATGCATGATCTCCTGCTCCTCCTGGGGACAAGTCTTGGGATGTCCAGGCAGCCACAGCACCAGGGAGACACGGTGGGTCCTGTGGAAGTGATGCTCCCTGCCGTCCCGCCGCCCGTGGGGTGAGCTTGGCAGTACTGGCCACTGCTCCGCTGCAGCACAACCCACTGCAGCAACTCTGAAATCCACGGCAGCTTCTCTGGGGCTGTGGGAACCGGCCTCAGCACCTGCCAGCGCTGTCACTTTGGGGACTCCCCATATGTCCCATGGGGCAGGAGGCTGTGGCCAAGGCAAGCCCTGGCCATGTGTGTCCACTGTCCCGTCCCATCTCAGATCTCACCCTGTCCCCGGCCAGAGACTCACCACAAACAGGGTAGCCAGGGCAGGCAGCACATCTCTGCCACACCGCACCTCCTTTTTGTCCTTGGAGGGGATCAGGAGCTGTTGGAGCCCCCCAGGCCCTTGGCATATCCTTGGAGAGAGCCCCCCATGCAGACCCTCCTTGCAGGGGCTGTGGGTGCAGCAGGAGCAATGCTGCAGCTCTGCTGGCACAGGAGCAAAGAGGAAACCCCGGGTGATGTTTCTGTGACCAGGGCCATGGCCACATGCTCTGCCCCTGGCACAGGGGCCAAACCTGGTCCTTGCTGCTGTGGGGACAAGGGCTTCAGCCCTCATTGCTCCTGCTACCTGTTATCTCTCTTATCTGGGCAGAGCAGAAACCCCTGTCATCACGTCTCAAATCCTGCACACTGGGTCACTGAGCCATGACATGTTATTTAGACTCCACAGGTAATAGTAATAACACCACCATCACCGTCTGAAAGGCACTCTGTAGCTCCCCAATGGAGAGTTGCTGTTCAGTAGTGACAGGAAAGCTCCTTCCAAGCCTTTCCCAAGGTAGAAGCTTCACTCCCTACAATTCAAAACATTTGGGGTGTCAAAAAAATCACCTCCATGCACACTGCAGAGAACAGCCAACTCATTCCACTTATCTCAGCCAGGCAGAGCCAAGCCTAATCCAGCTGAGCAGGAAGGCTGTGACAGAACAAAAACTACCCCACTAAAAATAGATATTCACTTTTTAAATTAACCTGTATCAAGCATTGAAAAAACCCAAATATTTTGTGTTACACAGTGCAAGACTTTTACAACAATTAGGAAAAAAAAAAGTAAAGGAGCTTTCCTCAGTAGGATATATTTTCTAGATTTTGCTCCTTACATCAGAACTTTTTATATTACATTTAAGTGTAATTTCCCATTAGAGAGAGCGCAAACATTTGTGCACATTAGTATTTGGAAATGCTCTCCAGCCGCCGGACATGATGAAGAACATCATATGTGAGCTACAGGATCACATGGATCATTGCATATTTAATTATTTAAAATCTAGAATTATGTATCTCCTTTTTTTAAAAAAAATATGAATAAGCCTTTATCAAAGTGTAATCTCACCAGTTTATATTTTGAAATACTAGTGACTGCACTTTACTGAATCTTTTATGATTATACGTTGTGCATATATATGCATCACAAATGTGTGTGTCTGTATGTATGTATGTATTATATGAAGCCATTTTGATTTACTCTGATTCAGAGAGGATTTTGTGTACTGAGAACAGAAAATCTCATTTTCATGTAAATGTAGAAAAAAAAAAATTAACAGCTTTTAGATCCAAGTGCCAGCATCTAAAAGCACCTATGAGCAAAAAGCAACCCTGGTGATAACTAGCATCATATTCCTGCTCCTTTCCTTTTACATACAAAAACCTCCTTTTTAAAATCCATTTCCACAAGCAACCAACTTCTCCTCCTAACAGAAAAAAGGCACGAAAGAAAAAAAATAGACACTACCCTACCAGCTTCTTAAGTCTCCTTCCAGTGAACACAAAAAAGCCTTACAGTATCTTTTGAAGTCCCCAGCTTCTTCAGCCCATCCAGAGGGAGGAGATCTGCAGAATCCTTGTGAATAAACTGAACCGTCTGCTTCATCCTCCTCTGCTGGTGGAGAGACGCCGCATCCCTTATCTCCACTTGTTTTCTACTCGGTTCTGTCAGGATACCCGAATAAAACATCTTTCCGCCCGTGTCTGGCTCACTTCTTGAAGACGAGCCTCTCTGAGAGATGGAGCTGGGGAGATGCTCTCTCGCCTGCGCTTTATAACCGGAGCCTGGTGACGTTTGGAGACCGGCAGGTATTGCAGCCAGCGCTGCCGAGCCAAGGAGGGGCTGGGCACATTGCAATACGTTGCACAAGTAACGATGGGTGAGCTCAGGCTCAGTCCGAGGGAATAAATTGGCACCGTTCCTCCTCGCCGCCTCTCCTGAAAGCGAGATTAGCCACAGGCAGCTGACGGCTCGCAAAGCCCCCCAGCAGTGTCACGGGCAGAAAAGAGCCCCGGGAGCCAGCACACCGCCCAGCCAGCCTCTGCAGGCACAGCCGGTTTGGCCTGGACAGGGAGGCTGAAGTGTCAGGGCAGCCTGGGCAACTGGCCACGCCGAGCTTCGCTACGTCACGCCTGGGGCTGGCAGGGTTAGGGGAGGCTCTGGGTGCCGCTGGCCTCACCGAAGTATTGCAGGCGCTGATCTGCATCGTCCCTGTCTGCTCAAGTGCCCAGGAAGGGTAAGGACTGTCACAAAATTGTCCCAGCCAAATTAGGACAGCTCAAATGTGGTTTTGTACAGGGTTCTTTTATTCATCAAACATCCAGGTACAGTACAATTTAACTAACCACTGGCATCCACACTACCAGTTACTGATCAGAATAAAACTTGGCAATGTACCTGTAGTTTTGCAGCACTCTTGCTGTTCATCTGTTGATCCAGACATCCCTGCAGTCAGGCTTGCTATAGTTATTAATCTCTGATCCCAGACCATGCTGGGGGGGTTTCAAAGACCTGTTAGAGGGTGAGGATGCTGGTGTTATCCAGGGGTGTCCTTTATCCTTCACGGGCAGCTCTAGGCTTCCAAGAGTCCTTATTTCTGGGGCCGGGATGTCCTTTAGCTTATTTTATTTCAGCATGAACAATGCCAAAGTCTCCAGTAAAATTCCACTACCTCATTACGTTACAACATATAACATGAACTAATGCACATTAACAAACTTAATATGCTTTCATACTATAAAGACTGATTAATATAATAGCTAGAGAAGGGGTTTTTCTTAATAGGACAGACAGCACATGCAGGCTTCTTGCACTACAACAGTGAGTTGTTAAGTGATATATCATCTCTCACCAGAAAGAAACACTTTTTATTTCAATTTTTTCCCCCCAGAAGGGCCCACACACTTTCAGCAGCACAGCTGGGGCAGCAGGCACTCACCTGAACCGTCCACTTTCCGAGTAATTTGTTGCAAGGAATAGGTGCAGGAGAAAACACAGCTCTGTCTCAGAGAGAGAGTACAGATCTGGAAACACCCCACATGGGTATGGTTCTTGTTAAACTACCAGAGGCCTTTGATGCGCTAGATAAAGCACAAGAAAAGCAGAGCTTAGCCCAGGATCTTTGCCAGGCCTGATGTCCAGGGCACTGCTAGCCTTCAGGAGGAGCTGGGGTGCTGACCCCATTTTGTTCTCTCCCACCAGCACTGCCCGGACTCACACTTTCCACTCACCAAGACACCATCAGCCTTTGGCCAGCTTCAGGGAGACACTCCTGTCTCTGACAGGAAAGGGACAGGGGAGGGCTGGGAAAAATACTTCAGGAAGACACCTAAAGTAATGCCAAGGAAAGAGAGGAAAAAAAGAGGTTGCCCTGAAAGCGGCCACGGAAAAACATTCATTCCCCTGGCAGCACCTGAGATCTTTTAAAAAAAAAAAAAAGGCAAGCAGTGGAAATGCCAGGCAGGCAGAGGCTGTAACGCACAGCACCACGGTTCCCCCTTCCTGCCTCCCCTGCGGGCTGCGAAGCCCCGAGCAGGGACGGGGCCAGGCAGGATGTGGCCCCCAGCAGCCATGAGCTGCAGCCAGCCCCGGCCCCCTGGCCTCCGCCTTGACCCTCACAATGGGTCCAGCCCCAGCAGCACAGAACAACCATCTGCTTCTTGATCTTGGCACGTGTTAAACATAAAGCTGAGTTGACAAGAGGGTGTCACAGGCTGACAGCAGCCCCTTCACAGGAGGTCACTGACAGCAGAGCCCGTATCCCTGGCCCCTCACCTGGGCTCCTGCCTCCCAGCACGGCTGATACTGTGATGCCAAAGCGGCAACACTGTGGGTAAGCTTACACACCTGAGCTCTGCAGTCCCTCCTCATCTGACCTGGCAGAAAGGGGAAAAAAAAATCAATGAGAGTGCAGAATACACTAAAACCCACACCCATTCCTTACAGCCTCACATAAAGGCCACTATTTGTGAGCCAGTCCAATCCCAGTGAACATGTCAGTGTGCAGAGGGATAACAGGGCTGACAGTCTGAAGGGGGATATAATTTTTTCTCCCCTCACCCACTCAGCTCATTACATGACAGGACCATTGTTCCACTGCAGGCAAACATAACATGCCCAGGAGGATAAAAACACCTTATTTTTCACCTTGAGAGCTATTCGGCACATATCCAGCTGATTAAATAAAGACATACAACTACATCCACACTCTCCCAAAGGCGAGGAGGCACAGAAGAAATCAGAGGACTGCCACTGAAACCAGGAAACAATTTTTAATTTAATAATAAAGCTCCATGGAGGAGCAGCACCCAGTCAGCTCTGCCTTATGGCAAGAAGAGTGAAGCTGTAAGAGCAGGTGGACCATGAAAAGCCCGCTCACACTACAGCTCCAAGACTGCAGCCCGCATTTTAATTCCACAAACAAGCATTTTGTCTGAACCCTACAATTTCATTTCTGCTGTCGATTATAAATGTACCCTTTACCAACAGATCAGAAGAAAATCTATCCAATGCTCAAAAGTAATAAGCAACATAAAGGCCCTAATTTCCCTCTTGAATATTAGTCCTTGGAAAGAGGAAAGCAGGAGGAGCAGTAAATCATCAAGGGCTCAGTTTAGACACTTCGAACCCAGCAGTTAACTTCTCAGCTGGTCATTTGCTTGTGACAGATTGGCCAGGGGTATTGCTCCTGCCTTGTGCAGTATGTCCAAGTAGAGGCACATTTCAGGAAAATTCCCACTCACAGGAGGCAGGGCTGTGTGTGACCATTGCCCCTCACTCAGGAAAAGCTCTGAGGGACAAAACTACCTTCTTACTCCTTCCTGACTCCAGAGCAGCACAGGCATTTGTTTCTCTGTGCTGTATAACATCAAGGTCCATGTCAAAAAGAGGCATCACAAGGTATGATCGAGAGGACTCCTCCAGCCTGGGGGTGGCCCTGCCCTCCAGGACAGGCTGGCTCTGCTAGAGAGATGGGATGCCACACGTCTGAAGTGGGCTCTGCCCTGTGCCCAGGGCATCTATTGGCCCAGCAAAGCTGAGGACAGGAGTGCTTTTGTTTTCAACTTCCAAACCCACTGCAAATAGAAAACAGAGGGAAGTGTTGCTCTCCCTGGCCTTTCCAACATGTCCTTTGCCATCACAGCTGGGGACAGGGGAAGGCAGCGCCAAACAGCAGCACAAGCCTCCTTGGAGAGAGGGGAGAGGACACACAGTGCTCAAGAGCTTGTCATCCACCCTACATTGAAGATGAAGCGACACAGGTCCTGCCTGCAAACACAATTTGCTTTACACGTGATGTAAACAGACTGAGCTAAACCCCAGCAATTTTATACCCCCATTTACAGCCGATTTATACTGGCTTAGTACCCAGTGAGGCTTATGGCTTAATCAGCATAAGGAAAGAGGAGCTGCAGAGTTTCGTTCACACCCCCATTTCATCCCTTCTCTCGATGAAAAGGAAAGCAGCAGCAGGCAAAGCAGGAAGTGGGTCACCCCTTCTTATTTTTTTCTTTTCTTTGGTTTCTCATCATTCTTTGAAAAGAAGTGATTTGTTAGTGTTTGCCGTATTCTGAAGATTTGCAGAGATGCCCCAGAAAACTCAGAAGAAAAAAAGAGAGTGGAGTAATTTAACAGAAAGAGAAGCAGCAGCAGACAAGAGTCCCAGAAAGAATAATTTACCCCAGCACAAAGAGAAAATTTCAGAGAAAGTCCCTTTCCAAAGGGAAGACTGAAAAGCTCAAGAAAATGAAACCACAATAATTGACATAGAAAAACAAGTTAGTCTGTCCATCAGTGCAGGATATATAAGGGTCAGCTCTAGCATACTTGGGCAAATAACTGGAATAATTTGGAGAGTAGAAAATAGTCTTTTTCTAAAAAGATTGGATACAAAAATCCAGAAGGATATAGTGAGCTTCTTAATCATCATTTGTAGCAAGGCAAAGACTATGGGTAGAGCTGGAGAAGCCCTATAACAAAGGTAGAATCAGGTTGATATTCCTGAGAGACGTGGCCCGTTTTGTACAGTAACTCCACACCCACTGTCTGTGTTTCCACTGCTGACCAAGGACCTCCTGGGCTGGGACACCAGCCCCATCATAAGCATGAGCACTTTATGGAGACAACTATTCCCAGGGCAGCTCTCCCTGTCCACCCTGGGTGCAGCTCCAACCCCCTTTCCCCTGCGTGTGTTCTGTGCAGTGCATGAGATGGAGGCAACAGGCACAGAGCTGGGGCACTGATGGTGCTAGGAGAGGAATCAGACATTCTGCAGCTTCTCATAGGAGACTGAACTGAATTTTTCTGTCTAGTTTTCTTCAGATACTGAGAAAACAGGTGGATGATAGTTTCAGGAACACAAAAACTGCACATGTCAAACCAAGAGATTAAAATGGCAAGTCTTGCAGGAGCTCCCTTGTCTTTATTTTTCCTGTTTTAAAGAGGCTGAAACACACTTCTAAAAAAATAAAATCACAGGAAGAGTTGGTCAGGGGAACAAACAGTACATTTCCTAGCGCCTTCTACTGCATCCCTCAGTCACAGCCAACTCCTGGATAGGGGCTAATTGTGGCTGATGGAGCACAAGAACAGGTCCTGCCTCTGGAGCTTGCAAAGCTGTGCTGGGAACTGTGCTGCACTGGGAAAATGGGTTGAGCCCTTCCAGGTCCCACGTGAGCCAGGGAAGAAGCTGTGGGTTCCCTGTGCTGGCAAAGGCGCAGGCAAGGGATTTGGGACAGGGTGACAAGGGGAAAGGGAGAAGCTTGCAGGTGACTTCCTAAGCACGGGGAATGGGATAAGAGGACAATGCCCACAGGGGCTGGTGTGGGAGGCAGAAGGCCTGGTTTTCCCTGACCTCCACATCACAGAACCAGCAGGAACAACCACAGCCCATAATGGAGGTAACAGCGGCTGCTGTGCATCGAACTGCACCCTCCTGCTCACAGGTGAGGAAAACGGGGCTGATCATGCCCCCAGCATCACTCACTAACTAGTTTCCTCCAAGACAAGATCCAAGCACAACTCAGAAGGTGTTGCTGCTATGAAATCAGCTGTACATAAAAGTGCAGATATGGCCACTGGGTCTTTCCACGGAGCTGAAGTCACCAGGAAACTTTCCTCTCAAGCAAGAAGACAAATTCACATCTCTCTCTCAAAACATCCCTTGCATGGCTTTCTTCAGGAACTCCACCTGGGCAGGTGGGCAGGAAATGGTGTACACAGAGGGCAGGTGACATTCCTCCTGGGTATGTATCCACGCTAATCTGTTTATTTTGTGCAATAATAAGATTATTCCAGTATCAAATTTTCAAAATTAGTAATTTTAAGAAACATATGCTGGTTCTCACCCTCCCACATGAATGTTAGAGTGGAACTGCAAATATTTATGTTGAAGTAAGCTACACCT
This sequence comes from Caprimulgus europaeus, assembly GCA_907165065.1. The sequence goes on along the minus strand of OU015539.1, from coordinate 11,178,303 downwards.
ATATTCAAAGTGCCAACCATAACTCCATCGTTCAGACTTCCCAAACCTCGGGGGATTTCACTTCCCCCCCTGTCCTGCAAAAGGCAGCTTGTGTGCTGAAGGCTTCCTCTGCTGCTGGGGCATTCCACACCGTAAATTTTACATTCAGGTCATTAAAGACACAGGAGGGACCTTGTTAAGACTAAAACAACGCGAGTCGTTTCCCACTACACAAACACAATTTTCTCACTCCTTTTCTAACTTTCCACAAGCCTGACACCCAGAGACGGAGGAGCAGCAGAGCCAAGGCAGGCAGGAACTCTGCTGCTGCTGCTGCTGAAGGTTTCTGAGCTCTGGAAGGCAGGAGGAAGAGGGCGCTGCTCCTCTTCACATCGTGTCCTATGTCAGCCCAGCAGGGACTGCCAAGAAATTACAGAGAGCCTGTTGTTGCCCCCGAAAGACTAGGGGCTGGGGGGTGAGATGCTGCTCTGAGGGGTAGGAGAGGGCAGGGACACCCAGGAGATGAACGCTCGCAGCTGGGTTCTGCAAAGAAAAAGATGACAGTGACAGTCAAGTAATGCAGTTGGGATCCCTGGCTCTTCTGAGAGTCAATGACCGATGTTGTGCAATACCTAGATTCAGAGTCTCTTCACAGACCCAGCTCAGAGCATCTGCATAAAGTAGAACTTGACAACAAACTGTGAAAACCAGAGCTTCAGATGGTACCTAAGGTGCTGGGCTGAAGAGCAACCTCCCCACAAGGCTGCTGCGTAATTTTGCTCAGTCTACTCCTGTTGACGTCTTGAAATAGTTCACTGCTGTCCCCAAGAGAAGGGTTATGGACTCCTGCCACATCAAGGGAGCTGTGAGATGCGTTCACTGTCCTTAGCCATTGGACTAATGACACCTAAAAGGCAGTGTAGCTAAGAGCACTGATAAACAGCCACAGCACCAAATTTGCTCCAGAGATATGCCATTTTCACACCCCACATATTTTCCTTGCCCCATCAGCAATTTCTCACTTTCTTCAGCCTAAGGGACAAAAGCTTTGCAGAGCACCCATTACAAAGTCCCACTTATGCTAGCAGCCAACAATCTTTCAGTGTTTTGTGGACACAAAGAAGTCTATTCTTGGTCTAAATATTCCAATACGACAATCCATCTCTATCCACCCACACACCTAAGTACCTGCTTAAATGCTTTGCTGAATGGGGATTATAAGCAGAGAGCTTTCTGGGCAAAACTCCTCCTTCCCAGCATGGAAAAATGTCACTCCTTAGTATACAAAATATCAGTGTGCACACAAAATCATGTGGGATATTTGTGAGAGCAATGGTACAGATCCGAAGCCTTTTCAGTGCTTAAAGTATACATTACCCTGGGAAACTTGGAGATCTGTGTTTGCTTTTAGATCTGTGTGGCTAATTAATCATAAGGCAGCTGGCCAAATTTTTCCTTGAGTCAACACCTTGAACATTAGTGAAGATACAGCGGGGATACGTGATGCCCAGAATTACATCCATGCCTAGCTACAGTCATGCAAGTCGTTCACTGACCCAGTTCTAACTTGGCTGCAAAAGTTTTAAATATTTGCCCCTCAATTGTTGCAAACATGGAGCAATAGGTTGTCATTTTCTCCCTTGTACTTTCTTCTCAAACTAATAAATTATTCTCTGAAACAACAGGCACTGTGGGCAGGTGTCCACAGTGGACCAGGAAAACACCACTTAATATTAACTTTCTACTGGGATCCAAAAAGTGCCTTGCTTCCTGTTAGCCAAGGTGGTTATGTCCATGGTTATCTTCCCTATAACCCCGTGTCTTCACCAGTGTGAAATGCACACTGGCTCCAGGACAAAAGATGTGCTATGGAAGCGACTCAGCGCTCTGCCCTCACCACACAATGACAGGACTGAAGTCATGGCTGAAACGTTAACTGGGAATGAGAGTAAACAAAGCAAGCCTACACAGGAATGAGATATTGGAAGTTCAGCAGCTTGTACAGCAGAAGGGATCTTTTAAATCACCGGGTGACAAGTTTAGAGCTGTCACTGAAGTGTCCAGGCACAGTGAAGCACAGGTATATGAAAGCTCCCTGCCACAGGAGGGAACTCTTAGTCCTGAAAGGAGTTATGCAAACCTCTCAAAAGCTCTCGGCCTTTTAGCACCTCCTAGCTAGAGAACCTCCACTGCAAAGGCATTTCTCATTCCAGATGCTTTGCAGTGGTGTGATTCCTGAATAGCAGTACTTGGGGAGAGGGAGGGGGAACTCCTCAGGCAAACTCTGTGAAATTTGCCTCCCAAAGAACACAAAACCCACAACACCATTTAAAACCAAGGGGAAAAAGAAAAAAAAAAAAAGTTTGTTTCTGAAACAAGACTAGTACAGGTGAGCTCTGAAACAGCATTGGCTTTTGAAAGGTTCCTGTATGGCACAGTCAGTTTACCAAGTGATGGTGACAAAAATGACAGAGTATCTCCAGTGATGAAGTAAGCAAGTGAGTTGGACAGAACTGGAATTTCCCAGCTCTTCTGCAAAAGCCCTGAGAACAGGTGCTTACTTCAACTCCTGCCAATGTGGCATTCACCAAGGAACAACATTCTTACTATACTTTTTGAAAGACTGACTGTGAACCTCTTCTGCCCCTAGCAGTTAAAGGAGTATTCATAGAAGGATTTCATTTGACAAATATTTCCACCTTCTTATGGAGCTCAGCTTTGCACCTCTTATTCAGAGGAGAGGGAGTAGGTTGCTTTGTATAGGTTCTTTGTCAAACGTGGAATTGCTATGGTTTCCCAACAGACCATTATTCAATGAACTCAGGATTTGAATGCCTTAAGCTAAAAATAAATAAATAAATAAATAAATAAATAAATAAATAAATTTCAGAACTTAAAACATACAAATCTGGAGTTCATCAAATGTATCTAAATATCTTTATTTGGGAACTTTAAGATAAGCTCAAATTTTGATTTAAGATATTTTACAGTCTCCATTTAAGATAAAAATATTATTTATATCAACATTAGAGAAGAGGTCACCACAGTGTTAGTCAAACACAGGATCTCTCACCTCTGTGGAGCTCTTATGTTTATTTTATGAAGCCAAGACTCCAACACTCTCAAGTGCTGCAAGTATAAGTGAGCTACCATTGTATCCACCTCCACACAGCACACGCAAAACTGCAGCAACTCATAACGGGTAAGATTTAGTGAGACATGTTACTGGATACTCAGTGCTAATATTTGCTAATGCACGGAATCGTCAACAGTACTTCAATGTAACTCTCCTAACACAGAGGTTGTGTTTGCCATGTTGTGGTTTGGTTAAATATCTCCACCTTCAAGTCTAGTCAACTGAAAGATACTTTAGCTCACACTGTGTCTGAAAAGGAAGCCAGCTGCCCCGGGAGAGCAGGAGCATGTGCAGTGTGGGTACGAACGATGAGACACGCGGTGTTATTGATTACCTGTGCTTTGAGGTGTGCCTGCCCTACCTCGGGTATAATTTACAAGATCATCTGTCCAACCACTGACAGGAGTCAAGCCGTGATTGAGCTGAGCAACCTCCCCTGAAACGATGGAGGAAATCAGTAGCTAACTATACACACAATTTTATTTCCAAAGACAAATGTTCAGAGTCCATTATTGACATCCAGAAGAACTGAGTCAGGAGAGGAATGGGGTCAGGCAGAGTGCCAGAATCACTCACTGTTCTCAGAAGTAAATAACAGCAACTGAAGTTCAGCATTCACAGCCCATTTCCTCCAGCTTCCTTTGAGGTTTATTCTGCCTGGAAATCCACAACTTGAACCTGCACATTTCCTCGCTAGTAATTTGGAAAAGAAGGGGGAATGGCCTTGAGGGATGGTCAGAATTCATTTCAGAAGAGGGTCTCCTCCCACTGCAACCTGAAGAGTTAGTAACATCTGTCCCAGCAGCATGGGTCTTTCTAGGCCCTATATTTGCATTTTGTAAAAACAGAACACTGCAAAATAAAAGGTCATTTACAAAAACACTCCCTCTTCTTCAAAAAGATTAATCAGGGGCAAGAGTTGGGACCAAGAGCTGCTAAACAAAGAAAATCTGAACTGTTTATTTTGGCGAACAGTGCCACTGCTCTCAGAAAAGCTGCCTGGATCTCCTGTTAGAGCTGCCCAGAAGAACATTAACTCCTTGGCATATGTGTCCTGCAGAGAGTTGCCAGTGGACCAGGAAGTTCTGATTCCACCAAAGCTGCTGAAGCCAGCCCAAGAGAGCAAGCTGCTTTCCCTCGGTACAGTCACACACCTGTGCAGGGGGGCAGACGCACGCCATGGGCTGCTGTGTCATAGAAGCCCCCAGGTTTCCACAGGCCTCCCGTTACAGGAGACCTAACCCAAAATGTACAGCATGGGTTTTACCAGCTTTTTGTTCTTTCCCTGGGCCAGATGCTGTCCTCTCGTGGGGAGCCCTGTGGGTGTTACCCAGCTGCCCTGGCACAGCCCGGAGCCCTGGGGCACAGGCAGCACAAACGGGGCAGGTAACAGAGGGAGCTGTGGCTGCCAACACCCCAGGAACAGCAGCTTCGTGTAGGCCTCCACAATCTGTGCTTCACTATCACAGCTCCCCAAATCCTCAAAAATCTCCTTATTTGAGCCCCTCCCCAATATGCCAGGCAAGAATGGACCCCGAGAGGTGTCTGAGGGAGGGACGAGGCTCTAGCATCTTAAATGAAGGTGTGCCAGAGCATGTGCCCTCAGCATCCCTAAGCCAGACCATCCTCTGCATCAGCTTTTACTTCTCCGTTACTGCATGAGGAAGCACACCTTGCTGGGACAGAGAGCTATGGGCCTTTGTTATCCACTCCAAGAGCAAATGGTCAAGTTGGACGTGTCCAGTACAGAGCTGGGACAGGTATTTGCAACGTGCTCATTTCAGCACTGCTGTGCCCATCTCAGGCCACAGGCACCGGCTGAGGGGCTCTCTGGACTAGTCCAGGAAGACAGCAATGCCTGCAGTGTCCAGCACTCAGTTCCTAGAGCTAAGCTTCCTTCTGCCACTGAATGAAGCTGCTGTTCCTAGCATGGACCAGCCTTTTCAGGGTTTTATTTTTGTAAGTTTGCTGAGAGAATTAGCACCTGCGGGAGCCGGGGCGCAGTAGTGACGCTATGTGAGCCAGACAGGCCCCCTGAGCACTTTTCTGCCAGTCCTGTTTTTAATAACCAGTACCTCTCAGCTTTTCCACACAGTCCCTCACACCAGCAACACATCAGTAACAGCAAACTGGGGGCCACTCAAATTCACGAGCAGGGCTGTCTCACAGACAGGTTTGTCTGCTGGACACAAAGATACTGAATGTCTGTTTTTCTAGAGTGCTTTCTTAATTTCTGTGTTAAACCCCAGAAAAAAATCATGATCCCTTCTCTTACCCTAAGCTGCTCTCCATGGCTGGGTTTTACTCCAGGCAGCATTTCCAGAAGCCAGCTGAGCTGGCATTTTGCAACAGGTCTTCTAACTGGTGATGGGACATGTACAGCTACAGAGCCTGGTCACAAAAGGATGTGAGGCAGATGCCAGTACTAACGCAGCGACAAGGAACTCCTAAGCTCTGTCTCTGAATCCAGAGCAAACTCTGTGGCTCCCTGCTGCACCACAGTGACAGCAAATGGTGCACCAATAAGGACTTTTGGCACCTCCAAATGCAAATGTGAGGTGTGTTTGAAGCCTCATTTGCTCTTTTGCTTAACCTCAACCCCTCCTGCTGTTTTTGGCACATGTAGATGAACACAGAAAACTGCAAATAACACATGCCCAGCCTTGCAGGTCCTACAGCAGCACACCAAAGTTCCTCAGGTGTAATGGTGGCCAGCATAAAGTGCTCCATGTTGTCCTAGCCCTGTGCCCCACCAGGCACCCACAGATAGAGCCCACTGTACCCACCCTGCCAGGCATCCCACTCCTCCCCAGTTTACATCCCAGGCCAGCTTGCTGCTTCTTTTAAACTTTCACTCTCTTCTTTTTTTTTTTCTACTCAAGAATCATATTTTTTGCATTCTCTTTTCATGGCAGCTGTTGCACGCATGGCTATCTTATTGTCAAATACAAACATAACCTATAAACAGATACACACATAGGTGTGTATTTAACACACCTCTACATTTCTCCACCTCCTGACTTATTTCCAGATAGAGATTTTTCATCCAACTCACACCAAGGCTCCTGTCCATGGTTAGTACTTTGTTTCATTTCTTCTAGCACAGCAAGTGGGAAAGAATGCACAAAACCACATTCAGGCTACCTCTGCTATATTCGATTCAGGCACAGAAGATGAAGCTTTCTCTAAACCTAGACAAGCCCAAACTTGCTCCATATGTAAGTGTTTAATGGATATTTATACTGTTCTTGATATAACATGAAACACTTGAACGAAGAACTACTAAAGAACAAATGGCATCTCAAGTGACCACTTTAGAATATTTCAGCTTCCAACACAACTTTTTCTCTCCTTAAAACTATGAACCTCTTATTTCCTGATCCCCAGAATCATCACAGATGGGAAATTTCATGGCACGTGATTCATATCCAGGTTTGTAACTCTACATTGACTATTGAATAAAATCCTCAGTGAAAAAAGCAGGCTTCAGTTGCATTAGATCAAGTTTAGCAGCTAGCCAGTGTGGGGGAGTTTCCTTAATGAATTTGGTATTTCTAGACATGTTCAATAAGGAAAAAGATTTCAAGGTCATCTTTTCCAACCTACTTTTTTTTCATTGTGTACTAAATAGGCTTCATTTCCTGGACTTCAAAAAACTTTATTACTCTTCTGAATTTGTTTAACTAGAGCAACAGCTGCACTAAATATATATTTAAACAGAGGAAGATCCTTTTTTTCTCTCTTTTTTTTTTTTTCTCTTTTTTTAACACTTAAAGTGGTTTAACAAAGTAGTTTAAAAGAGCAACATGCAGAAAGTCATACATAATTTACACTGACTTGGAGAGAAACTAGATTAATCTACCTTCTGAGAGTGGAATCTGCCCCTTGAATACTCTAACCCCTTCTGTTTTCCCCACAGGTGTTATATTTTATATGTTATATATTCCTCATGGGTGTTCTACAGTGACAGCAGAATATACACTGTGGAAAGCAGAGCTCCACAACAGAGTGAAAATCTGCCTGTGGGCAAAATAATTGTTGAAACTAAATAGGCAGCAGCAAGATGTGCTGAAGGGCAGGCTGGTTCCAGGGATGCCTAGAAACAAACCTTCTTGTACCAGCCCTGAATTTGGCACAAGTTCTTTAAGTGTTTGTTCAGCTCCTCCAGCAGCAGCCTTGCACAAACAGTGGAGCAGCATTAAAAGGAAGATGGGAAGTCTGTGTACATTTCAGCTGTGACAGGCTTTACATTCAGCATCTATTGCACTTACAGGATGTAATCTGTATTAATGATAAAGAAAGCATTTGCATTTAAGTTTATTTAATTCAGAAATATTTGCAGACTGCTATCCCTGCATTTTGTTCCCAAGGATTATCACAATACCATTCCTTCCTGCTTACCTGCAGCAGACCTCTTTTGATGTCTTAGGTTTAAATAAGCTTCAAGTATTAGTCTCTATATTCCACTATCACATATTTCTGTTATGCAAACACCCAAAGGTCCCAGTCAGAATTTCAGCTCCTGCTGCTCTGGGGGTTCACAAGAGAGTTCATATTGACATTCCCCAAGCTGGAGGGTATCTGAGCCCACGTGTGTCCATCACTGCGATCTGGCAGGTGGCAGCATTCGCAATACCAGGCATAGTATTTGAATACATGGCTTTCTGCTGTGATTAGCCTGTAGACATCATACTTTTCCATGACCCCTATACTCCTGTATGTCACTTACTTTGCTGTCTTTTCCACATGAGCCAGTGTCAGCTTTCTACACAGTTGCACCTTCCAAAATTGCACCAAGTGACCCCGGATGGCTACATTCAGTTAAATAGAAATCAGTCCTTGTCACTGTGATCAAAGGCTAAGGGTCAAACAAACAACTGAGTAAATTAAGGAGAAGATATTAGGATTATTTTATAAAAGTTTGATAGATTTGACTACAAATAATCTCAACATAATATCACAGAAGCACATACAGAAAAACAGCATTTAAAATTATTATAAATAATTCATTTATTTCTATGACCTAATTCTATTTTTGAATTCTAAGACATGAAGTCAGTGGATTTAATTAAAAGCTCTGGTAAAACTGTGGCGTAATCTTAAAAACATTTGGAGAACTTGTGTCTTAACACAGGTCTTGGCCTTGCTGTTTTGTTTTGGGTTCTTTTCATTATTTTTAAGTTTAAACAAGGGGGTTGGTTTGGGGGCTTTTTTTGTTTGTTTGTTTAGGGTTTTCTGTTGTTTTGGGTTTTTTAAATCAGATTAATCTACAAAGTAATAAAATACTTTGGAATTACTTTAAGTAGTTTATTCTGTCTTCATACAGCTGGTTATAACTGGCCACTTGGCTCCAGCTCGTCATTATAGGAGAAATTTTTAGCATAATTATTAGAATTAATACTAGGATAATTCTGGTATTATACTAGCCAGAAATACGTGCACCACTAAATATATGAAGAATTGTATCTTTATGGGTACAGATGCAAGCTAATAATATATTACATAAAACAAAATGCCACAGTAAGCAGATGTTCCCAGGATAAAGTCTATCTGATGTGTGATAACTTGCTACACAACCATTAATTTTGTCACAAAACTATTATTTAGTACAGCAAAGACAGCTAAAAATATTACCCAAGGTTTTCATGCAACTAAAAGTTCACTGGTTTATTTCTCTCATTAAGAGTAACAGTCTGAAACACTTTACATTAATTTACAATCATGAAAAAGACCCTTATGCTTATGTCAAGTAGGTGACATTAAGTCACCCAGTTAACACTTATTTCAAAAGTTAAATCCTGTTTCATAAGGTTAAACATTTTTTTAATAATTTCTTGCCAAAAAACAACATCAGTCTACAGTCACATAGAAAGTAGAAATTGAAATTTCTACAGAGCCACTACCATCGCTATGAACATACAGTGCCAAGTGATACAACATTCTGCAACAGTTATCATTTCTCCCAATATTTCAGATGGCAAAAATTCCCTCTTCACTTTTTACTGCACACACGGGATTGACAGTAAAAGGGGAAATTTTGATTCATAATATTAGACCAAGGGTAGCAGGAGTGCTTCTGAGTCATTTACTTCCCATGTAGAAAATGAACAGGGCTGTGGAGCAAAAAGGATCCTTCTTTAGGAAAGGGCAGGATTTTCTCCCCAGCCTCAGACCGTGCACCACACTGACACGCTCCTCTCCTGCCACAGACAGCAGTGGCCACGGCCGCTGCACACAGGGGCAGCCGAGAAGCGGAGCTCAGACCCACTGCACAGACAGAAGGCGGGACGCTGGTCCCAGAGCAGCCCTGCGGAGCTGGGACAGCACGCCCACAAGATGAGGTGCTGTGCAGCACACCCAGAGCTCCAGTCAGTAACTCATGCACAGAGCAAGAAAGCACAGTTCCACAATTCAAAATATTCGGATGTTACACAACTTTTGTTTTCTTGAACCCTTGATGAAACCAATCACTCCGATTTGTGTGTCACTCAGCAGCATGAAACAGAAGTGTCTGGATCTGTAGCCTTCTTGGAAGGGAATACAGCAGGAACTGGCTTGCTTCCCTTGGTGGAGAGCACGCAGACCGCAGCAGAGCCACTCCGCTGGGCTTGGCCCAGAAGCTGGCACACCATGGTCTTCTCCTCCCAGTGCCCCACCATCAGGCCTCTAACTGACCCACGCACTCAGAGCAGAACTGCAGCGTCTCACCCATTTCTCAGTGCTCTGTTGCCACACAGAGATAGTTGGTGGGTCACCACAACTCACTGAGACACTGCACCTGGAAGCCACGAACAGTAGAGAGGTAGGGGCTGTGCAGCCAGAGGGAAACTATCTTGAAACTCCTTCCCAAGATCTCATCACAACAGTACACTTCACCGCAGACACAGCAAAGCCTTTCTCACCACCCTACCTTTTGTTTTGGCACCCCATAGCCATTCCTCTCACTGACCACACTGCCTCATACCTCCTTGCAGATAACCCCTGTCCTCCCTCCCCACGAAGGCAGCAGGGACGCCGTTCAGGATGAAGCACACCAGCCGAAACGCACAGGGACCTGGGTTCCTTGCTCTCTGTCCTGCTAATTCACCGCTGCCCCTCTTCTCCCCCACAAGCCTGTTTGATCCCCTTTGCTGCAGGCCTGGCAGCCCCGATCCTGGAATGGGCGCTCACTGCCCTGCCACACAAACCCACCAGCAGATCTTGAGCCGGAGCAGAAGCACCACTGCAGCCAGCCAGGACACAGCTCTCCTTGGCAGCAACACGAGCCATTTCCCTCCTCTGCCCAGACCATGGCAATTCCTTCAGGGCAGCAGCAAAGGGAACATGGTGTCACATCAGCCCAACCTAAGAGGCTCTGCTCCCTATCTGTGGCCTAAGGTCACTGTCCCTTCATATCACACCATAACCAAGACATGTCCTTACCATGACAGGCTGCACTGTCTCACATGCCACAGAGCAGGGCTGCCACACCACGACAGTTCAGCCAGATTGCATCTGGTAGTATTCATTTGCTCCCAACAGAGCAGGGAAAAGATTCAGACCCTGGCTTTCATCTGTCACACTGTGGATGTGGTATTATTCACATACAACAGTTAAATACCACACACCAATGCAACGCAAGCCAGGGGGATCTGACTGCGCACCCTAGGAAAGGGAGCATTTGTCCTGGCTACACTGTGAAATCTCAGCACCTCTCCTGGGGGGCACACAGAGGAAGTTTGGTGCCCACTGCACCACTTGGCACTGACAGTCACCAAAAGAGAGAAGTCATAAGCTCATCTCCAAACGAGCAGGACTGCAGACATCTCCCTTCAAGACAGAAAGCCCAGAAGGTATGTTACACTGAGGAAATGGTTTGCATGGCCAGAGGACAGTGATGTAATGTAAGTGTGGACAGAAAAGCATTGAGACAACATTTTGATCAACACAGTCTTCCCTACAGACCCTTTCAGAATAGCCTTCTCTCAATAAGAAACACAATCTGTGAGGAAAAGGACACAGAGTTTGGGAATCTTGAACAGCATTTTACCATAGACAACTTTAGCAACAACAGTCTGGTTGAGGACTGTCTTTGTACATCTACTTCTCTCTAGCAAGACAGGGAAAGCAGCCCTTCTCTGCTCAACAAGGTCATCACAAGGAGCTCAGACAAGATAAGGAATGTAAAGATTGAGGCTCATAAGAACTTTATACAGATTTAAACATTGATGTACAACAGCATAACCTATGCAAAACCTACATTTAAAATGGGGCTTGTGTGTTTAACTGCAGGTGCTCACAGGACAGAATTTTTTATTACTTGGAAGAGCCAATGGCTCATGCTGTTCCAGGCCCATGCACAGGGAGAGCACTGGGATCTAGCAAAGAATCTGTTCTGTTGTAACTTCCTAAATGGAAGTGTCCAGCAGGTCAGGGTCTGTTTTCCACTACTCTGGTGCCCCGGGTTTATTTTGGTACAACTCCATTTAGCATAAACACAGTGTGATCCAGACCCAGAGTTTTCAAACTTAATAATTCAACCCTTTGCTTATTCTCCATATGCCTCATACAACATAGAGTTCAGAGAAAAATTACACCTCGTGCAATTCTTGGACTCACTGGTTTGGACTAGAACTAATAAAATCTTAGCTCTGAACTTCCCGTGTAGCAAAAGTTAAGAGAGACATCAATCTTGTTCTCACTTTCAGCGAGACCAAACATGAACCCAGCTTTGTTGAGGTAACATGCATTAATGGCAGCCCAGAGTTCATCCCAAATCACACTACTTAGCCTGTCTGCCCTCATTAGCTTTCAGAGTTACTGAGGAAGCAACAGAGCAGAGCTCTACAAACCTCTGCTTGGCACCATTCAGTTACAGAAATTATGGGCAGTCTCTAATTCAGAGACCCATGAAGTATCTTTGGTACCCAAAAGGTATTATCTGGAAAGGAATCAAAATTCTGTTCACCAAAATATTTATATTAGCTGAGAAAGCCAAACTCTGCCAAGAACGGAGCTGGCAAGCTTCCCTGGAGCTTCTCTGCCAGTGTGTAAAACAGCCCCACCTACCACAACCCCTCTGTGCATGCCCAGGGCTGGTTAGTTTTTTTTGAGTACAGTGCCAACTATTTGTAAGGCCTCAAAAATCTGGAAACTTTAGAGCGCAGCAGTCGAATGAAGGATCTTGGGAACATCTCTCTTGACTCTTGGGCTGTGTACTTGAAGTAGTTCTGTGGATGCGCCAACACGTCAAACAATGCTTTTATCAGTTTCTTGTCCTAGAAAAAGAAAATCAGATTTTACAGTAATTCCACAGAGGAGTTAGGGTCAGTATTACCAAAGCTTAACAACTGATTAACCCATAAAAGATTACAGACATTTTACTTTTCAAGTACTAATGTTTCAGGGGATCAGAAAGTAGTGGAGCAAGGTTGACATTCAGGTGCCAGGGAATTCACTGAAGTTTCACATTTATCATTAGCAGCACCAGGATTTCTCCACACCTTGTACCTCCAAGAACAGCAAACAAATACAACAAAACAAAACAAACACACACTGGATCTGATATCCAGCAAAAGAAAGGTTTACTTGAGATGACATCCACTCAACTGGCCCATGCAACTGTCCCCTAACCAAGGCCAGAGAAGTGAAATCCACAAAGGTATTTTTTTGGCCCAGGGAAGAAAAGACCTTGCTAATCTACAGGCTACAAGAAGGAGCACCGAGTGCTTCTCTGAGATTAAATCCCATGTCCCTCAGTTTGCTCCACTGATTCCTTCCGGCCCAGGCTACGTGAGGACCAAGGGACAGTTTTCACCATAGATTTCCCTAGTGGGCCTGATCCACCTTTAACCCCCCAGGCAAAGGGTCCCATATCCATGACTCTGCACAATCAGGATGTGCTGAATCACCCCACTTCCCTGAAGCAGCACATGTCTAGTGCACCAAGGAACAGATCTCATGCAGAGCAGGAGGCAACCCCACTGGCACAAAATAGTGTCATTTTCAATCAAAACCAACATGTTTAGGGGAAGGAATATACCTTAAGTATTTCTTGATGATTTTCAGATGCATAAAGTCTACCATCCCGAACAATGTCTTCTATTAGTTCTTGGTAATCCTCTATGGGGAATGCACAAGAGAATAATTTGCAGGTTCACTTCACTTACATACTCGATACCTCCCTTGGTTACACATGTAAGCCCTAGCCCCAAAATAAACAGTGGTACTTGGCCCCCATTTTAGCAGTCAGAAAATATTCCAAATGCTCTTCTGTAAAGAAACTGCAAACACTGTTTGCCATGAAAACAGTGTAATCTGCTGCACTGCTCAGCATCAATCTGTCAAAAGCAAAAGAAATCATAATGCACCTAGGACTGAGTGCATACTGTAACCAACTCGCCTGCTTCAAACCAACTGCAGTGCAGAAACTTTTCTGTAAACACCCACAACTTGTTATTGACTTGTTTCTACAGTACAAAGGAAAGAAAAGAGGTGAGAGGAAGCTTACCAAAGGCAAACCCTTTGGTCAATCAAAACTTGAAATGCTTCAAAAGGAGAGGTCTACCCTGAAAAATTAATTATCTACTATTGATGAAACTCTGCAGACCACAGCAAGGATGACTCCTTCACAACTAATCCAGTGTGAACAGAAACATGCTATATCAGTTTCATATCACTTATGCTGAAGTGCAAAGCCTCAGCTCCAGTCTCACTCCTGGTGACTCTGACAAGTACAGGGTGAAACTTTTGCCCCTCAAGCTGCTTTTCAATATAGATATTTCACTATCTAGTACTACATTACAGATGGCAAGAGCAACATGATAAATCAGAGGCACTTGGGCTCTGCCCAGTTCCTAACTAGGGCCACTCTGCTACCTCCTGAAGTGACCCAGAACTGGGAAGGGATAAAAATGCATCAAACCCACATTCTGGCTCTGAGCTCTGTATTTTGGAGGTTGGAGCCCAGAATCCCAGCTCTTTGTTTAGGTCTGTGGAAGACTGGAAATACAGGGGCACTTAAGACTGCAGTGCAAAACTAGCTTTAAGTGAAAACAGCTACTGGAAGTAGTCTCGTAGTGACACCGCTGAGAACGCTGGGTTACCCTGCCGCGTAGCAGGGTCAAGGAGCCCACAAGGAGCTCTGCACTGCTGCAGCTGCACGAGTCCACACAGGCTCAGCTGCTCACATCCGCTTACCATCATATGTTACATAAGGAACCTGGAATCCTTTGGCACTGTTCCCTTCATTCGACTTGAACTGGATCCACAACTTCTTAGACCTAGAAGTGAATGCTATAGGGCGCTCGTAGGTTTGACAGGTTTCGTACGTGGTCACTGAGTTGGAGGAAGCTTTCAAAGAAAACACACAATAGGCAGTTACCTGACAATGCTTCATACCAATGAACAGTCAGCAAATAGGCTAAACGACCATGACAAGAATGTTTGCTGGTGCTAAGAAAACCCTTCAAAATGTGGTAGGTCATCAGTGGATGGCAGACCATCAACAAGTGACTTCTTGGTCAAGGAATATTTTCCCTTTTCCAAAAAAAAAGTCTGCTTTTTGAAGGATGTGCCTATACTAGAAGCTGAAGCTGTTTATTCACACATAAGGCCCTGGTAGGCACTAGCACGCACCTCCTCTTTCCTAACCCAGGCTAGAATTGCTTAGCATAATTCACGACTAGTTAGCTTGAACCACCAACCCCTTCTTAACAATATTTGTCTCAGAGTTCACTGACACATCATAGCCTTGCACCCTCATTTCACCTGAATCTATGGAGCTGCATTACCAAGTAGGATTTCCCTATTTGTCATTTAAAGAAATTTCTACTCTTAAACAAGGGTCAGCCAGGCAATGCACATGAGAACCCTGTGTTGCACACAGGGAATGACACCATAGGCCTCAGTAGGTATTTCAGACTTACAGCTTTTTCGCATCACCAGGTAGTCTCCACACTCATCTTCTATTGGCAGAAATATTTCTGGAACCACAATCAGGATGCGGCGCTTTGGCGGTGGGTTAATATTCCAAGTGCACTCAGTGTTTGCAGGATAGTCCCCAGGATAGTTTGGTGATTCAATATATCCAGTGTAATCTCCCAGTTCACCTCCACACTGCCTATCTGAAAAGGCAACACAGTATGCAAGACTAGGCAAAGTGAGATGATCCTACAGCTCTCTCTACAGTCACTGTCAGAAACAGTACGTGGGTGACAGACACACAAACTTTTCTGTTTGCATCCGATGCAGGCACAGTTCTCTCTGCCAGCTTCATTTCACACTGCTGCTTGCTTCTGCCTTTGTGTTTTAATCAGTGTTGAGACACAACACTACAGACTAGTCCCTGTTAACACAGCAGGCACTACCAACCAAGCCACAGCCAAGCAGCAAGGCAGCTGTAAGAGGACACAAAATGGTACAGCAAGGATGCTCCATGTGCTCACACCAGACAGAATGTTTTTATCGAAGTATCAGCTGAAGTCTAACTGGAGTCTGAGGTGCTCTGCTCAGGCTCCATGCCTGCAGCACCACAA
Organism: Caprimulgus europaeus; assembly: GCA_907165065.1. Next base: position 11,162,673 of record OU015539.1, on the reverse strand, counting down.
AATCGGCAGTGCAGCAGGCCTTTTCTCTGCACAGATCAGCATTGGTGGCAGTAAGAGAGGGTGAACCCCAGTGCAGGGTGCTTTGCCTGTGCTCCCCAACTCTGCGTGGCCACAAGGGCCTGGGCATGACAGCACCATCACAGTGACACGTGGATGTGCCATGCTCAGGCAATAGATTCTTTAAGTGAGACACATGCAGTTCCCAGAAACATATTTCCATCTATGTATGTGTACATATGTCTGTGTGCATATGCCTGTCTCCAGAGGTTCTTCTGAGGAGTCATCTCTCTGCTCTGTTTTCCCTTTTTAATTTACCCTCAGCTTCCCATGCTACAACTACCATAATCCAGAACAGCGATTGCCTCTTTCAAAGGTTGTTATTAAGAAGAAATGGTTACTAGAGCTATTAAGTTTTGTGAGCCATCATGGGAGAAAAGATTTAATAGCAAGACTCAGAGTGACCCTGCACCAACTGACAAGATATAATCATCACTTACCTTAACAAGGTACCAATGTGCAGAAGTGGTCTCTCATGGACCTCAGTAAGCCACGTGGGATGAGATGCAGGCAGGCAGTAGAAAAGCAGCAACACCACTGCCTTCTCTTCTAGCTCCCTGGAGCAAAGCTAAATTTTGCCCTTAGGGTCACTCTGAATATTAATGGCCCAGTCTTTTTATTTGTACAAAATCATCAAAACCATCTTGCTATACTTACTTTTGCACTGTGTTATATTTGTTGACCCATCAAAATCAGTAGTGGTATTTCCAGGGCATGAAATGCAGTAATTTTGTCCAAATTCAGGCTGGTATGTCCCAACTGTGCAGCGAATACACCGATGAGTTGTGGTATTATAAAAATGGCCAGGTGAACACTGAACTGGAGAGTAGTTAAATATGTAAAATGGTGAAAAAAAAAGTGGTAGTAGCACATTAGAATGTGATTTTATGCATTTTTACAGGGCCCAGTATAATTTCAATAACCAACATGCCAAATTCATCAACTATGAGTTATAAAGCAAAGGTAATTGAACAGATTTTAGTTTATCAGGTCACTTTGTGCAAGTTCAAAAGTCCCAAACAGAACACTGTGGAGCAGTTCCATGTGGAAGCAGTAACAAAAGACATGGGGGAGTGAGTGTAACCACCACAGTTTTGCAAGCGGGACACCAAGTAGAACAGCGTGTTACCAAAAGGACTGGCCACTGACATTTGACTTGGAAGATGAACTGTATGTGGAAACACTGACTAAACCTTTCTTTCTTGGCACCTTATGCCAAGCAGCATGTGCACTGCTCCTGCATCCTAGTATACCCCTATGCCCAAGCACCACAAGCAGAGGTGAAAGACTTTGGCCCTCTACACGTGGCACGTTGCACCGATATTAGTGACTGAAGTGGCATATTGTCGCCTTCTCTCGTGATCACACACTGCCTTGCAACAAGAGGCTGTGACTCAGGGTACAGACACCTTCACCAGATCTGCTTCTACTTTATCACGTCATGCAAATCATCTGAGAATACAGGACCCCAAACACCTTTGCTTACATCTCTAATATGCTGCTTTTAATTTGATTTTGCTTAGCTATTCTGCATCTACGTGTATGCCCATCATCATATGTACTGAAACCTGACAGAAAGCAGTCAAAAGCATAATCCAAATATTATCTTTGCTCCATCACCACCTTGCTTTTTTCCTTGCCCTTTTTCTTTTTATGACTAAAAAAAAATATTAAAATTAAATCTTTTCCTTTTACCTCATTTGGCAAGTTTACCTCTCAGCTCAACATCAAAATAATCTACTACCTTGCCTTTCAAATGTAGTTTTCTGTGCTGCACAGTCCCTTTTCTTTCTATTCCTTTTAAGCTCTGCTTACTCCCAAATAGTGTTGTTGAGCTTTGTAAGCTAGCTCAACCTGGAGTCCTTCCCTACATGCTCCTGCCCCCAGACCAAATGCTTCAGATACAAGTTCCAAATAGTTCTTGCATCTGTGATTTCATGTCTCATGTGGCCTCTTCCACACGCAAATTCCTGAGCTCTTCATTCCAGTTAATACAAAAAACTCCTTTAATCTCCACTCTAATTTGAAAACCAAACCTCATTTATAGACTTGGTTTTGTTTATGTTAAATGAAACTGCAATCAGTTCCTCTTATCTTGATCCAAGGTTTTTAAGACAGTTTTTTAGTGCTTTAACTTTGTAAAATTAAGTATGAAACAACAGCATTTGTGGATTCACTGATTCTGCACTGAAGAAATCTATTAGCTATCACATTATTACCAGTAATATCAATTCTTCCACCATACTGCAAAATTCTTCTATTATCTTGCAATTCTGAATACTAAACATATCTTAACTGACGCTAGAGAGATCTCTTAACCAAACCACTACCCAAATGTTTGCATCAGGACTTTATATCTACTCTACAGCAATAGATTTTCTATTAACACTTTTTCTTCAGGTTATTTTGATATGTGATATTCTTCTACCCATACTTGAAGACACTGAGCTTTAACTAATAACTAATAATCAGCATAACTAATCATTATGCTGATTAACATTTCATCTCTCTCCATGGACACATTTTTATCAGCATTTTCAAATACAACTTCATAGCTGTCTCTCAGCTTTTTACATTTCAGGTAACTAAAGTAATAATGAAATTCTTTCCTTCTTAAAGACATGATTCCCCTCCTGATTTTCACTCCTGGAAGGAAAAGCTTGGGAGCTGATTGCATGTCAGTTCCACTGTGATCTAATTTAGAGAGCTGTCTGAGGTACTCCAGGGTTAGGTGGAATGGCAGTTTTTCAGATATATCCCAAAGCATCCAAAGCAGTTTCTCATTATGAACAAGAAGAAACTATTTTCTTACTTAACCTCCAGGACTGCAATTCCCTCCTTCCAATTTTCATGTTGCTGCTGTGCTCAAACCCAAAATGTCAATAAGGCACACTGGTCTTGATTTTTTAATTGAGACTTTTTTTCTCCCTGTTGTTCCTTTATATGACTTTTTACAACGACTTCACTGGCCAACTCCCATGTATCTCCCAGCCCCTTCTCAAGTCATGAATAAATATCAGTTATAAAAAGAATTGAGACTTTATTGAGTTGCCTTGCAGCCAGGCCAGTCCAGCCGTCTATGAGACCCCCGGAAGGAGAGATCCTTGAAAGGAGAATGTCACTTTTTTGAATGTCCCACTTGTAGCAGCAGCAGCTACTTTTGCCTCAGAGTAACACAGTTCATCAAATAATTCTTGACCTTACCTTTGGTCTCACAGTCCTGAAACAAGGATGCACTGCTATGTCTTGTTGTTAGACCTCCTCCGCAGGGAAAGCAGGATACTCTCCCAGCTTCAGGCTGGTATGTTCCAAGGGGACATGGCAGACAGGGTTTGAAGCCATCAGAAGAATATTCACCTGGTGAGCACTGATCTAGAAGAGGAAGAACACACTGGCTTCAACCTGCACATTATAGGTGAAGGTATGTTAGTGAGCCTGCACAGGACCTGAAACCCCACAGTGAAACTGCTCTCCTCTTTACTGGGGAAGAGGGAGCCAGGGTTTCAGAACTGAATGCCAGCAACAGACAGAACGTGATACCTGCAATGTACTCTGTAAAACTGAAACAGTCACTGATAACTTCTGGTGCTAGTGAGCTCTTCTGTGAGCTGAAACAGGTTTCATGCTTTGTTGCAAGGCTACGCTGGACACTCGGCCTGTCCAGCACTCTCTATCATTCTGTACAGTGCAATCATGTAGTGATTATCTCCTCTTTCTAGCTAAAGAACTCTTGGACTCCTCTCAAACGAAATAATGGAGTACTGAACCTAAGATGCCAAAAATGTACTTCCAGATTTCTACAAATATTTTAATCTTAATATTATTTAGTATTAATACTTCATAACCATTGGTGTTACTGAATTGTGTGAAAACCTCAGGCACAACAAGTAATTGTGCAAATTCACTAAACTAAACATTACGCGTGCCTCAAGGACTTTTAAAGCAGAAGTATAATTGCAATCCCTCTGATAGTGAATCCTGGATAATGATGATCTGCGCACTGGATTGCTGTGTTCTGTATGGTGCATAGGTAGCACTAACTCAAACAGACTGATTTTACTTAAACACACACACCTCAATATTGTCTAACAAGCCCAGAAATATTTATGGGTATCTTCGAAAAATTCTGGTTTTCAAACTTTTCACAAAATAACTACTTTCAGTGCCAGTATTTAATAATTATCCTTCTCTGGAAAGGCACAAAGCACCATTGCAGTTGTTCAGTTGTGCTGAAAAAATCTGTCCTTTTAAAGACCTGTTACGATAATAAACTGTTAGTTTTAGTTTATACCTCCAATAAATCACTCAGTGAATAGCTGTTTTGTTAGGAAGTTAAATTGGCCTTGGCTTCATTTCAGGAGATATGACTAACAACAAGCAGGGCATTAACTACCGGTCATGATCAATGATGAAGAGTTTTGTTTATGGCTGATACACTGAGTGGAATATTGAGTGTTCCTCCTTAGCTTAAAAATAAAATACAGCAAGTTAAGCAATGCTCTGTAGCTTATCAATGAAAGCTAGTGAGGAAGTCTTAGCTCTTGGTTCTAACTTTTTCCATCACACATCACTTCTGCTCTCATAAAGACTCACATTCATCTGCTCCCACACTTTTCAAGCCTTTCTTCATTTTATAAACATTCCTACAGAACACTCATCTCTGTACTCTTTGTGCAACTAAACAAACATGAATGAATGAAGGCTTTCATTGCAGCACTCCTAACAAGGTAAGGAAAGAGCACTATTTACAATTCCGTGTCAAGGAAAGACAATCAAGGTTAGTAAAGGTGATCTGGAGAAGTGGCTATTGATTTCAGAAACCCAGAAGCAATGGAAAGACCAGTGCAAATCTCCTTCCCTCAAAACCTCTATAGCTCTATGAGAAATCAATGCTCTGGCTGGCCTTGCTAGTAACTATCCGCTCTCTGCTATCTCCTCTTAACCTGTCTCTTTCCCTTCATTTTAATCACACCAAGTTTGGGGTGGCTTGGGTTTTTTTTGCATTGAGGGGGCTGTGTATGTATCTTTGTTTTGAACAGAATGCTACTTTACATTGACACAGATTTGCCCAGAGTCCAGCATAACAGTAGCTCAGTGTGCTAGTTTAACTACAAAGTTTAGCAAAACCAGGACAGTTGGCTAACAGAGCTCAAAGGAAACCTGTTCCAGACAGGAACCAAACCCATCACTTACGTGGAAATGTTACATTTGAAAACTTATCCCATCAGATCTCTCTTGACCACTTTATCACCTGCATGTTACTTGCCTTGAAACCACGTTGTAAAATTGTAGAGCTCCCTTTGGAATAAATTGAGTTAATTTAAGTCTTCCAGGATTATTTAGCAAAGTGTCTAGTTTTTGAAAATTTGCATTGAGGAGGTAAACTTAAAAAGATGTCCTCAGACATCACTGAAATCCTCAACATGGGGTATTCCTAGGTGTATTGTACAACTAAATTCTGAGAGCAAGAGAAAGATGGGGCAGAATCACCAAATGGTATGTTTCTGTGCCTCACCTCCCTATTGAGACACTGTGAGCTCCAGCTAATCTTTGGTTGGTATCTATAATACCTCAGGATTCTGAGGACTGGGACAGGAGTCACAACTTACTTGTCCATCCTATCCTGTCAAGTTTTATTAGGGCACAAAACACAACTTTCTCATTCCTCACTGTAGTACACTCCCACACTTCAGCTAACTAGCAAGAAGAAAATACCAGGTCACTAACATTTTGTGTCTGTAGGTTCAAAGCCAAATTAGGTGGCCAGCAACTAGGCTACTAGATAAAGTGCAAGGTGACACAAAGACAACGTTTACACAAGTCTTAGAGCTGATCAACTGTCAGAACTTCTGCAGTATGGCAGTTTCTGGGTCCTGAAAGAAGGCTGACATTGTTTCAGCTGTGCTCAGTGTCAATCTCGGGTCTGTCACACCGCACTGGAGCTACACCCCACCCGCATCAGGCCCCACTTCCCCCATCTTCCACTCGCACTGGCTGCCCCAGGGATGCACTGTGGCAGGTCAGCAGGATGGCTGCCTATGCCTGTGACAGTGTCACACAAGAAATGCAGGGCTGAGACAGTGAAAGGCAGGAACTGTGTAAAATCTACCAGAAGAGAACTTTTCAGTACAAACTACTGCTTAAAAATAAGAACATCTGTTTGGGCAACAGCATCTTGCTGCTCAGAAATCACATCATTCTCAGAGCCCCAGCCTGTGGAGGACCTTCCAAGACAGGAAGCAATATGAGCCTTATTCTCAAGAGTGTTAAGCACCCACGCCCAATTTGAAATCAGTAAAATGTGAAAAAAGCAAGAAACTTGGGATTAGGTTTATAATGTATTTAAAATACAGAGACTGGGAAAGTTAAGTTTTAAATATTGCACTGCCTAGAAAAATGCATAGCCCTATCTTTCCCTCACTGTGACTTCTGAGATGCACCAAACACTTCAAGCCTTAATAGACGCTATGTGCACATGAGAAAAGAGGTCAATACATCCAGATACAGATTTTGCTATTTACAATCTAATGAATACTCATTATTCAATGCAAATACTAAAATTACTCCAAGTGACGCCCAAGCTTTAATGCCACAGGTTCTTAAATATATCAGTTTCTTCAGATGACTACATCAAACTAAGCTTTTCAAAGTGGTACAAGTGTCCAGACAATTTGATCCACAAACACATTCCCTGTAAACTGCTTCTGGTTCCTCCCCATCTTCCACGTGGAAATGTTCCAAATGCAGGCCACTCATCTAACCCCACTGGAGCACAGAGCAGGGGCAATGAGGAAAGCCTGTCGAGAAGCTCACACCACTCAGCAGGGCCCTTCAGCATAACAAACAGACTGGATGTTAGGTTCAATTACACTAGCATTAGTTATAGGGACATTATGTCAAAAACAGAAATCATCCTATGGAAATCCATAGGACTGTGAATGAAATTAAAAACAACCCATACAAAAAAAAAAAAAAAAAAAAAAAAAACCAACAAAAAAACCCAAGAAACACTTCTAAGAGTCCAAACCTTTCCTGTCATTTGTTTAAATGAAACAAAAAAAAGTTTATGAGCTTCATTTCACCAAACTAGAAACTGCATGGTCCCACCTGACACAAGAAATACCCAGTCAAAACAAGATCTGAAGATTTGAAAATAATAACAATAAATCAGAATTCCACTGGCTGGCTTTGCTCCTTTTTCAGAAACCTGACTGGTTTTCTCCAAATGAACAAAAGAACCAATTGCCTCTAGCAGACTTCACTTCTGTAGCCAATGTCTTTGTTTGTCTTCAATACCCATTAAAAACCTGGTCTTGAGTCTCATGCAGCTGTTTTAAACAAAAAAAAAAAAAAAAAGTGAAAGCTTTTCTGATGGAAAAACAAGAAGAAAAGGGGCAGGGATGGGGGGAGAGGGGCCCACAGGGAACCAGGATTAACAGTTACAAAGACATTTAAAGGTTCTTCCCCTCTTTTCAACAAGTTAGCCTTTGAGCATTTGCTCCCATAGACAAACGCTGTAGTATCTTAGTGTCTGAGAAGATGAACCTCGTAAAGGAGGTCACGATCCACCAATTCACCATCTTCTTAAGAATGATGCCTTGACTTTATATGGAAAATCACCAACTGATGCAAATTGATTCTGAGGCAGCATCCTTTAAGTTATTGTGCTTTAGCGGTTCACACATTTAGGTCACATGAGGTGGTTATGCATCTGTCCTGGTTTTCAGCTGAAACAGAGCTGGGTTTCTTTTCAATAATTAGAATAGTGCTGTGTTTTGCTTTCAGCCTGGGACTTGTTATGAGAGAAATGCTGATAACATCCCAGTGTTTGCATTTTTGTCGCTGGAAGTGAAGGACTTTGTGTTCTGTTAGTCTAAAAGTGTAATGTTTAAGGGGGTGAGGAATATTTAAATTAGTAAGCTAAACTGGCATTTGGGTATGCCAATGGGACATTCCATATCATATCCCGTCGTGTCCAGTGTATTAATGAGGGGCTCTTCCTCTTTTAGCTCTCTCTGGCTTTCTCTCAGGCTCTCGCTCTCCCGGGATTGTGGTTTTGGTTCGGGATTTTCGCTCCTTCCGGATCGTTATCTGGGAATGGGCTGGGCTTGGTCAGCAGGTGGTGAGCAATGGCACTGGGTGTCACTCATTTGCATATTTTGTTACTGTTATCATTATCACTACTATTTTAATATTTGCATTCTTTTAAGTTTTCTTTAATTTCTATCATTAAACTGTTCGTATCTCAACCTACGAGTGCCCTTGTCCTTGCCCCCCAATCCTCTCCCCTATGCCCTGGGGTGGGGGGAAAGTGGGAGAACGCCTGTGTTGGCTGCTGGCCAAGGGCTAGCCCAGTGAAACTGTCACAGCATCCTAAGGATTTGTATCTTAGATCTGTGACTGTCAGAGACAGCAGGTTAGCAGAAAAATAGCACCCCTTCACTCATGTGGCAATTCATTTTTTCTTGTCAGATTTTTATACAATTGTAAAAAAAAAAAAAAGCAAGCAACATATAGTTCTTTGTTGTGTAACACGACTATTAACTGTAACAACGGCACAGGCAGGCAGCACTTTGCTTTTCTCTTTAAGTCTCTCTCTCATACTTTTATAATGCCAGTATTATATCACATCTAAACTTTGATATGTGGTTCATCATTTTGTATGAAACGTTAATATTTTCTTTGCATCCTGTAAACTAAGGGGACAAAACTGCTGAATGCTGAGCAATGAAATGCATCAACACCTCCCACACAAGATAAAGCTGCTCAGCATTTACATCAGAGCAGTGCTTATACCAGTGCTGCTCATGCTCATGTCGCTGAAGCGACAGCTCCTCGGATGAATCCACTTGCAACTACCATGCAGCAAGGGCACGCTCACATGTCCTTTTAGACAGCAATTTCAGGGAATGGTACTTTGCATTGCTTCCTTCCATCTCTTAAAGTATTCCTGTATCCAACACAAAAAATATCAAATGGAACAGATAAGGTGTGCTTTCAACTCCATGGGATGAGATCAAGATATGACAGAGTTTTAAGCAATGGAAAAGCAGCTAAATTTTTTGTTGCTTCTCCCTCAGTGGAAAGTACCTGAGGGACAAAGGGTCCCAACAGATATCAAGAACTTCTCCTTCAATATGGAGGTTTCTGGTAAATCAGTTTCTAATAAGGAATTGCTGGTATTTAAACAGTTGGGTCTTTGGCTGTTAAATCTGTCTAAGGTCTAGCTCATACTGGAGAATGAATATTTGTAGCTAGGTTAGTGAAAGAAACTGCATTCTCCCCAAGACAAATCTCCTCTCGAAGAAGCATGTAGCATTTCCAGCATTCTCAGGTGGTTCATCCAGTCTTGAAGCACTGTCATTCAAATATGCATGTTTTTTTACCAGAAGATTTACTTCAGTGTGGAAGAACACACCCCTTCTATGAAAATCTAGTTCTCTGTAAAGGTTGACAAAGATTCCATTTTGCTATATGCATTTCCAGTGATTTACACTAGTAGAGACCTACTGCTGGTTCCTCCTTGGAAGCCATTCACAGGACTTTATAGAATTAATCAATGTGAGCCAATGCTAAATATGCTCACAGAGCTCATAACAAGGTAGATAAATGCAGCACTTGAACCTCTAAAATATCAGAAAATCCCAAACAGAACTGTATGTTAAACAGCTAATTTAAAATAAAATAAACTACCCCTCAAAATCAGCAGTGAATTCCTTTTTACCATCAACACCTGTTTTAAGAGCAGCAGACATACACATGCACCCATTCAGACAGTGCTGTGCCAGAAGTCTACCATAGGAAGAGGACCAGTACCAGACTGACTGCATTGATAAGACTGTATCTAATCTAGCCATTCTCCAAGCATTTTGTTTTAAAAAACGTAGTTGAAAACAATGAACTGAAACCTGCACTTCACTCACTACCTGCATCGCAGAAAACCTGTAACTCCCTAGACTTAACTCTGCTCCCTCACAGCTTCCTGCTCCTCTGCTCAGACCAAGCAAAATCCCTTTGCCAAGTTCTCTGCCTGTCCAGAGACCACATCCACCACCTGCACCGAATCCACCTGCTGGCCTGGTATCTCTTGCTACGGAGTCACTTTCTCCCCAGAATCATTAGCATGCCTAGATAAGCAGGGCTGCAATCCCCTCCAGAAGTTCTCAGCAGCTCTGCAAAACAATCAGATCAAAACAAAACACTCTGACACTCCCATGCACAGCTTCTTCCTCCTCTTCCACACTGTTCCCACTCCGTTCCCTCCTCCCCAGTCTATTTCTTAGCTCCTTCTGACTGGCAGCCAAAGCAGCAGCAGCAGCCGCCCAGTGCCGCCTTTACCACAGACACTGGGACAATCAGCTTCTTCCAAGGAAATGAGGCGTATGTAACAACACTGCCCCGGGTGTATTCTGTGTCCCCTCAGCAACTAGTGAACTTTCTGCCCAACTTCCAGCAATCTGACAAAGAATGCAGAGAGGTTTCAAAGACACTAAGTTTCTGTACTTTTAATGTAAATAAGCAGGGAACATACAAGTGGAGGAGAGAGACCTTCTTAGCATCCATGGTTGTGGTGCAAGTTCCATCTCCTGTTTGATCACAGCAAGGTTATGCTCTGAATGCTTCAGCTGAAGAAAGGAAGATTCATTTAATGATTGCACCTTTTTAGGCACAAGCAAATGAAACCGTAAGGCATGAGACCCACAGGGAATTATATCTTACTAGTTCCACTGCTCACAGCAGTACTTATTAAGATGTCCAGAGCAAACTGTGGCACCGACTCAGCAACAGAAGAGGTTTGACAAGTTGTTCATCAAAACATTTGTCTTCATATGCTCAGTGTGTCTATTTTAGCCATGGACAGGCAAGCTATTTGTGCTCACCATACCAAAAGTTTTCCAGGCATTCTCCAAAAGCCCCCTTCTTAAACTGGTTCTGCAGCTAGCTAGAAAAAAAATTTCCTTGTTGTTCCAGTTCCACGTTGTAACTTGTGTTGCCTTCTCTACCTGCAGTATTTTTAGCTTACTCATTCATTGCTATTTTTTCCAGATGAAATCACAAATGGCTTGAAAGCCATACTGTGCTCTGTACAACGGGCTGAGACAGTTCTTCAAAGCCTTCCTCCAGCATCCAACACAACAGCTTGAAAATATCCACGTAACCTCATCTTGGTGAACTTCCCAAAGTTTTTCAGACTTATTACAAAGTTAACAAAAAAACCCAAACCTTACAGCTTTTTCCAACAGAATTCCTGAGTAATTCCCTAGCCTGCTTGCTTGCACAGATGTTTTAAACAACACCAATTCATTTTTCTATTCTATGAATCCAAGTTTTTTCAGAGTTAGCAAAACTAGATTGGAACATCTATTCCGAGACCGGATGGCTTGCAGTTGGAAGATGTCCTAATTCAATCTGACAAGCATTTTAAAGGCTTGCTGATTCACAAAACCACCTACATGCTGCCCACCCTATGCAGCCTGAATTAGCTGTCACGGCTGTTAGGCCCCTGTTAAGATAACATCTGATCCCTTTCTTTAACTTTTGTCCATTGTAAGCGTTTATTATATCTGTATTATGGTGGTGCCCTCCAGTGCCATGATAATTAGTATTTTTCTCAGTACTGGCCTACAAAACCCATATTCTCCATGAATTTATAACTCTATCATGAAGATTCTCTAGGACTCAGCTTAATCGGCAAAGAAAATGTGACTGTCAAATTCTGCTCAGCCTTTTCTTTGGAACAAGGCAAAGATGAAATGTTCACAAGTTCAGAAGCACAGTGTTACACTGGATACTAAATGCAGTCTTAAAAATAACACAGGTGATGTCAAGGCAATTGGTGCCTGACGTTACTTTCACATTTTCTACCTTTGAGCTTTCTATAGGCTGTGCACCAACTATAATAAAACGCAACGCACTGAGCCCCTATTCTACTCTATAACACAGAAATTGCCAACAAGAAATACATAGAGGGGCACATCTCAGTAGCACAACCCCTACTTCTTCACACACAGCCCTCCTCTCTCTCCTGGACAAGCATCCCACAATCTCCTCAAGCTCACGAGACCCGAGTAAAACAGTAAAACACACGTGATAGTTTTTTCCTAATTTACATGTACTTACCACATCTGTTACCCACATGCAGCTGTCCTACACCACAAGACTGCTGTGGCTCTGATAGCTTGAGAGACTTTCTGGCCACTTCGTGGTCCATGCCAGAGACACGAAGGCGGAACTGGTCCCTGCTCACCGTCTTCCGTAAGGTCCGAATGGTTTTACGGAACCTCTTTTCGGTCTTTTTCCGAGCACAGCGCACGTCACATGTGTCTGAAAAGTATCAACGGTGAATGCTGCTAAAAGTTACCATGCACAAAAACCCACCTAAATCAAAAGACCAACCAAGGAAATCAATGAGAAAGCAGTTTCTGTGAACAAGTCTGAAATCCTTAAGGACAACACCACCAGGCTAGAAGAAAATTAATCAGACCACAAGGCTTTAATCTATGGGCAGCTCTTTGATCTTTGAATCTATCCCCATCACTCACTCTTTTTGAAGCAGTAAAATTCATTTTCAAAACAGGAGATACTTTCTATTATCATTTTGCATACAGATAGAGGCGAAACGCACAGAAATTAAGGAGCAAATGGCAAGAAGCATCAAACCGCACCTTGGATTATTTTCCAACCAACCTGTCACCTCCTTTTGGCTTGTTTCAAGCTCAAAGTCCACAGTGATAAAAATTTCTCTAGTCGTTGTCAGTCTACTGAGCGCTCCATGGACATTCTTGCCGTAGCTGCATGTTAGGTTTACATAGTGGAAGCTCTCCATTACCGAGTTATGTCTCTCTGTATGAACAAAATCAAAGGAAGCAAAAGCTTGGCCAGCTATGTTATTGAACATTCACCAGTGCTCAGCACATGTGTTGCCACAAAGAGTTAAAGGAGAGCAAATGACCAACTCCACATGCCAGTAAACAAACACTCTGACATAGAATCATGACTCTAGTGCCCCTACAGATGTACTGTGGGGCTGAGGCTCTGGCACTGCAGTGGGTCTGAAGCATGAGGCACTGCTAGGATGAGAGCTTGGCTGCAGTGCTCAGCCCGCTTCCCCTGGGTTTTGCTAGCACGTTCTAATGAATTGCCTTTGCACTATGCAAAGCATCTTAAAATCATGACACTGCCTGCATCTGGCAGGCTACTCAAGGGAATTTTGCACTCATATGAAGCATGTGAAAAACATGTTAGCTTATAATGGTGTTTAAATTAAGTAGTGGCTGCGTACACAGGACATTTGGAGACTATTTTCAAGGGAATAAGATTTAGTTAGAGACAACACCCAGAATGAGCTGTGGTCCTGGAGTATGTAACTGTTCACTGAGCATCTAGTGTAGTTTGTCACTGTTAACTCTTCTAAGGACAAACAGACATGCTGATTCATCATATTGTTTAGTGACTTCTTCCCCCGGCTCTTTTTTTTTTTTTTTTTTTAAATATACTCCTCATTTTCTGCTGACTTTGTAAATTCCCAGACTATATTTTCTGCCTTAGAGCCGATGGAAGAACTGACCTAAATCTGTCCATCTGGGGCTGCTGAAGTATAAAAGGAGGACAAGAGAAAAGAGGAATAACCCTTTGGCGATAGAGTTAGCATAAAAGGTCATGAGATTCTTCACTGAGGCATCAGACAGTAAGGGTCAGGTGAGAAAGGAAAGAAGAGAAAGAAGGGATAGAGGGAGAAAGGAAAGAAAGACAGCAAAAAAATAAAAGAATAGTTGATTTTACTGATAATTTATTGGCAGTGGTACAAACAAAAAAGGAGAAGGGCTTTCCTATCAAGACTGTAAGGTTGTTACAGGGAAGTCCTGTGATATGAAAAACCTATTGCAAGAATCATGGCTGGGAAGGAGTGTGATTCATGAGGTCAGTGAAGAGCAGAGAGTTTGCAGTCCTACATGCTATTCTTATCGTGTACTTCATATCTGGAAAGCACTTAATAACCCCTGAGCTATGGCTCTAACGTGCTTACCTGCATTTTTTTATTCATACCTGGTATCATCTGTTCCAGACCTTCTTGAAACATCTCAGTCTTTTTTAAACTACATTTTCCTTCATTTAACTTAAAGGTTACACTTATCTTGATGGCTGAAGTATCTTCAGGAAGAAACAATTACATGTTATTTTAAAAACAGAAATAGAAAATTTAGATAATCTTAATGTCACATCATAATGATAACATTAAAAAATATGCTGATATATAATGAAAAAGCAGTCACCACAGAAAACCTAAAGAGATGCCAGCTTCCTCCTGTTGTGAAGCTGATTCACAACTAGATTGGAACAAGTGTGATAGATTTCATTTATTAAAAAAAAAAAAAAAAAAAGGAAAGAAAGAAAAAGAAAAGAGAGAAGAAGAATGAGATAGAGTCCAGATCTGCTACTGGGTAAATGAAACAAAGGCTAGCTGAAATCAAATACTCCAAACCAAGAAAGTACTTTATGTCTATATAAAATAGCACCTCTTATCTGCTTAGCCTTAAATGCTTTCTAAATGTCACTGTCCAACAGCTCAACCTAAACACATTGCATGTTGCCAACACTGTCCTGTTTGGATGTCTAAACAGAGGCATGACACTCCTGGCCTACGCATCTTTTCTTTTTCCTTATTTTTAAGTCTTAGTTTGAGTGATGCTGATGAAGCAGTAGAAGGGGAATTTCCAATCATGGACTGCAGTCATGAGGAAGAGGAAGAAAAAATAGAGGGAGTATAATGGAGAGGGAAAATAGAAAGTTAACGGAAACACCCTTATTTCACAGTTATCTATTCAAATAAATAATTTAAACAATGCAACAGTAAATCTAGTTATTACCCAGCCAGCTGGATGCATTTGTATTTTGCTGCTTTTTCTTAAGCTGAGATGACCTGCCACAGGTGAGAGTGTAGGCATCTTGTGTTCCTAACAGACAGATCACAGACAGACAGTAAAGACACAAGCACTGTGCACAGACTGAAGACTCCTGTAGTATAAAAGACATTTTTAATTTGTTCATTGGCATCATCACCTTCACCTTTTTCAACAGTGTTGTTCATAAAATACTCCACATTAGAACTTATCTTTTCCTAAGCAATTTAAAGGGTTCAGGAAGAAAAGCAGGATCTGTCCCATAAGCACTGTCTGAGTCTGCATGCTGTGTCCTGTGGGGCGGAAGGGTTGCGCGGGCAAAATCTCAGACCCCACGCAGGGCTGGAATGCCTTCACCCCATTCAGCAGAGGCTCTCAGGGCCAATTAAGGAATGGCCCAGGGAGCACGGAGAATTCTGCCCTGTCCTCCCCAGCTTCAAAAAGACAGTTGTCATGAGAAGAGAATCTGAGGGTAGAGTTATAAAAGACAAGAAAAGGGGGGCTTTCTTGGGACACTGGCAGGGATATAGCCCTTTATTATCTATAGTGAAGGAGGAAAAGCCCTTGTTGATTGTCTACTTCTTGGAGCTTCCACAAGAGTTAGGAGGTTTGCTACCCTTATACTCCCTACAGAATGGTATGCTTGGTTTTGTTGGTGTTGACTTACCAGAAAACACCTGGACATCTGAAGAACAGCTTAAGAAGCATCTATCGCTCCCACCACTCTTAATGCAGCGCAGCAATACCTTGGGCGACACATTATCAGGCAAGGGACCCTTTGTCTCTGAACAGGATAAAACAAATACTCACAGAAGTAAAACATCTACATATACCCTACTAACAAAATGTCATACAGCTGCTTTTGTAGCTGGGACCTGAGAGCACCCATAGAATTAATATGCTGTTTAGACACAAAATCAAAGCAAAATAAAATTACTGGAAGATCATACCACATAAGTAATTTATTTTCAGGTAAAGCTATCATCAGCAAACCTTCTCATGCAGAGAAACAAAAGGAAATAGAAGAATGAGCTAGATAAAAGCACAGGAAAGAAAGCATCAAAATCTCTCAAAGTATCTCCTGTTTTTGGTTTTGTTTTTTTGGGTGGGTTTTTTGCTTTTTTTTACCAGTTTCAATATCAGTACCATCACGCCTGACTAAAAAGTAAAGCAAAATATCGGGAACAATGACTCATATCACCTAAGTGGACAGATCAAGATTTTCAGATTTGACTATAACCACATGGCCATCAGACACGTCTGGAGTAGAAATGTATTTACTAGGCACCTTACCAACACAGTCCTTTTTATTCCAGTGTAATTTGTAGTTAGAGTGACACAGGCATTCATAGTCTCCTGGCGTGTTCACACACAGCTGTTGGCAGCCACCATTGTTGACGCTACATTCATTAATATCTACAGAGGAAAGGTAAAAATACTTTTTAAAAAGTTCCTCTTGACAAAGTTCAGTACTCTAACTCCACTAGGCAAACACAGACACAAATACTGCTACGTAGGATTTGGAAAAGAGTTTAGGAATGCTCTCTGGACACCCACCTTGAAATAGTTTTGTCTTCATGGAATTCCTTTGGTAAATGTCAAAACTGATCAAACGTTGGAGGGGAGATGTTAGGTATGTCCTTAAACCACTTAATTAAAAAAATATCCAGCCTCAGCAATATGGTAACAAAATAACTCAAAGAAAAGGAGAGCAAATCAAGTCTGCATTGCATTGTGTCTGGTTAATTAATATTTCTAATTTGGAATAAAGGCAGACAACATGACAGGATTCATACTGGTCAGTCCTCCAAAGTGCTCAGATGGATACAACTGCTGTGGAACACTATTTGACTCCATGTGGCAAATAACACCATTGTATCACCACTGTCCCTTTTGGTCAATTATCCAATTTTGGGGCCTTGCCCCGCCCAATAAATGCCAGTAGGAGGAGAAACCACTGACAACACAACACACTGCCTTTGGTGCAAGCTTGCATGCTGATGCAGAATATACCATTCACCAGTGGTGTACCCCAGGGGTCAGTACTGGGGCCAATACTATTTATCCTCTTCATTAAACCTGGAGGATGGGACAAGAGTTCACCCTCAGCAAGCTCGCAGATGATACAAAACTGGGAGGAGTGGCCGATACACCAGATGGTTGTGCCACTGTTCAAAGGGACCTTAACTGGCTGGAGAAATGGGCCGACAGGGATCTCATGAATTTCGACAAAGGCAAATGCAAAGGTCTATGTCTCTGCTTCTCAGATCCACCCTGGTGACTGCTTCGCTTGTCTCCAGTAGCTTTATAGCAACTATACATAAACCTAGAAAGCTGCCATCAAGAAGCTTCTTGCAAGTCTCAGAAAGTTTGTGCAACCCAGGGTACCCACTTCTACGTACACTTTTCTCAATGGTAATAACAAGTTCTTGTCACTGCTCTCCCCAACCATTGTTCCCCCCATCTAGATAAGTAACAATTTGGTAGAAGACACTGTGAAATAGATTACAAAACTGATCTCATTTCAGGGAAAAAGCATACTACTAACAGAACCGAGACAGCAGGGGTAGGAATGAGCAGCAGAGGAACGATAGAGAAGAAGGGAGCACCTGAAATTGGTACTGCTGCCTAAAACACCACAAAATCAGCCCAGATCTTTGGTTTTCATTGACTTTTTGTTAGGATGCTGCATGCAATAGCAGCCTATTGTCTCCAGCACTTACTGACTTCTTCCATATAGGTGAGAAGGTGTATACTCAGTATCCTCACCAGCTTTGACACAGTCTGTGATTGCCAGTAAATGGCAATGTACCATGGTACAAGGATTAACATCTGCACAGGAGTATGATATGAAGAGGCCAATTGGGAGCCAACAGAAAATTACAGTTCCTTTCTCTCACTGGTGGCCAAAAGAAATAGAATTAATGCAGAGGAACTAATGACAACAGATTTATTTTAGCAAGTAGAACACATGAACCATGTTACTCCCCATCCAGAAAGCTTTCCCTGTTCATCAGAATAAGACACAGTGATGTTGCAGCCATGTAATCTCTGTAGACTTTCTAGAGGCAGAGGTTAGAACAGATCAGGCACACAGAGATCTCTGAATTGTTATCTCCAGGTTCAAGTGTGTTCATTCTGCCTCAGAAATAAATAGGTCTTTTGCAGAACTAAGTTACCATATGGAGTCAGTAAGGTCTTGCCTAGAGCTTATATAAAACAAGTTAACTCAATTTAGTGTCCAGTTATTCATGTGACCTCTTGTTAATTCTAGGAATTTGTTAAAGAAATATTCACTCTCAACACACATTGAGGTTCTGTGAAAATCTCTCTCTCTTTCCCTGAACTATTAAGGTAGGAAAGATGTAAAAGATTCAAGAGTATCTTGGTCAATGTAAATCAGTGCTACTACATCCATTAAATTCCAATCCACATCACATGAGGATCTGACATATGCACAAGGGTAACCTGTGAAACAGCAATTTTCTAAGTCATTCAGAGCTTCTTGTGCTTTAAGTCCTCTTCCACTGACTTTTCACTGAAGCCAATGAGACTTCTGCATATGAAAGATTTATTAAATTATGGTTTTCATACCTGGGTGTAAAACGCAACCATTTGTTCTAATAGTCACAGGTACTTTCTGGATGCAGGGTAGGAAGGAAAAATCACTTGAGCAAAGACAGTAACGAGCAGGATTAGTTTCTACTTTTGTTTTGTCATGGCAAAGAGTAAAATTTACTCTATATGCCTACTGCATATACATAGGCTTGTGTCTTGCACAGACACTAATGAGACCTGTGGCAACAGCACTCTATCACCATGGCCTGTAGTGTCTTTTTATAACCCACCTCCACAATGTGTGAAGCCATAGAGAGCATATCCTTTGTTACAAGTGCACTCAAAGGTGCCTGGATGATTGATGCACGTGTGGTCGCACGTCCGTTCAAAAGAGCATTCATCAATGTCTGCAAATTTTAAAGGGATACATCAGTATCTTCGAGCCTGAGAAGGGAGCACTGATGAGCTAACAAAGCTGGACGCAGAGATGTGCAGATTTATGTCAACTAAGCAATTTCCTTTAAAGTAAATAATGTAGCATAGTTAAATGACAACTTTTAAAAGAACAATTAGTTTGCCAAACAAGCTTTTTCTTGGCAAACTTGAAAACTGCTGCCACATTTTTAACAACGATGTTTAAAATAAATTATTTCTCTTCTGTGGGAAGAAAAGAAATGGTGACAAAGCTCTTATTTCATTAAGAAAAGCCTACGTAAGGTCTGCAGACATAGATTTACAAAAGAAAGTATTGTCTTTGTTTCTTGCCCATAAATGAAAGTAAAGTGCACATTTTTAACTGTATATGAATATGCAGTGCCTTCATAAAGCATCATTAGCATGCTTCACTAATTCACTAATCATAATCTCAGTGAATTGAATGGCAAAATGGTAAAATCCCCCTCAATTTCTGAGGCCCTGAATGTTTATTATACCATCAAAACCACCTAAACCTTCTGTGCCACGCAAAAATGTTGCAAGATACAAAAAAGTTCACATCACTGACACATGACATCATTCTTTTTTCTTGGGCTTTGGCATGCTTCAAGATAGCACTTTTGAAACAATCTAGAGAAAGTAACAGCAGTGGCAGAGATAGAAGGGAGGTGCAAGTCTTTAAAATATATTCAAAACCAGATTCCATTAAAAAAACCCCACGAACTATCTTGCAAATCTTATGTTTTCATTGTAAGTTTGTTCCATATAAATATCTGTCCTTCTTTGTTTGAATTTAAATGGATAAGAATGCACCACAAACCCAGGGAAAAATTATTTTCTGTTGGTCACTTCAGCTTTCTGAAGTTCATCATTAATGTCAGCTGGTTGTCTGGGAAATAGAATTATTCACCTCCCCCCCTGGCTGATTGGCTTTACATTGTTTCATACTGTAGCTTTTACAAAACCACAGGCCATTTTGATATTTACATTTTAATGTATCTAAGCAGCTTAAACAGGAGTGCTAACTCTATATGTACAAACCATTATACAGAAAAGCAAATATGTTTTGTAAGTCTCTCAGGAGAAATCCATGTCATCCTAAAATCAAATGCTCAATGATCTTTTAGGGAATAGCGATTCCAGTCTGTCTACAGGCCTATAATTTCATAGATCACGTTATATCTTTTTTTTTTTTCTTTAAATAATGAACTCATTGCACCTAAATGTCCCCTTAAGAAAAAATTATTTAACTGCAATAGTGAACTAGGCAGTAAGATGGACAGAGAGATATTGTCTGGTTTTCCCTGTAAATTATTTTAAGATCATTAATAGAAGCAGGGGGAAGTATTACCCTCATAAAGAGCTTTTTAATATGATGCTATCTCTGTTGCTTCCAGATACTAGTTCACTGTGCCATTAAACATACCTCCTACAATAGTATCAAGCCAACTGTATTAACTCAACAGCTGTTTCAGAAAAAAAAAATAATAATTAAAAAAAAACTCCAAAAACCTGAGGCATGGAAATTTTTCTGGAGTCCATTAACACTTCATCATTGTAGTAGATGTCCAAGCCATGCTGATTTGTTCTACTTCTATTGCCTCTCCAGTGTACATACCTTGACAAGTCTTCTCATCTGTTAATAATTTAAATCCCTTTCTGCAGCTGCAATCAAAACTGCCAACAGTGTTTTTACAGAAATGATCACAGCCTCCATTACTGGACTGGCATTCATCAATATCTGTAACAAAAAATATGCTTCAGCAAATAAACACAGTACATTCAATACACTTCCACTGCCAGATCCAGAAAATAGTCATGTCCAATTGGTTAGAGAAGCCCAGAAACAAAATCTAGTGAGACAACCACAAATTTTAAGGAAGATCAGATCCAGCTCTTAAGAATGATCTGGCCCATTCAGCCCCGTGACAGTGTTACTTGTGCTCATTTACCATATTGCTGTCAGTTACATTTGGGTACACGTATTCACAAAGACCATTTCTCTATGTTCTGTTTGGAAACACTCCGACTTAAACGCTCTTTAACAGGTTTTAGCTTTTTAACATTCTCTGTTTCCTCTTCCTAAGTCCTGCAGAAACATCAGACAGAGGAGACCTTCCTGAGCTACCCTGTTCTTTTCATGACAATATTAGAACGAGTTCTTTATCTAATATTAATAGACTCAGCATTGAGATTCCATCATTTTTGCCTAGCAGAACAGTCTTAACATCTAATTACTGGAAAATGTATTCTAATATACAACCTGAATATCCCTTTGTTCCTTTCTAGTACTCTTACTATTGCTGCTTGGACCAGTATAAGTAATTTTACTCACACGTCCCCGTTTACACACTGATATTTACTTACAAACAGCTCTAATACCCAGCTGATTGTGGGTAAAATAGCAGACTATTAGACTGTAGGCCTGTAAGAACCTACACACCTGCCTCTCCCAGTACTGACCTCTCCTTTACTGCAGACCTGCGTTACCTCCTACCAAACCTCATCTGTGAAAAACGAGGCCATCTGGGCAGGAGGGGTGGCAGTGGCAAGGTGGAGGGCAGAGCAGTAGGGATTCTCTGCACATGATGCACCTGATACGATGGAAATCGTGCACTCCCCCCGGCTGCAGTCCTTTCTTAGGTCAGAGAACACATACTGGCTTTCCTCTGGACACTAGATTACCTTCATTTGGAGATTAATACCTCACAGCAAGGTGTTGGTACACACGAGTATAAACTCACCTTTACATGTCTTCCCATCAAACTGGAGCGTGAAGCCAACAGGGCAGCTGCAGTGAACTCCGGTTGATGTATCTTTACACGTACGATCGCAGCCGCCGTTATTTACTGCACACGTTTCTAGCCAGCGAGATAAAGCTGAAGTTTGCTCAGGGATATTATAATGGTAACAAGAAACATCATGTGATACAAGGCATGGTTCCAAGCACACTGCTATTCAACCACATTTATTCCAGTATACACAAAGCAACTACTAAATACACGTGTTGGCAAAATCCCTGCCTCAGCTGTGTCCAGGTTTTTGTGGAGACTCTACAAACTAAAATATTGTCTCTGGATATTCTCGTCTTTAAACACAAACCCCTGCCCCTTGATGATGAATTTGTTCCTGTCAGTCTCTTTATGCCCACACTCAATTCTGGCTGATCCTCTGACATTTCCTACCAATGCTCAGACATCTGGTTACACTCAGCACTACTAAACTTGTTTTCTTAAATCACTCCCAACACACCTTTACATGCTACCTGTGCTCCCAGTCATGGTGGATTACACCCACCCTGAGCGT
The DNA here is from genome assembly GCA_907165065.1 of Caprimulgus europaeus. Next base: position 11,140,417 of record OU015539.1, on the reverse strand, counting down.
TCCTTCAGGCTTGTAACCTAGATGCCATCTCAACCTCATGTTCCTCTAGCTTCCACCTATGCAAACCATGTCTAAATCTCACCAAACATTTCCAGTGAACGCCCCTAAAATACAGTTCTTCACATCCACCTAAAAAGAAATAACTCACTCTCTGGCATCCTCTTGTAGTCAGTCTAACCACCTCAGTCAGTTTAAGTACCTCTTCACTGGCTGAACAAATGCAATTTTATCCAGCACATATTGATTCTGAGACCTGCAAAGATAATTTTCTCTGTCTGCTTTTTGAAATTCTCTCTTTCTAGGTCTGCTAATTATTCTCAAGCTTTGAGACCGACTGTTACTGGTTTATTCCCTCTTTCTCTCATCTCACATTCAATATTGGGAGGCTGTGTCCAGCCTTCATGTGAAGACAGAGTGCCTCTTCTTTCCACAGAAATGTCATTTTTTGAAAGCAAGGCTATTCATTTAGATGTCTAAATATAGACTCAGGAGCTCAGAGCTAGCCCTGTACTTTTGGTAGTTTCTTCCTCAGCCTCCATGTCACTTCTGTGGCAAATGCCAATAAGCACAGTAAATCACCCTGACTGCCTCAAGTAAGGGCTTTTGAGAGGCAGACATCCACTGACCCAGCTGCCCTGAGACCACAGTGATTGTTTCTCATCAAGTGCCTTCCCAGTAGTGACAAACCTTCAGAGGCTGGCATTCTGGGCCAGATGTGAACATCTCTAGAAAGAATAAGATGGCCCTGTAGCCTAATATGTCTGTGGTAGTTTGGGACAATGTCCTTCGAGATGTTACCCACCACTTGGCCCAATTCTTTTCCATGCAGAAGTTACTTTCAGTTGAAGAGAATCAGGTAAAACACTGCTTCCTCCACAATCACTTGGCTAAAACTGTAGCACAGAAGGGATTGTACTGCATTCCCATGATGAATTAGAACATGGAAACATACACGACTTCAAGGGCAAGTTCCTAACACCTCCTACTGACAGTCACAAACAATGTAAATGGTTTCTTGTACATTATGGAATAATATTAATTCCTTAAAAGGGAGTGGAGCATCTCAGAAAGAATCCAGCCCAGAGCTATGATGGTTACAATTAAAAAAAAAAAAATATATAAAAAATCTTCAGGTTTCAGCAAACAGCAAAACAGTAAAGTTATTTTGGATAAGCACTTTTACCCATAAGCAATCGTCGCTTCACCCTCTTGTCTACATCGGCTCCTGCTGTAGTGTTCCCCTCAGAAATTTCAACAGCAGCCTCTTCCCTCTCTGTAAGGAGCACAAAAAAAGCAAATGAGTAAAGGCACCCTGACCAGAAGCCTCATCTAACATAATATCCAGTATCTATACACACATAAACAGCTGCATCTCATGCTGAATTATCAGAGACTGACTAGACAGAAATACTTCTTTTTTTAAATAAAGTAATAATGAAAATCATGAAGACCCTTTGGACAAAGCTATGAAGATATTTTCCTTTTTGTTGCTTCCTTACCACTCATGTTTGCTTCAGTATTCTTAACAAAACAGAAGATGTGCTACAGATGTAGTGAACAGCAACAAGATGAAAGAACTAATTGAACTGTCATGAACTGCTCTGTTAAGAGTATACTGTCATCATCCATCATGGATTAATACAAAGACCAGCTAGTTATGCTGAGCATTTGATTTCAATCAACAGACAACGAACTCTTCCAGAGACTGGAGGAGTTTATAAATCTTAAGTGCTTTCTTTACTGGATAACTGCCTTGCAAAAATTGTACTTTAATTGAATTCAGAGTTCTGGTTTCAGCAGACATACTGCTTGGCTACACTCTCTGGCTCATGCTACACAAAAAAATGAACCTAAAGTATCCTAGAGGGAAGGGAATCTTCTTTGGTTAGTGACAGGCCTTGTGCTTCAGATGGACCAGTGACAATTATGCCACAGCAAAGCCACACCACTCTAGAGCTAGTCATCAACAGAAAACTACTTCCCTTCACTGTATACTGACCCAGGCAGGTTTTCCCATCCACATGCATGATGTACTTGGGGTGACATCCACAAATAGGCCCATTATCTGCATCATCACATGTATGTTGACAGCCACCATTTCCATGATTACATGTTACTACGAAGAAAAATACATGTTACATCTCACAAGTACTTGCAGCATCTTTGAAAGACAGTGTGCAATTCTGTCTCTGTTTGACCATCCAATACACCTTCCTAACATGCCCTTTTCCTGAAGAACTCTGTGAGACTGAACCACTGCAGAGCTCTCTTGTGGAGCTGAACTTCCCATCATTATGAATGATGGTGCAACTCCCAAACTACAGATACTGAAGCAACGAATAGTCTGGTGTGATAGTGTCCAGCAAAGCCATTGATTCTAGTTTAATTCAAATGCACACAATTTAGGTATTTGTGTTGGGTTTGTGTGTGGGGGGCTGTTTTTGGTAGTGGGGAAAGGGCCACCTTGTGAGGGCAAAAAGCTCTCCAGGCTCCAAGGCAGAGACCCTCCCATCTCAGGCTGGACCAATGAGCACTACAGAAACGCATCTGTGAATCTGTATTTGTGAGGGGAAGGACTGTCCTTAAAAGAAGGTGGAGTGAAGCTGGAGGAGAGGCCACTGACCTGAACAAAAGTCAACCACTGACATAAACAAAGGGAGAGCTTCTTTGCCAGGAGGAAGGAGGAGGAGGGGGAGGACAGAGAACCTCAGACACCCAGCTCAACCCCATGAAGTAGGAGGAGAGAAAGGGGGTCCCTGCAGCCCATGGAGCTTCAATAGGGGAGCCAAGATCCATGTGTAGAGCATGGAGCAGAAGGCTGAGCCTGAGGGCAGGTGTGACTGAGTTGAGACCTCGAGAGTCGCTCAATGCCACGGCGGGGGTGAGGACGGGCGCTGGACCTGAGGTCAGTCTGCAGCCTGTGGACGTCCCCATGCCGGAGCTGGGAGCTGTCCCCAAAGAGGTCCGTGACTCCATAGGAAGCTCAATTTGGAACATCTTATTCCTGGACTTTCATGCCAGGAAGGGTGGCAGAGGTGAACTGACTGAACCCCCATTCCCTGTCCCCTGTGCTGCTGAAGGGGAAAGATAGAGAAATCAGGAGCAAAGTGATTTGAGCCCAGGAAGAAGGCAGGTGTGGGGGAAGGTGTTCTAAGACACAGTTCTTATGTCTATTTAGATGAATGGCAACAAATAAAATTGATTTTTCTTCCCCAAGTTTGAGTCTGTTTTGCCTGTGACCATAACTGGTGACCGAGCCGTCCCTGTCCTTCATTCCTAACCCCGTGTCCCCTTTGTTGAGTCTCCCATCCCATCTCACCGGGTGGGGGGAGGGAGTGCAGGACTGCATGGTCCCACTGTGGGTCAAACCACCACAGTGTGCCACCCTAGTTCAGCTATAACATACCAAACCCCATATCACTGCAAACAGAACATTATTTGTTCCCTTTGGGAAACCATAAGCATATGCAGAATGTTGCATACAAATGCAGCTCCTCTGGTTCTTGGACAGTTCAAATCCTGGTCGGCATTCACAGGCAACTCCTCCTTTGGGTGTTTCTCTGCAGATGTGGGCACAGCCATGATCTTTATTCATGCAGCTCATGCCTTCTGCAAAACAGGACAAGTGCAAGAGCATCAGCATCCTCAGCGTCTCTGTGCAGGCAACAGTCAAATAAAGTCACTTCAATACACACACCAAAACAGCCTGCTACTTCTGGGAAGATTCTACAGTGTTAGGACAAGAAGTATAAGCTTACAGACAAGACAGGTAGAAAGTCCAATCCTGCAAAGCCAATGGCCCCAAGGTTTCTCCATCTGTGATCTTTTCTGTGCCCATGTTCTTTGACTGAAAGGTCAAAAAGCAACTTCCTTAGATTGGTACAGCATCTGCATTCTCATCCAATGCTCTGACTTTACACCAGTGTTTATAAAACCTCCTAATTTCTTTTATAAAAATTACAAGGTGCCAAGATCAAAGCCTAAAGTGAAGTTCTTATTTCTCTGCTTAAAAGAGCAGCTACCAGACACAGGAACACCTACACCAACAGTCACAGAAATCATCTCTATTTCAATTACTGGCCTTACAAAGCAGATTCCCAAAATCATGACCTACCTCAGCAGTGACCAGACAATGACCAGGCAGATATGCAGACTGTATATATGCTGTATGTCAATTGTCTTTTAACCATCTCGTTTTTCTTTTCTTTTCTTTTTTTCTGATTACAATAAATACCTCCCAAAATAACCCCACTGGGGATTACCACCTTTCCAGCTGGACAGAATTTAGTGCCAGTACCTGCTTTAACCAAATTAAAAAGCAATGTAACACTAGTGACTTCCTTTCTTTTAGTGCGCCCCCTAAAAACATCCTGTCATTTTTGTCTCTGACAGTTAGAAGCTGTTCATGCACCAGCACTCAATGACTGACAATGTCTTGTCTGGCCTTTGCAAAAAGTTAAAGTTAATTAAACGGGGAGAAATTGTTCCTAGAATTATTGTAAAAACTTCTTTCACCTCACCTTTGCCATTTGTAAGACAGTGACACAATTTGTAGACACACAGCTTAAAACTTCACACCAGCTGGCTCTTATTGAATGGGATCATTAGACCAAATTAAAAGAACAATTTTTCTTCTAACAGTACACCACAGATTTTTCCTAAAGTCTTCTATAGTGCTACAAAATTGGGAGAGAAGACAAGTGAATGCTCTCCTCAGGCATACAAAAAAGACACCTTTGCCATCAAATTCTCTGCTTTGCTGCATTTGGCTTTTAGATGACATTACACCAAAATGCTCCTTCTTTTTGGTGACAACACTTCATTTGAGAAGACTGAGTGGAGCACACTTTGGCTACAAGGGCTTATCCCACACTACCTTAGTGAACATCTACTGAGTTGAACAGATGCACAATCAGAAAGAGAATGAAAAGGGTGATCATGCTGCTAAAAAGAGATTGTGTGAACAATTCCACACCCTCTATATTTTTTACACTTACACAGCCCTTTTTGCACCCTTATTACTAAATGAAACAAAAACTCTATTGGCAAGCAGAGGTCACTCATCACCATTATTCCACTACACTCCAATTAGGTCCTTGCTCTGCACACAACTATTCTGGCCATCTGAAGCACAAGCTACTATACCTTTTCTTGATTAAGACAGCTTTAAGTAACAAAAGAATGGATACTGCAGAGCCTAGATTATTCTGCTCTACTGGCTTTTTGATTCCTTTCCCACAGTGAGGACTCTGCAGAAGTCTAACAAGACAATGACACTTCAAATGCTGCAGCACACAGACACAGCCCAAGAAGCCCACGTGAAAGCTGTCATCCATTATTGTGCTGTCAGCCAAGGAACAAGACAACTCATGAGGCCACAAATTAGTCTCATTAGCTCTTGTGTTTTTGTGACATTTCTGTTCCTAAGCACGCAATATGGTGTGGTCTGTTAGCTCAGAGGTGTTAGAAAGCATTAAGAGAATCAAAAGCCTAGTTTCTGTTAACAAAGTTATTCTTTTGTCTCTATTGAGCTACCAAAGGGGAAACTCTTCAAGCAGGTCCTTTGGTAAAGCTCGCTGGCATCAGACAAATGGTTAAATGCTCAATTTGGGACTGCTCTGTTCTGAGTGAGCAGAATTCAATCAGGTCTCCACAGAAAGCTAAAACTGCACTTCCCAAACCAGGGCACGTTTTAATAACAAAGCACCCATTGTGTGACAAGGTACATGACCAAACCCACCAAAATCTAGCTGACCCAAAAGATGGCATTTCATAGAAGACACTTACATCCACACATTCTAACATTTACTGTTAAGCTGCTGCTTGTTTCCAAAGAAGCAGCAGCTGGTAGAAGATTTCTACTCAGACCCATTTTATAAGGTTGTATTAAAGAAATGTCTGTAAAACCATAAACACTGTGTGACTACAAACTCCTTCATGGACACAAAGTCTCCCAGATCACATTGTTCCAGAGCTGTTGCAACGGCAGATTCTGGCCCAGAACCAAACCCCAAAGAAATTTTGGTCAAATCTTACCACATGCCTCCCAGACACACAACTTCTCTTGCAGGAGACCCTGCCCTACTGACACATGAGCGTCTTGGGACAGATGAGTCTCTTGATCACCACCCTCATAGCCAAGAGAGATGAATACAGTGCCTGCTTGGCCTGGCAGACCCCAAGCTAGATGAGTCCTTTCTGATGACTCAACCTTTGCAAAGCTACCCAGCAAACCAGTGAATCTGAGCACTCCAGTCACTGGCAAGACACAGGTAAAAAGCCAGCACAGTATTTCCCTATCAGGTCATGTTAAATTAATCTCTTACATGTACGATCTGTGTTTAAATCTTTGTCTTTTTTACATGGAAGGTGTAGGAACATCAACACCAATCTGCTAAGGCTCAGTTTAGGGCACATTCAAACATGCACTCAGTAGCACAGAGGGAAGGATGTGATCGCACAAAGAACTACCAGAGATTCTCAGAGGCATCCTCTAACAGCCAAATGTCGAAGAGCATCAGCACAGGCAGCAGAACAGGACATCCCACAAATGCTTCAGTCTTTTTTCATGCTTTCCACACCCCTGTGTTAACGCAACTTTTCCCAAAAAGCTTTCTAGCTCTCACTCCACAGTCACAAGGAGTCTAAAACCAGCCACTGAGATGGTCTCCCATGCACGAGCTTTCACAGTCCACACAGTGATTTCAAATGCAGCTTTCATCTTGCAGGTCCAACCCACTCCTATTGATTCACCCCAGCAAGCAGATAGCTATGACTGTGAAATACCACAAGGGAGAGTAGGAAGATTTGTCATCCATGGCAACAGCAGCCACAAGATGTATGTACTATTTACTCATGAAAAACTCTATTTTCCTTCAAATTTTTCTATTCTTTACTATGGAGCAAGTTAAACACAGAAACAAGCTACATGTGCATGGCTGCCCTGCCAGGTACTGTAACAGCCTCCCATAGTAAATCCATTCTCCTACACACAGATGAAGAAGACCTCATTCAAAGCAGACAGTCCAGGAAAAAGAATAGGATTGTGCACAACTTCCCCAGACACTCTGAGTTCCTGTGGTTTAAGCAGAGGCTAGGCAGAACCATCTAGCCCCTCAGAGCACCCCTGTGCTTCAGACCAACACACTCATATCAGATGAAAAATCAATTACTACACTCTCCTCCAATAGCTTCCTGACCTCGAGTCCCATGTCACAGCAGGCGACAGGGAACCCAGAGGATAACTGCAGATGGATTTGGAAAGGCAGATGACTCTTAGGCATCTCTCTTACACTGGTCACCAGGAGGAATACAACAGCCCCAAACCACTCTATTTCTCCCATCTCAACTCCAGCTCACTCTTTGTTCCATGTATGCAAAGGCCAGTATTGCAGAACACTAGAAAGATCTCTGAAGCATTAACATATGCACTCTCCTAACTGGGCTGGGAGACAGGGAAGGAAATGCTCCCTTACCTCACTTGATCAGAAGCAAAGGTGAATAGATGGTCTGCACAGTAGGTGCCAAATGCTGTCAGATCAATGCTCTGAGGTCTCAAAAGAGAACTAATAAAGCACATACACCGAGATGCATACACAAGGCATAGAACAGAAGACCTAGTGACGAGCAGAAAAGTGGAGAACAAAGTGAGGAGAAAGATAAAGCAATGAGATTTGGCTTACAACAGACCTGCCCAAAAAAAAAAAAAGAAAAAAAGTGGGGAATCCCATCAGCACTTCACAGTAATGCGGGGAAGGCGGGAGGGAAACAGTCACAGCATGATAACCTGAAAAAACAGCTTTTAAAGAAAACAAAACAAACACTTCTGTATTTTCATATGAAGAAAAAAAACATTTCAAACAAAAACAGTACAGTTGTTTTTTCTTAAGACTGGGTTCCATACAAATATTTTTATTTAGTAGTTTTTAGGAAAAAGTGCATCTTTTTTTCATCTTGCTTTTCTTTTTCAAAGAAAAAAAAAAACACAAAGTGTAAATTTGGTATTATAGGAAAAAGAGCTTTTTTGCCAAAAAGTTACAAGAAATTAACTACATCTTGAAAAATAAGAGAGGTAGAATTCCAAAGGTACAATTTAGGGAACAAATATTAATGACAGGAAATGCTGCTGCTGTTAGTTCAGGAGTTGGAAGCTTTTTCCTCCCTTGGCATCAGCCAAGACAAGGAGTTCAAGCAACCGATTTTCATCTTTAGATTCACCATCCATGCACACACACAGGCACATAGCCCTGCTAGCAAGGCAACATGAAGGAAATGCCTTGGCCCACCACGGCAGCCTTCCTGCTTGTCCCCGCTCCTGGCTCAGCTCCTGCAGTGGTAAGCTGAGCAACGGCCTCAGAAGTCACCATGCATCAGCAGACCCCCCTGAGACCAAGCCCAGTACCAGAGAAACTGAGAATACAAATTCTTAATTCAAACAAAAGATCAATTCAGCAATGTCAGATGACAGCCACCTCAGCACACCCATCTGTGGATGGCCATATATGTCTATAAATGTTGATCTCTTCACTATGGGGATTTTTAAAGTGAGATTTGTTTATTCACACACAGATTCCTCTTATAGTCATGCCAACGATAAGCCATAGATTAAAGAAAGCTTTGCAGCTTTAAATACTTCTTAGTAAGATAGTCACTGCACAGTTCAATGGACAACTCCCTGATCTGAGCAACCACTTTAAAGTATTCCCTAAAGGCATCCAAAATAATTTTGTTCAATTTGATGTCTAATTAGACATTCAAGCCTCTCTGATCTCTCAAAGGTCGCTTCATAAAGGGTTCACTCAAAACAAAGAACGGGATTTGAATACCTCTGGGGCTGACAAACAATATACCTCTTAGTTGAAACCCAAACACTGTACAGGGAATCCAAAAGGTACCTGAGGGTAATGCAGGTATTGCCCTGTAACTACAGCCAATGGAAATGGCCACAACTCACTGTCCTTCAATGGGTTGCCATTCCTTGGACCAGGACACAGCTTAGCTGCACAACAGAGCATAAAGGACACTGGGAGTACAGCAGCATAGCCTTTAACAAGCACAACACTGCAGACATACAGGTGGGATCAAAGGGGCAGAAGGGATGTAGAGTCTTCAAAGTCACTTAGAAGATTCTGACACACTATTTCTTTTAAAAGCAGTGAGGACTTCAAGACCCTTCACAGCTTTGAAAAACTCAACCTGAAAATACTTTTGAAGATGCTTTAGAGATTTTTGCAGTTAGCTTTTGTCAAAAACTCCTGCTTGGTGCCTGGAAGGAAGCAGCCAGTACCTTCTGAGCGGTGGATGCATGTATGCTGGTTATCACTTAGAAAGAACCCTTCCTTACAGCGACATTCATAGCTCCCCACAGTGTTGACACAAACATGCTGGCAGCCACCGTTGTTGAACATGCATTCATCCATATCTGAAAGAGAGAAAAGGAGAGAGAGAGATCAGCTTTGTACTAACACCAATGCACTCCTATTGGCAGCAGTCGCTCAATATGCAGTACAGACAGACGTCTGCTCGGCGTGTAACCACCCAGGCAGCTCAGACACCCCAGGCTAGCCTGTTGTTGTGCTGTCCCCCTTGGGAAAGTGCAGTTCTGCTGCTGCTCTTCCCACGTTCACAGTTTACCCAATCAGTCAGAGGGCTCCCAAGAAATGCTGGACAGCTAACAGAGTTACTGGTTACAACCAAGGCAGAGCGGCCTCAGTGGAGCCAGAAGCAGGGCTTACACACCACCTACACGAACATGCTCTGCCTCTCAGTGCAGCTGGATAGTGCTACCACTCAGCAGCCTACCCCATTTACATCTAGCTCAAGCATCCATACATGGTTCTGTCTTGCTCAGTCTGACACAACTTTGACTCCAAACCCATCCAGATTATAAAAGTTGGCCAGAAAGCTCCCCATTCGGAAGCAAAGGTAGAACAGGGAAAATACAAATCTCAGAATAAATTTAGCTTAAACCTATCCCCTGGTCCTTACTTTCACTCTAGCTAGAATTCACCTATCATATCTGTTCTGATGCTCAGTTTGATTTATTATCCTTCTCACTCAACTCTGGGTGATCACCACTTACCATTAAGACTGCTGCTGCGTTGCCTGACTGCAGTCAAGGACAAGAGCAGAAGTTCTGGAAATAGTTTTAATGTTGATTTTGCAATGTTCAGAGCTTCAACAATACCAGAGAATACAAAAAGGTTCTGCTTGCAAGATAAACAAGAGAAACAAAGCAGAAAAACTTCAGCTAAGCCTCTGGACAACAGGATGCTCATCTGAATCTCCAGTTCCTTGGAATTTTACCCCTTAATAAGTGCAGGTTTTTGTAACCACAACCAGCAAAGAATTTTCCTACCCTAATTTTCAGAAACGCCAATTTGAACAGGAAGTAGAAATGCTCAGTCTCTCAAAAACCAGGATAAAATATTGCTGAGACAAAGCAGTGGTCTCATTTGCAAGCTCATATGGAACATCAAGTTTGCTCCCTGTTCTGTTCATTGTTCCTGTGCTAATAGTATACACAATGTTTTTAATTTAACATTGTAGCCTTTCTGGCATAGAACAGCTGTCTTCTGAAAAAGGAGAAAGAAAGGCTTTTAGTAAGAAGCATAATATAGTATTACAACAGATTTAATTTCTACTGAAGGCAATGAGCAAGCCAATTGGATGCAAAAGAATGTGACCTGTTGTAGCAAAAAGAGCGGCTGACATCTCCATCACAGAGAAGCTGAACATTTTAGAGTTTACAGTGATGTGAATGTGCAAACAATCATGAATAAACAGCCACCATGAGTCTTTAGTACTACAGATTTGAACTCCAGCAGATGTTTCTGTCTTAGAGATCTTGGAAAGCTTTCAAAAAAATCATCTCTTTCCAACAAGTAATTGTCTATTTGGCTTAAGCCCAGGCACATAGCTGAGATCTTCAAAAATAAGGGTGAGAGGAGGGCAACCTTGGCATGAACAAAGTAAATAAACAGATTAAGAAAAGATGTGATTCGATTTGCTGCATGCCAAAATATTTATTTAACATTTACATCACATCTCAAAATTGGGAGGTCAGTGGTAAAAACTTCACTGTATGTCAGTGACATTTTATTTTATTTTTAAAAGTCTGCCCTGCAATACTAAGCAGCTTCCTAGTAACATAGCAGGTGGTAGACTTTGGTCTAAGTTATGTCTAGGTCTTACTGATCACAAACAAGTCAGCTGAAGTATGTTCTAGAGGGGCTACTGGATACGAGGAGAATACACTCTTTGGTGGTACTGTAAGAGGCAACGTACTAGTTCACACTCAGTCCTTCACAGTAACCTCAGCTGAACTCCACTGTGCATTGACACAAATGCACTAGAGAAAAATAAGATAGCCTTCCTATTATTAAAAAGTATCAGCAGATATTTTGCTTCCCTCTCTACTTTCTTTAGTGAAATACTTGGAACTTAGTGACTTCATCCTCTCCTCCACTTAGATCGTAACAGAATTTATTTGTGGGCATTCACCAGGTTCCCAGCAGGTAAAACCCAACACAATCCCCCTGGAGACTCCAGAGCTTTTCTGATTTGTCCCAGCAGAAGACACAGCCCAGGGACCGTCTATTCCCTCACCTGATATGTCCTACACTAGTGGGAAATACCCCATCCAAGCTAACTACAATCTTAAAATTACGCCATGAGAGGAAGTTTCCCTCTGGCTGACAAGGGCATGGAAGCCTGCCCGGGCACATCCACACTCAGTGCAGCAGAAGAGAAAACCTGAACCACCTCTGATAAAGTAAACTGGACAGGTACGACAGCACAAAGCAGAGCTACACAGGGTACCAGGCACAGGTCATGGAAGCAGGACAGCTTCACCAACATGAGGCTCTGTCCCAGAGAAATACCACTGGCAGCACACCACACTGCCAACAGGCTGGCACCTCGTGCGTTTCTGTGCACTGCAGCACTCTGTGCTGGAGAATGCTATCACAGGAAAACACAAGGTCGTTTTTAAAGATTTTTACGTGCTGGCACACAAAAGGAAGAAAACCATCGAGGTCTTAAAGAAAGAAAAGGAGGGTGAGAGGGAGTGCATGCAGGGTGAAGGGAATTTGCCAGGATTGAACACATTTCCAGAGCTGCACACTTTGCTTCACACTAACCACCCAGGGAAAATCCAAGTATTTGGCTTAGTCCCTCTGTACTTCAATGCTCCATCATACACAGCTATGGCACACTCCCAACTGTCCTTTCCTTACAGCTTGCATGTCAGGAAGCACTCAGGCACAGCAAGAGTGAGAAGCCCACATATTACAGATGCATGAGAGAGAAGATTTCTAAGCCCAGAAACACACCTAAGAATTGGTCCTAAAACTAACTTCAGAACACAAAAGACAACGATAGCACATGTTCTTTTACATTTTTACATTACTCATTTAGTGTAATGGTAAATAGGACACATTTTAACCCAAAGCACTAGACTGAAATGCATCACAATCATCCTCTTCATTTACAGAGGGGGAAAGAGTCACACTGGAATGGTACATCAGCACCTGGAATTCCTTAGTCCCATATGTAACACTGTTCTCTAGCTGAGCTGATTCAGCCCAAGAGATCACCATGCTTTTCCCATGGATGCAGTTAAAGGGCTATGTTAGCCACACCGCTCACAAAGTTAGTGAACACACGTCTTACCCAGGCAGTTGTGGCCATCATGAGCCAACATAAAGCCATCGTAGCAAGTACAGCGGTAATTTCCTGGAATGTTGAAACACTCATGGACGCAGCCTCCATTGAAGTCGTTATCACATTCATCAATGTCTAAGGAATAAAGCAAAAGTCAGTATGACAGATGCTTGCTGGAATATTATAGACAGTTAGAGACATCACTGTGTAAATGTGAGCAGCAACTGCTGTCCAAAATAATCACTGTCTTGCAAATAGACTACACTTAACACATTACTTGCTGAATGTTCCTAAGAGTTACAAAATGCCCTGAGATTCCCATGTAGCTTTACCTTACAGTTTTTAAGGCTGCTGGTTAAACAACAAACTGATTATTAGACCAAGTAATACTACTAGGTGAAAAGCTATGCAATCTGTTTGCCTTTGATTTTGTAAATCAGGCAAAGAAACAATGACTATCTTGATTTAAAATCACCCTCCATATTCTATGCCATTATTTTTAATGGCTCTGTCTTAGAAATACCTCACGCTCACACAGGCAGAGCACAGCGCTGCCATCACTTTACCTTCACATTTCTTCCCCTCGCCAGTGTAACCCACTTTGCACATGCACTTGTACAGCTTCGGGGTGTTCTGACAGATAGCATCTGGGTGGCAGTCATCAAGCCCCAGGGCACACTCATCCACATCTGTGAAAAGACAAGATCCAGAAGGGATGTCAGAAGGTGAAGAACAGGGCATGTCTCCTGTTCGTGTCACTGAAGAGTCTGTGGTGCGTGCACGCACGTTATATGTCCTTGTGAATCAGGGCAGAAACATGCAGAGACCGTATCTGAACTTAAATTTGTGTCATGCTCTACCTGCACACAGATGTATTTGTATGCAATTCAGGTAAGCCTGTGTTAAGCTTTTGTACCCACTTATAAATACATCCAAAATAATCTATTACGGGCTAGATCTGCCACGAGATTTAGCTGACAGTTTTACAGAGATTCATTGGAGACTCTTAAACTTTCCGGTTAACAAGAAACAGTTATTCAAGGAGTTCTTGATCATATCTGTGACATCACCCTCGGGAAGCCAAATAACTTTTAAACAAGGGGAGTTTACAGAAATGTACTTTCAAAGTCATCACTAACACGTGAAAAGACTGACTTACCGTTAAACAGATGTATAATTTACAAATAATGCCAATTTTTTTAATGTAAGAATAGTGTCTGGTGAGCAGCATTGCCAAATCACCTGGCCAGCCATCACAAAGCACAGCATACTGAAGCAAAATATCCAGGTAGAAACTTCAGAGCAGAGGAAATGAGGAGAAAGGGAAACACCAACAGGAAGAAGTCCTGGAAACAAAGTATAGACAGAAGAACAGGAAGAAAAGTTATAGGCAGCAGAAGACACCAGCAGAAGTTTTTCATACAGCAGAAGAGAATTCAAACACAGAAACAGGAAGATTTCCAGCAACTGGCTAAAAGGAAGAATTGTGGAAGCAGCATCCCACATAGATACAAAAAGTGACTCCTAAAATAACTGGATGAATTGCAGGAGTATCGGCAGAAGGTGACTACCTAAATAGTCAGCCACTTTTCACTTTTTCTAGTAGGGATCACTTTCTGACATTGGAATTTCAGCCAGCACCTCTCCCATTCACAATTACAGCATTCATCTCTTTTTTTTCCTCCCTCCCCAATCACAAAATATGCCTGTAGGTACTGCAGCAGTTGCCAACTTCAGAAAGTACCCATGTAGCTTTAACTCCTAATGGTGTTTGGCAGCAGGAAACAAGGCGAGGAGCCAGTGCTACAGCAGCAGTGCTCTCCTGGCTCTCAGGTGCACACAGAGCCGGGACCAGCGATGGGGTGCACAAATCCACTTCCAGAAAGCCAGGGGAAGGCAGAAAACAGCCGGAGAGAGCAGCAGAATCTGCATCTTCTCAAAGCGGAGAAGTCAAGCCATTAAAAAAGAGGGGAAGCAGTGAACTGAGGGACCAAGTCATGCAAAGAGGGGTGCAGGGAATTGCTGAGGGCCTCCAGCGAGTGGGATCCAGGTAAATGGGGCAGGAGGAAAGGACAGGAAGGGCAGGGAAGGCAGCGGGGCAGAAAGAAGCGTTGGCTGCACGGTGAGCTCTGCCCATCCCAGCCCGGGCCAGGGGGACACACCTGCCCGAGCAAACACACACTGGAGTGGGGGCTTCTCTCCAAGCTATGGCACAGAGACGTCAACCAGATCTCACACCAGCGGCAAAACGGCCGTTGTGCTATTTTATTTTTACATTAACCCTCCGTGGTCTGCAGCGCGCAGGGAAGAACAGCGGCAAAACCCGCAGCAGCACTGCATACAGAAGTTTGAGAAAGGGGGCTAGAAAACAATCGCCAGGCACAGGGAGCGAGATTTCCCTGCGGTGACAGCAGCCTGAGCCGCAGAGACCCTGGAGGAGGGACACCGGGAGCCAACACCGCAGCCTCCACCATGGCAGCGGGGCGGCCGCGGAGGGGCTGCGGGGAGAGTGACGGGGCTGGCTCCTCGGCGACCGAAGGCAGATTGAGCCGGGACACGCGCAGAGTTTCCTTCCCCGCTCCTTCGGCGAAGGTGAGACCGTAACCAGGTGCCTTGCCCCCGGGGGTCGGCCCTGCTCCCAGGCGAGACCGCCTGGACACCGGCAGCTGAAAATCACCAGCGGCGCCTGCAGCCACCGGCCAGGAGCGATCCCCGCCCCGCTTCGGGAAGGGTCCCCCGCTCGCCCCACCTCACCTGACCTCAGGAACGGTCCCACCCCGGGTGCTGGGCCCTGGCCGCGATGGCCCGGCGCCCCGAGGGAAAGGCGCCCGGCGGGACCGCCAGGTGCCCCGCGGGGGGAGCCGCTGTCCGGGTCTGAGGGCGGGCGGGCGGCGCGGCACTCACCGGGCAGGGGCAGGGCCAGGGCGGCGGAGGCGGCCGGCGCGGGCAGCAGCAGGAGCAGCAGCGGCAGCGCCCGCGCCCCCCCCGCACCGCGACGGCCGCCGTTCCCCATCGATGTCGCTGCGGCGGCTGCGCTGCTGCTGCTGCTGCCGCCGGCGGGAGGAGGCGGCGGCGGCGGCTGAGGGAAGGAGGGAGGGAGGGAGGTGTCTGCGGGCGGGCGGCCCGCCTCGCTCTGACAGCGGGCGCGGGGCGGCGGGGCGGGCCTCCCCCGCCCGGCCCCCCCGGCCCCATCGCCCTTCCCGCGCTGAGGAGCGCATCCCCCCGCGCACGAACCGCCCCGTCCCACATCCAAACCCGCCGCCGACCGCACCGGGACACCCACCTCCCGCTCCAGCACCTGCACAACTCCCCAAACACAGATGTCCCGGAGCAGCGAGGCCTCCTGAGGGCACATCAAACGCCTCCCCCGCAGCCCGCGGCCAGGGCCCTGGAGCCGGTGCTCCCCCCCCGGAGCCCCCCACGGCAGAGACTAGCCCATGCAAAGACCCTGCATGGCGGCATCCTGTCACAACCCACGGACACACAACCGCTCGGGCCTTGCTTGCATTTCTTCAAAAATACTGTATCACCATTTTTACCAAGTAAATTGTGACCCCACCGCAGCGCGTGAAATCCCCGAACCAGAACCCACATCATCACACCACCGCCCCCGGCACATCCCACCTCCCTTCCCAGCCAGGGATTTCTCACAGCTGCTCTTCCTTTGGCAGGTAAAAGCCGCCCATCCATTATTCACCAAAATTATAATTTCCTAAATGTCGTTTGACCTTTCACGGTGCAGGCAAAAGCAGGCAGTATTCTTTCCCACCCCTCCCTCCCATCCCCGCCGCACTGCCCTTTCTCTTTTGTTTTGTTGTGTGAGAAATACTGAGCTATTTCTAGTTGTAAGGGTGGTTTATACACATTAGTAAATCTTCAGAGTGAAACCTTCCCTCAGTCTTTGTCTTTGTTTCCTTAATGGTAGCTATAAATTACCACTTTCCTTTCTCACTGGAGCATCAGGCTTCATTGCTTTTGAAATGATCAAAGTTATTCTCTTCTAAAATCCAATGAGAAACAACCTATTCATTCTCCTGGATGGTTTCAGTCTTAGTCAAACTGATCTATAAATGCATAAAGCTGCTCATTAAACACTCCAAGGATTCTCTAGCCCTGCACCATACCTCAAGCCTCCCCTATCAACAGAAAGTAATAAATGAATGAAGATTTTCTCAACAGTTTTCATGATCTCATGAATAAACAATCATACTTACAATGGGAATTCGCACATCCACACACCTCTCATCTGGGGACATCAGTCACAGTGTCTCTGCAAACAACTCTCCCAAATGCACAGAGAAGCCATCTCCCATTGAGGCACGTGACTACAAGCTACCTTACAGAAAAGGTCTTACATATTTCAGGCACTTTCCAGTCAAGGTTCCTCAATGAACTTGATCAATATTAATTTAATTAAAATTCAGCACAAGATTTGATGAAAGACATAAAATCCACATATGAAGAGTGTAGCAGAAAAAAAACAGTAAGAGATGGAAGAGAAGAGCCATATACCCAAACAACTAAAAGCTTCTGAGACACAGTAAAAGCAAAGCATCTTATTTACTTCTGTAAACTAAAATATAAAGTGACACATAAATATTTGGGCATGCTTGAGTAAGATCAAAAGATCTCAACACAGCTTGGAAAACAAACAAGAACAATATTAAATTTATCTTAGTTAATTAAACCATTTCTTACACATAAATCCCAAAGTGCTTTGTGAAGGATCCTAGCTATTATTTCACATATAACACATTATATGTGAACACTTCCATACAGACAAGATCCTCAATTCCCCCCTGCCCTACACTTTACATTGAGAGATCAAGACTAAACTGCCACAGAGCAGCTGGATGTAAAAAACTGCTCCAGAAATTCTACATCTGATTTCCTGAGTAGAATACTTTTGTTTGAAAATTTGGGATAAAAACTGCTTTATGAAGCTTGTTAAATTTTATTATTTAATGACAAGCAAACATTATTGGAAGACATCTAGATTGCCATTTCATTTGTACTTTAATGTAGCAAGAAGCAGAGGGTCCGCTGGGCTGAGCAACAGTGCATCACATTGACCCAAAATTTAACGTGACTGAGCGAGCATAACGAGTGCTTGTGATAGAAACTGATAACACCACAGGGCGGGGGGAGATGCCAGAACAAAAAAGGGGAAAGAGGCAGACAGACAATTGAAGAAATACTTTCAAATACTTAATTACTGCAAAGCTTTTCTCACACACAGTCTCAGAGCTGTAATTTCAAGTTGTACTCATCTCCATATGTTTATTGCATTTTGAAGGATTGTTTTTCTCTGAAATGAATCACTTAAACTTTTACACTTACACTTTCGATCTTAGTATCCAAAGGTTTTCCAAACTACCAAATAGGTTGTTGAGTTCTATGTAAAATAACACATCTTCAGTAGTCAGCATTCAGTTCTGCAGTTTAAAAGTGGCTTTCACTGGGATACTGACCTCCACCTGGCTTATCTCAAACAGAGAGGAAATCTGGGGCTTCCTCTGGTCAGAGGGAGTCTAAAAGACCCTCTCACAAAATTTATACTCCTTGTCTAAGTCCTTTTATGCCACTGGTAGAAAAACTTCCCTGAAACAAACATCAGATCCATCAGTGATACTTTAAATGTTGTAGGATCTGTATCTTAAAATGCCACTGACACTGAAATGAAGAACAGCTCCTGTCTATTGCAGGACTGAATACAGTATGTTTTATTAATGAATATACAACGTTGAGTTAATAGGGAAAAAAGGAGACCTTTTGCTATGTGAAATAACTTTTACACAAAGATTTGCTTGGTGCAGCTCTCTGACATTTGTACTTTGTAAGAACTTTCCAAGTCATCACTACAACAAATAGATCTATGTGTTTGGACCAGTTAGTCAACAATCACTGCCTAGCACTCAAACTCTCTTCACCAACAGACCTTAATAAGCATCACCTTCTACAGAACCACCCCAGACCTGGCATTTGGAAAAACGGCAAGTGCCGCAAGTGGCAAGTGCAACCCGGCAGTTGCACAACACACTCTGTTCACCAAGGCCCCTGTTCCTTTTGTTCCTCCCCCTTGCAGGAAGTCTGACAGATTCAAGGCCACCTATGATGAAGTCAATGTGTTTCTCAAGCCGTGCTTACCTCGCAGCTCCATCCAGGCCTGCCCCATGTCCATCCTCATAGTGCCCTGCAGAGGAATTAGAAGCAGCAGGTCTAATAAGGCTAGGGAATTGAGACGGTCTTGGTTTCCAAGAGAAGCAGGTTTGGCATCTTGCACAAGCATAGCATGCCTGGCAGCAGGTACCAAGTTCATGACTGCACAACCCCCAAACCTGTCCAAGGCTCAGGCCACCAGCACCACCTCACCAGGGCATGGGGCGTGCCAAAATCACCCTCATAGCATCTCCTCCAGTGAGCCCAGAGGAAAACAACCTCAGTTGTCAGCAGTGCAGAATCACTGCCAGCTCAGGAAGACTGATGTGGTTCCCCCAAGAAAGATCTTAACACTTTTTATTTTGCTTTGCTTAAAAAAAACCAACCCTCCACCACAAACTCAGGTGTGTGGGTGGAAAAACAAAGAGAGGTGAAGCAGAGATAACTCCAAATAACGATCAAACTGTTTCCCTTCTGTGCTTTCCCTGACGATATAAAACATTCAGTGATGACCTCACACAGTTTGACATACAGTGAACCCCACCAACTTCACAATAATCCTAACTTGAACCATTGGTCCCAGGTTGAGGAAATTACCTTCTGTATTTGTCAGCTTCAAAACAGAAATCTGTCAAAGCAGAAGTTAGCCATTGTTAACATGCAGGTCAGAAGAAGAACAAGTCTCTCCGGCTATTGCTGACAAGAGTGGGCAGCTCCCTAAAACACAGGAAAAACAGTGCACCTGAAGGATTAGCTCTTTTTTGCAGACTTTGGGCTGCTAAGGAATGGCAGAAACGGTACAACGTGGGGGCAGCAGCATTCAGCCTTCTTACCTGTTCCTGTCATCGTACCTGGGGAGGAACTCCACGTGGGCAGAATCAGAGTGACTGAGGTTGGAAGGGACCTTTGGAGGTCATCTTGTCCAACCCCCCTGCTCAAGCAGGGATGTCCTGGAGTGTGCATTTTGGATAAAGCAGGAGATGAAAGTGAGTAAAACTGACTTGGTCTGCCTGCTTCTCACACAATTGACATATAAAACTTTCAGGACACAGGCAACAGAAACGTTACAAAAGCATAACCACAAATGAGTTGTGCTCACATTTGTTTACTACTCCACTCAAATCTAAAAACTAGATTTAATATACAGTAAGGCAAGCAGAACAAGTTTCAAAGTGAGATAAGCAGAGCACTATTTAATGAACCAAAATTATACGGGGCTCCACTACATCAGTACATAGTTCAAATCAGTCAGAAAGTGAATGACTGGAGAGGGAAGGACCCATACTTTTGCCTCTGTGCCAGCGCAACCCCTCCACACAATAATTTCTCCTCTGGGACTATCCATCAAGCTAAGTCTTACCCTGGAGGCAGGGGAAAGGGATAAAAATAAGGTTAAAAAAGTAGGAAACAGGCAATATAGGTGATAATGCTTGGGCATACATGTGCCACAGATGTTGTCAGAGTCTCAGAGATGGAGGACAGTGCTATTTTCTCACTTAACCTTCTATTTGAAGCATCAGACAATTACATTTCCAACAATTCCTGCTTCTCTGTATGGCTCCTCTCACATAAAGAGGAAGGTTGAGTGCATGGTACGAAGAGGTGACTAATGGTAACTTTTAGAACATAAAATTTGGAGACCTCCAACAATCTGGTTATGGGCATCAAAACTTATTCCAAGGTAGGAAAAATGCTAATATAAATGTCAATATACACGTGTGTGTGTGTGTGTGTGTGTACTCACAGAAACTTTCCAAGATCTGTGTTAGTCCCTTTGCCTTCCTGTTCTCCCCATTCCCTGATTACTGAGCTGTTCCACTGACGGCAGTCTGACCGACAATAACTGCTTGCCAGAAGGCTACACTGGTGCTGGGAGGGAGGCAGGCAGCTTAGCTGAACAGATGAGATACAAAACTGTGCAAAAATGGTCTCCTGAAATCAGACACTAAAATGTCATATGTACCTGTGCTCAGGCGAAGAAGAAAAGATGATTAGCCAAATTATAATAAGAGGCTTTTAAAAATAGCACATTAATGCTATTTTTCATGTCAGGAGACAAATTTTATTTCAATTCAGCAAATGAGCTACACCTGAAAAACTGCTTTATATATCCAATTCACATTTAATGTCCAATGGATTGAAATGTCACAGGAAAAATAAAAAAGGAAAACAGTACCTCGTTTTGTTATTATAATGTAAACTTCAACACCCATCCTTAAAAAAAAAAAAAAAAAAATCAAACCAGTGATTTCCCCCCATAGTAAAATATATCATTTATCAGGTATTGATGCTTTATCTTAGTTTAACAGTCAAACTCTAGGTATAAAATAAAGAACTACAAAGATGCGAAGTACATATACAATACCTTCAAGTATTTTCAAGTATCCTATAGTATCTTGCACTATGGACAAAAATCATTTGACAATATACAGAAAAAGTTAACTCTGAATAGTTTAATTGCAGAAACCTTAACATATTAATGAATTCAAAACACATCAAAAATATGGAATATCCAGCTAGTAGGTCCCATATGAACGGGTTTAAAAAATACTTTCTAATGGAAAGAGCTGTGGAATAGTCTTCAGTCCATGAATATGTTTTCAGCTACAGAATGTCAGATGGTTAAGTTTACGGCAGGTAAAGGCTATTTTTTTGTAAAAATTTATCCTCATAGTATTTCACTACATTTAAAACAAGTCTATTAATTTGCATTTTCTTTTTGTATAAAGTATCACTGTATCAACTCTGACAGTATTAATCAAAGAAGCATAAATAATTAATAGGTGATAGCCTGAGGTTTTTTTCCTCAAATCAGGTATAAGCCTGTAAACATATTTGGGCAATTTAGCACTATATACTTACTGCATTATGAACTACTTACTTTTTATCACTACATTTCTCTCTACACAATGCATATCTGCTGTTAAAAAAAAAAAAATCTTTTCCCATTAACTGTTACAAAAAAAAGCCAAACCCAACCAACAAAACAGCATAGCCACATTGACCTGCACCTACCAAACCTGCTCCCTTATTTTAGAAGAGTAATAGGGGAAAAAAAGGTTATAATTGCATTATTCTATAGCTCATTTGTGAGCAAACAAATGCAATACAAGTTTTTAAAAAGGGAGATGGATTTTACAAAACTCTAGTTAAAGAGTAAAAGATACCAACTACATCATTTGTTCTTATCCAGTCAAATCCAATTCAGCAGAACAGCATGGAAGGAGCAAGTGCTGGATCCGAACATTATTCTGTGCGACTGATGCTAGCTACATCAGTGAAAGAAGTAGGCTGGTTTGTGCTAAACACTGAAGAGAGGTAGGGTTATGGCCGCTGCTACAGACTGAACTGTTCTTGAAATAAGCCAGTCAAATCTCGTTCCAAAACCCTAGTACAGGCTATCACAGAGCTACATTTAGTATCCCAGTCTTCCTTGGTGGCCTCTGAATAAAAAACAAAACAAAACAAACAAACAAAAAACCCCACATTTTTTTCTGCTGCATTTCAGATCCTTCTTCTGCTCTTCAGTGGAGCAAATGCTTCCAAACTCAGTTCATACCAAAAAGTACTTTGAATCCTAATGGGATTAGGCATAGTCCCCCTTGTGAGAGAAGCAGGAAGAGTCTATCAAAGTAGTCTTTCCTGTGAAAATAAAGTAACTGAGGAGCTGGGAAGATGACTTCTGCATCTTCCTTTTGCATCTGGACAGCACAACAGGATGCTGTCACTGATGGACAGCTTCATCCTCAAGTGCTAGCCAAAGAACCCACCACTTGGGAACCAGCAAACCCCAGCCCATGTCCACCCCAGATATCACTGTCATAATGAGGCCAAAAAGGTCCACATCAAAGCAAGCCATTAAACCAACAGTATCATTACACAAGTTCACCTGGTGTGGCAAGAAAAAAAAAAACAAAAACACCTCACCTGAATTCGGGGTTAATTACCTCATACAAGATAAAATTAATCTATACTTAATACTATGAGATATGGTCTTAACAGGATCAACTAATCTGTTAACGTTAATATAATTAATCCATCCCTTCTTTCTTACACAGACATACTCCCTGTGAAATACACAGGCCTAGTAAAGACATCTTAAATATAGCTGAAAGCACTGAAAAAAAATTTTTTTTTGCTGTTATTAATACATAAATAAGCAATGTGGGGCAAGCATATAAAGATTATCCCAACATAGCAAGGTGAATACATGAAATTCTTAGAATAAAGTACATCTGTTTTATTTTTGCCATTCCAAAGATGGGAAAAAACCCAACAAAACCAAACCTGCACTTCCAAAATACTTCTGTGAAATGCTCCTGTAAGCTCCAGACTGTGAAAGAATTCACACCCACCCAGCACGAGGAGTGGCTTGGACATTGCCCTCGCATCTTCCTTATGCTACTGTGAAATCAAAAAAGAATCTTGCTCTGATAAGTAGTGACAAAGGAACTTCTCAGTTTAATAATGAAATAAATAGGACAAAAGTAAAAATAGTCAAAAATTTAATACATGTGCTATACTTATAAATTATTGAAATAAAACTATCACAAGATGTGACTAAGATGTAGGTAAAGAAAAGGTGCTACAACATTGTATGAACCGAAAACCCTGGACTCTGCTTCTCAAGAGAGACAATACTGAGATAAGTTTATACAGTGGAGACCTCTTAAATACATAGCCCTGAATTTCTGTACAGTAATTTGTGATGCTGATAAAATCAGGCTGTTCTTAAGTCACATATTAATTTCAAAGAGATTTTTTATCAGAGGATTCAAACGAACAGAGATGCCTTTAGGCATTTGATACGTTCCAGAATTCTAATAAATTAAGCTTTCAAAATGTTTGTGTTTTGTTGTAGAAATGGACTAAAGCTTCCTCCGCTGAAAACAAAAGCATCCCAAATGAAGTAGACTGTGACCACAGGACCAAAGGAAAAAGACCTTACTACTCACAGTCTCTTCAGAAAAATCAAGAAATTCTTATATTTGTTAGTAAGACATACCATTATTATTTTGTGGGGGCATAAACATATTTATTTAGTCATCTGGCATTTGAAGAACTCATGTCCCTCTTTATTAGCAGTTAGGAGAATTACCAGCAGCAACCATATACCAAATTTCAAAAGGCTGGTTCAAGTGGAAACATTTTTGTGTTATGAACAATTATTCCAGGTTTTTCATTTAAGTGGGCTGCACTGTAAATTCTGAATTGCAACATAATATAGACATTGTATCATAGAAGATTTTTTTTAGACAATTTAGAAAACACAATGATAGGTTAAATAAATAAAAATTATCAGTTAAAAACACGCTTAATTTATTTTGTGCAATTACGTACCAATATGGAAAATATTACTTTGATCTCTGCACATTTCATGGTTCAGTCTCCTGGATTTCACTGAAAATAATACTGACAACAAAAATAAAGGAAAAACAAAAAAAGACTTGTTGACAAATCAGTGCTTTGGAGCTATTAAAAAAAAGCACACATCAGATTTGTAGTTCCCTTGTAGCAGAACATGACCCAATACGTTAAAAATCAAACATTGGTAATAATGTTAATATATAAAATATTAGTTTAAAAACTATAGAATGACCTTCTCAGCAGAAATGGAGTGTATACACTGGGGTCTGTGACATACAGCATATCTGAAGGCAAGTTCACAGAATGCTGAAAGGCTCACTGCACATTTTCTATGGCAAGGAAATACTGCAGCTTTAAAATAAGCTGCACAATACTCATCTCTATCTCTTTCACATGAAAGTGTGTAAAAAGCAAATCAGCAAATAAACTCTAAAATAGATTTATACCAAAATCCTCTTTTTTACATTGAGTTTACAGCTTCCATCCATTTGCCTGTACTATTTTTGGAGTTTCCTTCAAGAAAAGTCAAAGTGGCATGTGAGGGCCATGAACAAGTTCACGATACAACGTACTGGCAGACAGAACTTTCCCATACTAACGAGGTTCACCCCTTGGTGCTTTTTTGTTTTTTTAAAGATAGTTTTTCCTGTGGGACACGAGGTCAAATATCGATTCCTTTGACAAGAGACGCCTCCAGCGTAATGTTGAACTCCTGCAAGGTCTGCAACACTCGAATCAAAGAATTCACAAGAGTGTGATCCTTAATCAGTGCCACGTCTTCATACATCTGTGCTGTGATGGGGCAGTCTGCGAGCAGGGCGATCCAGTGATGCAAAAGGTGGTCTCTGACAAAGTGGCAATTTGGAAATAAAAATAAAGCAAAGTTAATTTCCCATCTCCACTGACATTTTTATTCTTTGCCTTCTAAACAGACCTACCATCTTCTCTGCTTATTTTTATAAGGTGGGAAAGGGGAGTTACTGTCTGTGGAACTTGTTTAAGTAGGAAGCACCTGTGAGAGACAGGTTTCGAGGCTTTCCACCCCTCACATCAAAAGATACAGTTCTCAGGAAGCCTGGAAGTCCCAAGCAGGCCCAAAGACACTATCCAGCTCCACTGCCTTTGTGTCAAGAGTTTTCTAGATGATCCCAACTTCCCTCCTACCCATCTCCTACAAGGAGTAGGTGGAGGGTGGGGAATTCACCCAGCCACTAACTGAAGCAGCCTCACTAATGGATGGTTTTCCATTTTTATCTTCCAACCTTGCCAGCTGTACATGAGAGGGAGGCTATTCACACCAGCCTTTCTCTGTTGATTCAGTTGCTCATAGCTCTTTGGGATATTCAGTTTGGTATCTCAGATTTCCCACATTCCACGTGCCTAAGAACTCAGTCAGGGTATGGTTCACTTGATCCTTCTTTAGTCACATCAAAGAATTGAATACATAATAGTCAAATTGTACAACCCACCAGTTGTGTGGCTTTATCTTATTAATACACAACATCCTTCTCATTTTATTAAAATATCAATCATAATAATAACAATAATAGTAAATAATTTTATTTTTTTTTATACCTGGCTCCAAGACACACCAGCATCTGAAACTTGCCATCCTTCCCAATGTTTCTAGGGGTGTTGTTGATAGCAGTGATAAAGCGACAGAAAGTCCTGGCCCTTGTCTGCCAGTTCTCTTCTGGAACCATTTCATTCTGCTCAAGGGTCTCATAGTATGTTTGTGCTTTTTCTTAAAAGAATGGGGGGAAAATAATGAATTTTCATCAGTGCATACAGCAGCTCTAAAATATCTGAAATATTCTCCTGTGCTTGGAATAAAATAAATAGGCACATCTGAATGACATTCAAATTTAGATTATTAAATTTAATGTCACCTCAGTATAGTGCTTTCCCCACAAGCATGCTTACAAACCCATGAGGCTATCTCAGGTCTGTATGGGACCATTGGCAAATGAGCATGCTTGTCTGTGTCATGGAGGGGACAGCTGAAGTTTAAAGGCCTAGATTCAAAGCTCATCCTTGAATTTCCTGAATGATTATGTCTAGGCACTGTTTCTTTCACAGACTCAGTCCTGTGCTCCCCATGTTTAAAACTGTGATTCCACTTCCTTCCCTGTGAACAGTGCTAAAGAAGTTCTACCGAATTTTGAGATGCTACAGTAAAATGATGATATAAGGAGATATCGCCGTGATGCCTCCAAGAAGTATGCTGTTCACACCAGCTGCAACACAGTGGCAATGATAAGGCACACGGATCTATTTCAAAGACACACACACACAGGCTCTCGTAGGTCTTCCTCCCACTTACCTAAAAAGTCCCAAATAAAGACATTTTTGAAGAGTCTCGGTGATTTAAATCCATGCTGAAACACTTGCTCAAGAGCTGAAACAAGTCCACTTTCTCCACACAGCAACAGTGTCAGACTGCCTCTCTGCCAAGCACACACAGAAAGCATATACACTGATTACCTCAGTTTGGAAGTCTGGGACGCAAAAGTGTCTCATGCATTTATTACTGGAACCAGTTTTAAATAAATAGATGCCCAAAGTTACAGTTTGCTGTCCAACAGTGGCTCCAGACAGGATGGCCCAGGTCTCAAGTCCTGAGCATTCAAAAGTTTGTTGACCTCTCTAGGAATAAGGCTGAAGAAAGTAGTCTCAGGGCCTCATCGTCATCAGATGAAGCCACAAAAAGGCCATGATAAAGATCATGAGCATGTTTTACCCATAATAATAATCACTGTACAGAAAATTAAGATAATATTTTCCTCATTTACTAAGTAATAAAGGTCACAGGTCCATTTTAGCAGGTGTCTCAGACTGTTTGCGTATCAAGAAAAATAACATTTAATGCAATTTTTAAACCTCAGAAAAAACCCAAATTCTTCTTTAAACATGATGGTAAATTCTATTTCGCAAAACCAGTGCATGACCACTTGAAATTATTGTGTAAATGTGATCATAAACCAGAATTATACTGTATAGGAATTTGTCATGCTATACTGAACACAGAAAAGAGAGGTGCAGAAGGAAGGGGAGGACCTATTCATAAAAAAATAATGACTTTCAAGAGATACACACACAGCAGCCAGCAATGCTCTACACTCCTGCTCACCAGGGCTGGATTTTGATGCTTTGACAGAGGCAGCTTGTATCAGGAAATAACTACTGCATCTGTTAAGATTATTACATGTACAACCTAGAAGTGTACCAGAGTCTTTGAGAGTACTTCTGCTTCACTTGCAGGGGGGTGTTTGGTTGTGGGTCGTCTTTTTTATTTTTTTTAAAGCAGCCCATTGTTTTCCATATTTTAAGTAGCAATGATAATGCAAAACAGGCATAAAAAAAACCTACCCACTACTCAGTGTAGATGTAAAATATCAGTTAATTGAGAACAAACTAAACAGGAGGCAACACTCTTGAGTGGTACAGGTAGAATCCTCAGCAAACTTTGACTAATAACACAATTTCCAACAACAGAATATTAACATTTAAATTAACAGAACACTCCAGTTAGCAGCAAAACTAAGGTACTTGAGGATGCACTATTTCAACAGTGTAGTCTCAGTATCACATCTTTGCTCCACTTCAGGAATTTTCAAACAGATGGCTGTACATTCAGTTTAGTTATTTCTATTATATATTCTACAATGCTTACTAATAAGAGTTTTTAAGACAAGAGTGCCATTACACAGACAACACAACTCCTCACCTCCTTCTCTGGTTTGTGGAAATGCTTCACAATGCCATTGACAGCTTCACCAATAGCTTCCTGTATCTGACCAGTATTTAACTCTGCAAAATACAAAAATATATCCAGTAATCTGTACCAGCTTTAGAAACTGTACCTGTGCATGAGGGATAAGGCATACTACAAAAACAGAAGATGAGCATGAACCAGTATAACCTATACTGTTAGTGAAAAGTTGCTGGACTGTGGGTAATAGAAATCCAATTCTACTTTTATTTACTGTGGAGGAGGTAGAAATGGAGATGGTTTGGTTTTCTATCAAAGTTAACACTGCAATGTTTCAACACAACAGGTGGAAAGGCTTTTTACATATTACATGTATTTTCAGAGCAGTATCCAAAACTAAGAAAAGAAGATGTGCTTTGATCAGGACCACCAAATCTAGGCATCATCAAAATACTGTCTGTGATAGTTTCACTGTAAATCCAAGCATGCTTGGGAGCAAAGTAACCACATGATACTTCAGGAACAGGACAACTCCAGAACAGTGATCTCAACAGAAAACTAAAGTCCAGGAATAGAAACCACTCTCAGGCTTTTTCATCCATGAAGGATAGACAGAGACAGGACAGCAAATTTCTACCTTCCTCCATAGCATTCATTCCACAGATGAAGAACAAGAATACACAAAACATCACTAGGGCAGCTAAGCAGTGGACCAGGAGTCCAGAGACATCTTCCTTTCATCCTTAGAGACTTTCAAAACTTGAGTAGATAGAACAGGTTGCCCAGGATCATAACTCAGAAGTAAGCTGGACTTTGAGCACGGGGTTTGGGCTAAGTGAGTTTCATGGGTCCTCTCCAAGCTGCAGTTCTAAAACACAAGAAAACCTACAGCTCTGTTTGCAAGCAGCTCTCCTCAGGCAATGATGCAGAACAGTACAGGACAAGACACCCTCTGCCACTCACTTGGCTTATTGTTTGGCGATATAGTGACAAATCTTCTGATCATACTCGGTGACTGCTGCAAAGGAGGAGTTCGGCACTGCCGCTCATCAGCCTCAGTGTGGGAAGTCAGCAACTCTCCCACCAAGATCCTCTCTAAGCTGCCATCATCCATTCCTTTTCCAAGCCACCTTCCACAGGGAAACCTACAAACATAAAGGAGGTATTTGGATCAATTCCTTCAACCCAGACTCAATTCCATGCCAAAGACTTGCACCTGCAGTTGCATAAAACCCATTTGGCTAGTATAGTTACTAGAAAGACTTCACTCATCTAGCAACAAAACCAAAGTCTTGGTTTTGGCTTTTGCCAGCAGAGGGAGCAAAAGTAAAACGGCTTTTCAGTTCCAAGTTTGTGCTAAATGTGGCACTAGATGATCTGCAAAGCAAACAGTGTCAGATTTTGTCTTGTGTAGCACGTTATGTCAGGGCTGCAGAGGAAAAAGAGGTAGAAGGGAAAAAACCCACTAGACACTGTAAATGGGTGTTGAAATACACCCATGCTTCAGTGAATATGTTACACAGCAGGCCAGCCACAAAAAAATAAAAAAAACAAAACATATATTTAAATGCCATAACACCAATTCATCTATTGAAATTGGGATATTAAATGAGACTCTAGAAAGCGCATTTGCTCACTTGCTCATTATCACTTTCTATGAACTAATGTTGACGTCCATTTAATCAGCTTAATCAGAAAACTGAACAGCATTCCAAAAATAGAATCTTGCTTCTTCATTTAATTACAAAGAAACTGGCATAGAGAACTGAGTGGACCTACCTACCAATTTGTCATCAACATGATCCTGACAGTTTCTCTAAATAAAGGACAGGGCATCAAACTATGCTGTACCTAACACAAATAAACTTATTTCTTACTGCAAATCCTATTCCTTTACTTTCACTATGCAAATACAGGTTTCTGACACTGCAGTCCAGCTTGTGTCCAAAGGTCTCTCTGTAACACACTTAGCCTTAATATAAAATACCACCCCTATTTGGTAACCAACAAACTCTAACTTGCTACTTCTTCTTTGGGCTCAAGGCAGGTTATTTTTAAAATGTGCAACAGTCAACTCATCTTCTCCATCAATGTTTTGAGGCTAGATATGAGCATCTGCAAACTGAAAACTCTGTTTAATTTTGCAAGAATCACAACTTGTTTAATGTCAGACGCCAAATGACCTTTCTATGCCTTCAGGTAGCAGCAATTGTAGACACAGAAGTCCCAAGAGATAAGACCTTTCTAATCAAAAAAGACCTACTGTGCCAGCTCCCTACAGAAACTCTACTTACCCAACAGGAAATGTCAGGATGATACTTACTTGTAAGTATGCCCTGTTACTTCATTTCTGACCATAACGTATTCCACCAGCCACTTGGCATACAGCCCTGAATTATCATGTCCTATCTGCACTGTGGTCAGTTTTCCCAGGTTCTGGCACTGCAAATTAAACAAAGAGTTTGTCAGACTGGAAGAGAGCAGCATGTTGGAGAAGTAAACTATGAGAGAACATGCTCAGACAGGGAATCAGAAATGTGGTTCTCTTTCTGACTGCATGATTGATTCTAGGCATTTTAGGTATAGGTTGCTCTGTTTTTCTTTGTTTGCTTTGTTTTGTTAAATCCTATTTTGATCAGTAGAGAGAACATCAGGTAAACTAGATTATTCAATTAAATTTTACTCAATGCACGCATACACACAAAAATAAGAGCAAAATAACTTCTTTGTTTCCAATAGAAAAGGATATGACACTTCCCACCACTACAGCACAAAGCTGAAATAAAGACAGTCTTGCCCATCCTTGCACTAAGGATTTGTCAGTCATTTTGCTCTGCATGTTATTAAATATAAATCAAATTTGTTATGTACAGGCACAGGAAGTATTTGTGACTAATTATACAGAATAAAGATATTAAATGTATGACAAGATGGTACAGCAAGGGGAGAACTTAAAACTAAACAATCAGAACATCCAAAGCATTTTTTCTATTAAGCAGTACAAACCTCAAAAGTCATTTCTAATATATTCCTAGGAACCTGCAGGACTCCGGTTTCACCTAGTTCTCCCGAGATACAGATCCAAGGATTGGCTGTAAACATTGAGCCACCAAGTTTCTTGCTAGGAACAATCAATATATGGTAGGGTATCACTGCAAACACAAGAAGAAATAACACTTCAAAAATTAAGGATAATTATGTAACCTCTTTAAAGAGAAGAGAGGGAGAAGATAAGCCATAAAATAATACTGCAGTACCATGAAATGTTAAACCAACATCAGAGCTGCTATTTACTCATGCCAACACTTGCACACTAAGCGCTGACTGATGATTGGGAAGTGTACACGTAGTAGTCGTTAAGAAGCAGAGCTGACAGCAAAACACTGACAAATGAAAAAAGAAATATGGATGGAATAATGCCTTCATATGGGCATAATAATGCTTCATTCACCGGCCTCTAAACATGTCACAAAGATGGTTACTTGTCCCCAGCTTAGAGACAAGGAAGTAAAGACAGAATACTCATATCTGCAGGACTACACTGTAGCTCAGCACCCAACCCCATGCTCACCTCCTAACTGCCTGCTGTCGCCGTGCACGTACGCACACCACACAGCGGACAGCAACTCCCACTCCATTCCTAACCAAAGCCTTTGTCTGCAGGGCTTGCTTGCTACTGTGGCTGAACAAATTCAGTGAAAATACATTATAATGCTGCAAGTTTCTCTGTACAATGCTGCTCTTAGTTATGCTAACTGTAAGATTTATTGATTTTTAAAAGGAACAAACAACTTTTCTTTCCCCCTCTAACTGCCACCACACACATGCTCAAACACTTTCTAGTCCCCTGGTTTACCAGTGACTAATTCAACACAGCATCACCTGAGTTACAGGCCCTTCTCCGACTCAGGGGGCATGCGCTCCCGAGGAAATGCATGTGCTCTCCCATCGCCTAGCACCTCATGCACAGCCCTCTATTAACCAAACTTTTATAACAAAATCCAATTACCTGAATGGTCAGTGTGTGTCTTGGCGATCTGCCCTTCTTTTACAGTGCATAAATGGATTACAGCCAGGGCTTTTCCACTGAGGCGTTCAATACATTTCTGCCTCAATGTCTCCTCGGTTGTCAGTGCCCTCAAGAAAGCACTTGGAGGTTGGATTTTCTTAAAAGCTTGATGCTCATAGCATTTAAGAATGAATTAAAATGTTTGCCTTTTCATTTTCTGTGCTGAGAGTCTTAAAGTACGTGACAATTTAACTGCATCCAGCAGACCAGATTTTAGCATTGTCCAGAACTTGCCCACAAGACCAAAAACTATTTTGCTTAGACTTATGCTTGCTTTGTTTTTTATACACACAAATATGGATCATAACATACCATCAAGGGTAGCTCCTACCATGGGGCCAGATGGGTCCTTTCACACACCTTCACCCCCAATTTTATAAGCCTTGCAGAAGTCTTCCCTTATTCTGCCTTACTAGTGAGGTCCTACAGCAGCAGGCATAAAAATGCATGAGAACTCCGTAACACACTTAAGCATCAGCAACAAAAGGTTAAAAGTTTCTCTAGAACATATTTTTGTTTAAAAAAAAAAAAAAAAAAGAAAAGAAAAACAGACAACAAAAGTATTGCAATGTGTTGCAGAGTTCTGATGCTGCCCCTCAATGGGCATTTCATTGTTATCCCAAACTCAGAGAAAGTCATGCAGCAAAGTAGGCTGTGCATGAAAAGGCAAAAGTTGTTTTTTGGTTTTTTTTCCCTTTTTAATTCCCAGCATGTGGTACATGAATATTCTCACCTTAATAATGAACAATCCATACTGATCTTGTTTAGTACAATGCAAACAAGCCCACCACAAATTTTTCTGTTGAGAACTCTCCCCCAGCTAAAAGGATTAAAGCTGCATCTTTAAGTGAGAAACAAAAGCCTTCAGTGACACAGAGACAGACTGCTGCCCACCAGAGAGGATCTCAGAAATAGTGATACAGCATACACAGATGGATACCAGAAAGAAAGCAGAACAATCACATTAAGGCATGGTGCCCAGAGATGTTGAGAGTTTTGGATAAGAGCTCAACCAAATCGGAGTTCCATAGAAGCAAATACTTACAGATTGTTGTGAAAACATTGGTAAAGCAGAAGTAATCAACAGCATTGAATGACAGGAGATGATACAAGAATTGTTCTTTCTCATCATCACAGCGGAGGAATGCGTAACGCTTGTAGAGTTTTCTGACAAAGCAAAACAAATAATCTGCCAGAGTAACAAGGAGCTTCCAGTGAAATGTTGTCTATTAGGCATATTTATAAGGTAAACTATGAAGAATACACAAGCAATTACAAATGACAAGTGAGACTGGTAGAGCCAACAGTATTTCATGTGCCAAGACATGTCAATACTCCACAAGTCTGATGTCTCCCACGTGCATCACTCCAATACTTCACACTATTTTCCACTCCTCAAAAGCAAGGTTTGGGGTGGGTTAAGGGTCTTCTTCCACTCAAAAACACCCCAAAAAGATGGAAAAAAAAGACTTTCGTACTTTCTTGGAAAAAACCCTCTGACTTGTTTTGGCCATGTAAAATGACAGAAATGAAGTAGAATCCTCGTAGGTTACTTCCAAGCAGATGGTGCCATGATGGGAGAGTCCTCTAGCACATGACATAAGATGGTTAGAAGGCTGTTTTCAAGGGATGCTAGGGCAAACCCTGGGGCTATCTCCTTGTATTAGGTCATGGGTGATAACCCAGGGCCTACATAACCCACACATTAAGCTAGGGAATAGCTTCAGTGCTGACAGTACAAACCTCCTGACATAACCAAAATCTGAAGTCCTACTGTTCCCTATTACTGGGTTGCACATTCTTTGCTGGGACTGCAGCTCCACACAGAACTGCAACTTATTTTAAGTGGACATATCAAAAGATGCAGCTCAGGAGCCTTCTCTCACTAGTGGTGACACTAATGCCTATGCAGAGAAATGCACCGTAAATGGAAACAACCTTATACACTTACCGAAATTACTCAAACACACTAGAGAATCTAACACTGCAAGACACACAACTGAGAAACCTCGAAAATAATTTACAACCTCAACCTTTTAAAGTGCAATTTTTGATGGGAAAATACTCCTAAAGTCGGATGTAACCATCACCACTATTTTTGTTCATTATGCACTCAATAAAAATTATCAGTGTTGGTGAATAATCATAAAGGAAGAGCATACCAAGATGCATCAAAATCCAACTGACACCAGAGGAATATTCAAAAATTATAAAGATACATAAAGGTGTCCTGAAACAACCAGTATTAAATATGGCCTGTACTGTGATTTGTGCAACTATTTACAAAAAAATTATTTATATTTACAAAGATAATATAATGTACATGTGCTCTGGACATCAGCAAGTAAGTAGGTCCTTGCACTGAGCATTTCTTCTTTTAGTTTAAGCCAGCAGTATTTGGAACTCTCTCTAGGTTCAGGTCTCCAGTTTTCACTCACATCCCCCCCACCTGATATACTTTTCCTATTTTCTTCCTATAGTACAATTACTCTTTAGACAGTGTTATGGGTCTCAATGGTTGGGTCCTTCCATATTTTTTTTTATTACTTCATATACAAAGAATTGAAAGTCACATATTTTGTAATGTTTAGGAGAAGTAATAAAAACAAAAAATGGATCATAATAGAGATATTTTACTATTACAAAAATAATTCACCTCATGTTCTTTAAGCAGGCTATAAATTTAAAAACTCTACTGTGTAGGAGAGGACAAAGCTGAAACACTGTCAGTTTGATCTACAGATGTGGCCAACCATGCTCAAAAAGGTTTAGATGGAAGATTTCAAGAAATTACCAGATTTAATCTTGAGCTTATTGCCCCAAAATGAGATGCAAGAACTGATCATCACAGCCTTCCTAGTCATCTTCAAGGTACTGTATTTACACCACTAAACATCTCTCAAACCACACTAGAAGCTGATTCTATCTACGTGATTTTACACGGCACTGAAAGGAGTTACAATAATGTCTCCGATTCAGAGACACAAGGGAGAAGCTAAGGAACAGCCACTCTGAGTCACACCAACAAGAACCACAGAAGCACATCTGGATGTGCCTTTACACCCTTCATATCGTCACAGAACTGCATACAAGGACCTAAGCTGCACTTTGTCATGCATTGTGAAAGCACACAAACAATTAGAGGAAAACAGCTACAGAAAGGGGGCCGAAATAAAAAGCTGGACTCACCAAAGTAGTGGTGTTTGGACTTATGCCCTGTTTCATTTAATCCCTAGTATTTTTTTAATATTTCACCTCAAAGTTGCAGACAGTCTACACTGACAGAACTGATTCTGTACCTGAAGAACCCCAGCACTGAATCATAATTCCCACACAGCTCACACACAGGTACAGAAACACACTTGGAAAGCTGGTTTGTTCTATTTCTTTTGCACACTGATAAGCAGATGGAAGAATAGGTACTTATGAATTTTTAAAGTCAAATAAGTAAACAGGTTTATTTTTTAAAGCTTTGCCCCAGATAAACCATCTTACTTTGTGAGTTCATGATCTGACAGCAGCTGTTTTAGATGTCTAGAGAGCAACTTCTTTTCCATAGAGAGACGAACCCAGGCTCTGGCCTTGCCAACATCTGTTTTGATCTCACTGATGTTCTGGATATGCCTGAAAAAAACCAAACAAACACAAAAAGAAGGACACTGCTCAGTCAAAGTGTGACAGTTCTTTTGAACCAAGCTAGGCTGAAGAAGGAATTTTGCCAAGAATGCAAAATACCAGGCAAACTACATGAAAAAGAGCCATGACCACCTTAATACTCAGCAGTATCTAAATTCCTTGCACATCTAGCTGAAAAAGAATAAGAGCCTGAAAAGGAAATATCTGCAATGCAGTGCCCTATTTACAAAATTCTAAACTAGGCCCATTGCCTCACATGATTTAAGAATCATTCTGGACCTTATCACTGCAATATTTATGGCTGAGTGCTTTGGAAAATTAAATACTGTCTTTGCATGCTCAGTAGTAGCTTTTCTTGCATACAAGACACAAATGATATATTTTGAAAGGACAAGCAGGTTCCTTGAAAATCATCAATTAACTTATCTCCACTGAAAAAATTAGATGTTGGTAGTGAAAAAGGAGGGAAAAAAATCCTTTCAAAATTAATTTGGAAGTTCTGCTTATTGTTTCTTGATGTACTGAAAAGACATAGGCTACACCCACACCTCAGTGGAAATAAAACAATACAGAATACTTACAAACAGATGAAAACTGTGCAGGCTATTTCTATAAGCTAGTAGCTGTGACAATATAAATCTGCTCAGTAACGCCTTTGTAAAGGTCAATGAAAAGGTTGCACTCTATACTTTAAAACAGTTCAGCAGGTTCCTTCCCCACAGCCCCATCCTGATGTATGAAACACACTTTCCTGTGGTACACATTATACAGAGAAACAAATATGCAAATCTCACAGGCTTTCTGTGCTGATTTTAGTAGTTTAAACTCACCTCATATCCTGGATGAGAGAGATTCTAAGAGGTGACATGGCTGGACTGGTATCAGACTTTCTCCTTTCTGAATCAAGAAGTATTCCTAGATTCAGAAGAACCGAATTTCTTGTTAACAGAAATCTAAGGATTTTTAAATCAATATAAAAAAGAAGGTGAATTAACACCAACTTGCACTCTTGCATCATTGGTGACTCACTGCTTTGTGAAGATATTGTGGCATAATTTCACTTCAAATGACACGAAAATCTAGTATGCTACACAGACGGTTACGCAGATCAGCACACTAAGCATTAACACATTAATGAGCTTAGATTCAGACAAAATTGGTATGACATCAAATGGCTTAAGACATATACTAATCAAGTACTATTTTCTAAGTACTACTATATTTTCTTCCTATGTAGTAAAACTGACTGGCACTGTTGACACCAGAAAAGTGTTCAACATGTCTTACTCAGTACACCACACATCATATGCTTAACTAATCTATCACTTTGCACACTCCTGTAACACCACTACTTTTAAAAATAGCACATTTGGGTTTTTTTCAAGCAATATTATTACCCTTATATTTTAAATCCACTCTAGAATCAAGCTGTATATTAAATACAGTCCCTGCCCTCAATCCCAAGTTAGAAAGCATAAAATTGATTGTAAATTGAGTCTGATATGCAAAAAACACTATGGACCAAAGGACATTCAGGAGACCTTAATACTTTCCAAATCTCCATTTTTGATTGCTTACAAGACCTTGTATATGTTAGCAATGCTCAGCTCTTTGCCTACAGCAACTTGAAAAAGAAAAGAAGGAAAAAAAAAAGGCACCCACCACCTCCCTCAAACCCATTGTCCTCTCCAAAGTTATAACCTATGGCCCCATCTGACACAAGAAAGTGTTTAAAAATTACATTAATGACCTTAGAAATATCTTCTCAGTGCATCTTATGTGTAATATTACTTTTACTGCAACATTTGATATAACAAAAATTAAAATGTTTCTTCACTGTTTTTTGTATTTTTTTAAATGTCTTCTTCTTTTAAAGAATAAGCCTACTGTTCAGTTGTTTTTCAAGAAAGAATATAAAACACCAGGATGTACAGCAGAATCTTATATGCTTATACTTGTTTTCCACCCCATCCATAATGTAATATTCTTTGGTAGTCTTGCAGTGTTACGCGTCACATGGATGGCAGTATATCGGAGCAATCCATTTTAGAGCCTACCATTGAAACATCAGATACTTCTGGTATCTGACTACTGCAGTAGTCAGATAACAGACCCAAACAAATGGGCTCAATTCCAACAAGTTTATTTTTCACAAATATATTGAGACAATACACTCGGTCCATATTAATTCTGTAGTGGATAGAATACTTGATTCAGTTTATATGGAGTGAAGGATATTTCCAAAGAAACAATCTCTGCGTGGTACAAATCTGCAGGCAGCTCTTTCTTCTATTTTTTTTTTAATCATCTTCTTCCAGTGGAAGCCAATCTTACCTGAGGTACTGAAGCTGCCTGATGTAGTTTTTCTCTGTCTGTTTTCTAGGTAGTGTAACAGATGAGACCACAAAGCAGATTTTCCCTAAAATTAAAAAAAAATTAAAATTAAAGCAATCACTATCAGCTGAATAAAAAACCCAAAACAAACCAACCAAAAAACCCCATATTTAAATAATCACTGAAAGTATCAGTCATAACAAAAACTTGTTTTAAATATGTTTCTCCCTATACAGTCAGCACTAAAAAACCAAAAATGAGACACAAGTTGGAGGTGCTCAGGAGCTGTAAAGAGCTTGAGAAAGAAAAGCAAGAGAAACCACTGGGATCTAACGATTCTGGTAATATGAAAAAGTCAATTGAACTTAATTTCTCATAGTTCATTAACATGAAAAGAAAACATCTGAAGGCTTGTAAAATACTATGTGCAAGTAGAGTTCAAAGTCTGAGGCCGTAACCTGTAATAGGTGTCTTTCCCTCCCTCCTTCGCCAGCGGTGAAATGAGAAGAGATCCAGAGCCAGCCCGAGTAAACCACCTCAGACCTAGGCCAAGCCTTGTTCCCTCGGGATAACTCAGGGCTACAGGCACATGCTGTCAATTTTCAGAACAAAATTTTTCCAGAAGATCCCCCTCAATTTCATCAAGCAAAGGACATGGATAATCACAAACACAAGTAAGAAGAGAACCCAAAACACAAGCAGGACAATGAAAGCTTATCAGCAAGGATACTCCAGCTCTACACATTATAAAATCAACTTAGAAGTTAAAAATTTGGGATGCAGTATTTAGACCAAATGATGCTAAAAGGTGCACCTTGCTTTTTATGTTGCTTTCTTAGACCTCTGGTGGCTTAAAGCAAAATGTGAGAAAATATTTTCCTAACAAACTAAAAAGATTCTTTGATTCATCCTAAAATACTCTGTATGATAAATCAAAAGCTTGCAAAGCCACAAAAAGGCAGAAGAAATTGAACAGGGACTCTCCAGCATATTAATTGGAATTGCTTACAGAGAAAGTTAATTAGTATTTCTTATCATCTTCCTAAATTATTATATTAACTTGAAATCTCAGTAAAGATTTAGCAATTCTGCATTTCAAAAAAGCAGTCATATTATAAAGCCATATTTTTATTTACAACTTTGTGCAAAAAGAAACCATGACTGTAAAGCAACAGTTGCCAATTCAGCACTATCAATGTCATCTAAAATTATGTAAGTGCCTTCCTGGAGGTGTACTAATTATAGTTCAACTTTGAGATTTTTATTTTTTTTTAAACTACCTTTAAAAAAAACACAAGCCTCTACACACTTCAATCCTATATCTCACTACAGCTGACATAAAGAACTAGCAACCATGAGGGATTATTCCAGAAGTGGCATCCTTTCAGAAGATAAAGCCTAGAGTGCCTGTAACACCTGTATTGAGAGAAATCTATTAAAAAAATATGCATTCAGTGGTGAAGATACAAAAAGTCCAGAGAAGCTCAACACCTCATGAGTGTACCTGACAGATCCAATATGGAAAGCCAAAAATGCAAGTCTTACAAAAAGAAAGCATGAAAAATATCAACCAGAGAACAATTACATCCAAAATGGCATTTCTCTCAATAAACACACCCATGCACACACAGCCTAGTGTTCAGCAACTAGCTGCCATGGCAAGGAGAACTGCAACAGGTCACATAAAGCAGCAAACAAAGGATCCTGCAGCAAAGAGATGTCCACAATAATGATGAATGTAAGAACCCATGCAGTATATGTCTGCCCGCTTCCTTTACCATCACGTTACTCTCCTTTAACTTCACCACATAGCAATGATGATGCAAGCTGTAGCTATAAGGGAAAGTAAGACAACCTAAGGAAAGCAGTGGAACAGAGAACAGGCAAGGGAATAACCAAGGCCTTCTGAAAGTTCAGATTACTTCAGTCATTAGACCCTATGTCCAACAACTCTCCTGCACTGGTCTGGGCAAAGGAAGGTGTGGATTCACTTTCCACATGGAAGAATCAGTAGATAGTTAATGTAGGACTATTAGGGTTCATCAGCAGGGAAGAGGTAAAAGCAGGGATTGGTGGAAGGAAAGTCATCCTCATTACTATGGTCAACTGAGAAAGAAGAGTCTTCTTTGGCTCATTGAAAAATAAGTAAAATCAATACATAAAACAAAAGGCTTTTGCATATTTAATAAAAGCCAGAGCACACAAATAATTGGTGGTGCTTTTTTTTTTTTTTTTTAAACTACAGATCATAATATGAGATGCACTGCATTTCCTCCATCAGGCCTCTATTATATTCCACCACTCTATTTATTCCACCATTCAGCATCTGCAATCAATCCAAAGCATTAACCTTATGTAGGGTTGGCCGTCTGGTGGTCTGAGAGGCCCAAATCTGAGTTGAAGCAGAGTATACTGATGCTCTGTCT
Source organism: Caprimulgus europaeus (assembly GCA_907165065.1). Next base: position 11,100,051 of record OU015539.1, on the reverse strand, counting down.
TCTAAGACGAAAGCAGTACAGCTTCTATCCTAAGTGATATACAAGAGGGAAGGGAGAGAATGACATGATAAATCTTCACATAGAGAACTGCTACATGGTTTGAAGGAGAGCAGATTTAAACACGGGCGCTTGGGTGCTGGAAACAGAGATACTGAATTACAATTGTCTGGATTATGCACATTTATTTTGCACATTCTTTTAAAAAGAGTTACAATCCTCACTGTCCTTGCTATTCCTTTGTACAAAGGAGGAGGAAACGATAAAGGCCTTTAAAAAAATCCATCTAGTCCCACAAATTACTCCAAACAGAAGAGCAGGACAAACAATTATTAATTTCATATGAAAAACAACACCTCTAGTGATCTTGTAAATGTCAGGTAACTATGCCTACATCATTCAGAAAGAACCAAAATAGCAAGGGTTTTACTCTTAAAAACTAAATTATCCTCATGACAGCACCCTTAGCATATGCTGCCTTACAGCCAATGCAACGTCAATAATGAAAGGATTAAGAACACAGAAATGGTTTTATTTACCATCCCATTAAAAAAAACTCACAAACCAAACCAAACAAATACCCCAGATTAAATGGAAAGTAAAGTCTGCCCAGAACTCATCTGTGGAACACATGTACACGTGTGCTTGCCCGCATGCCAGAGCAAAAAGTGAAGACAGACAATGGGGTAGTAACTGACAGGAAAAAGGTTGGGGACACACACAAGTATTTTAACATTTCCAAATCCTCTGAGAGCAGAGAGAGGAACAGCATAACATGACTTTAGGAAAATGAGTTCTGCAACATACAGGAATATTTGTTTCTCACCTGTTTGACTTGCAGACCATGGCTCCATATCCTTTCTAAGAGGTCACACAGACTGGCTATAAGGGTATTCTCTTCCACACCTGTGATATTCACTTCACCATGACCTAGCTCCACAGCTTCTCGACCCATTTTTTCAACCAACATTCTCTTGGTCTCAAAAAGAACAAGGCAAAAGAGAGTTCATTCTTTTCACAGGAACTTCCAAGATCACTTACACTTTTAAAATAACCAACAAGGAAGCACACAATAGCAAGGATGTATCAGAATAACTGGGTGTACACAGTATTTCTGAGGCTAATGCAAGACTGCATTTCTTTTATCCCTGTTTTTCAAGCCACAGCAGCACCAGTGTTGATCACTGTACAGCCTGTTCCACCTTTCTAACAAGGGGCTTGCAAACAAGCACATAAGCCTCCACAGAGTAACCCCAAGAAAGGGAAGAGGAAGCCACACATTACCCAGCTAGAGGCCCAGCAGTGAGGCCCTGCAAGGCAGGCTTCGGTGGTTCTGAAGCCTGGCAAGCGCTGGACTGGGAGCAACACGTCATGTCCACCTCCTTCCAGGGCAGGTGAACACGCACAAGTGCTTCCAGGTAGCGGAGAGATAGGTCATTCCTGTGAGACCTTGCTCTGTCAGAAGGGTATTTGTGATTAAACCAAACCCATTCTGGAGTGCATCTCTTGAGTCTCCCTCCATGAGTCACATTCTCCTAAATCGTGCACAGTTTCATACTGGTCAATGAAGCTCTCACCAACTCTCAAAGTACAGTGTCCCAGTCACAATATATTCATCATATAGCTACCTAGAAGAAAAAATTACTAGGGAATCACTTCTGCTCACCTCTTACACGTTTTCATCTTTATTGCTATTCTAGAGAAGCTCTGAAATGAGTAATACTCCCTTAGGCACCTGTGCACAGTCTTAGTTGAGACAAAGAACACTAAGTTAGTATCTAGCTTCTCCTCCTCACCTCCCCTAGTAATTTCTCTCTCCACTAACAGCAGGCTTACTACATTCCTTAGAGTTGCATTCCCACAGTCAAAGAGTCAAGTCTATCTAATGATTTTCATAGATTATAAAAATCATTTTCATAATGATTTTCACTGTCATATGCCTCTATTAAGTGAAAGAGATTATCTGGACAGTTTCATACACACAGAAAACCAAAGTGAAATAAGATGTAGATGCATATATTAATGTTCTACAAAAAGTTGTACACAATTGCTATATTACCTCCACTGACTTAAGGCAAGAAAGTGTCTATTTGATAATAACTCTCTTTACTGTATTAGTATAAACATTAACATTTAATTCAGATTAATATATTGTCAAATATACACTGGTGAATCATGTCTACAAACTAATGCCAAATTTCTTCACTAAGTGCTTGAAAACTTACATTTCAGAAGTTTGTTAACCACTTCCTTTAGTTACAAAAAAAGCTCATGTGTTTTCACCACAGCCTCCTCTTTTGGAATATTCACTCTTGTTGAATAGTATAGTCTCATTAGTGATAACTAAAATAAGTTATAATAGACATGGGCAGCAAGATGATAAAGACCCACCAGAATATTCGATCTCTTCCATCATTTTATATTCTCTAACATAAATCTGCTTGATAAAGTTTCCACTCCTTGCTGAATTTTAAAGTACATTATCTCTTCATTAATTTCTCACTATCATGAAAAATCTTTATATGGATAAAGCAGAAACAGATGGCGAAAGAGGGGAGTTCCAACATATTGTCCAAGAAACGGCCCATAAAGGATGGATACGAGGTGCAAGGGAACAGAAATATTCTCTGTATTACCTTATTTCGGCATTCCTTCAGCAAGCCTTCTACAAACTTCCAATTTGTTTGTGCAATTACTGATGGAGAGAGGTTAGACAGCTTGGGCTGCCGAATGGTGCTGCCTAGATTCCTGGCTTCTTGGATATACTTCTGTATTGAGGTAGAAAATTGACAAATACAGATAAAAGCACAAGTGAGACTACTTTGCCAAGAGAAAAGGGTAAATTTATCTTTATAACCCACCCCTGTTGAGCAAGGAGGAAAGGATCAGATCCCCTTTCGAAAAGGATCCTTTTCATATCAAACATTATATTGGGCAAAGACACTTAAGGTACTATTCCACTGGAGGTCAAATCCCCACTTACATTGTCTAGCTACTATTAGAACACACATTACAGACTAACAAAAACACAATACAAACTGCCAAGGATATTTAGATGCATAGAGATTCAATTACTCCCTCCACCACTGAGAAGTGTCTTGTTATTTTTTCATATAAAATTAAAGTTTGTAATAATTATCCAGACCGAGACTATTCAAATGGCAGACTGGTCTGCATGGAGACTGCAAGAAAACTTTGCCTGGAGACTGACATCTGAGATCTGTGCTATGCCCTGCATTCCTGCAGATCTTCTGTTTCTTAGCCACCCTCTCAGTCTTTCAGGAAGCAGCTGCAAAATGCTCTCAGCTATGAGCCATCTGCATTTTTGACCAAAATAATTTCCTGAATTTACTATACTTGAAAGTGCTTTTCTGCTCCTGTTGCTGCCATCAAGGAGTTGCCATTGTTTTCACCTCAGAGACAAAAATAATTTGGCAAATGTTTTGAAAGACAGGTGGTCATAGATTGTCTGGGGCATGGCTAACTGTGAATAGGTAATAAAGTGAAAGTCCTGTACAGGCAGTGACAGAATACTCACAATTAGTATATTTCAGATTAATAGGTAACTTCTCTAGCTTACACTAAAATAACGGTCAAGTGAAAATTCAGTGAACAGATAGATTTATCAAGCATGGTACAATCTTCACAATGAGGGAAAACCACATCTACTCCATCAGCCTTGCACTAAAGAGCTATGATATATACATTCAATTATGCATCTTTATCCAGAACTATAATTACAGTCATATTGTGTATTGGACATACCAGATAATGCTCTGATACAGATTTTATAGAGGGCATGAAGGGCCAATCATGCTGGTCCCAGTCTAAACATAACTGCAACTGAAGCTCTGACATGGAAAAGTCCAGGTGCTGGCAGGACAAGTTGGTAGCAAAAAGCCAAGCAGACCATGTAAAGTGAAAGTTGTAAGCACATATGAAGTAATAAAAGCAAGCATGCAAAACAGAAAAGAGTGAAGACATAATGCAATGCAGAACTCCCAAGCATTCAACATAAAAATAAATTAATAAGTACTTAAAATGAAAGGAAAAAAGAAAAGATGGTGTTTAATCATCAGATTCATGTAAACTCTGCCCTGTGCTGGGCACAAATATTTGCAAGTTAAAAGCCACTAAGTCTCAATTCCACAGATTTCTGCTGGCTACCCCAAAGCTTTAATTTGTCTAAAACTCACAACACTGTACTTTGAAACCACTTCCTCCTGCTCAGCCTGATCCCCAGTGTTCATCTCGGAAGGGTTCCCTCCCCATTCTTTCAGAATTAATAGGAAAGTCTCTGGTTCACCTGGGAGAGGGGTCAACATCCAATCAGTACTATGTAATCAACAAGGTATGGCATAAAACCCTAAAACACTAGCACAGATTAACCTGGCAGGTGCTACCCTCACTTGAGCATGTATTTGTAATTTTTATTCCTCAGAAATTATTCGCTTCGTGTGACAGAATAATTCCTATAGGATAAGTAAGATGTGAAGAGTCAATTAAAAAACAAAACAAACAAAAAAATTCAGAGACTAGAGGTAGATTTTTGCCTTTGTAATTACCTAATTGAAGTCTTGGAAATTTACATGTGCTAAACATTGTAATTGTTAAAAGCAATAATCAAGTTACAAAAACTATTCTTCACTTCTGCTACTCCTAAGTAGCAGAGTTCTTTGAGAGTTGGAACTCTCTCTTCAGAGTTCTCTGAGCACATGGAACATGTCAAAGCCAGAAACTACTCATTGCTTTTTTATTATGCGGACATTCTGCTGTTACATGGTGATGGATGACATAGATGACACTATACTACAAAAAAATCATAACAAACCAATGAGAAAATTCTGGAAATGAGTACACTGGAAAGGCAATTAAATTCATCACTACCATAAAAGAATGAACTGGACAAAGATATTTGATTTTGACAACATTATCCTGACAGACACAAGACTACTTCAAAATTCCAAGTGAAGCTTTTCTGAAGATATTTGACAAAGCAAGACAATATCACCTTCAATGAATACCATACATTTAAACAAAAGTAAATCTCTGAGGTAACTAAACAAAAAAATTAATTATGATATTTTAAACCAGATTATTCTTGGAATTACCCATAAATCAACACTCAGTGAAACAGTTTGCAGTCTGTAACATATGAATCAGAAACTGTACTTTAATTAGTTCCATCACTCAGATCTTTCAAAATCCCTTCACCACAAGGAATAACTGTGTCAGTTGTAGAAACATTGGTGAGAGAAGTTGTCAGTTCAGAAGGTGGGCAAATCAGCATCAGACTGTGTGGTGTTAGAACAGGCAGACACAAACCTGACAGTATGGGTGGGGTTCACATTCCCACCTTAGCATGAGGTTGTGTGTCAATCTGCCACCTTAAGACTTCTTTTACAGTCTACAGAAGAAAAACAGGCAACTCCAAAAGGAAATGCTTCTGATTTTAGGATGAAATTATTCACTCTCTGGAGTTGCTTATCTTTTCTCCACCAAATATACAAAAGCAGCATAGGATGACTAAGTTATAGAGACAGGAAATAGATGTCTAAAAACTGTTAAGATTAATTCCGCCCCCGCCCCCACCCCTTTTTTTTTTAACTTTAAAGTGTGTGATGGCATTTTCAGGGAACTCTCCTACATATGGGATGAAAAAAATTTAAGCTGAGAAAGAGTGAAAATAGCATACCTCTTAGAATATGTAAATACAAATAAGGGAGAGCAGAGGCGGACTGCAAGTAACTGTCTAGACATTTAATAAAGGTTACAGAGCTTTATTCAGACAATTAGGAGAAAAAAATCATATCTCTATAGTTGAACAGTTTTCACCTCTCTCTGATCATTGTCAAGACGCAGGTGCTCTGTGTGTTGCTTCTGTCTGTCCTTCCGCCTCCACTGTGCAGGAGCATTTCTCTTTGTCCATCTACAAACAGAGGAATATTATTAAGCAAATATCAAGAGTTAGGTGAAGAGGAGAGGCAATGGGGGAAATAAGAAGTGTCCATCTTATTGTATATTGAACATGTCAACATCAATTACGTCAAAGTGCAGCTGCAAATACACACAAAGAATCTCTGTAGAAGAAGCCAACACTGGGCAACCAAAGGATTTCAGATAAGTAGATAACATACACTTGCTTTGTATTTTTCCATTCTTTCATGATATCCAGTTACAATTTACACTTGTTTTCTCTTCTTTCTAAGTTTTTATAAGAAGCTCTCCTAAAATACTTGCTATCTCTTAACTGAGATCCAATAAGGAGATCTGCTTTTATATCAACAGTAACTCCAAGTATATCAACTATAACCTCAAACATAATAAAGCTTTCTTAAGTCAATTTGCTTCTGGGAAGTTAAGACTTTAATTATTTTTTTTTTAAAGAAAAAAAAAAAGAGACATAACAAAACAACCCACCACACACAACCCACCCACTCACTTTTTTGTTCTCATTTTAAAACAAAGAAACTGAATTTGCTTTCAAGTGTTTCTGCTTTAGTACTATTCTATAGAACTCGCTAAGATGCAGCACCCAGTGCTCCAGCTTTACTCACTTGTTGCTTGCTGGTCCGGTGGATAAAACATCAGACTGAAGCTTGGGAAAAAATCCAAGCTCATATTTCCCTTGTCCAATTTTCATGTCCAGCAAATGTGGGTGAACTGCAGTGTGATCTATTTTTGCTAGCCTCAATTCAATAGATTTTTCTGAAACAATAAGAAATGTGGGTTTTTTAGAGGTGTCTTAATCAGACATGCACCCATAATTGTACATCCTCAACTAAAAGTGGATCTCAAATTTAAGAGAAGAGATGAAAGTTTCTTACTGACCACAACAGGTACACTAGTACAAGAGTTTATTAAGTATCATAGAACTGGCACCAAAAGGAGAAAAATGTTTACCTTCCTAAGCTCAAAGGTGTTTCACACAAAGCATGCAGGACAACAGCTGAGTTCAATTAAACTTTAAATGAATTTCATCTCACATCTCAGCTTCCTATGTAACATTTAGTTCCCCACTTAAGCTTTACACCTCAGCTTTTTTGGTCTATTTTTTTGAGGTTTCAAAGCATGAATCCTTACTTAACTTTAACCTAATGTCTGCAACAAACAGCACTGACTAGTTGTATTTTCTTAAGTGTCAAGAAAGCAGTCTTACCAGCTTCGTCAATGGTTGTGCACTTTTGATACATGGACGTGCGCAGAGTTGGTGTCCTAACATTTAGCAGCCTAATTTTATCCACTCTAGAATCAAATACTCTCAAAACAGGGTCTTTATCATCATCATCATGGCACATAATCTTATTGTCAATAAATGATGCAAACATTTGGGTCTCCAGGAACCTCGAGAGGAATGGCAAGTACGGTTCAGGCTGGTCCGACAAGAAAGATGCCTAACAGACAAGAAGAGATAAGAGTGTTTGGGAGTCTGCAGAGAGAGATGCATCCACCAAAAGCACCAACTTTTCTAATCTAGGATGTGTTAGAGAGCCTTGGTGCCACTTAAAGCCTAGTTTTATTACATACACCAATTCTGTCTCTGAAACAGGCAGTCTATATGAAATCACCAGTTTTTCATGACAATCTGTTACTACATAGCACAATAAATATTAAACTCTGATGTTAGCATTTCCTTAATTTTCTAAAAATTTCAACAGAATCCCAGGAAACCACAACAGTACTGCAGGTGTGGATATTATGGACTTCTGGCTGGGCTCAAAGCTTATGAAGTTAATGAGAATCTTTTCATACGATTTGATGGGAATCAGATTAGCATTTTAGCAGGCAGTGCTGCAACATAATCTTCACCCACGTGAACTATCCTGTTGACAGATATCTGACCTCCAGTAAAGAAGGCAGTAGTAAAATTTGAAGAAGTGGGTCTTGTGTTTCCCTAGAAAAGAGCTAGGGATACATTTCATACACATGTATGTAAGTGTTGTGCATGGTCATGGCTATATCCATTAAAATATTTGGCAATTCCTCTGGTTAAAAGAAAAAAAAAAAAATGACATTTTCACTAGTAATATTTAACTTTAATGTAGAGGTTAACCATAAAGTAAGGCTTTCTAAGCTATTTTTCTACAGCAAGCTGTATTTTTCTATAGTGTCCTTAAAGGAGTATCTTTATCCCTCTAAGTGTGTTTATGTATACATTTTTCCACATAATATTCAAGATGTGACTTTTTTGGGAACACTGAAGTTTAAGTAAGAAATTACAATTTTGATAGGACTGTCTTCCATTTTATGGCCCAATAAACCAAGTCTTAGGTTTGAATACTGTTTTACTTTTCACATTGACATATCTTCTTATTACAACTTACTTTATCAAAGTTTTGCATCTGTTCCCTGTTTGTAAACCAAGAGTCCTTGTCCTGACTGGGTTGAATGACAAATACTTCATAATCTGCAAACATTTGTGTGAAGCGGTTGGCAAAAACTTCACGGATTTGAATGTTCAGCTGGTAAATCTTGAATTCTTCTTCATCACACTGAATTTTAAGATCCTTTTTGCTACTGGTCTCCTCTCGTACCTCCAACTGAGAAAGCAAGGGAACACAAAAAAAATTTGTACTGTTGCTTTGTCCGGTATTCTAGGTATGTAAGACCTTAAAGCTGCTACTCCTCAAGTCATCATTTCAATTTAAAAATTACTTACAGTTTCAAGCACTGTAATAAAACAGCAACATCAAAAAACCTAGAAAGAAACCTTTGTCTATAAAACTTCTAATTTCAATAGAAATTAGAAGTTTTATAGACAAAACCGCAACCTACTTTAGTACTGCTTGCACTAGATATGCATTAGATTAAAAAAGGACAGGTAACAACTATATAAATGCCTATGTATGCCATATACTTAATTTACTTTTATCCTTTAATCGCCAGCATAGGCTTTTTAGGGGTTTTTACTACCCCTGCATATTAGGCAAATACATATTTCTGTCTGGTATAGTAGAAGTACAAGTTTAGTACTCTTACAGTTCAACACATAACAGCTTTCAAATGAAGACAGAAACACACAGTAAAAAGAAGCTGTGCACCTCTAGCAGCCAATTTCCTTTCACCCAAGTCCTTAGCAGTGTAATGCACAATTCATCACTACGAAGTCCAGAGTAATCTTTAATGAAATAAAATGCATTTTCAGTTAACATGTGGGCTAAGATTTATGAAAAACAGTAATTTGGGATTCAGATATTAAATATGTACTATTTCAAATACACATTTGCTACCCCTGCCTTTGTTAATTATTATGAGAGGCACTGCCACACATACTTAGACATATCTAGAGCTTACAACATCTGCACAATGGTGTGTTTGCTGCAGCTGTCCCATGCTTCTTAAAGCACCTTGGTCATAGCAGTCCAAGGCCAGCTATAAATAGCATCTTCATTCCATTCCACAAAGGCTCAAAAAACTCAGCATGGTTTTTCAGGTAATACCTTTTCTGCAAAAAGGGCAACATTTTCCCAATTCTGATCCCCTCCCCAGAAAAAAATTCAACCAGGGTCACCACAAGCTGTGCACGTTCACTTGCATGGAATTAGACACTAATGCACTTCACAACATCAAACAGAAAAAAAGCATCACAGTATCTCTCTGGCAAGTCTATTTACACAAGCAAAATTATACACATTCTACACACAATGAGAAAGAAAAATACCTACAGAAACCAAGATTGGATCCTATCTGGATGTCAGTTTTATCCATGTAAATCACACGAAAGCAATGCAGATTTAAAATAAATCTTAAAACCAAGAATAAACAAGGCAAGATGTAATTTTAAACATGTTATCTTGGCAAAGAATCACTTGGAGGACAGCCAAATGTTTTCCTAGATGTTGTGGGGTTAAATCTTACTCCCCCAAGGCTGTCCTTGTGTCTACAGATGTTCACAAGGTTTGTGAACATATTAACAGAAGTTCTTTCCAGTGAAGACAAAGGCTTTGGACCATGATTTCAGACCACCTTCTACTGCATGTCAAGAGAGAGTGCAGATGATTTCATAGCTTACCTTTTCCAGACTCACACCTGTTCTTTTAACAAGTGCTTGGAGTCTTGCAATAGTTTCATTTTCCTTTAGCAGCTCATAGGAATTCAAAGGTGATCCTGCTATGTTCCCATTTCTTTTATCAGAAACCAGATCACATGCTCTGAGGCTCTTCATCTTGGAGGCACTTTCACTGCAGTGAAGGTTTCCCTCAGGTGGAATTCCAAAAGCCATGAGTATCTCCGAAATTTCCTGAACGAACTCAAGTTTATTTGGGAACTGGGGCAAGTCTTCTGGCAGCTCGATGAAATGGTTGTCTACATCCACAAAGCACAGGTTAGCCTGGGATTTAATTTGGAACAGGATACTGTTACAATATCGTTAAACACAAGGGTCACATTTGATTCATCTTGAGGTTTTGTGCCTATGAAAAGATTCAAATACATTTGCATTTGTTTGGTTACTTTGTGAAACAGACTTGCCCCAACCATAACTGAACTGGTTGGCTGGCTTTGGAGAAAGCAGTACAAGGCCTACGCTTCCAGGTCTTTCAAGGAGGTAGCTACGAAAGAAGACTCTGAAGTTGTTTGCTAGGTACAAAAGAGATTGTAGCATATATTAGGCATAGATGTGTAAATTCTTCCATACACATACAGCTAGATTTGAACTACAGGATATTTGCAACACTTTTATATACGTAAGCAGGTGACTGCTTGTTCAGATTAACAATCCACTCCTCAAAGATTTGGGAATTCCATTCTAAAATGTGTACTGATGTCGCAGAAGCTGCAATAAAGTTTTCTTTTCTTTTCTGCAAGCAACTTGAGAACCAAGGCAACTCCTTGAACAAGTTTAGAAGTTTGCTTCCATGGGGAAAAATGAATGGAACAAGTTTCAATTCTGTTTTCTTGTTCCAATGTCTCTCTCATTTACCATCAAAAAAGACCAAAGGAAAAAAAAGTTAAAACCCCACCTATGTTGCTTCCACAGCAACATCAAAAGCAGCTGCACATCTTTCAAAGATTTACCTCACCCTACATTTGGTCAGGAGGGGTTCCCCTTTTGGCATTGCAAGATCTGTAACATATAGTTTCCTAACATTAATAATTACATACTTCACAGCAAGAACCCCATTCATGTCTGAACTCTGCTTGGGAAGTTAAGTACACAGAATAAATGCTGCCTTTCTGCAGAAGCATTTCTGCAGTACTATCAAGCATCTATCACACCAGCAGACAGGCTCAGAATGGACACAAAGCTGCGATTAGCTTTCAAAATAATTATTTTAGTCAGTCTGGTCTAAACCTGTTGGCATCAAGAGGAAAAAAAGTATTTTCAAGAGATCTTTCTTATCTTCTAAAATAACATACAAAAAATAAAACCCCACAGAATTTGTTAAGATTTAGCACCAAATGACATATTTTTAATGGCTAAAATAAAAATACTGAGAATATATACATCTTAAATTAGCAGAGAATTGGATTTTAGCTTTTAAAATCTTTCACCTTTTCTAAAAGATCTATTGCCCAAGACCCTTGGGATCATTCCATTAAAAACAAGCTTTTTTTAATAAGATACTACTTTTGTTTGATTTACCCAGTGCTGGAAGACTCAGTGTTGCTTATTTTCACTCAAAATAATTTAGATTTCCACTGTTCTCCTGCATTACAGAGCAGCAAGATGCACATGCAAATCCAGTAGCATGAAATGGCTTGTTAAAAATATATTGCTGTAGCACTGCAAAAGTTTCTTTAAAAGGAAATTCAAAGACACATCAAAAAAACAATCTTACTTTAGTACTTGCTGGGTTTATGATGTGCAAGAAAGCTCATTTAACCACTTTTTTTGATCAATTTTACCGATAAACAAACCACACTTTTGCCAGCAACATCGGAAACAGCTACATGTTCTTCCCTTCCCCTTTGATTTCTGCAACACCTTATTCTAGCACCACTTCTCCCATGCTCCCCCTTTCTCTTCTGGGTTCCTTACAAGCCCCTGGTGCAGCTATCGGTGAAAGCACAGACACCCAGAGCTCTAAACAAAGCAGCAACACATATAAGACCAAGCTTAACATTAAGTGCACTGTATCACTGACATATTCAAGAAACTCAACCCTACAGTAAAACTTAAGTCTTTACAACTTTAGAGACCCACAGAGTCAGGTCTTCAAGTCACTGGTGAACTTCAATGAATTCTCCATCAGGCACTGTTTTCTGATGCACCCAAGGGATAGTCTAAACTTGAACTTTGTACTAATGCAGTTATTTTGCTGAAGATTTTAATCATCATCTGACAAAGCATCAACTGGGACACATCTGGGTTTCCACGCTCCCATGGCAAAGCATTCCCTTACAGCACCAGATGTGACCAAAATATGGGTGACCATCATCATGTTGTTGGTGGGGTTTTTTTGTTGGTGTTTAGTTGGGTTTGTTTTGTTTTGTTTTTGAAAGTAAACCCTCTACAATGAAAGTCGAACAATAGTGAGCTCCTGTTCTTCTCAGTTTACTTTGCCTCTCAGATAAGCAAATCTATTGGTATAGGAGACCTTCTTAGTCATTTCTGAAGTCTCCAGCACATGTTCAAGTTCACTTCTATGCAACAGCTACATTTCCAGCCTGCAGCACCAAGATCTTCAACAGTTCACAAGAAACCTTACTCAGTAGTGACTACCAAGGGGATTTCTCAGACTATGTCATACTCATCATGTACAAAGCTTTAAGAGCCCATTCCTCAAATAAGAGAGACAAAAGCAGAAGCTTTAGAAGGACAAGTTGAAGTCCTGCAGTAAATTCCATCCCATGGGCACATGGCTGCTGATACCTCAGTCCTGTGTCCCCTCTTCTCCCTGTCCTCCCAGACAATTCTGATCTCTGTAAAATACTTTCAAAAATCTGCTCCTCCACCTTCACAAAAGGCCATCTGTTAAACAAAAAGTAAACTGAGGTGGCAGATTATTTTTTAAATACTATTTTGATTTCAGTTTTAACATCTAAACATAGATCAATCACCTCACTTTAAACCTCCAAAGTAAGTTGATAAAGCTCTTCAAAACCATTTACCTTCTAAATTGAAATATCTATTTGAAACTAAAACATGTTTACTTAGTTGGAAGTATTACAGTGATCTTAAAATGAGGAAATTCTTTACAAAAGGAGGACAGCCTTTTAGAAGCTTGCTGTAATAGTGAAAACATCCACGGTGCATATTAACATGCACATTCACACATGCATTTTACTTCACCAGATATCCTCTCTAAAAAGTATACTAACCATATTAATCAGGCCTGTCAGTACATCCAAAACTTTGTAAAAATGCAGTAAACCAAAGCAACAGACTGTTTTAATGGCAAGAATATACCTTACTCTTATTAACTACCCCAATGTGAAAACAGAGAGAGGGAAAAAAAAAAAAGGAATCAAGAGAGTAAGTACTCTATTTTTCATAGAAAAAACAACACTGTTTAAAGATAAATTTTTCTTTGAACTTGCCAGGAAAAACAAATTAAAACTATGAGCATATGGATTAGAGAAAAAGAGCAATGTTGGCATGGTGACCAGACTGGAGGTTCACAAAAATATCTTGTCTTTAATTTCACGCAGTTTTTATAAGAAAGTCTTTTTGTGTCAAGCTATGTCGCAGCACTGCCTGGTAATGAAAATAAAAAACACCACCACAAAACTCTCTGCCTGCCACACTACTTTTCCAGTAATGTAACTGATAACAGAAGAAAACAGACAACCAGAGAAAATCCTACCAGTGCCAGTAAGGTGTTTCCCATGGTTTACCCAGTCCCTCCTCTGCAGAGTTACACCTACAAGTGAGCAGACTGTAGCAGGGGCCAGAGCTGTGTTGCTTTGCAGCTAATAACTCTGCAAGCACTCGCTTCCCACCGGGTACCTGACAGCAGTGTCCACCTTCTTGACGACAGACAGCCTGACCATACTGTAACACTCAGCCTTTTCTGTCTACATGAGCAAATAAACTATTCAGTGGTGCTCAGTGAGAGAAGTCAGTCAGATGACTGATGGAACTGCCTCATAACCCAGCCAGATGCCAGCCACCTGAGATGCATCCCACAGGTAGTTACTGGCTCCTGCAGATATCTCCCTTGCTACCTCAGGTAGTGTGAAACCACTCTTGGCCCCCTGATCCTCACAACCAGCTTTTAAAACTTTCTTGGCACAGTCCTAAAAGGAATATTTGTGAACTGAACAGCAGGATAAAGCAAACAAAAACAACCTCTAAGCAGTTTGATCATAGTCCCAGCCCTATGTATGAGCTGCAGCACCTTTACAGACAATTTGCTTCTCCTTTACACAGTGGCTGGTGTTAACAGAGCCTCACTACAAGGGAGGACTTCCTGAGCACTACCCCAGTTAGTATCAGTTTGCTCAAGTAGATGCTGACGTTTTGCTGCACACTGAAGTACACATTCTGGAAGAAAATTTGTGAAATATTTTCAGAGCAGACACTGACAGGCTGGGTCCATGTAAGCCAGTCCCAATTCAGAAATGCAGTGTGGGGAAACCCAACCTCATCCCACGCAGCCAGGAACTGGCCCAAGCACAGCACAGTGCTGAAGCCTGTCAAGCTTTGCTCACTTGGACCACGCAGAAGCAGCTGTATGGCCTTCTGTCCACAGCTGGTGAACTCACACTGCACTTTCTGGCATCTCCTAGCACTACAGGGATAAGTTTTGCAGCACAAAAGTGTTCTTTCTGTAACCCCTCTGCAATAATACCTGTAAAATTACAGTTTAATTTTATCAGAGCATACAATTTCCAAAACAGGGGTTTATTTATCTGTTTCACTAGATTTTCTCCACCATCTCCAAAAAATAAAATAAGAGCTATCCCAAACCAGAGCCAGCAAGACCTTCACAATGGCTGTTACAGTTAGCACCAGTGTTTTGGCTCATTTCTCACTTCCCTTATAGTCAAGTACAATATTTAATGAATCAGGATGAGCTTTTCTCACCTCCTGAGGAAGTTCCAGCTTAGACCTGTCATCCAACCCATTAGAGTGCAAGCCCATGAGGTAAGGGACAGGAGCATCTAGAAAATGAAGGAGGGATGCTGGAAGAATAGGAACATACACATGCTGCCACTGAAATGGAAACATTAGTGCTGTGATGGTCTCTGCCACAGTCATCAGTCTCTGATAATCTGAAAAAGATCAAGAAAAAAAATATATTTATTTCACAAACATTTTTCAGTAAACTAATCTAAATTCAAGGAATGAGAGCTTGCTTTAAAACAGAAACCACAAAACTCAGTACTAGCTGAGCAGCATTTTAATGAAAGCTCAGACTTGCAAACCCAGGCACATTTTGCTGAATTAACAAAGACAGTCCAACGCAAAGTAGGTCATTCTACAAGTCATATGGAAATGAGCAAATTGAGCCTTAGCACCCATTAAGTCACCCTCTGCTACCTATAGCAGGGTTACCAGGAACACCAGTTTGAGTATGGAAGCAGTATTGTAACTGGCCAAGAAGCACACAGGAGATAATTTCTTTTCTCTGTGCTTATGATTTTCTATGGAAGCCTTGGATGAAACCCAAGGCATCTGGTATCTCTCAGATAAACATTTTTAAGAGTGTTTAAATGCCTATAAAGCATGCTGTATAGTAGCCAACCCCAGAGTGCGACTGAAATAACTGTGTAGAAAATAAAAAGGATCAGTTTCATTTATCCTTTGCAATGTATGACTCAAGCCTCAGTTCAGTGCAAAAACAACTCATCTCCTCCTAGGACTGAACAGCAGCACTACATGTACCTCTGCAACATGCATACCAAACCATCTTTTCATTGAGCAGCTGGTGGCTAGTGGAGTTAACATTGCAGTAGGCTGGGCCAAAACCTCACTCTCCTCTTTTATGATACAGAATCACCTTTAATGGTTTTTGATATCTATGCATCATAAAGGAGCAGGCAACACTAGATGAACTCAGAGCATGTGGTCTAATACAACAGCTGAAACATTCAGAATACTTTCAAGCTGCCAGGCTGGAAAGAGTATAAAGCAAGCTCACAAGACTGAGACAATTCCTACTTTCAGTCAAGCTATAATGATACTGCAACAACATCCAATTCCACCCAGGAAAGGGGGTGGGAATAGGAAGAAGGGAAAATAAAAAAAAAAAAAACAGTATCCTTCATCTGTATGTGTGGGGTATGAGTGTCTTCTCCTAACATGGTCATAAAACTACAGACATTATGACATGAAAAAGCATTTGAATGCACAGGTTCAGGTGTTGAGGGTCAGAAGCTGCTGCACCGTGCTGCAGAGTGCAAATGAAAATGGCAAAAAGAACTTTTGTTTTAAAGAAACACTCTGGAGAAAATTTAAGCTTAACCTTGCACTTTCTAAGGCTATGGCTTTAATTCTGTCTTTTAGCCATCCTCCACTCAGACTTCAGAAAGCAAAAGACAGAAGGCTGAGAAATTCAGTTCCTGGCATTCACGATTAATTTTATGTGAACTCAAAGGTGCAGAGTCTGGGGTCTACAAAGAGTCCCACAACCCAAGAGGAACTCTGTGCAAGTTTGCTAACATCAGTCATAATTCTGTAATCTGGACTTTTCATTTTTCTTTTCAGATCAGGCTTTGCTGGTGGAAAAGGTTATTGCACAGAGCTACTTGTCACTGCCTCACAGTAGATCTACCGTGACTGAAGAAGCCTTCAACCAAAACAAGCCAGAATAGCTTAAACAGTTTACAGGTTTTGCCAAAAGCTTACTTGAACTGAAACACGTTAGGGAACAATCAGTGAACATCACCAGCAGCACTCCCCTCTTCTGCCTGGACACCACTTTCTGCCTACATAATTACTTACTGGTTTGCAGCTTTAATCACAGCCTAACTGCAGAGAAGTGATGAATTAATGATAAGTTTTGGGAGAAGAAGAATCCATTTCATACCCTATTTTCTTCAGCTTTAAAAGGAACTTTAAATGTAGCCATAGATATACAAACATTCCAGCTGGTTCCTATTCAGCCTGTTTATTTGAAAGAGCAAGTCTCAGAATAGAAACAGTGTTTTCCTACTATATAACCTCCCCACGTAATCCTGCCAGTTAATTTAAATACAACTTCCCTCTCTGTCATTAAGCTAACTTTAGTATTAGCATTTCAAATTAATTGCAAAGTAACACCAATAATTCAGAATTTCTATCCACTCAGCAGCTACCTCCTGCAGCAGTTATCTGCAAATGCAGCTGTCCAATCCTGGATATCCTCATGGCTGAAGCCATTCCCAACTCCTTGGCCTGCACAGTCACAGCTTGCAAGTAACGATTACATTCTGCAGGCTTTACGCGTCTCGGGAGCTGTTGGCAAAGGCAAGAAGCCTGCAAACATAAACCAGTGTCTTCTTAAGTGATATCTATCCTAAGAGGGTGTGGAGGGTTCTTTTGTTTTTAAAAAAGAAGAAAGCAGCATGCTTCTAGTACCAAAGCACTACATAAGATTTAAAAATAATAATTTTTTAAAAAATTAAAAGAGGGAAGAAGCACTTCAGTAGTGGTCTTGCTCTTGTTTTTGAAACCAGAATATGCTTATTCTGGTGCAAATGACAGAGTCTTTCAACCTTGTATTGTCCAACAGCACTGGTAGGGAAAAAAATTAGATACCACTAGTGCACTATTAGTTTGGAAAGTAACAAACTGATCACTGTGCAATGAAAAGAAAATCCACTTCTCTTTAACATGGCCACTTAAGAACATAGGAAAAGGCTGATTTGTTCTTCTAATCAACTACTGTAGGTAAAATACATTATATCTTAAAGCATGTGTAGGAAGTTATTTACACTAGTATTTATCTATATTTAGTATATCTAGACATTTTTGTTGATCTGTAAAAAGTAAATAAATCCAAGAAAAACAAGAATTGTGGGGTCTTGGGTCTGGAAAGAGAGGTGGCAGCTGTAAGAACCATGATTCCACCTCTCCATTCTCACATTTACCAGAGAGAAGTCTATCAAGTGCCTACAGAAATTCTCTGGCTTGGCCAAATTTGAAACCATTGCATTATCACATTCTTAGAATATTTTTTCCTTCTATCTTCCTACTTCATGGATCACAATGAAATATTGCTGTGTTTGTCAGTTAATTTCCATTCCACATGCAACTCCCATATTGCTGCTTTAAGGCAGAGAGTTGCCAATGAAGTGGAGGACTGTGACTACAGATGACTTTGGAGATCTTCAGAAAGTATATGGATAAACCAGAAGGATAGACTACTTGCCAGGATTAAGCTTCTCTTTAACCTAAAGAGGACAAGAAGGGGAAAAAATTATATACGCAGTCCCTATGGCCAGGTAGCACGCGAAGCAGTGGAGTCACCAGAATAAAGCATTGCCTGGAGAGTCCCTTTTAAGCACGCTGGTTCATAGCGGAAAGCATGGCGTAAAAGAAACATTTTTTCAACAAATTACAATTTTTTCTGAGCACAGGTATTCAGTATGTCAGACTCCTTAGAGAAAACATACATTTCTTTAATTGGGCCTTTTATGTCAAAAAATCTGTAACTGTAGTAAGAGAGAACTGTGATTAGTAGAAGCAGTGGGTCAAAGTACTTCCTACTCCTGTTCACTCCTGTGTCCAACAGGCTGATTAAAGATGACTGCAGCAAGCAGCAAGTTTCCTAAATCACCGGAGGCATAAGAAGAAAATGCCCTACGGAAGAGATTAGAGTTGGGCAACATGGGACTAATACTGAAAAGAAATTAATACATTAAATCTCCAGAATGAACATAATTTTAAGCAAGTGAAAGAAAGATGGGGAGAAGTGATTCAAAAGCAAAGCAAAGCAGAAAAAACCCACAACTTTATTTCTACTTAAAAATGGCAGCAGACAGCAAACACCCAGAAAATAAAAACTGTTCAAGATCAGTCTGTGGCAGTGGTGCATTGTATTTCTCCTTTTATTGTTTTAGGTGTTTAGAAAAATCTCCTCCAAGCAGATTTCACAGCTGTCTTAACTCAGTGCACACTTTTCACAAGAGCTCTAGGTGCTCTACAGAGATAAGGAGTAAGTCTATTTCACAGATACAAAGAGCAACATAAACTGCAGGAACGCAAGCCAGGGCCTGCAGAATAATCTGGTGAGGGCAGTACTGAAAGCCTCCTTCAGCACCTCTGTCTCTTTGCGGGAGCTCCTCGGCACTGGCTCAGCACCAGGAGCAGCTTCAGATTCTTCACTACCTTATAGGTGCCTGCATTCCTGTAGCACTTTCCCAAATGGGAAAGAACTCTCTCTCAAGAGGATAATCAAATCAAAGCATTCATTCCCTACATTTGGCTCATACTGATCCCAAACATAAAGGCTTTGCCAATATAGTGGGACAAAAGAAGAATTTCCAGAGGCATAAAGTCAGAAATATGCCAAAGGAATCTTAAAGCAAAACACATTCACTGCCAGTTAAAGCTACTCCTATTCCAAGGACTGACTGCAGTTTAAGATGCTAAATAATTTGTTTCAAAAAGGATTGCACCTGTCAGCAATTTCCTCCAAGAGTTTTGGATTTGTTGGGTTTTTTAAAAAGAAACCCCAAAATTTAAATTTTACAAGTAAACCCTCTGAACCTGACACACACTGTTCTGAATCTAAATCCATCCAATGAGTATTGCAATCTCATCTGACATAGGAGAACAAGAAATTATCCCACCCATCTCAACTATCACAGGTTGGAGCACCAATAAATTTAACAAACCCAAAGGACATTAAAAAAAATAAAATTAAGATTTATATTCTGAAGGACAATCTAGACCTCACGCTACTGCATGTGCAAGAACACAAGCAAGCCCTTACAGAAGTTCAAGTAATTTCTGATTTCACTTAGAACTGAGCACGCTATCACCTGTATCTACACTCAGCATTCTGTTTTAAAAACAGCAAAAAACAGATGTTAGTCAACCAGCAGAAGAAAGAGAAAAATGTATTAGGATCATATTCCAGTTTAAAAACAAACAACCTAACAAAAAAAAAACAAACGCAAAAACTCTAACAAACCAAAACAAAGCAGATGAAGAAAATGGGTAAGTAGAGGTATAGACAATCAGAACCTCAATCAAAAGTTCCATTTTCTTAGTGATATCATCCTTTTCAGCAAAGCAGGCAATCACTTTACTAAAATAATTTTCTATTTCTGCTGCCATGTAGAAGAAAACAGAATATCATGGTTAGAAAAGACAAAAAACAGAAGTTACATGAAGAAAAAGTTGACTTCACAGAACTTCAAAATACTTCACACTCCCATTTAAAGTAATATGAAAATAAAGTCCATATGTATCAAAAGCATTTTAGAAAAGATTCTTTAACTTGGCTGTTGGCAATGCCAGCAGTATGCAGTAACTTCTGTTAACCCACTAGAAGCTTTGAAAGTATTCTGATTAAGCATTAGTGAACTGCACCAAAGGGACTTTTAAGAAAAAACTGCAGGTAAAAAAAAAAATTGTCAGTGATCAGATCCCTCAGAAAGTAATCAAGAGAAGCTACATTTCAGAAATCTATTACTGAGAAGGCACAGCTCTACACCAAAACTGAGGGCCAAAAGTTATCAAACATTTGCTAACTATAATTCTTTTTCTACTGAAAGATGAATTTTCAGCCAGAAACTATAGGTGAGAACTTGATAGTGACAGACAAGACACTTCTGCAAGGTGCAGCACAGCCCATCTCAGCCAAAGCTTGGGGTGAGGCAGGAGAACAGGGGACAGAAACTGTCATAAAGATCCAGGCCCACAGGCCTTCAGCTGCAAGGATCCGTTTGAATTCCCTGTCTGTGCGTGCAAACAGGAAAATTCAAGTGTTTCAGAGCTATTTTAAGCTTTTAGTTTGCCACTGATCAGACACTTGGACAGCACCCAAGAAAAAACACTGAACCTATTAATATGACTTGGAAAGAGAACCCAGAATACAGAAGACTAGTCCAGAAGTGAGCAGAGTCCCAGCCCAGGAGAGAAGAGTACTTATAGCACGATGGCCCGAGAAGAGACTAGGGAACACCGTTCCGATACGGTGACGCACGCACTCCTATTCTTGTGGTGCTTCCAACCGGCCCAGCCCTCCTACTTGTGCCACAGAAAGTCTCCAGCACAACTACAGACCCACTGGACTGTGTTCTTCAGATGGAAGAGCTGATGTTTGAATCTTCCAATGGCGGGACACAGATATCCATGTAGACAAAGCATTCCTAAATCTCAAACATATAAATGCCTAATCCATTTCTGGAGAAACCACAAAAGAAGTCTGTCTGCTAAGCAAGTATTTATAGATTTTCTGTGAATAATAAGCAAAACTATTTGGTTTTTAAATCCAAGAGAGAGTAACCACCATCAAGTACAATAGTTTTTTCTGACTGTGTTTGAATTACTGTATAGTTTTTCTCTGGTAGTTAACAGTGCTTATACAATGCAACAACTGTGACATAATGCCCTGCTGCCATTACACACTTCTAATCACCTTGACTATATGCACAAGATCCATCTTTGCCTGTAGTCTATGTACACACCTCAACACACAAACATCTGTATTTCATGTTTAGAGAATCTTGCTAATAACTGCGGGTTATATTTTATAAATAGTTACAATTTGTATTCTACACATCAGTGACAGCTCAATGAAAGAAAATACTGAATACAGATTTCAGTAACACTGTATTAGGTTTAGGTGGCAAGGTTTTGGTAGCAGGGCAGGGAGGCTACAGGGTAGCTTCTGTGTGAAGCTGGCAGAAGCTTCCCCAATGTCTGACAGAGCCAGTGTCAGCCAGCTCCAAGACCAACCTGCCACTGGCCAAGGCTGAGCCCACCAGCAATAGTGGTAGCACCTCTGGGATAATGTATTTAAAGAGGGGAAAACAAAATCCAAACTGCACAATTACAGACAGAGAGAGGAGTGAGAATATGCAAGAGAAACAACTCTGTAGACACCAAGGCCAGTGAAGAAGGCAGAGGAGGGAGGTGTTTCTGGCACCAGTGCAGAGGTTCCCCTGCAGCCTGTGCTGAAAACCATGGTGAGGCAGATTGTCTCCTTGCAGCCCATGGAGGTTAACAGTGGAGCAGGTATCTACCTGCAGACCATGGAGGACCCCACACCAGAGCAGGTGGATGAGCAGGTGGGAAGCCCACACTGGAGCAGGTTTGCTGGCAGGACTTGTGATCCTGCGGCAGACCCATGTAGGAACAGCCTGTTCCCGAAGGACTGCACCCTGTGGAAGGGACCAACACTGGAGTAGTTGGCAAAGAACTGCAGCCCACGGGAAGGACTCATGTTGGAGAAGTTTGTGGAGGACTGTTTCCGGTGGCAAGGATCCCATACTGGAGCAGTGGAAGAGTGTGAGGAGTCCTTCCCCTGAGGAGGAAGGATTGGCAGAGACAATGCATGATGGACTCACTGCAAACCCCATTCCCTGTCCCCCTGTGCCACTGTCAGGGAGGAGGTAGAGAGATCAGGAGCAAAGTAAAGCTCAGGGAAGAAAGGAGGGGTGGGGGGAAGGTGTTTTTAAGGTTTGTTTTTTATTTCTCATTTTCCTACTCTGATTTGATTGATAATAAATTACATTAATTTCCCCAAGTTGAGTCTGTTTGCCTGTGACAGTAACTGGTGAATGATCTCTCTCTGTCCTTATCCTGACCCACGAACCTTTCGTTGTATCTTCTCTCTCCTGTCCAGTTGAGGAGGCAGAGTGATAGAGTGGCTTTGGTGGACACCTGGCATCCAGTCAGGGTCAACCCACCACAAACACCAGGTACTATCCTTGGATTTGTCTTGGGGTCTTCTTGGCTTCTTTACCATTACCATAAAACTGTTGTGTGTTTTTTAAAATTCAAGAAACAAAAAGGCCTTGTGCCAGTACTACTACAAAATCAGAAAACAAAACCCAGGTACTCACACTGTGAATAAAGCAGTATCTGAAATTCCAAGAGGGCACAGGTAAAGAGTTGAACCACATTTTCTACTCCGAGCAATTCAAAAACTTCTTTAACTGGAAAATCAAATAACGGTAGTTCATTGGTGCTTGGCCTCTGGCAGACAATTGGTCCATAAACACCTGAAAATTTTAACGACCTTCCTGCTGGAGGAAGAGGAACCTCATAGAGAATATTGTAGATGTAGCTTTCTAAAGGTAGAGGTGGGGGCTGAGGTGAAGTCACTGCTTGATGAAGTTGTTCGAGTACTTTCTTACAAGCTTTCATAAAAGACATTGGGGTAATCAGACAAATGCACTTTGATACATAGAGCGTGTCTCTGCTGATGTCATAGGAGTTAAAACGCTGTAGCTTTGAAACAGAAGTGCCATTGCAGTCTCCAGTGCTGCTGCAGCTATCTTTGTCATTTGTGGGTGGAGTATGAAGAATGTCATATTCAGCATTGTGCATATGATACAATGTCTGCATTGCACTGCAGATCTGTTTGCTAGTAACTTCCTCAAAAAACGTGAGAGAAAATCCAAATGTCCGTGAGCCATCTTCACGAGTTATAATAAAAGAGTGGAACTGAGGTTCTCTGGAATCTGCTTGTGTCTTGAAAGCGAGCCCTTTAGGCATACACAGCTGTAAAGAAAGGGGAGAGGGGAGATCATATAAATTAAAACACATTTTTTTCTCCCCCTACCTCCAGAAGCATTGGTGAAAATAGGATTTAGAAGCCACTGCCATTGCATTTCAATTTAAATCCCGTTAAGTGTTACATCTCTGTACAATACAGTCAGATGCATCTAAAGCAGAAAAACTAAAGGAACATATTAAAAGGGCTATATGCAGTTTCTACTGAAACTCACAACCATTTTGCTACCAACCTCAACAGGAATAAAATATCAGAATTCAAACACAGATAAAGGAAAGTATTTTAGTCACCAAGAACCTCACAGAGAAAAGTATTATATTTTATCTAAATTAAGAAACCACACCCATTCTATTAAACAGAAAAATCATGCACAACAAAGATTCATTAATTGTAGAGTAATTTGTTTCTCTAACAATTCTCTATAATGTAACAAAAAAGTTGTAAAAGAACAATAAACTCTCCTGGGGCTTACCACTTATCAGTTTTAACTTAATTTCCTTTAAAAAAATATTACAATTAAACGAAAAGGCCATTTGAGCCTGCACAATTTAGAGAAATTTATTATTATTTCCAATCTATAATAGACTTCACAGTTTTTTGGTGAAAAAGCCCACAGGTTAATGCCTTCAATTGTTAAGGTAGGTTTTTGTCTTAAAAATAAAAGTCATTAAGTGATACTGACCATTCCCACTGCATCCTGGTCAAAAGGATTCCATTCAACATTCTCAGGATAGCGAGCAAGAACTTTGGATTTAAATGTGCGTCTTAACGGAGTCTGTTCAAAGTTTTCCCCTGCAGGTGAAATAAAAATACAGAAGTAAATACTTTATTCTCTTTTTAAGGTCAAACAAGGCCAAGAAGCAGGACATCATTAGGCAGATGCAAGGATAAGTGAATTAAGCACACACTCCTTTTAAGAGAAACAGAAAATGCAAGACAGTTAGTTAGCATATAATCAGACTGCAGATATTAGCAAGGATTAGCACTGTAACATTTCCATGTCATTCAGTATCTGTGCTTTTCCTTAAGTGTGACTATCTTGAGATTGTGGTCACAACAGCAATTCTCTAACTACTCTTCAGATATTTCAGATGTGTTAAAGCATAGCTAATGCTCCACTTTCAGTCAAATTTTATTACTGAAGAAAAGCACAAATATACAAGACGCAAAGATGATGGAAGTTTAAGATAGACATAAAAGCAGCATCACAATTTCTTCTTTGAGACTCAGGAAAAAAGGGTTTCCACCATCTACTACAAGAAATTAGCTGTGAAGAAAAGAGTCTAGAAAGTTAAAAGATCAAGAGCCACATAAATGCCCATGAAGACAGGGTATCAGATGAACAAAGAATTGTGCTTTTATTTTTTTACCCCCACACTTTTTCCTTTACCTTCTGTTGCACTTGAAATGAAACAGCCGGCACCATCTCGGGTTTTAGAGGCCTGTATATACTGGCATAAAGCTATATAACAAATAAAAATAACACTGCATTATAAATTTCATACTGTTGACTGTAATTACGTAGATAACACACACCCGTAAAAAACATACAAGTATTCTATACAGAATTAGCACACATAATAGACAGTCTGCTCTCCTAACATGCCTTTTATACATATACAAATTTATACAGATTTCTTATCTCAGGTACCTATTTCTTGAAGGAGATGATCAGTACATAACAGAAGCTCACATTTCCTGTATGCACAACCAGAACACTGATGCAGTAATACGCTTTATTTGCTTGTTAAATGAAAGTTTTACATGTTAAACGATAAAATACTCCCTCAGAGTAGATGATGAAATTAACCCTAAGGACAAGACCATTTCAAGGCCTTTAGAACTACATGAATGTAGGTGGCATGGTCCAACTTCTTACAGATGCTATCCATGCACTAGACTGGCCGATATCTTGTTTATAAGCTCTCAAATTTCCTCTAGAGCAATGATTGTTCATTGTGACAGCACAGAACTTTCTGCAGTAAATCTTCTGGATGTGTGTAGTTGCTTTAAAAAAAAAAAGTGCACAACTGCATATCTGAAAATAAGTTTAGCTATCTTACTAGAATGCAATTAGCTAAATGAACATGCAGCTGTTGACAGCTGCACTAACAATCAGGCACAATTGCATGAAATCATATGCTTTAAATAAACCGAACTATTTCAGCAACACCTGCAAAAGAGAGAACACGCTTCAACTCCTCACTTGTTTTCTTACATGCAGCAATTATATGGCAATAGAAATTGATTTCAGAATTGGTTGGGTTTGTTCTGTACTTTTACAGTAATATTTAAAGTTCAATTTCTAAGCCCACTTAGAATCTTTCTTTCATACAATATTTACTTCCACAAAGTAGCCGCACACAGTGATAGTTCTAACACCGCCTATAGACAATAAAGAACCTAACAGACGCTTTGCACCAAACAAAAACAGGGAATGCTTCAGAAGTCCTTTGACAGTTGAGAAGTCATGTAAGTCTGGATTTTGTTTAAACTGAGTTTTAAATATTATCTCAAACAGGGAACTTGCCCTGAATCAGGACCTAGGACAGGTCTCACAATACCCAAAATATTCACATCTATTTTGCTAATCCTCTACTTTTTAGCACTGAAATTAAAGGAGGGATTGTTTTTCCTGTTCGTCTGAAAAATCAGTAGCTCAGCTGATTTTCATACAAAACCACTCAGCTACACTATTTATTACTTTGTTCAATAATATTATTGTTCAGAGAGAAAAAAATGCATATTTGGGAAAAGCTGAAACATGTAGAGAGAAAGGGATAGTTAGGAAATGCCCTTTCCTTCCTCTCTCTTCTTTCACACTTCATCAACCCCCTAAGACTCCATCACAGGGTGGAAAAGGAGCAAAGATGCTACAGCAATCAGTGACTTGAAAAGATTTTATGCATCCAAACTGTGGCAAAAACAAGCTATTCCCATTGCTGGACTGTGTAGGCAGTCTGCCTCCTTACAGTCCTTGCTCTCTCCTTAGTTGTTACCGTGTAATTTCAAAAGACACGCACAAAGACTTAAGTTCTTAGAGTAAGCTTGCTTATCGAAAGGGAAGCCACCAGCCAGGCATAACCCCTGAAGCAGTCTCCTTGGCTGAGGGATGTCCAGGACGTCAGACGCTGCTGCTACCACGACTGCTGTCCTGCGGCAGGCAGAGCTCAGCTCACAGCAGTCTCACTGGGGTGGGGAACACTCGGTACTGACCGGATTAAATCCCACATAAGAGGCAGGTAATTCTCCAACGCTTCCCTCTCACATCTGTTCAGTAAACTGACCTTGTTGGACTGTATTGCTTGCATAGAGGTAACTACAAACCTGCTCAAGATGACCAAGAGTTGAAACACATTACATTTAGTTGGAACATGTAGTTAAAACCAGCCCCTTTTCACTGAAGCTCAAACCGCTCCTCCAACAGACATCTAATACAATTTGCAGTGTATGGAACCATAAGGCCTGACAGGCTTCCAGTTCCAACGTTATTTATACCACCTTAAAGGATGCTGGCCCACGTGTCTGTAATTTGGACTTCGTAATTACAACTCCATCATTGTAGTAGCATACACTCCAAGTATCCTACATTGGAACTAACAACCACACTTCATTTTATTGAGCAATATCTTATTAAGCCATCTAATACTGAACATAAGCTGTATCACAATATAGACTTGTAATGTATGCAGGAAATCTCTCTGTCGCCCATGTTCATGCTCCTCCCTGCTCTTACCTGTATGACTTTTCTTGCTGCTCAATCCATGAGCAGAAGACAGCTGTGTCTGTCTTGGTCTGATGAGAATTAGGACCTACAAATTCAGAGATACTACATGGAATTTCCAACCTGTGCAGCACAGCATTCTCTGAAAGTATTTTCATGAAACTATCCATAACAATGGATATCACTCTTCTACCAGTATTACATATATAAAAAAACCTTACAGAAACTAGAATGAAATAAAGCATTCTTCAATTCAGTAACCTGCAAAATACTATCTACCAAGCTTTCTTCAGATTTGAGGGGGAATAAAAACAGTTAATTCTGAAGGTCTAATTTTAGCTCTTTCCTGATTTACCCAAAGAAAAATCTGATTCACTGCAGGCCATATTCTTCTTCAGGGGAAAAAAAAAAAGTCTTCCCAACACAGTAATACGAAAAATGGTTAGGTTGTACATCTTGCAATTGCAATTACTTATGACCTCACCCCTAGTACAGAAACAATTACGAGCTTCAATTAAGTGAAAAAGATGAAATTTTGAACTCTCAACAAAACAAAAGAGAAAGACTTTTAAAGGGCTGGAAATTCAGATTTAAACCCTACCACCACAGGCAAACAAATCTCACTCTATTCCTTTCCCTTTTCTGACAATGGCATTTGCAAAGTTCTGTTTACAACCTGAACCTTGGGGCAGTGCAAATTATAACTGCTACCAGTTATTAGCAAGTAACCATGCTCCGTAGTAACATATTTCCTGTCAAACCTTCACGTGTGGTCATGAAATAAGCCAGATCTGTACTAAAACCTCTTAACAGTCACACTGTAAATTCAAGCTATGCCTGCCAATCGTATACATCCTCTCAGGTAGCTTATAGCAACAAAGCAGCACATATCCAGGTGGATTGCTTGCAAATTTCTAATGCAAATTCCCAAGAAAACTTTTACATGATTTTAACAACTCAGTTTTCCCAGCTGAGTAGCTTGTTTCTTTATAAATATGCTCCTTACCTAGATTTTTTTTCTCTTCAGTACATCAATCAATCACTCTGTAACCCACACCCTGTCATGAAAAGTTTCCATTCTTGTAATAAAGTTCTATCAAGTACAGAACAGTATCGTGTAGTTTAAGTTGTCCTTAATTAGAAAGGGCAAATTTGATCCAAAAAAATGCCAAGGATACTTTGCAAACAGAACTTTAAAAAATTTTATCACAGCCTTTTTTATATGCTGTCAATTTGCTATTTGGTTTTAGTATTTAGAAAGTGACTGCAGTGCTCCAACTCCAAAAATTATGCAAGAATACAAACTACACAGGAACTTCTCGCTGCAAACAAGCTAGAAAAAAGTCTTTGGGCAGCTTTTTCATAGGTAGAGTCTAGCTCAATTTTCCCTGTATGACAATAAAGAGCAATTCAGAAGAAGCTATCATAGCTACCAGAAAAAGTGCTCGATAAAATAAATGAATGGTCATACAACACTGATTTTAAACAATCATTAATACTGCCACCTTTGTTTGTTCATCAAGTCTGCTGATCTGCTCAAAATAATTACAAAACAAAGACATCCAGAAAGCTCTACTAATTCCAATTAAGTGGTTTGTTGCTTTCACCCTGCCAAGTGGCTTCTTTCTTTAAATTCTTGTGACATAGCCTGTTACTCACTCAATTAATTCACTCTTGGTGTACATTTATTGTATACATGACATCTTAAAAAAAAAATACTAGAGAGCATGCAATCGAAACATAAACTTCCTATTTTCCACGTAAGGACACTCATAGAGGAACCTTTCAGCATAGAGACACTGGATATGCAATTCCTGCTGCCACTAAAATGTGTCTTAATGAAGTAAATATAAAACAGCTTCAACATGAAACAGTCATATTGCTGTAATTAAATTAATAACAATGAGAGCCTGTAGCAGCAACACAAAGTATGAGCCATACACTCAGGGCAGCTCTCCTGCACTATGCAGCACACTGGAGAAACTGCACCTCGGATTCAGAAGACCCTATAGAGCCCTACAACCACACTCTTTACCTCCGCTCTTCTGTACCACAGCTCAAAGAATCTTGCCATGGTGGGAGGCATCCCAACTTGTGCAGGGTGGGGGCTTGAGACTGAGCTGACCACGACAGCCAAAGAGTAGAGGATTTCCCCAAGTGTGGGTTGCAAGTCAAAAGTCAGTCAACAAGGGTATTTGAACAGTGCCTGAATTATAAACACTATCCACAGAACAGCCTAGTTCTATTCTATTCTGCTTTCAATTAAAAAAATAATAAAGCCCAAAGAAATACTTAGGTGAAAATGGAACATCATAGGACATCTTGAAAACAATTTTTCTCGTTCTTGGGTTTTGGGTAAAAACAGAGTAACTGCAATAACATGCCTATCAAAGGGCATAACACATAGGAAAAAAGTCTGAATCGCTTCCAAAGACACAAGAATGGAAGAAGTCCACAACACATTTAGAATTAAGTTAATCTAAAACCAGCAGCTAATGTCACAAACACCAGCAGGATTCCCAGTTCAGCCAGTAATCATTCTCAGTACATACAATAAGGCTACATCTATTACGGTAAATAATTATGTTTACTGAACATAAAATTACTCCAGCTCTAAAATTCACGATCCAAGTCTAAATAAAAACAGTTGGCTGGCAAAACAGATAGTGTGCATAATTTTGGAATCCTCACTGCAGAAAGATGATAGTATGGAGCAGGAGACAGAAATCTCAGGGGAGGAGGGCACTGTGGGCAAGAAGTGGTAGTACACTGAGAGATTTGAGGACTTCTTGATTAGTCTGACAGATAACCAGTAGTTGACCTGGTTAGATCATAACAGCATAAACAGGGGCTCAAGATGCATGTAAGCATGGAAAGACAGTCAAGTCAAGAATGAATGTCTTAAAATCAGAAGCAAAAGAATTCTGTTAAAAATAAGACTTGTCATATTTCCATTTGCCAGTGGAAACAGTCAAATATTCTATTTCCACATCTTAAGAGCAAAATTGGGATAATCAAACAAGTAACTAAATTTTATGGATACACCATACTAGATGTGAAATGAGATGGCAATCTGTTGATTCCTTCTAGCCCTTAAAAAAACAAATGAGGAAAAAAAACCCCAAAAACCCCAGATCCAGCCGTCTGGAAAGCAATACCATTCTGATTTTTCAGAACCCCATATTCTAATATTAAAGAAAAGTTATTTCAATACATAGCTAGAGAGCTATTAATATACTAATAATTAGCCAAAGTTTCTTTTAAAAATAAAACAGTAAGTTTTTCTGATTCCTTCTTTAATAAATATTAAACCATATATAACTGGAAAAAAACCCAAAACAAAACAAAAAACAAAACCTCTGCAGTGTAAGAAATAAACATCCAAAGTTTGGCAGACCAAGGTAAGAAATTCATTAAACAAGAATTCCTGGAATAAAAGCCATGATTCAAGAAAAGCTGCAGCTGCCAAATCTGTAAGCAAACAGCCACTTCAGCAATGGACAAATGCCTTCAGATTATGACTCGTTTCCTTCCTTCCAGTTCCTCCTCCTTCAGCAGGACCGCACGTATTTCTCATTACAGATTACTCCTGTCCCCAGCAAACCTCTTCTTCAGATACCCACAAAAAATAATTCTTCCTTTTTATTCTGAAACACATAAACCCTCTGTCCTGCACTTCCATTCCGCTTCCTGCTGTTGGCAAGCCCGCCCAGCACAGTGCAAACTGAAGTGGTGGTCAGACCAGTAATTTGTTACTGGAGTTGGGACTTTAACAGTTCTTGAATTGGATGAGGTTCTCCATATGAGAAAATCTCCAGGATGACATTCATTTTACTGCAACACTGCTGTTTAAGCAACTGGAACCAGGGGTTTCAGTCACTGTCTCTGGTGGCTCTCATTCCACTGGATTTGTCACAGCTCTACAACCTACGATTTTCACATCTGGTATTGCCTCTAAAAACTCCTTTATGCACATTACTGTTCCACCTTCCCTGACAAAAGAGCTCAAAGGCAAAGGAAGTCTGCCGAAAACAAAGGTGTAAATATGTGTTATGCACACACTGCCCACTGTTTAGGTATCTAACTTAAGTGCAACTGAAATCTATGTTGGGTGAGGTGCATCCTTCATCTGTAGAAGTTGAAGGATTTTCTTTAGAGGAGGTAGAGAGAAGGGGAAGAAAACAATGAGAGTGATGAAAGGCTTCACTAACTGGATATTTAGTGTAAACTTCACTAGGTACAAATAATCTCTTGCCTATCCATTGCTTCAATAGCATAAACTCTGCCAAGCCCTCTATGGCAAATTAAAATTTAGGAATTAATAGACATCCATTCATCTTTTAAGTTTCAGCTTTCATCTAGTTGGTAACAAAACATATTGCCACACACACCCTGGAAGAGTTTCAAATGCTGCAACATGAATTTAAAGCATCACAGAAAAACAGCTGAGGACATCTGCATTCTGTGATTGTGAGGTCAGGAAACCAAAAGCTTTTGTTTTTATTTTTCTGGTACCATTTCAAGGAAGGCGGGAAGAGGTGGGGCAGGGAAGTAGCCAAAGAAACCATCAAAAATCTAAAGCAGCTCTTTAAAAAACAAACAAGAAAACCTTCCAAAATGTCCTCAGCTTGCATCTTTAAAAGCATCCTAAACCTTTTTTGTTTTGTTAGTTTGCACAGAACACAGAAAAGCAGACAGACAATGCATTTTAATCAAGACTGCCTGGCAGAAATTTTCAAGGAAATGTTCTTAAAAATAGAATTGCTTTACAAAACTACTTTTCTGCTTAGCCACAGCAAAAAGACTTACAGAAAGATATTTAGGTCTGTTTCCAACTCAAGAACAGAGGCAGCCCTGAAAATTACAATGACAGGCGTGTTCTCAGCCACAGGGGTTTGGGGTGGGGGGGAAGCATTACACAATAGATCTGAAATATGTGCAACAGAAGACACTAAGAAAGGAAGAGGGTGGCTTATCTTCAGAATAGAACATAATTCTTTTATGAATAAATGCCCAAATAAATGCCCTGTAAGAAAGTAATTGAGTTGCTTGATTTTCTCTTCTCCATTTCCAAAACAGAAGTCATTTCTAATACAGAAAATTAATCAGATGTGCTGACAGTTTGGTCAGTGGATACGACAAACTCTGAAGTTTATCTTAGCTTTGACTATATCCTTCGTTTATCATTTCACCAACCACTTCTCTCAAGCTTTCATCCTTTTACATAGACCATACCAAGCTTACTTTTCTTTGTCCCAAGGCATGGCCCGTGTCTGGTTTAAAAAAAAAAAAAGAAGTTTTCAATATGAAAATCTTATTAGAACAGGAAGAACAAAGTCCAATACTTTAATTCAGTCCTGAAAACACAAGTCACAGGTCCAAGTTAACCACTTATAACTGTGTATCACCTCTTTGTTCAAGATCATAAACAAAGATGAAGGCTCAGGGTTTCACAGAGCCAAGATTATGAGTTAAATACCTTTCCAGTTTTAACTGTGAAAGACTTTATATGAAGGAAAGGGAAAAAAGACACACAAATAAAAAAGCCCAGATACCCCATACACATCACACAAAGTACTTCCCAGAGTACACTTTGTCACCCCTGCATAATAGACTCGGAACAATTCGTCAAACAAATTATCAAAATAACATCCAATTCACCTAAATCAGTCGTTATATCCAGATTCCTCAATTTTCCAAGCCAGGATTAGGCTCTGTTTATAAGGCCTCACCCATGAAAAGGCAGCCATTCTCAAGGCCCCCAACACACACAAGGGCAGACCTCTGTGCAGGGCAGGTCAGTTCGTGGATCCTGTGCCCACTTCCAGGGCAGACACGAACGCTGGGACATCTCTGCAGTGCTCACTGCCTGGGATGGTCTTGCAGCGTTAAACCAACCTCACGGAGCACAAGTAACCTGCACCCACTGGATCACCAAACCCCTTAGAGGTCAGGTCAGTGTTCTG
Source organism: Caprimulgus europaeus (assembly GCA_907165065.1). Next base: position 11,066,803 of record OU015539.1, on the reverse strand, counting down.
CAGATCACTGACATGGATTTCAGCCTGAATAACTGCTTTAATATGGCCCCCAATGGGGCTGTGCTTCATGGCACCTATGCCAATTTAATCGATGGCTGCACATTACCAACCTCTTTCATCACACCAGGGCCTGCTGCTCCCCACAACCTGCCGCACCGAACCACATCCAATGGGACTAGCTGGTCCTTATGCAGGAACGAGGCAGGAGCACACAACCACGGTAAGGACAGGGAAAGGGAGACCACAACCACCTACAGAGAGACTGGCCTGGGCTGCCATAAAAATCTCTGCCGTAGTCATTCTCAGAAGTGATCGAGATACTGATAAATTTTACCAGCCTTCAGCAAAACTTTTGAATGAGTTATTTCCCATGTAAAGCCCCCAAACTACACGTATAAAAGAGCCTGAAAGGGACATGTCAGTCTTATGCTGGTTAGAGCTGGCACCGACCTTGTTAACTTAAGGGACTTTTCTCTTCCCCAGTGCCATTCTGATGACAGCTCAGGGTGACCATGCTGGGCTTGGGGAGCAAAACCAGGAAACAACATTCTGTAAGGGAGCTTGCTGAAAGCAGCAAGTTAAGGCAGGGTAAGTAACAATGCAAGTAAAATAGCTCATAAAAATGTATGCTTGTAGAGGATGGAAGCAAAACACAAATCAGTACATCGTAGCAACCTCGAGATCTCTGACCACATATTTCTGCAACAGAGTGTGACTGCAGGCACAAGCAGCAGCAACTACAATTGCAGAAAACTTCCAAACTCACCTGAAGTCATGCTGAAAGAATATCTGTTTCTGTAAAACCAACCTTTTTTCCTCACTCAGTTAAACACTGAAACGTTGCTACAGATGAAAATTAAAAGGTTGCTTATGACTGACATGTTATCTGTCAGATAAGATCACTTATCCGTGAAATACAATAGTTTCTTTCTCAAGATGCCTCAATATCAATATGTAAATGACTCAATACAAAGGTACACATTGTACATATACTGTTTGTATGATCAGTCACATGACAACCAGCAAAAACCAAAAAAATAAACAAAAAAAGCAGTATTCTACACTTCTACAGGAAAGTTTGAAACCAAAGGTCTCTTGCTCATCAAATCATAAGCAAAGCAGTATTTTCCTGGAAAGACTACAACACAAGACTTGAGCAGAAGCACTCCAAGTAAATTCCTCATCATCCATCAGTTTGTGTTGGAATGCTTGATAATTTATCTGTGCAATAATGTTTTATGCCTCCCAGGGTTAACATTCCAGTTCGCTGCAAACTTGACTACAAACCACAAATCCAAAAGGGTTGTCAAGAAATTCAGAGAATAATTACTGCACAACACACATCAATAAGTAATTGCTTCTGACACTGTCACTTCATGTGCATTATTTCTGCTACATGAGCCCTGCAGGTTAGAGGGAAATCAAAAGATAAGTATGAGAAGCCATCACCAAGAACACTCAAGTAGGACATCACTAAGGCAAAAGGCACATAAAAACACTCGTAGTATTTTGTAGCTATAGGATCAATAATTTGAAGGGGGTTTTTTTTGGGGGGAAGTGTTTTATTATTTGCAAACGTCAGTATTTCCCATACGATCCATTTAGGATGTTCTCTCTGTAGTTTCTCTCTTGCAAAGAAAATAATACAAAAACCACAGAGGAACAAAACACCAAATCAATCCATTTTTGTATGCCTTGCTTTAATAAGGTGAAATTCCAATGGCTTTTTTTAAAAGGCTTCAAAAGTCAGACTTGCAAACTTTAATTCTTTAGACATTGTTTTAGCATCTTTAGTCTATTGTCAAATCTAGTACCTGTAACCTTCTTCCTCCCCCATACCCTACCTAAGAGTCTTCCAAATAAGCTGAATTTGTAACTGAATACTGAAGGGTGGAAGAATGAAGAGTTTGGGGGTTTTTGATAAAATGATCCTGTAAAGCACGCAGTTTAACCTAAAATACAAATATGACAATCACAAGTTTTGCATTATGGAAACATCACCTAATAAACTGTAGCTTTAAATGTAGTTCAGCAAAGTACAGCTGCTTCCCCTTTACGTCAGCTCTCCCATTCTTTATTCTACATATCAGCTACCCCAACACGTCTGCCTCAGTTCCACAAGAGACAAAAGATCTTTTGGCACTCAAACATGGCAAACAGCTCCAGCTTCCTGGGAAAAGATAGAGGGGGTAGGGAAGAATGGAATAAACTAATATCCGGATTAAAACGTTTCACATGTGCCAGTGTAAATCCAGCCAAAAGTTGCTGCGATCTACAGTGACCTATACGAAAACAGTGTGTGGTCTCAGCCCCGGTGCTACTGGAGAGGCCCCCCCCAGAGTTAACACCTTGGTTAGCAAGAGAAACAAAGAAACTGAAAAACCTCTCTTTCAGTCTCAGAATGAACCCCCAAGGGAAGAGCCACACCATTAGGGAACTGTGGGAAGCTCGCACCAATACCATTCATACCATGGACAAAGAGGAAGCAGGGAAAAAAAAAAACCCACACCATAAACAAAACCCCCAAAATCACAGAACACTTCAGCCTTTGGAAAAATTAAGCAATGGCTCACACTAATGCAATTTACCTCTGCAGTAACTGTTGGTACTACTACCATAGCAAAGACATAGGAATTTCCTTACATGCTATTTACCCAAAGAATAAACAATATTGCAGAAGAGCTTCACTGCAAGAATCACAGCTGGCTCCAAACCCAAACACCATGTCTTAATTCCAAGATGAAAATGCCCAAAATATAAAAATACAAAACAGGTCAAATATCAGTCAGAAAAGGATATCTGCTGATTTAAAATAAGCTCACTCCTCTTCTTCCTCCTCTTACCTTTAGCACTAGCACAGGTGCTGACCACCACAAAGGAAACTACTACCCCAATTCTGAAATACTAAGCAATGTATTGGTTTATGCATGTGGCAAATGCCTTCAATCATTTCATCCCATCCATATTTTTTAGGAGTTTATATTGATACAGAGTGCTGTTAAAATAAACCCTACCAACAGGAAATGTATGAAGATCAGCTGTCATTTTGAATCTGAAGCCAACAAAATGGAAAAATAGTGACACTTCCATCACAGACAGAGGGATGGGGTGAGAAAACATTTCTATGCTACTGGTGAGAAGAAACACTTGCTGTAGTATTAATTTGTCAGATTAATTTTGAGTGGAGCTAGGTAAATACTATACACCACGTATCATCTTCCTTTAGAATTTCACACACTAACACTAATAAAGCAGCTACTGTGCCAGGATATAGATGCCCTACTCATAATCAGTCCTGCTACACTACATAATCTACACACAGAGATCTTGCTTCAACACCTTTAAAAACAAAATACAAAAAAAGACATGAGAGATAAAGAACACAAAATAGTATCACATCATCATACACTAGAGTGAAAGGAGATCTAATATGGATTCTGAAAAGGCATATGAAGGGTGTCTACAGGAAAGACATTTCCTGGACACATGGGCTTCACCTAACACTGATTTTCATCTTCCTTTTTTTTAAAATGCTATTTCTCCTTTGTAACATTTATTTCTGAAATAACTTATTGTCTTCACGATATGACATTCAAGACTACTAAGGCATGTGCAACAGAAAATCTTAGAATATGTTGTCCAAGTATTTGGATTTGAGTTCCATATTTTGTAATAGCAGCACCCAGATTACAATTACACAAAAGCATAATGCAATGGCAAGTTGATCCTTTGCTTTGCCACTCCATAATAACCAAACTCTATTGACAAGTGATTGTTAAATGCATCACAGAGGAGAAAAAGAACAATAAATCTTCAGTGAAAAAGAATGCAGAACAAAAACTCCAACAGTTCCATATAGTGCAAGTGTTTCCACCATCATGCAGATCACATCTAACGCAACACATAAGGGACTCCAGGCGAAAGATGAGATGAGGCACCACTTCATTGCCATTACCTCTCCAGGGCACAGTCACACAACCTAAATTAAGAAATCCTATCATAATGTTGCAGCATTACAGTAAGTTATATTACACACACAAGATTTTTGGTAGTTGATGTATTTCATTATTTCTTGGTGGAGACCAAGTTGACCATGAGCCAGTAAAGTGCCCTTGCTGCAAAGAAGGCGAATGGTATCCTGGGCTGCATTCACGGCAGCACGGCCAGCAGGCCGAGGGAAGCGACCCTTCCCCTCTGCTCCGCAATGCTGAGGCCGCTCTGCGAGTGCTGTGCCCAGTTCTGTCTCCTCAGCACAAAACAGACACCGACATCGTGAAGAGAATCCAGCAAAGGGCCATGAAGATGATTTAGGGCCTGGAACATCTCTCGTATGAGAAAGGGCTCAGAGAGCTGGGACTGTTCAGGCTGCAGAAGAGAAGTCTCAGAGAGGAATCTTATCAGTGTATATAAATACCTGAAGAGAGGGGTCAAAGAGGCAGAGCCAGGCTCTTTGCAGTGGTGCCCCGTGACAGGACCAGAGGCAACAGGCACAAACGGAAACACAGGAGGTTCCATTTGAACATCAGGAGACACTTTCTCACTGTGAGGGCGACTGAGCACTGGCACAGGTTTCCTAGTGAGATTATGGAGTCTCCATCCTTGGAGATATTAAAAAAAACCCAACACCTCAACACCGTCCTGTGCAACTGGTCCTAGGTGACCCTGCTTCAGCAGGGGGGTTGGACCCGACCACCTCCAGCGGTCCCATCCAACCTCAACCATTCTGTGATTTCCTCTGTGAAGGAAATGTATCTGTAACAGAGCTTTGCAGTGTACTTAAAGAGATTTCTGTCATCACGTCTGGCACATCAACACCATCTGGACACGTGGAAATGCATCTCAGTTCCTCTCTTGTCCAGCTTTTCTGTTGTTTTGGTTGGTTGGTTTGTTTTTACTACCACCTAGTAAATTTTTTTCTACCTGCTTTAACAGGTTACCCAGTGAGAACACAATTATCAAAACAAGAAAGGATGCCAAAATAACCAGATCACTGGAATTTGGCTATAAAAAAGCCCTGGCAACAGAGAACATGCTATCTTCAAGCCATGCTAATTACAAAGCCCTAAATACATTAACAACACATTAAAATAAAACACACATACATACATATTCTGTGCATTCTTCCATCAGTCAGCCAACTTTTTCAGCAAAAAGTGTTACAGCTGCTATTTAGTAAGCTTCCAACACACAAAGGAAAAACGCTATCAGAGGTGTCTCTGATAGCTAAGTAACTAGACTGAGCATCAATGCATGATCTTATGCTTCATTTATAAGTCTGCAGAAAGCACTGTATCATCAATATTAAGGTTGAATACCTGAAATACACAGTTTCATTAGCCTGGTGAGAACAAAGTCTGCCGGCAGCATCCCTGGGGGCCCTGGCAGCGACCGCCAGTTCCCTGCGGTGGTGGGGTGGCGATGACATCATGCCAGGCTGAGCTCCGGCAGCCCCGGCGCAGGAAAGCCCAGGAGAGGCTCGCTGTGCCCGGCTTCGCTGCGCTGGGAAGCATCCTGCTCCCCACCCTGCACCCGCCAGCTGAAGGGCCAGCGCCTCTCTTCCAACAATGGACACTTACGAAGCAAATTGTTTCAACAGTACAAGGATTCAGAATCTGTTTTTCAGCACAGAAATAGAAGGAAGATGGAAAAAAAAAAAAGCAGTGCACAATAACCCTTTCATTCAAACAAGAAAGCCTTCCAGGAAGTACAAAGTGTCTCAAAGCTTTATCCAAAACCCACTGAAATCAACAGAGGCCCTTTCGATTTTTATCGGTGGACACTGGAGGAAGCTATAACCTAAGACTCAATTTGAAGGCATTATCAGTCACGCTATCATGCAGAGTTAGTAACACAACAAACTCAAGAAAATACACTGGAATTCCAGCTAGCTCATATGCTGTGACATTATTGTAAATTTATCCTCCTCCCCCTTGTTTCCCCACCCTTTTTTTTAAACCCTTTCCTCAAATCACACAAAAATCAGTCTTCCTCATAAATACTAAAACCTATCCCCTCAAAACCCACATCTTGCCACAAGCAACACCATTACAGCACCATGGTGGAGCAGGCAGAGTCCAAGATACACTGCACACTACAGTTTCACATACTGTAGTCCTTGACAGGGAAAGCAAATACAGGAACAACATCATGCTCCACCGTTCACACAGAATATTTCAAAACAGGCACTGATGTCTTCCAGTTCACTGTTAGACAGATAGCTCAAAGTAATATACCACTGGTTTTAAATTTAATTATGTGAGGAGAGTTATTCATGTTCCTATTGAGATCAGGGATTATTACCAAGTGTGCCTCGCATTACATTACACAAATAGATATAAAATAAATTAATAACAAAATTCACATCAGAAACTGTTTTCAATCTAGAAACTTTGTTCACTTGTGATTTAATCAAGAAAAATCTGTGGAAGATCACATATCTTTCAATTAAACTATACTGCATTTTGTTCTCTTGGATTTCTTAAATTAAATTGATACTGTAACTTAAAGTGCCATTATAGAGCAGACCATTATGCTGTATTCACTCTTCAAGACTCAAATTGTAGTCTACAGTTATTTTAACATTAGACAGAAATTAACTATTTTAGGGTAGTGTTTAGTATGAGGAACAGATAAGAAATTTTGGGTTAAGTCTTTAAAAGAAAAGAAGAAAAATAAAGTTTCCATCACAGACAAAATTTAGGAGAGTTCAATGTAAGTAAGTTCTAATGACACAAATTCACTCTACAAGAAACAAGTATTTATTTAATAGTTGGGTTTTTTTTAATACAATTATGTGGAAAAAAAATCCCAACAACTCATGGCATCTTGTAATAGCCACCTAATTGAAAAAAAAAAAAAAAGAACAAATATATCATTGGTCAAGTTCTGAGCTCAAAGACACAAAGCTAGCATTGATGTTAGGTCAGGTTCTCACCACTGCATTCCTGTATTTCTGAACAGTTAGAGACGCTAAGCAGCAATCTAATCTAACTGAAGCCAGGACAGCAACACTAAACCTGGAACAAGGTGCTGCTAAAACAACAGATTTGTAACCTTAAACGCACAGGTTTGACAGAGTGCTGTGGGACAGACTGACATGGTTTAACCGTGTGTTTGGTGTGAACATTCTAACAGAATAATGATTTCCTAACCCGATTTATTTTCGGACACTGCTGGAAGAGAATCCTTACCCTGTGCTGCAACAAAACTAACACAGAACAAGCAAGAAGTCTCGGCTTTCTCTCCACAATCTGGCGCATTAACATTACCTGCGTGTTCCAAGCGCCCAGGAGCCTGACTAGAAGTTGATGAATGCAAGCAGGCTCCAAGCAGAGCGCGGCACAGCGCACACGGCTCTTCAGAGGCTCTCCCCCAGCGCCGCCGCCCCGCACAGCCCGCACCCCGGACGGGCCGCTGACCGGAGGCACTGTGCGGGCTTTGGGGAAGTTCGGGACACGCTGCGCGCTCACGCCCGTGCACAGCCAGGCATTTCAGCACGCCAGGCGCTGAGGGCAACGACATGGACCCCGCGGCGCCGGTGCCGCGGGGTACAAACGGCGCTGCCCGGGGCGGCCGGGGCTGCCTTCAGCTCCCCCCGCAGAGCCCGGCGCCCGCCCGAGACGGCGCCTGGGGTCCGCGGAGCAGGGAGACTGCGAGGCCGGACCCCGCCTCTGGGGCTGCCGTCCCGCCGCCGCAGAGCCGACCACTGACGGCCGCCGCCCCCCGACCCTGCGGCCACTCACCGGAGAGCTCGTCCGGTTCCAGACCGGTCTCGGTGTCCAGCCCGCAGATCACGAAGTAGTCGGCGAAGCGGCCAGGTGGCGAGGAGCCGCCCCCGCCGCCGCCGCTCATGCTGGAGCCCGAGGGGTGCGCGGGGCTCAGGGGGTGCGGGGCCGGGCGGCAGCGAGCGGCGGGGCTGTGCCAGCTGCGCCAGCTGCGGCGGCCGCCTCCATGATGGAGCGGAGCGGGCAGCGCCGCGCGGCATTGTGGGTACAGCCCCCAGCTGTTCCCGCGGGGGGGGCGGCGCGGGCAGGGAACCGCAATGCTGCGCCTGCGCGCTGGGCTCGGGGGATGACGTGATGCTGGTGGCCCAGCTGGGGTGGGGGGGCGCGATGCGCGCGCAGAGGCAGTTGGCGGGGGCGTGCTGGTGGCGGCGCGCGGCGCGTTCGCCCTCTGAGGGGACGAGGCGGGGGGGCGGCCATGAGGGGCTGCGGTCACGGCACCGCAGGACAGCAGCGCCGCTCCGGCCCTCCTAGAGAGGGGTCCGCGGTTACAGCACCGGTGGGGTCGGTGGCTGAGGGGCTCCCCGCCGAGGCTCTCAGCCAGGGAGAGGCTCTGCCCCCCTCTGCAGGTAGAGAGGACAGGGAGGCTCTGCCAGGGGCTACTCGCTCAAAGCACGGGTTAGCCCTGGTGGGGCTTTGAAAGCACATCTGGACTTAGGTCATCCTCCGTTACCTACAGCTCCTCATCCCGCTCCCTGGTGGCTGCTGCCCCAGTTAGTTGTCGCGACTCCACAGCTCTGTGGAGCAGCCATACCCTGACACTGGCCCAGGTCATGGGCAAGAGACCGTGGGTGAAGGGGAAACGCTTCTGGGATTGTTTAGTTTTTTGGGGCTTAGGGTTTGGTTTTGGTTTTTATTTTCTTCCTATTTGAATTAACATAACAGACTCGGTTAACAGTTGGGCTTTCACAGCTGAGTGAAATTCCTCCCTTCCACACTAGCATGGAAAGGAAAAAAGGCCCTGGGGCAAAGATGACTCAGATTAAGCTGCTGAGGGACTAGTAACACACACCCATACCCTAAGTTGACAGCATGACTTTCCTCTGACCATAGAGGGACAAAGGACAGCCTTGCTAGACTAAAATTAGGTCTGGAAGCAGTTCCCCTTCCTCTCCTCACTCGGTTCTCTATTTGTGGCTTTCACATCATCATTCTTCCCTATTTTGTAGGGCTTATAAGAGGAGAAATTTAAACTTCTCAGTCTTTTAGGATTACCTAGGATTGCCCAGGTAGCTAAGGTTGCATCGATAATTCTGAATTCATCAGACACAAATCTAATTTAACATGCTATCAAGAACACGAAACCACATATTTGAGTTTACATTGCTAAGACAGAGTTCTTTGCAGGCACTAGAGACAGGAGCACATGCTAAGACTTCACTGTCAATGGTCTACAGCCTTTTGCAGTACAATACCTAAGCTAAGAATTGTGGAGAGCTTTTCCATCCATCTGAGGAAAAACTACAAAGTACTGGTGTTATTAGCATTCAGTTGATTAAGATTGTATGGGCCACAAAATGGCTTATCAATGAGTTAAAGTATTGCTTAGATTTGACTGACAGTTCAATTTTAAACCACTAGTGAACATGAGGAAGAGAGTTCAATAAAGATAGCAGGATAATTAAAGCAGTATCAAGAGTGAAAGTCTCAACTCTAGAGTAAGCACATATTTATGTAGAGCCCGTCTGGTGGCTTGCAGAAGGCAGAAACAGAACAGAACTAGCTAATTCTGGTTGCTCTTACTCTCCTATGTTCTCTAGCCAATTTTTGCACATTTTGCTTCACAGTTTGCTTTTGATGTGGTAAAGGACAATGTATTCAGCATGTGGTAAACTTCTTTTGAGTAAGCCTGAACTGTAGTTTAACTCTTATAAAGAAGTCATAGTCTGACAGTCTCAGAAGGAAGTGCAAGAACGTTGAGGGAAACAGCAGATATTGGTTTGGGGGCATATCAAATGAAGAGTAAAATGAGGGAATAAAAAAAAATAATTTTTACTTGTGCTTTAACTGTTCCAGCAATGATGATGTATTTAGAAGATTTAGCAAATACAGTTAGATGGGCCAGTAAGTATGCAGAGCATTACCAGAAATACTGTAGAACAGCAATATTTAAATGCATACATGCCTTGCTATGCAACAGGGTAAGGGACAATAAATAAGTGCAAAGTTTTCTATAGCTTGACCTGTACTCTTTTCTGCCTTCTGGGAAAAAAAAATCCCCCTATTTTGTCATCTTGCAAAACAGATTGTCCCACATTCTGAAAAACAGCTCATATATTTGACCTATAGATTGACTTCCCCTTTGTGGAACTGTAGCAGGTTCAAAACACTGGAGAGGCACTCACACAGCACTCCTGGGACAGGATTTGTTCACTGTACCCAATTTAATTTTGAATGGAGGAATTTGACTAGAAGGTACACTTAGTGCTTTAGATCCCACAATCCCAGAGTTATTACTTGAATGAATAAAAAAAAGAAAAAATATGTGACTAAAAAATAAATGCATTTCTTGGCTTGTTCCTTTTTAATGTATTTCTAGTGCAAAACACTAGAGGTATGAATTTCACTCCTGGAACAGCAGCTCTCACAAGGGCTTCTATCACTTATTCCTTACATTTGTAAACGCATACCTGCAGCAGCTGCTGGGTGTCTCAGACCTCGATCAGCTCCCTGGTCAAATCAACTCTGCAGGTATGAGGCAGGCAGCATGAGAGTTCTAATGCAAAGCAGAAGAATGCATGCTGCATTTTAGTTACTATCATAAAGCTAGGTTATTACAGAACGATACATGATGAATATTCTCATGAACATCACCACCCTCAGTCACCTAACAACAAAAACCATTTTGACTTTGTGTAAAGCATAGTTCACTAACATTTTAAAGAAAGACCTGCCTTTTAAAAAAAATTTCTTTTGTCTTAACCTTTCAACAAGCTTTTAGCATCAGTTTTTAATACAAGACAAGAAAAATAATTCCATGAACTGGACATAACAGAATATTAAGGAAAGGTGGATGAAGCTATAGTTTTAATACATGAGCCTTCCTTCCATCAGGAATTAATAAAAAAAAAGCAAATTATGCAAATCCTTCTATTTGATGAGCTAAAACAAGTTAGACCCAATTGCCTTCAAGTGCAAAATACAAGAACTTTACAAAATTACTGTTGTGAGAAATTAATTTCAGAGAGAAAAGGAAGTCAACTTTACCTACGTGTCCTGGAAGAAAGGTAGAAACAGAATGAATCTCACCTACAGATGTAATCAGCCTAGTTTAACTTTCGATCAGTTATTAAAAATATAATTTGAGAACTCATCCTGTTTAAACAGGTTAATAAAAAAATAAGCTTAGTGGGAATTCAGCATGCTTCATTGTACTAAAAAATACATTTCATGTTTAATTGCTTTATTATTAAATGGTAAGAGACATTTAGTAATGATGTCATGCAAGGATCTCAAAACATTCCAAAAGATAAACAGGTCACCTAACAGCTCAAAAATCCTTGCAATTAAAAAACAAAGCTACATCTTCCTGATTTCCTGGTTTGTTTGGTAGCCACCGTTTATCTCTCAGTGTTAATGGCTATCCCTTGCTGGGATCCCCTGGCTATCCACCTGCTGGATTCCCCACAGGAAAGAGTAGGCTAGCACAGTATTCTGCAGCACAGTGCTGTTTTGCCTTTCTCACAAGCCCTTCCTTAACTCTTCACAACCCTCAGAAGTGGTCCTCATAGGGTAGGAAACTGCCTGAGGCCATTGACAGCTGAAGATAAACACATAAGAGAGTTAAAAATACAGTAAGGTTTTGCAAAAGGAAAGAACCTTATTTTCACCCTTTTTGAGGTCTTAAGGCTTTTAGCCACTGTGATGGGAACTCAGCTACACAGTGAAATATAACTCAGCGAAAGTGTCAACTGATAGCACGAGTCCCAAACTGAAACATAGTTCAGTTCCTTCTTTAGTGTCAAGGTTCCACCAAAGCACTGGCTTTATGCAGCACAGAAGGGACTGCATCTGTTATTGATAACAGCATCTGTCATTGACCAGAAATTGAGTCAAATTTTGAGAAAAAACAGTGGATAAGTAGTAGGTAATTTATTCTGAGAGTTCATCCGTATGAATGCAGGGACAGGAGTTGGAGTCTATGATTCTTGAGGGTCCCTTCCAACTCTTGATACTCTATAATTTTACGATAAGTTAACTATGCAGAAAAGCAGGCTGTAAGTCTACACCAACTTCACACTCAGTAGTCCAGGGGACTACTAGCTAAATTCACACTCAAGAATACTGTGGAATAAATCCCCTGGGTAAATGACCTCCAAGATTAAAACTGCAGCAATAAACATAATCACTGTTCAGTTTTAAATGCCAATGAAGTACACTTCAGAGTAAATTCTAAATAACAACCGGTGAAGCTAAATGATCTTACAATAAACTTGCAAACAGAAGTGATATGAATTTCTTTATCTACCAATGTTAAAAAATACCATTTACTGTGCAGCCCAGATTTAAATAAAAGACAAAGAGTATCAATAATGTTTACTATATATTTACATATAATACTGTGATGAAATGAAGGAGTCAATTAACATTATGTTACAAAAAGAACAAAACCCTTTAAAGGTACCAGTACCTTTCACATTGTCACATTTATGGAACTGTTCTCTTACATCTCAAATGATCTACCATATGATGAGTTCACATGAGGACACAGACAAATAAACCCTGTACTGGAGCACATGCTAATGTGCCAACTCCCATTTCAGCAAGATACTTCCGGGGCACCAACTTAAAGCATGTAAGCTGCACCGGTTTCAATAGGTGCAGCTTACATAGGTGCAGAACACCTCAGTTCCTTGCTGATCAGGGCTTCATTTTATGGGATTCCACTGACAATACAACAAACTACAACAGTTATAAGCATACAAGGGGAGGTATCACACACCTTATTGAGTGAATGTATGTACTTCTACTTACAGGTGAATCATAGCTGGCTGCCCATTGCCAGTTAGTGACTTACCAGACAATGGAATAATCCTTTCCATTTTATACACAATGACACAAGAGCCTTCTGTCATGTGATGCTTTGAACATGACTTGGAATCAGCTCTTTAAAAAGAACTGCACCGATCTGTGTACCTGACATTTCTTCTAGCTAATTGAGCTGCAATGCAAAATTTATACTCTATATATTGCTTGAGAAATAGTTATATTACACTGCTTAAACATTTTTAAGTCACTTGATAACTGAAAGTTTTATATAGTCCTACAATCATTTTCTTAAATTGGCAAGATAAATCTTTGAAGTGAAATATTGGCAAAATAATCAACATTAAAAAATTTAAAATAGAACTTCAAAATCATTAGCTAGCCACCATAAAAATTCTAATCTGCTCTGTCCCTTCCTGTATCCTCCCTTCAAATAAAACTTTACAGAGGACAAGAAGGAATGATATGATGTCTTTGTTAATCCAGTTAGTAAAGCAGATGTAGGTTCAAGTATTTAAATCCACACAGCACTAACAAATAGAAGTAAACAATCAGGATGAGAATATAATTGTAGTTAAAGTACTGCAAAAAACCTTTGTTTGAGTGAGCACCGTTATTGTATTATGCTATTATTCTGGAACTCCCAAAGGCAAAAAAAGAAGAGAAATATTGTTGATGAGAAATGTACTCAGATGAGATCACATGCAAGCCTATAGAGAATGTTACAAAATTGGACTGAATAATTAAGGGTTTTTTCCTGCAAGTTTTGGAAAGTATTATCTGTAGTTTATGTCTACATTACAATTTTTGCTCTGCATGTAATCAGAGCAAAATGTTACATCTGTGTTTTCACTTCCCTCACCCCGAGGGCCATACAAACACCCTCCCAAAGTAAAACACTGATGGTTTGGTTACAAAACTATATGCAATACATTTCTGAACATAGTTCCTTCAGTTCTAGGCCACATATTCATTTTAAAGACATTCTTCTCAATTACAAGCCTCTCCTCTAATTGCTTAAGATCCAATAGAAAAGCAAATATACAAATATCAGAAGTGCTGATCCTGAGATGAAGTATGGGAAATTCTGGTCCAGTCTGATCCTTACTCAAACTTCTGTTTCAGTTTCTTCTGGAAGACAGCTGGTAGGATGGAGAGGATGGCTAGAATCATGAGGACAAACACAGAGTTCCAGGAAACAGCTTCCCCTGCTGTTGTAAGTTGGTACAGCGTTGTTCCTGCCTTAATGGCTACAAAAGACGGTGGTGCCACACCTGGGGCAGGGAATTAGAAAGGCAGGAAGGCAAAGGAAAAAAGCTTGTTAGTAATCCAACTTTGAACACCAAAAAATTCAGACTTTGATGCCTTGTACTTTTATTTTTTTAAAGAGGCATGTAAATACAAAATTCAAAGACAAAAATACCCTTACAAGAAGCACTGGGTTTATGCCATTTTTAATATTTTTAACACCAGCTCAAACACAGAAGACTATGAAAATATCCGCTCTTCAGACTCTGCAGTTTCAAACTGTCTCTCTACAAACAAATTTTAAGTAAGCTCAAAGAAAAAATAGGGAATGTTTTCTAAACAGATTAAAAAGTGTTTGCAAAAATATGCCATTTACAAAACTAAAAGTGTTTATCACTACATTACTTAAATTATGAATTAACTCCTAGGAAGATATATTATGGTGAACAAAATGGAGTGGAAAGAGGAGAAACATTCCTTCAGATCAAAGTCATATACATTCTCACACAATTACACCAAGCTCAGTGTTCACAGGAGAATTATAGTCATGAAGTGGAACAAAAGTTACTAATAAAATGTTCATATAATGTATATTTCCTTAAGCAATTAGCCTGAGCTCATTACCTCTCATCCAGTACATCAGAATAGTCCTGAACACTAAAATCTTTCAATGCTATAAACTCCACATACCAAGATGCACAAAAACAATATTCTTGTGTCATCTTTTAGCTGCCTAGTAGGTGGTGAGCTCTGCTGAACAACACATACAGAGAGAAGCAAGTATCTCTTCTGGCTACCCCCAAACTACAGTTCACTAGCCAGAATTCTTACCTAGAAAAGTGCCAATGAAAAATATTTTCAATGGCACATTAATTACAGGAGATGTTATATTGATAAACCAATTGGGAAGAAAAGGTGTAATTCTCAAAAATATTATGTAGTTAATGAGGTGTTCTCTGTGTCGTTCAACCTGCCAAAACAAAAACAAATCAGTAAAAAAATCCCTGCCTTGAAAATACACAATTATTTTATTACCAGAGATTTTTTTAGGGGTTTTTTGTGTATCTTTTGTAAAAATTCACAAGTTGCAAACATAAAAATCAGTTAAACAACTGACTCAAGGAAGAGTCATCAGTGAATCACCTGTTAAACAGTACTGAAGTTAGTCTGGAAATACCAGTCTGCTATAGAGCATGATGATGACATGTCTGAATCAGCCAACTTAAATGGCAAACAAGTAATTTGGCACAGCAGCTGGCCTACCCCTAACTTCAGCACAGCAACCTCTGCCTGTCGAACTGTAGCTAATCAACACAGCCAGCTTGTCATCCTTTTCCTAGAGTTTTTGCAGGAACTGGCAATGAAGTTTGTTCCTCAACCCATTCTGTCCTGACTCATGATTAAACCTGAAACAGCTGTATTCCTCACAGCTCTGAAGCTCATCAGGTGGCTGCTACCAGCACAGCTACAAAACCCCTCTGTTAGAATGCCTAGCATCAACATCTACCCAAGAGTAACCACAAGAGCCCCAACTTTATTTGCAGTCTTAATTATATTCTCAAGTCTAGCCCAGCTCCTTACACTAGTGCTACATCAAAGCCTCTTGCCCTTCCAGCCTGGCTTTAGCACATCAGCCCTTTCAAACAAGAACTGTAATCTCAAACCAAGTTATAAGGATAGCAAACCACCCATCACTTATGGCCTATCCTGGCAGACCTTCACGAAGCCTAAACATGATCAAACAGTTGACATCAAACCTGATCTGACTGCAATTCCATCTGAATTCCCATGTAGCAACTCACCCCAGCCACAACCCTGTCTTTTCCCCCAAGTTCAGCTGTAACTGCAACACTATGGTCAGTAGCTCTGCTGTTGTTCAGTAATACCACTGTGGTTTTTTTTACTCTTAGTGAAGGACAAATATTTTAACATTGATTAATCCTGCCCATAAAATGTCTTAGCCCTCAAAATGCAAGCATGATATAGTCCGATGAACCTGGAAACAAAGAGGTATGAGTTGCACATGTAGTTACACAGTTTTAAAATCACATATCCAGTTCTGCTAATGGAAACAGTAACCATTTGCTGCTCACAGAATAGCCTCCAGATTATACCCAGATACTAAGATTTACTTGGGTCAAGAGTCAAAATACTACCATATTATTTAATAAAGTCAATTGTTCTGGACACAGCTCCACATCTCACCTAATGGAGGACAAGTTTAAAATATTTTTATGCGATTCAAACACCTTGAACAGAGTACAGTAGGAAGTTGTGCTTCATACTTGCAAAAAAATTAAATCTGTTTGAACAGGTCTCAGTATCAAAGCAAGAGGCATGGGGACAAATACTAATCACACTATGGTTTTGTATTGCAAAATCCTTAACTTCACCTGACAATTAACACTTGCTGAAACTAACATTACCAGATACTGCAAGAGAAAGTTTCTAAATTCTCCAACCACAATAACATCTTCAAATTAAGGTTTTGCAATCAGACATACAGCTATAGGTTTTCTTCCCCTATAAAAAACACAAACCTGTATTTTGTTAGTTCTGATACTTAGAGAGCTATTCTTTTAAGTTGAAACTGGAGAGGTTTCCTATTGACAATAGCTAAACCAGGGGAGGTTATCAGTTGCAAACTCTTCCTAATTAAAAACAACTTCCCCACAGGAAATACCAGAGTCAGGAATACTCCCCACTGTTTAAAAATACTGAGAGAAAGTAACTACACAGTGTCAGAAAGGAGTCTGAATCCTTTCTTTGTAAATAGATAAATGAGCACAAGAACCCCCAGTTTTCCGTGCTATTCCACTACACATTTTTTATCATAAATATCAGTATCTCAAGAAACATTACCTGTTCTGACCATTTCACTGCTTTTTCTGTTAAATATCTATATACAACAGGACGTCCCACTAGGTATGAAAGCATATAGCAGAATGAAGCTCCAAGTCCTGAGCACTGAAGGAAAAAAAAAAGAACAAGTGAGTAGAAACTCTAATTAATCTTAGCCTTATATCCCTATTAACTACCCTGGCTGGCTGGAGCCTGCTTCTATGCAACCCTCTACTGAGGCTGAAGGCTCTCCTTCAGTAGTATGTAAACAGTCCCCGAGAAAGTTGTTGACTCAAGACAGCTCCTTTATTTCCAAGGCATTTAGATCAATTTTAACATTCAAAGTACACAACGTTGACTACTTATCAGTTAATATTGAGTGCTTCTGCAGTTTTATTTTAAGATTTTGAACAGTGAAAGCTTTGCAAATAAGGGGCACAATGTCATTAAAAAGATTCAAACTTGAAAATTCAGCAACTTGGTCCTCCATACATACTCAATTATCTCATTCGCAAGTACTAAGACTCACTATGACTGGATCTTTTGTACATGACATTTTTTGAAGCTTGTCAATAATATACATTTCTTATCTTAAATTAAGCTTCTTGGGTATTTAAGCCATTTAAAAACAGATGTGCTTTGCACTGTGATAAAAAAGTAGTAATTGTGTTCTGAAATTACAATCAGGTTCCGGTGGATGCTAGACAAATCTAAAGTAAAGGAAACCCTGGCTGATTCACACCCAGCTGCCTCCAGTAATAAGGAAACTTGGAGAAACAGTTCAGTCTTTGGGATCATCACCCAACGCTGCATTTTGTGGGTAACGCCACTCTTGCAACAGAGCTGAATGAGAACTCATCCATACCCCTATTCCACTCAGATAGGAAGCTGTTTGTATTCCAAATGGATAGAAACATATGCCCTCAGTAACTATTTTCCACACTTACCAGACAAACAAGAAATAAGGCCAGTGGAAAGGGATAAAGAAATCCTGACAGGATACTGAGAAATATAGACCCAGGGATAGCAAATGTTTGCAAGCTGGATGCATCTTAGTTAAGAAAAAAACCAAAATTTTTAAAAAGCTACCCAATTCTTATTTGTATAAGCAGTCAGGATACATATTACAATTTGAAAAAGCATAAATATAAATAGGCAGAGCCACTAAACATCTCTACTTCAAAACACATTTGCAAAGTAGCATAAGAAGCCCAAGCACAGAGAAACAAGGGGTATATTAATCATTACATATACAAAAATAAGTTACTAACTTGAAACTATGATGTATTGCCCACTTTGGATAGAAATCTCATAAAGCAAAAAAAAATTTGCACAGTATTTTACCAGAGTTGAATTGACTGATATAATATAAAGGAAGATTATTTGGCTTTTAAATGAGTCCATTACAATCAGTACAGCTTTTTCTAAGCAAGTGTTAAAGTTCTGAGATAACTGTAACATGCTTGTCAACTGATCACTATCTACTGCTGAGACAGTAATCGTCACATCAGCTGCTACAGTAGTTCAATAAACAGACAATTCTGTTCTACTTCCTGTTAATATATAAACTAACATTCTAATTCTCTTCATTAATCTATTATTTGTGAACTACACTTAAAAAGAATGAGATGGAGGATTATTACTACTGCCACATTCAGTGCTGATTTTTCTCTGAGTTACAAAAGCCTCTTGCATTAAAGTATGAACAGACCTCTTATACAGCTTTTAAAAATTACTAACCTTTAAAGTGTTCCAGTTAAGAGTGTGTTTAATGATTAATTAATATATTCAGCACTCAGGAAAAATAAGTTAACACAGAACACAGGTAACCTTTGTGTCTACCTAGGCAGAAAGTACTTTAGAAATGTAGTGTTCTCCAAAAGGAAACAGAGATTTGGTTTTTGAATGTGAACACTGCAGAGATGAAAGAAGACTCAAAAAAATTCCCTAGGGAAATGCTGTAAAATTCTGTAAGTTACCCTTACAAGGCACTTTTGAACATGCCAAGGAAAAGCACTGCAGTAGTCTCAGTTTTCCTTTTAACCAGCAATTCAGTTTGCAATTTAAAGTTAGCATAACACTAAAATGAGACTGATAATATTGCCCATTAACAGACACCGTTGGGTGAAGCTGCACACAAATCCCCAGTATTCACTACTACGCATGCGTGCCTCAATTTCCTTCTATTCAATCCCTTCTCACAGTCCAAAAAGCATACTGAAACACACAAGAAATGTTTAAGTTCAAAAATTTTGGAGTACCTGTGTCTATCTATAAACACACCTCAGTACATTAGCCTTCTACACCCATGATCAATAATTTCTAACTTCGTATTTTTCATTTATTTTTCAGAGAAATACCACTATATCAAAACTGACACATCAGAAAAAGGATACAAAACATATGTGGCAAAATAAGCCACTAACACTTGAACATAAAATGTGTCCTTATATTTGGACAGGACTTTTCCCAGGGCCTTTGCATCATCCATATCTCTAGGAACCTTTATACATTCTCTTTCTTCTCTGGGGGGGGGAGGGGAAAAAAAAAAAGCAGGAATGGTGGTAAATATAATCCAACAGTACAGTAAAATTAGTTACTGAATATATAGATAATTAGATACACTACATCACTAAACTACAACCTGAGCAAACAAACCACGACTATTGTTGTGATAAAGTTTTCAGATGAACACTTAATATTTACAGTGTGTTTTGTACTAGAAAACCCTCAGTTTTAGGTATTTGCAAACCATATTTTTTTTATTCATTACAATCAACTTCATCTCTAGGGTTTTTCCTTACCAGGTACTCATGAAAGAAATAATTACTCAAACTCAACCTTGGTAACTAAACAGCAGTCAACATTTCAGCCAAAACCAACTGTAACTGCCTCAACACTAGGGTCAGAACATTTGAAGTGCAGCAAGAGCGGCAGAGCTTTACCTCATGAATAAACAAAGCTTTAAGAGCAAAATCTCATGTCACACCTTAATCTGGTGCAACCCTGGGCAGCACAGTTGAGTGTCCTCTCTTCCTCTGTATCACACTTAGTGATTGGACTGTTGCAAACTGAACTTGTTGAGCAAGTTAATCAGACAGAAAATTAAATACTAAAAGAAAAAAAGAAAATTGTCAGACAAGCAGACTTTCATCTTGTCAAACTATCTACCTTCCCAACATGAGTACCAGATGCAACAAAAAGGAGAAAAAGAGAATGTGAAGCTTATCAATGAAAGAAAAATGTCCCAGTTTGACAGCAGCCTGCTGCTATACCACTGCACAAGGAATTTTAAAATAAACCTAGCCCTAACCAAGCACGTTTCGGCTCTCAGCTGAGGAAGGTTAACAACACAGTGAGTTACCACTGCTAATGTGACAGGAGATAACTTTTCAAAACACAGCATCTCAACTGTCCAACAGAAACTCTAGGTCAAGTACAACTCTGTTTACACAGATCCTACCAGGTAGTATTTCAATATTGGGCTTTGTATCCTGACATTCTAGGTTACACACTCAAATTCCCTTTTTAAAAAAATAAGGCTACATCTATAATTAACTCATGACAGTTTAAAAATCACTTAGCCCCATCTAGGCTCCTCTACAACTCGATCCTGAATGAAAAGCAAGTAAATTAAACTTTCCCAACATACTTACTCACTAAGTTGTGGGAAATTTTTATATACCAGGAACATAAGGAAAGCAGCTGATAAGAAGATAGACACTAAAATAAGAAGTGACATCCGAGCTGATCCACCTTCTGCCTGAGCTTTCCCTGAAATTAAGCAAAAACAAAGTTAAAAAAACAACAAGCAAGAAAACCCCTCACATCTCACAACAGATTTTCAAACTTGTACTTTAAGGCAATTTTAGGGTAAGCTCTCTGTGGACATAACCTTCCCACCAATGCCTTCAATAACATACACAACACATTGCTTTCATACAAATCTGTTACACTGGCAAACATCCCATAGAAGTCAGCTTCTATGATCCATAATAATTTAAGCCTCAATCAATAAATAAATTTGTAAAGAAAAAATAGAGTAAAACAAAGTTTGTAAAGAAAACAAACAGGCCAAAACAAAGTAAGCCATATACACTTTTTCCTGTTTGCCAGAAATATTCTGCCAGTCTAGTCAACCAGAGATTTAACTTGGAAGTTTGAACCAGGCTCATGAGCAGATTTTTTTTTTCCTCCTAAGAACACCAGGCACAGCCACTAGCCAACTAGGTGAGAGAAAGAAAAACAGAAAACATTTGTAAACACAGACACACAGAGCAGCCTGGGATATAAAGCACAGTTCTCAGACCTGGGAATTACATATATTTTTTACACATAAAAAAGACTTATATTGGATATATCTATATAAGTTTTTACTAGCCTCTAAATTCTTGTGTAAAGGAAGTAATGGAAGTACAGTAAGTGATCCAGTTACACTTCAGGCCTCTACTATACTTTAGATTCTTACCAATATAGTCATATGTATGCAACATATTGATTAGCACAAATGTGGTTCTACGTACAAAGAATTTTAAACAGAGAAATAAACAGTAACAACTCTCCGCCTCACTAGAGTGTGTATTAAAACACTGTCTCCTCAGACACTGCCAGGCCAGCACAGCAAGCGTCAGTCACCCGAGGAACACAAAGTGCCCCGGCTGTATTTCAATTCGTAGGTGCTGGTGGCATGACTACAGTGCCAACGTGCCACATCCAAGCAGGTCACAGTGCCACCCCACTGTTGTGAAACACGGCGAAAGGATGATGAAACCAGCGAACTGCACACAGCCGGCTGGACGGGCTGGCACTTTTCCTCCCTTTTCACGTTTTTGCTTTGAGGTCAGTGTGATCCCACAGGTGCGCGCTGGCTCTGCTAGGGCCGAAGGGCAGCATCAGGTACAGCCGTCACTGCCTCACCGGTGGGTATTTAACTCTCCAGAAAGTAATAAATAAATAATAAAACCCAACAACTTAGAGGGCAAAAGAAGAAAACACAGCGAACTGCACCTCCTGACACTGTTTGTACTACAGGCGTGCCGGCAGTGGAACCACACACGGACCTACGCGTGTTTCCTCATCCGCGTGTGCGTGGGGTGGCTGCTCCCCATCTCGACCCCCAGCCCCGCCGCAGGTAGCGGCTGCCAGGCCCCGCGACGGGAACCCCCCTGACCCGCACACACCCCGGCTCCCTGAGGCGGCCGCGCTGCCGCTTTCCCGCCCGACCGCCCGCGCGGGACTCGGAGGGCGCCCGCTGCCCCGGTAGGTTGGTTGGGTGGACGCCGTCCCAGTCCCGCGCGGGCGGCTGACCGTTGGCAGGACGAGGTCGCGCGCTTCCACCGCCCCCAACCCCGGCACCTTCTAGAAGCTGCCGCTGCTGCCGGGCGCTCTCCGCCGCCGCTTGGCAAGGCCCACGCTCCGCCGCCCTCCGCTGCGCCATGGCTCCGCGCTACCCCCGGGCCTGCCGGCCGGCTAACCAGGCCCAGGGCAGGCCTCGCCGGCACCGAGAGCCGCGGGAAGGAGGAGGGACCGGCCGCTCCTCCTCACCCCACCGGGTCGCGCTCCCGCCTCCACCGCCACACAGCGCATGCGCTGCTCCGGGCTGCCGCTTTTATGGGGGACATGACGGGCTTGCGCTTCTGCGCCGGGATATACGGGAGCACGTGTTGGGCTTCACGTCCTGAAATGGGGCGGTGCGTTAGTGACGGTAAATACGGTAACGCCTCCTGTCTGGGAATATACGGTAACTGCGTATGCGCTCCATAGGGGTAATTACGGTGCGGGGTGCCCCCTCAGCGCGGCGTGGCAGTAAAGGCCGATCGTGCTGGCGGGGAGCGCGACATAACCCGTCTGCGGGCTTGTTTGACCTGGTAACGGCGTGAGGCGCGGGAGCGGCTTTAGATCTGGGACCGGGAGCGGGAGCTTCCCTCAAATTGAGAGAGAGGGCGGCCAGAGCCCCTCGGCGAGCGGTTGGGGCGGCTGGGCCTCGCTCGCGCCCCGCCGCGGCGGCGGCTCCGGCCGTGCCCGGGCGGCTCTGGGCGGGGCGGGGCGGTGGTCGCCGTGGCTCCGGAACAGCAGCGGGCTTTGAGGAATCGGGAATCCTTACCTGGTTTTTACAGTTAGTTTTTTAGAGCTGCTTTGTTCCTCTCTTTCGAGAAGAAAACCTCAGGGCGCTGTTTGAAATGAGCTCTTTCAAATTGCTCTTTTCCAGGAAGAAAGAACTCCTCTGGCTGCCTCAGGATTTTCTTCACGGCTCTTCCTATCAGTAAGGTTTGGAACGCCTCAGAAAAGCTAGAGCATCGTGTCCCAATGTTCCCAGATTCTCTGGCATTCAGGCTGAATCTGACCTCGAAGCACCCTTCTCCTTGTGGTCTCATAACCCCTCAACTCTCCCCGCCAGCCAGAAGTGTAACAGCCAGCGTTCGTTCTCCAGAGAGAACACTCAGTGTGGCAACACACATGGCATATGCTTCTGGCCGAGGGAGATGATTGAGTGTCACCCTCTCTCCCTTTTTCCAGCTGTATCTACTTAAAAATGCCTAGCCCTTCGTCAGGGACATTTTCTGGAAAGGAAGCTCTCGTGAGAGAGCTGGATGCCATTGTAAGGTTTTACTTCAGCCTCATTTATCTGAATATTCTAGCTACAACTAACTTTATACTATGACTAAACATATATTTTAAAATGTCTTGTACAGGATACAGCAGGTAAGTAGTTCTATAGCAGTAGAATTTTACAAATTGTATTCCAGAGCAGTGAGGAAGATGCAGTTCAGCACATAGCAGACCTCTTAAAAGCATTCCTTTATTGCTACACCATACAAAAAACATATATTGTGTTACAATATAAGTATCTACAGGAAGTTGATGATTCATTTAAGATCTAAATAGTCTAATATGCTATTACACAAGTACAACCTCTGCCAAATCCAGTGGGAGGAAATACTCCAAACTATAAATTGTGATCAGATTGCAAGTAAAGCTTCAACTCATGAGCAGATTCCACATGAAGCTTTAATTTACTGAGAATTTCTTATGTTTAGAATCAAATTACTTAAAAATATTGAATTAAGTCCTGTAACTCACTATTTTAATATTTTTAATTGATATTTGAGAGATGCTAGTGCCCTGATAAAGCCAGTCAGGTCTATGAACTTGTTGCTCTAGGCATTGGTGCCAGATGACAGAATCCTTTGTTTTTTCAAACCCTTTCATTAGGAAATTGTACATACTAGCAAGATGGGAATTGCTGACACCATAACAGATAGCATTTTTCCCCTATTGTAAATGCACTTTGTGTTTGTCATCTCTCTTTGATTATCCCATTGCTTCTGGTACTCCAGGTAAAATGATTCAAACCCTGGGACTTCTTTCTTGTCTGGTTAACATCAAATAGATACTAAACTGAAGAATGTTGGAAGTAAAATCAGTTGTAAATCAGATTATTATGCAGAAAAATGTTTACCAAGTCATCCTGAAACAGAGGAGAAAAAAAGCACATACTGAAAGATGTCGATAAAAAATGTACCACAATTTAAAAGCCATAGAATAAATTCTAAATACTGGGAGGGCTATGTCTTGTTTTGCTGTAGCTGTTTTTGTACAGTGGGGCATGAATCCCAGTTTGGCATGTTTGTTGTTCAGAAATCACTCAGAGCCAAGGAGTCAGGCAGAGCCTGCTTCAGTGGATGTCTGACTTCTGATTAACCCACTTTGTATTGTGTAGCCCCACTGTGTTACCCAAATGCAGGTACCCTGATAACACAGGTTAGGCTAACATCTGACTCTTGCTAAAATCTCTACAGTTCCCACTGTCCAAGGCACCACTGTAAGACATGCAACAATCAGTTACAGCAATATAAATTTGCTCCCTTTCCCCCTCTGTTTAGTACAAGCACATGGCCTGCAGATGGTTCCCAGGACGCTGACTCTGCAGTAAGCTCCCAGGGTTAGTATATGTCTCATTAAAAATAGAGAAGATAACTCCAATCGACTCAGTTTTATGGAGCTCCAGCTTTCTGAATTGCTGCCAGAGTGGAATTTAAGGATTCATTAACTAGATCACTTAGAAGTTGAAATATACTGCATGAGTGATATTTGTTAGACTAGATTATCAGAAGACTCTTGGACTGTTTTACGCTGCTCTTGGTTCCCCTCGAGGGCAATACTGCTATTGTGAATGTGTTGGCTATTTTACTAAACTGAAACTGTCATTGGTGTTTAGTATCTGCTGAAAACTTAAATAGCCACCTCCAAAGATGTCCACACCTAACAAACACCAGCAGAACCTCTGCATTCACTCAGGAGAAAAAAGGGACATGTCTGAGGGATGGTTCTTAGGTCTCACTCTGTAAATAAACTTAGAACCTCTACTTAAAATATTAAATTATTTACTGGAAAGAAAACAACAAGTGAAAAATACCATCATGAACCACATCTCTTCAGAGGAGAAAGAGTTTTGGTAACTGGGACTCAGTGAGTGATCAAGGAAACTTTTGACACATGGTTGAGATCAGCACTGCTGGAAACAGCTTCACTCCACAGCGAACTGAGAACGATTGCTGCAGACTGAAAATAGATTTACTCTCTTCATGTGTAACGTATCCCCTGTACATAATGTATAACTTCATAAACAACTCAAAATCTCCTGTCGTTGGAGCTTCTTTCTAAGCCCCTCTTGATACGGAACATACGCTGCACAACACTTCGATCAGCAGAGAAAGAATGATAGACGTGCTCTG
Source organism: Caprimulgus europaeus (assembly GCA_907165065.1). The sequence goes on along the minus strand of OU015539.1, from coordinate 11,041,212 downwards.
GTCTCCAGTTGGAGTTTGCTCAGTGGCTTTACCAGTGGGAGCAGCATTCTCTGGACTTAGAGGCTATAGACTGGATGAGGCAAGTGCCCACAAGCTTTGTATTAGTTGTTTTTTGGAAAATACACCTTAAACTCAGAATATTAGTTCTTTCAAAAGGAAAAATGGTTTTTTTGACCTGCTGGAAGGAAACATAATATTGACAGTTACTAGGGCGGCAGCTAGGTGGTCAGCTATATGAAGTCACTTCCGTCTCTGGGTGGTTGGATGGAATGTTTTATTTTTATCATATTGAAACAGCTGTCTTCCCACAGCACAAAAACTTGTATTTGCTTCTTTTTTAAATCACATCTAGGTTGACTGATAGCGCACGTGTCACATGGCTGAGTCATTGACACTGCTGATGCTGTGTAGACTGAGTCATGCTAATAGTCAGCAAGAGGAAGGAAGAAGAGAGACTGAGAGTGATCCTACTCTGGATAGCTTCTAGCTGAAAATTATAAAAAATGGGAGCATTAATCAGTAAATTAATCATATTAATAATTCCTGGAGGAGAAGTGCAGATTTAGAACCCTTTTCTCCTGCTTTCCCCTATTTTTGTCTTCTTTATGACCACCACAAAGAAAACTGCATGGTTTTAACATTTTTATTATGTGTAAATATGGCAAGAGATTACTCTGTTACAAAAAGAAGTAACAACCTGAAAGGCAGATGACACCAGAGCTCACCTCCCTGCCTGAGAGCACTCCCAGGAAAGGGATGAAGGGCCCAGCTGTAACATGTAGCTGGACAACCTACCAGGTTCAGAGTCCTGCTGTTGCCCGTACCCCTCATAAGCCATTGCAGGGCCTGAACGCTGTTCCAGCAGAAGTGTGTCCAGCGATGGTACGATTGGTCACATCTCGACTGGACTCGATGTTCTCAAAGGTCTTTTCCAGCCAAGTGATTCTATGGTTCTGTTATTCTGTGATCATTCCTTACATTTCTCGAAAAGGACTTTGCATAGGTGCCTTTTTCCTGATTCTTCCCAGCCTGGTTAGGATTGGGGTGGACAAAGCCTGAGGCTTATGAGCACTCAGCATATTGTCTCTGTCTAATTTTGAGTCTGTCACAGCTCAGTGATGGTGCTCAGTTGTCTCTCAGTATGGGTGCTGGGTGTTGCATGTGGAGGTGACAGTGACTTCCCAGATACAACAGTAATGTGGAATTGGAGTTTCAGCTGGGTTAAACTAAGGCTTAGGGATATATACTGGAGTGTTGGCAGAAGTTTGTCTTTTGATTCTTGTTCTTGGGCACACAAATTCAAGAGGGAGGGGGTGAGCAGTGAACCTGAACCTGATCCCACTGAATAATACTCTTTCTGTGTTTCTTTTTGCTGGTATATTCTTTTTTGGACTAGTTCCTGAACTGCGTCACTGTACGGCCACAGAGTTGTTCAAAAGTAACACTGGGAATGGTCTACTGCCAGAAAAAAAGAGTCAGAAGTGGAGATTTCCAGTGCCCATTTAAACAGCCCGTGTCTCAGGCTTGTTCTATCCAGTCCCAACCCCATCATTTACTGTCACCTTTTTGTGGGCCAGGTCATTGTTCCTGATGTAACCACGTTGCGCTGTCAAGCCATATGGGCCTGTAACATGCATTATCTGAAAGCTTGGGGTTCGTGTGAAGGTAACTCACAAAGACTGTTGGTCTGGACAGCCAGCCTCAGGCCACCTCCCAGTATTGAATACATATGGGGGTGTGAAGCTTTGACAGTGTCTAATCTGCTGGAGTAATGACAAAAATTAATGCTGCAGAGTGAAATCAGGTGTTTTTAAACTGCTTTTTCCACTATATTCACAAAGGCCCATGTGGAACCACCCACTGGAACTCACCAAGACCTGAGTGATCCCCTTTTGCTGCCACGTTCTTAGAAAGTAGACAAGGGTCAGATCATTGTAACTGTCTATTGACATTTCTTCTCTGCATTTTGCTTTCTCACTGTAAGAAGGCACTATCAAAGAAAGCTTCCTTTTATTCAGTCTGCCCTGAATTGAGGTCCTAGCTCTGTCTCCTAATGCTGAAAAAGAAGCTAGAGGAGAAAATGTGTTTATAAAAAATAATTGAAACTAGTAAGATCCAAAGCAGAGAGTAAACACTGTGAAAGATAAAAATGGGAACTTGAGATCTGAACAGAAACCAGTTCAGCTTCCTCATTTATTCTACAGCTCTCTTGGAATGTGGCCTTTACACAACATGCCACTTGATTACCTGAACTGGTTACCAGCAGAAAGGGTATGTCAGCAGCCAGTTGCCTAATGGCACTGCAGAGTGAAATGATTAAATTATCAGCAGTCATCTCCATGTGGTGCTCTGTGCAGTTCTAATCATCCTTTGGTGTTAGGTGGTAAATGCCATCGGGCTTGGAAAAGGAGGAACAAATCAGCAGTATAGGCACATAGTTTTGAAAAACAGACCAATAAAGTATAAAATTAACACTTGATTCAGTATTAGGAAGGATTTGCATGTCTCATCATTAATTACCTAAATAACAGAATGACCTTAAGCAACATGACCCAGATTGTGGTAAGCATGGCTGGCAAAGGAGAAATTATAAAAACAGAGGTTTTTAGAAGTGCTGACTATCTGACTTCTGACCTCAGCTTCTCTGAAATTCAGGCTCAGAATGTCTTAGTGTAGCACTGTGTCATATAACACTGTGTTCCTAGGGTTTTATGTTCCAGGAATACATTTCTCTCTTACCTACATAACTTGGTAAACAATGTGATGTCACACAGAAGGAACACTCTTCTGGTCTGTGTTTGATGCAACACGAGGCTTACACAGTGTACTGGGTAGTGCTATAAGGGACAGGGGCACTAGGTTGCTCATCCTTCTTCCAACCCTCATTAAATCATCAGGTTGAAGTTCTGCTGCTTTTAGTGTTGCTTCTGAATCTATTCTCATCACCAGTGTACCCACAAATCGTGGCAGGCTGGATGATCAAAGCCATTCACTGCTCATGCTCTGAGAGACAGTTGTTTCTATTGCTGAAGAGGGTCGTTGCAGAGACATTATCCTGGGAAGTAAGAGTGTCCGTGTGTGGGATGGGAAGGGAAGACAATGTAGTTCATCACACAGTCTTACAAATGCAGTGGCTCCTCCTGCTCATGGTGGGCCATTTCTCACAGCCATGGTGCACAGCACAGAGATCAATGGCTGAAACCAGAGACAGTGCCCCTGCTCAGGAGAGAAAGCGGGGGATCTCAGAGTCTGTCCAGAAGCACCTGCTGCACAGAAATTCTGCTGAACAGTATGGTCAGGTAGCTGAAGGCTTACTTCTGCAGTTTTTCCCACTTTGCTCTGGAAACCCGAATGAAGATTTTAAAAATTAAATGCACCTTACTTTTCAGAATTAATAATTTAAATAGCCTGATCAGCAATTATTTACAGTCATCAGTGAACCGCTGGCCGGTGGCCTGCAGGCAGAAAAATCCTGCAGTTAGTTGATCCTTTGCTTTATTTCCAAGTGTTGCTCAAGGGTCTCAGAAGACCTGAAGAAAGAGGTCAGAGTTTCTACTTTGATTGAAAATGTATTCTATCTTAGAGGAGGCGAGGAAAAATCAGGGATCTTTGAACTGGACACCACACAAGACAAAGATTTGGAAAAAAATGACATAGTGGTTAGACGTGTGATTCAGGAAGAAAATGTGGAACAATAATTCTGACGGGGAGAGGAAGATGGAGAACTGTGTTCAGTTAAAACAGGAGTGTGAAACAGATTGTAGAAGAAAGAAGGATCAGAAAAAAGGAAAAGTAGGAAACCCTGGTATTTTTCCAAAAAAAGCAAAACTTCCAGTGAAAAAGTTTTGAACTTTTAAATATTTTCCATATTGTAAGGAGTCCCTGCAACCTTCAGATAAATTGCATAAATTGCATTTGAGATTAGGAGGGGAAAAGTTAACAGCGTGATTTTTTTTCCTGTTACAATGTGTTTCACAATTCACAATTTAAGAATGCATGGTCTAATCAGAATATGTGCAAATATCCTGAAAAATTTATTTTGTTTTGTTTTTTCAAAGCATTTCAAAATGTCAGCAGCGAGAGTGCCCGGTATTTCTTCTGATCTGGCCTCTGAGGTGTAAGTTCTTCCAGAAACTAAACCTTTGTAGTGAATGAGCCACTAACCAATCCATAAGGAACACAGCTTTCACTATACGCAACCACACACAGGTACTTTTTAAGAAACATATTCAGGTCATCATTAAACCAGTATTCTGCATTGAAAAATAATTAAAATTCAGGGCAGCATCAAAGGGGTCAGAATGTGTTTAATTGAAACATTTTAGCAAAGCTGCCAACATTCTGAGAAATGAATTGTTCTACATGTGTTCCTATGGGAAAGTATTAAATTAATTGAAAAAGCTATAATATGACTGATAGCACTTAACTATCATAGTAAACGAGTATCACAGAGTCAGTTGTTAATCAGGATTAGAGATTAAATGGGGACAGTCTGGTAAGTACAGACTGTTTTCACCTAAGGCAGTTCTTTGAAGGAAACCTTTTCATTTTAGTCTTGAATGTACGCACCCAGTCCTAGACAAGTTTCCTGTTGAGTAGCTTGGCTGAACACAGAAATCCAGATCAACAAATATCTGTGATAAGGAAATTTGCACACTTTTCCTACTGCACACAATACTAGTTCCTTTTTGCCAGTGGACAGACTACAGGATCAGCTTTTTGGCCTGCTTCCCATGACAAAATAGGCTAAAGCCAATGGCTGCAAAAAATAAATGTCAGATGCTTGTGTAAGACATTATTAATTAAAATGATGTAATAATTTCTGAATAAGCAAGGCTAGTACAGAGAAAATAAAATGAACCCATAAGAAGAATGATAAATAGTTTTATAAGGACTAAAAAAAGCTTATTGCAGCTGAACCAGCATGTTTGCTTTTTCACGTGGAATCACTTGCTGTACTGGCGATATACGATTTCATGCAAATACTTTAATAAACTTTCAGCTTGATTTAGCTGCAGCAATTCATTATTTTATCTTGTCAGCCATGCAGAAACATGAATGAAAATTCATTTCACATTCTGAAGCGAAGAATCCTGCTCAGGAAAGGCCAGCAGAACAGCAGAATGCTGGCAAGCAGGAACCAAGGTGTATGAGGAGCACCCAGGGGGGAAGCTAACACAGCTCTGTTATCCTGAGAACACAATGTTGCCCTGCATGCATTGTTCACATGCCTTCAGAAGGTGAAATGAGGGGCAAGTGTTTTCCACTTTGGTACTTCACAGAACACATGGAAAAGACATGGAGTCTTCTTCAGCCAAAGACATGGGCATTGGCAATACAGTTCTTGTGTTTCCACACGCATTCCCTGCCTTGCTGTTGCAGCTGCTGGAATTAGCATGCAGCAATCATGAAGTGTGTTTGTCCCACAGGCCAGGCAAACTGAGCTAATTTTAATCATCAAATCATAGAATGGTTTGGGTTGGAAGTGACCTTAAAGATCATCCAGTTCCAACCCCCCTGCCATGAGCAGGGACACCTTCCACTAGACCAGGTTGCTCAAAGCCTTGTCCAACCCTAATCTAGCTGTTAGCTACCAAGAGCCTAGAAGCCACGGGATCTTGAATTTCTCTGGATTAACCTCAGCTAGCCTCAGTCAAAGACAATATTATGCATCTGGGCTGCTGCTCATGCAGAAGCTAACCAAGAGGAAGCTGTGTGTCCTGTGTGTCTGTGTGTCCCAGGCAGATACCCATACCGGCTGTCGCACATACGCACGCCAGCTCACCCACCTGTTATTCCATGTAAACAGTTAGTGGTGCACCAGAAGTCATCGAGAAGCACATACATGTGCCCACAGGTAGAGTGTAAAGTTGAATGATATCAGTTTCATCGCTTGTTCTAATACCTGTATTTCTTTAGCAGTTTACATACAGATCAGAATGGGTCTTATGTTTACCCTTCCTCAGCATTATAACCTCTTTTTTAAAATAAGAAAATTCTAGTATTTAAAACAATATAACTCAATAGAAAACTTATTCATCACATTTGGACAGCAGTACTGAGTTGTAAAGACCTGCAAAGAATAAACACTATGAGTCACCTGATGAAAGTGCTTATCAGATAGCATCTAAAATGCAAGTAAAAGAAAGAAATTAAACAAATTGGTTCCTATAACAAAAAGAAAAGTATTTTAAGTACACTTAAATTCTGATACTTATTTTTGCTCTATCTAGGAGAAACACATCTCCACTCTTTTCAACTCTAATTTTGTTATTTTTAAATCTTAACATTAGCAGCTATCTAAGGCTTATGATCTATAGAGCTATTTCTAATAGAAAAGTAATTTGGTGAAGGAGTAAAGTACTTTTATGAAATCCTATTTATTTAGAAAATACATATAAAAAGTTGTGCTTCACTTAGTGTAGCAGGAATCAAATAGAAAGGGGTAATAATATTCCAGCTCATTTGCTGCTCACAAACTTTATATCTAACCTTAGTTTTTTTCCCAGTCAGCAGCAAGCACGTCCCTGCCTGCCTCTGGGTGTTTGATGCCTTTATGATGCATCCTCTCAGACAGACAGAATCCACCAAGCAACGGTCGGTCTCCTTTATTTGCAGTCTGATCCAAAGAAATGCACTTGGCTGTGTAGCTCAAATGCTTCACCTGCCCTGCATGAGGCCTCTGCTTTTAATGCAGTCCTGATTATTTCAGCTATGTATTCCATAAAGGAGCAGAACTGGTTTGACATTTTCCTGCATAAAAGGCTTTTATCTACATGCCTCCCCTGTATTACGTAGAAATCTGGAAACTGTACTCTCCATATACGTTACTTTTCTAAAAGAAAAAAATGTTTATATATTGGGGAAGGGAGTAGAGAGAATACACCTAATTGCCTGCTCTAAATTCTAATCTTAAAATTTTAGCATAGAATGTATTTTAAGGGTATCTGTTTGGCATTGGACAACTGTCATCTTGAACTTGCTATTTATGAAAATTAAACAGGAAAGTTTTAAAAGGCTCAGTTTAGTCTTTCACTTAAAATACTTAGTTGTATACATAACTGTTTCCTCAAGTTTAGAAAGGACAGAGGGAAAGGTAGATCTGAAAGCTGGAAAAAGTAAGAAAAAGGAATATTGTACCATGCCAGCAAAAACAAAATATGTTTTCTTTTTTATAATAAATATGGAATAAATCTAAAATATGCAACTAAGACTGTGGTCATCACTAGAGGTCAATGATATTTACTGATTTCTCATCCTTGGATGAGTGTTACCACAGGCATTTGATGCCATTCATATTGCATAGTAGTCATAATAGACTCCCTGATCAACTTCATCCCTTTTACTTCTACCTCTTTTCTTATCCCTTCTTTTCCACCTCTGATATTCTTTCCTTCTCTTTTCTCCTTTTGCTCTCTCCATTTTCTTCTCTCCCCTCTCACATACATCCCCAGTGCTACTGACGACATCCATGCTCACCACCTGTGGAAAACTGCAAAGTCTAAACACTCACTGACAATTTCAGGTGCTTGAAGGAAACTGAGCTTCCCAATGTAATGGCTTGTGGTGTCACCTCACAGTAGCATTAGGAGCTGATGGACAAGTGTCTAGGCAGCCCTGAGCACACCAGAGTCTCCTCACCATGGCCCTGAGTGCCCCTGGCTGCCTCACAGCCCTCCTGGCAGCCAGGACTCTAGAAATGCTTCAGAGGCAATTTCGCTTGCCGCCGAGGAACCACGCGGGTGTGTTACGGAGGGAACTGCCTGGAATTGCACAGACTGGAATGAGTTAACAAACTGAATGCTGTGTTACTCGATTACTAAAATTCTTAATGCGTGCATGCAGTTCCTTGCAAATGAAAAGCTTTTCCTAAGTGCTGAGAATTTATTCAGAGTTAATTTTTAATACAATAAAAAATCCTAGTCCTGGTCTATTGTACTCATTGTTATTTAATCAGTTTAAATGGAAACAGGATATGATTATAAAGACTAAAATTATTCTAAACAGGACTAACAACTTTCTGTCTTATTAAACAGAAAGGAATATTCGACTGACAAATGTACATATGGATTGCATAAGCTTCACTTGAACACGTATTTAATAATACAGCTAAAGTTATAGCTTAAATGTACTTTTTTACTCTTAGAAAGTTTTAGGAATTTTTGCCCGTTCCCCAGCCTGAACATTTTCATGGCTATTTCTGAGCAATTTTGGTTTATTGCTGTGTCTTGGCTATAAAAAGTGTATTAGAAAGCTTGTGTTTTAAAAATCAGCATCCACTTGGACCCTAATAAATTGTGGATGCATATCACTTATACTTAGTTTGTCTCTAAATTTCCTTCCTCAAAATTTAAAGTTGATCCATAGGTGTTAATTTTGGGAACAAACATAAAAAATAAGATGAACTTTGGCTCCTGCTTAAGGAACAGTAAGGAAAGGACATACTTGTTTTCTTGCACAAATAACATTGTGCCCATAATGCACATAAAGAGAAAACGTTCTTGGAGAACACAGTGATCACAGCCATTATTCTGAGGACATGTTGTATTCACTTGCAGCAATTCTATGATCTTCAGCATGAGTTTTCATTTCACAATAACACAACACATTCCAATCAATGCATTCTGCATTCGCTAACTTCTGTGGTTGTGCAGCTGAATTAAAAACATGAAAAGAGTGTAAAGTGTTAGTGTCATCTTAGTGTCGCAAGTACCAGTGACTATCTCCTGCTTATCTCTCCAGGGTGTCACAGATCCACCATTCTGCAGCTTTGTAAGTCTGCGATCTTCCCTAACGGCCATGAAATTCAATGTTTTTGCACACAGAATTCACCATTTTCTAGTGTCTGACATTCACTGTCTGTGTCTATGTGCCACTGAGGCTTATTTGAAACTGCCTCTTTCTGTTTCATTTTCCCTGCATGAAGTGAAGTTCATATTTTGCAGTTTGGTAGACTTACAGAACTGGACAAGACTCCATATCACGAAAAGCAAAAGCTAACAGCATAGATGTGTATACAAATATAATTATACAGGCTGGAAAAACAATGCATGAGGTAGGAGGAGATAAAACTGCTGTAGTTACAGATGTTCTTGCTCCACTGCCTGTGACACAGAGCCTGAAGCAGGTTCTGGGCTGGGTTAGCTGGACTTCCACAGTGAGGAAACAGCCTTCAAGAGCAGGTACATCTAACTTGAAAGCAAACATCGAAAAACAAACCATCATAAAGTTTATGATCATATCATCTAGTCCAACATCCTGTATAGTACTGACAATTCAAGTTTTATGCACATATTCTTTATTAGAACCCTAATCTTGTTGGTTTGCCTAATGCACAGCTTGTGTTTTTACTAAAACACATCTCCTAGAACAGCATCCAGTCTCAGTCAGAAGACATGGAGAGACAGAGCACTGATTACTGCCACAGGGAATTTGTTTCTGTGATTCTCTAGCTTAATCTGTTAGACATTTGATCCTGTTACATCTTTCTTTACTGAAGAGCTGTTCAGTACCCAGTGTTTTCTTCTTGAGGAGATACTGTAGCTCTTTTTTCCCAGCATGCTGCCCAGAGTTAACTGATAAAAGTAAGAACTGATGAGGAAGTCCTGTGCCTTTGAAGGGATGTTTGTTAAAAAAAGAAGTTAGAAGTCCAGTTTTCCTGAACTCAGAAGTATCACGCATTAGAGCTTTTTTGTTTGGTTTTTTTTTTCATACTGCTCAAGCTTTTTTTTTTTTTTTTTTTTTTTTAATAAACCATTGGTCTAAAAGCTCTATAAATGCTCTGTCTCCTTGGCATTTACTCAGAACCTTAATGTCACTGGCTCTATTACAGGGATAGTTTCTTTGCTGCTTCATCTCAGCGTTTCTACTCCTGCTGTTCCACTTGTATGCACTTCCACCAGCTAATGACCAAATCTTGTTTCCAGCCTCTGTCCCCTGGGAAACCTGTTTAAATATGGGGTTTTACATGTGCTCAAGCCTTGCCATCTGGCTGGAGGGGGTGGGGGTTGCCTTGTGGGTTTTTTTGGTAGGGTGGAGCAAGTATTGAGCTCATGGCTACATAAAGGAGCTTAATGGCTTCTGTACCTCCATCCTGAACAATTTTCAGCTAAGCTTGCCTTAGGGGTGAAGCCAACTCCTAGTTGACTAGGGGGGGATTAAAGGGAGCTGTGCAACCACTGGATGGGCATGCTATGGCATCCTGCTCTCCCAGCTAGAGCCAACCTCAGAGCAGGGACTCCGTAAGGAACCTCCCTGACGCTGCCCACTAAATCTCTGCTTTATCTCTTCATTATAGTAGTGACATACAGCCATCAAGACTCCTCACAACTTTTGTTGTAAACCTAACTTGAATATTTCAAATAGGTCTCACAGAGATTAAGATATTAAACTCTTAATCTCAAATAATTTTTGTGGCTACTTTATACAATCCAGTTTTTAAATAGTTAAAAACCGTAACGCTATAGCTATTCTCTGACAATGCAGCATGTGTCTCCAGCACTAGAGGAAGAGACAGATCACTTCCCCAGTCCCCCATTTCAGATCTCTGTTTTCAGCTCGAAGGTTGTCCTAAGTCTTTTGCCACAGAGTCCTGCTGGAATCTCATGTCCACCTGCATGCCCATGGTGTCCCCGACAATCCTTTTGGTCTACAGAAACCCGCCTGCATTTTCTGTTCTTAAATGTGTAACTTTACATTCACAATTAATAACCTTTGTTTGATGACTTTACATCAAATCATATTGACTATCACCAGTTTCATTTTATAGCTTTGTATCTGAATCCTATTTGAGATTTTTCTTTAAAGACCGATATAAATACTTATATTTGCATATTGGCACAATACTTCTGTGCATACTTTTTCCTTCCTATTGCCATCTTTGATTTAGCAGAAGTAGCTCCAGGATATCTTTGGATCTGGTGATTCATCCCCTCACTCCATGTCCAAACTCCCTTTGGTTTTGTAGGATTGGTAGGTACTTTCACGCAAGTATTTTTTTTTAAATCTCGGGCTGATATTTCAAATGTTATTGATGCAGGAATACACAGTCTTCACACAACTGAAGTCAATTTGGCTGCTGTCAGATCTGTCCTGGCACAGAACGGCTGACAGCAGCATTTATCTGTTACTACCTTTTTTTGGAATATGTAGATGGCATAAAAGTGTCTTCAAAAGTTTTTAGAAAGATCTAGTGAAAGCACCCAGACGTGATGAGGCTCAAGAAAGATCTTTGATAGCTGTGCTCCCTTTATACACAATTTTTGACTTCTAGCTTTTCATTTACTGTAAAGAGAATGGTACCCCAGGAAGGCATACACGCAGAGTAGTGCTGTGCAGTCAGCTCCAAGGGAGTATCCTACTTCATTAAAGCTGTTGAATATTGTCTTTGTTATTGTTCCAACTTTCCAGGGAAAACACACACAACTGCTAAACCCAAGACAGTCTATGAGTGTATGTTTATCTTCAGGAGTAATTGTAACTGATTTGTATCCCATGTTTGAGGCCTGCACAATAGCACATCTGCCTTGTATGAGATAATTTGGGAAGCTCAGTTCTCCCACAGTGGCCTGAGTTCTCTACAAGTGTTCATGCACAACAGAGAACATTATTGGGCAGCTAATCTCTGCTGCATGTATACATTTTTTTTCTGTTCTGAGACCAAGAATTTGATGGGGCTTGTCTGGCTAAGGACACATTTCTCTCCAACGTTAACTCGTTATTTGAAATTTAACTTAACAATTAAATTCTTATATAAACTCATCTGTTGCATCTTGCAATATATTTATTTATGCTTTGGTAGGATATTTGTCCCCTCCTTTGTTTGCTAAACAGTTTTGGCCAAAGTCCTCTCCAATTGCTGTCTGTGATGGCTAGGCTTAAAGTCTCTTTTGTCCTGCTAATACTGTTGAAAGAAAGTACCTGACAAAGTGGGTGTATTTATTTAGTCCTGACAAAATGTCTGTGTTCAAGATGCCACAGCTCACCATTCCTTGTACTTTGACGTCAATTGTCATCTGTTAGGTTGCTCCACTCGAACTGCTAGTATGTCTGTTTTCTTTGATCCTTACTATTTCTTCTCCCTCTTTAGCACTAAACTACCCATGACAAATTGTTCAGATTTGTGATAATGTTTCTAGATGTTTCTTATTAAAGCTGGTGTCCAGTCTACATGAAATGTCCATCTTGACTGACTCTTGCATTTATTAATTTCTGTGAATCATTTATGCAATTCATTTCTGTGAATCATCTATGCAATTAAGCCTACTGTGAGGTTAGCTATTGTTATTACTTCTGGGCAAGCAAAGATGTGAATGCAAACACCCTTGTGAATGCAAACATTCCTTGACATACAAGGTTTTCTGTTTCAGAGTACTCAGACTCTGGACAAGCGCTTCCACATTCTCTGCATCTGTTTTTTTGTCCTCACTTTTGTATAGAAATGGTGACAGCTCTGGTGATAAGCTTCTCCAGCCACAGCACCTCTGCTGACAATGGTTCGCGCCCCATTGTGCTTTTCTGTGCAGCATTTCACATCTGTGTATCTGACAGAGTATTATGTATAACCAGCACATCATGAGCCCTTTGTCCTCTGAAGTACTTATTTTTCTTTTTAAAGATATATTCTGTTTCATAACTTGCTGATCAGCTTAGCATCTACGTTCTCTCTGCTTAGAGGCGTTATTGCTTTGCTCCTTTGATACAAAGAGCATTGAGATTTGATCTTGTTATTTGTGCTGTGACATAAAAGCACAGAAAATACTTTGTTGGAGCATTTTTTAATGGTATTGTATCTACAGTATTTCACCTTTTTTTACACATTGGGTTAACATCTAGAATTGGAGTGTGACTGCAGATCTGGGCAACTTATAGATCATCATCCTCTGACATCATGTCCTGAAATTATGCCACATTGGCACATGGATCTTCTGGGTCCATGTGTTTCCTGGGCTTTAGAAAGCCAGCCATTCCCTGCTGCTGCACCATTTAGTTTTATAAATGAGTCACTCATTTTCATACTTGCAATTTAAAAAAACCCAACATCTATGTAATGTAAATCACCATTTTTAGCGTTATGTAAAACAAACAAACATACCCAAACCGACCAACAACAGTAGCAAGAGAAACTGAGAAATCTGGTTTTTAGTCCAGCACCAATCATGGCAAAGTTACTCATTTGGAAAATTTATACACAAAAGCAAGTCTGTGAGGCTGTTTCATGTTTGAAAAGGCACTCTAGATAAACCTGACTAGTGCAGATTTTGCCAGCTGAGATGGCACTGGTGAGCCTGCCTCAGGCCATTCTCTGGGATGGTGGCCAAGTGAGGGAGGATGGCCTTCAAAACTGAGCTGGCTCCATCAGGCTGGCGTTGGGAACGGCCTGTGGCCCACACTGACTCCGGGTACGGGGAACGCTTGCAAGACCACGTGCACAGTAGGGCAGTAAAGGGAATCAAGTTTTAATACGGCATTTCCTGAAACTGTTTGACTAAATAGGTAAAGAAATAGTGTCCTTTATCAATTTTCTAAATTGTGTCACTTTTAATATATATTATTTTATATACATTTGCATTTCTGCTTTTCTATTTGATATGTAGTTTCTTTGTTAATGTGCCTTCATTTCAGAGTTGTTCCAGGATGAGCTGTTTCTGAAACTTATTTTCCTGAGTGTGTTATCTGACCATTCAATAAACTCTTTGTACAAAAATAACTCTACAAATGTCAAGTGTATCACTGCATGTCATCCCCCAAGTGAAGACATGACAGCGGACAATTCTGTATACTAATGATTAAATTGTACAAACCACTAACGCACCTCGCATTATTTATTGCAGCTGCTCATGTAGGTGAAATCACACCAGTGCCTGAATGCTTGCAGGGCAAAGCCTGCAGAAAGGACTTACAGAGAACCAACCTAAGCAGCCCCATTCTGATCCTGTAACCGAGGCAACCCCTCCAGAAATGACAGCTCTGTTTATAGTGATTTTGACAAATTTCTGACACGTTTTGGGGACTTTTTTTTTCTTTTTTGCCAAAACTAGCAGAACGAACCGCTGGATTTCCCAAATGTCCAAGAACTTTTTGCACCCTGTGCCCACTATAAAGGAAGGACCTTCAAAGGAAACCGCTGCCTCCTGGCATCCCTCCTTCACTGGGCACCCGGTCCGCTCCGAAAACGGGGAGGGTAAACGGAGGGACTTCCGATCAAACAAGGGATTTCACTTCATCCCGAGGCGGCCGAGGAGTCGGGGGCAGATCGTGCCCCAGCCTTCCCCGCCCGCAGGCCAGGGTCGCCCTCAGGGCCGCTCCACAGGCCAGCGCCGCTCTCCGCGCTGCCCCGAACACGGCACGGCACAGCCCCGGCCGGGCACCGAGCCGTTACACGGGGGAGAACCGGGCGGCGGGCCCCTCCCCGTCCCTCCCCTCAGCGTGCGGGGTCGGCGGCGCGGCCCCCCCTACAAGAGCGCGCGCCGAAGGCCGCCCCGGTTTGGCGGGGCGCGCGGCGGCTGTCCGCGCGGCGGCGGCCGTCTGACTACAGGTCCCGTGGCGCCCCGCGGCGCGGGGGCGGGGCGCGGGCGGCGGAAGGGGCGCCGCTCCCTGGCGGCGGCGGGGGGCAGCTCTATCCGGGCCTTTGGCGCTTTCCCTTCCTTTCGCGCCGGCGGCCGCTGCGAGGCGGCGGGTCCATGTGCGCACGGCGCGGCGCGGCCCCGGCCCCTGCCCTCCGCCTCCTCCTCTTCCCCCCGCCGCCGCCGCCATGGACCCCAACACCATCATCGAGGCCCTGCGGGGTACCATGGATCCGGCCTTGCGGGAAGCCGCCGAGAGGCAGCTTAACGAGGTGAGGGCGCCGGCGCGGCCTGGGCCGGGGCCGCGGCCGCTGCGATGCTGGGAAGCCGGGGGCACAGCGGTGCGGGCGGCGGGGTCGGGGCAGGCCTGTGTATGAGGGGGAAGCGGGGCAGGCCCGGCGGGGGCGGCGGGAAAGGGCCTAGGGCGCGGGGAGACCGGGCTGAGGGAGCGGGAGGGGAGGAGGTTCACCTTCCTTCCCCCTTCCACTCCCCCACTCCCTCAGCCCCGTCTCCCCGCGCCCTCGGCCCCTTCCCGCCCCCGGCCCCGCCTGGTGTCACGGCGGCTGCAGGCCGGGCCCGGCCGCCCGGCTCGCATTGTCCCCGGCACATGGCAGCGGGGCCTCCGGCCGGGGCCAGGCCGGGCCATGCCGTACCGGGCGGGGCTTCTCAAGCCCGGGTTCAGCGACAGAAAGCAGTCGGCCTTGGGGATGAAGCCCCCGTTGCCGTTCCTGCCGGTAGTAAATCACCTCCATTGTCTTCCTGCTCAGCCGGGGAAAGGACAATCTATCGAGGGGTGTTTAGCGTCGCCGGTGGCGCAGGCCCCCGGTGACCCAGAGGCTGGACCCGGTCCTGCTTGGGACTATCTATGGGCAGGCTTGGATGTGGAAGGCAATAATTTGTCAACGGGAAAGGGGGTAGCAAGACCTCTATCACTTTATAATGCAGTCTGTTAGCAGAAGAGTGGCCTGGGCTGAGTTCAGGAAGAACTCTGATCGCCTGGCATTATCTGGTGTTGGTACAAACCCTTTGGACTCTGGGTTCGGCAGCCCTGTGAGGTAGGTGTGCTTTCTGGGTGTAGTATCAACACGTGCCCAAAAGACGGGGGAAGACAGGGTTCCCAGCCCAGGTATGTCATCGCTCAGTCTGCATTCACATGTCATGTTAGGGTAGAACACAACCAGCAGCTCCTAGTTCCACAGGTTTCAATTTTGGAAGCAGGTTGTATTTTTGTTCCATTTCACCCAGTAGGTGAAAACTTTTATTTATTGCTGAGATACAGCTGTGAGACTTCTAGACGTTTTGAAGAAAAAAAGGTGTTCTAGTGTTTGACTCAGAGAAAAGGTGATGGCTTGATGGAGTAGGCAAAAGAGGAGCCTATGTGGCAGCTCTTGTGGTGCCTTTAGTTGGCCTTTGCCACAAACGTTTTTCTTTGTTACTTTTAAGCAGACTTTAGGTCTGACAAAATATATTTAATGCAACAGATGTTCAGCAGAACTTAGATAAAGATGTGCCAAATGTTCTGCTGGCAATTGAGAAACTTTCAAAAACTAAAGGTATAGCTTCTCCTATTTTAAAAAGGTGTATATAATCTGTATTCCTGCAGTAAGTGAATGGCAAATAAGTATTAGGCACATTTGAAATAGATAGCTATTAAACTACCCAGTGTTTAATTGAGATTTTTATAAAGTAATTGGCTACCTTTTCCATACTTTAAGTAGAAAGTATTTTTGTGTTTCTTCTTTAAATCAGAAGTGAAAATAATGTAATTGCCTATACAGGCAGTAATACACATGAAATCTTGAGCTAGCTCCAAAATGCATTTTTTTGTGTTCTGTGCATGTCATTATCTATATATAGTAACTTCCTTGAAATATATTTTAGCTATTTTCTGCAGGTATTGAGTTGCTGAGCGTGCAGGAAATTGTGTTCTCTGCAAGTCGGGGTCTTCAGCAAATGACTGACTCTGTTGCATGAAGGATCATGCTCACAGGCAACTGGCTTTTGTTTGCAATTTTGAATCAAAGCATCATGGTCAGTGATGTGCTACTGCACAAGTACTGAATTGGTGTAAAATCCAGATATCTGTGCCCCTTTGAAAACACCAGACATTACTGAACCAGTGCATAAGAATTCTTTATTATTGGAAATGTAGCTGCACTGATCTTTCACAAATCTTTTGTGATAAAAATAGTTGTTAAACCCTAAATCTGCAAGCACTCGTACACCTGAGTAGTTTTAGTTGTGCACATGGTCTTGGCTTTGCATACATTTATTGAAGTCATACATTTGCTTGCAGGATAGTGGTGTAGATTTGTTAACTGTTAGGACAATTGTGTTACCAGTCCATACCTTATTTCAGGTATGAGGGTCTCTTTCTCTGTGAAGATGAAATCTCACAGCAGTGAATGCTATTCTTGCACGTGGCCGGGCACACACAAGTTTTTTTATAATTTATGTTTGATGGTTGTCCTCAGTTGACCTTTTATTTTGCCTTAATTTTGTCTGAAGTGCCTCTGTTGAGCTGATGGGACTGGTTTTCAGTAGAATGATCATTTTACCTTATCAGAAAAGAATGTGCTTCAGTCAGTAACTGATATTTGTAATTATTGGAAGAGTTAAGTATCTAGATCTGTCTTCATCATAATCAGCAAAGTTTCCACTGATTGGGGTGTATGATTCTTGAATTGTCCAAGCTTTTGTTATTTTTCCTTTGACCTTGGCTAAATCATGAGCTGTTCTATGCTTTATTTATTCTTTCACTAAGTTTTATCAGGTTATATTGCCTGCACATAAAATCCTGTGAGAACTTTAAGAGTTGAGATACGCTAAAAAAAATGCAAGTATTTCAGTCTCTTTGGCTTTACTTTCCTCACTGTGAAAATAAGTTATAGGGAATGATACTGCTAGCTCTTGGGTCAAACAGCTGCTCATGTAATTTCCAGCTGATGATGTACCCTGAGATGTTTGCCCATCTCTGTCCCTATCTTACAGGGGAAAGCTGTGTTTTACAAGGACTTAGAACCAGGCTCTTCAAGTAAGCTACTGGAAAGCAGCAAGAAGACGTTGTTGCCTTTTGAAACAGTCTTTGTGCTGTGTGTATAAAGCATTTCCCAGAAGTGGTGATGAAAATAGATGTTTTTAACTATGCAGCTATGGAATGACACTCTGAAAATAATACACAGTGTTGTTTCATCTTTTAATATCAGCATATCTGTAAAGGCACAGTTGCTAGATAATACTTTCCTTGCAGGTTTCTTCCTTGTAATTCCAGGGAATTTATAACTTGACTGTTACGTATGTCTTGTAGGTCTCTGAGATTAACCCCAGTACATATGAGCTATTAAGACATCTTTTTGGACTAACAACCAAATTTTTGTGTCTAAGAATGTTAAAAAAAATTAAAAAAACCCATCCCAAATAACTCCTAATAATTATGTCAAAGCTTAGCAGGGTTTGTTTAGGAAAATATTACCATGTTGCTCTCGGAAAAAGTGCTTTTCAAAAGTTAGGTTTAAGCTTTTTCATGTTCTAATGGAAGTGACAGGAAGGAAAAATGTTTTAGCTTGTTGACTAGTCGCTGTAGCACGTCATTGCTTTAACAGAATACAGTAGGGCCTAGTTCAGTGTCTTTCATTGCCTGCTTCATAGATACAAATGTCAGAACGAGGGAATGATTAAATTAAATCATTGGACTCTTTAACTACTGGGAGCTTTGGAGTGAAAAGTTGTCATAAGGGAAAAAATAAGCTGCTTATTACATGGTGCCTTTCACCCAGGAATTTCCAAATGCTGCAATGCTGTGTTTGGGGTACTTCAGGGTAGGTATTTATAGTGTTACCCCAATTTTAAAAATTTTTTTTAACCTTTTCTGATATGGTCTTCATGTATAACACCTACGACGATGTATTGTAGTGTGAGTCAGAACAAGAAAAGAGCATGATTTTCCAGACTTCAATTATCAGATCATGGGTTCTCTTTTAAAGTTGTTAATATGACATTTTGCCAAAGGTGACTGATTATTTTCACGTCCCTTCTATCTGTATATTTTAGTGTGTGCTGGATGAGAGATGTTTTGGGAAAGGATGGTTTTAAATTTGATGGTTTAAATTTCTGGTCCAGCACCAGAAATCCCCTTGGGGGCAGTAAGGAACCAAGAGAACTATGTCTTCATTAGGAAGAAGTTACTTTCTTGGTGCATGTTAACCAGTACAAGTTAAAATCCTAGCAGACAGGGTGACTTGCCACTTTCTTGTAACTTGGCATATAGTTATTACTGTGTGTGCTTAGCTAGCCTTTGCCAGGAACACGTTCCTTTTTCCACTGCAAACAGGAGCAAAGAGGCTTCAGAACTTGCAGACAGTATTCTGATGAAATGGGCATCAAGGATATTTGCAAGATCTGATAAGCAAGTATGTATTTGTTGTGGACCTTAATATGGATTTACACATACATTGTAGCTGCATAAGAGGTGGCAGAACTAGCTTGCAAAAAAACTGAGGTCAGGATGACTTCCACACCTGCTGAGTTCTTAAAAAAGAATTGAAAGAGTGCTACAGGGCAGTTTGCTGATTCAGCATGACCTTACAGTTCCTGACCTTACCTTTCAATAAAAAAAAACAAAACAACCAACCCTTTTTCATCTCAGTGTAATAGTTGTGTTCACCTAGTCCTGTTATGAGCTCCATCAAAAATTGGATTTTTAAATTTTTTTATTTTTTTTTTTCAAAATTGAAATGGCAGAGATGCATTGAATTTGTATTCTTTTAAGCTTCTTTAAAAATCAGTTGTAGCCTTTATTTAAATGTGTACTACTTTAAATAACTGTATAAATGACCTAAGGTTCTAGTTCAGCAACATATAGTAAATATTACCCTTCTGGTTTGCTTTTTTGGTAATGATAAAGGAGGTACCTATAGCAGTTTGTTAAATTCTTAATGTCTAAGAGGAATGCATGGAGTTCTTTTTACCTGAGATGAAGCTTCTTGATTTTATCATTTAGTGGTATGCAGGTTTTGTGTAAGATATGAATAATTCTAGTATTAAAGATGTATGTAACTGACTTAAGTGGATATCATTACTGGGGGAAAAGTGCTTTTCTGCATCATAATTAACTGTTGATAGTTCATATACCATGAACTGGTCTCTTTAATGTTGGCTTCAAGCTTCATTTGTATTTCAGCTTGTGTAGGTGGCAAGACGCTTTTTTCAAAAGTGTGTTTTGGCACGTGGATAACAAACCAACTCTGCTAGGAAAAGTGCAGTGAAATATGGAAAAAGAGTGTATGTTCTGGAACTGTGATTGATATTAACAGACAGTGGCGACGTTTGTGGTCCGATAGAATACATTCCTCGGCTAGCAAGGCTGCATAGCAAAGATTGCTCTTGGGAAAAGTCCCTGAATTCTTTGGCTCTTAAACAACAAAGTCATACCAGTGACATGGCATGTTGGAGGATCTGTAAGGGGGAAGGACTTCAGATGAGGTTTCGGTTTATTTTTTTAAAATGTTGAGTTACATGTTGGGAAATGGACTTGGACTGTGGCAGAACTTTTTTTTTCAGTTATTGTAGTTCTCTATATTTAATGTTTATTTTAAAAGGGTGTTTGTAAACAAGGAGCAAGAGAATAAAATACAAAGTTTTACTGATGTAAAAACTTAAGAAGTCACAGAAGTTGTTTCTGTTCTCGGTGCTGTTTAGAGTATGTGATAGCAACCATTGTGAAATCCTGGTTTTAATTCTCACATGCTGAACTTCTGTGTAGAATGACACTGCGTGCCAGTGGCTTTCACTGAAGCGGCATCAGTGCACCCGATTCTTCTGGAGACTGCGGTGTGTGTGGGCCAGGAGAATCCTCCACAGTCAGTTCCCTGGTAGAGCTTTAATGAATCTTCATTTGCAGTTCGCTTTTTGTATAGCAAAATATTCTAGCTAATCGCACGCACTAAAACCAAAAAGCCAGTATTTTTATAGAATATGTACCTTAAATAGGTGTGTTTTCTTGTTTGGTTGGGTTTTTTTTAGCAGTGCTGTCAGTGGAGAGGAACATGATGTCCTCAGAGGCAGCCATCTTTGGAGGGTAAAAATACTAAAGATTAAAATAGCTGAAATGGATGTGTGTACAGTATTTTTTAATGTCATAGGTACAAAATCAGCACCTATGTGGTGTCTTAGTTTAAGTTCAGTTGTTTTTTCCAAGTGCCAATGAAACATTGGATGTTCTTTTTGATAGTAAAGCAAAATAAGGGAGTAAGTGACAGGTTATTGTAGTGCCTGGGATTTTATTTGACCATTCAGTACACACAGACCTTCCCATGAGCTGTCCTTACTCCTCCTGCATTTCAGTTTCTCTGAAATCACCTTCCTTTTGGTGGCATGGGAACGGGGTCATTGTAGAGCTTGGGAGTCCTTTGTGTTCCATACAGAATGCATGGCTGGAAGTGTTGATGTAGCTCTGTGTGAATTTAGTTATGAACTGAATGGATTAAGAGGAGGCTTTGTTTGGAAAGTACAAGGTATTTTACTTATGCTATCTTATGTTCTAGTCTGAATCTCTGGTTTGAAGGACTAAAGGTGATAAAAGTAGCTCATCCTTGTGGCTGGTTGGTATCTGATGCTTAGGATGTTAATAAGGATTATATTTAAAAGATTTTTAAAAAACCCAAGGTAATGATATAATTGTTCTGGTCCTATCCTTTAAAATTTGTTGTAGTTTAAAGAATCCAGCGAAAATATATTAATCTCACATACTGATGGAATTGACATTTCTAGGGAGCTTCTGTAGCTTGCTTGTAGTTTTTTAATGAAGAAAAGATTATTCTTTGGTATTTTATTAAATTTCAATGTGTGTCAGTTTTGTACACTGCTGTCTATTTTTTCGTTGGTTTTAAGACAACATTTTTGTATTCATTTTGTTTCGTTATCCTCATTAGTTCCTTGATAGTTCTTAAGCAATTTCCATATTTTTAATTGAAATTGATAGATTTTATTAAAAGCATAGTTGTTATTTATCAGGAAAAAGGGAAAGTATTCATTTTTAGAATTCTAGGATTGAATGCTTTTCAGTTTCCAAACATGAAATACATTGCAGATTTTCATGATTGAAGAGGTAGCCAAGTTTATCATGGTTATTGTGTAAAGACACCGGTTTGCACTTGTAAGTCCCTTTTATACAGACCTTAATATGACCTTATTTGTAGGTGAGTTAAAGGTTATTGAAAATGAAAGGTTTCTTTAACAAGTTCCTAATAGCACATAGTTCAGGAGTACTTCCACTGGCATTAATATTAGACATATAAATAAATATTGTGCTGAATTAGGGTCTAATGTCATTTGGTACGTGTTGCAGGAGAAGTATATTTATTAATGTTACTTCAGAAAAGGGGTAACTTAACAGACCTGGAGCTGTAGTAGCAATTAATACCAACAACTGAATTTTATTTTAAGTGTATTTATTCAACTGTTACTTGACAGTTTAAAACATACTTTTTAAAATTTGAAGTGTGTTTGCTTCTTTGGGACTTTCTGGATGTCAGAGGGACGTGGGTCAGAAAGATTCGTGCTCTTGTTGCAGTGTCAGTTACTCCCATTTCATCAAAACACCCTCGACAAATAAAGATTTCAGTTGGACCAGATGTGAGTGTTGCTTCTGTGGGTTTTCTGTAGCCTGTAGATTTTTAGTGCACAGGATAAATATGTACAACAACATTTTAACATTTTGGGGAGATTCTTAAGTTAATTCTTCATTTAAAATCAGCTTTAAATAACAGGAGATAGAAAACAAGCTACACTAATGAAATTTTAGTATAAACGTGTGAACAAATGTCATGTCCCAGGCTGTCCCTTTTACACTTGCTTATGGTAGAATTTATAGAAGATATTTGCTAGGGAAGGTTAAAGTTGGAGAGAAGAACCTGGTGCTGTGAGTGAGCTAGGCAGTGTTGCGCACTTAGGAAGAATGTTGACAGAATTTCATACTGTGAGAAGAGCTTTTGGACCTACTAAAAGAATAGAAGGATAATTTCTTCTGATTGTTTCTCTTCATGATATTAACTTGTTCCGTTGAAGTATCTGAGACAATAATATGTTTTTGATAAATGGATAGTGTAGTTTCAGTGGTTTTCAAAGTATTTATTTGCTTTGTGTCGGGAGTAAGAAACTGAGTAACAAGTAGGTAAGAGTTGTCTTCCCAAGAGTTCAGTGGGTTGTTACGTAGATCTATGCTGTTGTCTTTGACAGAAGTGCTGCAGTGAGCATATGAAATAATAGTGACATGTCTGTGAAGGTAAAGCAGAAATACATCTTGGCAATTTGAGTCATGGCATAATTGGGTTAGAAGGGGCATCTGTGGATCATCGGGTTCAGCCCCCTGAAGCAAAGCTGTTTCAAACTTAGATGGGGTTGGTAGGGACTTGTCCAGCCGAGTTCTGAATATCTCAAAGGATGAGGTCCCCCAGCCTCTGTGGAAAGACTGTTGCAGACCTTGGCCACCCTTGTGAATTTTTTTTTTTTCCTTTTGTAAAATAGGAATTTCCCTTGCTGCAACTCATGTCCATTGACTCTTGACCTCGAGGAGAATTGTGTTGTTTTCCCGTTACAAAAAGTAGAGTTAGTTTTTAAGTTTTTAATTCACTTTACCCAGGGAAATTAATTTGACTTCTCAAGTTTTTGCTTAGGAAGGGTGAGTAAAGGATGCTATAATAATGTTAAGGTTAGCTGTCTGGTGTTGAAAATGCAATGTAGCATTTAGTGTACCAGTGGCATTTCTCATTACTGTAAGAAAAAACAGGTTTTGTTTTCTTTGTAAGTGACCTCTTGCAGATCCTTGCAGAGTTGTTACTCTGGGGGTGTTCCTCCGTTTAGGTCTCCGTACTGTTTGCTGTTGAATAGATATGCTGACAGTTGCTGCAGTAATGTATAAATGGTCACTTGAAACTGCCTTTTTTTCTTCTTTTTTAGAAAGATGCACTATGAGTTGGACAGGCTTGCTGAAGGCTGGGCTTATTTCTAAAACATAGTTGTGATCTGTTTCTTAGATTGTTATATAATTAATTCATACCTTGTTAAAGGTCATTGTAAACTTGTTGTACTTGGGTTTTTCTGACTATTTGGATATTCTTTCAATTTAGTATTTTTTCTGAATGAAGAACATGTTTGGTGACTGTAAAAGGCTGATTCCTGAAGCCTGTTTAATGATTTTTCAACTCTTATTACCTTAAACAGCAGGGCTTTTCTTCCCCCATGCTGTCTTCAGAATACAGCGAGCATGAAACTTTGCAGTCCTTTGGTTGTTTAGCTGACTACTGTGAAACTGTCTGAATGGCTGGTATTCTACTGATTGCATTACATCATGATAAAGATATTGTAAACCCTAACAGGAGTATTCAAAAACTTAACAAACTATGACTACATTTTTTAATTTTTTTTTTTTTTTCTCTACAGGCTCATAAATCAGTGAACTTTGTTTCAACTCTGCTTCAGATCACTATGTCCGAACAACTGGATTTACCAGTGAGACAGGCAGGCAAGTTTTCCAATCTCTTTCTCATTGTATCTGTTTTAACAGTACATACCCACAAGCACATTCACAGATCATGTTAAAGAATTATAATGGTTTTAATATCAAATACTCAGAATTGGGAGTCACTTGAATTACAGTCATCACGATGTATATCTGGCACCACACACTGAAGAGGGAAGACAGAAAGAAAAGGTGGCTACTCCCTTTTATCTCTGTTTAATAATGATCTTTGGGGAAACAGAGTGGTTTATGATGCTGGCACACTTGGCAGAAGGAGGTAATTTTAGCCTTCTACTAGTAAAGCTAATGTTTCTAAACATTTTAAGTGGAAGGAAACAAATTATGTCTTTTGGAACCCCACTGATCTGCACATGAGCCATCAGTAAAATTGGATATTGAATGTTATCAACTCCAAACAACCATCACCTTAAAGCTGCTGTGATTACTTGATAGAGGTTTCTAATATGATACTTCAGTGCTTTTTCTGACAATTCAGGATGTGTGATCTTGATCCCTTATTTGGATCTTCCGTGTAGTAGACTGTTCCAAGTTCTCGCATAAGCCAAGCTTGCACTTTCGTCTTACTGCTTGGGAGTGCCACTTCGATGATAAGTCAAAAAAGTGACTGCTTAACGTGTATAACATGCAAAAAAAGGGGGAGGTTTCTAAACAACCTCTGAAAATTTACCCTCACTCTAAGCCAATTAAAACCCAAAGCAGTCTGTAGAGAGTGGAGACAGCTCAAACAGCACATAGCGTGCAAACAGTGCCTGTTTCGCAGGGCAGTTAATGCATGATAAATCCCACTGCGAACAGAGTGGAGTCTGTATCACTTCTGTCTTGTAAGAGCACATATCTGCCAAGTGTTTCTGACCTTTGCAGGCCCTTTCAGATACCCTTTGGTTTCTGAGTCTTTAGAAGGTGCATATGAAATTTGGGAAGAGAAGTTGCTTTATGGGTTGTAGATAGAATTACTAGTAACTTTGTTATTAGTTTGTAATTTGAGATTTCCTGTTGCATTTTGTAAGTCCTTTTATTTCCAAGCGCTGTAATCTGTATTCTGCCACATAAGCAGTTTGCATTTGGTTGTCAAATGGTAAATGCAGGCATTTGTGCCAGCAGCCTGATTGCTACAAAGTGCTGTGGCTCATAACCTTGGTATAAAGGAGCTGTTTCTCTTTAGCATTCATTCCTGCATCACAAACTTAATTAGATATTTTTTTTTTGCCTACAAGGAATGTTTTAGATAGTCATTAGTATTGATTAGCTTTGTTTTAATGAAAATACTGAGAAAATAATTGTAAAGGATTTTTCAGGAGTGTGTAGCTAAAATATTCCACAGCTATTTATCTATAGCACAGATAAAAGCAATACATTTAGTATTTTTACATAAAACACATTCTTTATGGAACAAAAAATACAAGTGTCACAATAAGTGGGTAAAAGAGTATTATTACGTTAATAATTTGAATGGTTTATTTATTTTGATTCTCCTAGTGAGAAATGGTCAATGAATTGGTCATTTCGATCAATTTTGTTCTAAAATACATTTTTTGCAGATGTATGTTTGGTTTGTACTTTAAATGGCTATCAGCTGATTTTTCACTTTTGTCTGACAGGGGTTATCTACTTGAAAAATATGATAACCCAGTATTGGCCAGATCGTGAAACTGCACCAGGAGAGATCCCACCTTACTCCATCCCAGAAGAAGATAGACACTGTATTCGTGAAAATATTGTAGAAGCCATTATTCACTCTCCTGAGCTGATTAGGTATGCAGTTTTAACCCATTTTTTAATTGTCTGTGGTTTCTGACTGTTGGGGGTTTATTTGGGTTTTTTTGCTCAACTAAGATCACCTTCATGCTAAGCAGCATTGTCATAGACTGTGTGTCCTAAGCACAGACTTAATGTAGATGGAAAACCAGTTTTCAGCTTGTGCAACATGTAGAAATTTAAACTTCCTGAAATGGAGAATATTAAGCAGAAAATATGGAACCTAAACCTTCTAAACAGAGCTGGAAATAAATCTAAATTTGGGCAATATTAGCTGTTTCAACACCACAAGAATAGTATTAAAATAATAGTTGTAACTTATTTAATCATTCTGCATTTGATTTCCAGAGTACAGCTTACTACTTGCATTCACCATATTATCAAGCACGATTATCCTAGTCGCTGGACTGCAGTTGTGGAGAAAATCGGATTTTATCTGCAGTCTGACAACAGTGCTTGTTGGCTTGGAATTCTTCTTTGTCTTTATCAACTTGTGAAAAACTATGAGTAAGTTTTTTCTACCGTATGAAACAGCAGAATAAAATGTATTTGTGTATTTTTTGTATTCTGTATGTATATTGTAACCATGTACAGTCGCGTGTGGAATTGCACAAAGGTGATAGAAATCTAATTTTAGAAAATAATTCTTGATTACTTGCTATGCAGATGTTGGCTCTTCTTCACTAATAAAGAAAAACTGCCTTCATTAAAGGTTTGAGACCAGACAAAGTAGGGTGTTTTAAAGCCTTAATTTGGTAGTTGTTTTTTGTGGATTGATAGCAGTAAGAAAGTCTGCTCAAAATCTTTACTCTTGCAGAAAATTACTATTTATTTAAAATACGTTTAGACACTTAAACAATTTGTACTCAAGGTATCGGTGACAGTAAACATAAAGGTTTCAAAGTGTGAAACCTTGAGTGTTGGGAAGTTCAGAATTATTGACTGACTTTGGTAGCATCCTTTTGAAAATTTTGATAGCCTTATCCATCCCATCATAGGAAATCTTTCTCAAACCCCGCTGTTCTCCTGTATGCGAGGTATTGGGCTAGGACTCAGGTGACTGTTCTCTGCTTTGTAGCTGGTGCTATGCTCAGAGCTTTAAAGTTGAAGTTGCACTTTTCTCTGAGAAGTAGGGTGGAGCTTAGCTGCTGCTGGCATGTAGGAAGTTCATTTGAGCTGGGTCAGAAAAAAGTGCGATTTTGGGATCAGGGAGTGGAACTGCTGGAATCCACAACTTTTTCAAAGTACTGCCATGCATAACATTTTTGTTTCAGGTACTGGATTTAAAACATTGCATTGAAAAATGTCACTTGTCTAGTTCCATGAATTTTACATACATTAGTGTAAAACAGGGGAGCATCAGTTTGCCAAGAATCCTTTTTTACAGGAATACTATGAAGACCTTTGTAATCCCATGTTGGAGCTTTTTCTGTGGCTGAAAACTGCAAGTTTGCTGGGAAAGGAAAATAAACTAATTTCTCACTCGATTTTCAAACTGAACATCTTTAACCAAATAATACAGCAGAGATCTGTAAGATATAAAACATGAAGTGTTCGCTGGTGGTGTATTATAGTTATAGCAATCTTTGTTTAAGGGAGAGTTTTGATGTGAGCACAGTGACTGTGGGATTAAGGTAACAGGTGTGTTCATCCTCTTAGTTGATCAAACACTTCAGCTGAGCCAGCAATTGCTCCTACTTGTTTAGCTTTCTGGTGAAGTCAACAAGGCCAGTTTCACAAACCATGTAGGAATATGCACATTTCATTGTGTAACAATACGGGTGCAAGCAGGTCTCTGTAAAATTTGTTAAATTACTTAAGTCAGGTTTTTGGGGAATAAATCTGCATAGTGTTATGATTTTGATCAAATTGTTACTGTTTGAGTTACAGGAATCTTTAGCGGTTGACATTTTTTTCCCTTAATGTGCAAGGTAAAGATCTTGGGGCTTTTCAATGTTATTTCTTTTTCTCCAAATCCAACAAGGAAGGTCAAATGGCTGCTCTTTGCCCAGTCTTTTTTTTTTTTTTTCTGGTCTTTTTCAGTTGTGTCTTTTGTGGAAATCAGAAACTGAGTTTTCCTGAGCAACATTTAGTCCTTATATTTAGTTTTCTATTTCAGAAACTACATGCAAACTGTATTATTGAACAGGATTTTGGAACTCAGTGTTCTGTAGTAGTTTTTACAGAACACGCCATCTGGCAGCAGATTGAGTAGACTTTATCTTATATTGCTGCAAATTGGCACTGTTTAAGAGGCTGAGCATTGATATTTAATATTAGTGAAAAGTCTACCAAAAATGTATTTCAAAACAAAACCCAATCCCCTAACCTAAAAATCTCCCACAGGAGTCCAAGAGTATTATAGTATTAATTGCTTAATTGAAAAATAAAGCTGTACAGCCTTAAAGTGATATTTTACTTTGTTCTTACTGTCATCACTAGTATGGAGGTTATCCTGTTCTGCTGAGATAACTCTTGAGTCAATAAGGACTTTTCTTGTTTGTAAGATAAAAGTTGGGAGAAGATTTCAAAATAGGGCTTCATTTTCTTTCAGGAATTTTTAAATGTTTTGAGAGAGGAAATGGAGTTTTGTTGTCAGTATAGGCAAACTGGGGGACTGTCACCAGCATGGGAAGGTCTGAAGCACTTCCTCAAGGCAGGTTGTAGTTGAAGCCTGTGCAGAGTCCACCACGTAGCCTTGAAACCTGCATTCTCTATCAAATATAGCTGTGGACAAATTAAATGGCAAGATGTGAGAGACATCAATGATAAACTGTGAGAGACCTCACAATTTACTTTCTCCATTGTCAGTGAAGTAATCTAGCTTCTGGAAATATTTTGATAAATTGTGAACTCTGTTAAGTGTCTTTGGCATTTTCCTGACTAGCCCAGCATCTGCCACTCCTGGCAGTAAATGTGTACCTTTTGCTTGCAGTTTTTGTAGTGCTCTGACTGCTTTTCACTACAGTAATGGTGTGACTAAGCATGATGTAGTATTCAAAGTGAGTAAGTTGGCAGGAGTGCATTACCAGCAGAAAACTAATGTGGGTATATAGTGGAGTAATGGATGCTCAGTGGTTTTCTAACTCGCCTCTTAACTGTAATGTTGTCTGGCTGTAGCTTCATTTCAGATTCTCTAACAAGAAATGGCTAGGTTTTTTTACAATTCTGTGTTATGAACTGTAATGCAACCTACTTGTTTCTGCAACAGGGAAGGGTGGACTTTTAAAATTCAAAAGCTGCCTGAAAGATCTACAAAACTAGTTTGTTCTTCTCTAAAGGTACAAGAAACCGGAGGAGCGGAGCCCTTTGATAGCTGCAATGCAACACTTTCTACCAGTTCTGAAGGACAGTTTCATTCAGCTCTTGAGTGATCCATCTGATCAGTCTGTCCTCATCCAGAAACAGATCTTCAAAATATTTTATGCTCTTGTGCAGGTAAAAAACTGTGTATACTTGGTCAGTAATTTAATTTAAAGCATCACACTCTTCCTTAAAATAGTAAATGACAGAAATATTAACAGTATTAGATTACATCTGAATCATTTCTCATACCACTCAACTGTGGCATGAATCACTGGGTTTTGGTATGCTTGATACAGTGCTGTTCATTGTGCTTGCCATTCTCTAGGGTAGACTGTTTGCTAGAAAACCGATGAGAAAATCAGTTTTCAAATGAGAGATTGTAGAGGCCAGCCTACATAGAATTACTAGTGTAAATGCAGTAGTTTGTAATGAAACTGTTAATATGCTGTTAATTGTGTCAGAAATTAGTGTAGCATCCATTTAAGTAACGTCTTAGCATTGCATAAGCAGAATGAATCGGAGTAAAGACCTCTAGCACCTTTGAGGATACAGACTAGGTTGTGTTAAGTTCTGTTTTAGCCTGGTTTTCAGAGTCATTTATTAATCTTTCATGGTAGCTAAATGTAGACAAAGATTTGAAAGAGCTAAAATCCACATTGTGAAAGTAACATTTTCAAATTGCTTTACAATAAATCCATTTTGCCTTTTTTTTTTTTATAAGTACACATTACCTTTGGAGTTGATAAATCAGCAAAATCTGACTGAATGGATAGAAATCCTGAAGACTGTTGTTGATAGGGATGTACCAGCTGTAAGTGACTTTTGGTTATTTATGTCTTTAAGTTTAAATATTTTTCATTCATTATAATGTTAAAAAGTTTAACCTTTTATTTCTGCATTCTTTTTTTCTCAATAGATGCCCCAAAAATTTTATTAAAACTAAATAGTGTTTTAAACAAACTAGACAAATTTTGAAAATATGTAGCTTGTATGGGAGTTCTGTTTTCAAATTATAGCACAACTTTGGCTCCTTGTTTCAAGAATTTGTTGACCATTTATGCAGCACATATAATGGGATTTATTTTTAGGTATGCTGTACTTTATCTTTCTGCTAAGCTAGAAGTGCACATGCCAGGTTAAAAGCAACATGTATAACTGTTCAAAATACATTTAATTTGATCTCTTCTTGAATGGTTGGGAAATACTTTTTTTTTTTCTTTCCCCCTCCCCCTAAAGGAAACCCTTCAAGTTGATGAAGATGATAGACCCGAGTTGCCTTGGTGGAAATGCAAAAAGTGGGCTTTGCATATCTTAGCTAGACTTTTTGAGAGGTATTTTCTCTTCCATTATTATTAAAACAAACAAACAAATATTCAAATCGGTAATATTGCTGCACCCTTGAATTTGTGTACTTGCTTCTAATTCTAGGTATGGAAGCCCTGGTAATGTTTCCAAGGAGTACAATGAGTTTGCTGAAGTGTTCCTGAAGGCATTCGCTGTTGGCGTTCAGCAGGTAAGAAACACTGAATTTGGGGAGTATTAGGAAAAGTTTAGAGTTAGTAGTGATTTCTTATTTCATTATTTTGTGAAAAGGCTTCTTGCTTTCCTTCACAATTGTTTGTTGTTTAAGCACATTGGTATGGAAAGCACTGATGTCTGTAGGTTAAAAGAAAATTATTAAAAAAATAATGAATTTGCCATGTAGGACAATCCACTGAAAACAGCCTCTGCAGCATTGATAATCTGTAAATAAAGTAAATGCTCTTACATAACAAGCCTTTGAGCTTCAGATAAACACTAGCAATTTTTCTCTTTCTGAAAGAGATATGTATAATATTTACGCTCAAGAACCTCTCTAAGAAATTTCAGATCCTTCTAAAATTCAAATACACCAGCAAACTGAACCTTCTTGAATGTCATGTAATCTGTGTGTAAAACCACAAGAGATTGCAGTCTTTGTTAGTTTCCCAGTTACTTCTTGACAGACTGTATTTAAGGCATATCATCAAGGAAGTAAAATATATTGCAGTTATTTACGTATTTAATTTTTTTACCAGTTCGTTAGACTATTTAATGATTAACATTCTTCTTAATTATTCTCACTTGAAGAAGCATGTTAGTCTTACCACTTACTCATGTTGTACTGATTTTGGAAGTTACAAACATTTGTCACTTAAAGCATTGTTTTTAAAGAGAATAATTTTGTCTTTTGGTTCACAAGAGTGAATTTTGACATATGTATTCTTCAGTAATCCTTGAAACAGCTGCAAGTCTAAACATTTGCTCTCTTCTCCTTTCCTATCTTAAGTCAATATCTAATGCCACCAAAGCCTTGTACTCAGGTGAGGGTAACAACCTGTAATCTCTTAAATCCAGGAGGCTTTTAAACTTGAGCAGTTAAAACTTTTGAGGACTGATAATGCATCTGGAGCATAAAACTGTAATGCTGTGAATTTCATGGCTAATGAATGCATCCTCTTTAAACTCAAGTATGAGGCATCTCCTTTGGGAGAAATGCTTCAGTGCTTGTGTAATAAATGTTACCAGTGGAATTACTTTTCAAAATAATGAATCTCATTTTCCCAAAATGTTTTCTTCATGATGTTACAGATTAATAGATATGTCTTCAGTTCCTCCAGTTTTGGAATCTTTTAAAACATTGTTGTTTTATGTGACGAATTAAATGAAACCCTGGAAATGAGATTTATCATTTCTCTGCAGTTAGTACTGCTGCTCTTGAAGGTGCAGTGTTGCCACTGACCTGAACTGGGCTGCAAGGAAAGCCCCTTACATTACCAATACCAAACTTTCCAGTGATCTGAAATTTAATTACTACTAATGGTCCCACGTCCATTTCATGTTCTTATTTGTGAAGAGCCATGGACTTTAGCAAACGTAAATCCCTGTGAATAGTTTGAATGCCACCTCAGGAGAAGAATTGAGGCCAGAAAGCAAAGAGACAAGAGGCTGATTTATCCTTCTTCCTACACTTTTGTTCTTCATACAGCATCATTGCTGTAAGGCTGCACATAGGCAAGAATCAGTAGACTGCATGAGTGTAGAGTATTTTGCCAGTCCAGTGTTTGGGCATGAATTTCTGCCCTGAAAGAGTGGCGAGATGGAATAATAAAACTCGGTGGAAAAGGTCCCCTGAGCTATGTTGGTGATGAATTAGCATGTGTGTTTTGTCTTACTGAAGGACTGTATTTTAAAAACATGTGCAGCACTTGATAGGAGCTGCGAATTGCCTTATAAAGTTAACAGTGACATTTAGTAGAAGGATTAGTCAGTACCCATTTTAGCCTAATGAATAAACAAAGTTTTTTCTTGGATTTAGAGGGGTTCTTATGTAGGATTGTGAGGGAGGGTAGGATTCTTCTGGTTAAAATGGTCTTGATAAGAGCTATTTATGAAATTTGATTTTTCTAGGTGTTGCTGAAGGTGTTGTATCAGTACAAGGAAAAGCAGTACATGGCTCCTAGAGTTCTGCAGCAAACACTGAATTACATCAATCAAGGAGTGTCACATGCAGTTACCTGGAAGAATCTGAAACCTCATATTCAAGTAAATGATTGTCAGGGTTTGATACTTAAATGACTCAGTAGTACATTAGTCAGTCTGTACGGTGTTTCTAGCCTTGCTAGAATTCAGGTTTTAGGAACCTTTTTATAAATTGCTGGTGGAAAGTGTTTAAGCCTGTTTGGTGGAGGTTACCTTGATACATGAGCAAAGCTAGCTAATTGCTTTTTTGCTTTCAATCCTTTGTGCTTTAATATATTTAGTATAACACAGCAACACAACAAATTTGGAGATGGTGTTAACTACTGAATTTATGGCATTGAATCATATCCCCCATTACTGAAAGCAAATTTAATAGCTTGCCCTGTGCTGTAGCTCTACCTTAAGTTAAAAGATGTCTTTTTTGTAAGGTAGCACATAAAATCCTCTCTGTCCAAGTAGCTTTAGAATGTTACCATTTTCTCTGAGAAGTGACAGGATGGACAAAATCTGTGAAATACAGGACAGAATAAAGAGATTGATTTAGTAGTGCTAGCCTGATTTCAACTTTTTTTTTTTTTAATTGCAGGGAATTATCCAAGATGTTATTTTTCCATTGATGTGCTATACAGATGCTGATGAAGAGCTTTGGCAAGAAGATCCATACGAATACATTCGCATGAAGTTCGGTGAGAATTTGAAATCTACTAATGTTAAAATATGACTTCACAACAAAGGCAGGATTTTTATAGTTTTTAATGAAAACAGAGATGGCTTTAATCTTTAAAAGAAAAAAAAGAGAAAACCAGTTTGTATTATCAAAAAATATAACTTCATGTAGTTAACTTTTGACTGGTGGAAATAACAGCATATGACAGTCAACAATGACACAAGCATTTCTGCACTTGAAGAAGCAGTTAATTTTGACAGTTAAAACGTTTTTGTTAAAAGTCAAGCAGTCCATTATTGCTAACAATAATTACATAAGTTTAATGTTATTAAAATTTTATGCTTTGCAGCAGCTAATATTTCAGGCCCTGGAGTTTTTACAATTGGAATGAATTTCACACATGGCACATTTCAGAACAGATTTACTGTAATGGTAAAAGAAACATTATGAAGTAAGCCCAACATTCCAGATATGTTAATTTCACCTCTTGTGGCTTGTTACTTTGTTGTTGGGGTTTACTGTAAGTCTATGCAGTCCTTTCAGGCTGGGGAGAAAGAAGATACTTCAGACTTCCTGAATAAATTTTCCCTCCACTAAGACTTTTATGTGGCTAATGATTTAATATGAAACAAAAGAGCAGTAATTTTCCTCTTTTTTTTTTTTAAAGTGGCTAATCATGCTTTCACAATACAGATGTTCCAAGACCAAACAATAGTAACACATGCTATCTTGAAATATAGTAAAGGACCAAATTTATAGCTGTTATTTGTTTACTTAATAGATGTATTTGAAGACTTCATTTCTCCAACAACTGCTGCTCAGACATTATTGTTTACATCATGTAGTAAAAGGAAAGAGGTAAGGTATTCAAGGATTTTACTTAAATACAGTGTTAGCTAGATTTAGTTTATAGTCTATTTGCTGAAAGAACTACTAACAGAAGTTTTACTTTTCTGCTCTGTCATATGATAGTACACTAAAACTTACTGCTTCTCTCAAATTTATTTTGCACTAGTCTTTCTGTGATTTTTGTATTTGCCAGTTTCCCTGGGACTTATTTATCAAGAATGTTGTGTGTTTATAACAGAGACATAAAACCTGATCCAAATTCTAGACTTGGAGCAGATAATTAAATATTTAAGTATTTCAGAGCACTGAGAATGGTACCTGAGATGACTGATGGAAATATTTTGATTAAACTTACATGTAATCTAGGTCTTGCAGAAGACAATGGGCTTTTGTTATCAGATCCTTACGGAGCCAAATGCTGACCCTCGTAAGAAAGATGGTGCTTTACATATGATCGGTTCTTTGGCTGAAATTCTCCTAAAAGTAAGCATAACAAATATTCTGGTTCTTTTGGTTCTTTTTTTTTTCTCTTTTCCTTACTTTCACATATAGTGTCCTAGAAGAAATAAGAATAGCTCTTCGAGCTTACAAGTTTTTGAATCACTGACAGATTTTTGTAAAGCTGTTGAACTTAATTGTTTTGGTTTTGTTGTCAGCTTAATTACATGAATTTAGTTAGATCATATTCAAGTTCAGATTATTGTTTTAAGTTCCTTTAAGTTCTCTGCTTCTAGTAAGAATTACTATACCATTTCCTACACTACACTTAGCTATATTCCCTTTTTTTATGGAATAAAGAAAAAAAAAAATCCACCCAGTGAGAGGCTGTTGATTTAATGAGATCTTGTCTGTGTATAGAACGGAGGAAATTAGTAACCTTGTTCAATCAGAATGGCAGCAAAAATGATGCAGGGCATGGACTTGTATTTGAACCATGGCTCTGAGAAGTTTCCCTGACCACTTTTGCTACCAGAGTAATGTATTGCCAAGCAAAAGGTGTCCATAGGAGTCAAAAAATGACAGGAAAAAAAGTGTCACTATTTTGACTGAAAATTATAAAAGTCT
Source organism: Caprimulgus europaeus (assembly GCA_907165065.1). The sequence goes on along the minus strand of OU015539.1, from coordinate 11,005,967 downwards.
GTGTAGGATCCAAGTTTAATTACTAATACGGGATTTCGTTGCTGCTTAGTGGGGTGGAAGTTAAAAGTCTGAGGGTTTTGTTATGCTGTTCACACTTTTATGTGACTTTTTTACTGGATCAGAAATGCATTTTTGTACAAAGTTTTAAACTGATGTGTTTCTATTCATGTTCTGACAGAAAAAGATATATAAAGATCAGATGGAATATATGTTGCAGAATCATGTGTTCCCTCTCTTCAGCAGTGAGCTGGGTTACATGAGAGCACGGGTAAGAAAGTGTAAGAGTTACTGTGTTCCAACTCCAGAATTCCAGAATATTCTTGATTTTTTCCCCTCTAACAAATGCACTCCTTTCTGTACCTTTTCTGTCATAAATTGTATGCTTATTTCAGAGATCAGTATCAGTCTGTGTGATTATAGATGGCTTCTGTATAGTCTTAAAGTGGCTGCAGAACTGTGTGCATAGTGTTCCATCTGTGTCTGGTGGTATGGTCTAGTTGTGTTTTGCATTTAGACTGTACTGCTCACACAAAACCTGTGGCCAAAGATGAACTTGAGATCATAGTACTGGTCTAGTGATGTCTGAAAGACAAGCCTCCCACTGGCCAGCCTCCACACTCTCAAACATCTTCATCTGTTAAAAAGTTTTCTGGTATCTTTATTCACCAGTAATTGTAGTTTAGATTTAATAATTTGTGTAGGTTATGGGTATATGAGTAGTCAGTAATCCTGTCTGTAGGTTTTGTAACTGAATTTGTTCAATATCTTTTTTTCAGGCTTGTTGGGTTCTTCATTATTTTTGTGAAGTCAAATTTAAAAGTGACCAGAATCTCCAGACAGCCTTAGAACTCACAAGACGGTGTCTGATAGACGATAGGGAAATGCCTGTGAAAGTGGAAGCTGCAATAGCACTTCAAGTTCTGATCAGTAATCAAGAGAAAGGTAGCCCTCTTGTCTTAAAGCTACAGCAAACTTTAATGGAATAGATGTCAATATTGCAATGTTCAGGGAGACTTGTTCTCTTCCTGGTCTTAATTTACTTCTTGCAATTGTAATTTGCAATCACTTATTGTAATTTTCCAGCTGGAAAATGTTATATTTTTTATAAATAACATTATCACAATTTCATGGTACAATAAATCCAGTTTTACAGAACCTAATTATTGAATCAGAAATACAGTGGCAATATAAGCACATCTGTCTCAGCACACATTCATTCATGTTAACATTTATTTTTTTAAAAAAAGTTGTCTTTATCTTGGCAGGTGTTACATTGCTTAGTATTTAGTATTTGAAGCTGGCATTAAAGCCACAAAGCAAACATAAATTCTGTCTAATTTGACAAAAATGCACATGTACCTATTCCTGTTCAATTAGAATTTACATTGATAAGTAATCTTGCATTCCATAAAGACTGTAGAACTCTGGTTTTCATACTTCAGTTGAGATCCTCTTGGTATAAATTTTCATTTAAAAATCGTGAATACTAGTATTGCTATAATGATTTATACTACCTATGGTTTTGGCATATTAATGCCAAAGCACTAAATATTAATAAAGTGAATATTTACTTTCTTACACTGATACTGTAGTTTTGCAAGAATGTAAATTCAAATATTTCCGCTTGGTTTACAGCTAAAGAATATATTACTCCATTCATTAGACCTGTAATGCAAGCTTTACTTCATATTATAAGAGAGACTGAAAATGATGATCTTACTAATGTGATTCAGAAGATGATCTGTGAATATAGTGAAGAAGTTACCCCAATTGCAGTTGAAATGACACAGCATTTGGTAAGACTTTCTGGTGACTTAGGAAGATGCTTAATATGTGAAAGATTACTATTTAAAATTAAGACAGTTGTCCATCAATCAATAGCTGTTGTTACTCCAGTCTGTTTAAGTGCATTGATACAGGTAATTTTCTTCTACATCTAGACTGTTTTTTTCTCAAAAGTAGCTTTATAACTTGAACTAAATGGAAATTCCTAAGAACGACTGTAGAAATGTTTGAGAAATCTTTGTATGTTTTTTTTCCCCGATAGTGTTAATAATTGATTTTGGTAGCACCTTTTAGGTAGTCTCTGCAATGTGTCTTCAGTTTTCTGTTTTGAGTTGAACTGAATCTGCAGGAGAAACTCAGAGCTTGAGTGGCCTGTACTAGCAAGTTGTACTAATGGTTTCAAAAGCAGAGGTCAGCTCAGTGCTTCCCTCTTAAAGGCCCTTGCCTTCGAGTTAAAATGAAATTGTTTGCTTGTCCCCTCTGGAAGTGCCTGCACAGTGATCCAGTCTAGTTCAGCTATCGATTAACCCTTGTGTCAGAAAAACTTACTTGTAGAAAATGTATTCTTTTGCATGGAAAGTAATGTCATTTATATCTTTTTAATCATAGTGGATAAAGGATGACAGCTCAAATGGCTTAACATTCAAATTTTATCAATCTTGAAAACAAACTCTGGAATGGAGCAGTCACCTTCTAATATTCATACATGTTTTCTTTGCAGGAGTCCCCCTTAAATTGTGTAGAATAACAGACTTGCACAATTGCTCTTAATCTCCAAGCATGTCCTCATTAACTGACATATTTATGGGTTGTTTTGCTATTACATGCAGGCAATGACATTTAATCAGGTGATCCAGACTGGACCAGATGAAGAAGGCAGTGATGACAAAGCAGTGACAGCAATGGGAATCTTGAATACTATTGATACACTTCTCAGTGTAGTTGAAGATCACAAGGAAGTAAGTAAAAATTACTTTAAAGTTAATACGTGTTGTCTAAGACACTGAAAGTCTTTTGTAGTTCCACTGTTCCTGACATTGTTATCTGAAAAACTGTCCTTTCAGCCAAAAAAAAATCTTAAAACAGAAAACAGTGAAGTACTTACCATGAAAAAAATTGTAACGGAGTGCGTCACGTTTCTAACACAGTATGAGTTGTACTAGAGCATGAATGTTGCTGTGGTGTTTCCCATAAGAATCCGGGTTCTTGTTCACATAGGTGAAAAGCTACTTGTCTCTAACAGATAGAACTCTGTCTGCTCAGCTGGAAAAACTCATCTGATTTGATGAGGTCTGCCCTTCAAAGAAAATAGATAAACTTCAGTTAGCTTACAACATGGACTCTGCTGACTTAGTTTGCTCTCTGCAACAGAATCAGTGTCTGTAAATGCAGCTGTTGTGGCTATGCTAAATGATAGGGGGGGTTTTTACCTGCCTCATCTGCACTGTAGAGTTCTCCAGTGTGATGAAAGCATTTGTTCGTTAGTTTTGTTGTACTGCATGGACTAACTTCTGTCCAGAGGACAGCTTGTTCAAAAGATGCTGTTGCTGATTAAAATCCTTCTTGACAAAGTCAACTGCTGATTTTTTGATAAATACATTTATAGACTTTTAGTGACTCAACAGTTCAGTAATAAATAGAACTCTTAGGGCTCTGAAGACTTTACTAAGGAAGCAGCATAACATGAATTCTGAATACCCAAGGGCAGAATCCCATGCTGCTGTGCAATAAACCAAGGACCAGTTAGGCTCAATTGCTTGTTGCTGAAGCTGCTCAGCAAGCTTTTCATGTACTTGTTTGTGTCAGCAAATTCTTGATATCTAAATGAAAAGTTTGTGTACCAATATGCTAGTCCTGAGGAACTCAATTGTAAAACGTTGATTAGTAAACATTTCTATTTAGAGACATCTCACACAGGATGACCAGTGTTCCAAGAGATAAGGTATTTAGCTGGTTAGTTTCAAATCCTCTTCTGCATAGCTAAGACCAAAAACTCAACCCTTATTTGTCCCTATGCAAGGTAAGTGCCCTGAACAGATTGATGACTGTTTTGTTAGCTGTTCCATGGACTAATAAATGCTAATTGGGAAGGGTGTCTGAGTCTGTAGACCAGCATTTACACTGATTGTCGACATACCCTATGAATATCCTAAGTTAGGTTTGGGAAATGGTTTGGTATTTTTTTTATTATCTGGTTTGGTTTTTGAAATTTCACTTTTCTGGAACAGCAAATACTTCCTGCAGCTTTCATTGTTTACCCTGCTGATATATACTTTTACTTGTTGTGTTTTAATAGGACTGAAGGTTACTGTCAGACTTTTCTTTCTAAAGCATACCTGATAATGAAATTCTTCCAATATTCAAATAACCACCTCATATGAAAAGCTATCTTACAACTCCTTAGCTAAGAGTGCAGCTACTGTGAGAAATTTTGAATTGTTTTTAGAAGACTATTTTGTATAAATAGAAACAGCTTTTTTTTCAAATGTGTTTAATTTCAACTCCAAAGTATTGAAAACAATCATAAATCTCCTTTTCCAGATTACCCAGCAGCTGGAAGGGATCTGTTTGCAAGTGATTGGAACAGTTTTGCAGCAGCATGTATTAGGTATGTGTACTTTTGTTGGCTTATTTTTTTAAGTGTATGTGATTGGCTTTAAATTTACCTAGATTCTGTTTGCTTTAGAGTTCTATGAGGAGATCTTTTCCTTGGCTCATAGTCTGACCTGTCAACAAGTTTCTGCACAAATGTGGCAGCTCCTTCCTCTTGTCTTTGAAGTCTTTCAGCAGGATGGCTTTGATTATTTTACTGGTAAGTGGTACAAATAAATCAGCCAAATGGTTTCATATATGTGATTTCAGCTGTACAGTGAATTGCATCTTGATTGAAATGTTAGGAGGACACTGAAGTGAGGTTACACTTGAAAGTATTTTATTCTGATTTTGTTGCAACCAGACTTGTTTTGCTAAGGCATCTATGACTAGATGCATGCTTATCTTGACAAACATTAAGCAAGAACCATAATTAACTTAATACATAGATTTCAACCTGATTTTAACAGCTTGTCTAATAAAACATGCAAATAACTGACTGTGATCATTCTTTTAATACAGACATGATGCCTCTCTTGCATAATTATGTTACTGTTGATACAGATACACTTCTATCAGACACAAAATATCTTGAAATGATCTACAGTATGTGCAAGAAGGTAAGTAGATTCATTTGTGGTAACAAAACCTGTTAAACTGGGTACTTTTTTCCACAACAGCAGACTGTGAAACATGAGAATTTTGATGTCTGCTCTTTGTAAGCATTGTGCTATTTAACATCCTCTGTGATTCTACAAATTACTAAGTTATTGCAGAGAAATGTAAAGAGGTTGCATCAAACTTCAGATACATGCTTTTGCTAACAGGGAAAAATAGATCATGCACAACATGCAGTGTGTGTTTTGTGTAATACACTTTGTCCAGACACGCACATGCGAAACACACGTATGCGTATTGCAAAAAGTAGATGGATTCTTTTATCTGAGATCTGTAGCTTCCCTGTGGCTAGGATACTGCACACCACATGTATGCTAAAGGTCTTAAATCTCATGGCTAGAACAAGTGGAGTAGAGATGGAGAGTAGAGGGATGGGAATAGGAATTTATTTTCCCAAGTTCATGCCAAGTCAGTGATGACAGCTGGGAGCAGAATGCAGTTGTTCTGACTCAGTCCAGTCACTTTTAGGCAATGTTTCTGTGTTTAACTTTGGTTTTCAGCGCCTGTGTATTATAGGTAGCTGCCAACTGGGCTTTCTTTATCCAATCAATATGTAGAATACAAAGCTTTCCAGAATGCTAGCCCTATGTGAGGAAATGAATACTTCTTTATAAGATGGTGTTAATATTTTATAATGTCTAATAGTAATCTATGGGGATTTCAGTTTTCTGTTTCTGGGTATCTATATAAAGAGCTGAGGTGAACTGTCAGCTGCCCTGACTGTGGTATTTCCTGAGTAATTCTTTTGAAGATGCATAAATATTATAGTGACTAACTCTAGGCAGCCTTTATTTGAAAACATGTTCCAACCCAGCTGAGTGTAAATACTTGAACATATTATTTTATTTATATATATATATATAAAAGAAAATTAGCCTGTTATAACCTCTCAGTGATAAGTTTTTTATTAGCTGAGCACAGTGAATCTTTAACACAGAAGTTTTAGGTATTGCATGGTCTCAAAATGGATATCTCAAATTGGTAAATACAATTTTTACAAAATTCAGCACATAAGTGAGTAAGAAAAAAAAATGTGTTTTGAATGGAAATAAACTTTTGCAAAATGGCAGCTGATGCTTACATAGTTACTGTTGTAGGCTCTGCATCCATAGTTACTGAGTGTACGTGGTGATTAGTTTTACCCGAATTCAGCAATGTTTCAGTCTCTAGTTGTGGTACTGAGCCATCGCTCTAGATTTGGCTGCTTCACTGCTGGATGTTTGTTAGCATTGCACTGCAGTGGGTAAATTTCTATCGGCTTTTCAGAGCAAAGCAGGATATAGAAAATACTTATTAAAGATATATCATCAACAGTAATTGTTATTTTCCAGGTCCTTACAGGAGTTGCTGGAGAGGATGCAGAATGTCATGCAGCAAAGCTGTTAGAAGTAATCATTCTTCAGTGTAAAGGCCGTGGCATTGATCAGGTTGGTAACAACTTTGGTTGCTATAACTAGTATTTAAGAAAGTATTTTATTCTCAAATATGCATTGATTACATATTAGCATGAGTTCCATTCTGAGAAGCTTGTGTAGTGTGACTAATAATCCTGTCTTCTACTTCACTGTTACCCAGCTAACAGCACTGCACACTTTGTCTGCAGAATTTAGGACACCACAAAACTCAAGTGTGTTCTTGAATCTATAAGAGTACTGGTTTAGGAGCATCTTGGTTCTAAAAGTTGATTAATTATATTTGAAGTTAATTCTAGTGAATATTTCATTAAAATTATTCAATCTGTCAAGTTAATAGCCTTGTAATAAATAACAATGAACTTCCTAGAATCCAAATTAATGTTGTAGAGGAACCAGGGACATATGGAAGTTGGAATTTGAGAGATGAATTTGTGTGCTTCCACGGTGTATGTGACAAACACTGTGTAATAGCTGTTTAAACATTTTTTTGCACGCTTTTAATACTTGTGGATATGGTCTGTGAAAACTTGAATTTTTAGTTGATTTGAAAGAAAAGCTTCTATAGCAATTTTTAATTTTTTTGAGCGGCATCTTTCATTTCATCTTTGTATATGACTTCTGCTGGCAATTAAAAATTATTCCCATTTTATGCCTTCTGTATTTATGGGCCAGGCTGGTTTTTTTTTTATGCCATTTCTCTACTTCAGTGTGAAATGCAGAACCGAAAAAATTATTTTTGGTCATTAAATTTGTAACGGTTCTCCCTCTTCAGTGCATACCCTTATTTGTGGAAGCTGCATTAGAAAGATTGACCAGAGAAGTGAAAACAAGTGAACTGCGAACAATGTGCCTCCAGGTTGCCATAGCTGCTTTGTATTACAATCCTCATTTACTATTAAATACATTGGAGAATCTCCGTTTTCCCAATAATGTGGAGCCTGTCACTAATCACTTCATAACACAGTGGCTTAATGACGTGGACTGTTTCTTGGGGTAAGTGTTTCTAATTTTGAAGATTATTCTCTGTGATACACTTCTGTATTGCCTGCTTGTAAATCATAACAAATTTTGCAACTTTTTTTACTCTTTTGTTTTGCAGACTTCATGATAGAAAGATGTGTGTGCTTGGTTTGTGTGCTCTTATTGATCTGGAGCAAATACCACAGGTTTTAAATCAAGTTGCTGGTCAGATCCTGCCAGCTTTTATCCTTTTATTTAATGGGTTGAAAAGAGCATATGCCTGTCATGCAGAGCATGAAAATGACAGTGATGATGATGATGAAGCTGAAGAAGATGAGGAAACAGGTATGGAAACTGGAACATTGCTGTGACTTACTATTTTTCATTTTTTCTGATGGAGATGCTGAGTTCTTCTGTGGGGTTCTTCAGAGTTCCCTAATTCCAAAAATCTAGCAAGGGCTAGAACACTGGACATCTTCTAATGACTTTCAAGTATATCTGACTTACTTTCTAATCCCTCTTAAAAACTAACTTCCCAGGCTGAGTCTCCTTGAAGTCACATCAAGCTAGCTTTTGTATGTGGATGCTGTCATAGCCGAAAGGAATTATTACTGGGATATGTTTCCCATTTCAGTGCGGGGTGGAAGAGTCAGTAGCAGGAGTTTCCAGGAATCCTTCTAATCCATTGTAAAGTTTGGACTCTGTATTGCAAGCTGTCTCATGAGCTGCTGGTGTTCAGCTCTGTATTGAAAATGACAGTTCTTGTGATTTCCTCCTGCCCCCAGACAGAAGTAATCTCAACTTCATCAGCCTTTATGGATTTGCTTCTTCATGCAGTCATTTAAAACTTTCACATCTTTTGCCATCTTCTTTATATGAATTTCAAAATTACCTACAACTTCCCCATACTTCTTTATCCTGCCTTTCCCTGTAGCTCTGCTTGACTTTTTCAGTTTTGTTCCCTATTTTTATCTTTCCATTATCAGCCTGATGTCTTTGTGAGTGATTGTTTGGAACAGTTTTCCACACTCCAAGGAATATCTGTTGGTTTTCATCTATCTTCTTAAAGCCCAGTTTCTTCTTGGTCTCTGCTGTTGTTTTTTGGACTCTCCATACTATTGCCATTATACATAATTCATACTATTTACATTTTGTATTTCTCAAGCATTCTTTTCAACAGCCCTTTTGAATGTGCCTTCAAAAGTGTTTTCATCAAATTATTTCAGACTTTCTTTGGAAAAGAAATTTAGAAATATTGCTTTGCTTAAAGTTTTATCAAGTGCTGTTCTAAACTATCTGTGCATAGTTTGGTTTTTTTTTTCTGTATACATTTTTGTGACAGTAAAATTTTCCACCTACATAGTTGGTGTAAGTGAGGGAAGAGTGCGGGGAAGACCATGGCACTAGGAGAGGAGTTAAATGAGCTTCCTCCTTTCTAGGCTGCACTGTACTGTTAACAGGTCCATTGCCTGTTCTGTATAATCAGCCGTCTACCTAAAGAGTTGTTATTGAGATAAACTTTCTGTGTGTGATATTTAACTCAGAGGAACTGGGGAGTGACGAAGATGACATTGATGAAGATGGTCAAGAATATCTAGAAATTCTAGCAAAACAGGCAGGTGAAGATGGAGATGATGAAGACTGGGAAGAAGATGATGCTGAAGAGACTGCTTTGGAAGGCTACTCCACAATTATTGATGATGAAGACAACCCTATTGATGAATATCAGATATTTAAAACAATTTTTCAGAGTAAGTAACTCTATTTCATTTCCTGTCCTACAAGTTATATTTTAACTTAATTTTAGTGTACACCATTGTAAACTAGAACCTGTTGAAAACTTCCAAACAGGCTTTCCAATATGTGCTTTGAACAAGTTCTTTCTTTGGAAAGGGGAAGCCAACATTAAACTTTGAGAGCAAGGGGAGATGCTTGAATTAATTGATGTGGGAGGAAAGAGGTCAGAGGTTGTATTGGTGTTTTTAAATGTCTTGAATTATGTAGCCCTAACAGACTATTATTCTGATTAAAATGGTAGTGAATTAGTAAGCTTTGAGTTATAGAACATTTTAATGAACATTTTCTTTTTGCTTATGGTTTCTTTCTCTTGCAGCAATTCAGAATCGTAACCCTGTATGGTACCAAGCTTTGACACAGGGTCTTAATGAAGAACAAAGAAAACAATTGCAGGACATAGCAACTCTGGCAGATCAGAGGCGGGCAGCACATGGTATTTTTCCCCTCTTTTTACCATTAACTGCTTCTTTCAGTGTTTGAACACTCTTTATGTAAGTGCTCAAGAAGAAAATGCCTATAATTCAAGCCTGATAATGTCTCCATCAAAGCAGGGTTGTTTTACACTCCAGAGATGTTTGAAATCGGTAAGATTGTCAGGTCACAGCCTCGGTGCACAAATTGCAAGGCATACCACAGGTGTAAGGAATGATAGAAACATCTTAATGAAATGGCCAAGCAAATAAAAACATATTTGCCATAATTGCTTGTATTTGAAAACAATTTATTTGATTACCTGAAGGTGGATGAACTCTAGGTATGGTAAGAACCACATTAAGTGGCTTACAAATTATTTCCTGATGTGACCTTGTGCAGTTGGGATAGACAATGATTCTATGGGTGAGAAAATACTAAATTGTGGAAGTAGTGTCCATCTGTAAAGCTACATTATTAAGCCTATTAAATATTTCAGGTTGTTAGTCTTCAATGCAGATTAAAAAATACAGGAAATCAGCAGATCTTTGGGGTTTTTTTCTTCTCCCAGGTTTTGAGACAAGGCCTATATATATCACTCTCTAAAGTAAAGGCTGAATTTTGAGTGATGAGTCCAGTCTCATATCCTGCATCTTACTGAGCAATTACTACTAGATATTTTAAAATAGAAGTCAGAAATCTTTCAATAGATTGGTAGTAAGAATACATACTTTATAAGTAGTTTTTGTTAGAAAACAGCATAAATTACCTCACAAAGCTTTTAATGGTTATAAACTATAGTTTCACTGTGACCCCTGTCAAGCACTAGAAATCATACTGATGAGATTATATACTACTTGTGCATTTTATGAAAAAGAGTGCTTTGGGGGTTTTTTTAGCTGCTTATTCATAGAGTAAGTTAGGTTCAGATTTTGGTGTTTAACTTGAGCAACGAGATCCTCACAGGAAACTCTTGTGTACTATCAGAGCATACTGATACACCATTTAGGCTGCCTATCACACATGGGGACAACCTGTTAGGAGGATCTGGAATATAGTTATCTCTCATTAATGTAGCTAAGAAGAATTTCCATAAGCGAAGAGATTTGTCTTCTGTGCACTGTGGAGCTGGGAGGGAGCAAAGCAATGCTCCCCAGGTCATGTTCTCCATCAGTCATGGCAACATTTTTCTGTCCTGTTTCCAAAGAAACAGAGACAAAATGCAGAGATCCTCTAGATTGCAACTATTGTGAGGTAGCAGAAAGCTCTTAGACTGGAAATAAGACATTAACAAGTGTTGTTATCTTGAGCTGGGAAGAATATAAACCATCTTCTGCATTATCAAGATTGTAGTAAAGGTAGATAGAAATATACATTTCTATCTGTGCTTCACCAGTTGTCCATGTGTCAGAGCTTGTAAAAACCAACAGTAATCTTCAAACAGGAATATGTAGCTACTAAAACCAGACAGCTTCAGTATCACTGTTAGTTAGTTATGGATATGTGGACCTCAAGATGCCTTAAGATTTTAAGGTTTGGTTGAAAATGAAAAGTGATAAAGTTTGTAGTTTTATCTCTGAAGTGTCTAGTAACCTAAACTCAAAATCATCTGCTTGGTTATGGGGGAGAAATGCGTGTAGACTACTAAAAAGTCTGTTTCTGGTGCTTCAGTGGCTATTTCTGCTTATATTACTGAATTGAGATAGGAACACAGAAAATTTAGCTAATATCTGTGTACTGCTTTTTTTATACATGTCCTCTGTTACTGATTTGATGGAAAAGTCTATTAATAATAATCAGAAAGAACTGGGTGCCTGTTAGCAAGTTCAGAAGTCCAGCATTCATTCAGGTCCTGTTTCTGAAATGTGAAAATTACATACTCATGTCCAAAAGCTAATGTGTGGACTTTTAAAAATATAAATTAATTTAAGCATAGCTTATAGCAATATTGAGAAATGAAGTCCATCTGTTGCTTGGGGCCTGACACATTTCCATTTTGTGGGTGCTGATTACTTTATTGGGTAACCCCAGGTTAAACTTGTATCTCTGAGAGACTTGGCACTAAATACTAATCTGTCTTCTCCCCTACACATGCACTAATATATCTCCCTTGTGTGTCCTTTGTTTTGTTTTAGAATCCAAAATGATTGAAAAGCATGGAGGATACAAATTCAATGCTCCAGTTGTGCCAACTTCATTTAATTTTGGAGGCCCTGCCCCGGGAATGAATTGAATTATCACTTCTCCTGCTACTGTGTGATTGTAGTGAAGAGCTTGTGTTCCTCCCAATAGTGGTTCCAGAACTGGTTCATGTTATCCACACCTCACTCTAAACTAATTGATAAATAGATTGGACAGAAGCCCCAGAAGTGGGACCTGATCATGCAACCTAATACTGGAAAGCAAACCAGAGGGGTTTTTTTGGTTTTTTTTTTTTTTGAAGATAGGAAGAATCTGAATTTAAAGCTTCAAATGACACACTTTGGAAATCGGAAATCAAGAGGGGATGTCATGAAGGCAGCTTTTCTTTTTCTGAGGAAAAAAATAGGCATGGGCTGCAGGACTATTTAAAATGTCTCATTTACAGGACAAGCTAGAAGGCAGACAATTTTTACACCTGTGGCGGTATGAGTATTTGCCCAACTTATTTCCCTTTTCTCCCTTCCTATTGGGTGTCTATTCTTTTAATGTAAATAAGATAAGGTAATCAGATAGCCTTACTTAATCTTCATCATTTCCATTTATCAAGATTGTTCATATGTAGAATATTGGACACTTAATGTAGCACTACATAACTGATAAATCTGTAAATGAATTAGCACTTTCATATTGAAACAAGCCTGCTAGCCTATGTACAAAAATAGCAAAATGTTTGCTGTTTATAAAAAATAAAAAATAAGGGATGTATTGGGGAAAATAATTTCAGGTTATTAATTTAAAATGAACTAGCAGTTTTGTACCTGGTGACTTTGTGGCGCAGTCACCTCTGGTTGTAACTTGAATTCGGTTATGTAAAAAGGGGTTAGTGATATTTCATTGCTGCTAAAAAAAAATAGCAACACCCTCTGTGTCCTTTGTTTTTCTTAAAGATCTCAGTGTACAAGATGAAATTTGGATACAAATGTGTACTGTAAGCACTGAGGAAAAAGTTATCTTCTCTAAAGCAGGTAAATAACGTGTGAAGTTCTGCTCTTAAGAGTCGATTGAATTGTGTGGATGAAACATCTATATATGCAATCTATTAAAAACACAACAATTTAATTTGACTAATCTGGCTATGATCTATGAATGCAATTTTTCTGCCCTAATTTTGCAAAATATTCTTTTTCCAGCACGTGGTAGTGCAGGTGCACTATTCTTGCATTTAATTCCCCCTCTTTTTGCACTCCCAGGATTAGCGTGTGCTGTTGTCTGCCTGATCCAGACAGTGTATTTGAAGTTTTGCCAATCTTTCATTTTTGAAGCCACAGTTTTCTTCCTTCAAAGTTGCTATAGTAACTAGTATTTTAGCTAGAGAGGCAAAATACAGTTCCCTCTGGGACCACTATCAAAACCACTGTATGAAGAAGCCAGCAGGGAGATGCTGTGAATGGGTTGGCTTAAATGCCCCCTTTTTCTTTTCTAAAAGCAAAAATCCATAGGTTTTTGATCTTGCCTTGAGATCATTGGTGTCAGGTCTTTTAAATCAAATGTTTGTTTGGTTTTTTTTCTTTTGGCTGTTTTTATATAAAAATGTCACCTGCTGTTACAATTGATATTAAACAAGCTACCTTAATTTAATGTAAGCCTCCAAAATTTAAATACAGGTTAAAAATAAACTGAGTTTATATCTGTAAAAATGAAATGCACATATATATATTATGATACTCAAAATGCAGTCTTCAGAAAATTGGTTTGTGTGGTGTGTTTTTTTGCATCAGCAGAGTAGCAGGAATTCATGGTTTGGGGTTTCCTTGACGAGCTGACCAGCACCCTGCTCTGCCTTCCATTTGTTGCACAACCGCTAGTGCTTCTCTGGGCAGGTGGAATGGGCTTTTCCAGCCACCCCTCTCTGGTCTGCCTTTCTCTGGCAAACACAATTCCCTGTGCCCTGAGCGCTAATGTGAGAGACTCAGCCAGGATTATAATACCGTGTTGCCCTAGCCCAATACCAAAGGGATACTTTAAAAGCAAATTGTGGACTTAAAAGGGTGGATATTGCACCCTAAAAAATGAATCCTGGAGTCAGAGTATCCATGTAGTGGTGGTATGAGAACCGTGGTGTACTGCTGAATCCTTAGCTGACTGGCCAAGTATGTGTAGCAAACTGGGGTGGTTTTGTTGGTAAATGTGTAACGCACGAGCACGTACAGGTGTACTCTGGCCTCAAGATTATCTCTAGACAAGGTTTTATTTTTGTAGAAAAAGGTGACAGACATAATTACAGCATGCCTTTCCCTGTGCATTCCTTGACCTTGAAAAATGTCCAGTTTGACATAAATCACTTCTGAACATCTGCTTGTTGGGTGTCTGCTTATCTTGTTACGCATCCCAAAAAAATGTGAGACCCTTTCAGGACAGATTATGTGCTTTTGCCTCACAGCAGAAGATACAACAGCAGCAGTGAGAACGCTCTATATACAAAGCAGATGGAAAAAAATGAGGGGAAAATCAATTTTTAGTGCCGCCGTTATTTCTGGATCAGTTATATTTTTCAAGTCACGGGAAGAATTTTATCTTGGTGTGAAGAATGCAGTCTTACTTCAGGGGTGCTTTTATGTGTTGCTAGACTGGTTAGCAAGGAGCATCTTTTTTAAGAATGGATCTAGAACTTTGCTTTCCTTTGCTCCAAGAAATGTATTTATATAAATTGCAAAACAATTTTGCATTGTTGGTGGTGGTGATAGTGCATTTTGTGATGCAATATATCAATTTCAGTGATACACTTATGACAAATTTAAAATTTATCTTCCTCATAAAACTTGCACTTATCCATTCCATTTTCAAGGATAATGCAACTCTAAAGGAAGAGCTGGGAAATTTAAAGCCTTTGTTTTTTCTATTATGGAAGATCTCCTTGGATTAATAAACATCTAAAGCAAATCCTTATCTTCAGTTATTTCAGTGTGGTGTTTTGAATGTAGCTGTATTCCTGCAGTACCTGAGAGTGCTGTTCTAGTTACACAGCTCAAACATTTGTATCTTCCTCTCCAAAATATTTCTTCAAGCAGAAATGTTAGGCACAACCACAGTTCTCTCAACTGTGTTGAATACGAAAGGCTTGTATCATACACTTTTAAAAGAAATATTGACATAGTACATAAATTTAATACCCTTTTCTCCTACATCACTATCTTTAAAAGACTTACAGGTGTTAGCTTAGTACAGCAAGGCTCTGTTCAAGTCTCTTATAGCCTAGAATTACTACTGCAAGTTTCAAGAAGTCTGCAGTGCATTAATTACAGAATACCTGACAATAAACATGCAGACGGTTTTAATTGTGCTTAGTTAATCGATACCTGATAAGTTTTATGGGTTAAGTTGTACTTTTCTAAAGGAAATTTCTTATTCTTGCGACTATCAGTTCTCAAAGAGTAGAAACATCACGAAGCTTCTCAACATGTGTGATCTTTGCACATTTGTGTCACGTTCCCTTTCAGTCTGTCCTCATGTGCTGGACTGGACTCGATGATCTTTTGAGGTCCCTTCCAATCTCTAACATTCTGTGATTCTCTTGCCAACCATTTTCACTTCCTGGGCGTGAGTTTGTCCCCCTGCAACTCCCCTGAGATGCTGCTCAGAACTGTGAGCAGTTCATGCTGTAGGCAGCCACACCCCTGCTGATGCTCTCCATGTGTGTATTCAACACCAGAGCACCAGGCTCCATCCTCCTCTGCAGTTTCAGCAGCAGAACTGATGCTCCCTGGTGGCTCCTCAGCAGTGGCTCCCCTGGGGGAAGGAGGGGACGTGGTTCCAGTCAGTGTTAGCGGCAGACCCAGTGTTGTCTGCATATGGGTTTGGATTTAACAGGTATGGCCAAGTTCAGGTAATGCTAGTCCAAGCTTTGTGTGTTGGTTAAGACTTTACCAGTCTTCCATGATGTGGGTTACTAATTTTTTATCTTTGGTATATGGTTAGCAATAGATGAGCACTGCTTCTGAAAATCAGAATTGGGCATTTCATTTATTTTTAAAAATGAAGTTGGGAAGAGCACTACAGTTCCTTTCTGCTCAATCCACTATTCAAGTTATCACCTGAATGCAGTAGTTTTAAATTTTTTTTTTTTTTTTTTTTTCCAAAGCTTGGAAGGTCCAAGGCTCTATCTTATGCTGTTAGAAACTATAAAAGCAAAAGTTGAGTCCCATGAGCTGAATTTTTCTCTCTTGTGCTCTGTGGGACTTCCAACAGAAGTAGAACAAGGAAAGTGGAAAAGCTTAGTTTGTCTGGTGGTAGGTATGGCACCAATAAATTACTTTGCAATCAATACGTTGCTTATTTAACTTATATGTTGTGTCACTGCTTTGCTTATTTCTGGTTTTTATATATTGATATAATGTTGATGTGATAAACAGCACTTCAGAGTAAGAAATACTGAGTTGTAGGATTTGACAGAGATGTCAACAAGTAGTCTATTAACATAAAGGAGTTGGGACACCCAAAAGAGAATTTTGAGTATTTCACTGTTACTGTACTTCAAATTAAACAAATTAAATGGCTTTAATTGGTATTTTGGGTGAAAGTTTCCAATGAAGAAACAGGAAGGAAAACAGAAAGGAAAATTGCTCTGTATGGCCTATTCAGGAGTAGGCTAATTCTGGCTGTTTGAGTGTTAAGAATTTAGAACTATTAATGTGGAGTTTCAGGCAAAAAAATCTTCAATGTTTTTATTATATGTCATGTTCAGAAAGGTCAGGTAAGCCCTACAGAGCTGGGCATATCATCCTGTCAATGGTAATGACTCATGTTAATTGCTCAGCTGGGTTTTCTTGAAAAATCGTCTACCAAAATAATTGTAATACCCTTTGATTACCTGTGGAGCTGCTGCTGGACTATTGTGTGTTGCCATACCACGGGATCACATAAGGCCAAATATTCTCAAGCACCGTTTTAAGAACCTTAGGGTCCTTATCCACGAGAGCCGAGATGAAATGGCACCAGAAGATAATGAGGCAGGGCAGGGTCCTCGCTCCTCCATGCCCGCCCTAGCCCGAGCGGGCCAGCCCCTCCAAGGGCACCGCGCTCCCGCACCCTTCCAGCGGCCTCCCTCCGGCACCGACCAGGAAGGAGCCTGGCGCACCTGCCCTCCTCCGCGGGGACGGCAGCGCCCGGGGCCCAGCAGGACGCGCCGGGGCCGTCTGCCGCGACCGCGGGGCCAGAGGCCGCTGGCGGGTCGGCGCCGAGCCAGGAGTGCCTTCCCGCTGGCGCCCGGCGGCCGAGCTCCAGGCGCCCGCCTCCTCCGGCCGCGCCGCACCGTCCCCACCGCGGGGGGCCCGCCACACTGCCAGGCACAGCCGCCTCAGGGCGCGCTCGGTCTCCCGTGTCCCCCTCCCTCGCTTCCTTCCCGCCGCGGGACCCGCCGCCTCCCCGAGCGCCGCTGCGGCCGGGCGGTCTCCCCGGGGAAGGAAATGGCGCCGAGCTCCCGAGCTCCCCCGCTGACGCACAAGCGCCTCACTCCCCGCGGTACAAAATGGCGGCGGCGGCAGCCCCGAACCCAGCATAACAGAGACGCCATGAAGCCGCGGGGCGGGGCCCCGGGCGCCTAGCCAATGGGCATTGGCGCGGGGCCTGGAGGCGGCCAATGATGAGTGGAGGCGGTGACGCACGGCGCGGCGCGCCCAATGGGAGAGGGGGTATCGCGGGGCGCGAGGCCCGCCCGCGCGGCTCGGGGCGGTGCTGAGGCGGGCGGGCGCTGAGGCGGCCGTTTCCTGTCCTGGTGCATGGTGGTCGGACGGAGGAATTGTTGGAAAATTTCTCGGCGAGGTTAGTATATAAATGTGTTTTTACCCAGTGTGCCTTATTCTAACCACCGCCATCTCCGACTGGGGCTGCCGCGCCGCCGGGCCGCCGCCGGGCCGGGCCTCGCCCTCCGCCCCGCGTGCAGGGAGGCGGCGAGAGGCAGCGAGCGGGGGCAGCCGGGCAGCGCCGGCACCGACCGACACGAATAAAGCCGCGGCTCCGCCGCCCGCCCGCTCCGCGCGGCCCGGCCCCTCCCCCTCCCGCCGGGCCTGCCCGCGCCTGCCCGCCGGCATCCCGCGTCGCGAGGCGCGCCGGGCTCCGCACCGGCCGCTGCCCCCGCCGCCCCCTCCTCTCCCCGCCCTGCCTTGGCCGGCGCCCCCGCCCTCGGGGGGTCCCTGGGCGCCCCGGCCGGTCCTCCGCCTGGCGAGCCTGGGCGCCTGGCGGGCCTGGGCGCGGGGGCGCCCGTTAGCCGCTGCGTCACGGGCGGGGGCTGCCGGCGGGGGGCAGCGGGGAGGGGGCCGCGGAGGCGGCGGCGGCGGGCGAGGGGATCCTGGCGCGCTCCGCGTCCTGCTCCCGCCCCGGGGCGCCCGGCGCTGGCTGCTGGCGCTCGCCGTCCATCCGCGCGGGTTTAGGGTTACGTTTTCTTTCTTTCTAAATGCATTTTTGTAACCGTGGTTTTGCCGTTTTGCCGGCGGTCAGGCTCGCAGAGCGGCAGTGAAGCACTTGCCTTGAGAGCTGTCTCGGCCTGTCGCGCGGCTGCGTGCAGGCGCGGTGGGGACGGAACAATTCGCTGTTCTCGCACGGAGTTGGTTATTTTTAACGCTGCTGTGTTGTAGTGCCGTGAGCGCGGCTGTTGCCGTGCTAACACAGGAGGAGGTCCTTGCACGGAGCTTGTGAAATTACCTGTTTTATTTCATCGCTTTCAGCTTGCTAAAATACTGTGCAAAATCTCGGCGGTTTATAGCCTGCTGTCTTGTGATTTCCTTCGGGTTTTCTTGTCTAAAACTTAATTAGAACCAAGATAACAAGAAGCTACTCCTCTAAAAAAATTGCCTGTAGTAATGCAAAGATTTTGTTTATTTTCTGATAAGGTCTTATTTGTGGTGCTGGTTTGTCATGTTAAAATGATGTGATTTTCACGCAAGTTAAATTTTCTGTTAAGCCTACAGTTATGCAGCTGCAGTTATGTATAAAATCTCTTTAGAGGTTTGTTTTAAACTACCAAAGAATTATATTTGATATTATACACAGAGTGGTGACAGTACTTTTCAGGAGCGTTATTTCTGGTTCCAGTGATAAAAAAACCTCAACCTTACAGTCTTCCAAAGAAAACTTTTGTCACAGTTTTCTCAGGATTCTGCTTCAGATGTTTTAAATCTGTTATGCCTTGGAGGACTATATGCTAGATAGTTATGTTGTAGCTTCATGGCAATAGCACCTGAAAAATTAAATTTATTTGTCCTTAACTAGTGGCTTATTAAAGAGAAGTAGTATCTGCATAGTATGTTTTATCTTCTTTGTGTAAGCCTACTTGCCATATAGCTTTAGAATGGCAGAGTACAATGTAACCGTGTTTTCCTGGCTTGTTCCTTTGTATTTCATGCATTAAAGTCCTGAGCTTTCAAGCTGTATGTATGTCAGAAGCTATTCATCTGAAACACTGCAGAAAATGAATCTCAGCAATACGTAGTCAAATAATGGGTGATTGTTTTGGTAACAGATTGCAGTTTAAATTAGGTGTAAAAATAAACATTTTAAACAGGTTTGAGAAACGTATTTCAGATTGATTGCATAACATACATAAACTATTCTCATTATTGTAATTAATGTTTCATTTCTATTATCCTATCTGAGGAAGAGTTATTTTGCCTTATATTAAAGGCTCAAATTAATCAAATTAAGCAAGTGTAAAAGTTTATTTAGCTGGAAAGTTGCACGGGCTTCGCTCTGTCTTCATGCCTGTGGAGCATTTGATGCTTAAACATCAAGATACGCCATGAGCTGGCAATCCCTTTTCTCAGGGGAGACGGGCACACTGATAATAAAGTGATGAATGTTCCCTGGTAATGGTCACCACAGTTAGGCTATAAATTTGTTTTTGTTTCTAGAATATCTCAAATTATGTCCTGCTTCAGCTCAGCAGACTGCTGCTGGGCCATGTTTTGCTGTGCTGTGCCATCCCCGAGAAGGGAGTTGGTAGGAGCTGGAGCAGGCAGCGGGGTGGAAGCAGCAGGCTGCTGCTGTGCCGGCTCAGAGCTGCGCTGTCTTCTCCCCTGCACTTCTGTGGGCTGTGCTGAGGCTTCCTCAGCTGAAGTGTGGTGGTGGTGATGGTCTCTCCCTGGACACCATCTTTTCTGG
Organism: Caprimulgus europaeus; assembly: GCA_907165065.1. Next base: position 10,986,036 of record OU015539.1, on the reverse strand, counting down.
GCATTCCTTAAAACAGTGTGTGTGTGTGTGTGTGTGTTTTCCTGCAGACTTACATAGTGGCCTTAATAAAATGTCTGGATTTTGCTTTAAAATAAAGCTAAAAAGATGACAATTTCGAACTGAGTTGCTTCTCTTACAGTGTAATTTGGCTTCACTTAAGAATGGAGGGTGTTGATCTTTCCTTGCTGTTGCATATAAGTCATGGCATTAAGAGTATTGGGTTAAAACATGCGTAGGTGGAGTCTTTGAGAAAGGAAACACTTATTAAATTTTGTGGAGTCGTTAGTTGGCATGTGTGAAATGATTTGTTTTCCGAAGCATGAGGATCGGCTGAATTTGGATGAGTTTCCACACACAAAGCGAGCAGCACATTCCTGATAATCAGGGCAATTCTTCCAGTTTCAAGCATTTTAGTGGACAGAATGCAGGTACTCTGGAGGAGTATCTGACTTGCCTCTGTGCTCTTGCAGTCTGTTTCCTTCACTACTCTTTTCCTCTCTGCATTTTAACTTGCACCTTTGTCCTCCATCATACCCATGATTTCTGCTTCCCATGCTATCTTTTGTAACTGCTGCTGCCTCTGACATGTATGTACATACCATAGCATCCCAGGCCAACCTTTGTTTGCCTTTCCTTGCTACTGGCTTTTTTCCTGTGTTGTCTCATCTCTTGCACATTTTTACAGCTCAACAGCATGCTTTCTGCTCTTTCTGCATAAGTAGGTGGGCAGTTTGTTTTTTCATCTCCTCTGTGCTGCAAGGAAATTGGTGCACCCAGTAAAGAGAGCATGAATTGGGTAGCATATTTCTGTGCCACAAAAGATCTCAAAACGTTGAAGGAAGGTTTCTACTTGGCTTACGGATACCTGAGATGGATCATGATATCAACAGATGGATCCTCCTCTGAAATTAGAGAATTCAGCTCTGAAATGCAAGTTCCTGTCAATAGAGGTGTGCATAGGCATTGTTCTGAGGATCAAGTGAGGAATCGGAGGTGTCTGTCCATGGGCACCATGTTTCTGGGGAGGAAGGGAAGGAAGCCTTACCACCCATCCTGGGCACAATGGGGTTTATGGGCTTCTACTTGTACCTTAAGTCTGTAACTTTATCTGTTCTTAGTTGTATTAACTTAAGGGAATATGATTTTGGTCCTGTCACTCTGTGCTCTGAGCACCAGGAGTTGTTGATCAGTTACTCAAAATCTGAATTGGACTAAATTAGTGAATGCTTCCAGGGACTTAGTCTGCTAAAACTTTCTGGTTTGCACTGCTTTTGTAATTGTATAGTGGGATTGTACTTTGCTCCACCAAGATAACACTGGATAAATAAATTAAGTTCTCAGTTTTTAAGGAAATTTGTAGTTCCAGCAAGTTCTACAATATTCAAAGTTGACATTAAAGTTACACTTAAAACTACTTAGTGCTTTCCTCAGTCTGTATTTTATTGTCTGCTAAATGTTTTACTCTGTATACACTTCTTAAGGGGAAAAATATTTTACCTATTTAATGCTCTTGGACTTCATTTCTGATGCTAGACTTCTTTGGTATTGGAATTTGGTCTGTATTTGTAAGTTAGTTGTTGTTGCCCACATCTTAAGTACATTCAGACTGGGCTAAAATGGTATTACACAGTTTCTTAGAATATATTTAGATGTACTTTTTCCAATTTCTGCAATTCAGGGTAAAGGTTGTCAATTCACTAGGCTGTCCATTCGGTTCCTGAAATGCAAGCTTAGACTAAAACACTGCTGATAACTGTCATGGCTAATATTGGTACATCTGTAATGTAGTTATCAGATTAGTAATTAACTCATAACCACACAAAACAACCCACTCAAAATTCCCTGTTTTGTTGGCAGCCTCGGCAGATTTGAAGGGGCACAGCCAGGATTAGTTGTTTTGGTGATGTAAATTAGACACTTGTGATTTCTTGACTATTAAGAGGGTTAGATCTCTAACATGAAAGTTAAACTGATATAAATAGTTGGTCTTAATTTCTTGTATACTTTTAGCCTTTAAGTATTTGCCTATTCACCAAATGTTCCTTGTTTTGTTTAAAACACTCACTGATATAACTGGAGGTTTTATGTTTTAAGGATTAAGTAGCCTTCTGAAGTGCTTCAGAAGTTAACTAGGTTTTGATTTTGGTTTTTTTTAACTGCAGGTAGGCATTATTGCTCATTACTAGGAGTAATTTGAATACAATTTTGATGTGTCGTCTTGATGTGTTCTTTATATAGCCAGTATTTTGTGTATATATGCTTGATGATAAAAAACACCAAAAGCCAGTAGTTTTAAAAACACGTAGGTTCATTGGTTAAGTGCTGTATCTTTCTCACTTTGTGATTTCCAGGGGGAAGATCCACTTGGAATAAAATCTAATGCTTTATCTTACTAACTTGTGTGCTGAAAAGTTATTTGAAGGTTGTGGACTTTCAAATGGTGAAGACCATTAGAGTTCAGAGAAACCCGCTGGCTTGTTTTAGTGTGGGATTTTACATTGTTCCTGTCACAGTACACCTGCAAGCCATTCTGTGCACTCACACACGTGTTCCAAATGACACACAGGTGGTTTTATATTTTAATTTGGTGTTTTGGTACAATTGTATGGCCCTTTCTCATGCTAAATCTGTATGGCATTGTACTAAGAATATGTCTCGTTAGTGCATTGATCATTGACCATTGGTATACTTTTTTGTACTTTAACAAAACTTCCAGGATCCTGGTCTCTGTACCTGCAAACAGTGCTGGATGGATCTCAAATTTCTTTTTACCTTCTGTGCAGGGTTTTTGGAATCAGATCTCTCTGTTTCAGATCTCTGCCTCGGGAAGCTGTGCTGGTCATTGGGGTGGTTACTTAGAAGCAGTGCTGTTCTAATAAAGCTGCGCACGACAAATGCCATCACTGAACTAAGCATTTGCTGTGAGTTGCTTGTCAAGAGCTGCAGCACGAGTTTAATTAGCTTTCTGACAGCACTGCTGACAGTTAATATACTGATGGAACTACTCTCCATTGGTTAACCAGTAATTTCTTCTGTAATATATTCAAGTAACATGTGAAGTTAGCAGTTATATTTGGGATCAACCTGAGTCTTTTCCACATGAGTAAGGTTTCTTGGTTGGTGGCTTTCCGATCTGCCTGTGTTATTTTTGAAGTGCCATACATTTGTCAAAATCAGCATCCTCAGCATTCCCACAGTGTGAAAACCACGTAATACTAGTTAGAGTAAGGACTTGTAAACATTCTTTATTTGCACTGGTTAATCCTTTTTTTTTTTTTTTTTAATAAAATACAAGCATTGATCTTTGGCAATACTTTTAGCATTCACAATTCATAGATGTATACTGAATGCATGTTGATGACTTTGGGGAGAAAAAGACTGCTGAAATGTAAAGTAATTCTATGAGGCTAAATGATCTCACTGCTCACACTGAAGTCAGAAGAGTTGTGCTTGGTTATGGCAGTGATAAATTTGGTCTTTGGTCTTCCTCTTTTTTGTGATGAAATATCAAAGTCTGGCAGTGAATTAGTCTTGAACTGCATGGTGATCAGGGTGTATCTCTGGTGGAACAGAAGTGTTAGAATACTGCAAAAAGTTAAAAGGAGCCTTGAGTTTGACTGCAAACCTCTGCTTTGGGCAGCACGAGTCTCTGCAAGTGAGCTGTGCTGGCACTCGGAGCGTGTACCTCACGCTTATGCAGTTGACAGTGCTGTCAGTCTTGATTAGGTTCTTCTCCAGGGCCAGGGTTAGAGCCCACGGTTCATAATTCACAACAGTTCTTTGCTATCTAGAAGATAATGGTGTAATTTGCTATTAAATGGTATATCTTGCCACTCTACCTGAATCCAGCTACTCTTACCAGTAGAGGTTTTGTTCTGTATTTCAGCCTTGTTTCCATTTTATACAGTGGATCATTAATGTGGTGGAAATTGCTGTTTAATTATATTTTGCTTGCCTTTACAAAAGACTGGATAAAAATACAGTAGAAGTTAAGATTATAGGAGGAAGCACATAGAATTATCTAACATTAAGTAGTTTAAGTGCATTCTCTGAAAGTCAGTCTGACCAATTACAGCGTGGAAGCAATGTTTCAATGCAACAGTTAAATACTGCAAAAGGTAAGGGCTGTTGATGAAGAAATAAATTAATGTCTCATCTATTGAAGCATAGATCAAAGCATCCACAGGTTCTAGTTTTAATTTCTGGCCCTTCTACAGATTTCCAGTGTAATACTGGAAAAGATTATCATACAGGTACATATGGGAACAGATTTTGGAGAGCCTTAGTTCTGCTGTTTTTATTATTGAGCTTGCAGCTGTCAAAGTGCTTCATGTAATTGGGAATCTATATACTTGGGTCCTCTAAACAAGCTCTGTCTGGACTAGTCACTTTTCCAGTCCATGTCAGTGATTTTTTGCACTGAGACCCCTGAGGCTGTAACGCATATTAATTATCAGTTCAAATGTATTTAACCAGAATGCTAATTTTAGGTACTAGTTTTGATTTGCCACAAATGTTTCCTAATTGGACTAGTTTTGGAGAATTGCTGGTATTTCCAATCATATCAGTTGTTAAAGGGCCCTAATGCAGCCAGTATTTAATTCAGAAAAACCTGAATATGTTACTGTGCTGACGTACTTGAATTGATTTTAGGATCCAGCTTTATCAAACATGGGAATGCAGTTTCCTAAAATTCCTTAATGAAAGTTTCAGTATTGTGGAGTTGTGCTATTTGTCATTTTACTTTTCTGGATTGGTTTTTAGTTATTGTTTTTGTAAGTTTATTTGTAAAATTACAATGTTTTTGTATTTTATTTAGAAGTGTATTAAAAATTTAAATTATGTTTATTTTCAAATTAAATAAATGGATATTATTTCAAACTTCTCAGTGCTGTCTGTGCAAGGAGGGTGGACAATCACAAGGTTGCTTTTTTCCATGACTGCTGTTACAGACTTTATTCCTTTTCCTGTTAATCCTGTAAGCATCATGTTTTTTCTCTGATGATTTTCTGCTACTGTGACTGCAGGTTTTTTCCTTTGTCCAGCAATACAGTGGTATAGTCATTCTTTAAATGGCAAATTCCTGCTATTTTCCAGCTGTTATTTGCCACATTCTCTGCTACATGGGGTGTCCTCGAGCTGTCCTCTCAGCTGCTGTGGTTCCAAAGTGCCCCAAACCCACTTTCTGCTCCATGGCAGCATGCCCTCTGCCAGCTCCTGCTTTTCTTTTCAGCTGCCTAAATCCCACCTGCTGTTTCTTAGTTGTTTGACTCTTAGTTTTCAGCAGAGACTCCTATTTCCAGTTGTTATATTGAGTTTACATAAAAACTTGGTTTTTAACGTTGCATCTTTTCTCCAAAACAAGTGGCAGCAGCCAAAAGGTTCTGTTTGTTTATTAGTGGAGGGAAAAATACAGAAAGTCATCTCTAGATAGGCAACTTGATGAAATCTTCATTAAAAAGCCTTTATTTTTAACCAACCACTTTCCTCCTCCCCCTCCACCCCTGTATCCCTCTGGTTTCTGAGTGTTGAGAATTTAAAGCATACTTGAGTTCACAGGTTTTTTCTGTTCAGAGAACATTTTTTTCTGTTCAGAGAAACAGGGGAGTGGTGATTTGGGTGGTTTGTTTTTGTTGTTGGGTTTGTTTTTTTGTTTGTTTTGGGAGGTTGGTTTGGTTTTTTTTTAAATAAAAAATTGCACCTGTGTTCCCTGCTGGATGGCATGTTTTATGTATCAGTGTTATAACGGGGGTTTACATTGCTGGTGCAGCTTTTGTCACAAAGCATAATAAAGTCAGCAGCACATATCACTAACTTGCTGCTTTTGCTTTGTAACTAACAGTGTGAGACGTGTTTCAGCATCACTTCTTGTGACTGGCTGGTGCTTCCTTCTATCAGACACATTTCAGTTCAGAGATTTTTCAGTCTGATTTTCTGTCTCTGATTTTTTTTGTGGGAAGTGTTTTAACCGTCTTGAAGAGTAAGATTTTCTCTGCAGGAATGCCATAGGAGTATCTTGGTGAGTAATCATTTCAGGAATGCAGTATGCATTACTGTCCTTGTGGAAGTCTTCCCAAATATCATTATTAACATACCTTTGAAAATTGCAACTTGGGTATGATCTGTGAAGATTTGCAGGAGTTCACAAAGTCAAGCCCCAAGTTTTCACTTCAGTGAGTACTGGATGACTAAGTCTGTACTTGTCTCCTCTGTAGGACAGCTCTTGAGATTAAGCAGAATACGCATGCATCAATCTTGTTGAGCAGCCGTGCAGGCCCCACCCAAGGTTCATGTGTTTTCCTAAAAATGGATGCTTTCAGTTGCTTTTTAACTGATGAGGTGAAATATTTGAAGTGAGTAAAGGAAATCTTTCTCTCCAAGGTTCTTGCTGGCAAAATCCCTGGCAGACAGGAGGCTTAAAGAAAAAGCTTAGTGATGCAAATGCACAGAAAGGAAAGTAATGAGGTAGATTAGGGAAGGAAACTGGTGAGATTCAAGCTGGAAGAAGGATGAAGACCAATTTGCTGGAAGCTGAGGAGAAAACACCGTATAAGCCAGTTAGCAGAAGAGCAGGAGAAGAGAATGAGTAAAGCTGAGGTAAGGGAAGAGACTTGAGTTTGATGAGAAGAGACTGGTTTCAAAAAACCAAGGCAAATGAACAAAAATATGATGGGAGACTATAATTACAGGGTGGATGGTGTACCAACAGCATGGTGATACTGTTTGAAATGTATGCAGTAGCAAAATTATTAGATACCATAGAACAGTTGAAGTTGGAAGGGACCTCCAGAGGTTATCCAGTCCAGCCCTGATCAAGGCAGGTCTCATTAGCCCAGGTTGCCTAGGGCTGTGTCAGGTTGAGTCTTGAACACCTTCAGAGATGGAGAGTCCCATACCTTTCTTGGCAATCTGTTCCACTTTTAATGAAGGGGAGGGAGGAGTAAGTAACATTCTAGCAGCAATATCTCTGTGGTAGCCTGGCCCGTTTCTCTGCAACACAGGCCAACTTTGTCTTCAGTTCTGTCCCCATCTTCTTCACCAGAATTTGTAGCCCTTTTGGCTGAGGGTGCTCCTCCCTGCACAGCAGAGTGACAGAAAAAACTGTTGCATCACCAGGGAGTGAGTGAACACCGGGGTTTTGCTGTGTGGGAGGGTCCCAGTGCTACAACCTCCGTTACACGGGGTGTGAGTCTAAGATGAGTCTGAACATGAACCGTCTTGAGACAAAGAGGCAGGAGGGTGATAGACAGTGGTGTGATGGACAGTAGAGCAGACCAGCAGTAAGAGAAGACTTGAGGACTAGTTGCAGAAGGAGTTGGGGTGGACATGGGAGTATTTCAGATTATTTTGACAATAAGGGTTGGATTATATTTCAGAAGAGGGATTTGCTGGAAATTTGGTACCGTGATAGGATGGGCTGAAGAAGGAAACTGGTAATTCAAGAAGAAGGGATGGAGCTAGGGAAAATAAGGTAGTGGAAGGACAGAGGATTGAGAAGATGATATATTGGAAAGGATAATTTTAAAGGAATGGGAATTGGGAGTAAACAGCAGCACAGTCTGTGTTAAATTACAGCATGTGATCATCCAGATCAGCTGGAATAAAGTAGTGAACATTGTTCTGATTTTTTTCAGTGGGTTGGTAACTATTAACCAACCCCACTACAATAACAAACACTGTAAAATAATTTAAACAAATACTTTTGCTCCTGTGATACTTGAATTTATCTTGCATTAGATTTATTTTTCTTCCAAAATAGCCATTGACTCTTTAAGCAGTTGTTTCTTCTATGACTCTTTCAGGACTTTACAGTTGTCTGCGTTGACTAGCTCTGTGCTTCCCCAAGATTGAGAGAAGAGACATAAGCTCTGGAGGAAGGGTATTATTCTATTTTAAAGGCAGATAGTGTATTAAAGATGCTGGGGGCTTCTTAAAAAGTGTTTTGTCTAGGAGAGGGAATACTCTAAAGTAGACCCAAACTGAAAGGCCTTTGAGATGCAGTCCCTGGTGGAGTTATTTCCAGAATATAGTTCTAGCCAAATCCAGTGGTTGTGTAGCCTTTCTCCTCCAATGTGAAGTGAAATGGTCTAGCTGATTTGTAACCTGCTTCCATAGGGTGATCTGAAAAATGAATGTATGGAAATCATTGACAACACAGAACACTGTTGGCAGTTAAGATGGCAGATAACCTCTGTGCTGATCCTGTAGCTACAGCATGTTGTCCCGTTTTCGGTAAGCAAAATTCTAAGTAATCCCCTCCCTTTTTTGAGATAGGGAGGATCAATGAGTAATAAATAGGAAAAGAAGTTACTAATCTGAAGTCACTAACGTGGAGATGGCAGAGGAACGAGTTGAACTCAGGATCTCTTACGCCCGTGTACAATTCCTTGTCCCATAGATTATAGTATCCAAAAACCTTGGCTATTCAATTTTCTTCAGAAACATCTTGTGTAAATGTGATTTAGTCTGGATGGCTTCTCTACACTGGCTCTTTTTCTGTTGTATTACATCTCTTTTAGAGACCTTATTTTCTATAAAAGATTCCTCAAAAGGATGTTGGGAACAAGAATTTCTCATCTTCCCTTGGATGTTAAAAAAAATTCTCGCACGTCTTTTGAATTATATTTTGGTTTCTATCTTAACTGTATCTTCTTCTTGATGCTCAGAGTTGCTCAAGGTTCACATTCTCTATTACAAGCCTATATTTTAATCTCCTTAATGTTCCAGATACTATGTAGGATTTTAATCTTGGAAGGGATATTTCTCACTGAAATGAGAACTGATGATTAGGGAACTGATAATTAGCAGTGCTTTTTTCTTATTTTCCGATTTTCCCCATAGTGCATGAAAAGACTCAGTTCTTTTACAGGAGGCTTAAAACCTTCCTAAAGCTACCCCTTCCACTTTATTTATTGAACAGTTTTTAACAGTTAAGCAAACTATCCATGATATTCTCATATGTGCCAAAGTGATTTAGACTCGAGGTCCAGTCTGAGGAGGTGCTGTGGGTATGTGGTGTAACATCACAGTAAGAGTTATCAGGTGTTGGGCTGTAGAGATCCATCGGCTTTGTGCACAGCACTGCGGAGCTGCAGCGCCTGGGTCTGGGTCAGCTTTTTCTCTGCTGAGACTAAGAAACTGATGTAGCTGCCTGCCTCTCTAGGAAATAGTCTGGTCCAAAGTCACTGGGATGTATTTGGAGAATATTACTCAGGTATAATTTTCAACTACTAAATTAGTGCACCAAACCTTTTAAATACTGCAGGCATGCTGGAGTACCTACATGGTCTAATTTTGCTTTGGTTATTCTTTAGTTTTGACATAAGCACGAGTTTCTCAGTGGTCCTTGAGACTGTTGATGAGGTGTTTATTCAAGGGCAGATTTCCAGATTGTAGAGGTAAAAATAGTTTAGTTATTTAGAAATGTAATCATAAGTGAATTAAAAAAACCCTTGATTATTCCTCTCAGCCTTGAATTATGAAACAGCAGGTTGTAGAACCTTACTAAGGTTAAAAGCTTTGATTTTCTGTAACCTTCTTGTGAGATTATCTAACTGCTTCTTATTGTAAGAAAAACTTTTGCCTACCAAGAGATTGGAGTGGGGGAAAAGTTGCTTTAATGCTGTGTAGCCTACATTGCAATTCCATGTGACTTTTAAAAATTTATTTTCTTTTTTCCCTTTCATCCATGTCTAAGTGTACATTACATTGACTAAAGGGCTTGCAGAACTCAGTGACCCTTTTGTGTGTGGTGTTTTTTGTTGGTGGTGGTTTTGTTTTGTTTTTTCCTGTGATGAAGGCCAACATCTGAGTTAGCAGAACGCAATGTTATATATTTCCTTTATAGCTTCTTAATCTAGTAATATTGAAAATTAGTAATACTGCCTTTCAAATTCAGTACACTTCTCAATCTCTCATTGAAACGTGTCTGGGTAAAAAATTACTGTCCAAAGGGGTGGCTGTATCTGGTTCTATGAGATACCTGCAGAGTTGTGACTGTCACTCACCAATCACTATCCTGTTGTCTTATTAATACATTTTATCATTAAATACTTTATTATTTTCAAGGGTTTGTTTTGGGTTTGTTGGTTGGTTGGGGTTTTTTTAAATAGAAACCTTCCTGGAAAGTTTAGGGAAATAGTTGGACCATTCAGTCAGACATACTAATGAAGTGTGTATTTCCCAGTGTGTGATAGATTCTAAACCTCTTACTGGCACTAGAGAGATGTTCAATTTCTATAGTTAAAGCTCTGCTGTTGTCATGGGTGACCATGGGTGAATTATCAGCTTTATTTTAATTCTGAGGACAGAAAGATTAGTTATACCATCATTACCACCATTATTCTTTATACATCAGTTGAATAATTCATATTTAACTGAAATCTAAATGTGGTTGATGCACTTCAATTAAGTAACTGCTACATGAAGCTTAGTTAATTGAGATAATAATATTTATCAATTTCAAATAACCTTTTTTTCCTCTGAAGTATTTTCCAGGTAAGTCAATCTGTCATTGCATGTTCTTCATGCGAAAGGTAACATAAAATATTTGCATCAGCTGTATAAAAATCTAATTAAACTTGGATTGTCTTTAACTAGTTTGGGTTCTGTATTTAAATTTATATGTATGTTTTGTGAATACTTTCTTTCTAGGTAGACAATGTTATTAGCTCAGATAAATCGAGACTCTCAGGGAATGACTGAATTTTCTGGAGGAGGAATGGAGGCCCAGCATGTGACTCTTTGTCTAACAGAAGCTGTAGCTGTGCAAGGTGAACTTTCAGGTTAAAATATCTCTACATTATTGTATCTTTTCTGTTTGGAATTCAGATGAATCTCTATGACTCACATAATCTAACACAAATTACTCGTAGTTAAACGGAGATTGATTAAGTTCACTAATTCTGAAAGGAAATGATCTCTTAATTAATTAATAGAAGTGTAAATGTGCCAAAATAGGAAATATAAACACTGATTTTATTCTCACTATAGTTTTACTGTTTCATACTTTGTAACTTCAGTTAATATCTAAGTATGTGTTAAACAAGTTGAGTTTTTAAACAGAATGGTGATCTAGGATTGTTTTAAACTTGATTATGATTTTAAGTTATTAAAAACTTTTTCCTAAATCTGTGTTTTACTCTAAGTAGATTTGTGTATATTAATGACAGGTAGTAGTGTACAAACCAAAATTATCAATACAAGTAAATATGTTGTTATTTCACTGTTGACACTCATGACCTAATTAATATTTCTCCTAAAACCTCATCTTTGTAGATATTTATTCTTTGACAGTGTAACTTTTTTAGTTAAGAAAATAATAATAATATTTCCTATTATTATTTCTGAAATCAATATGTTTTAAGGGGATGTAATAATTTATGGAGGTGGTTGAGTTGTGATTTTTAGGGTTTGATGATGGTAATAGTGAATATGAACTTTTTTCCTTGCTAGATGGTGACAACTTAGAAAACATGGAAGGTGTAAGTTTGCAAGCAGTTACCCTTGCTGATGGCTCCACTGCTTACATACAGCACAATTCTAAAGGTAGGTACATTACTAGAAGTTGATTGGTATTGAAATTGTATTCCCCTTTTTAACCCACTCTTTGGATTGTAAACCCCTTAGATTGTAAAGTCAGGCAAAATCTGTACAATGTTTGTGAAGTTCCACTTCCAGCTGGAAATTACAGATATTACAGTAATGCTATAAATATTTATTTCTGCTACTATCAGATGCAGGTATCAACTGTAGAATATAAGTCAAACAGAAGTGAGATGAGCTTTACAATTCAAACCCAAATATCAACATTCTGCCTACTGGGTAGGACTTCAGGCCTTTTCCCTTTTTTTATCCCCAAATTTTAAAACCTCTGTATAGTTGTATCATGCTTACTCTTTATCAAACATTGTTTCTCTGTGATCTTTTATTGATATTTTAATCTAGAAGGTATCAGCTGTGTGTTTAAACTGTGATGTGTCATACAGAATATTTTTTAAGAATTCTAATTGTGTATTTCAGATGGTAAATTAATGGATGGCCAAGTGATTCAATTAGAAGATGGTTCTGCTGCTTATGTTCAGCATGTACCCATGCCTAAAAGCAGTAAGTGTAATGACACAAAAGAGATATTCTAAAATAATATATTACTGATAAATATTAACATTAATTAACAGTCATTATAACAGCTTGATTGCTTATTTTAATGGAAAGAGATGTGAAGAGATCCTAGGTGTTTTGTAATCCTAGGTATTTAGTGTTTAATCTTTCTAACTCATGGATTTTTCAAACTATGGCTTAAGCATTGTAATTCTTTCTTCCGAACAGGGGACAGCTTGCGTCTGGAAGATGGACAAGCAGTTCAGCTGGAAGATGGAACTACGGCATTTATTCATCACACCTCGAAAGGTATTTTTTTTTTTGAAGTGTGGTTTATTACATTAGAGTTCAACAGAACTTCAGCAGTATAAAATACAGTAATCTTTTTAGATTATGACATCTTTTAGTGTGATTGTCAATGTAGATTACTTGTGGCTTTTATTTTGTGACATCTGGAAAATGTTGAAATGAGACTGGTTCAGTTCATTATTTGGGCCTTATATAACTGTTATAAACAGAATGAAAACCAGCATATTTCACTTTTTTTAGTCCAGTATCACATTACAGTAAGTATATGTCATGTTAGTAGAGAATGTAAGCCCTTATACAAATTTCAGCAATAATTGCATGTGAAAATGTAAAGAGAAAGCAGGTAAGAATCAATCAGTTAATCTCTCTTGAGCTAAAGAATGTAGAAGTTGACTAAAATTTTAAAGATCATGCTATTGATGATTTTGCCATTAGGCAGTAGGGCAGAAAATGTGATAGCTGACAGTCAAGAATGCAAATGTATTTATTTTAAATAACATTTCTGCAGAAGATTATTACACTGGTCTTGGAAATAGTATTACTTCTCTACAAAAAGTGAATAAGTAGATATTTTAAGTCTGTTTAATGTGACAAGAATTGCATTCTACAATCAATACTAAGAGGAGAGGATATAATAAAGAATTTATTCTTTAAAAGTCATCCTATATTTTATGTGTTTCTTTTGAATATTTGCATGATTATGTTCTTAAAATGATCAGAATTATGGATTCTAAAATCTGAAGTATTGACATTATTTTCATTTTATTATGAATGGAAACTGTATTTGTGTTCCTGGTTTCCTCTGTAAATAAAGCTAGACCAGTATAAAATTGGTTTTGCACTTTTATAAGTGTACAGAAATAAAGCTATGGGAGAGTGTTGTCTTGCAAAAAAAATTCCATCAGTGCTGTTCATAGTAATATTTTAAGTGTTTATATTTCTCATATACTAGTGGTTCTGTTTCTCATATATTTCATACATATACATGACTTCAGGACACATTTCCTAAACAGCAGTAGTTTATTGTGCAACATGCAGACATTGCTGTGCCTTTTTTTCATATCACTTTGCAATATTATTTCGCAGACAGTTACGACCAGAGTGCATTACAAGCAGTCCAGCTGGAGGATGGAACTACTGCCTACATTCACCACACAGTGCAAATGCCACAGTCAGATACCATTTTGGCCATTCAAGCTGATGGCACAGTGGCAGGTCTTCATACAGGAGATGCTGCCATTGACCCAGATACCATCAGTGCTTTGGAGCAATATGCAGCCAAGGTATACTGAAAGACATTTTCTCTGTCTGTAATGTTTTAATGTAGCACTGCAAGATATTTGGCAGCAAAAGCCAGTTGTGATCTAAGAACTAAACTAACAGTTAAGAGCGTCTTTAGACTGTTAGAAGGGAGAACACCAAATTGTAATGGCAGTGCTTCACTGTTGTGAGCAGCTCCAGTTTGTAGTGTTGTGTAAAAAGAACAAAAGATTCAACACTGAAATGATGTGGCATCAGACCGATTTGGAAAGTGATTTAGGCAACTAAATAATAATTTTCTCTAAAATATAGCATTGGAAAGGAGCCTCTTGAGAGAACACTGTTTGGAAAGAAGGACAAAGTTAAATTATTTTATCCAGGCACTATTGCTGGATTTTTATTTTTTTTTCCTTGCACTGAGAAGAGTAGGGCCTGGTGTACTGGGCAAGGGCAACACATGATATGAAGTGTAAACTCGGCAATTAAACAGTTACTAAATTTGAAAAAAAACTTATTTGATCCATAATTTCAATAGTAAAATATAGTATAGTGCTCAAAATTCATGTTATCCACTTTACTGGATTCTGTAAAGCATGATGTAAGTATACAAATGGGCGGTGTAACTTCCATGACTTTATAGTTTAGCAGTTGCTGTCCCAGTTGCTGGATGATTACCATGGGTGCTTGTATTGCTCTGGCAAAAGAGTAGAATAAAGTTTATAATCTGTTCTCTAGCGTCACTGAGAACTGTCAGATTTTGGGAGGAGGATGGTTAGGATAATTAAACGGCTTGTACTCTATTCTTTCCATTATGCTTCTGTCTGTTATAATTGAAAGATCCTGTGAGAGCCAATCAGATTGTGTTGTGTTTGGCTATGCCTTAACCTTTCATAAAATAAAAGGTAACTCAAGGTTAACTGAGCTGTAGTGACAAGCTTTTACACATTCCTTAGCTACCATTTAATTTAGGTTTAAATCAATCATAACTTTGTCCTTCTTAACAAGGAGCTATATTAATCATAATTTGTTATAAGTTTATGTTTTGAGAAGGTGAAGAAAAAACAGAAGAAATGTAAATAAATTTGCATTTTTGTCTTATTTATCTCAACATGTGTTTTTTATTCTGTAATGTGAATTTGTTTACTGTACTTGTGTGTGTCTAGGAAATACTGTATTTATTTTCTTTAAGCTTTCCTCTCAGAACCTTGTTCTGTAAGGTACTGCTAGAACCTCTCAGGGAAAGTCAGTAGAAGTGAGTTTCCAAGTATTGCACATACAAAAGCAAATAATAGCTCAGTTGTCACAACTCCTGTCTTCCTTTTGAAAGGAGAAACGTGGTTCTGTGATTCTACTCCCTGTCCGTGTATTCTTCATAGTGAGGCAATGTATACTTTTCATAGCAGCTGCTATGGGAACACTGAAAAAAGGTACAGGAAGGGGCAACAATGATAACCAAACATATGAAATACATGAGATAAGGATATGATAAAATTTTATAAAATTCTAAGTGTTACAGAATAGTGACTTATCCTTACCAGTGTAAGAACTGGGAAACATCAGCTGAAACTCTCAGGTGACAGGTTCAAGAAAAACAAGGGAAGAATACTTTTTCAAACGGCACAAAGTTAAGCCATGGCAGTGTTTGTAGGCTGTTGTGGGTGCTATATGTCTCTGGATTTGCTGAGTAATTAGATAAATTCATAGAAGAAAAATGTGTCCAGGGCTATTAGGTAGAACCATGTGACTTGTAGTTCAGGAAGTTCCTAAGCCACAAATTCCTTGGAGGTTGAGAGAGTATTTCTGGGAATGTATCACTATATGCTTGGCCTGTTCCTTTAGTCTTTAGCATCTGCTGCTGGCTGCTGTTGGAAAGTAAATGGTGCACTAACATAAACATAAGTGAGAAGATATGTAATGGAGTTGTGAAGAGGTTACAACACATGCTTTTCTTCCATAAGCTGTTTTCTGGCAACATCCCAGCTGCTAGAAAAGTACAGTTCCTGGGATTTGTGTGTGTCTACACACATGCATGCACATTCTGTTTGGATCATTTGTTTTCAGTGCTGTTGATGAACTTTTAATTTCTTGTCAGCAGTTCCTTTCTCAGCCAACAACAGGAAGTTCAGGATGAAGTGATTCAAGTCTCCTTTCTCTGCAGGTTCTCTCCCCTCCCTTCAGAAATTCTGCAGGAGAAGGTCCCAAAATGGCTATTTTTTCCTTTAAAAAAAACCACCCAAGAGTCATCTGCTTGCAGACTCTTTGCAGTATCTCTGTAATGTAAACTTGCCTCTGCTTGGGCACTTTCCTCTTCACTGTTTTAGCTCAGAGTTGCCAAAAGTATATTGCTCACAGTTGTCTAATTTAGAAAGATAGTACAGTCTGAAAATCTCTTACGGGACAAGTTCATCTTCAGTCTCCACGCGAAATGTTGGTAGCTGATGCTTTGAGCAAGATATTTTACACAGCCATTAATGTTCTTGGGAGCCTGCTACGACCTTAGTGAAAGAGCATAAGCATACCACTGAGGCAGGGTTCCTGCCAAACTATTTTAGAGAAGAATAAAATCACTTAGACTAGATGTAGGTGCATCAATCTCAACCTTGAATGTAATGGACGTGGAGAGTGTTGTGAATGCCTGCATTCAGTACAGAGGCAATAAAGGAGTGGGAAACTATGTAAAGTATACTTTAGTTTTTTCTACAGTGACTAAGACAACACTGTTCTTTGAGTTGATATATGTGAGAGAGGTGGGGTTTTTTTAACAACTGGGCAATTATACTTTTATTTAAATAAAAATTTCACATTAATATCCAATACTCTTTCAAATATTTTTATAAGCTCCTTGGAAAGGAGCAATACCTTTCTTCTGCTGTAGACCGTTTTTAAAAATAAACCTGCGGAGCAATACAAAAGTAATTTGTTGTAATTTGACTGTTTCAAATTGAGATGTAACACATTGTCTTAGGTATTTTGATTCCAAAGGAGTTGTGCTGTTTGAAACAAGTAAATTCTGCTTAACAGAGAATGAGAGATACATTGCTATTATAAAAGTAGTAAACATTTGCTGTTTTTTTTCTGTCAGAAGTCAGTATTGTGAAATATATTAATGTATTTTAATACTTTTGTCAGTCTATTAATTTAACATACATATATAGTACCATAGTTTCAAGAGGGAGCTAGAGAGCTATGAAATAATAAGCCCTCAGGAACTGTCTGTAACCCTCTGTTTTTCAGATTACTAAAAATAACCTGTAAATGTCCTTCCCATTTCAACTTTGTTTTTCAGGTGTCTATTGATGGAAATGACAGTGTTAGTGGCACTGGAATGATAGGTGAAAATGAACAAGATAAAAAAATGCAGGTATGTAGCCTGGTACAAAAGTAATGAAATACATCTTTTTCTTCTGTCTTTTCTGTCCAGCAACGTGCATGATAGGTAGTCCTGTGTAGCCATGAATTAGGGTCTGCTGCTACCCTTCAGGAATTTTACATCTCAAACCTATACAGATAGGTCATATTTCTCATTTTGTACAAGACCCTTTCACAGGATTTTAAGATGATCTTCTAATGCTTACTGTTTTCTGGGATTTTTCTGTTAAAAGGTAATTTAAAATTAAGTTGGATTTCTAAGATTTTTCAAGCTTGCCTGAGTATTTCATCAGTAAGTGTGTAAGTATTTCAGAAGTTCTTTTCCAGATACTTGATTAATGAATTATTTTCTTCTCAAGAGAAACAACTCCAAGCATATGTTTGGAACTGTTCTCTTTTTGGTGACTTATTTTGATTCCACTTGCCCTGTTAGAGACCTTGACTTTTACTGCAAGTTTTGTAAGTAATCAGTAGATAAGGGTATTGCTCCTAGTGAACACTTAAAGAAGCAGAAAAACACTTCCTTTTTTTTTCTGTATTCATGTTGTCAGTATGTAGAAATATTTTCACATTGAAAAGGGTTTTATATTAACTTAAAAGTTCAAAGAAGTGGAAAATACAGGTGCAATTTATTAAGTCTCAAGCTTGTTTTACCTGGGATCCATAAAATTATGTAAGGAGAGTGATATTTGTCATTATAACGTATTTTATTAAAGGAAAAGACAAAACATATTCTGAGCTTCAAAGAATTGTGACCAACAGCAAAAATAATAAAAAACCCCTATACTGTCACATGTTCAAACAACAGAATGAAAAATAGAAAAGTCATTGCATTGAGAAAGATTTGGTCAGAGGAACCTTGTTTGTCCTTTTAGTTAATTTAAGAGATAATGAACTAGACAAGAAGGAAAAATATCTTCCAAGGTAAAATACAGTATCTGTGAAAGGAAGAATAATAGGCTCACCTCTGACAGTTACCTTAAAATTCTCTATTTTAAATTTTTTTAAAAGCTAGGTCCCACAATTTAGAGGTTTTGCACACTTGTAGGTTGGACTAGGGATACAACTCCAACAAAATGCAAAATTCAAGGAAGAGTAAGATAAGATCCTGGTTGTTTTTACTGGGAAGTAAGTGCCTATTAAGCAAAATGACCTGTAACCAGTATCCAGTTACATGTTATTTCAGCCTCAGCCTCAAAACAAAGTGAATCTGGAGGGTTTTTTTGATCTTAGATGTGTATGGCAACATATGTGCCATATGGAAATGTGCCTATCTTATGCAGCAAACAAAAAAAATCTGATATTTCAAAAGGTATTGAAGCTTAGTCTCAAATTCTGACCCCTATAAGGTGACTTTGGTTGGCCAACTGAACGGTCCCAAAGCTATCAATTATCTATGAAAATTTTCATCATGTTTATATCTTAATTTAAGTTGAAACCTACTTGCAACTCATTCTGAAATAATATATTACTTGAGATAAAATAGTCTCATATTTAGATATAGTATTAAATAAGTGTATACTTACAAACTTTTTAAGTCCATAGGTAACACAAGAACAGAACAGATGTCATGCTCCTGAGTAGTCATTCAAACTTGCTTGTGGTTAGGTTTTTCACCAAAGAAAAAAACATAAAACCTCTGTGATTTCTACATGTGAAAACAAAAGACTATGTGTGCCCAAGTGGATGTCATGCGTTATTTCCTTTCAGAGCCATAATACCCATCTGTTCAAAAGAAAAGCAGAATCATATGACTGACGTTTGTATGTATATATTATAAAAATCTGATCTGAGATCTTTGTTACCTTTGTGTGTTACCTCTCTGAACTCAGGATGTGCATTTGTGATTTCTTCTAAAATTAGGATTTTTAAAAATTTTGTCCGTTTGAAAGTACACAATTCCTCTCAACAAGTTTCACGTTGTTATAACGGTGCTTTATTTGCCATGTCCTTATGATTTAGTGCCTCCTAACATCTGAATTTTTTAGTTTCTTTAGAGTGTATTATCTTCTATTAACAATAATTTTAATACTACATCAGCCCTTGTTGAATGATAATACTAGAAGAGCATCACAACAGGGCACATGAAATCCAGGAGGTTTCTGGAGTTCAGGGATAGCAACTGGCAACCTAAAGCAGGTTACTGAGCATCTGGTGAGGTGAGACACTTTGCTGGACCTCATGCTTACTGAGAAGAATTAGTTGGGAATGTGAAGGCTAGGGGCAGCCTTCAGGAGTCTCCATCCTTAGAGATACTCAGAACCCATCTGGATACTGCTGTGAGCAACCTGCTGCAGCTGACCCTGCTTTGAGCAGAGGATGTTGGACTAGATCATCTCCAGAGGTGCCTGCCCACCTCATCCATTCTGTGAAATGTTCTTTTGACAATTCAGAATAGAATTGCATCCATAAGAAAAGAGGAATAGTTTAAAAGAAGGATAGACCTTTTAAAATAGTCTTGATTACTTTGCTTACAGTTGTATAAAAATGTTTACATTTGGGCTTCTGCCTCTTTCTTCAGCTTGTATGAATGTTTATTGCATATTAGCGCATGAAGAAGCCTTTAAAAGGGTTTTAAGTTGTATTGCAAGGCTATTCTCTATATTTTCCTGTTGTGTCATGCCAGAAAGGAGAGTAGAACCTACCTCAAATTGCTTCAGTTAGTTTGATCAAACCACATGCATCACTGACAAAGTACAAAACGCTTTCCTTCATTTTCAGAAACTACTAATTTAATTATTGTGTGGCCTTTGCATGGATTTATCTCTGAAGGTTATCTGATTTATGGCTCATCTCCCTTAGGAACAGATCCAGTGTCTTAGATGTAATCTGAGCCTCTTCTGTCTACTGCTTTGGTCATCTTACCACTGGGCTTATATTTAAAATTATTTTTATCTTTGTTATTATTTGGCTAATTAATGCATGCTTTTAAATTTGCTAGCTACAAGTGAGTATGTTTTACAGTTGCTCTCTTACCTTTTATCAGAATGTATAGGTTTTTGGTTTTATTGAGGACTAAAATACGTGGCATGGCAAAGAGAGACAAGAGAAACCTGTCAGAATCAGCTCTGACTTGACAGCAAAATAAAGTATATGACTTTTTTGATCCACTGTGGGGTTTTTTAATTATATTTTTTTTTTAACTTAAGATTGTGTTACAAGGACATGGAACAAGAGTGACTGCAAAATCTCAGCAGAGTGGAGAGAAAGCCTTTCGCTGTGATTATGATGGCTGTGGAAAACTGTACACAACAGCTCACCATCTTAAGGTGATGAGATGTAAAATTAGCATTTTACCTTTGCAGGCATGATTTTTTTTTTTGACAGAATATGTGTTTAAAAGTAAGAAAAAATAACAGAGAGCCTGTTGCAGTGGTGCTGTTTTGTCAAATGTTTATTGGAATGATTTTACAATAATTGGTTGTCCCAGGTGCTCAGCTGATTTTGCTTACTGTTCTGGATAGATGCAGGTGTGGGATCATGTTAGGCTCCTGTTGCCAGCATGGAAGAAATCTCTTGTTGAGATAGCTTCTATGAGCAGTGTCACAGAAATTGTGAAATCCTGTGTTCATTTTATCTGCTTTACATGTAGACATGATCATGCTTTGAAAGATTTTTTCATCATAATACCAAGTCTAACTCTTCAAAACAATCCAACATTCCAAGTGAAAAGCCTCAATATCTTATATTTACAGGTGGCTACTCTTTAATTTTCTTCCTTTTTAAAATTAAGTAAAGGAAGTACTGAAACAGTAAGGGTGTAGAGCTGTTCACATTCCAGTTTAGGCTGAGATAACCTCTTGCCAACTCCTTGCAGTGCTGCCTTGTCTCTGACTAAATGCTCTGGAGTCAGAATGAATAATTGACTCTATGAATCATATGTTAACATGGTGTCCTTGCTGTAGAGGTTTCATGCAATGTAAGAGGATCATTAGAAGCGCTCAGTGGAGTAAAAAATCAGATGGAGAGTGGGCTCAGAGGCATGGTTGCATACTGTCTTTAGTGTAGTTGCATGATGGCAACTCTGGGTATTTACAGAAAGTTTTTTTGCAAAACTGACTGAAAGGTTCAGGTGAGACTTTGGAAAGAGGCATCTTCAGTTTTAGGGAAAACAGTATTACCATATTTCACTTTTTAATCACTTAAGAAGACACTTGAACGTGAATCTTGGGAAGTGAAATAAAATATGTTGTTTTTGAGAATGAACTGTTTCTGTGTTGAAGTAATCAGATAGAATATTTCGTGAAGTCATGAGTATTGGATGTCTTGACAGGTGCATGAAAGGTCACACACAGGAGACAGACCATATCAGTGTGAACATCCTGGATGTGGCAAAGCCTTTGCAACAGGTAATCTATTGTAGACTAGCTCCTCCTGCTTGGTAGTGTTTATCTCTGTATAAAGTAAGTTTTTAATATTGCCTTTTTCAAAATGCAAAGAACCTGGTTGGGAGAACTGCAAAAAAAGTCATTGTTTCAGTTAGCCTAGTGTATAGGAAGGATTTAACTCTTAGTTACTGAAGGAGGAATGAGATGAAACACTTGACACTTTCCCCTACTCTTCACTTGTCATGCTACAGTCAGATTTTATGTTGAAAAAATAACCCTTTCTTAACATGAAACTAATGGTATAAGTTAAATGAGGTGATAATAAGAAGTTGAACCTGTTGACCAGAGGTAAATACCTGATCTTCTGTTCCAAATTTGAAATGAATTTTGATGGGTGTTTGTTATTGAATTTGTATGAGTGACATTTCTCATGAAGTGAACTCTACATTTCATACAGACTACTTTGTTCATAAATTATGCTCTCCCTGAGATTTTATTGTGAAAAATGCAGTTATGAAGAATGAAACATGGAAGAAAGAGCAAAATAAAGGCTGATGAGAAAGGTCAAAAAGGAGGCAACCACACTTAAAGGGTTGCATCCAAGTTTAATTGCACAGTGTTTGTAAAGAGATTTTAAAATGACATCATTATTCTCTTCCACTGCAACAGACTGATGTATGGCTATAAACAGCTGTTTGTCTAATAGTACTATATTTTTGGTCAGAGCCATTGTACCACTGTACTTCAGCAATCCTTGCCTTTGATAAAGTTCATTTTAAGTAGTGAATGGTCTCTGTTTAAATACTAAGAATTCTCCTGGGTTGAATCAGGAAATAGAGTTTTATTTTAGATGTAAGAATGAATGCCCAGCTTGGTAGACACGCTTTGTTTTTTTAAAAACATTGAGAATAGGGATTTCAGCTGTTTTAGGGAGAGCTGTGAAACTAAAGCAGGTGCATCTTCTTACAAACTGTTACTTTATTTTGTAGAAATAATACATCACTTGTGGACACAAGTAAAATTCAAGTTCATTTTCTAAAACGGCTATTTCAGGGTTCTTTAGTCATGATCTTTTCAGAGAAGTGCAGAAAGGAAAATCTTGGTAAAATGCTCTTTGCAAAATAATTTACAGAGGGTCTGATCCAAAACTCGCTTTAGACAGATAGTTTTTTATGACAATGAGTGTTTAAAAGTAATCTTAAAGTGAATGAGTGTCCATGACTGCTATCAGTTGGCACCTACATATATGATTATGATAATAATATGGTTTAAAATAATTAGAGTTTAGAGCCTGGATAGCAGTAGAGCTCTTACTGCTGGCTTTATTAATGGTACTGATTTTTGTATGAGCAAATAATTAAATATCATTTTGATGACAGTAGTGGTAAGAGATGAAAAGCAGATGGAATATAGAGCATACAGCTTCCTCAGAAGACAGAATAAATATTTTTCCACATTATAATCATTATCAGTTCATCCTTTTGAAAATACGAAGTATTATGGAAGTGTACTTTCTTCATAAATGAAGGATGAAGGAATTTCTGAACTGCATCTAGAGTTCTGCTGCTCTGTATGAAGAGCTTCTGAAGAGTGAAAGAGCAAATTTTTCTCATCAGGAAGCTTCCTGATTGGAATGGCAAGCACAGCTTTTGATGGTGTTGGTTTATTTATCCTAATCTTGTCCTTATACTATTATAACATCCTTTCTGATGTTCAGGGTATGGGTTAAAAAGTCATGTCCGAACACACACTGGTGAAAAGCCTTATCGGTGCACAGAAGAAAACTGCACCAAATCATTCAAGACTTCAGGAGACCTGCAGAAACACATCCGAACGCACACAGGTACTGTTACCACCCTGGGGTTTGGGTTTTTTTCTTAATTCACTTAGGTGGATTTTTTTTCTCTTTGATCATTCTGTGACTTAAGAAATCAGCCTGTGCATATTCTCTTTCTGAAGCCCAGTGAGCTCAACAGCATTTCAGCATGGTAAGCATTTACTGCAAATCCAGCATGCTTTTCTTGGAAAAAGCGCTTACGCATTCACACTGCTATCTGCAAGTGCACTAACTTGTAGCAATGCATCACTTACATTGTCACTGAGTCACCTTGTGCCTTTACAGTTTCATTTGCAGCTGTAACAGAACAAGGACGTCTTCCTCAATAATATGGCTTGCCTCTTAGAAGTGGCATCAGTGTTCTTAAGTTTTGGTGCTTTACGATAACTTGCATGCCAGCTTCACAACGGTTGGTAGTTCTGAGCTAGTTGCTATCCTGATATCCCTTCTCTTCTTGCAGCAGAAAAATGAACAAAAATATTACAGAAAACCAACTGTTATTAAAACTTCCAAATGAATAAAAAAATAACATCTTACGTTTTGTCTAAAAAAAAAAAAAAAGATTAAATTGAAAGCCAAAATACAAATACACTCCGCAAAACTCTGTGGATACACACACGTGTAAACAAGTTTGCACAATGTCTCCTTTGCTCTTGAGATCCCTAAAAAAAGGAAAAAAACCCATAAATTTAGGAAGAATAATCTATCATTTACTAACCTATTCTATTAAGTATATTTATTTGCCTGCTTAGACCACTGACAAGTTTTTCCATTGAACTTTCTGAATATTATAGAGTAAAAAATTAAAAAAGAACAAAATAGGTTTTTCTCAGGTTGAAAAGAATAATGTGGGAGAGGGAAATAAAAGCAGGTGATAAAAATTATAAAACCTCAAGATTACATTGAGATAATTCTGCTTTCCTGGACTTCTGTATTCAAATACTCTGTTGGGATTAGTGCTGTCTTGGTGTTAAATTAGTCATCAGGATGAAGACATAAAAGTGGCATCTGTTCTCAGTTGTAGGAGAGAGCTGTTTATTGTTGTTATGTAGTGCATCAAGTACAGAGTATGAACTGAAAGATTTCTGTAGTATGGACAACTTGATTAGCTGTAGACTGTTGTCTTCACTTCTTTATGACCATAGAAGTTGTATGGTAATGTAATTGCTTTAATCTAATTTAGCAGTTGAGAAAGACTTGAGCTGGCCCTATGTAAGCATTTACCTACTTGAACAATATTAATAATTGTTCAAATTAACAATCAAATAACAATCACAGACTCCTACAGTCCAGGAACCAGAGTTCAGGAGTGTCTTTTTTTTTTAGCTTTATGAGTAGTTGCAGGAAGCCAAAGAATGAGAAGAAAATTGTACCAAGTCCTTTGTGCAGATGGCTGGAGTAGTGTATCCTCATACCCTGTGCAAGCTGCAACAGGGCACCTGATGGAGGCAAGTCTGGGCTCTGCCTGCTCCCTCCTGTGGCCCTGAAACCTTTTCATTCCTTAGTCATGTAGAGCAGGGTTAGTGCTTGCTTCATTTTCTGTCTGTCTTAGCCAAAAGTGATTTTTCCCCCTCTTTCAGTGGCAGTCCAGTCTCACTTTGTGTTGCCATCAAATGCTTGCCCTCGGGTTCCTCTGTGACTTCCCCAGACGTACTGTTCTGGTGTCAGAAAAACTGGTGTGGATGGTTCCTCATAGCTTCTGTGGGGTAGAGCTCGAAGGCTTCTGACTTGCTTTGCATTTCTAGAGCTAGAAATCTCAGTCACCTGGAAACAGGTCGCTTTTCAAAGGAGTCCATTACAAACCTAAAAGGCTGGCTTCACCAACCAGTCGGGTGACATTCTTGTGGGCATTCTTTAAGAGCGGTCTGGTCTGGTTTCTAATGCAGGGTCTGTTGTTGGGCGGGGCTGACTCGGTAACACTGCTCCTTTCAGGCCTGATTTGAGGTCCTGGGCTGAAGCAAGGATTAGGGGAGCCATGGTAACACAACACTGAGGCTGTAGGCTTTATACACACACTGCCTTGGCAGGAAGCTGAAAAACCTTCCCAAAACAGCTGCCCTAAGGAGTGAGTTATAGTTCCCTCTGCCAAGGAGCTAACTGCATTGGAGTTTTGCGGTATTCATGTCTCTATCAGAACTTTGGTTTTTATTTCTGTCTCTAAGTACTTAAGGTTGTATCCGTGGCAGTAATCTGCCCTCTCTTGCTTTCAGATTCTTCCCTTTGGTAAGCAGTACAGCAGGTGGAATGTACTTAGCTCTAGGAAGTGTGAAATTACAACAGGACAGCATATCAGGTGGCTGGTGCTTCTTCAAAGTTAACTCCCTTGACTCTCCCCCTCTGTGTGCTTTGATAGATCTGAAAGGTCAGGGGTATTGGGGTATTACACAGGGGCTGGCCTTACCTAGTTAGTGTTCACGGAGAAATGTTTTGGTGCAATGATGTAAGTTACTGTGCTCAAATTTATGTTACACTAATAGATGTATTTTAAAAATAACCTATCTTTTTGATTGCTTTGGTTTGGGGGTTTGAAACTTGAGTTTCAAGGCTGTCTCTCTTTAAAAAGTTGGTTCTTCTCATGTAAAGTTAAAGTGCTTTCTATAAAGAGTTTTACTAATCCATTTATATCTTGGTTATATGCTAAATCATAAAGATTTCTTTTCATTTTGCAAATTACAATTGACAAATGTACAATTGTATGATACACTTGTTTTTGGATAATGTATGTTTGAATTGCGAGGGGGTGTTAAATACATGTTAGAGTACGGGCAACGTGCAAGCTAATCTAAGCAACTGAATCTGTTTTATACATCATAGAGAACTAATCTAAACACTTCTTAATTTAGCTTACAGATTGTATGTTTCTCCTGAATGTTGCCAGTTTTGGCCAAACAGTAGAACACTCCACAGTGGCATGTTCTTGCTTTTTCTGACTTAACGGTCTGAAAGAGAGGATTAGGTAGCTTTACATTCCTGCATTCAGTCTAAGTTCAGATTTTTGTTCTTTTATAACTTTTGCATGTGTACCTTTTATTTTCTGTTTTTTTGTTGGTTTTTTTAGGTGAAAGGCCCTTTAAGTGTCCATTTGAAGGATGTGGCAGGTCATTCACAACATCTAATATTAGAAAGGTTCACATCAGAACACATACAGGCGAAAGGCCTTATTACTGTACAGAGCCAGGATGTGGGAGAGCTTTTGCCAGTGCAACTAACTATAAGAATCATGTGAGAATACACACAGGTATGTGAGTGATGTTTTGTGTTTTGAAGTGGAATCTGCCTGGGAGAGGCCATGTCACTGTCCTTGTGAACACTGGTTTGATGCCTTGTAATTGGGTATACTCATGTTTATATGACCTGGTTTGGTATTTTTGTTTGGCTCTCATCTCCCCTTAACTGAGGATAGTTAAGCAGTTAGGTTTCCTGCCTTGCTGTCAAGGCAGAATAATTCTGCTTTGGATACAAAGTTCTTTAAAGCGAATGCAAAACCTTGTCTTCAGTGCACATTGGGCTAAGTCCTTAATATGGTTCTGGGGCTTGCCTGGGCTCTGAGGTGTTTCTTAAACAACAGTAAAGCACAGGTCTGAGCTTGACTCTAGCTCACTGTTGTGAGTCACCCTTTCATCCCAGATGTATTTTCCTTGCTGCTGGAGTGGTGGTCAAAACCTTCTTTTTATAAACTGGAGGTGAAAATACTTACCCAGCTTGATTGCCAGGGTTAGTCAGTCAGCAGAAACAATTGGCACAGATTTGAAGGTTCTAAAGTGTAAAAGCCAGTAATAGCCATATCATCTTGGTAGCCTTATATATTTTGTAGAAGCACAGACAAGTTTCATAGAGGTACGTTTTTGTATCTCAGATTGTCTTTTTAGTTTATAATGTAATTTTGATACGTGTTTAATTCATTTTTAAAAGTATTTTTATATGAAACCATAATTGTTTAAACATAAGCTTCCTATAAATTTCTTCAGAGCTTAAAGACTCAAAAATGAAATTGTACTACTGTACCAACATACCTGATCATTGAGAAAAAGTATGGAGCTTCCAGTAAAAAAAGAACAAAATTCTCAATTTGACATTGTAGCTTCCAGCCTGTATCATTCTGTCTTCATCAGGAGGATGTTTTAGATGGAATGATAGGGAGAAAAAGGGCCTGACTTTTACTGACAGTAGTTTTTAAAAAAAGACAGTGAGAAGCTGCATTGATAAACTTTGTGAGCCTGAGTTTCATTGTTGCCTTTGAAACTGAAGTATGGTTGGTAATGAAGATGTTAGTAAATATAGTAGTTTGGCATTTTTTTCTGTGCATCCTGGGTAAAGTTCTCTTTATCCCTTTTGTTTTTTCATACAGGGGAGAAGCCCTACGTCTGTACAGTGCCTGGTTGTGATAAACGTTTTACAGAATATTCCAGTTTATACAAGCATCATGTTGTACATACTCATTCCAAACCGTATAACTGCAATCACTGTGGGAAAACATACAAGCAGATCTCTACACTTGCTATGCACAAGCGGACAGCACACAATGACACAGAGCCCATTGAAGAGGAACAAGAGGCTTTTTTTGAGCCACCTCCAGGTTAGAGTTTCAGTCTTTGAATCTCTTGTTGTAAGAAAAAAAAAAAATGGGCTGGATAATATTTTGCTGCTTTTTATAACCAAGGAAATGAGGGCATAGATAAAAATCTGAAGTACTTAATAAAGTTATTTAACTTCTTTGTAGGACTTTTTAGCGTTGTAGGCAACTTGCAAACACAAACTGAGAGAGTAACTGACCAGATCATAAACTCATTTATAGCAGTCCCGGGGATAAGAGAGAAATTTTAGTTGCAGTCTCAGCAAACCTGCTATAAACGTGAATGTGGGAAGGGACCTGAGAGAATCTAAAGTGTTTATGTTTGCAACCTAGTGGATATTCCTTAGGGATTTTTCTAAGAGTCTGTATAAACACCATGGTTGGTGACAGTCTTTTGTGCAAGAGTAAAAAAGGCACTGCCTTGAGAAAAGGAAAATCTGTCTTTGCAGCACCCTGATACTGTCCTGGTTTTGCTGCAGTTAACAGCAGTTTCTGTAAACTGTCCTAGAGGCAAAGATGAAAACAAGCTCATGTGCTGCAGTGCTCCTTCAAATGTGTTTTTCCTGGCATCACGAGTATTGAATCCTATGACTATAAAAGATCAGTCTGAAGGAAGTACTGTGATAGGACAAATATCACTTGTCAAATTGTGATTTTTAGATGTGACTGAAGATAGGAAATACACATGCAAACTGTTTGGTTCAGCAAAGTTGTTTTACTACATGTATGGGAAACTGCACTGAATGCCTCAAGCAGATTTGCTATAGTCTAATTCCTCCTTTTAAGGGAATGATAAGATTCGTTTGCTGAGGTTAAACATTTATTAAGATAACAAACTTACTTAAATCTTCACACAAAGACATCACTGTGTTCTTCTGAGTGTTTGTTAATTAATAACTTTAAAATCTGTCAGTTGTTTGCGTGGAGCCCCTTGTGCAGAGGTTACCATTTAGCGAATTAATTAGAAATGTTTGTCACCATTTTAATATTTGCTTATAAACTAAATGTATATTTTCTTTATGTGAAGTATTTATGTGTGTTAAAACTCATTGCTAAATGATTATACCTCGTGTTTCCAAAACAACAGATTTTCTGACTTGCTTTTGGTATCTTTCCTTCTTTTATTTTTCTTACCTTTCAACTAAATTTTTTTCCATTGGAGTGTTTAAAACCCTCAAACCAGGCTGGCACTTACCCCTTGTCATTTGCTTTCCTGGCAGCATTTAGAGTATGTAAACTATCCTCTTGCCTTTTTTGTATCAAATAGGTCAAGGTGAAGATGTTCTCAAAGGCTCCCAGATAACCTATGTGACAGGGGTAGAGGGAGAAGATGTAATTTCTGCACAGGTTGCTACAGTTACTCAGTCAGGATTAGGTCAACAAGTAGCACTAATATCCCAGGACGGAACCCAACATGTAAGTAACCAGGGTGTGCAAGAGCTGACAAAAATATGCTGAGAATGGAGGCGGGTGTTTGCAGATACTCCATGTGCTTTCTGAAATCACTTAGGATCCTTGATAAATACGTATGTGAGTTCCATAAGGAAAGAAGTGTCTTTGGAGCTGGATCAGGATATGTTTATTTGGACCTCCTGTGGAATACCTAAATTAAACCACATGTTCTAATATCTGAAACTGTATTAATACAAAGCTAGATTTTTTTGCTATCCTTTTAATCTTTGTCACTCTTAAAGTAGGCATAGGCTATTTTAGCAATTGTTATATATACAGCCTAGTTTCTGAGGTTTCTCAGAATTCCCTGATTATTTTTTTAATGTCTGATGGTCTTCACTGTTGTCTGCACACACTTTGGGGAGGGGGGTGGGAGTTCTTTCTAATCCAGGTGCTCTACAGGCTGTTTGGAGTGTGCAGTTCTTGCCATTTCTAACATAAACAAGAGGATAAAGAATGCTTTGCTACATCCACTTGAAAATTCGTATGGATGTATTTTTTAAGGATTTCTTTGGTTATATTTTTTAAGGATTTCATATGAAATTTCATGGGGAGAGGATTTCAATGCAACTCTTTTGTTTAGCTATGGCAATATATTGAAGGCATTTGGGGAAATGTTTATATCTCAGCTGGAAAGGTAGCTGAAATGCCAGTAGCATATGAAAGATATTGTCTAAATTAAAATTGGAAATGAGATATTAAAGGAGGGTGTTACATTACCAGCCTCTAAAATGAAGGCCTGCAGAAGACTTGACCTGGAGTTCTCACATTTATTTAAATTGTCCTCCAGCTTGACGTTAGCTCTAAGATGTTTTATTACCTTGTAAATCAGACATCAAATCATGTATCTGATGCCCTAATGCATTTATGCTGGAGACATCAGTAATTTATATCATTAATTTTTTATGAATTGTTTATTTGTGGCTTAAATTCTAAGCCCTTGTAGGGCCTCTTTAGTATTTCCATTAAGATAAAAGTATGTCAGGTGGTACTACCTCGAGTCACGTTGCCTGTTGTGTAAGACACACATAGATAATGTATTGTGCAGTTATTTGGGATGTGATCTGATTAACATGGAGTTGTAGACTCTGGGGGCAAATATGCATTCTTTTTCTTATTACTGAGAGCCATAATTTTAGTTCTGCAAACAGATAAGTGTGTCTGAAAAGTCAAGGACTATTAGATCCCAGTCAATAAGATGAATGCCATGAGGGCTCTTTGTCCAAGACAGGGACTTGGCCAAACAGTGATGGTGATTCTCAAGGAATGCATGAGCATGCTGGTCAGGAAGTAGAATAACAGCTACCAGAGCTTTTGGCCATTATGTTACTTGTGATCATGGCTTAAAATACTTTTTCTCCACTGTCATGAACAAGTTGCCTTCTTGTTTGGTCTGCTATACATTTTGTTTCAAATGAAGAAACTGAACTATCAGTATTCCTGCTAAACCAACTAGCAGGAATTTGTTTGATAAATGCTGTTACCCATATCATCGGGGGGTTTGGTTTGTTTGGTTTTTTTCTTCAAATCTTAATTAAAGACATATGTTATGTTGCTAAAAGCTTAGACTCAGGTATGACTTGAGCAGCATCAAACCTTCTCTTCTTAATTCAGGAATTATTTTGTGTTTCAGGTCAACATATCCCAGGCAGATATGCAGGCCATTGGCAATACTATCACTATGGTAACACAAGATGGCACCACCATCACAGTCCCTGCCCACGACGCTGTCATCTCTTCTGCAGGGACACATTCTGTAGCAATGGTTACTGCAGAAGGCACTGAAGGACAGCAGGTAAGATGATACCCTGTATGCATGTGTAATGTTCCTTTATAAGTTGATATAAAATAGGCACCTAAGCCATCACAGTTCTGCCATTCACATAGATTTATATAAGTAAAGCAGTTTTCAACACTTGGCCATAGCATTCCCCTCATAAGATTATGATGAGTTCTACTCCAGTGCTATACATCAACATATGGCAGAATGTTTTAAAAACAATTGGGCACCAATTAAAAAATCTGAGGCACCAGTCTGGTAATTCATTTAGGTGCATGTAAAATGAAACCTAGGAATGCTAAGTGTTTTCCCCGAAGTCACATAGTATATGAGTGGCAGAGCTAAGAACAGAATCCAGTATGAACTGTAACTCTCTCACTTCATATTATGGGACTGTAATTTATTTGGCAGATAGGAAATATTTGTGTAAGTATATATTTGCAGTTTTGTTTTTAATATACAAATACAATAGCTATTTTTTTAGTAGAAACATAGTGATATATTTTTTAATCTTTAAGTTACAATGCATTCCACTGTTTTAAAATTGTGCTACGTGAAAACGAAGTTACTTATTAATCACTGTGCTCTGTATGTATAAATAATCACAGGCTTATAGGCACATTTATTGAACTTCTGTGTGGTTCTGAGGTTATTTATATTTTGAGAGCTAATAGGTAACTTTCAGAACACAGTGATGGCAACCTTTCTTAACAAACGTATCTTTTGCACAATAAAATTATGCTCATGAATAATCACAGCTTTGAATTTAACTTCAACTTTGAAGACAACCATTGTATAAGGTCAGTAATGGTAACAGATCTGTCATCCAGTTGATTCTCTTCCTTTGGTCTTAAAGGTTGCTATTGTGGCTCAAGACTTAGCAGCATTTCATAGTGCCTCATCAGAAATGGGACATCAGCAACATGGGCACCATCTAGTGACTACAGAAACTAGACCTGTTACCTTGTTGGCTACATCCAATGGAACACAAATTGCAGTACAGGTAAGGTATTTGAATTAGCTTGGCTGCCCTGAAAAAATAGTTCATAATCATATGATCTCATATTTCAAGTAATATATAGAGTTAGGAAGATGAATGAATAATAAGCATCTGATTTTCCAAATCTATTTGTAGAACTTCCAGAAAAGAGGGAAGGTAGGGGAAGGCCAACCCTTTTTGGGTTTGATCCTGTTGTTGTCTGGGTATGTCCACAGACACACATTTTGTTCTAGACAACATGGAAAATCACAGGAACCATACATCCTGAAAGAAGAATGCAATTAGGAAGAGGATAATTTTCATGGATGTGATACACCCTATGAATTTCAAAGGGAGTTGAGCATAGGCAACTGTCTTGAGTATAGTTTGTGTGATGGGCCTTAGCTCTGACAAATACCAATATAAAAGAACATCAGTGTGGCTCTGCAGAGAGGAGGTGCTCAAAAGAGCTTCTAAACAAATCAGTATTAAGCAGTGTAAGTTAATATGTGCTCTTGGAAGGTTCTTGGAAATAGCTTCAAATAGAAAGAGAACTGCAGAAAATGCACTCACAGATTTCATTTCTAGGAGGTAAAATATATTTTGCATGTAGAAGTAACAGCAACTTGTCTTAGGTTCAAACTGTTCATATTTGCTGAAACTAATATGAGATCAAAACCTCTAAGCAAGTGTATGTATGCATGGTACTCCCTTAAGAGCTCAGATTGAAAGGAATTGTGTTAATGTCTTCAAGCAGAAATGATTGTTATTTTCCCCTTTATTAATCGGAAAATACCAAGTCAGATGCTGATTGAAGAGCAGTGAAGGCTGAGAAGCTCTTAATTCTGAACTCCTGTCTTCTGAGCTAAGTTGGCAGTAATCAAAACTGCATGTAAGACAGAGTGTATCAGAAGGCAGCTGTTTGCATGAGAGGAAGAAAAAAAGTAACTTTCACCCTCAGCAATGTGTCCTTTGAATGAAAGGCGCTCTCTGCACATGCCCCTCTTTTGTTACCAGGAGTGAAGCTTTTGGGGAAGTATCTTTATATTACTTAAACTTAAAATACACAATACAAATAGAAGAGAGAGAATTAAAAATTTAAACATTACTGGTTATTCCTGAGTCCTTGATTGTTTGTCTTTTTTAGTTTGAAACTAATAAATGAATCCATTTGGTTTGTAAATACTGATAAAGCCAGTAGCCTGATAGCCAGATTGAAATCCTAAGGAGGTGGTAACAGCTCTTCTTGATTTGAGAGGCTCCAGAATGTGATATCCAGTGACTGTAAAAACAAGTTGAAAGTGATATTTAATTGTCCCATTAGGTCTGTCCATTTATAAAACTCCATGGATTCTTTCCCAAAATTGTGTCTAGTTGTCTTTATTCAGGGTTGGCTGATGTTGCCTCTGATAGTGCTAGGTACATTGATGGCCTTGTAGTTGCAACTACAAGATAACTTCCTCTCTAAACTACTGTAGAATGAACAGTGCCATCATGACTGCCTTTTTATAGCTAGGATTCTGCAATAAGTGTACACTTTTTATATGTATTAATGTCATATAGTGTTCCAGAGCGCTGACTTTCTGCAAAAGATTTAAGAAAAATGAAGATGGATGTTTGTTTTACCAGTGTTAAAATGTAATTCAGCAGCCACCATGACTTTAGAAAGCCTTATCTTAGCTTTGTTATATCTGCCAAGTTGAAATATCATCTACTTTGTGTGTCATGAAATGTGTTTACCATGCAGCAGTTCTTTGAAGAAAATTTATTCGGTAGATACATAGAAACTCAGTTTAATCTGCTATCAGAAGCTATCTTAATTGTCATGTTGATTAGATAGCTGCTAGGATATGTTACCCAGAAGAGGTGTGACAATACTGATGACACGTATTTGTGCTAAAGTATTGATTGATACCTAGGTCTTTGGTTTCATCTTTTTTTTTTTTTTTACACATTTATATCCATATGTAACATATTGACTTTATTTATATTTAAATGCATTTGTTTCAGCTTGGAGAACAACAGTCTCTGGAAGAAGCCATTAGAATAGCCTCCAGAATACAACAGGGTGAAACACCAGGGATTGATGATTAACTTCTAAAACTGCTACCAGAACAATAGAGTGAAAGGTATTTTATTTTCAATCGACAAAAAGGTCCATGCCAGCAGCAACCCATAAAAACTTTCAAGTTCCCCGCTCATTGATACTGTGTACACATTTTATGCAAGAGCAAAGAACATTTTGTAAGTTTTGTGTACATAACCCTTGGAATGGACTGACATCATCTACTTCCAACTGTTGTATATTCAGGAATATGGAATTAGGATTATATGGTACATTTCCTTGTTATCTTTTCATCAGATTTCAGATTGGTCTGCAAGCAAGTGAAAAACTAAATAGAAGTATTGGAATTAATTTTTAATGTCTTGTACAAATAATGAAGGCATTACTGAAGATTTCAGATGCTTAAAATACTATTAAAAATCATCATTTCAGGAACCCTTACCAGTAATAAAGACAACAAAACCTTTTAAATTGCATTCCATAAATGGAAAAGTCTTGGATTTTGAGCCTACTGTAAATCTTCGTATTTTGATTTGAATATTCTTTAGATTATCCACCCCACTCCATCTCATTCATTGTAAATACAGACTGTTAATGCTGAAGTGCTAATTATATTATCTTTAAATTGGATTATGTACAAAGGAGAAACTTTGGTTGTTCAATATTAAAGGAAGTAAATCTAATGATTTTTGTTTCTTTACATGTTTTACTTAAGATGTTACTCTCAAATTATTATGCAATAAAATATAGCAAGATTGTATTGTCTAGATAGGATGACATTGTTGTGACGTACTGTTTTACTTTTTAATGAGACTGAAGTTCAAATTATTTATTTACGGCCTTGTATAAATTTTTCTAAAGTTTATTTATCATAAACTTACATTTTGACATATTAATTTTGATCATAATTCGCTATAGTGTATTAAGTAT
The DNA here is from genome assembly GCA_907165065.1 of Caprimulgus europaeus. Next base: position 10,951,055 of record OU015539.1, on the reverse strand, counting down.
TTGGTGTTAATAGTTATTTTAAACATTCAAAAACACTACAAGAATGATTAAAGTAGTAATTAGTCAACATATTTTGACTAAAAAGAAAACTATCTGTTTTCAAGAGGAATATTTTCAAATGGTGCATTTGCAGCATAAGTACAAGTACTAATAGTCTATTTTCAACAGTTCTGAGTGCCTGCTGCTACCATTCAGTACCTAGGATACGCTGATAATCAGTGCTTTTGAGAATCAGGACACAAGTTACTAGAAAAAGGGATTAATTAACGATGATGTAAGTACAATGCTCCTCTCCACCTATCATTCTGTAAAGGAAAAAAATCCATTGTAGATATGTCTAACACACACAGTAAAACATAACTTTAATTTTTTTATATGAAAAACTGTCTTTACTCTTGTCTTGCTAGTAAAGCTTGTTAAGTAATTTTAATTCTTTTGGCTTCCTGTAAGAGTTGGTGCTTATTTTAGATGAGCATTAAGAGCACTTCTGAAACTGAAGCCTCACCTTTTACTTTCTCAAGGGAAGGATTAAACATCTTCTGGATGAAGTGTCGATCAAGTGTCAATCATTTTTATAAGTATTTTGAGGTATACATTTTACATTTAAAAAAATAAAGTCCATAACTATGTATTTGACCTCAGAAAGGCCACATTTTAGTAGTACAGAGTTAATTTATTGTGAATTTCTGTATCAGTGTGGGTTGCAGCCTTCTATGTTTTTCATACAGATGGCCAACTGAAAAGTGCAGTGACAATACAGTAGCGTGGGATAGGTGTAGAAAAAGCAAAGACTATCTTCTGGATCCATTACAAAGTAAAACTTGGAAACACTGAGGTTGTCTGTAACTTTTGTATAGGATTGAGGCTGCTCGCTCACTTAGGTGCCAGCTTTCCTGAAGTGTTGTAATTCATTATGTACTATGCAAGGAGGATTAATTGCCTGTCAACTAGATCAGTTTCTTAGTACTTATCACCTTTTAGAAATTAAAGCTGTATCATTTGACAAGAACGTTCAAGGTTTTTTTTCTTAAATTTCATTGCTAATAGTTTCTGGAAACGGTGGCTGGAACGGTGGCTTTGCCTTAGCAAAGAAGTAACTTCAGTTCTTACTTCTCATTTCCCAGGACATTTTCTGACCACTGTACAGATGTGAGTATTCTTTCTGCTTTCATACTAGTTGGTTTGCTACAAGGCATTCAGAACTAGCTCAGGAAAAGCTGCAGTATTCTAAAAATGATTTATCTGACTGGTATCTTACCAGTTATTCTTGCAAAACTCCCAAGTCAAAGGTTGTGCTAGCTACCCCTGTAAAGGAAAACATACTTGCTGAATAAATAAACCAGACTGACTTAGACTGTTTAGTGTTTAAAGAGAAGCTGAGGTGATTATATGTCTTAGCTGTGAGGCCTGTGTTCTTAATAGGCTTGTTTTCAGAGTGGAGAGACCTCGGTGATTTTCTGCCTTGCTTCCATTCAGGGGAGTGGAAGGAGCTGTTCTGGTAAGCTGATGCTGTGTGTTGGTGTCGGAAGAGCCTGTAGTGGAGATCAGACAGGATGAAATTGGGATAGATAGGAATATTGGTGAAAAGGATTTCTGGAGGAGGAAACAAAGAATATGACAAAAAGGATTTGGCGTTTGGCAGTAGAAATCTCTATCCTTTCCCCATAGATTTTGCTCCTCTCTCTGAAAGTTTTGTCTCAAAGGGAATGCTTTGGCACAGTAGAAAGAAATAATTTGTAAAAGAGGAATCCTATAAAGCAACTCAGGATATCACTTCCTCTTATAAATTGGCTCCCACATTTCCAGCATTCCCAGTCACTACTTTTCTTTCAGATTTGAATTCCAAGCCTCCACCAACTCCTACCTTAAAAGAATAAAAATAAAACCTCTCCAGGCTTTGCAGTCAGCTTTTCCCTTTTAAAAGTTTCTACAGTTTTTCAGCACTGTGGGCTTTGCTTTTCTTTACTGTAGTTCAGTGCCTTTCCTGATAGTAAAAAGAGAGAAGCAATTATTTTCGGTGCTCCAGGCTGATGACCTATTGTGCCAGACACACTGCGCATAACAATAGGACAGATTTTACCCTAAAGAGCTAATGCCAAAGCACACATGAATAGGCTGACGCTGGAAGAGTGTGTTTATAAGAGTAAATCCTGAAGCCTGACAACAAAGTTGTAAACAGCCATAATCCCTGACGGTATAATTAATCTCAGCGACTGATCAGCTGACCGATACCAGAGATATTCAGGCACAGTGTGGGAGAAAAGACATGTGGTGTCTGCTTAGCACACAAGGCAAGGACAGAGCTGATAGTCCAGACAAACAAAATGTCTGAGCTGGGAAGGCAGAACTAAACTTTACTCTAGTTCCTAACCCTCATAACCCTTCAGATATTGCCAGGAGTAATTGCTTGACTGGATGCTATGTTTCTGTGATGATCATGCTGTACTAGAATATGGAAGAACACTCTGCATGCTGTGTACTTGTCAGGGAGCCTTCCCCAGGAGCAGGAAGCTGCTTAACTGCTATTTAGCCATCAGGAGAAGATGGTATAGAATAAAGGTGTGATCAAGAGTGTTTCTGAATCTGGCAACTTCAGCACCACAGCTGTTGAGGTTGGTCAGATTTCACACCTTAGGTTGACCATAGCTTCTCCTTACCAAGATGCAGAAGTGCCCTATAACAAACCTATTACAGTCACTCTTAGTTGGTAACTGAATGAAAAAAATTAAATGTTCTATAAAGTTTTCTGCATAATTTTCAAATGTAGCATAGATGAAATTTCACTAATAGTTGAGTGGGAAGCAAACTGATTTTCTGAAGCAGTGAGGCATTAAGAGACTGGAAATGAAGAGTAACTTGTATCCTGTTCAACTATTATTTTACAGTTGTTTGGAACTTTAAAAATATATCTATTTATCCCACATCACTTTTGTGTTGAAAAAGATAGAAATTAACACATGCCTTGTCTTTGCAGATGCATAAATTCAACTCCAGCTGGTTGTTGATAGTAAGGTTCTCCTGTTTTTTTGCAATGCGGTGCATATTTGAACACCAGATTCCCCCCAAAGTTGTTTGGTTTTTTTTTTCTTCTCCATTGATAAAAACCTTCCAAAGCTTGGTCCCCTACAAGAGACCAAAAAATCAGGAGCCACTTTCAGTTCTTATGTCGTTAAATAGTAAACTACACTCCAAATAAGGCCCATAAACAAGCATTTTTCCTTGTTGTGTGTATTTTAAAATGTAGCTTAGGTGTTGCCAGCAGTTTGATGTTCCTTTGATGCTGTTTTTCATTCTGCTAGTAAAGTTCACTTGGTCAAAGGAAAATCTAACAATCTAATTAGACCATCACCATTAGCAGTAAGTGGTTGACACCTAACCCTATCAGAAATGTGATACCAGACTTCTTAAACTGAAGGTTATATTCAAAGCAGACTTTAATCATCCCAATCAACATACAAGCTTGTATCAACAAGCCAGCACTTTATTCTACACCATCTGTGTATTTGTCTCTAATGGCAATGTGACCCCCTTAAATCTCATCCATCTCAGGTTCTGAAGCAGTAAGAGATTGTTTGGATTATTTTTGTTCTGTTTAGATTATTTGAAGCATTTTATTTTAATTGCACCTGTTTTCAGTCATAGCAGTCTCTGCAACTTTTAGGATGTTTTGGTAGAAATTTCTGATTTGAATACCACTCTTGGGAACAGATTATTATTTTTTTACCATTTTCTTTGTAAGCAGTGATTTCAAGTGTTAAGAGGCAGACATACAGGCAGAAAGGGACTCACTGAAAACTGTTAAGAGTGTGTGCTCTCATAGTCACAGAGAAATACTGAATTGTATGTGACTGCTTGGCAAAACCTGTGTTTTTTTAATGTACCTTGTACGTTATAACTTCTTTCTGAGTACCTTCAGGCCTTCCCTTAAATTTCCAGATTTTGGGCCCAGAACCTGCTCAGTACTTTGGGAGGCATCCTATGTGCTGTCAAATTCCCCATTCTATTCTCCACCTTGTTCTCTTGCTGTTACTATTTACACTTCCTGGGTGAATACATCCTTGAGAAATATTCTATCTGCATGCAGACTATAGGCTAAAAGGAGTAAAAAGTCCATCTCTGATGGAGAACCCATTCAAGTCTGGACCTTGTAATGAAGAAAAAGAGGTTGCCAGTTACCAGCAGCTGTTAGCAGCACAACCTCAGATAAAATTATCTCTAAACTGGTCACCTTTAAGCTGTCAGTGGCCTGGAGACAGCACCTTGCAGCTGGCACACTACCACTGATCCCTGTTAGCCCTGTATATGCCATGTCTTGCATGAACACGGGAATGCTATCCGCTGGCACTGGTGACAAGCACGCTGGTCCCCAGGTACCTGCTGGGACCCAAGAGAAAAGCTGGGAATAGCACAGATCGGTCCCTGCTGTCGGTTCTCCTGCAACAGCCTTGGCTCAGGTGGCTGTAGTGTTTCTGTTTTTCATACAGGTAACTTCACTTTCCTCCTCTTCTGCTTTTTCATTCCATTTACCCTTCTCAATAATCAGACAAACTCATCACAGTTTCACAACTATGCTGGCTGCTGCAGAATGGTTTAATCTAGTTTTTGGGAGAACTCTTCCAATTTGATCAAAGTGGTTTTGGGGGACTGCAGATGAACTTGTAAGTGCAGGAAGTCCTGACAAGATGGCAGTGTACCCACTTCTGTGGCAGTTTCCTCTGACAGACAAATTGGCCATTGTTCCATTTATTTCCCATTCATCATTATTTGAGTTCCCCCACTACCCACAAAAGAGGGAATAATGGGTTCCCTTGTTTGACCTTGAAAACTCATAGTTAAAAGCAGTTTTTTGTCCGTGAGTGTGTGCTGCCGCAGATAAGTATTTCTGGTAGCAAAATCTTCAGTGCACTAGACTGATATACTTATTTTTTTAATTTAAAAGCAAGTATTAAAGAAAACCAGAAGCCAATTTTGCAAATATATCCTGAAAACCGTTAAACCACTCAAATTTGTAGGAATATCAGTCAGGCACTGCCTGGACGTGAGGTTACATGCTGTTACATCTGCTTGGAGGATCAGGGCTTTAGTTTGCTAGATCTACAGAGGCTCAAAGGTGCAATTTAATCAGCTTCAGAGAATTTGGGATGAATTGGATTCGTGAAGTATGGTGCAGTGGAAGCCTGCAGAGCTCTTCACCGCTCACCTCTCTTCCTCCTGTGCTTATGTCTATTGCTAGTGTGCTCTCTGACTAGGGGAATTGGCTATGCAGTGCTTTTCAGTTAGGCTGTGTATAGGCCTCCTGATGCTGTACGTTGTAGTGGTTGTCACAGTGGACAGGATAGCAGAGTTGCCACACTCAGTCTGGGGGAAAATAATCTCTTCAGCTCAAGTGCATGTGGTCCTGTCAAACGACAGCAGAAGAACTGGTGCAAATTCAGAACAGCACATAGGTAGAGCCTGTGGATGCAGTCCGTAGAGAGCAACTATGCATTTTGTTATAGTTACATATTTATTTATTTGGTAATTCCCTTTCTTGGTTTGGAAGAAAGGGAAGTACTGAATAAATATTACATTACATAAAATAAAAGTAATAAATTAAATATTACATTACATAAATATTAATTATAATTAAAACAATTGTTATTGTTTAATTCTTTTTGTAATCCTTTTTTCCTTTCCTCTCATATCTTTGTTTTCCCTTCAGAAGTATTTCCTTCTCTGTACAAACTCTGAATTGTTCCATTTGATTTTGTTCCACTTAAACTGTTCAGTGATTAGGAGTTAATTAGTTAAAGTCTATACAATAGAGCTTTGGAATTTCAGTTTGCCACCTACTCTCACTAAATACTTGTGTCTGTAGACTCCAGAAAGCAAGCAGCACCAGTTATATTTAGGTTGAGTTTGGGAAGGAAACTGCAGCTTTGACATTTCAAGGGGAGGGATTTATTGAAAGCTTAAATTTTAAAACCTTATTTAAAGTAAAGGAAACTTCATAAATGACTGAAGCAAGCCACAGCTATTGGCTGGGTTGTTTTGAGTCACTTATTAGCCTGCTGTGGGCTATTAATTGAGAAAGAGCTGGAGGTTGTATTTTTTTTAATAGTCATCTCTTACATCATCTGTTCTAAAATTCAAATGCTTCAGTTAGTATTTGCTATACAGTGCATTTCAGTTTTAAAAATGAGCGTTTTTAATGGGACATTAATGTGATTCTATATTATTGCATACCAAGTGTGTTTATAGCACTTGGTTCAATGTAGCTGTATCTCTGTAAATGCTGCCCAATCCCCTTTTCTTAGGTTATGTTGGCTACTTTTAGTTTTTTGAAACTAGTTTTCAGGAGGTTTACATAATCTCAAAAATTGTGTTCTTGTGGCTCACCACTGCTTGTCCTGAAAACAAAAACTGGTTTAAGCTTTCCAGACCATCGAAAGTCTGAAAAATACATAGGGATGTGATATTTAAGTGGAAATGTTTCTATGTAGGCCTTACAGAAGAAAAGGGTAGTGACCCACACGTCTCGAGGCAACAAAGCTCTAAGCAAAACCATTTCCCTGTGCAGTCATGAGGAGTGTGTGTGAGTACAGAGCTGTGTTAGCCAAATTGATTTTAAATGCTGTTAGTCTGTGCATTGCTGGTGGCACAGGCAGTCATCCCCACACATGCTGCTGAGTCAGTCCCTGCAGGGTACCAGTGAGAGCCCCTGGGGACAGTTGTGCCACCCTGCATGGCAGCTCTCTGCAAAAAAATGGGTATTTTCAGGAGGAAGAGGTTAAAAAGGAGGAATTGCTAGCAGAAGTATGGGGCCTTACCATCCCCGTGGTGTTTCTTATGTCCTAAAAAGCATGTGAACTTGGAGAGGGGCAGTTGGGAGAACCAGCACTGGTGTGAAAAGGCAGGAAAAAGTATCCTGGTATTTTCGGTTTGGGCTTCAATAGAAAATCTGTCTAAACATAATTATCTGTTGAGATACAGGTGTCCCCTTTCAGCAGGCAGCAGGAAAGGGCCTCCAAGCCCCGCTGTTGACTGCAGCCCTTCCTTCAGCACCATGAATGCCTGTGCCCCGGCTGCGGGAGCTGGAACCGTGTCCCAAGTTCCTTCTGAGGCTTCTCCCCACGGACATTGGGGAGCAGTGGCCCATGGAGAGGCAAACAACAGAAACATGGTTAAGTATAAATCTCTGTTTTCTTTTGACTGGGCCATAGGTGTTTCACTTTGCTATCTTTGACGTTTCCAGACTGGCAGTCAGATGGTGCTGCTCTCGGTAGAGCTGTCCCACTTGTGGTTTGATGGGGTTTGAGGTTTTTGTTCTCCTGGAGGCTGTCTGGGGCACAGGCTGTGCTGCAGGGTCTGAGCATCCCACATGCCCTCAGCTCTCGGGGAAGGGAACCCCTGGCACTAGCTGCATGTCCCAGCGATGGTGTGCCTGCCTGGGGAGCAGGAACTCAAGGAGCATACACAGCTGGATTGCTTATGGTTTGTTTGGGGCTCCTGTGGCTGGAAAAACCTGATTTTTTCAGGACTTTTGTTACCCAAGGGGCTCATTTTAAGGTGATTTGATGCAGGAGAGATTGGTGGGTATGTTTGTTGGATTACATTTCATCAAAGTGGTATGAGATGGAAAATGAAGCCCAGAGGCACAGTTGTGGCATCTGTAGGGAGATGGCCTGATAAATGGCTTTATCTGGAGACTTTTGGTTTGTTTGACAGTGTCTTGGGTTCTCATTAACAGCATGGGGTGCTGTTTGAGGCTCCTGTGTTTCCGACGGCAGTCACGCGAATGGAGGCGTTTGGAGTGTGCTCACTTGTTGGCTTAGCTAAGGGCCGTCTTTACCTGCTCGACAAGGGGTCACTGTTTTCAGGCACGCGAAATGGAGATTTTTTGTGCACTGTTCCAGCAACCAGACGGGAGCAGAACCACCTTGCTGGGAGGCGGGGAGCTGCACCCTCAGGGCAGCGCGCGGCCCGCCTCGGCCGGGCTGGGCGGCTCGGGGACCCCGCCCGTCCAACGCCCGTTCCCCGGGCGGTACCGGCGCGGCCCCGAGCTAATATGGCGCCTCGCCCGCGCCGCACCGGGCAGACACGTACGTGCGGCCGCCCCAGGGCTGGTTTCGGGAGGCGAGCCCCACCCCCACCCCGCCCACCTCCGCTCGCGGCGTTCGCGCCAAAGCGCCCCGTGACGCGGCCGTGTGTAGGACCGCCCCTGCCCTCCGTGTTTTCAAACCGAGTGGGCGGGCGTGATTGGCTGGCGTGCGCGCCACGTGACTAACGGTCGCGGGAAAGCCGCGGAGTCCGAACAGCGCGAGGCGAACCGTGCCCGGGGGCAGCGCCGCGCGGAGCCGCCGCCGCACCCAGGGGCGTAGCGCACCGGGCAGACGCGGAGCAGCGCAGCGCCAGACATCGGGCGCGGCGCGGCCGGGTTCGGCCGTCAGCGGGGCTCGCAGCGAGCCGCCATGAGCTTTCTCAGCCTGCAGCAGGCGGCGCCGCCGCGGCGGGTCTCGGCCCGGCGGGCGGCCGCCCCGATCCGGCAGAAGCTACTGTTCCTGAGCGGCCACAGCGACTGCGAAGAGGAGGAGGAAGACGAGGAGGAGGAAAGCGGCAGCAGCGGTAACAGCACCGGCGAGGACTCGGCCTTCCAGGAGGCGGACTCGCCGCTCTCGGCGGCCCGCACTCCGGCGCGGGGCGACCCGCCCCTGCTGGAAGAGGAGGAGGAAGAGGAGATGGAGCCAGCGGCAGCGCCGCTGCCGGACGAGGGGGACTCGTGGGAGGAGGAGGGGTTCGGCTCCTCTCCGGTGAAGTCGCCCGGAGCCTATTTCATGGCCGGTTCACCCTCGCCGCCGCCCCCCAACAAGGGCCGCCGCTACTTTGGGCGCTCCCCGCCGCACCCGGCGGCTAGTGGCTACCCAATGCGGAGCGAGGAGCCCAGCTCGCCGCTGCCCGACTACCCCGGCACCCCGCCTCACAAGACCTTCCGCAAGCTGCGCCTTTTCGATACGCCGCACACCCCCAAGGTGAGGCACCCGCCCCAGCTGCCGAGCGCTCCGCGACTCGCCCCCTGACCGGCCTGCCCGGGCTGAGGGGAGTGCTGAGCAGGGCAGGGCTCGGTGGCCGGCCCGCCCCCGGCGGGCTGGGGGGGCCGCGGGAGGCGCCGCGCCCGGCGGTTGAAATGCGGGGGTTGAGGGGGGGTTGTCGCCGTTTGCGCCTCCCCGCGACGGCACGTTGGCGTCTGCCCCGGGAGCAGCCCGCGGCCCGGCCGTTACGGTTATGTAACCCGCGGGGGGCAACGCTCCGCCCGCGCCGCTGCCCGGACGGTCGGCCCCGCGCGCCGGTAGGGGGGAGAAGGGGCGGGAGGCTGCGGGCGCCGCGTTAAAGGGCGGGGAGGGGCCGCCCGCGTGGGCCCTCGCTCAGCCCGGCCTCTCGGTTCGCCCCGCGCCGGGGCCAGCGGGGCAGCGAAAGTGGCACCGCAGCCCCCAGCCCTGCCTGGTGTCCCGCAGGGTATCGGGGCCTGGGACAGTGCTCCCTTGTGTATGCGTGAACCCGGTATTTATAAAGGCATTTTTACGTGTGTGTTATATAAATACACAAGTACTCCGCTTTTGCTGTATTTTGTGGAAAAGCTTTTTTTAAAGGTGAAAGTAGAATATTAAAATTCTAAAAATAAACAGTATTTTGCCCAAATGGGCATTTGTTCCTTTATAACCAGAAAGTTAAATCTCGAATTGGATCCTGCGAGTCTGTCAGTAAATTGGTGTGCCTCGTTTGAATACTGCGGTGGTCGTACCGGCTGCCGGTGCAAGTTCGGCATCTGCACTCTTTTGCATCAGATCTAAAAGGCTATTTGAGTAGCCGATGCAGTTAAACTGATGGATTTGAAGGCTTAAAGGGATAGGTAGCTCTTAACTCTGTTAATAACAGATTTTAGGAAGGCATTTCAACTTTTGAACTCCACACCCATGTAAAACACCATATAGTGAATTTAAATCTAGTGATAATAGGCTTGCTTTCTTCATTACTCTTCATATAGCCCTTTAGAAGTAATCCAGGGATAATCCCCAGGGATAATCTCTCAGAGGTCTGTAGACTACAGATTGAAAATAATTGACTTAAGGTGCAAGGAAAGCCACCTTGTTAATTGGTTTTCTACAGCTTCCATCTCAAATGAGGTCAGTGGTACATGTTTGGAAATAGTAAAATTGGTGACAATCCTGTACCGAGTTGGGACACTTTAGAGACACAAAACTCTTACAAATTGTGACACTAAAAACAAAGTCTTAACACTGCAGGTCGGTGGGATTCTTAAATTAGGTACCCAAACTCTGCATGGGTTACCTTTGGGAGGTTACCTTTGGAACCTGGAAGAATCAGTTGGTTAAGTTATCCACTGGAAATAACTGAAATCTATGTTGAGAAGCACAGTGACTTAAAGGTCTTCATCTAGTCCAGATCTGGGGAGCACAGCTGAGATTCCCAAGTACTGAGCTTTCTTCTCTGTGGTGGTTTAGGCTTCACTTATGTCAATTCTTTATTTGGTGAGGTGTTGCTAGGATAAGACAATACTCCTGCTTGAGATCCCATAGGTTAGTGGTTGGTATCCTCAGCAGGATGTAGGAGACTCAGGTGCAAGCTTCCCTACCTGACTGGGAGAGGTTTTGTCATGTGCCTGGAAAATGCCTGGTCTGAGAAATTACCACCGAAAAAGATGTGTTTTGGATATTGAACTGGGCAGTCAGTTTATTGTGGGTTCATGAAGAGGCATCTGTGCATCAGCATTAAGTCTTTTATTTGCTTATTTTTGTAGCTTGCTACCTAAATTTGTGGTCACCAAAGATAATTTGCAGAGTGTGATCTAACTCCCATATCTTGTGCAACAGAATCGTGGTGATATAGAATGGGATGGTCCATGAGTTTCATCCGTCTTTGTTTCACGGACAAAGAATTGTCCAAGAAGTTTAGGTGATGACATGATTAAAGACAGAAAACACTGATTTCATAATCTTTCCTGTCTTTTCAAAATTATTTTAACATTCAGTGTTTCCTTTAACTGTTTTTGTGTGTAGTGTAAAGCCTAATAGTTTCTTTGGAGTTACTTTTGATCGAAATGCAGGTATTTAAACAACTCATACTAACTTTGATAAGACAATATTGTAATTATGGCTTTCAAGCATGACCTGATTGTTTGTCTAAAGCAATACTGAGGCTACAAATACTTCTTTTTGTCTTTTTTTTTTTTAACATAAATACAGAGTTTGCTTTCTAAAGCACAAGGAATAGGCTCCAGCGCAGTCAAACTTCGAGGGGGCTCTCTGTTTATGAATGTTGGGAAATCAGAGAAGCAAGAAGAAGATATTAGACAGACACCTCATGTGAACATCAATCCTTTCACTCCTGATTCCATGTTCCTTCACAACTCTGAAGGAAAATGTCGTAGGAGGAAGAGAACGTACTGGAATGAGTGAGTAACTTGTGTCTTCCTTTGTTGAGCTTATCCTTAGCACTACTTTTAGCTGCAAAAGTTTTGTACCAATTGCTTCTATGACAGTGTTTTTCTTTGCAGATCTGTTGGTGATGCATAATATAGCCCTTGAAGTATCTACTTTGAGATGCATGATACTATGAAACAAGCATTTAGCACTAGGTCTTTTGATTAGTAAATAGAGAGAACAGACCAGGCTATTTTTTTTGACTAAATGAGCTATGCACACAGTCTTTTTGTGAGTAGAGAAAAACACATTAAATACTAGTATAAAACACAAAAAAAAAAAAAATGACAGACATTGCATAGTACCTTTATTTTATGAGTTTGTGCTTGCAAACGTATATTGTTCAGTTAGTTAAATTAAAAATCAACAGCTGCTAGCCTTTAAGTTTATTTAAGCCATATTACTTCTGCAAAAGTAACTGGTGTGAATTTCAGCTCTTGTGGAGAAGACATGGAAGCAAGTGATGGAGAGCCTGAAGATGAAACCATCAGACCTGCTAAGGTAATTAATCTTTAGAACTTGATACTAAGATTGGCAGTTTGTGTATCTGCAGATCTAAGTGTTTTCCTTTCTAACCTTTGCAGAGGATAACAATAACAGAAAGTAATATGAAGTCACGGTATGCAACTGAATTTCATGAGTTGGAGAAGATTGGATCTGGTGAATTTGGTTCTGTGTTTAAATGTGTGAAGAGGCTTGATGGCTGTATTTATGCAATAAAGCGATCCAAGAAACCCTTAGCTGGCTCAGTGGATGAGTGAGTACTCCTGCTATGAAAAGTTAAAAGTCACCTGTTGGTACTTTTTCCTCCCATATTTCTTTGTATTGGTGTCTAGAGAGGCGTTTAAGAGAAAACTGTAAATATACATGAATTAAATGTAAAACAGATACAGTTTTGAAGTCACTTTACTTTTTTTTTTTACTTTTTTTTTTTCTTTTTCCGAATACTATGCAGTACAAGGGAGGAAAGGCTACTTGGCCTTTATCCTAGCAGACGTTTGTCCCAGTATTTGTGTGGAAACAGATTGGAAAGTAAGAACAGTGCTTACATGCATTAATGGCAGGAGGGACTATAGCAATAAACTGTGCAGTGATAATCCTCTGAGATAAGAAAGGAAAGCAGTATTCTCAACGAGGTCCTCACCCTTGTCAGCTTGAGTGATGTGCGGATTAGTTAAGTCAGTCTTGGGGGTATTTTTTGGCATTTGTTGATGAGCCTATGATTCATGACTTTTCACCCCCACTGTTCAAATAGTTATAATATAAAAATTCACAAGTTTGAGTTGCTCAGAATTCCATACCACACTTATACACGAGCACTTGGGAATCTTGAGTTCAGTCATAATCCTGGCTTGTGATCTTCATTAGTTATTTCCTAAAACTTCAGGGATGCTTCTCAAAGCTTGCCGCTGCTGCTGGTTGGAAAATATGTGATGGAAGTGGCATCTCTCAAGAATTATCTGCAACAAAACCTATTTTTTGATGTTCCATATACTTAGTCTTCTAATACAATGTAGATTATTTTAGCTGTTTTGATATAGATATGAATCCACCTTGAGGTGCCACAGAACTGAATAAGATTTCAGTTAAAAACCTGGCAAAGGGGCATGATATTGCAATAAATGTTTCTATTAAGCTGAAATTTGACAAATTTCACCTCATAATATTCTTGTGTGCTGTTTTTTTGTGACTGTAACAGACAAAATGCTTTAAGAGAGGTCTATGCACATGCGGTTCTGGGACAGCATTCTCACGTAGTAAGATACTACTCTGCATGGGCGGAAGATGATCATATGCTTATACAGAATGAATATTGCAATGGTAAGTAAACTTTATTGCTTGTTCTGAACTTGCTTTCAAAAAATCTAATTTTTGAAGGTATACAGGTATCTCTACAGATCTCTAGTGCTCGTTAGGAATTGATTGCCCTACACGTAGCTCATATCATCATTGTCTCAAATGTGTTTGATTTTCCTTTCTGTTGGAACAGGCATATCAGATATATGAAGCAAAAACCACACAAACTTGCAGGCATAGTCTTAAGTGTTGGAAAATGTTGGAAGTACAGTGGGGCATTTGCGAGCAGTAAAACTGTTCTTTTTCAGCACAATAGTACAAGCTGGACTAGAGAAAATGACCAGAGTGTTTCCTTTAAAAAGAGAGGTGAAACTGATTTCTGAAGCTTTTTGCTATGGTTTATACCCTGCCAGAGATCTGGAAGAGGGAGAGAGGTCTTTTCCCTTGTGTTGGTATCCTGTTAATTTGCACAGCAGCTACAGCAGAAAAATAATTGTATTATATTACATGGCTATAACGAGGGGATATAGCACTAGATTTTACACTTCCTACGTATCATCGGCAAGTTCTTGGTGGTGTATACACTTAATTTTGGAAGCCAGTTTTACTTAATTTCTGAAGCAAGTTGTCATTACTTTGTCAGCTGTTTGACGTAAAATAATTAGTTGTTTTCTTTAATGTTGCTTTAGGTGGCAGTTTAGCAGATGCCATAAGTGAAAATTACAGGAATATGCGTTATTTTACTGAACCGGAACTGAAGGACCTGCTGCTTCAGGTGGCTCGAGGCTTGAAGTACATTCATTCAATGTCACTGGTACACATGGATATCAAACCTAGTAAGTGTGTAAACTGCTTTACTCTGTATTGACAATTTCCTCAGTTAATTTAATTTGCTGTAGAAAAATGAGCAGTTAGCCACACCTTACTAACTGTACATTCTTCACCGAAGTTCTAAATAGCAGTACAAAGATGTCAGTTATAAAATTGGCTAGCAGACTTAAACTGTTGTTGAGTTTCTTTGGTCCTTTTTGTGTGATTTACTGTACTTGCATAACACTTGGCTCCCCTCCCAGGAGAGGAGCCAGAAGGAGTAAGTTACAGTTTCTCGCTCTAGGATGTTTGTATGCAAACAATGAAAACTTCTGTGTGGCTAAAGCAAGTTGTAGTGAAACTATGTGAAGTAGAAATTGTACAGAAGCGGGGTTTTTTTAACTGTTCTGCTCTTTTTCAGGTAATATTTTCATATCTAGGACATCAGTCCCAAGTACAACATCAGAAGAAGGTGATGATGATGACTGGTCATCTGATAGAGTCATATTTAAAATAGGTGAGAAGCAGCACACTTGTCCTCAAAAGACTTGCATTGTGTTTTTGTCTTCTGAAAAATAACTTTGTTTTCTTTTTGCAGGTGACCTTGGTCATGTAACTCGAGTATCTAGTCCACAAGTGGAGGAAGGTGATAGCCGTTTTCTTGCAAACGAAGTCCTACAAGAGGTGACTGTTCTGTGTGTGGAAATGGTGATGTTAGGTCTGCATGCTGTTTTCTTTAGAGTAATGAGCTGCTGTCTGCCACCTCCTTGTTGGAGGAGAAACTTCCTGATTGGTATACCCTTGAACACTGGTGGTACTTAAAGGAGAGTATAATACTGTGGATGTGTTCAGTGATTAATAGCTTAGCTGTCTGTTAGATTTCTTCTTACCGTAGGTGGTATGTGTAGTAAATGTACTGTTCTTTATTTTTCAAGAACTACGCTCATTTGCCGAAAGCAGATATTTTTGCTCTTGCTCTGACTGTTGTCTGTGCTGCTGGAGCTGAACCACTTCCAACTAATGGGGACCAGTGGCATGAAATTCGACAAGGAAAACTACCTAGAATACCACAAGTGCTTTCTCAAGAATTACTAGACTTACTAAAAGTAAGAACTCTTGTACCGGTGGCTCACTGATTAGTGTAATTTACTGTGTTATCTGCCTTAACTAAAACGCCTTATTTTCTTATTTCCAAGGTTATGATTAATCCCGATCCAGAGAAAAGGCCTTCAGCTGTGGCACTGGTCAAGCATTCAGTGCTTCTCTCTGCTGCAAAAAAGAGTGCAGAACAGCTCCGGATAGAACTGAATGCTGAAAAATTCAAAAACTCGCTCCTGCAGAAGTAAGTAGTTCCTTGGAGTCTGCAAATAGAACTTAGTTTCTAAGGGGTTTTCACGTGATAGAGTGATGATAAAACAGGACTGTTCTTGTTTCTGCCTGGGTTCACAAATCTGTATGCATGTACATACCTGAGAGTACAAAGTGGGTTATGTAACTTTAAAAGGAACTTTCTCCATAGAATGAACTTCTCAAACACTCTTAAGAGAATCTCAGCTACACTGTCAGTATTCAAGAGATGCAAAACATTACAGTTTTTTAAAAATCTTGAACTTAAATGAAATGGCACATCAGGAATGTTTTGGGACTAATTTGACTTGTACACAGTAGTGTTACTGGGTTACCAGAGGATCATTTGTATCCGGAGGTCATCTTGTCTTACCCCTTCCTCAAACACTCAACGCTGAATTAAAGCTTTGAAGAAGAGATTCCCTTTAGGAAAGTCTGATTTTTGCTTAAGTTTCATGGAAAGAGTTAGTAAGTTAAGAAGCAATCACTGGAATCTTTCACTGCAGTTAACTTTGCACATATTACGTGTAATAGGCAGGCTTTTTTTTATATGCAGTGGTTTTAGCCTGGCTGGCAGCCAAACACCAAACAGCCACTTGCTCACCTTCCCCTTGATGGGGTGGGGAGAGAATCAAAAGGGTAAAAGTGAGAAAATTCATGGGTTGAGATAAAAACAATTTAGTAATGGAAATAAAATAATTTTTTAAATAATGATAATAGAATATGCATAAGTGATGCACAGTGCAGTTGTTTACCACTCACCGACTGATGCCCAGCCTGTCCCCAGCTAGTGATCTTGGAGCAGAGGCAATCCTGAAACTGCAATCCCGGCATAATGAGCCCGAGTGATCCAAGATAAATCCCCTTGCTTTCTGGTTAACCCTCATTAATGTACTGAACATGGCGTTATACGATATGGAATATCCCATTGGCATATCCAAACGTCAATCTGGGTTTGCTGATTTCTGTGCTTCCCCTCCCGCCAAGCCTTTGCACCTGCAGACTAGCAAAACACAGAGAAGTTGGAAAGTCCTTTATCTTCCAGTGACAGTTGAAAACACTGTTATCAATGTTTTTCCCGTAACAAATCCCACATTGAAACCAAACCATGGCGCTATTCTAGCTCCTAAGAAGCAAATGAGCTCTGTCCTTGTGAAACCAGGACACTGCAGAACACGGATTACTTTCTGACTGGCTTGTTTTGAATGAAGGTGTTAACTTGGTGTTTGGATTCCCTCCATTGCTATATGATTATTTTGCCGTTGCTACAGTCTGAATGTAGCCAGACTTGCCATTTTAGATGGTTATCTTTATAATCCTTTATGAATTACACTGACTGGTTATCTTTATAATCCTTTATGAATTACACTGACTGCAGAAAAAATAATTTGACGGTTTGAGTGGGTTATTCAAGGACAGAATTGCTGAGGTAACTTGCTTGTATAAAGACAACCTATTTTTGTATCATGTGAAAAGGGAAGTTGGCAAAGCTAATATTTTGTGAAGACTACTTCTGGCCTGGCAACAAGTAGGATACATCCTTATAACTATAAATCCATGAATGATTTAAAAAAAACACTTATCCACAGTAATTTTTAATGTTGTGTGGGTTAGTGTTCCACAAAAGAGTTCAGGTAGGTGTTTTTTCTCAATTTTGTTTTATTTTGTTTTTTAACACTCCTGCATTTGACCCATTTAAGATACCACTTGTGTATGTAAGTTGTCATCAGTGAAAGGAATCCTTGTAAGGAAACTCAGCTTTTCTACTGTGTCATCTTCTTCAGAGGAAGGAAGAATTCGAGATTAGACTTCTTGAGAAGAATGGAATTGTAAAAACTTAAATTTCCTGGTAATGGTGTGGTGGGTGGATGTGCACACGTGTGCATTTGTGGCTAATGTTCAGTCTTTAGGCAATATGACTAAAAATTGATTGCCATTCTCTTGTGGTGAACTGACACAGTGATTGTGTAGGGAGGGTTAAATAGGCCATGGGTGTTAATGTATAATACTTTGGCTTACAAGAGCAGGGGTAGCTTATTAAACTAAAACATTTAACTTAAAACTAAATACATCTACACTACTATGCGGCAAGCTTGTAAAATTTGATCTTGCTTTGGAGTCCAGATGTGACTAGTTCTTATGGTAGAGAAAATTCTTTAAAGGATAGTTTGGGATAGGAGAGGGAGAAGAGTATGGGGGGAATCCTTACACTTAACCATTTGCCAGCATTTAAGGAAAGGAGAAGAGTATGTTGGGAAACCTTTGATAAAGGTAACAGTTATAACTATTTCATAGTTATAACCTGAGGTTTATTTAACTTCATCTGTGGACTGAGTATTGGTAATTCTCTGAAACAGAATAGTTGACAGAATGTTGCACAGGGGCAATGGCCTGTGCTACCTTCAGTGACTCAGCCTGGAGGTTTTGGGCTCAAATTTTTATGTTAGGCAAAAGAGATTAGACGGTGATAAGCTTTTGATGTGGATATGCAAAAGGAAAAGGATGTTTCCTGGAGTTGTGTTGCCAGTTATGTTCGTCTGTGTTCACCTAAGTGTGTTACCTGTTTGTCTTCCACGGAAGTTCAGTTGTAGCTGCTTCATTTGGGCAAAACTCTGTAATTAGCTCTTCAGTGATTTATCATAGGGCTTGTATTAGAAAGTAAACTGCATCCTACCATGTTCTGGTAATTGATGCATGAGATTAAGTGTTGAGCTGCTTACAAAAGGCTGGATTTAAAAATTTGACCAAGTTGTGTGAATTTGTCATTTCTTTCCCTCCTTGTTCAAAAGAGAGAACATCTAGACAAGTAAGGAACATCCCACTTCTGTCCTCTGGGTTGTATGGTTGTAAACAGGTGGATGTGAATGATAATGGTCTTAGGATGACCTAAATTGATGGCAAGTCTTAGGTTCTGAACTGCTGTAAATCACTTGAAATGCCCTTGCTGTGATACGCCTGTAGTCCTTACTGATGTGTTAAGTGTGACTCAATGTCTTGCAGAGAGCTGAAGAAGGCACAGATGGCAAAGGCTGCAGCTGAGGAACGAGCACTGTTCACTGACAGAATGGCAACTAGATCTACAACACAGAATAGACCATCTCGGCTCATTGGAAAGAAAATGAACCGCTCAGTTAGTCTTACTATATACTGAACTATGAAGTCTAACAGAACTACTGAGGATGGCTATAGCATCTCTGCTGGACTGAAGCCTAAGGAATTGAAGGAACTGTTCAATTCCTGGTTTCTTGTCCTGTCTTTGATCAGTGTCACTAGTTTTACAGGAAGTGCTTCTGGGTTTTTACAGTATGGCTGATCAGCTGTATTAAACTGCTTGAGTTAACGGACTCAGTTACTGTCTTGTCTGTAGAGGATCCTGGATATTAATCCATAAGCCTTTCAGTTACACTGTTAGATGTTACATCGTCCCAGGGTTAACCACTATAGTGGTGTGCTGCTTTGTAGTGTTATGGCATTGTAATAAGAAGAAATATCCCTAGTGATCTTTTAAAGGGAGGGAGGGGGCCTTGCTTTGATACTTACTGATTTTTTTAATTTTTTTTTTTTGGAGCAGAGGGGAATACATGTTGAAAGATGGGCTTTAGGGCCACCTACACTCAATGTACCTGATGTCAGGTAGACTTTTATTGTGAATTTTATTTGTATATTCAACTGGGAGCACTTTGTAGGCATTGCATAAACCACAGCTTAGAAACCTGTGGAATTAAGTGCCATGTGGAACTGCTGCTATTTTTAGTTTGTTGTCCTCGCTGTAAACTGTAGCATTAAAACAATCATTATTGTGTTAATAGGCTTCTTGTTAAAATAATAACGTGAAACAAATCTAAGCTGCATTTTAGTGAAGGCAGCATTTTTCTCTTGAAGCTAGTGCATTGTGAAATAATGCACCAATTTAATATTTGGACTCTGTATTAGTGTAGTGCAATTGTTTATGTCTTGGCTATTGATTGTTTGTAATTCTTTCTAATAAGATTCTCTAAATGTTGATATTCTCTTCAGTTGTCCATTCTTGAGGCTATTGTATATTTTTTTTTATGTTGGAGTACTTGTACATAATTGTTTAGTGTAAGTGTTCAGGTTGTTCTTCATTGTTTATGTACATAAGTTTGATTGTGCTTATAGTATACTATACTGAAACAGCAGTCTCAGATGCCAACAGGCAAAGCTTAACTTTTCAGTTTTAAGTTCCAGAATGAACAGAATGTGGTCATCAGAACCTTTTCTGATGTTGGACCTAGGCTGACAGATGTTGCTAAAAACCAGAACTGTTCCAATACTGGCTTATCTCTTCATTAATTTTAGTTTAAACAGTGTTTCCCATTTGTGCTCTATTTGTTCTTACTAGTGTTGAATTTGAATATTAAAGTTAAAATTTTTGTTTAATATTGTCTAATACTTACTTAGCTCTATAGTTACAGAAATAAAATATTGAGTCAGGAATGTACTACTGTGGAAAGTCCTGATTAGATCTACTTCCTGCTCCTGCCTAGTGCTTGTGATTCCATCTCAGGAGAGTGGGATGGAGGTAACATGCTCACTGATAGTGATGCTAGGTGAGAAGCACCACAGTCTGTCCATTAGTATCTATAGCAGTCTGTCTCTACCGCTTTAGAAATGGTACTGAAGGTTGGAAAGATGAAGCCCCTGGAAGATTTGAAGTGGAACCCGTGACTGTGAAGATGGAGGACTAAATGAAACTGTGAAGAAAGACCTGGGTTGAGGTAAGGAGGAAAACTCATGAATTGCTGAGAATGGGAAGAGAACTGCTTATTTAGAAATCCAGAAGAAAACGGTGAGAGGAATTGGAATGGGCTGTGGAAAACAGTAACAGCATGTTCTGTGGCATGGATGTGAAGCACTTGTGTGTAGGTATTCACCTTCATTTAAAGAAGAGACATACAGTCAATAAAGGCTTAATTAGTCTGTTGGGAAAGCTTTTACATTGCTGCATTCAAGAGTCATGGGCGACTTAGAGAAGCTGTATGTGAATTGAACGGAATATCATATTAACTTTGCAGCTAGCAAATGAAAACTAAGTATTTTTATTTGCAAGAGGTGTCGATGCTATTCATATATGACAGTGAAATTCAGAGCCTTGGTTTAGGTAACTGTTATCTGAATATACAGTTCTCATGTGTGATAGTTCTGTCTTTTTTGTGAGAGAACTCAGTCTTATATTCATCTACACTAAATGAGACCTCTTAAAGTATACTTCTAAACAGTCTTAAGTGTCAATTGATGGGGGATCAACAAACTGTAGTCTTCCCCTGTAGTTTAAATAAATTTCATCTGCTACCTATGATAATTATCTGCTCTTGCATCACTCGTTTTCAGAGGCTTGTAATGTCAGGACAGGTATCACTGTGCAAACAAGCTGTACAGAGTAGCTATGTAGGCTTGTAGAGGTCTACCTCTGGTAGGTAAAAAAATGGCTTGGATGGCTGGGCCCAGAGAGTTCTGGTTGAATGGAGTTAAATTCAGTTGGCAGCTGGTCACAAGTGGTGTTCCCCAGGGCTCTACTGGGGCCAGTTCTGTTTAGCATCTTTATCAGTAATTGGACAAGGAGATCAAGTGCACCTTCAGTAAGTTTGGAGATGACTCCATGTTGGGTGGAAGTGCTGATCACCTTGAGGGTAGGAAGGCTCTACAGAGGGATCTGGACAGGCTGGATCAGTGGGGCAAGGCCAGTTGTATGAGATTCAACAAGGCCAAGTGCTGGGTCCTGCACTTGGGTCACAACAACCCCATCCAAGGCTACAGGCTTGGGGAGGAGTGGCTGGAGAGCTGCCACTAATTCAGATTCATCAGTGGCATTCATTCACTCATTTTAGTTGAGATGGATCTGAATTAGTAAGATGTAGAACTTGAAAAACTACTTGGCTTTTTTATCAAGTTACAGACAAACTTGATCAGTCTCTGACTTCTTGAAGAACTACATAGAAAGAACTTAAAAATAACTGAAAAACAGATATTTTGTAACCTTACTTACCTTACTCCAGATACTTGTCTGCTTCTTTGTCTTCTGACTTTGAATATAAATCCAGTGTCGGTAATCTGTCTCCCTAATGATGTGTTACTGGACAACACTACCTGCCTAGTCTTGCTAAGTCTTGCTGCGTCTCCTGCCCAAAGAGTGAGTGGTGTGGTGGACTAAAGCTCTTACAGAATTAGTTTCCTGTAAAAACACACCACCACTTAACACTGACAAGTGCTGCTTTCCAAAAGAATATTCTGAAATTGTTCCATCTAAATGATTTGTTTGTGGATGAATTGTCTTCCATTTGACTCTACAAAACTGATTATTGTTGGAAACAAACAAATAAAAAAATATTAACGGTCCCCCCAACTTCTTAATGTGAATTTCAGGTATCAAGGATTGATTCACTTTTTGCATAATTCATTTTGTGAATCAAACCTTTCCATGGACTATCTGTAGAAATATTGATGATCCCTAGTTTTTAATTGTTTTGCAGGCTAAGCCATTATAATCAAATAATAAATGCTATATTTAAAAAAAATTAATCACATACTGTATTCAAATACTATATGAAATTCTATTGATGCTATTACTGTTGAAACAAAATTTCACTTACTTGGAGAATAATTTTTCCAGGAGACAATACTGTGATAGGCATACATACTACTGGTCCATATAGCCATGAGGGCACACAGATGGACGAGGAGGATGTGTGTGAAGGGAAGTTAGATCTTCCTACTTGGAGACTGTAGCATAACTAGAAATGGTTGTTCTACTTTCATAGATTGTATATCAAACTCCCAGCAACTTTTGCCATGAGTTCACACATGGTTAACAGCTAGAATTGCTAAAGTAATCTTAGTCTTTTCTTTTGTGTGTTTTGTTTTTGTTAAGATGTTGATAGGCAGCATTTGTCTAGGGTGTTTTTTTCCCAGTTTGGGTTGGAAGGGACCTTTAAAGCTCATCTAGCGCAACCCCCTGCAATGAGATCTTCAACTAGATCGCGCTGCTCAGAGCCCCATCCAGCCTGACCTTGTCCTGTCAGCTTACTCCTTTCCTCCTTCCCCCAATCTGTTGATTACCACAGACCTGACAACATGTTTTATTTTAATTGAGATGGATCTGAATTAGTAAGATGTAGAACCTGAAAAACTTACTACTTGTCTTTTTTTATGAAGTTACAGACAAGTTTTACCTCCACCTAGAAACAGAGGTAGGCACTGCTTGTAAATTTGAAAATAGGATTTCAGTTGCATAGACTGCATTGCTTTAGACTGTAACATGTAAAAGTTTCATGAATAAAAGTATGCTTGCCCTATTCTTGTTGAACTGGGGCAGGGGGAACAAGTGCCATGCATTGTTTGACCCTCTACCAAAAGCTGACCAGCTTGGCCTTGTCTTTAATGTGTTTTGTAGTCTCCAGCAACACCTGCTGGACAAAACAGTCAACTGTACACTAAATTTTTGCCTTTAAAGAGTTTGTGTGCTAGTATGACAGTCAACCCTGAACGTTAGAAATTATTATCTTGTTTGGACATAGTGATTGAGCATTTTTGCCAGCAGTAGCTTAGGTAAGTGCTGACTTTTATTTTTTCATCTGCACCTTCTCCCTTGGAAGAGGCATCCTCATGGTTTCACCATATATGTGATTTGGTATATAACGTGTGCACACTTAATGAATCTGTGCATGTGTGCTACCTATGGATATCACTGCTATAGCTGTGCTTGAGGACTCGGGTCTAAAGCAATGGCCAGCAAGAGTCAAAAGCAGAGCTGTTCCCTGCTGAACCTTATCTTTCTGTGAACCATGGGAACCATCCTAGAGAGCTGTGAGCTCCCCCAGTTGGAGGCTGCCGAGCTGACACATGGGTTCTCATCTCAAGAAACTGCAGAGAAAAAGCAGGAAGAAGCAGGGACTGGGCAGGACAGCACACAGGAAATTAAGGTCCCGCTTCTGTTTGAGTAGTTGGAATTGAATGAAGATGCTATCTTCCCAAAGTATAATGGGATTGGGGCAGGGAAAAGGGAGGTGCCCTGAGGAGAGAATATTGCTGTGCCTAATTAAACAGGAAGCAATTTATTACTGTTTAACATGCTGTTCAGAGGTCTGAGGTTGTACGTTCTTAATTATTTGATATTCTGGATAGTCTTGAAAATTGAAGAATTGGTTTCAAAGATCTTCCTTTTGCCAGTCCTTTGACTCCCTTCTAATATTCAGCATCAATATTTAGCATGACATCTGAATAATCACGCTGGTCTAAATTGATTTCTCTGTTTGACTCAAGATGAAAGCAAACTGTTCTGATTCTGATTAATGATCTTCTTTGTACCCCTGTGGTTACTGCCAGATAGATGGGCTAATGGGCACTGAAACTGCTGCTGCTACTGAATTACCATTTATGCACAGGAAAAGATGCTGTGTGTTCAGCTTGCATCCTGACGGGGAAGATCTTGTTCATCTGTTGGTTTACACACAACAGAATGGACCATAAATGAAAGTGCTTTAGGCAAGGTGTTCTGCAAGATAGGGATGGGGGGGACAGGAGAAGTACCTCCTGTTCCCAATCTTTAGTAGTCTCACCAACCACTGATCTTGAGTGATCTTCCTACCTCTGCAGCTGAAACAGCTCTTGCCTCTCTCACTCTTTTAACTACTAAAGTGTTAGGATGTTTAGGACAGAATCTTCCCATGTATGTTCCATGCCTTAGCAAATAGGATTTTAATCTCTGTTTGGTCTTGTAGACACTGAGTCAATATTGATTGACAGTCTTCTACACTAACTCAGATTAAATGGCTTTTTCCATTTAACCATTTCTTTCTCCGGTTTCCATCCTAAAACATGGTGTCAGATGGTTACTGCAGTACACAGCTACGATTTAATTTTCTCTTCCTTTCTGCAAGTATCTGTATTATTCTGCCCTATGGTGAATGCTGTAACTTGGTGAGAAATATGTTATCAGCTACAAGTGTAAAAAGATGTGTGTTTCCAGGGAGGAACTGAAAGGTAGCTTAATGTTCTGTGTTTTACCTCTTCATTATGTTTCTTTTGTCAAGTTTGCACATGTGTCTAAATAGCAGAAAACTATAGAAAAGTAGGTGTGCTTTGCTGGAATCACTTTAAAGATTGCTTTAGAAGTCTTAGAAGTGAATGGAAAATTAACTTTTTTTTTTTTTGGTAGTAGAGCCTGAACTGCCATTCTGATTTGGCATCTAATGCTGCTTCCTATTTCACCTAAAATAATTTTCATACTTAATTTCTACAGTTTCAGTGAGAATGTTTGAGGCATGTGTATAAGGCCAGAGAGTACACTTTTTAAAGTATTTTAAAATAGCAGAAAAACCAAATTCCTCAAACGGCTTGAGGACAGGGTTACAGTATAATGGCAAATATACTTACTGGTTTTCACACGGTCCCCCAGTGCTTCCTTGAGATGTTTTGTGGTGGGACTAGTTTGTTCAGAAACTAAACACATTGATCATGAACACTGGTATTTGCTTTAATTTTATTTTCTACTGAAATATCGCTTTGAAATGGCAGATACTGGAAAACACAGTTTGCTACAAAGTTGGCTTAATGGTCTTCAATTTCTTTTTCCTCTAATTTAGTTTTCCTGTGGAGAATGAAAATGACTGGTCTAGCCAGAGTTCAGGAAGATTTTCTCTGGGCTAACAATGAACAGAAAACTGTGAGTTGCTGATGTGTCTGAATTCTTTCCTTGATGGCAGTTTAACTGACGCCGTGACATAAAACAAAATTAGTAACAGTTCAAATGCGTAATCTTTCCTCTGGTTAGAACCTCCCTAACAAACACTTATTTTTTGGCTAACAAGAAGTAATTAAGCTTCTGCAGGGAGGAGGAAAAGTGATTGACCTCTTAAGGCTAAGTCTCAGCATGGTCTAACTAAAGCTTCTTCCTGAAAGTGTGAGTCACTCTGAGACTGTGAGCCAGTGTTCCCTCCCTGATCACCCTTCAGTCATGTTTTTAACCATGGTGAGCAAACACAATTAGAATAAGCACAGATTTAAAATAAAGTCGCTGAGATCTCAAGACAACTTTCAAGAAAAGCAGAAGTATGTGAAGTTGCATCAGAACTTACTTTTGTACCATGCAAGCAATTTAGAGTTTATGTAGTGCTATCAGGGACTTAATGGTTAAGTGTGACCACTTTTAATTAATGATCCGTGGATTATATATCAGTTGTATCTTCAAAGGTTCAGAATGTAAAGTCTTTGATAAGCAAAGATCCAGACCAACACAGAAGAGCTGCTTAAAATAACTCACACTTTGGGTGTGGATGCAGCTAGTCCTGTAACTTTGCTAAAGCTATTTTGGGTAAGTATAAAAAACCAAAGGTTTTATTCAACAGTGAGTTTATGTCTGCATATGAACTTCAGTTTAACTGGTTTTGCTCCATTTTAGTTCAATCCTATAAAAACTATTTTAAATATATATATGTCTGTATAAAATCAAGTACTAGTTTTATGCATAACTTATAAGTATCCTTTTGATTAACCTACCAAAAGCTGGAGCAGCTGAGGCTTCTGTAAATGACTAATTTTAATGAAACATTTAAACATGGACTGTTAACTTATTAACCTGAATGGAACTATTTGTATTCTTAGTGGAAAACAAGTCTCATTCTGGCAAAGGATTTGAGCATGTCATTTAAATCAGGAATAACAGAAGCCAGTAAAACAATGAAGACAAACACGCAGGTTGTTTTACAGTTACTTGGTGGACATTTGTTTTAATTTCCTTTTTTCACTCTATTGTTTTTATAAAAACGAGCTGCCAAAAACTACTGAACTGTTCAAAAGAGAAATTAAGTCACTGCATATACAAAAGTGTCTCCTTTTTCCTGAAGTGGAATAGTTGTGGTCAAATTGGAAAAATCCTAATGTATTTCAGGACAATATATGTTTCTGGTAGTATTAACAGCCATAATGTTAGCAAATCAGGTTCACTAAGAAATTTAATCCAATTAATCTTTAATGTTGATTGTATAATTCACACCATCCATCTTGAGGAAAGAGCATAAATAACTGCTTGTGGATTCTGAAGTCCTGAATAAACGGAGAAAAAGATTAAGAAAAATGAGGGGAACAGGCTGCTAGGATATGGCTGGTGAATAAGGCAGGTTGTGTTTGTTCACTGCACTACTAGTGAACAAACATAGTGCAGATATGAGAGACTCACATATCTCCCTTGCTGGAGTATTTTTGATGCTTGCTATAAACTAGAGAAGACCCTAAAAAATAAATATCACCAGAAATCTGTGGGTGATTCTAGTCTCCAATTTCCCACATATAGAAAACTCATTAATTTTCACATGTGAAAATTAGAAGGCTTCCTACAGTGGACTCTGTAGTGACCCTGACCTGATGACCACTGTCCATCGAGGGTTAGTGATCCATATAAGTTAGGTTTGTGCCTACTGGGCTTGTACAGCCCTGCGCTGCCCGCCCAGCCTGTCCTCCAGGCCCACGGGGTGGATTTACCCGGTGGGTTGTGCCCCAGGAGCCTGCCAGCAGCTCCCACTTGGTGGCCACGTTTGTACCCCCTGTGTGGCCTGCCCTTTATCTGAAAATGCAGCAAGAGGTTCTCGTGTGAACATCCTTTCTGTTGGGCAGTAGAAACTATATATAGAGTTGTTTTCTTGTAAGAAAATCCCATAATAGCTTGAATGACCAAAATGGTGTAACTTTTCCATGGGCAGGATCTACGTGACACGCTGCACCTTGGTCAAAGACGTGGTTGATGCCGCACAGCTCAGGGTTCCCAGCACCAGAGGAATGTAAGATTATCCGTACTGTCCTCTCCATTATAGGCTTAGCTACAATAAATGGTGTTTTAAGTGATGCTTTAGAGACTGTGCCTTTTTTACTGGGACCATAATGAACCAGCACCACCTGGTGCAAAGCAGGCATCTCGCTGTGCTGCCAGGAGGATGCCACTGGCACAGCGCTATTGGTGCAGTTGGATGAAGACTGAAATTGGACAAAAGTTCAAATGCGCTTTTTTTTTTTCTTGTTTGATACGTGTCTTGAATTTGGGATCTTAATGGTTCTGCTTAACATCTGTGAAAATGAAACCTGAACTTGAGGAGGAGCTGTGTGCTGTGACCGACCTCACCTGCGGTACCCGGAGCACTACATATACCCGGCAGCGGCATCTTCCTGCCGCTAACCCGGCTCGGCTCCGCAGCAGCGCTGAAGGCGCTGAGCCCTCCCCTGCTACTTTCGATGGAACTCGATTCACTCGTGGCAAGCTGCTCTTTGCAATCCGTGGGGCTGAAGCAGCCCAGGAGGGCAGTGACTCCTCTGTGTGCGCGTACCCTGCCGTGAGGTTCAGACGGAGCCTCCGGTGCGAACAGCCCTGGGCTGGGGCCGGGCGCGAGCGCCGCTGAGGGAGCGGGTGCCTCGCGGGGCCGCCCCAGGGGAGCTCACGCGCCTCGCGCCGGAGTCGCGCTCCCCTCAGCGCCTGCGGTCGCCCCGGCCCCGCCCGGCCCCTCGGCCCTCGCCTCTGAGGCGGGACGCGCGCGGCTCCCGGGGCGGTGCCTGCGGAGCCGGGCAGGGCCGGGCACCCGCCTCCGGGGCGGTGCGGCGGCGAAGGCACAGCGGCGGCGGGAGCGGGGCGGCGGGAGCCGGCGGGCCGGCCATGGTGGGCCTCAAGGAGGAGCTGCTGAAGTCCATCTGGCACGCCTTCACCGCCCTCGACCTCGACCGCAGCGGGAAGGTCTCCAAGTCCCAGCTGAAGGCAAGTGGGGTGGCGAGTCCGAGGGGCGCGGTGCGGGGCCCCGGCCCGCTGTGGGTGTGAGGGGCTGCTGCCACCCGGGAGAGGCCATGTGGGCCCGGGCTGTGCCCGAGGCTGCCTCCACACTGGACCCGCTGGGCCTGGGGCCTGCCTGGGGTGGTCAGGCTCGGGGCCAGGTGAGGGGTCACGGCCGCCCGTTTTCAGAGCTCACTTGGTGGCCGTGAATTGCACTTTGTGCATGAGGCTGTCCTTCAGCACACGGCATCGCCGGTCGCTGCGGCTCCTGGACGCCTCTGTCCCGCAGGAGGCTTGTGCAGGCCCTTCCTCACGCTTGAGGAGGCTTATTTTCATTCTGCCCAGGCAAGCGCTTCATCCTCCCCGAGATGTCAGTGCGCAAACCCTTGTTGTGCTTCTGGTCCGCTTTCAACTGCCCGTCCTTGGTACCCTTTCTGGCCAAAACCTTTTGTGGGGTAGCCACAAGGTCCCATCTATAGGGGTTGGCTGCATCCAAGTGAAATTCATAGCTTGCCAAGGGGAGAGCGAGGTTCCACAGTGCTCTCTTATTTGGATATAAACAGGAGAATTAGTCAAGAGGCTCCAACTGTGCTATTCTTTCCTTAGCTTATATGCTGAAGTAATGTTTGTGCTCTTAAAAGAGCTCTCAGGCAGCTTGCTGAATCTGATCCCGTCTTGGCCCTGCTTTATGGGACTGTCTTGGCCTGGGAATAGTAGCAGGAATCTGGCTAAATAAATATTTTGAATAAGAACGCGACACCTGTTGATATCTGGGACTGTGGGTCCTTGTACTGAGTGCTGGAGTTACACGTAGCTGAAGTTTGCGCCCTTTGTGGCATTAACTCCATGAGTGAAAGTGGCTGACTGCAGATGGTATTTCCAAGCGTGGTCAGTAGCTAATGGACTTTGCTTTCAGCATTATGTAGTAAGTGTCCACAACATGCAGTGTGCTGCAAGCAGCCCATTCCTCTTCTCCTTTTCTTCGCCTGGGGCAATGAGGCTGTGAGGTACAGCCTAACTCAGCCAGAAGTGACTGTGGGGCAGGAGTCGGGCAAGAGGCCAGACCTGACTGCAAGCTCAAGCTGAAATCATGTGCTGGTCCCAGGTCTTTTACCACTGGTGTCGTGAGAGTGAGTATTTGTGTTGCAATGCTGCAGAACTAACTGAAGTAGGTTGCAGAGGCATTTTTTTTATTGTCCTGCTTTTTAAAGCAATCTTGTTTTCCTGTCACACTACCACACCTTGTGTGTGCTGGGAGATGGCTGCCATGATTTGTGCACTCAGTGCAGTCG
This sequence comes from Caprimulgus europaeus, assembly GCA_907165065.1. Next base: position 10,921,566 of record OU015539.1, on the reverse strand, counting down.
CCCGAGAGGTGTGACTGCAGCATGTGTCGTGCTGGTCGGTGGAGAAGCTGTCATGATCACACAGGTGTGGGGTGAATCAAATGGCTAAAGAAGCAGCCAGAATGTTGGTGGGCTTGCTCTGATTGATGGAGGTGTCATCAGTTTTTTCCTAAGATCATTGACTGACCTAGATGGATTAAAGCAGCACTTGTGTTTCCAAACTGAAGCAGTTACCTGTCTTGTCATGCTCTGTGTCTTATCAGAGCCCCGTCTACAAATGCTTGTGTGTAAAAGTCAAAAAGAGAGGGGAAACTAAACTTGTCCCCTTGTTACCTATCAAACATCTTCCTAAACAGTTTTGGTGTTTCATTCTATCTATCTGTGAGAGAGATGAGATGAAAAACAAGTGAGACTTGGTGGGTCTGTGCAGTTCTGTCTGTGATATAAAGGTTGCTGAAGGAAGTGGCAAGTGGAGGATCTGGGAACACAGAAATGAGTCTGAAATAAGGCTGCTGCCTTCTCCTCTGGCCACCAACAGTTAGTTTTCAGGAAACACAGGAAGGGGTAGAGAGTGTTCTTCTGTAGGCTTTTGTGGCAAATGATGAATATGGTGTCAAACTGATAGTCCTTCTGGGGAGAAAAGGTGAATGTTATGGCAGGAGCCCCACAGCTCTGCAGCGGAAGGGGTAGGCAAGACAGCAGAACAGAAGTTCCTGTCTGATTGATTTCGGGCTGTGTTGTACTGAGAAGGTATTTCACAATAAAGTATTTCTCATCCCCATTACCATGAGGAAGATACAGCACCGCTGTAAAATGGAGAGATGAGGTTTGGAGACAAACTGGTTAGAAGGGATCTGTGACACTAGAAAAATATGTTTAATAATTTAGTGCAACTCCTGTTATTAAAAAAAATGGTAAAAATCTATCTGTTTTCTGAGAACAGTAGGCAGTGTTGTAACTTGTCAAACCCTTCCCTCCTCAACTGACAATGGATCTTTGAGTTGTATAATCCAGTATAAGATATTGCCATCATGTTGCACAGAAAGTTGTAAGTATAATGTGTTGGTTGTTAGAGAGTGATTTCTAGTTTCTCTACCTAGAAGTGATCTTTAAGCCTTCCATAAAAATAAACAATTTCATTAAATACTATGAGAAAAATTAATGTGTGTTGTGTAGCTGAGACCCTACGGTGAAGGGTTTGCATCACACATTGTTTTTAGTATATCTAGAGTAAAGGGATGGACCTGAGTGAATTGGGTCTGTTTTGTAGTCTAGAGAAGCAGCAGAACTTGAAGGAAAAACTAGGACTTGCTTAGAACAGGAAGGATTTCATGAGATGTTTTTTATCCACTTGTATCTTTTGTATGTGTTCTGAGCTGCTGAGAGAAGAGACAGTCAAATCAGTCCTCTGTGTAATTCTGAGTCTTACCTTCTTCCAGTATGCACTGATTTTTTTTTTTTTTTGTCTAATCAGACGTTCTACTGTTATGCTGGCTGCAGATCTTACCCTTTTTCTACAGCAACAGAAACATTTGTGTATTTTGTTCATAAATTACACCTTTAAATATGGACACAGTCATTATTTTGTCAGAGTGTTTCAGCACTTTCAAACACTGATATAGCAAGGCTAAAGTGTAAGATCTGTGTATGCAGATATAGTTGCTGCTGTTGTTCAAGCACGAGCTACATGCAAATACTTGCTTTCCTATATTTAAATCCAATATCGTCTTTATTGCAATCTGCAATTTTAAAGTTAGAATAACAGGATGGTTTGGGTTGGAAGGGACCTTTAAAGGCCATCTAGTCCAACCCCCCTGCAGTGAGCAGGGACATCTTCAACCAGGTCAGGTTGCTCAGAGCCTCGTCCAACCTGACCTTGGATGTTTCCAGGAATGGGGCATCTACCACCTCTCTGGGCAACCTGTGCCAGTGTTTCACCACCCGCAGTGTAAAAACTCTCTTCCTTATATCTAGTCTGAATCTCCCTGTTTTAGTTTAAACCATGTCCCCTTGTCCTATTGCTGAAGACCCTGCTAAAAAGTTTGTTTTTACACTGCAATTTTTACACTATTTCTGGAAGCTGTTCCTTACATTGTTTTGAGACTTGTCTCTGCTTAGGCAACGGGGTTGTTTGGCTGTCTTGTTTTGGTTTGTATGCTGCCATTGAGGTGGATTTTCAAAATCTCTGATTCCTGGCATGATACCTGCATAATGTAGATGATGAGCACTTTGTGAAGATACAGTCTCATTTGGGCCCGTAATAGGTGGATCACCAAAGTTACTAGTCAGGCTTAGAAAATTTAAAGTGGTCTTTAATTGTATCTGGGATGTTGTAGGATTATTATATCTCTTGTCTGTGTTTTACTTTGTTACTAAATGAGAAGTCAGTAGCTGATGGGAAGAGGAAGAATGGTGTAATCAGGGGCAAGAGGGACACTCTGAACGAAGAGGAAGACCTCGAACAATGTAGCAAGGGACTGGAAAGGTTGAGAGCCTGTGACGAGTGGGCAGGACCCCAGCCGGACAATTGGCTTTGTACAGCATTGAGGGATGGTAGGAAATTAGTCATTATGACTCATGAGAGTTGTACTCTGCCGTTATTAACGGGGCTCAGAAGCATTTGTATTAGGGTAGCCATGAGGAATTGTGTCTGTAAGGTGCGAGGGGAGGAATTCCCCTCTCCCAGAAGAGCTGGCAAACCAGGGCAGCTTGTAGATCAAAAGTGGGGGCATTAGGAAATGACAGGGCCATGGTACTGCACCTGAGGGGAGCAGCTGCCAGTGGATCAGCAGCCTGTTCACCTTTGTCCTTGAGGTTTTGTCACCCGTTTCAAGGAAGATGTAGAAGAAAGGCACAGTAGATGGAGGATGTTTACTGGGAGCTCTTCCTAAGGGCTGGGAACCACTGGGCAGAAAGGCAACTGGACAGATACAGGCTGGCACCAGTATGTGACTGGGGGCCAAAGGGGCACGCTGATAATGAAGGCATGAGGAAGGGTGAGGTTGTTGAAAATGGTGACGAGGGATCTGTGAGTGCCCAAGGGAGAAGGGAGCAAGTGAAGGAATGGAGAGGTGATGTGGGCGAAGGGCACTGGTGTCAGGAGCCTGAGCTGGTGGAGACCAGGCTTGAATACACTCGGCCAGGTGGGGAAGAGATTGCTGCTCTAATCCTGGTTTTAAACAATGTGACTCTGAAAAGAGCATTGGCTACCTGGGTGGATAAGGAAGCTGTACCTTGGAGATGCTGTGATGCAGGAAACTGTGCTTAAGATGTACCCTGGTTGAAAAGATCTTGTGCCTGTGACAAGGGGCATATCTGATGCTGGTTTCCACACTGGTCAAAAAAGGAAAAGGGAAAGTAGTTGTGAGTAGCCTTATTTTGGCTGGCTAGCTGCTGACATGGATGTCGGGGAGAGATGAGCCAAGAATGTCTTGGAATGAATTCACACAAAGCCACTGAATGGAGCTGTCAGGATCTGTGATGCCAGCGTTTTAAATTCTTAAAAAAAGACGGGGGAGGGAGAAGAGCCCCCTGAAAGATGGAAAGGAAAAAGAAAAAAGTACTGAAGAAACTGACAATGGCCACTGTAGGATTAGTCTGCCCTGTTAATGCTCCTACTATAATCTTGGCCAAATTTTTGTCACTGAGAAGTAAGTAGTCTAGCAGATCTTCCTTTTCCCTTTAGAAACACAGATCACTTTTATGGACAAGGTTAAATGAAACTACTCAGACAGTAACAATTCAACATGTGCTTAAAGTTTTGGAAGATCAATGTTTTGGAAAATGGGAGCTCAGAGGGCAGCAGCTGTGGCAGAGTAGAGCTGGGCTGGAGATTTGCACTCCAGGTAAAGCAGCATGAGACTGGTCATAAATAAAGTAAATTAAAGGTCTGTAACGACCTTTGGTGTTCTACTTGGTTGTTTAATGTGGTTTCTTATATTTAGAGCAGAATACCTTCAGTATTCCCTGGGCACCACTGGACATCTTTCTTATTAAAGCTTTAATTGAAAATGAAAGAGTTGTGCCCAGAGTTTACTGGGTTTTTGGAGCCTTTGCAGACCATGTGTCTCATGCACTACAGTTTGGGGACCACTGCTGTACCCGCTTGCCACAGCACAGAGATAAGTCTTTGTCCTGGGGTAGGAGTTGGCTCTGGCATGAAGGTAGATTGTTAGACATGGCATCCAGAGCATAGTGAGCGCTGAAAGAAAAAGCTGCCTAGCAACCCTGTGGGCATGGAGGGAATAATCCTCACTGGTGAAAAACTTCCTCATGCTTGATGGAGCCTCTGCAAGGCAAGGCGATTTTTTGTACCCCAATTAACTTAATACTCAGCTAGGTTTTTTTTGTTGTTGTTGTTTGAAATTAATAATTAAAATAGAATGTATCATGGTCCAGATAATGTGATTTGAGAGAACGAAACAAAATGAGACCTTGATACAGAATTTTTCAGCTTTGCCCTGCAACTGAAGAATTCAGCTGGCACTTGGCCGCGTTAGAGAATGGCAGGCTTTGGCAGGCGCCAAGGAATTTCCTGAGTTATGAAAAGAGAGCGCTGGGCACAGGAGAGATCACAGATAAGGCAGGGCTTGGAAAATGATTGAAAGTGGAATTCTTTCCTGATTAATTGCTTGATGTGGAAACCACCTAGGTTTCTGACAGCCCAAGCAAGAAGGCCGAAAAAGAGAGAAGAGAAATATGTAGAAAGGATATGATAAGAAAGTGTTTTATTGAGATGTTTAAGTTATTTTGGTAGTACGCTTAAATCAGTTATGCATTTAGAGTATTTTATTATCTGACTACTTTTTTAGTTGTAGTATTAGCAACTACAGTCTGGTTGGAAAACTGCGATCATCTTTATCTCAGAAATTCAAGAATCCCTCAGTCTTCTATAAATAACAACAGAAGCCTTAAACAGAAGGGGAAACATGCATGATAGTACATTTTTCCCGCTCCATATATAAATCACATGGGCTCAAATACTGGATTTGATGTAGTGGTTAAAAATAAAGACAGATTGAAGGAAAATACCCTGTTGATGGGGGGTAGTGTGACATGTCATAACTTCTAAATATGATTTTGCTACTTTAGGCAATATGGCATTTGTTGTAATATGACTGATAATGTTGTTTTTCTATTTTTAAACTTTTGCACTTGATTGCATATGACAATGAAAATATATATTTCTCGTGGAAATATGCGCTTCTCTAAAAGAAAGTGTAACTTTGGAGGTACATAAAGAGGAATTCTCCTGTGAACTGAGCTTGCATCTTGGGCTATCTTTGTGGCATTTTATGCTAACTAGCTCTCAGGCTCTGCATTTCTCCTTATCATACAGAAGGAAAGTAAATGTACTTTTTTTGCAGGGGAAAAGCCCAGACATTTTAAGTGTGTGGTATAGGTTTGATTTCCTAGGCTTTGACAACTTCAGACTTTCACTTCTCCGTTTTGCAGCTACCCATCTCAACCGCTTTGTGTCTGCTGGCCTTTATAAGACCCACTTATAAATTTTCTGCACATTTTTTTACTGCTTTCTCTTTGCATTGTTTGGTTCTGTTTTTTAAAAAATTTTATGGTGCACAGTGAAAAAGTAAAACATATGCCAAAATTCAGTTGCAGTCTGTCCTATCTAGTTGTTCAGTTAAAAAAATAAAATACCAAAAGCAGTATGCCTTTTCAAAAGATGCAATCTGATTTACTTCTGCCTAATTTATTTTTTACCTCTATTTTTTGGTTCTTAGTTACATTTTTTCAATGCAGACCATTCCTGGGCATGTGAAGTTAAATCCTTAACCCAGATCCTGTAGCCAGTATGTGGTCTTCAGAGGCTTAACTCTGCATCACGCCAAGGAGAGAGGGCTCCCAAGTGACAGTGTGTTTAAGACCCAGTGGGTAGCATCTTACAGGACTGACCTGACGTGAGACAGTGTGGACAGCGAAAGGGATGGTGCTTTGCCTTTCTTAGGAAAGTGCTGGTGGCACAGAGGTCCTGCTACCCGTACCCAGGCTCTGCCTTCCTGGTGTTGGTACTGAGGCATCAGTTCATGCGTGCAAAACTCAGCCTAAGCTGAAGTCGAGATGCGTTGCCTATCAGTTAGTTTTCAATAGTTCAGTACTTCCTTAAAACTAATCAAGCGTGTAGCCTCTTCTTGAAGGTCATTTCTCAAGAACAGACATGAGTGCTGGTGAATGTTAAGCTCATAGTTTATGCAAATAACTTTTTAAAATAAGAAATTGAGAAGCACGCCTAAACCCTTCCTCTTTCTATAACGTTACTTTTCCTTTGTTAACTGAAACATGGAGTGATTGTTGAGAAGCAACCTGAAAGCAAGCAGATGGGAGAAAGCCATTGTTAATGGATTAGTCAAGCACTGGAACAGGCTGCCCAGGGAGGTGGTGGGGTCACCTTCCCTGGTGGTATTTAACAGACGGGTAGATGAGGTGCTCAGGGACATGGTTTAGTACTGGAATTGGCAGTGTGAGGTTTATGGTTGGACCTGATGATCTCAAAGGTCTTTTCCAACCACTGCGATTCAGTATTCTGTAATGCTTTAATGGAGTGGTCATTTCTTTGTAAAGTAAATGTACATACTGAGTTGTTTTCTTCATTACTTGTTTTCACCAGATAGTAGATATAATTTCAAAGGTTAAGTGTTTGTGGTTTTTTTTTTCTATAGCTGTCTAATTTCACTCTGTAAATATTACTTTGGTGTTTCTGCATGCCTGCCCTGGTTTTCAAGTGCGTATGTGCATGGAGGACAGCTTCTGTAGCTGTCTTTGCACTTCTGTAGGAACGGACCATCTGTGATTGCATTGCCTCTGTAAACATGCAACTGCCTGGAGCCATTGAATTCTTGGAGTCAACTTTTTTAGTCATGCTTTGTTTTTTGACAAAAACTCTCAGGGCAAAACTTGTGCTGACATGGAAGTGTCACTTTGCACGTGATTTTGTGAATCACAGGTCATCTCTGGAGGGAGTGCAGCATGGCTAAGGCTGACAGCAGTGTCACTGATTTCTCTTCTGTCCTTAGGTCCTTTCTCATAACTTGTGCACAGTGTTAAATGTTCCCCATGATCCGGTGGCCTTGGAAGAGCACTTTAGGGATGATGATGAAGGACCAGTTTCCAATCAGGGTTACATGCCTTATCTAAACAAATTCATCTTGGAAAAGGTAAGTTTTGATTTCCTGTGTGTTCTTTTTTTTCCCTTTATCAGGCTTTGTATTAGATTGTCTTAAGCATGCTGGTGTGAAGACCCTCTGGTTTTGAGTGTGCCTGTGTGGGGTTGTGATGGGGCTGGTAGTTTGGAGAGCCCATGCCTTAAAATGGAAGGATGCACTGTTCTGTACTTCTTTTTTCTCTCCTTGGTTTCTATTTCCTGTTACATCTGGTCATTGTCTAAGCTGTGTTTGTGCAGAACCGTGTTTGCATTAATAAAGCATCTCAGCTTAAATTTATTTTAAAGTGCCTTGGGTCTATGGATTTTCCCACTTTATACTATGGCTATAACAAAATATTGTCATAGACTCCTTTGCTAGGAGGAAGAGCAAAAATATCTTTAATGTCTGTTCACAAGGTATTTTAATAAATGGATCCCTTCAAATAGTTACAGTGGGTGACATTAGGATGAGTTGTTAAGTTTTGTCTTGCAAGTTCTTTCCTTTCGTGTCTGAGCACTCCTCAGTCTTTTTTGTGCTTTGTTTTGGGGGAAGCTCTGGAAAGGCAGCAGGGTTTCCTCTCCTCTCCATCTGTTCTGAGACAGGTAGGCACTGGGCCAGAGCTGGGAGCTGTGTGTTTGACATTTAGGTTGAAATTTTTGAAAGTAAAAAAACTATCTTGTTTTTTTTCTGACGGCTTTTGTTGAGAGACTAGTCTGGATGATAAAGGCCAGCCCATGTGACATATCAGCTTCGATACCACTGACTTCTTGTACATTTGTGGGCTGACCTTGGAAACCCTCAAACTTTGATGTTGTGGCTGCAGAGTTACATAGATGTTTGCTTTCTTTTATCATGTTAAAGAGTCCTGAACTGACATGCTGCTGAAAAGTCCAATGCAGCAAATGCAGATTATACAAACCCCTTAGCCCAATCTGCTAATTTTTGCTGCTTCTTTAACCTACATTTAATACTGGTGGAAAATGTGATAAATACAGTCTGGCAACTTGGAGGCAGGAGAAGCTTCTATATCTGCTTAAGACTAATCTCCTCTGCCTCTCTAATCTGTGTGTCTCTCATACCCGGTAATAGAGTCCTGTTTTACATGTGGCAGTTGTGGTTGTTAATACAGATAAAGGTACTTTTGTCTTGGTTGTTTGATGTTGGAGAATCTAGCTTTGTCCCTGAGAAGTTTGTGATCTCATTTCCACTTTGTGTTAGCTGTCTGAGCTCCTGTGAGATTGAACAGAGATCATGGAGTTTGTATACAAATTTTTTTGGAAAAAAAAAAGGCTTACTTTATTTTGACCAAAGGATTACAGTACTGGAGTCTGAACCACAGTGGGTTTTGTTAATACTAATTGTAGGAAAAGTAGCAAGCCATTAAGTAAAAGAAAAAGGGAGTGATGTAAAGCTTTTTCAAATATAAACAGCTTTATTTTTGAAGGGTGTTTATAGGAAGAATAGTTACGGAAATGAGGAGCAGTTGCATTTAAATAACACCTTAATTTGAAAATTAAAGACCTGGCTACATAAGCAAGTTGGTGTGAATTTCAGTGTTTAGCTACTCTGGGGCACCTTCTTACCCCGTGGTAAAAACAAAGGACAAGCTACTTTGCTTTCTCATGAAAGGAAAGAGTGTGACTGCACGTAGTTTCTGTGTTTTATTCATACGCTGTTCTGGCTTCCAGACAATTGCCTGATATGCCTATACTACTAGTTCATCTTAAAAGATGAAAGTGTTAAGGAACAGGATTAAATTACCTGTAACTTCATGTTATTTAATCCTGAGTAGATGCTTGTAAACTGTTTAGATATGTAGTATTAAAAATTAGTTAAATTCTTTAGACAGAAGGCTAATCTTTGTGGACTGGAAAAAACCTTAATTGTGCCATCTCATCTTTTAGAGATGACTTTACATCAGTGCCAAAAGACAACATGCAGCAGGATGAAGTCACTGGTTCATAGCATGTCTCCTTTGTTGAAAACAGACAAGCAAAAAAAGCAAACAAGAAGCCCCTTCTTTGTCATTCTTCCAAGGCATAATCTGTTCTTTTTGATGAGGTGACTGTAGAACAAATACTATTAATCTATGCTAGTAAGCAAAGCTACTAAAGAAAGGCTGGTGCTTTATAGCTCCAAATACAGAGAAAGTTCTCTCAATTTCCAGGCATACATCTTCTGGTGAATTAATTGATTTGAGCAAGGGCAACCTGCTCAAGACAGATTTTTTTTCAATTTCAAGATACTTTGCTTTAAAACATTAATAAAATATTTAAAGAATGAATCCTTGGATTTCTTTAAAACAGATAAGTAACTGTGACTTACAATTTTATTGAGGAGACTTTGGAACCTTCTGAAATAGCTTCTGTTGTACTCTTAAATACAGTTGCAGGTTTTTATATTTTTAGTGCTGGCTTACCCTGTGTTACCCTGGAATAAAGCCTCTTTATGTAGAACCAATGAGTTGTCAAGAGAGGCACAATTTGCTAGTTTAATGAGGCAAATTGGTTGCAACTAATTTTGTTTATCCAAATAGGGAATTTGAATAAATAGTTTGAATAATTAGTGTTGCTTTATTGATGATTTCTAATATCATGCTGCTTGTTACTTAGCAGACAGATATATCTAGGATTTTCCTGCATCTAAAACAAAATCTGTTCTTGTTCTGTAAGTGTCCTTTTCAGGAGGGAGCTGACACCAGTATAATGGCTTCATAATTTGTTTTACTTGGTTTCATAACCGTATTGTAGCATATTCCATTATTTACAATGTATGCCTTTTAATACCAGTTGAAAATGTTTCCTTTTCAATGATAGTGAAGGTGGTATTTTACAACATGCCTTATTTATAGCACGGAAGTCATAGTGGGGTGAGAAGAAAAGAAAGACATCATTCTAAACCTCAGGTTGTCTCATCTTCCAGACAACTCAGGGAATGCCATTTACACTGCCAATGCTTGTTATATTTTTAGAACTGATACAATCACTGGTACTGAAGCCAAAAATTTTCTATATTTCCTTATGTTTTAGAGTTAGTAGGGTATTGATGATGGTAGATTATACTTTGTGTGTTAGTAGAAATGAGAGATCTATAAGTTGCATGATGTTTACTGCATTTGTCTTTTGATTATTTTGTGAAACTTTTTAGAAAGGGAAGGTAGGTGTCTTTTATATATCACGTTTTTATCCCTATGAGTTTAAGCAGTCTTAAGGTTGGAGGCATTGGTTCATTTGCATGTTTTGTCATTTAGACAGATTCACAAATAAAAGTGGTATTTGCTGTAGAGTTAATAGTCTGGAGTACTGTAGAAGTTTCCCAGGGAAATGGTGACTTCAAATAATTTGAACAAATTATGAAGGACAATTAAAAGCATATTCTAATGCACAGGAAAGTTCTCTTGTACAAGCATTTGTTCATTAATTAAGCAACAAAATTGTGTGATATTCACACAGGCTGCAAGTAGGATGAGTATTCTGGCCACACACAACTGAAATTCTGGTTTCTCAATAGTGTGTCATAAATTTCTTGATTTTAAATTCACATCAAGGTGATTTCAGTGTAGGATTCATAGTAGAGTCTCACTGTAATTAAAGATGTTTTGGAGTATCCTCTTTAAATTTACATCCCAGGGTAGTCTTTGACCCAATCTGTTTTTATAAATGTGTGGTTTGTTCATGTCATGGAAGAGCTATGTGTATATTTGACTATTTTTTGACATCAATACCCCCTGTTTGAAAATCTTCTACTTTTACAGTTTCTTAACTGTCAGAAGTACTTTTACGAGTGAGTTCAAGTATAACTTTAGAAACTGTTCAGATATTTTTAAGTTTTGAAATGTGTATTTGACCACTTATCAGACTGGATAGAAAAATCATACAGTTTGCAAGTGTCCTTGAAGCATCTAAGGTGTGTGGTTTGGGCTGTCACAAGAGAATGTCACTGAACATTCCTGGTGGTGTTACTGCAAGAAGTACAAGAACGTGTTTCTTAGATGGGCTTTCCGAAGCATTACAGTGCAGAACATGCTTTTATCAGCTACATGTTGGCAAAGAAATAACATTGCTAAGCTGTAGGGAGATAAATAGATTTGAAGGTTTAAAAAGAAGATAGAGGAAATGAAAGCTTTTGCATATGTAAATAATTCACAGATGGGTGTGTACAGTTGCTAGGTGTGATAAAGGACAATGAAAACAAAAGCAATTTTTTATCAGTAAGGTGAAGATTTGCAAGTCTGAGAAAAAGGAAAGGTTTTAAATAGATTAGTGTTCAAGAAAAAAAAAATGAATGCATGTTTATGAATATCCTACAAGAGTTATGTTTGAGTAACATGAAGTGTAAAAGCATATTAAAGGTGTTTCCCAGCTATTTTTCCAATATCACTTTTAGCACATCCACATGTAGTTTTGCCTATAGAGGTTTCCAAATTTGCTATATAAAATCTCAGTAACTCAGTGGGAGGGCAGTTGGAACAAATGCATTCTGGAGATGGTTTGGAAGCTAAAGCTAATATGCTAAAGGAGATGCAGAATGCAGAATAGCCTCTCTCACATGAAGTCAGGATGTTATAAACTTGACCAGAAATTTGAGGTTGGGTGTAGATTTTATTGGAAGAAATTCCTCAGTTGACTCCATGCAGGAAATCAGACTAGGCTGCTACAGTGCTCTTTCTGGGCCTTGACATTTCTTGCAAACCAGAATTTTCTCTGTGATTTTTGTATGCCTTAGCCTGTCAAACTTTGTCTGTTATTCTGTGCCATTCATACATATTAAATCTTTTTGTTCGATTTCTTCATTTCAGGTTCAAGGAAACTTTGACAAAGTTGAATTCAACAGGATGTGCTGGACTCTCTGTGCTAAAAAGAACCTCTCTAAAAGTCCTTTGCTGATTAGTGATGAAGATGCATTCAAAGTGTGGGTTATTTTTAACTTCTTATCAGAGGACAAATACCCTTTAATCATTGTACCTGAGGAGGTAAGAAACAAAAACCTAAGCTGTTTAACACCAGTTTGCTTAATGTCCTAGTTGAACAATGTTAATGTTTGCTACTCTCTAGAGATGTAAGAGAAAACAGTTGTTTAATATAAAACTTTTATTCCCCTCTTTTAATCATGTAGGGCCTCAGGTGCTTTTCTTTGTCTTCCAGGGTGCATATGCAGGGATTCCCTCAGGATACTTTACATATTGATGGCTATGCATGTCTGTCATTTAAACCCCTGGACTAAATGGGATGTGCTGCTTGCCGCCCAGTAAATGGCTTATTTTGCTTTTTGTGAGGACTGAGGGGTGCTGGGGTGACTAGCTCTAATAGCACTGGGAGCTGTTGGGGCTCTTTCTTTGCCTCATGAGTAGTGGTGTTTCATCACTGTGCTTGCTTATATGGGATCAAAATTTTGCACAGTTAGTACATCAGTGAGATTCTGAAATAAAATTCTCCCCTCTGCTCTGTGTTACTGTGATTTGCAAGATGACTCTTCAGTCTCATGTCACCCTCATGATGAAAAGGAGAAGTATGAACTTTTCTGATGCTCTCTGTTTCTGATCAAAAGCAGCCGCCACCTGAATGCTCTCGCTTGAAAGAGTTGAAGGAATAATACCAGTGAGATCTCTTTAAGTTCATGAACAAGTATGGGCAGTGCTCAGATAGGTATTTTAACCCTAAGGCAAGATTTTGGTATCTCCACAATTCTTCCCTGGGGAGGGGCAAGGGAAGAAGCAGAAGGATCAGAACTGTAGGTATAAATAATCTCTTGCAAAACTGTATGCAGAAATCCCAGGGGTTTGCAGTTCAGCACTGGAGTACTGATAAACGTATACTTGCAAACTGTTGAACAACCAGGGATCAAACCAGTCTGATCTACATGCCACGACAACATAACTGTTGGACTCCAAGCTGTTGTGCCAAACCATGAAGTACAGACAATTCCCCTATCAAAATAAACTGCTCAGTTTTGCCTTGTCACTCACTTTTTAGCAGAAGACTTTCACTCTCTACGATGTTCCTGCTTTTGTCAGACGGGTGATGGTAGGGCCCTAAGTGGCATGCTATATTCCCATGAGAAATGGGACAGTCTTCTTGCTTGCTTTCCCGTTTTTTCTGTCATTTCTGGGAGACAGGGATCAGGGTTATAAAAGCTGAGACAGCTTCTGTCTTAGTGGTGCCAGATTTGGCTTTGATAGAAGGTCAGAGCCACTAATAAATATCAAAACTGGCACTCAAATCCGTGTCTGGTTTGTCGCTGTGTTCCTCACCGTGCAGCCTGGCTCACCTGAGGAGAGGTATTTCACATCTCCTTATTTGTTGGCATGGTTGAAAGCTTCAGACTTGCCAGCTCTGGGGTGCTGGCATTGCTCACTTGCTCGCCCTCCACCAGGCAAGCCCCAGATACCCGTGCTGCCTTCTGTAGCTGATTTGGTAATGACAGTGTGTCCGTTTGTTGGCAGGCGGGCTGCAGAGTCAGCTCCAAGCCCAAAAGAGGTTTTCCAGATTTCATAGCTGCTTTCCTTTGTTTGCTTTCCTGCCCATTCTTAATGTTCAGGGTTAACCTGCATTGCTTTACTACTTGGATTATTTTAAAAATCCTTGAGGTGGATCTGTGTCTGCATCTCCTCGATTACGGCAAGATTCAAATTGCACAATACTGTTTAAAAAAGCTCACAGAGCCTGACAAAGAAAGGCTGCTCTGTTCTTATCATATACAATGCCTGTATTCACTCTAACCTTTTGCCTTAGACCACACAGGTAATGTAATCAGCTGGGGGAGGAATGCTGTCTGTGGAATATACTCCTTTCTGGTTTGCATTGGTCCTCCTTGGGTTCTCTGTGCTTCTGGAAAATTCTACATTTACTCCTTTACAAAAAATTCCAAAAGTAAAGATGCAAAGTCTCAGTTTCAGTCAGTTTTGTTTTTCCTCTGTGTGACCTGTCGTATCTGCCTTTTAAGCTCTTATGTCTGGGTTTTTTTATGTTAAATCTAAACTCCAGATTTGCAAAGCATTTTTTGTACCAAGTTGTAGTTGTTGTCTTAGTGTTGAGATTTTCTACTTGAAAATAACTCTTTTCAATAGTATTCAAAATGATACTGGTACCTAGTTAAAGGTATTTTTCTTTCCATTTACTTTTTAGACCTCTTGAGTTCATAATAAAGCTTGATTATATAGTTCATCTTCACCACTGTATATTGCATCATTTAATTACAAAATGGCTTGTGTGGCACGTATAAAGTGAGGGCATTTGTGCAAAGTGAAGAACAGAGGAGAGAGTGATGTAAGCGTGGCTGTCCTGTGATGTTTGTGTTTGGGTGAGAGCAATGTAAACTTCTCATAGGTGACTGTAGCTTCCTAGCCAGGGACCAAGCTTTCCTTCCATAACTACGTTTGTTGCACTTATTGTTGGCTGAGAATATTTCAACACACAATTTACTGTAGTTTCTGGCTTGGAGTCCTTTGTGTGGGACCCAGCTGTTTCCCTTCTTCCCTCCCTTCCACTTTGAAGGCTTTTGGATTTCAAAGATTTTGTTTCCCTTTTGTAACTAACTAGGAAACTTGCCTCGTACTTTCAGGTTGGATGGGTGATCCCTTGAAGATTTTTGCATCCCATCTTGTGGATGGGAAGATTATAATAGAGAAAACTTCTTAGATCTCCAGTGAATGTGTTGATAGAACTTCATGTGGCTGTGAGGATGTCTTCTCTTCCTCCTTGGAGGAGCTGCTCTTTGAGAGCTGCTTGGGAGTCTGATATTCTTTTTTTTTTCCTTTTCTTTTTTTTTTTTTTTAATGAGATAAGTGGTTTCTACACTCACTTGTAGAATTTCATATCTGTAAAACTCTCCTACTTTGGTGCAGTTTCACCTTCTTTGCACTGTGCTGACTAAAGGTGGAGGCTGCTGTCCTTCCTTCTTGCCCATGTTATGTACTTTTGCACTAGTGCTGCTGTGTTAGGTCTTCCATATTAGACAGCTCATTGTGGTGGACCTGTTACCCACATCTGCAAAGTGTTAAGTCTTGATTCCTTGCCCAGGTGTTGAGTGGGCAGTAAATTGGGAACAGCTGCAGCTCAAAGAGAGAATGGAAAAGAAGCTACTTTGGAAAGGTTTTGGAGAGGTAGGCTGAAGAAAGCTTTAGAAAGAGCAAAGTGAGGAAAGCAGTTACAGAGAGGGAATTTGAAAGCAGTGGAGAGGTGACACAAGGGCCAGAAGCTGTTGGTTAGCAGAGGCCAAACTGAAAGCCAGAAGCAGCATCTGGCCTGTGCTCTTCACCTGCTGTGGAAGGAGAAGTGGCAGCCCTGCACTTGAGGGAAAGAAGGTTAGTAAAATCCAGCATGGGGAAGGGCTTGGGCTGGGGTGTGCAGTTTTGGGATGTGACTTCAAGCTTGAGAGAATCCCTCTATGTTATGGGGAGAAGTCAGGTCACAGAGACAGGAGCTGGTGGCTATGCAGGGCACTGGGCTGAGCTGGTAACAGCCTGGGGCTCCAGTGTAGCTTCTGCTGTTAACTGGTAGGCAGCTTAGGGCAGGTAGGAGAGTTGGAAAGGAACAAAGATCCATGAATGTCTCTTTTGTGAAGGTGCTCATGTCCCAGGGAAATGTGAAATGGTATCAAATGTGAAAGCTCTCTGCCCTTTCAGATGAGAAGCCTTGCTATGCACAAAGTAAAACACTTCTGTGAACTGGGTGAATGTGGTATTTCAAAGAGATAGAGATGGACTGGAGAAAAACTGCCATATTTTGTTTGCTCTAGTTAAAATTGGTCCTGATGGACAGCTTTCAGAATCAATACAGTTCTTGGCTAACAACAGAACTGCCTCCTGGTACAGTGAGCCTCTAGAGCTTTAGCAGGCAGCCATGTCACTAACGGGCCATGTGGGAGCCCCTTCCCCTCCCTGCAGCCAGTCTTTTCCTCTGATCATCTGAGACTCAGACATCCAAGTGTGCGTTTCCTTCAGCTCTGGCAGGCATTGCCCCTTCCGTGAGACGGGTAAAATAAAGGAAAGAAAGGGGGGAGAACTGTTGCCATAGGAGGAGAAATATTCTGTCATGAGCTTCCCTTACAACTCACCTCTTAGCTGTTACAGACTCGTTGGTGTGCCTTGATATTGTTTAACCAGACGTTTTCTGTTTTATGAGAAGGTTTCCAAACACTTCCCCTTTCTTATTTCTGGACGTGTGACCACAGCCTTGGGAATGCTTTATCGCCTGAAAGCTGTGGTGTGTGGTTAGCTGTGTTTCTGGGCCACCCTCAGTGGTGAAACTCACAGATAGTGCACTCTGTGTGTTGTAATCTAGTGTTCACATAACGTGTTTTAAATAAGCCAAATGTATCTCGTGTCTTTGCTTTTAAGCCTGGCTTCCTGAGGGAGGAAGATTTGTACTGCCATTTTTCACTTACCCTCTAGCCTTCAACTGTATTAACCCTCAGCATTTCTAATCCTAATCGTTAGGACAAAGAGGGTCCAAACCTCGTATGGCTTTCTGTGCCTTTGAAAATGAGGTGATGTTTTTCAGACTGAGGAGGTGAAAGTGTGAAGCTGTCCAGTGGTGATTCTTCTGGAGGCATTTATTGCAGAAAAAGGTTTTTTGTGATCACATTTGCTTCCTTGTTCTGCATTCTAGTATCAGAAACTGATACAGTGAATGAAATACTGGGAATTGAACCTGATCCATTCAGAAATAAGATCAAAACTGATACAACTGGAATGAAAGCTGCTTGTGTTGAGTTTAAATTGACCCATGACCTCTACAAGTTGATGGTGATGGTTAGAAAGATATTTAGTCACTTATGACTTGCATCAGTTCCTCCCATTTCACTACTCTCTTCCTTGATTGCTGCAAAAGACACTTTTCGGTTTATGCAGCAGATTGTCCTTAGGATTTACATGTTTACATATTATACTGTTTATTGAGTTGACCTTTATTGTATTACTTAACTACTTAATGCTAATTTAATTAAAAAAAAAAGAAAGAAGGTAATGGCTTACACTGCATATGACACAGTTGTCGCAGTCTGTTAATCCAGAGTAGTTATTGTCTGTGAAGTTAAATAAATTCTGGTATGGGGATTTTTTTTGTTGGTGGAAAGGAAGAAACAAATACTTGACTTAAAAGTAAGCAATGTTCTGATGGGATGAAAAAAAGGAATTGATGATGACTGTGAAAGGAGATATAATTGCTTTCATGTCTCTTGGCCAGTGATACGTGCTTCCACAGAATTCTGTGCAGTGTGGATAGGCTTTTTACATCTGTTAGTATCACAAGCCTTATTTGAATAGCGTGAACCAGAATAGCCTTGTCGGCTGTGCTCTGCTGGGCATGAAGGCCTCCTTGACATTATTTTTCATCTTCTAAGAGACCCACTTGTATATGAGAAAAATATGAGAAACATCTATACTTCATTCCCCATGGAGGAGAGTGCCAGGAACACCTGGAAAAGCAAAGCAAATAGATACTGAAACTTGGGAAAAGAGTGTGCCCTCTGAAAGAAGGTACCAGACAGGCTGCATAGCTCATGTTAAAGAGCCTCTGTTCTTTATATTATTATTGCTTTTTCTTGGCAAAATACTGGCTGAAAAGTTTCTGTTGATCTGAGCTGTAAGCTGGTTTTCATTCTGTGGAGCCAGCTGGTCCGTACTGGCCTATGTAGTGCTAGCAACCCCCCTTGTGTTTTTACGGCTGTATCTGAAAGTGAGTAAGGTCCAGTCAGAGTAGCAGCAAATGTTGCCTCACATTTGCTTTTCGACACTCTGCTTTTTAACCACAAGAGTTAGGTTATGTTTGAGCCAGCAGACTTAATTTGTCAGTTATTTGCTGAGTTGACATGTCTCTCTGTGGAGGAGGGGAAATGTCACTTGCTCTCAGAGGGTTCCTCATTTGAGCACATAATGAATGGTCTCTTATTTGCTTCCACACTTACCAGATCTAGCTTGCTTCTTTATATTTACCTCACACTGTTCCATATTTATACCCCACCCCAACACTCACTGTTGCTATTGAGCAGATATGTTAGATAAATTTTTTCTGGGGACTTTGGTTAGCCATGTACTTATCTGAATGCAAGATAAAGCTTGATTTTTTTTATTTTATTGTTATTTTAGAAATTAAATTGTAATATGCACAGGTCCTTTTTCAGTTAAGAAAAGTTAATGTATTTTAAAATAATGAGATTTTTTTTGTACTTTAATGAGTTTTGTGGTCATGTTAGTGACTTGTAGATGGGGGTTAGGAGATTTAAATGTTTAAATCTGTTTTAATAATGAAAGTAAGGTGGAATGTATACAAATGATAAAGCAAAGGGTATGTTGGCTTCTTTTCAGTGTATTACATGATGCATGAGCCAAGAGTTTTGTGTTGCTTCTTTTCCAGACCTTTAGTTTCATACGCATTCAGGTATGATTTTCTTTGTGTGTCCCTTTGTCTGCAAGTGGGTCCTAGTACTTTGAGATAATTAACCAAAGGAATTTGAGAGCTGCATGCCCCAAGCAGTGCAGGAGGTTGTGAAATACATTTTAAAGTAAAAGTTCATAATGTTTTAGTGATATTTTTGGTTTTAATTACTGTCTAGCATTTTGGCAGGTATATTATCTACCTAATTAAGCCTCAATTATTTTTGCTTTCCTTTCAAATAACAGGATTGTAGTTCAGAACTGACGCTGCTCCGAGGGACTGAGCTGAGTGTCAGAATGTGTTTTGAACATGAGGAATAGAAGTTATTTCTGCAGTGATGCCAGAGCTCATTTCAGCTCAGCAAATCCAGGTTTTAGGACTGCTACTGTTCTTGCATGCTGTGAAGGGATTTTTTTGGATTTTTTTTCTTCCCCCCCCCCTATAAAACTTGCCTGGAGTAGGAAGTAAGCTGCTTCCTGCTTTTAACAGACTGCTGAGGATTTATGGTAGTTGATGCTGAAAAGCCTTGGATGAATTTTTTAACTTAATGGATTTTGGAGAGTGAAAAATCAACAAAGCATATTTAAAAGATTTTAAAAGGAATTAGTTACTGAATTTTACAGAAGTCTCGTAAAAGTTATATGATTGCTTGGAAGCTTATGGCAAAATTTCCTTGCTGTCGTGGGACTATATGAACTCCAGGGGTGGAACCACTGCAAAGCAGTTTTATGACTCGTTCTGGTGAACAGCGCTGAGCAGAGCCCTGGCACCGCGGCAGCGGGCGGCCTGCGCCACCCTCTGCACGCAGCCGGGCGGAGCGGTGCGCGCCGCGCGTGTGCCTCGGGGGAGCCTCTGCCCAGACGGCGACAGGCACAGCGCAGGAGCTGGGGGCCGTCTGCTGCTACTGAAAACTTGTGCCCTCGGGTGGTTGCACTCGCCTATAATTTGAATGCCACTTTGGCGGGGGCCTCCCTTCAAATCATGTCTTTGGTAGTAAGAATTGCATGAGGAGCTAAAAATACTTAAATGCCTTACTTGGTGAAGCTGAAATGAAAGGTGATGCTCTCTACAACATCTGTACCCACCTGGAGGCACACTTTGTGCCTGGCTAGCCTGTGTTCTCTTAAGACACTGTTTACATGGAGGATGGGACAGCCACATCTCGAGGGTTATGTGCTTCCTGCTCATTCAGCGGAGCAGGAACTTTCCTCTAGACCATCCAACAGCTTTCAGTGCATCTCCATTTTCCTGTAGCATTAATCCATGTGCTAGAGTAGGGACTGTGAGACTAAGAACAGTGACTGAGCTGAAATAGTAAGAAAAGCTCATCCATCTGTAGGTGAATTTGGTAATTTACTACTTTGCCAGATGAGTGTGTTCTAGTAGACGCTTATGTGCTTCTTGATCGTAGATGTGAGGGAAGGGATTTGCCTGTACCAGTTGCAAGACAGAGAAGCAGCAGCCACAAAATTAGTGTGTGTGCTGCATCCAAACCTTGAGGCCTGGGAGTCCTTGTGGTGAAATGTGCGTGGGGAAAAACACTTCTTTGTTTCTTTGTACTCCCAAGTCTCTTGTGTAGAGACTGCAGGGTGCTCAAAAGCCTATTAGACCAGCTGAAAGGTGACTCTAAGCTGTAGCTGAAAAGTTAATTTATTCTGTGGTAAAACTCCTTCTGGCTCTCTCAGCTGAGGTTTTTTTTATCTGTAGGAGAAATTACACTGTGTTTTCAAGTGGTGCTGAGAAACAGAAGCGAGCCAGTATTGGTGATTATAGAAGTGATGTCCTGGAAAGCATTTGGTTTCCACTGCTTTTTAATGAGACACATTCATGCTGTACACCTTAGTCATTTGTGATAATGAGATTTGGACTCCTGAGTCACTTAGTGTTTCCAAAACCACACCTAAAATAGGTGAACGGACAGTGGAGCAGACTATTCCGAAGGACTAACCTTCAGAAGAGCAGCACTTGAGGAAATCTGTGTTGTTTCCATGTGCACAGAAAAACCCAAAAGGACCTTGTTGCCTTCCCTCCCCACCTCCATGGGGCAGCGAACTGTTCCCACCCTGTCACAACCCTCCTGCCCACCCACGAGCAGGGCAGCTGGGAGCAGCCCTCACCTGCAGCTTTCCGCTCCAGCCTACTGGGAGGTGGTTCTGCGCTGGCCTTGGGGTGGCTGGAGGGAAAGGCCAGCCCTGAGGGAGCTGGTGCTGCCCTGCCCCTGTGGTGGGCTGGTGCAGGAGGGTGCTCTGGTACGGGGTCACTGAGCACCTTCTCCCAGGCTTCCTCCCTAGGGAAGGTGCAGGCAGCTGTACTGCCTGCCTCCACTGGTGGCCAAAGGCAGTTGGGTGCCCTGCAAAGCTGGTGAGGTGACAGCAGTGAGCCATTAACCAAAGCAGCAGGAGGTCATGTTAGCCTGCTCTGTCTTCAAACTGGGTTAAATGCTGTACTTCATATCCTGTGACTTCAGTCCCAGAAACTTAGAAGCGTGGCTTTTACTTAGCTGTGTAGAGGTCTTTGCAGGAAGGCTGTCACCAATTACTTTGTTTAAAGAGCCCTTGAAAGCATTTTATGTGTGCACAAAACTGTAGATGGGCTTAGTTTAAAATAATGCCTTGTTTAAAGAGTGAACAGTGATGAGTTTAAAAACAATATAAAAAGCAGAAGAAACCCAGCCTTCTTTCTGTCCTCTTCATTCTTGTGTTTGAGTAGTGTGAGGAGTGTTATTACCCTGTGCATGGTAATGCTTACAGAATGATGAAAGATTAAAGGAAAAGGAGAGTTATTTTTGAAACAATAAAAGCGAACATGAAAAATTTGCTCTTTTACTTCTCTTGATACATCTGCCAAGATTGTGTCCAGTGATGGAGTGCTTGAGAGCTGGAGAAGTGGTTGTGCCTTGGTAGTTTTTAATTTCACTCCTTGTCCAAACTGCCATCTTTTCTTATTTTTTCCAATTTGCTTGCTTGTTATCTTACAAGAATACTTTTTGAAACTTCTTGTTTTCTCACACTTCAGTCATCACAATTTGGGAACTGTTGCGGGGAAGGTCCCTTGTGTTCTGTAGGAATCTGAAGTATTAATAGAGGCTGTCAGGCGCAATTCTTTCTTTCTTTACTGTGATGAGAGTAGCTGTGGGATGGGCTTGGCAGTCAAAAGTTCAACTGAGACGGGAGCCTAAACTCTTTGCTAATTATCCACCTACATTTAGGGGCCTGCATGAGAATGTATGAATCTAGCTGTAGTGATGTCTCTAGAGAAGCTTCGCTTACAGCTCTGAAACACTTGATTTCCTTGCCTGCTGAAAATGATTAATTTCTGTTTGTATTTCTGTACAGATTGAATATTTACTTAAAAAACTCACTGAAGCAATGGGAGCAGGCTGGCAGCAAGAGCAGTTTGACCATTATAAGATTGCTCTCAACACCAGTCGAGAAGGTCTTTCTGCATGGGAGCTCATTGACCTCGTTGGAAGTGGGCAGTTCAGTAAAGGGATGGACCAACAGACGGTGTCCATGGCAATCAATGAAGTCTTTAATGAGCTCATATTAGATGTACTCAAACAGGTAAGAACCACAGAGAACTAATGTTTGAAAGAAGAATAATTTACAGCGTAGTTAGAAAATGTTCAACTTGTACTGAAATTTCTTTACCTGATAGATAATGAACAGGGAGAAATTAGATAAATTACTTAGGAGGGTTCTTCAATATGAGCTTAATTGGATAAAAGATAAATTGTGCTGCTGTTGAGATTGTTGTAATTGTTGCAGTATTATGAATGAGTAACTTGTTGGGAGGGTTTGTTTTTAGGAAGTTAGAGTGTGCTCAGTCTGGAAGTACAGCCTTTTTCATACTGGTATCAAGTGACAGAATAGTTACAACATGCCCTCCAACTGGTGACAACTCTTCAGTCTTCGGAAATGCTTCCTTTCTAGCTGCAGTTATGTTGTAGCAATGTAAGTACTGTTGTGCTGACCTCCATATTGAAACAAAGGGGTCTGGACAAAGGTATTGCTCCAGCTGAAAGGTCTGCTTCTAAGTTGCCCACTTCAACAGGGCAAAAAGGAGTAGAAGAGCTCCAGAGCTCTCTCCCTTCTTGTTCTGCTTAGCAGGCTATGTGACTGACAACTTATTTATCTGTACTCAAACACAAGAAATCATGCTGGCCTTTATATTCTTAGCAAGCTAATGTCAATCTTTAGTTTCTTCAGATTTCCAGTGGCTGGATCATCTGTTTAGGAATGGCTAAAAACTGCATTTCTTTAATGGGAAGTATAAATATCCCAGGGACCTGAGGGGTCACAGCAGAGCGTACCTAGAGAGCTATTTAAAATTGACTTTTACCTGACAGAGAATTTTTTTTTTCTTTGATTTCTTGGTGACGAGAGAAACAAAGGCTTTCTTGGCAGGCTTTCCTCAGCTGTCTGAAGAAATCATCAGAAGGTCTTGGCACAGGAAATTCTTTCAGAATATCCACAGACAATGCAAAAGTCTATTTTTGTTAACTGCTGGTTGCCTGTTGGAGGTGAGGGCTAGGGACGGACACACACAGAGGCAGTTGAGGGCAAAATGAAATCATTCTGCTGTTTAGTGCCATGGAAATAAAATAACCGGTGTCAGGTCAGTCCTTCCGCTTGAAACTTTTGAGGAAATCAGATTTTTCAGTTTTGCTGCTGCATTGTGTGTGTCTCTCCCACCCCCACCCCTTTCTTTTTTTAAAAAACAAAAAAAAACCCCACCAAAAAACCACCACCACCAAAAACCTGTCTCCTTTCTTTCCTCCCTTGGCGGCTGGGCCTTTCTCAAGGATGTCCGAGTACCTTTGGGTTTTTGACGCTTAAAAATAGTTTGTGTCAAGGTCTGGTCCAGGGCCTCCTGGACAGTCCCTGGCCTCATGGAGTTCCCTGTGTGACTTGCAGACGTCTGGTTTGGTCACAGCGTGTACCCTGGTCCCTTACTGATTCACAGAACTGTCGTGTTTACTGCAGTATGCAATTGCCTCAAGGTGTTAAGTGATGACAGACCGTATCATAGCCAAGTCTCATACTGCCCTTTCTACTGTACACTTATCCCAGATCTCCAAGGCTTATGGAGGGGAGCAGTGATAATTAAATTTGTGATATTTAGTTTTCTGAAAGGTGTGTACCTCGTGGTAGTTGGTGTGAAAAATCCCCAGAAGGTGTCAGTGGGCTCTTGGAAGATGAGAAGCAGCTGATGCACAGAAATAGCAGATAAAGGTTTTGCAGAAATTTGAGGGGAAAATATCATTCTGACTTGGTTTTAAAAGCAAATTCAGTACGTCAGGAAGGGGAAAAACACCTGGTTATGACTGAGACTGTGCAAGGCATGAAAGAGTGAAGCTGCAGGAGTCCTTCACACGCCTGTGTGACCACCCAGACCTTGGGCCTGTGTACGGAGGCGGCAAACAAAGCTGTTCCTCTCTTGGAGCAAGGAGGTGGGGTGTTAAGGGAATAGGCACGGCCTTGGCTCTGGCCGTGTTGAACTGGGTAGAAAAGCTGAGCACAGATAAGCTGTATGTATGGGGGAGTTGTTTCTTTTTTTGTTTGTTTTGTTTTTAAACAAAAGAGCTTCTCCAACTGTCCTGAATTTTTTTCCCCCTCAGACCTGTACAGAAAAACCCCTTTGACTGAAATATGCCACAGCACATTTATTTGTTTGCTTGTACACAAAATTGCTGTAGCTAAAAGGCATTACAGAAGAATGTTCCTTGGTCCCCTTTCCAAATTTCCATCCTCTTAATCCGGAATATTTTGCAGACAGTGCTTTCTGTATGGCCTGTTCATAGCTGTATTGATGTAGGTGTTTCTGTTTCATCTGAGATTTGACTTTTTTCTGAAGTTAGGAGTCAGACAAAAGTATGTAAGTAATTAGGGAACATGGTTTCAGAAATGGCTGAAATACTGGCAAACTTTTAAACTCTAGATTAAAAACTGACTAGGTCACAGCAGTGCCCCTGATAAGATCACTAAAAATCAAATGCCTGAATGAATGAACAGTTATTGTATCAGTCCCTGTGCACCCTCTTTTCCATGAGATGGTTTCTGAAATGCCATGGCCACACTGGATAGTGTGTAACAGGGTTACTAGCATAACTACCCTTTGTATTGCTGCCTGTATTTTAGATATGTTAATATTCAATAGAGGCAAACTTGGATGATTTGATCTTGATAGCAGCCTTATTTATTATTACAGAAGAGTATAATTTTTATTCTTTCATTTCTATAAAGCTCAGTGGCAAAGGATGAGCTTCTCCTCCTTCCTTTGAAATAGTTTTGTTAAGGCTTGCGAGTGTTTTTCTCATGTAGGAAGTTAAGTGGATCATCTTTCAAGGGGAATAAAATACTGTGAGTGAAATCTTGGCATTATTTAAACCAAGGTACCCCTCTGTGCCTTTAAGGGTAAGTCCAGGCTTTGTTCCGTATCCTGCAACAGCGATGCCAGGAGGATGGTTCTGTTGTCAGGCTCTCTGGCTGCTCACTGAAGTGCCCTATGTGGGATCGCATCTTGAACAAGGTGCAGCTGCATGAGTGTGTTGGCAGGGGGGGCCACTCCTAGCACAGAGGTGCTTCTGCTTTGTCCCTGGGAATATCCCACACAGGCTCCAGTGACAGTGCGCAGGTGCAGGCCCACGTCTGTCGCTGGGGCACGCACCACTGCACGGGACTCGTTAATAATGACTGTCATTAACATGTTACAGGTGAGTCTTAGTGATGGCAAATGTCTCTGCTTGAGTGAAAAAAATTAAACAGTAAAGGTCATCAAAGAGAACCAAAGAGTCATAAAAATTACTTGATCATGACATAATAACAACAATAGTTATTATTGTTTGGTTCTTCAGATAACCCAGTTCCTTAAAAGCTGGCCAGCAGAACAGTGAGTAGTTTCCCGTGGGCTAAACAATCAGCAGTGTGCCCTGAGCCGACTTCCCTGTGTGCTCTCTTGGGCCTTTAAGCCATGTAACCAGAAGGTCAGGCGGTTCAGCAGAGGCCGGGCATTTCAGCTGGTCCGTTGCTTTTTACAGGGCTACATGTTGAAAAAAGGTCATAAAAGGAAAAACTGGACGGAACGGTGGTTTGTGCTAAAACCCAATATCATTTCCTACTATGTAAGTGAAGACTTAAAGGACAAGAAGGGAGACATCATACTGGATGGGAACTGTTGTGTAGAGGTAAAAAAAATAATGACCCAAACTCTGAATGTTTCTAAAGATAGGAATTAATCCTTTTCTGTGTGGGGGATATCTTTCGTTAATGGCAATTTTTTGGACTTTCTATAAAAATTGTCCATTGATGCTCTTTTTATAAAGATTGTTGGCGCTGGTGGCTGTAGCTCTGTGACAGACAGCTGCATATGTGGGGCTTGGCAATATAACTGAATTTCAGTGTTTGCAAGGCTAATTCTTTGTTACCCATTCTAGGCCTTGCCTGACAAAGATGGAAAGAAATGCCTTTTTCTCATAAAATGTCTTGATAAAAGCTTTGAAATCAGTGCCTCTGATAAGAAGAAGAAGCAGGAGTGGATTCAAGGTAAGCTTTTAAAAATCTTAATTGTGTGAAAGTTAAGGTAAGCTGGAGTCCTAGCTGTGCTTTCTCAAATTAGAAATTCTGTCTTGTGATTTTTGGTGTCTCTGCTTTGGGCGCAGGGAAAGGGTCTTTAAGGACCCTGAGACTCAGGAAGAACTAAGGAGGGGCAGGGGTTGGTGGGTTTTTTGTTTGTTTGTTTTGTTTCTCAGCTAGGCATACAGGTGGCTTGTATGCCCACTGCATGTTAGAAATCCAATGTTGGCATTGACATAATGCATTGGAATTGTGGGACTTTATCCTTGTGGCACACAGCCAATACTGAAAGCCAAGTGTCTTTCACTTTTGGTTTAGTTGACAGCTTAGCCTGATGAGAATTAGGAGAACTGACAACAGTTATTTCTGATTTAAAAATACATTAAAAAACACCTTCAAAATCAACCAAATAGTGAAAAACAAACCCCACACCACTACAGGTACTCATTCCCTAAGGCTGTCCAGAAAGTTGAGCATTTCCCTTCACTGGTGTTCTCTTACTTTTCCTCTCCTTCTGTCTTGCACGCTCCTTTCCAGCCATACAGACCACTGTAAACCTGCTGAGAGCGGGGAGCCCTCCACCCCACAAAGAAGCACGCCAGAAACGAAAAGAATTGCGCCAGAAGCTGTTGGCGGAGCAAGAAGAGCTGGAGCGGCAGATGAAAGAACTGCAAACGGCCAACGAGAACAAGCAGAAGGAGCTGGAAACTGTTCGAAAGGTGGGAGCTGCTGACCTTCAAGCTTTCAGCTCAATCTCTGTGGCTGGGAAGAGCTTCTTGACATGTAATTAGGTATCTATTTGCTGTTCAGGTGCTCACACCGAGGAGGTGAGCTTGTGTCAGCATCAGGCCCCCACACAATAGATCTGCCAGCTGAGCCTGCAGTGAAGGCGTCAGTGGTGACTGCAGCAGTTCCTAAGGGCTGTTCAGCAGGTGCAGGGTAACTCAGGTGGCCCAGCCCTGTCCCTGCTATTTAGGGGGGTGTTGTGAAGCAAGTGTAGAAGAAAACCCCAGCTGTGTGGCTGGTGTTTGGGGACTGAGAGGCTGGTATTTTCAGTTACTTGTGGGGTTTTTTTTGTTTTTCTTTAGCCAGACATGTCTGTCAAACTTACATTAAGATTTTCTGACACAGTTTTCCAAAGATATGTGAATTGTATGTGTGTGGGAACTCTTCACACAGTCTCCAGAGAGATAAATTTAATTTACATAGATTCCAAAGATGCAAAGTGATTTTGTGAGTATGTATAGGCATGATTTTATTGCAGTAGTTTGGGAGAGATTTATAGAGCAGAGATGTGTAGCAACCATTTATAAACTGTTTAAATGCATGTTGCTTGTAAATGACTTCTAAATAAGCAAGTAAATGCTTGACTTCTAAAAGGCTGAGAACTGGACTAGAAATTTCTGAGAATTAGCAGAATACTTGCTGAATACATTCTTTTCCTTGTAGCCAGCTTTTTAGTCTAAATCTAATGACTGGCAGGAGACACCAAGGTGCCTTTGCTGTGGCTTCTCTCTCAACAGTAGACTGAACATGCTGATGGATCGTTGTACTTTGGAACAACTGGTACCTCTGCTATGGTTCTCCACAGAGACTTGATTAGTGTCCAGTTATATGTCCTGTCTTTTCTTTTCAAAGACAGAAGAGTCACTATGGCTTTTACTGCCGTGATACCTTTCACTGAGGAGAGGGCCTTGGAATGCCATCAAGTGCCTCCCTCCCCAGCACTGCGGCTGCTGAGTCCCTGCTGCTCAAGCCGTCCAGATCTTTGCCCTGTGCTTAGTTTAAAGAGTCTTTCATTCACTGCCTTCCTAAATTAATTGGAATTTTTTTTGCATTTCCATTTAGGACAAGTCAGGTCTGCATCATTGCTTGAGATTTTCATAAATGAAAAACACTAACTGATGGTAGCCCTCAGTTAGAAAAGACTTTAATGGCCTTTTCAGGGGGCTATAAATATTGTGATAACATGTTAAAGGTGCTGGGTCTGGGAAGCAAATAATCCAAAATCTGTCTTTTTAAAAGTCTTGTCATTAAGTCACAATTTGTGGTGGTGAGGAGAAATTTGTCTTTTTTTTAAATTAACCTTGCATTGACAGTACTGATGTGAGTATTATTCTGTTTGCCTTTAAATGGAGTTTGACAGTGGAAAATTCTTAAATTTAATTTTAGCACCTCCACATTTAAGATTCCGAATGTAAAATATGCTTTAAAGGATAGCCTGTGGTACCTGCAATTCCTGGTAAGTAATAGACCTGTTCACAGAAATCACAGGGCTGGATTTCAGAGGTGAGTTTACTTTATGGAGAAGTTATGGGGAAGATAACGTGAGAGCAACCCCAAAGGAGCACCAGGATGGTGACAAGCTCCCGGGAGTGTTGTAGAAATGGCAGTTGTGGCAAGAAGCATCTTTTGAAGCGGACTGGATTAAAATGACTTGTCAAGGAAAGTAATTTAGTCTCTGACATGAACTACTGCACTTTGGCTAAGTGGAATTAGGGGGGAGGTACTTAAAGTGGTTGATTAGTTAGAAAAATGTTCTTCAAGGAAAAGGCTTTGTAAATGGTTCAGGAAATGGAATTGTTCTGGAAAGCTCAGACTCAGCTTTGCTCCTGATGGCAGAGAGCCAGCACTTGCACAGCATCTGCCAAAGTGCACTCTGAGACTGGTTTGTTTTTGATAGCTCCTGCAGTAGAAAATTTCAGAAGAATAACAGCCTTTGTCTAAAACAGATTTTTTTTTTAATATTTTTAAATGAAATTTGAGACACAGATGTTGAGCAGACTGAAAGGTAAGTTCTTACCAAGAGAGCACACACAAGACTTGTGCACCCTTTCTGTTTCAATCTGGGGTCTTGCATGGCCTTCAGAGAGTGTGTGCTAACTCACTCCCGCTGGAATGGTGTGTTCCTGGTGATTCCCTTCCCTCCCTGCCCCCAGCATTTGGGACTTTCCCCTAAGCTGCACAGTTGTTGCCAGTAACCTTACCTGCCGGGAACTGATGTGCTCTGACATAAATTAAGCAGGAAGCTGCTGATAAAGAGTGGACAAACTGTGTTTTCTCGTTGAGCACTCGGGCAAAAGCCTAACAGCCACCCTTGCCTGTGACTCTGCACATTCGCCCTCTTGGCTCAGCATTGGCAATGTTTGTTTAATTTCAAAGTGAGGAAGGAAATAAAAGAAAATTTCACTTAAAAGGCATCTTGGATTTGGCTACAATGACATGCTTTTAAATGTTCTGGCAGGGGAGGAATACTGCTGAAAGACTGGCATCATTTAAGCCTTTCAAAGGAGACCAATGCTGTACTACCTGCTGCAGCTTAAAAACAAACTAGAGGCCTTCTCCTTCCCTTCTTCCATCTATTTCAGATTAGAGTGGTACCGTAAGCATTTAAAGGAATGAAAGTTTCAGCTTGGCAGTTTTAATTGTTTAGGCATCTCATTAGTTCATCTAGGTTGTGTGAGGAAAGATGGTTATAATGTGGTACCTTCCAAAAATGTTAAGAAAAAGGGTGTCCCACTCTCACTGTGGAAGCAATTTGACTAGCCTGGTGTATTACAGAAGAAAGGTGCTTGCTTTCTCTTTCCTCTGAAGCATCAGGTAAGTTTATTAGAAAAATCCTGTGAAAGAATTATTTTGTTGTCAGTATTGGTAAAGTTTTGGCTGATACTTGTACATTTTTAACCTTCTGTACATTCTAAAAACACATGCTATGGAAATCCTAATTAAAGGAAAAGCTGTGATGACATGATATGTAAAATCAAGATGCAATATAAGTTAAATAAGCTGCAAAAAGGCATGAAGGTACCAGCAGCTGTTTCCTAGGCCTTGGGTCTGACTAGGCTAATTTTTCCCCTAATTTCAAGTGATGATTATTAACTAGAATTTTATTTACCTTACATGGCAATTTAGGGGATGTTAAAGGGATGTGATTCACAACAGCACAATTACTTATTATAGTCAAAGTTTGTGGCACTTCTGCTTTCCCATGGCACTTTAGTGCTTCTCACTTCTGTTTCTGCATGAACTCTGTGCATGCTGGCATGTTCTTGCTGTTGGAAGTCCTTTACAGTCCTGCCTGCAGTGTGGTTTTCCATAATGGTTTTCTAACCCATAGGAGACAGAGAAGGAAATACAGTGAGTTCTATCAGTTGTGCAAAGCAGGACTCAAAGGAAACTTAAGGAAGTCTGATAATTTTAAATTTACCAATGAAAAGTCAATTTTCTTATTACTTGCATTTGCCAATGCAAGTAATCAGATTAAAAATTTAATATTTAAAGATTGAGAATAGCCTCAGACATAAAAAAAAAAAAAAGCTGGTGCCTTCCTGCTTTGAAGGTTTGTTCAATTTTTGTTAAAAACAAAAAAAAGTCAAATAAAATTCCATTCACTTCCAAATGTTTTGGTTTTGACAAATTATTTTTTCTTTCTTTTCTTCCCCCCACCCCCCACCCTTCTCTTCCAGCAACTGGAAGCAGCAGCTGCTCGTGCTGCTGAGGAAGAGAAGAAAAGACTTCAGACTCAAGTCGAATTACAAGATCGCTTCAGTTTGGAGCTGGAGAGAGAAAAAATGGTGAGTAGTGCACGTGTGTCTTTTGCTATGATTACACAGAGTGAGCGGTGCCTTCAGCCTTTACTTTCTGCACAGACAGTCACTAAAAGGATTCCATGCATTTTGCAGAAGGCTGGAGAATGCAGCCTGCATTGCATTTATTAGAGAAATAGGAATAAAATATTTCCATAGCATTCAAAGCTTAAACATTCTTGGAAAATTGGGAAGAAAATGACTGAAAGATAAATGCAGACTGAAGTTACCCTTGTAGTTTTCAAAGATGGAGAACTTGAGGCCAGTATATACTGTATGAATAAGCAGAATGAACACAGGCATAATCAAAATGCATTTTAGGAATTTTCTGACTTGAATATATTCCTAAAACTGTTGCTTTTTTAATACTGTATGTTCTTTTACATTTATACACATAGAAACGTATTTTCAATCTCCAAGAGGCTTGTCAGGCATAACAGGCTTCTCTGTTAGCTGGAGAAAAGAAGCAGAAATAGTCAAGTCAGTGTGATGGGACATCTCAGGACATAAATGCACACAGTGCTGCTTTTTGGGCTGAGCGTGAGCTCCTGAATACGATCACTTTCTGGGTCAGTGGGATTTCGGTTAGCTGAGGAGAAGCAGACTGCAGACCAGCAGAGCAGGCCATGCTGTCCTACCACACATGACAGCAAGCCCTTCCTGCAGACTTCAGGAGCCGTGCTTACCTTCCGTGAAGTACCTGTTATGTATTGCTGAATGCTGAGGTTTCGCTGCTTTATCCCGGCTCGGTTCAAAGCCAGCGACTGCTGTTCCCAGCACAGGGGTGGGCTGAGTGGGAGGATGGATCTGGTGCCCCAGTGCCCCTGGTTCCCTGCTCTGGTCAATGAAAGTTGGGGAATGAGGATCAGAGACAGGGTGACTGTGGATACACAGCATCCCCTCACCTTCCTCTACCCCTAACTGTTGTTTTTTGTTATAGTTGCTGTTAGCAAAGCCAACCTCCTTAGCCAATCTCCAAGCCTTTATCCATCCTGTGCTGTTGTGGTGCCTTCATCCAGACACAAGTGTGTGAAACACACTGCTGCCAGGGAGAGTTGCCTGAGGAAAGGAGTGAAAACAGTGTCATTAAACCAGATCTTTGTGTTTGGGCACTCTGCAAGTTTTCTCTTCAGTCAGTTTAGTGTGTATCTGTAAACTAAGTGACAAGATCAAGCTGATTAAAATTTGGCTTAAACCCCTGTTAAAATCCTGTGCTGCATAAGTAGGGCAATGTAAGTAACCTATTATTTATTATTGGTTATTTTTTCAAATGCTCTTAGTTACACATCTACAAATCTAGACTCAATTTTATCAGTTTTGCTCAGCAAGCAGCAGGAAAAGGTTTGTCTCTGAAAACATTACCTGAGGGAGACCTGGCAATTCCTTTAAAAATCGGAAACCAGAGTTGAACGGTAGCTTATGTGTGTCCTCAATTTATGCTGCTAGGTAAGACAGAAAATGGAAGAGCAGGTTGCTCAGAAGTCATCTGAACTGGAACAGTATTTACAGAGAGTACGTGAACTGGAAGAAATGTATAAGCAGCTGCAGGAAGCTTTGGAGGACGAGAAACAGGCACGTCAAGATGAAGAGACTGTAAGGAAACTTCAAGCCAGGTATGGCTTTACCTAGTGGAGATTAATTTCAATCCCTACTCCCCTCACCAGCCATAAATAACTGTGCCATACTGTTAAAGATCGTTTGCATCTTGGACACACTGCTGGAAAGGGGAACTAGCTCGAAGTCCAAACACAGGATAATTTATTTTTTTTTCCTTAAGCTATGAAGGCTAAAGATGGTATTGATATTTTAATTGTCATTTTAATTGATATTTGATCAATATTGAAGCTGGTATATGATATGTTGATGTGTTTGATTAGCCCTTAGCAGTGGGAGTGCTCAGCAGTTTCCAAAAAGCAGGCACACTTATTTTTCATCAGGTGTTGTGCATGTCAGCACTTGAAAAACCAAGCTCTCTCTGTACTGGCTGTGCAGTTGTGTGGTCTGTAAAGCAGTAACTAAATAGGACTTTCTGCTGCATTTTCTGAGGTCTAAATTGTAATTGATAAAGGGTTAAGTCTCCTCTTACTCCCATGGGCTTTGTTTAGCGTGGTTTGTTTCTTCATATATTCAGTCCCCCTAAGACAATTAAGATAACTTATGCGTTCTTGTTTCTTCTGTGGTTTTCAGTGTGGTGTATCTACATTATTGATTAAATTTTCTGAATAGCCCTTTATAGCAGTTAGACTGCTTGCAGTGCTAGCATGCTTACCAGCTTTACACTGAGACAAGCCAACAAGCAATAACTTTTGCCCTGCTTCCCAAGCTTTTTTTTTTTTTTTTTTTTTAAAGGAAAGAAAATATAATTAGTTTGCCTTCCTTACTTGTATGCTACATAACTGATACAGTTTACTTACAAAGTAAAGTAAACTGTGTTGATTTACATGTATTTACTGTACAAGTCCAGTTAACATCTCAATCCTCACTGCAGATTACTGGAAGAGGAGTCAGCAAAGAGAGCTGAACTGGAAAAATGGCACTTGCAGCAGCAACAGACCATTCAGATGACAGAAGCCGAGAAGCAAGAGCTAGAAAACCAGAGAATGATAAAGGAACAGGCTCTGCAAGTTGCTATGCAGCAACTGGAACAGCTTGAACTGGAAAGAAAGGAGGCCCTTGAGCAATATGAGGTGAGCTGTTCTGTTTGTCAGCCTCTCGTACGCAGCCAGGTGTTCAGGAGTTTAACTGAATTTGCTATTCATCAATACCACACTGCTGCAAGGATTAGTACGACACTAAAATTCTAATAGCTATATTATAGGATAGTTATGTGTGGGTTTGTTTTTTTTCCCTAGACCAGTGGATGCATTGGAAGAGGAGGACATGTTTCAGACACACCACCTCCTTTAGTCTTTTGTCCCAGTCACACACAAGCTGGCTAAGGCATATCCTGAAATACTCTGTATCCGTCTGTCTTCTGTTGTAGACTGACTACGCTTACATAGTCCCACTGCTGTCGTAACTAAATGCCTGATGCTTTTGAATTAGTTATTCTTGCAATGTTTTGATAATGTCATGGGGTAATATGAAAAATCAATGTGCTACTGTAGGCCCTTGCTCCTTAAAAAGGTATTTAAGCACAGAACTGATGTCAAGGATAGCTAGGAACGAGGCCAGATTCTCAATGTGTAACAGTGCCTCGCGTCCCAGATACCAGGCCTGTTCTCTGCTCTGCTGAGTGGTTTTGGTGAAGGCCAGTGGCTGTATTCATGGAAAAAAGGAGAGTTGGAATCGGAGCAAGTACAGAGTCTGAAATGCACTCCAGGGCTAGGGAGGTGTTGATCCTGCACGTATTTATGTCAGGAAACAAAACATGGCTGGATTTCTGTGTAACTAGGGAGCGTGTTTATGCTGTCTCTGTGCCCTGGAGGTTAGCCCTGTGAAGGACAGGCTAGCGAGCTGCCTCGACCAGCACAGAATACAAATGCTGCAGTCACTGCAAGCAAGGGCCCAGGTGGGGCACTTCTGGCCACTTTACAACTTGCCACGTTGGTGTTACCTCTAACACCATCATGAGATTGCTTTCAGCTCATACTTGACTATTTGTCTTTAGCTGACATCTTGGGCTTTTGTATGTGAAACATCATTTACTACTCCAAAGAAACTGCTGAATACTATAGACATAAAAAAATAAAACCAGACAAAAACCCAACAAAAAAAAGCGCCACAAAACAAATGATGGACTAGGTCACTGCTGTAGTTGACTCATTATGTTAGAAATAATTAAACATTCTGGCCTTCCATTTGGAATTGCCCAGCAAACCGGTTTAGACTGAAGAACACCCCTGTCTTGCTTGGCTGTAACCACAGGGGTCCTTTTCCTAGCTTACATTTTATGATTTCTGGTAGAGGTACCCGCTAGCTCTTCTCAGTTTTGAAACTACAGTTTATGCTTCCAGTCTTTATGAAGACTCGCTCTACTTACACAGCTCGAGAATCTTGTAAAACCTAGTTATTTTGGGATTCTGCTTTGACAGCTTACTTTTATAGAGCCAGCGGCTGACTGGTGGTTAGAAATGAAGTTCTCCTGTCTACACTAAATGGAGTGGTGGCTGAATTAGTGGTTCTGTCTTCAGATTTAAAAGGATGGTTTTGCTTTTTGTATAAACAGAGTAAAGTTGTTCTTGTTTTCAAGTGGGCTATATCTTATTTCAGGAAGTTAAGAAGAAGTTGGAAACAGCAGCTAACAACACCAAGAGTTGGAAGGATAAAGTAGCTCATCATGAGGGATTAATTCGACTAATAGAGCCAGGTAAGTTACCAACAGAAAAGTTACAAAAATTCTGTATTCCTTTGTCTCATATCCTCAGCTCACCCAGTGATTTACTGACGTCTGCCTCTTCCTGGAGCTTATTGGTTTCACAGCAGCCTATAAATATCCCATTTGCAAGAACTGCTGCTGGTAACATTCAAGTCTGCCTCTGCTGTCACTACTATAACAATGAATTTAAAAAATTCTTATTACTTGTTTATTTATTTCAAACAAAGCAAGGATCAGCCTAAACGTGGCATGGTTTGGGTGATTAATGCCATTGGCATAAATGCTAATTGCCAAAAACATGAATTAAAGATAGCTAAAATATTTAATTTTTTGGGAAAAGTTCAATTTCTTACCTTAATTAACAGCTGCCAGGTCAGGGGGAAGTGGCTTTGTAACGCAGTGCTGGAGAGATCACTTTCTTTCAAGGACATCTCTAGAGGCAAGAAGAGGAGGGATTTACTAAGATACCACTGTTTGGGATGAGGGGGAAGTTTAGGAGGTAAGAATGAAAACACTGTAGCAGCTGACAACTTCTCCCACTAAGCATCTTCACTGACTGTGTCCCAGGCATTCCTCCCGGTCCTCAGGTCACCTTTGGGAGGGTTTCCAGCCACAGAAGAGACAGCGCTTCCCAAATCCTCCCGTGGTGACACTGGGCCTGTCCCATCGATGGCAGGTGAGCAATGTCCCTGTCAGAAACACCTGTTTCAGGTATTGCATTCTGTCTTCCAGGCTCCAAGAATCCTCACTTAATCACAAACTGGGGCCCGGCCGCCTTCACTGAAGCTGAACTTGAGCAAAGACAAAAGAGCTGGAAAGGGAAAAAAGCCACTTCTGAGTAAGGACAGTAGCTGACGTACCATTCGTGAACAGCAGCCCACCTCCCCTCGTTCTGCTTTGCACACAGCAGCTTCTTGCTTCCAGAGTCATAGTTTGCTCAGCAGGATGGGCCTTTCTACAAAGGAAATGCTGTTAGCACATAGGGGTGTCTGCTCAGAGCTCAGCAATTACAGTAGGTGGTGTCTGACAGTACTCACGGCTTTCCCTCACGTTTCCAGAAATTCTGTTCTTTTATACAAAACTTTTCAACTGAAGATTTTTATTTAAATACAGCTTGTGACAGAGTTGTTTCTATACTAGCCTGTAACAATCTGACAGCATCTAACCGACCAAGCAGTGTCACTTTCATTCCAAAAAGGGAGAGAAGCGATTGTTTCAGTGGTTCAGTGAGTGTGATTTAAACCCGGGATCAATCAGTGCTGGAGGTTCTGTCCAGCTCCGAGGTGGAGCATTACCTTTCCTTCCAGTGAGTCTCCTCTATTTTTGCTCTGCCTGTTGCTCTTTGCACAGTGCTTAGTGCTCAAATAGATTCTTCCTTAGCGAGGGCAGGCTGGCATCACTGGGTACCTGCTGGCTGGTTGGATTTTGTGTCCCATTTTCCTCTGCTTTCAGGAATCCAACCAAACAAACTGGAAACAGCCACGTACAAAATGCAGCTGTAAAACATTGGGAAAAAGTCATGCAAGATTGTTCTTGTGCTTTCTCATACACGCAGTCTTGACTTACAGATTTCTGGAGCAGGTGAATGGAAGATGATAGCACATAAAGGCCCAATATCATCTGCATCAAGGCTGTGTTTGTGTAAGAAATCTGGTTATAGCATACCAGCATTTTAGATGCAGCACTTCTGTCTTAGTCTTAATTGGAATCCAGAATTAAAAAAAAAAATCCAAGAAGAAAACTAAATTTGACATTTTATTTTAGATAAAAATGATAAATGTGTAGCAAGAGTGCTTTAGAGAAAATTAATTCCCATCAATAAAATAGTTTCAGGGTTTCTAGTGACAAGGCTTCCCAAAGAGCCTCCTGCTCTGCCTCAAAATTCTCTCCAGGGACAAAGCCAGTTCCTTCTGTTTCTGCAGGGAAAAGAACAAGTCTGTGACTTTGCTTTGCCGATCTCCCCACCAGACAAGTCAGTCGGTTGCTCAGTAAAACAGATGTGTTGAGAACTGAGTTCCACCTCCCAAAGGGCAGGTGCTACTGGTGTGCCCTGTAAGTCAGCTTTGGCTGTTGTATGTACACCGGCCTTGGACATACGTCTCTTAGCCCCTGCTTTCAGTTCAGCTCAGTGTTAAATTATTTTTGGTAAAAAAGAAGCAAATGTTTGAGCTGGATAACCAGTGCACTGATGTACAGCACTGATTACTTGGATGGCAGAGGAGCAGAAGCTATACAGAAGTGGTCTTCACCGTTGGAAGTCAGTAGCATTTTATTCGCCTATTAACTAAGACTCACTCGCAAACTGAATCTTCTCAGACATTTATTCTCTGGTTATATTTTTATACTAATTGAAATCTTTAATGTTTCAGTAAAGGGAGTGCTGATTAGAATGGCAGGAAAATCCAGGATCTTCTTATTTGTATTTACTGTACAGGAAAGCAATAGTTCCTTAAGCTTGCTAATGAGGCATTTCTTAAAATTGATTATGTTTACAGAAGAAATGTGAAAAAAAAAAAAGGTAATAGAAATACTAATGTATACACTGTTAAACTTTGCTAAAGGAGATGGAGCAGTATTTATAACTACCAAGCATCTTTTATGGGGAGAGTAGAAGGTGTATTGGGGCTAAACTTGTTTAATTTTTCTAACAGTCTTTATTTTGGACAATTTTTTTTTAAGAACACCAAATGATGCATGTTTTCATATTTTGTACTGTTCTTTAGAATTGGCTATTTAATAAAGTAATACAAAGTCATTTACATTTCTGAATTAATTGGTCTTTTTGCATGGGTTTCTTTTGGGTTATTGGAGTTAAAATCCAGAAACTGACTGTTGTGTGGAAGTATTACTGGGATGGAAGAAATATACTCTTAACAGTCTGATTGCTGGGGTTTGGGCTAAAGCCATAACAAAGGCAATGGTCACAGATAATACAATATAATTTGTCTTAACAGCAGCACTCCTCTTACCTGTTGATGTTCAGCACACCTTGATCCAGTATAACGATGCTCAGCGCTTGCAGACGGCGTTGCTCAGTAACAGGGGTGTGAGGGTGCAGCTTCGCTGTTTCCTGCAACACAAATGCACCGATAGAACAGCTGCATCTACACTAACACAGCGAGGCTTAGAGAGGGAGCCTGGGACCAGGGCCGACCTGCTCTGACCAGCGAGCTAATGGAGGGGGAAAGGGCTGTGGATGAGGGCGCCTTGGCCCATACAGCCATGTGCCTCTGCAGGCACAACAGCCTGCCATTAAAAATGTCAGCCACATACACCTGTCTGGGTTACTTCTTAGTCACTAAGTAAAAGAGGAAATGAGACAAGTCAAGTCTCCTTTTACCTTTGTTGTCCCTGCTGCTTGCTCTGACCAATTAAGAAAGTTTTGGCTGACGTGTGGCATGGTAAAAGGGGGGTGTGGAGGGGGGGAGAGGTTGGTTTAAAAATTAACCAATTGAATTTTGAGCAAAAATACCACCTCAGAGTAGGACCATTAAAGCTACAGCAAACACAGCATTCAAAGAGAGAGTGGAGCTGTGAGTCAGAGTCAGCACATCTCATGAAACAGTGCAGGATGGAAAACTGCACCTCTGGTGTGGTATCATTTCCAGTGAGCCCAAAGGTCACAGCTTGAGCGTGCTCACGCCAAGAAACCAACGACACTGCTAATGGTGAGGATATTGTCAAGGAAATGTGACGTCTGCTCTGCCCCCAAAAGCCTCACAACATCACAGTGCCCTGCTTACACTGCTGGCTTACCTATGCAGAGGCCACTGGAAAGCTGTGTCTGCTCTTGAAACCTCAGTAGATGCACTGGAGGGCTTAGTCCACTTGTGTCTGCCAGGTTGAAGTTTACCTGCTGATGCTGGAACAATCCTGAAAACCAATGAAAAGAAAAAAAACACAGTACAGTAGTAAGACAGGATTTAAAAAAAAATATATATTTTTTTTTTCCCCCCTTCCAGGTGCCCATTTACACAGTTGATTCATGAGCCTGTTGCAGCCTTATTCATGTGTTCCTGAACCGTAACAGGCAGGTTTCCAGCAACTTGTATTAGTTCTGTTTAACTTTCCTGCATGAACAGCCACAAACCTGAAGCCTATATGGGAAAGGAACAGCATGTTAGGAAAATCCCTGTATCCTGGGGTGGCGAGGGGACAACTCAACGCCAAAAGAAGGAACTGCTCAGTTATGCAGGCCTTCTGGAACAGTGGCCACGCCAGTCTTTTCAGTAAAAAAGTGAGCTGAAAATAACCGATTTTTATCTTGAATATGTGAAGCAGTTAAATAAACAATTTTTGAGCAAAGCAGTGCATAGCCAGGAAAGGGGATATCCATAAGGGCTTTTAGCTGCTTTGGGGAAAAGAGGTAATTCCTTGTTCGTGAAGTTAAGGGCAGAGAAGGGGAATTACAAATGTGCCAGGAAGTCTCCAATGGAACGAACACCTCCCACAAGCCCAGGACGACTGCAGTTCGGGGCCCCGATCCCTGAGGGACTGTCCCACTCCCTGGGTTGTTTGAGAATTTCTCTCTCTCCCTCTTCTGTTTTTTTTTCACCTCTCCGTCTCCCGGAGCCACCGCGTCTCCCGCCCGGCCCGGCCCCTGCTGCTGCTCGGGGTCCCGCTGCCACCTGGCGGCGGCTCCTCCGCGGGTGCCGCCCCCGCCCGGGAACGGGCCCGGGGCCGCCGAACCCACCTGCGGCTTGTTCCCGCCCCGCAGCTGCAGCAGCCCTTTCCGAGGGAAGCACGGAGACGCGGGCTGGCGAAGGGCCGAGTGAAGCGGGTCTCTGCTGCGGTACGGCCACCGCACCGGCCCCGTCCTTGAGGTCGTGAGCCAGTTGGGTTCTGTTCCCTCAGCTCGATATCGCTGATCCCAGAGAGGTCCCGTCTGCCTAGGAAAAAGGATTTTGCAAGACGAGTGTTACCAATGGCCTAGGATAAATTTATGCTCAGAGCCTTCAATCTAATTCAGGATATTAAAAAAAAAACCAACAAAAACAACAAACCAACCAAACAACCCACCCCGTGGCATCACAGCAGGGCAATGTGCACAGCCAGAGCCACCACCCAGCAGCTCTCAGCTGCAGCACAACGCTGGGGCTGCCATCCAGCTTTCCTAATGGGAGTAAAGCAGGGCAAGGAAACGTGTAGGGAAGGTTCCCTATCTGTAAATAGCATTCTCCCAGGTGAGAGGGAGAACCTTCACCCCCATCCTGTTCTCCCTCCTCCTATTGAACAGTGCTTATGACTTGTAGGATAAAAAAGCCCTGAGGCTGCAGGAGTGGGACTGAGAGAAGGATGTCCAATGTGCCAGCTCACACGTATTCCTTCTGGAGCATGACCCAGACTCATCTCCAAGTCATGAGTGAGAGGTGGGGGAGAAAAAAAATAAAAGAAAAACAAAACCAAACCCCAAAGAGCAGCCTGTGGTTTGAAACACTCTGGGGCTCCCCACCTGGCAGGGTGAGCAGTCATACACACACCATGTCTTCAGCACTCCTGTTACTGCAAATGTGACCATAAGTTCCAAAATAAAACACAAACAGAAAGTTTAACACATAACGCTAAATGAATCTAGAGACTATGGTGACTTTCATCCATTGAGTCTACTCTGAACTTCAACTACTTGGAAACACTAGAGAAACAAAAGTGTTTTATGAACTGGCCTTTTGGGTAGGTCAAAAGTACACATCCCCCAAAGAATGGAAAAGCCAGTGGTTGTTGTAATGCTTATGATGAAAAAGTATTTGGAAAAAGGTAGTTACTACTCACCTCCAAATTAAATTAAAATTGGAGCAGAATGATGCAAAACAAAAGATAAAAACCTCCTGAAAAGCCTTGAGACAGGGATTTAACCAGGCAGTTTTTAATGCCTACAAGCACAATCCTGGAAAGACCACTTGACAAGAGTCCCTCTCCCCACTTCTTTCCAGTGTTTTAGCCTAATTAGTGGAGGTAATGTAAAAGGATATGAGCACCTGGCCAGAGGAAAACCCATGACAGAAAGGCCTGAATGTTGATAAAGAAAAAAAACCCCAAACAAACAAATCACAGACTCCAGAACAATTGCACTCACTTTTCCCCATTGGTCACTATTTTAAATCCCTTAATAAATAAAAGAAGCACAAATAAAATAACCCTTTCTACCTTAGTCAGTGTGCTCATTGCTCACATAGCTCTTCTGCCTATCAAAGGAGCTTGCCCTAGCACCAGCTTTACACACTGTTATTAATATCATTGCTAATTAATAGAGCTACTTGCCTTGGCTACAGCACATGGACAGCTTTTACAGGATCCGGGCCTAATGCCTTCATGCAAACACTCACCTGCTGTTATTCCTGTTGTCACTTTCTGAGCACATGACAGTGACTTGCTCAGGTGATGCAGATTTCACCATGAGGAACCGATCAGGATGTTTGTGAGGACACTTGAGTGTGATTCACACAGGTCTGCGTCAGCTGCTCTTGCCCACAGTTGCACAAGGTGGCCCTGTCCTTTCACCTACAAGTCTAATTTGAACATGTTTGTATCTCAGATGGGATTAACATCTCAAGCATTGACATGATACAGTTTCAAAAGCAGCCAGGGCTTCCTTGGTGTTGACATTTATTAGCTGTTTCAATGCCTACCAGAGCACGGGGATTTCTTTTTCCACTCTGAAGAGGTTTGTGCAGCTCAGCCCTGACACATAGTGCAAGTGAGGCGTTGGTTCTTTGGTCCTGACTAAAAAAGGAAAAAAAACCACTTAAAAACCTATTTAAGGTCAGACTCCACTTAGACACCTTTAGAAAGTCCCTCTCACAGCATAACTGGGACTGAAATTTTGCATTTAGAGCTGCCTAAGGTTGTGTTTTCCCATCCAGTTCCTTTGCCAGTGACACATTGGGCCATTTTGCTCTTTCCAGCCTGTGAAGTCGACCACCACATCTGCCTGTGAGGGAGGAGCACACCTCATTTCACAGCCAGGCTTTCCTTTCCACCTCCTCAGAAAGATTGTGTTGGCCCTGGGCTGCTTTTTTCCCAGAGAGAAGGTGGGAAATGACAGAAGGGTACAGCCCGCTCACACACAGGTCCCCTCTAAAAAGCTGAGTGGTGTGGTGGGGCCCAGGCACTCACCGTGGGGCTGCTCCCTGTGGGGATGGAGGTGACATCTGTATTTCCTGTGTTGCTTTAGCATGGCTACTGCCTGCCTGCGAGGATTGAATGGTGCCCAAGGGGGTCGCTGCTGGCCCATGGAGCATCCTGGGGAGATGGTTGGCCAGAAACAACCATCACCCCAAGCCAGGTCACGCAGCACAAGCTGTACATGGCCCCGCTTGCAAAAGAAACCTGCCCATGCTCCCGTGTGCTCCCTACACTGTCACTGTTACAGATGGCAAGAGCCAAACCCACAACTGCTCTGCTCCTCCCTGCTGTCAGGAGAAAATTCAGAGCATATATTCCTTGAAATCATAGTTCCAAGGGCTGGGCAGCCAAGTGCTGGGTGCAGGCATGGGGTGCTGTACAAGTATCAGCTTGGCAGAACAACTCACCAGAGGAAAAAGAAATCTACACTGAGTGCCAAACACCCTCGCTGGTCCAGGTCACTCCCCAACATTTCTGCCACCTCTGCAGAGCACGGACAGCTTCGAAGGCAGCTCTGCCTCTGCTTCCCCTCCTCACCCTACTCTGAGCAGTCACTCCAACTGGTGCCCTAGGACCCAGCTGACAGCAGCCCAGCCAGCAGGCATTTACCACCCGGCAGGTCAGGCGTGCTCTGTAGCTG
The DNA here is from genome assembly GCA_907165065.1 of Caprimulgus europaeus. Next base: position 10,878,812 of record OU015539.1, on the reverse strand, counting down.
CAGACTGGCACAGCTATTTTAGCAGAAAGCTCCCAGGCGAGCGCTGGGCCCAGGGCAGCGTGTGCCGAGCCTGCACCACCTCCAGGCGAGTGGTGCTGAGCGACCACTTGCTGCTCTTCCAGTTTTCCATTCTTTTCTCATTTTTATCTCGCCCCTCCTGATCGGCCCTCACTCCCTACGTGCCAAAGCAGGGTGAGAAGACTGACACGATTTTTCCAAAGCCCCCGGCTACTTCTGGGACCCGCAGCACAGGACTTCGCCAGCTCCTGTCCCGGCAGGCCGGCCAGGCAGCTGCAGCTGCTCCCCCAGAGACGGGGAGAACAATAAGAAATACCAGATCTGCCGCAGGAATGCGGGAGATACCGTGGCGGGGGGCCCTGGTGAGTCTGGGCAGGATTTGCTCATGGCTTGGATGCAAACCAGAGGCTGCCACTTGAGCAGCCCTGTCGTCGGGCCGGGGTGACTTGGGGGCTGCGTGGTGGGGCCCTGTCCCACCGTGGCCCCCGACGCCAGATGGCAGCCGGACACCGCCGCACGGCCGCTGGACGAGCCCAGGGGAGCAAAGCGTCTGCTCGGCAGGCTTGTAATTAATCACATCTGCGGATCCTGTTTTGAAAGGCAGATTCACACAGATGCGGTACTACACGGGCGTTTTACAGCTGAGCTGGTAGCATGCTTGGAGCTGCGTCACTTGTGTATGTGCAGCAACACACTGCTGCCACAGGAGGAAAAACCCACTCTTCCTTTGCAAGGACCACACTCATAACACCAAACGAAAAGCTCTGCCTAGGGCTCGGCTGACTTATCTCACAGCAGTAAAAAGAGCGAGGACCAGCAGGATTACGAGCGACACGGCTGGCAGCATACCCAGTCACCACAGCTTGGTGGGCTTCCACCTAACTGCAAAGGCTGAGCAGCAGCGGCACGTCTCAGCCCCTCACGTGCCCTGGACACCTCAGTTACCCTAATTTATTCAGGTGACTGAAACCAGGGTCTGCACCCACAGCTGCAAACGCCCGACGCTAATTTGAGAGTCATGCAGTTACTCTGTTGGGTAACATTTTCCCTCAATGACTTACGAACTTTAATCCAATTTTGAAATGTAGGGGAGGCTAAGTTGGATTACATTAGTTTAACTGCTGATGTCAAGTGGGACTGGAGGTTTTTTTACTCCAGAAACCTTTTGTTGGCCCACAAGATCCTTGTTTTTTTTCTTAGCTCAGACACGAAAAGGGGGAGTTTTCAGCTTCCAAAAATAAATCAAAGACATCATGATGCCTGCAGGGTATTTGTTTCTCCATAGGAACGTGAACCTGGTGGTTTAGTTTAAGAGAGACTAAGCTAACGCTCACATTTTCTACATTCCTCTTTTTCCTGATATATCAAGATCGACAGGTTTGAACTGTTTTTTTAATGAAAACCTACTACTCCTGAGAGGTTTTCCTGTTTTAGAAAGATCATATTTCAGAGCTACAAAATTCCAAACAATTTGACTTGCTCTCACCTTCGTCAGGTTCCTTAACCTCCTTATGCATCAGTTGCTCATTGATGAAGTGTGAGTGATATTTACCCATTAAAATGCACACAGACATCTGTAAAATACTCAGCTGTCCCTAAAAGGAGAACTTTTTCAGTGATACCATGACAAACTGAAATTGTGTCCACAAGGTGCAAAACAGAGATTGGTGTGTGAGGCCTTGGAAAGGGCCATGTGTACCAGGGCAACCCCTGCACAACCAGAGACCCCTGACACCATCACCTGCCAGCCCCTCGCAGGGGCACCTCCGGCTCCCTCACCTCACCTCCTCCGAGCTCTTGAGTAACAACTGCAAATTGAATCAGCCTTTAGCTTTTCAATTAACTGGAGTTAAATCACCACAAAGCTACTACCCCCAAAGTATCAGGAAAATTAAGCCAGTAGCCATAAAGTCATACTGTGCTCCAGCCAAGCCCTCCTTCAGCATCTCCAATTCAGGCTGCTGAATCAATCCCAGGTAGAGGGAGCCCCAGAACATCCTGGGGTAAATCCAAACATGACTGACCCGGACACTGCATCTCTGTGGACAGGTTTCAGAGCTTAAGCTCTGCAACCCAGCACAACAAGTATTGCAGGAAGGTGCAAATCACTTCTTGAAGGCTCAAATATTTGTGTTAAACCTGCAAGTACAACTGGACTCCCTGAATATGTTTTTGGTCTTGGAAACTGATCTTCAGCTCCCAGATTTGTTAATTCTACAATCCAAAATGTTTTCTTCGCTGTTTGTCTTGTCTACTAAAGGCAATCAGGAATTTCCAACTGTTCTAACAATTTAGAAGCTCTACTATGTAAAAACCACTTTCTTGTGTTACGAAAGTTTCTCTGAATTTTAAAATGCATTACAAAAAGGAGGGAGTCAGTCCCTTGTAAGCTGCTCGGGCTGCTCTCCTGGCAGAAAATGACCACTGGCAGCTTGCAAGGCATGGAAAAAAAGAGTTATTGCCCAGATCCTGGAAACATGTCAAAGCTCCCTTTGCTGGGCAAATTGGCACTGATTTCTCAGCACTAGCCCCTGGAGGTACAGGTCTGCTGACATCAAGGCTGTCACTATTGCAGGGCTCGCAGCCCTTCAAAGATTTTATCTGCAAGCCCTCATCCAGCCCACTGCACAGAAAAGCTCTTCAAACGCTTCTGATAAGGACGGCTGGGACATGAGAATGTCGAGTGCTCTCGACGCCTCTGTGCTCACCTGCTCCTCTTCCAGCTGTGCAGCAGCGTGTTTTAAAGATCTCTGAAATACCCACTTTGAGAAGCCAGTTGCTCTCCTGTTTTACTCAGAAATCCTCCTGGAACGTTGCTGCTTCCTATCTGAATGACTCTTTTAAAGCCAGGTTTTCTTCCTGCTATGCCAAAGAAGCCTGTAAAAAAGGAAAAGAGAGCAAGGTTCAGGAAAGCACTTATCTGATGCGCAGAAGCTCACAGGTGCAACATGAAAGAATGCACAACGCTCAGGACTACTACATGCCCATTAGGAAAATAGGAAAGTCACTAATGATTTTCAAAGCTAGGCTCTCACTTGTTATTTCTATTTGGCTATTATTCTGGGGAAGCTTGAAGATTCCTTCTATCAGGGAATGTTTCCAATAATTTCTTACAGAAAGAGCATTGCTTTTACCCCTTTGCATTTCAGGTAGATAAAGCACTTCATAAGCTGCTCGCTGAGCACTGCTGAAGGGCAGGAGTAATTGGGTTTTTTGGATGTGGAGGGAAGCTGAAACATATCAACTCGCTGGAAGAGCTGGGAGCAGAGCCAGCAGCCATGCTGACCAGCCCTGCAGGGGTGCATGCTGGTGGTGGGATGGCAAATCACTGTCCCAGAGAGCTGTTGACAAACACTTTGCCTTCTGGTGCAGCAGCGCAAAGCAGCACGTGGGCTCATTTTCTGTTTCCCTGTGTTCTGCAATGCAGACATCCCCTGGGGTCCCAAAGTTGCAGGATGAAAAACTCACCCTTCCTTTTGGCCTGGGTCCTGAACAGACATATGCTCATGCTTAGCACTGAGCATGCGAGTAGCAACACTGGAGTCTGTGGAGCAACCCACATGCTCGAGCCCCTGCACATTTGGGAGTGGGGGAGAGAAGGACACTTGGTTCTTTGGTCGCCTGTTTTACATACCGCTGGTGGAGATCCCACCCAAGAGAGAGCTGTGCAGCAGGACAATGCTGAACTATATAGCTATTTTTATTTCCATCACTTGTGGCCCTGCTGAGACCTGGTACGAATTATCTGGGATATTACATCCCAGATGAGTCGGAACAACAGGTCTCGCTGCAGACTGTCTGCATTTAGTGGAATGATTTAGTTACTGCTTTCCCCCCACCCCGTCTTCTTCCTTATTCCCATTAGTGACACGTTGGCTGCAGAGAAAAGTTATTCATGCTCTAGAAATGTAATATTACTCAAAACAATTTTTATTTGGCTTGGCGTCTTCCCAGTGCCATAAAGTGATAGCCAACCCCAAGTGCTTACATAGACAACATGTGCATCTGAGTCATATTTATGATCCTAGTTATAAAAAGCACACAATCTTGTTGTTTGGTGCAATAGGATGGGACTGAAGGCATCAGCACGTCTTGAGCATAGCCTGTCTCTGGAATCTGCAGAAATTTGCCATGCTCCAAATTTAGAACTTGTGGGTGGACACTCAGGCAGGAGCCAACTTTTTATAGCATTACGTCACAGGAATTGAGGGCTTCATGCCAAAGGATCCAAGGAAATTAATAAAGAGCAGAGGCTATCCAGCTGTTTGAATTTAAAGTCACGGCAGAGAGCTAATTATTAATAAAAGTAGCTTTATTCAAATCATAGTAATCTCATTGCTTAAATTGAACATATCCCCTCTTTACTGCAACTTACTATTCTGTTGGAACTTGTAAAGATAGTAGTAAGAAATTACCATCTGTAAGAGAGAAGCCCAGTGAAGCCGAGACCATTCCCGACAGACGACACGCTTCAGTAACTTTCCAGCTCAGCAACGCTCAGCGAGAGCACGCGTTTGCCAGTGGCATCACTGCTCCCCTGGCTGGAGGGGGTGGCTGGAACGTGGCATGCATTTTTCCAGCTAAAACACACAAGGTCTTAAATGGACAGCGATCAAAGCCACATCCAGCTAATTTGAAGAGTAATTCAATTTGTTTGACCTCCCTGCACTGGGGCAGCCAGCGCAAGCTCGAATGTCGCAGCCTCCCAGGAGCCGATGGAAAAGCATCAGGGCCTGTCACCAAGAGACACGGGGTGACCTGACTGACCTTCCAGCTGGTTTGGGAAGCACTGTGCATGCCCATAGCTCCAGTGCTGAATAGCCCTGTGTGCTGATGCAGGGAGGGGGGCATTGCCTGGTCACGTTAGGGCTGTGCCCACCAGACTGTGGAGTCCAGGTCTGCTAGATGCTGCTTTATGCCCCTCAAAAGCACAGAGCACATGACAGTCACCTTCCCAGCTCCAACAGCAAACCTGCAGCTCCCAGCAGGATGGGCTCCACAGAGAAAAAATGCTGTGCTTGCACACAGAAAGGGATCGTGGGGTCTAGGTGCTGAAACTTGTCATGCCAAGGACTGGACACAAGCTTGCCACAAAACATATAGCCAGGAGAATACAGCAGTGTCTTTGGGAAAGGGGCACCCCTGATGCTTAAGCCACAGAAATGTTGGTATGCAGCTTCAGAGGTTTACAGCTTATACTCTTCTCAAGGGTATGCAAAAGCTATGAATAATTAAAAATTTAACTCTGCATTCTCTAGGAAGTTCTCTATTCCCACTTTACAGATAAACAGAACTGGGAAGCAACTAAAAGCATCTTCACTGGAACGATATCGTCAGCAAACCAAAGAGTTCCCAAAGAGATGCTCCTGCACCCACAGATACCACATCATGCTTGCACATGTATTTCTTGCAGCAGCACATACCAAACAGCTTTACACATCCATGCCTCACCAAGAGCCAGCACAGCAAAGACCAGGACCTACAGCTCCCAACATCCCCTGCTTTGGTTTAAGCAGCCTCACGCATACAGCGACCCTTTCTCCAGGGAAAGTAGATTAAAAAAAATAATAATTAAAAAAATCACTTCAACCAAGCATCAACAAGGTGACAATTTCCACAATGGGAATAAAACAGTTACTGGTAGGGGGAAGTAAGGAATAAATACCAGAAAACAAGTCGTTCTCCATTTTTCAAACATAATGCTTCCACCTGCAACACAGGCATGTGTGTACAGGGGTTGTTACAAGACTTCAGGCTGCTCTGGATTCAACAGGCTCTATTACTAGCTAAACTTCTTGTATTTTACCTAGAAAAATACAATGGCAACCATTCAATTCCTGCCAGAGAACCCACTGAGAGATCCTGGCCTTGCTTAAGGACACCACTTCAATGCTATATATTTTTTTCCCAGTGTGCAGCTGATCATACTGAACTGTGCATTTTATTTTTTGTGAATAGCTATGAACATCTAAAGATTAAAAAATCTCAGGTTTATTAAACATCCCATTTATAGCTAAGAGAGGCCCTCCCACCATGCATGACTCACAGAGGTACGTTGAGGTGCCGCAGTAGGTGAGGAGAGCCTTCGGCGGCTGCTGCTTCACTGTGTGATGGGAGACGTCTTGCTGGGAACTTGGAGCTGGACTGACTCCTGGGGCCGGCTTGTCCACACGGCTGCGTGCCAAAAGCACTCGACATGGCTCTGCAGCATTTCTCCACTTCAACAAAGAATGGCATGAGGAGGCTTTGAGGAGGGACAATACGGGGTTTTCCTTGAGTGCTAAAAACACCTGCAATATAGGACTTAAAAGAAGGAATGGGCTTTAGTAATTGGATACCATGAAGAGGAATTTATTTTAAAAAGTTATCAGGGACAGAAAGCACCCCAAAAAACTATCACCAGGTATTTGCCACAGTAAAAAGACAAAAGACTCCTTATTTCCTATTTGAATGCCCTAAGGTAGGTTCAGTCTGAGGAGTGAAGTAGCCATGTTACCAGCAGTTTCATGCTATTACTCCACGGCTTTTTAGTGCATGCTCCATCTTGTGCTAGACCAAGTCTGCAACTGCATGCCGCTGTCCCTCTGATGTGTGGATAGAAGGTGGAAGAAAAAAGTCAGCAAAATGAGCAGTCTTAAGGATACTGTCACACACTCCAGACGCAGAGAATGCCTACCTGTCAGATCCAGACAGCGGATACTCATCATCCTCAGCCCTTCCTTTCAGATACTGCAGGAGAGTAACCTCACTTCCTGGAGCACTGTGCTAGACAAATAACTGCAATAAGCAAGTGATTCTATGAAAAGAGATTAAATACTTCAAGCTATAACCCAATGAGTTTCTAACTCATGGCTAATCTCCCACTCTCTTCCTGCTAAAATCAGCAGCAATCCCTCCCATCCCATCTACAGCCATTAGAAATGCAGCAAGCATTTAAAAATTTTGAGACCTTGCCCATTCTTACAACCAGATTTCCAAAATGCTATTTATGCTGCATAGAAACTTTTTTCCCCAGAAGTCCCTTTGTCTCCATCAGACAATTCTTTATTTCACTGCTAGTTCTAGATGCAGCCAACCATCATCCTATTTAAAAGTCATTCCCCTGGCCATCACCTTCCAATCATGGTAGCAATACATTTGATTAGCTAATTTACCTTCTGCAATCATAAAGCTAGAGAAACAACCTGTTTTATCTTCTGGCATGTAGCTTGTAAAACCAACTCAAACTAGTAGCACAGAAATTATTACTAATACATAAATTATGGACAAGGGTTTTATGAGAAGGTGGGTTTGTGGCTTCTTGTTTTGACTTCTTTCCACAAGATTCTTAAAAGTCTCAAATACTGAAATTACGGAACCTTGGTGGTGCCTTACTTCCCAGCAGTTTCTTTAAAAGATGAGTCGTTTAGAAAGCATTGAAAGTATTAGTCATTGCTTTGATGTCTGTAATAGAAATTTGGGATGGATTTGAATAAATAAGGAAAGTGCTGTTATTTTCTTTTGGAATGGTTATTTGACATGAGTAGTGCTGTTATACAAGAGAGTGACCAAACAGCAGTGCACACGCTAACCCAGCAGCGGGCCGAGGAACTCGTCCTAATCAAGTTTATAGTTGAATGCTAATGGGCTCAGCAAACAAACACTCATGTTTATTATAAGAGAATGAACAGAATGTACCACGAGAATATGAGTCACTTTTCCATAGGACGCCTGTCTGTTCTCTGGGCTTGAATAATGAAATATTGCACCTCTCACTTCCAGTTTGTTTTACAAAGTTTTAACGAGTTCATCCCAACGAGCTGTGGCCCTGCCACATAAAAACTGATTCATTTGCTGTGTGAAAATAAGTGTGCCTTTGACAGGACACTCTGCACTAGGCCCTACTAAATCAGCCAGAGAGGCTAGACTCACTCACAGGTGGTTTTAGTCTTGAGTGCTTTCTGAAAATGCAAATATGCAGTCAGCTTCAGCAGCATGTCGGCTGTTTTCCCTTGGGTGACAGACTGTCCTGCTGCATCCAAAGCAACCCTCCTCCTCTGTACACAGTTTGCCCTTTAAACTGGGGCTTTAAAACCCTTACTTACTGTGAGAAAAGGGTTTGTTTTGGAGCATAGTTTGGGAAAGGGACATTTAAAAAATGGTTACATTTTTATTTCAAAACATGCAAAAACCAAAAAAATCTGCCTATTAACTCACCGGAAATTCTGATTAAAGTAGGTGTCCTTATAAGACCCTCCTGCAAGAAATTCAAATGAAGGGCAAGAGAGGGAAAGAGATTTTTAAGTAAACAAGTGAGAAGAGCCAGGGAAAACAAGAGCAATGAACAGAGTCTCAGGTGGCCAACTTGGCGGAGCGGGGTGTGAAGGAAGGATGAGGCTGTGGGACAAGGAACCGCTGGCGTTTACAGTAGCCAAGGAGTCTCCAGAGCTTGTGACTTTAACCACAAGTTGCTTAACAATACTGTATGCTCCTTTTCTTTCACATCCAGCCCCAGTCATGTGAGTAAATCCCACTTCGAGTCAAGAGGGTGGACGCAGGTGCTGTTGTGGATGGTGCTGTTTGAGAGAGGAGGAGGACCTGCAGAGGGGCTGTTCCGCTGCCCCTTGAAATTAAAGGAGTCATGATGGGAACAGACAGCTCCTGACTCAGGTCGTGGTCCCTGGATGGGAGAGGGCTGGTAAGTAACAAGTTAGGGACCGAGGGACTGCCCTGTGGTACAGACAGGGCCAGGTGCAGCTAGAATTTATTTTTTTTTCCCCCCCGAAGTCAGTGGAGGCCTTCAAGTGCCAGAAGAGAATGATGAGATGGGAGAAAAGGTGTGTTTGTCACTTCCCAGAGATGGATGCTGGAGAGCAGAGGATCCATTAGTAAAGAAGTGGATGTAAGCTGGCACTTCAGAGATCAACGTGTTGCTGTGGCTTTCTACCAAGCATCGACAGTTACTGCAAAAGATACACTTGGTTCATGTTTGTGGTGGAGATTAAGATTGGCTAAATCGCTGTAAATTAGAAAACCATTTCCAGCTAAGAAATTAAATATTCCCTAGGTTAAATATTGCTCAGGTTATATCTCATCCCTATGGGAATTTTTAGTGTGGATCTGCAAATGCTTTGTTTGAAAGTTATTTAAGTACCCTTTTGCAGTGTGAAACTCTAGCTGCAGTAAAGGAGAAACTAACTGAATGACAGAAAAGCAAACCCTAAAATAGTTACCATTAACACCAGGAAGGCTGGGGGTGGTTATCCTGCGGTTTTCTGTGCTTGGTAGCAATGTGTCATTGTAAAGAGCGTACATTTAATGGCTGAACAATGCCGTGCATGGTGTCACCTTCCCAAGGGCTAACTGTGCAACAGCTTCTCCAAACTGCTGAATTTCCACTGCTGAGCAGTTCATTAAAAAAAAATCCTTATACAGCTGGGAATTATAAAATATAGTCTGTGAGAGCCTGTGATGCCAAGGACCTTCATTTGGAGGCACACCTACGTTTCTAGTGCTTTGGAAGCTGGTCTTTTCCAAAAATCTTTCTATAGATGCTAAAGCAAGGATGAATCTGGCCACAGTCCATTCACCATGAGTGATTATATCTTAAAGGGACAATCCCTCTCTTTAGAAATTCTGATTCTTCACATGTTTCTGGTTAAAAAAAATAAATAAAAAAACACAACAAAAAACCCAAACCAAAAAACAAACACAGAAGAACCAATCTTTGTGCCTGTCAGTGTCTTAGCTGTATAAATTTAAACATTCCATTGTAAGCTAAGATTATCTTGCCTCTTGCCCACTGAGACATGTGGGTTTGGCTTTATAAGACTCCATAACTGGCCTGCTTGAACCCTGTCCAGCAAGTTTTCATCTAAATTGATTAGGACTTGGAACATATTTTCTTGGACAAATTGTGTTCTAATGAATAGAACACTCCCTCACAGCTGTCCTGCCAGAAAGCCAAGATTTTTTCTGTCTAGAAATCATCCCAAAGTGACCCTTAGATAAAGTTCAGAATCCATTTTCATTTTTTAATTAAGAAAAGGTTTGCTCAATTCCATTCCATACATTTCAGTGCTAGGCAGCTGACACATGATCTCCCCTAAACATTTTATTTTAAAGAATTCGGTTGTGATGTCAGATCTGCCACAGACAATACATTCCTAAACACACTGTTTACATTAAAAGTAAAAGCATAAAGATGGCTTCAGCAGGAGGAGAAGTCTCTCTCATCCTAATACCTGTAGATGGCATATAGAGCATACTCAAGGTCGGCTCTACTCTCCACACAATAAATGTAAACATTAATGAAGACAAACAGGGGACACTGCTCTAAAGTCTCACCCAGGCATCAGGGCTTTTCATGATGCTCCTCCCCAGGGCCAACACCCCCCAGCAGACCCCTCCTCCCACTCAGTAGGTAGCTTCAAGAGCTCACGTTCAAGTCCAAGACTGGACTGTCTGGGAAATCCTGTCATTAATTAATGCTAGCCAAACGACTGGGGCATTTCCCCTCAGTAAGGTGCCCTGTCCACTCCAAGGGAAGAGGCTTCCCCAGTCGGGATGAACACATCTATTCTTGTTAGCATTTCCTCCATAGCTGTTCTCCCAGATGTCCCAGTTTGAAACCTCGGGAAATGTGTTTTGAATAGCCCATCTCAAATTTTTATTCTATGACCATTCCCATGGTACACAAGGAAGATTTCATTCAATTCAGCATACCCAGTAGACATCTGTGATTACATCATTTTGCTTATCTCTTAGCAAGAGTATTTCTAGGAACCAAGAGCACAATTTGAGACACGATCAGATCCCTTCTAGTGTTGCAAAAGATGGTTCTGACCCATACACCTATGTGGCAATAACATGTCTTCAGCATGGTTTCAGGATTTTGCTGACACATGGCACTCAGAAATTAAAGATGACTGTTTACAGGAATTCAAAGGCATGGGTCTTTCAAGGAACATGACTTCCCAACTCTTTAAACATCTGCTATATCTTTAACAAGACAGGAAACTGAGGCAAAGTCACTTATACTCATATGGAATTTGACTACTTCAGTTACTAACTACGCCTATAGAAGAAATAAGTAAATAATGACAAATTATTCTGCTACAAAGGTAATTAGCGTTATGGTATTGCTTGTGGAATATAGGTCATAAGAAGACAATAGGAATGTGAAGCTTCCTCTGCTCTCAACACACTCCACTTGTTCATACTTGCAAGACTGCACTGAGCTGCAGAAATTTACCTGAAATCCCACAGAGAAAGCTGATAGCTGCTGCAGTTATTCTCCAATGCCTTTATTGAAAGCTGGTCCAGTCAAATCAACACTATTAGTCAATCAGCATGATTAGATAAAAAAGGTCTTACTTAAGCTTATGCTGCTTTGGCAGACAGATTCGGATCGAAAAATATCATGTACCTTGGCTAGAAGCCATGTCATTTTTGCCTGTGGACTAAGAAAATTTGTTACATTTGCAGCCATTCCTTTGAGCTTATGCTTTTTGTTTTTTGCTCGTGTGCTCTTAAACCACCTCACTGGAACCTAAATATAATGACAGAGAATGAACAGGAACAAGACTTGCTAACACTTTATTGCACTATATTCTGCAGTCTGCTATTGTCTGGAAATGTAGTTATACTAGGCAGATTATACAACATTAAACCCTCCTGAAAGCATACACAGAAACTGCCATATAATCATGCTCGGAGCACTTATCTTTAAACACAAGCATGGGTTCAGCGCCCAGTGGAGAGCAGCAAGCGAAGCTATGGGCCCAAGGCAGAACAATGACCAACTGCCAAGAAATACCCTCGTTAGGCTTTGTTAGAGTTTGTATTTCTAAAGTCATTGTGCAGTTTAATTAAGTTGGTAACATACAGATGAGAAAGTGGAAAAAAATGTGAAGACATAGGGAGATGAAATGCTAAACCACTGAAAGATGTCACCTCCTCTGTGAAATGCTTATATTGTGAAGTTTGAAGAAAGAATGAGTCATTTCAGGATATGTCTGGAATGAGAGATAAGACCAGAAGATTACAATCTTCTAGTAGTCTTCCACAAAACCTCTTTATTTGCAGTCTACGTCATGCAGTCTGATTCTGAACACAAATCAAATGGAGAAGAGACAAGAAGATGAACTGCAGTCTAAGAAACAGGATTTCAGGACACGGTGGCACTTTCAAGACCCTGAGAACTTGATCCACATTTTCCCTGAAGACACTGACAACCTTTACTCACAAGAGCTGAATCAAGACTAAGTCATCACAGAATGATTAACTCGGAGATCAAGGATACAAATGGGATAAGAAAGCAGAAGAGCGAGAGAGCAGGACTGAAGACAACCCTTGTGACCACTCCTGGTGGTCCCTGTGTGCTACCAAGTTGATCACAGGCTTTAAGTATTTTCTGGTTGTATTCCAGCTTGTTGTACACACTCGGCTCCTCTCCTTGTTTATCTGTTCTCCAGTGCTGGATATGCGAGTAGTTTTGTACAATTATATAAAGCTTTTAAGCAGAGACAGCCAAAAATATTTAGAGAGAGACAGGCAAACTATTTCTCGAGTTGAAGAGGAGACTTCAGGCCAGATCCCAGCTATCACATCCAGGTTAAATTCCTCTTGCACAATTTCCAGAAACAGAGAGGTCTTCAAGCTGTCCTTAGGAGCAGCTGGGAATTTCCTTTTCCTGAGGGACCCACAGATAGCATCAGGCCAGATGAAGCCAGATTCCTGCTGTCTGCTCCACACTGACAAAGTGGGTGCTCTCCAGTCATCTGGTGACAGGAGGGGACAAGCAGTATGCAGTGTTGTGGTCCCCTGGGGAGGAGCACAGCAGGATGAAGTTTCAAAAATCACATGAGCATTTCCTGCCCTCACCTCGGGTCACAGTTGCTTTGGTGGGTATCACATTGCGCGTATGGAAACCAGAGAAAGAGGTGAGCTACTATCAGGGGGCCTGCCAGGAATTTGCCCCTCACCTGTGCAGAAACCAGAGGACGTCGCCCTAGCTTGTGCTCTTTCAGACGTGCGGCTGCCTTTCTGCGTGACTCAAAGGCTGGCATGCAAGTGGTGCCCCTTGTGCATGGGCAGACAGGTAGGAGACTCTGACAGCAAGATCAGACACTACATTAACTCTCACATACCCAGTAATTAATTGGCACCTGTTTCACAGAAGTCACTTGGATTGCCAACATCCCAGAGAAGCCCTGGCTTAGCAATCCACTTGCATGCTGAATTTCCACTGCACTTAAATTACAGTTTTGCCTAGGCTCTCAGTCTCCAAAAAAAGAAAAAAAAAAGTGCTGAACACCAAATACAAGCTCTTGGTAGTTATTGTTTTGCAAGATCCATCCTTGTTGAATGACTGCAGGTTTGTACCCTCTGTCACTAAATGGAGGGACAGAAGTGTTACAGGAAAGGCACACTTGAACTCTCTGTAGCCAGTACACAGCATTGTAGGGAATGAGACAAAACGTCAACACTAAGGAAGCAAAACAGAGAACCAAAGAGAGAACGGAGTGGAGTAGAAAGCTCAGAATTATGGACACAAATTAATGAACCAGCAGTACTGGAAATGGGAACAAGCTGACAGAAGTTCATTTCTTACAAGGGACAAAGAAAAAAAAAATTCATAATTTCTGATGCTTTTGATGGAAACACTTATGCAAGACTGATATTGTTCACACTGATTTAATTAAGACTCTGTCAGCACTGTCAAGCTTAATTGGCCTACTATTTAACATTTATAGAAGTCAGTTATAAAAACGTGCTCTGCACTAAAAATCAGCATTCTATAAATGGTCTCAGTCCTAGAATGGTCGCCTTTTTGGCACAGCAGGCTCTTGAGAGCATCCCACTTATGTGCTAAGATATCTCTATCTAGCTGAAAAGATTACAGGCTCATGCCACATTCCTTGCCCACACAGTCCTCTCCTCACAGTTTGTGGGATTCTGGGGTGTCCAAGGAATGCAGAGTCAAGCTTCCTGGCACCATCCCATTGCGGAAATTATTTCACAGAGAATTAATCCCCGTTTCTGACATTTCTTGTCATGTTAGATTCAAATCTCTGCATTTGCTGAGCTGTAATGAGCGTGGAAAGGCAAGAACTAGACAATGGACTTGCACCACTTGTGAACGTTTTGGTTTCTGGGTTGTTAGTGACAGAAGCAGTTCTCTATGTAGAGAAACGAGCTCATCTGGATGTCAGCATCAGCCCATGGGTAGAGTATGCTACTGTTCTGCACCCCTATTCACTGGGGCCATAGCACCTCTAGCACTAACTCCTGCAGCTGTGGGACATGTCTTTCTTCTTGCCTTAGTGGGCAGCAAGTACACCCCAGGCTGGAGTCACGAGTGAAATCAGTTAAGTCCCTAGTGGGCTGCCTCTGGGTATATTATAGATAAGATTCAACCAGAGGCAGCAAAATGAAGATCAATGAGAACAACCAACACCCCCAGAAAATCCCATGCTCTGTAATTGCTATTGCTTCATCGGTGACAGGAAAGAGCAGTGTTTTAAAATAGAAGTTCACTTAATTAAATTTCCCTTAAGGCACAGAAAATAAGCTTCCATGAAGTGGTATCAATTGTTCAACAATAACATGCTCTCCTGACTGAAAACTGGGTTAGGAATTTGCATTGTATTTTCACAAAACATAATTCCCAGTCCAGTTTCCTCCTCCTCCTTGAGATAACCAGGCAGATTCCACCTCAGTAATTACCGAGTTAGACTATGGGGGTCGGTCAACATGTAATCAGTGTCCAGCTTCTCCACATACCTAATTAATGGAGGCTGGTGGATCCACTACAGGGCTTTAGACGCACAAAGGCATTAAAGGAGTTGGTTGCTTAAATACCTTTGTAGACATGCATCCTTATCCTCTGTGCTGGGGCCCAAGGTTCAAAACTGTGTCAGCCCACGTGAAGTCAGCTGCAACACAGGACACATATCTTTGTCCCTCCTGGGATACAGGGCATGCAGAAATACATATCTCGGGGTACTAAAAAGAAGGAAAGAAAGGAACACTCAAAAACCACAGGACAATGAGGAACCATATCTCTTTCTGATAATACGAAAAGTGTTAAAACCCAACAGTCACGTAGTCACGTGTGAAATGTTATCTTTCTGAAAGGCTTGTCATAAACGCAGCTCATACCGCAGAGATGGCCATGCTTCCCAAGTCTGTGTAGAAGAGTATTTCCTAGGGAAAAAGGTCAAAATATTAGTATTCAACTGAATCACTATGGGCCAAATTAATGAAGTTACTGCTCCATCATAGACTTCCATACGTGAAATCTGAGAAAGTGGTTGTATCAACAGCACATCAATCCATGGCACTGGTCAGAGAAACAAAAAACCTAACATTCAGTTTCAAAATTTCATTCAGCTTTGTCACAGGGAGGTTAACTTTCGTTTAAACAATGCTTCTGAACAGATAACATTAATTAAACATTTGCATTCAAATCTTATTACACAGTGCAATAAGTTTGCTTTCTATACAAACACTGCACGTCTGGTACAGAACAGAAAGCTAAGGGGGGCAGACACTAATGAGTAATAGTTCAATCCCATGGACCTTTTTAAAACTAAAAGCAAGAAACGGGGAACGTTTGCCATCTCCAGACTCTGTGTGAGTCTGCCTCTAAGTTTCTTCTCATTCTCCAGAGATGCGCAAAACTATGTGTTTAAATATTAATTTTCCTTCTACCCTAATGCTGCTTAAAACTCCTATTTTAAGCCCAAGAATGACATAGCAAGTGGATGCAAATTGTACTCAGTAAAAACAGAAATCTTGTAGCAGTACTGGGTAAGTCAAATTCCAAGTTAGCCCTGATGTGAAGCAAAGCAGCTAAATCATCCATCCAGATGGGAAATGTTGACAGTCACTTAACTGTAGTGGTTCTAGTTGCAATAGAGAGGTGAGCAATTTGGCTTTGTTAAGCAGACATCATGGAACTATTTATTCTGTCTGCAAGTCAAACAGGAAGTTTATTAAACTTGCATATTGCTGGACATATCACCTGGCTGCTGTGTTTCATATCGGAATGCAAAACTGGATGATCCATTTCTGTACTGACGTAAGGTGCTGCCATGCGGAGGATTTCTATTCAAGCCCAAGACTCATTTCTCTGACCCCAGGAGTGCATTGGATGTTGTGCATCCAATTCTTGACAGGAATGCTTCATTTTGCTCTTGAGCAACCATTTCTGAGCACGCCAGGAGCAGAATCCAGCTCTTCTTGGCTGGAAGAATTGGGATGTCCCAAAATGGTGCTTTTTAACAGATGAGTGAAAAAACAGAGAGCCCAAAGGACCATCCCTCTCCAAAGAAAATCATACAAATCAACAAGGAAAAATTCCTCTTTGTAAGTTAGACTTTCTATGATGGTAAAACAGCTGTGTGCTGTTGGGCCTAGCTCTCTGTTCCAGCATACCCCTGAATATCCATTTGACTGTCTAATGAGACCCCAAGTGACAGAGTGAGGCTCCTCGGTCTGCCTTTACTAGATGCTGAACCAACTCGGCTTTAAACATGCCCTAGATTTCTTGTGGGAGACCAACTTGGTTGGACAACTCCTCCTTGCAGTGGACCTCCCTGCCACCCCAGCACACCATCGCTCTCCCTCCCCATCAGCTGGATGCTTCCCTTCCACTGGGTTTGGCTGGGCGGGGGCTTCCTGCCCTGCCAAAGCAGTGGGTTGCAGCCAGCACGGCTGCTGAGGACACGCTTGCAGCTGCCACCAACATGCTCCCTCTGGCAAATACAGTGCTGCTTCCATGCAGCAGACCTCTTACCTCCCCCAGATGGGGAGCCCTGGCCCAGGATGCTAGTAACGGGGTGCAGGACAATAGTTGGGAGCACAGCAGTATGTCCACCTGAAGGCTACATAGAGAAGAAAATGGGGGTGATGATCAAGCTTTTCAGACTTAGTTTGCCGAACCAAGTCCCTCTGCAAACGCATCAGAGAGAACAAGGGAGTCCTGAGTAATTTCTGTAGTTTCTCTTCTCTGTGCAGTGAGCTGCTAAGCATGACCATCCCCTACTTACCAGTGTCAGCTATGGGGCAGAACTGATATTTCCCCACTTTATTTGCAGTTCAATAGCCAACTCAAATAACTTATCTTCATCCCAATCAAAGGTTTCTCTTAATAGCAAATAGTGTTGCTTTCAGACTTCTCTTAACACCCCTCACAACATGCATGTAAAGTTTGGTTGAATTTAGCCACTGAACATCCTTTCGAAGTGGATAGTTCAAAAGATCACTTGTTTTCAGCTAAAACTGTACAAAATACACTATGTGTTTTGTCCAAAGGTCCAAAGAATCCCTCACAGATTTAAAGCAGGCCAACTGGATTCATAAACTCTTTACAGACAGAGTAATCAGACAGATTTAAAATAGGAAACATTTTATCCTCTGTTCGTGTTAATTTTTTCAAAAATGACAAATACAACATCAGCGCGATGTATTATTTTACAAATGTATCGAAGCCCTCCAGTGACACTTCACCCTTCGTGGCAGCCTGCAGGAGGTAATTTAAGATGCAGGCATTTTTTGAAATATGAATAGAGGCACACTCATCCAAAGCACACCAATCTTTTTGGCCTGTTCTGAACACAGAAACTTTAACTGCTATAAACATTTCAAGCAGGCTGGATATCTCTTGAGATGGAGAATTACATCTTTTCACTTCTAGCTTAATACAGTAGGAGTAGGCAAACCCCAGCATATGTACAGGCATGTGAACCCCACTGCCATCCCTCAACACTCCTTCGTGGCCTAATGCTATTGCAATGATTCAGTCTGTTTTCTGCACCTTGCCTGCTTGCTTGGCTTTGCATGTTACTGAACCTCAGCGTCACCTCCGTGAACTGCCACAAAGCACACAGGTCAGCAGAGACCTCCGGATGTTACTCAGCCCAGCCTCCTACTCGAAGCAGGTCTGTCACCAATGCCAGAGCAGACTATCAAGTTCAGCTGCTGTTCCACTCACCAGGAAGTTTCAGCATAAAAACCACAGCAATATTCAAACTATAACCCTGCCTGAACTGGTGACCACTCCAGGGAGCACTCGAATCTCTACAGTGGTCAGGTATTGCCTCCTGTGAAGAATACAGTGAGGACTGGAGGTCCCCAGCTACTTGGAAGTTAGTACTGTTTCACCAGCCTGATAATATTATGCATTTTTACAAACTGTAAAAATGACCAGATGCCAAGCTTTGAGGTAGGGAGAAAAGCTAACTATATATGATAATTACATTTTCTTTGGACTTATCTATCTGTACGTGAGACCTGAGATTGAAAACACTGAGTACAAAGCAGAGAGGAACTTAAAGCATGCTCACTTATTTAAACCAGCTTCCAGCATTCTTGTTCAAAGTAAACGCACAACAGATGCAAAGTTTTAGTGTAACAAGGATTCTCTTTTTTTCTACAGTGCTGTTAAAATTGTTATATTGTCTATTCCCTTTCCAGAGAATTAATACTCATCTGTATGCAACCTATGCTTAAAGGACAGGGACTGGTAGGGTAAGACTGCATTGGGCACTGCTCCTGATGAGTTCACCCAGCCACTGAGATTCCCCATCGAAGAGCAAGTAGAACTCATATCTATTGTATTAACACTTCTCAACACGTTCCTCATGCAGCTGCAAGAGGTCAACCAAAAAGGATGCCCCTTGAGCAGCCTCCTGGGGAGGTCAGGTGCTAAGGAACAGACTTTGACTTTATGATACCCTCATTTTGCTCTAAAGGTTTTGCCATTAGTCATAAAGCCCCAAACGTTCTGTTCACTTGCATGGTGAAAAGGTTTTTACAGTAAAAATTCAGGCATTTTTTGCAAGTTCATCAAAGTTCAGCAAGCTGTTTTTTCTCATCGCTAGGAACATGTCTGCTTGAGCTGGAAAACTTCCTGGCAAAGTGCAAGTCTTTAACAGAGGAGTCAGTACTTGTCAGACGACGCAGAAAGCTCGAGAGCTCCCTTCTCAGCAAGCCTTACACCTTCCTCACGGCTTTGCACATGCCTGCAGCGACATGCTCCAGAACCATAAGCCAGTTTAAAAAGGCAAAGATTTTTTTTTTTTTCAGAGTTTGAACTTTGGCTTTATTTTGAAACCTTTCCCTTTTTTTCCTGACTAATGCAGCTCGTGAAGGAACACCTCCCTCAGGCCAAAAGCCTGGAAGATACTTGTGATGATCTGCCAAGATTTTAACAAGGGCATCCTCAGTACCTCAAAGGTGCACATCAGTGGAACATGGCCCATATTAACAAGACTTTAACCTCTCTCAACATGCTCAGAGACAACCTTGATGCCAACCCACAGGGTCCTGAGGGCATAATGACAGCATCCACACCAGCTATTAACATGAAAGACAAACGTTTGCATTTTCTGTTAATCCCCTCAAGTACTTTGTATTTTGGAATCTCTTTCCTCATAGCTGCACTCACAAGACCATAGTATTACTTATTTTGGTCTGAAAGAGGCTAGTCATGCTAACATTAACTGTGAGAACTGTCACTTGTTTATTAACATAGCACTATTGGTATATAGCAAATGTATCAGATTTACAAATGAAGGGCTTTGTTCAGGAAATCGCTCAGACACATGAAAACCTCTCTAAGAAAGAATATTTTTAGGTGGAATCATTCACAATATGCCCAGTGAGCATTTCTCTGCACATCCAGGACTTAGCCTGGTAGGTATGGTCCCTGCCCCGCCACCTTATCCATGTCCTGGAGAAAGCCAAGGAGGGGGCTACTGCAGCAGCACTTCATCCGGTGTTACAAAGACATCAGTCTCTTTCAAAATACTGCACTAGCATTTAAGCTGCAGGAGTGCAGACTGACCATTGCAGAAAGGGGGCCAAGTCTTACACTTTTTTCTATGGTAGAAGCCACTATGGCAACAAGAGAGATCAAGAACGTCTGGATTTGGACATATACCTTTGAATTACTTAATCAGAAAGAATATTATGGGCAACAGGGGTTTAAATCAATCATGTAAACAAGTCAATTTTATACTGGACTTATCAGAAGATTTTGCAAGAAGACACTTTGTGCATTGTTTAAATTTCCAAAATGACAAAACCAGAGGACACAACAAGTGAAACTAAAACCCCAGGCTGCTTTGTGTAGTTTCTACACCTCAGCAAATCAAAGTCAAAATAAAATCCTAAAACTTCCCCACATCACCTTCTCTCCTCTCGCAAGGGAAGAAAGAAGGATTCTTCTTAGCATTACTTCTTTGTTTCAAGTCTGTTAAAAGAACACAGGGGTGACCCTCCTTGTGGCTGGAGATGAAAGCTGACATAGAAAGGTGAGGAAAATACCAGCAATATTCAGAGAAAGAACAGCAAGAAAGTGAGTTTAGTTTTACAGACTTGTTGCCAAGTGGAGGCAGATCTTCCCTTGTTGACATGACGCAGACTTTACTCTTGGGTTAGGTGTGCTGTACAGGAAAGAGCTGGGATCCCCCCCAGCTGCTCCACTGGTTTTGGTCTGGTTAATCTCTATCAGAAACACATTTGCCAACCCTCTCCCTTTTCCAGCCGTGGTAAGTATCAAGGTTAAAGATCAAAATCTGAAAACAAAACATGTTGAAAGACTTGTCTTCTCTGAAAGCGAGAAGAAAGCATGTCTAACAATTCAGACTGCATGCTTTTCAGTATGGGCATGCTGGACAACCAGTGTTTACATGGTAGCTTTCCTCAGGGCCTCACAATACAGTGCAAACAAGCCACATGTTAACCCTGTTAGGCTGGGATAAATCAAGATTTTTCTATATTTCACTGGGCAAAAGACTGAAGACCTGAAGTTTAGGGATTTGTGCAGGGTCACATAGAAGCAGAGCTGTGAAGGGAGCCTCCAACCAAAATAACATGGATGCACAGGAAAAAGTCCACACCCTACAGTCTGTCTAATTCTCATGGGAATACAGGCCTTAAGATTTCACCAGGTCAAGTAAGCCATGGACTGCTCAGGGATACACATTCCTTTTTTATCATGTATCATGTAAGCCCGATAAAAAATTCAGGATAAAAAGGAAATGAGACCCAGGTGAGCATACAACAACAAAACAATCAATCCAGCCTCACTTGCAAACAGTATCAGTACTTTTCTGTTCAGGTATAATATTTTTTATATATACTGTACAGGTAATATACTTTATACATACTTTTATGCTCTGTAATAATAACCACCTATGTCCTGCGCACAGCACAAGCAAGAATCTCATGTTAGAAGATAATTGTCCTGCTACAGTCACATATCAAGATGTAGCTACTGTATCATAGACTGGGAGTATCCTGTCTAGGAAAAAGAAAGTAGAGCTTGGAGTTGAAGATGCTGTGGGGCAGACATCCAGTCACAAGAAGGACCTTTAGACACCATCACCATGCACCCCTGTTACCACAGAGCTGTGCACCCCCATGAACATCAGCAGCATTACACTTTCCTTTCTAGGCCATAAAGGAGGAGCAGGGAAGATGCAAGAGCAGGTCTTGTTGTTGGTTCTAGGAATACAGCAAGATAAAAACCATGGCTCTGTAGCAGTGCAGAACAAAAATAAGCTAGGCATCCCACAAAGTCATCCAACACATCTATTAACACTCCTAGTAAGTGATAGCTTCTACCTTTTGCAGCCACTGACATCAGTAAATGTTATTAATTTAGTGATCCAACATTTCAGTGAAGAGTAAACAAATTATAGTCTGTGCAAGGAACAAATGGTCATGAAATCTGAACTCAACAGAGATACTTTCCATAACTCAGGACCTGACAGAGTGTGCTTGCAGATCTAGCAGGGGACTTCCATCAAGCTTTGCAGAAGCTTATGGGAACTGCAGTCCTCTCATTTGTAGCAGACATACTTCTTGGGAGATATATCCTTCTTAAACAGAAAGTGTTTTCACTATTAAAAAAAAATTAAGTTAAAACTAGCAGGCATTCTGACACTGTGCAGAAGACTAGATTCTCACTCCTTTCCAAGTAGGTCTGAAGAATGCAGCCAAGAGCATATGGATGCCAAAGAGATGCCTCCCACAAACTTGTAATAACTCTTCTTGCTTTTTTAAACCTGAGAAGACCTTTGGTCCAAAGTTTTGCAGTGTGAAGTTCCCAGAAATGCAAACATACAAAGAAAAAAAATAATCCTTGGAGAGCTATCCTTATTAATAACCTGCTTCTCCCTACTTAAAGTTAGTTCAGATAGAAACACTGAATCCCAAACCCAGGAAATTATGAGTATGAAACTGTAACGCCCAAATAGGCATGGCAGCGCTCCCAGTTATTTCACACAGCCAGTTCTCAAGTTACAGAAGTTGGAGCTGGCTTTACAAGTGGCATCAACCAAACCTCCAAATCCCAAGGTTATCTTCAAAGTCTAGACCCAAACCTTATGACTTCTGCCACTATCATGGACACGTGAACATTCAAAGGATGAAATGTTGCTCTCAGTCCACTTGGGTGACAAAACACACACACACACCGGAAAGGTCACAGACTGAGAGTTCATCCTGTGCTTTTACCATACTTTAGGAGACATGGGTGGAAGGAGAACTAACTGGTGCCAATAGAAACATTGTTTCTTATTCACAGAGACATGCAGCAGCAAAACCAAAATTACTGAAAACAAATAGTACTGAAATTACTCAGGTCAAGGGCAGTGGAGCCAAGAACACCCAAGAAGGGTGGGACACAGGTACCTTACATCATCTTGACATTTTAAGGGGACTTTCAAGGGTTTAATGCTCCTGGTCTCATTAAGAGAGTCAGTGGTGTGAGAAAAATCTCTCCTTCCTCTGCTGTTCTTGAATTCTTTGAAAGGGACAGTCAGTACCTCTGACTACAGAGAGACTTTTCCTGCTGAGAAGGGCTCCAGAAAACAGCCTGCTGGCAAAGTGCACCAGGAGAGCTGCTGACAGCAGTTGCAAGTGCAACCACTGCAGCAAAATAGTGGGTTTCATCCACTCATCAAAGCACTAAAATAATTGGACTTTTTGGTGTTGTAGCAGCCATAACTGTGTGAGCCATGGATGTTTAACCAAACCATGGCAGACCTCTGAATTTGCCCTTATAACAACAGTGCAATTCAAACAATGTAAAGCAGAGACATGGAAACAAGTTTCAAACTACCATCCCAAGCAACGATACAGACACGATCCTAGCTGAGGTCTCAAAAATTCAGTCTGTTTTCTGGTCAGGTTTTGCAGCCTGCAGTGAAGCCCTGCCTGCTGCTAGCCTGGGTACAGGAGGCAGCGTTACAAAATCCTCCCGGGCATTACAGGTTAGGTCTCCTGCTCTGGCAGCAAATACTTTGTCAGATTACATCACTGCATCTGAAGCTGCCTCTGCTAAACCCAGTTATGGAGCAAGTGCCTGTTCCCACACTGTTCTCCCACCGCAGTCCCATGGCACGGTGTTTTCCCCCTGCTGCCACCAAGCAGGGATCACCCAGGGCCCCAAGGAAGGGTGACTGGGTACCTCCTTGTGCCATCCCTCCGCTGCATCGCCCCTGCCCTTCACTGGGGTACTGGCAAAACTGTTTCCAGGGCGATACCAGCTCAAACAGTTTTGTGTGACAACTGGTCAGGGGCCACTAGCTCTTCTCCAGTGCTGGTGTTTTGCACCCCAGTTGGCCTCCTGCCTGGTGGGTGAGTGCAGCTACCTCTCTGCTCCTGACAGTCTGCTGCAAAGCAAAGCATACACAAAGCCAGCTAACTCACAATCCTAGATTAGAAAGTGTCACCAGTTAATATCACCTGATGGTATTGTTTAGCTAAGGATTTTTTTTTTTTAAAGACATGTTTATAGCAGTCGTTTTGATAGAATAATCACAGCACTTAGCGTTGGCTTTCATCTCCCTCATGTGACTCACTTCTTCCATTTTCTAGTGCTCAGCTGTGATTGCTGTAGTGGTTCAGCTATCTGCACTAGTGCTAGAAACAGGCTTGTGCCACCCAGCTCAGATCTGGATCAGAAGTGCTGAGGGTCTGCAGGGGGTCAGATCAGGAGGTTCTAATCACTTTGCAGCAGGGACGCTGACTCTTATCTCTGCAGCTGGCTCTGCTGCCTGTCTGCAGGCTGAAAGGGACAGGGACAATCTGGGGCTTAAAAGGTATATTTGGCTTTAGTCTCATCTCTAAATATGTATGTTTAGAGATATCTTTATTTTATAGATACATATAGCTCTAAGCATATATATTAAGAGATATCTTTATTTTTATGTATCCACATAAATACACACAAGGTTTTGAAAGCTCCTCATTTTGAAAGTTTCCCCCCTCAACAGAAGGGAAAAAAAAAAATCACCTTGTTTTGGAAATACCAGCAGTTGAGGAGGTGTTTCCCAGGCACCAGGGGCTGCACACCAGATCCCAGCCCTGCCCACCACAGCACCCTGGCCCAGCCCGGGCATGGAAGAACCCGAGGGGGCTGACAAAGCAGCTGTGTCTCCTGGCCCTGATACGAGGTGGCTGACACGGCAGCTGCATTGAGCAACGTAAAGGTGGTGTGGAAATAACTTCAGTTTCCTGTAGCATTTCATCATTTTACATATTTTTGCATAAGCCTGTATAAAACCTCCTGGCTTCTTCCAGCAGCATTAGGAGCATAGCTAAACATACAGATTTTCAGCAGCACTCCTTGAGTTCACTTTCTTGTCAGTTTCAGGAAAAACTGCCCATACATGATTTGCCAATTTTTATGGAATTTTGGCTCAAATAATTTTTAACTACTTAATACAGATCACATTTATTATCACCATCAGTGGAAAATATTATCTTCTCAAATTTCCCTGTATTGTAAGCAGCGGGAATATAATTATTTGTTCTGCAGTTACACAAATATGTAAATCCATTACAAACACAGCGCTGAATGCATTTTCTTAAATTCCCATGCTGTTTGCAGCTTTGTTTCTGGCAGCACTAATATCCTTCTGCTGACGATCAGATTGCCCTTCCATCCTAGAATAATTTCTGGAATAAACCTACTGATTAATGCTTTTGTGATATACTAACTTACATGGCAATAGGGAACTTTTTTATTGCTGGAGGCTATTTGTCCCTCATTTGTGCACACATTTTGATTTCACATTTGCTGCATCTTGCAAGCTGTCCTACGGTTTGACGCTATCCATCATCGCACTGCAGCGCCAACACTCCGGTTACAAGAAATTCCATTCAGCACTAGGGGTCAGTCAACTGTATTAGAAACATAAAGCAATTTACTAAAATACGCATTCAACGAGGCTTCAGGGAGGGAAAGGAGAGCATGCAGGAATTGCGGTTTTAGGAGTCAGACCGAAACCTATAGCAGGCAAAGCCTAAACTGTGATCAGTCTGTGACAAATCCTTAATATAACCCCCTGCCTGGACTCTACCAGCACGATATCATCTTTTAGGACTTATCTGTAGCTGTAATTTACTATGCATTGATTAGAAAAATTTTCCACTTCAACAACAACAACACAACAAGTACCCCAAAACCCAAAATGTTCCTTATGAATTAAAATTTTGTTGCTGGTACTCATGAGTTTTCTAGCAGTTGTGCACAAGGAAGATGGGAGTCCAGTTTTCTTCCAGTGAAGCTGGAAGCTGGTCCCTCCCCACATCCCCCTGGTTTCCCAGCAACCTGTGTAATTTTTGCCAGGTTTGTCACAGTGTCACTGTCAGCCCAACCAGCACTCACATCACAGACCGTGTCGATGGGCAGCTGGGACTTTCTTTTGCAGATCCAGTCATGAGGATCTCCTGATTGCTACGCTGCATTCCCCATCCTGCCAGGGCAAGCGGTCATGGCTCGTGCCCCTGTCTGGCGCAGTGCCCAGACCTGTGGTTTCCCTGCTCTGGGGAGAGATGGACAGCAGCACACATCTGAGCTGCAGCCACTGTGAGGAACAGATGCACAAAAGCAGTTATCCAGATGATAGTGCCAACAGGATGGAACAGAGACCCAGGTGACCCAAGTGCTCACAGAAACCCAAACCTTATGGCTCCCTGAACTGGGATATATTTCCCATAAAGCCCATCACAGTACTTTGTGGGTGTCACAGGAGAAATCTGTCCCTGCTGCAGGTGATTAGGGAGCCAAACAAGACCAATGAAACACTGGAACCCTCAACCTCACTATGTTCAGCCAGTAAAGAGATGGTCTGAAGAGCATGGTGCTGATCAGTGAAACAAAGTGCACTGCAGAGCTGAATGTGGAAACGTTTCTACTGTGTCAGAGCTCCTCTTGCCCTCACAGTTGTATCACTAAGGCACTCTGGTTCCAGGTAGCCTACAAGGGCTGCTATATCCCCACCTTTTTAAACAAAGGGCAGTATCACTTGCTCACTCCAAGTAGAGACCATGCTAAAAAGAGTACAGGCTCTCTTGGATTCCCCTTAATAAGGAGCAACAATGACCACTTCACTTGCTCGGTCCTGCCATGTACCATCTGGCTGCTTACACCATCTTCCTTTTAACACGCTCTCTTCCTCTCCACCCTAACTGAAGACTGCAGCAGTGCACCAATTAACACAACAGAAACACAAGCTCTCACTGTAGTGTCAAAAAAGCAGCTAAGGATTTAAAAAACCAGACAGAGATTGCAAAAATACAAGTGTTCAAGGCATGACTACAGTTTTGCATAGCTCTTTCTGGACTATTGGGTCAGGTAAGTGTTGTTCAACTCATGCTGACTGCAGTTGTTGTAAAAGATAAGAGAATGAAAAAATAAGAGCAACCTTAAGGAAATTTAATTTAGGGAAGAGAACTGCACAGCCATGCAGTTCTCTCAAAGTGACTTATAATGGATGGTACCATTCAGAGCCAGAGGTGTCCTTCCGCTCCAGTGCAACAGCCCCGTTTGTCCGACACCTTTTGGAAAAGGCATACCTCCTTAAGTAAGGACAGCAAATACAACATGCAAACAAACACCTTGCCCCTGCATGCACCATTGTTTTCCTCTTGACACAACATGCTCTGTAAGAACAGATGCAGAGTCTGATTTGCACTGACTGCACTTTTCTAAACTCCTCTCCTCAAGGTAGACTGATACCCCCATTCTTCAGAGGCAAAAGATTTTTGAAAATGACTTGCTGTCTCCAAGACTGGGAAGAACCAGAAAAATAAAACAAAGGGGGAAGGGGGAGCAACCCAAGCTCTTTGTTCCAGTTGGCATGAAAGTATCATTCTTACAATAGCTCATTTTCTCCTTCCCCCCAACAGCTGACAACTCATGGCAGCTAAGGACAGGGCTGCTATTGTCGTTAAGCAAATACTTGTCCAATCTACGTATGAAAAAGAAGCGCTCCAGAGATGACGACATGTTCAAAATGCTCACAAGGGCATCCCAGGAGGCAAATAAAAAGACAGAGCAGTGGAGGAAAGGGTTCCTGAAGCAAAATAGGGGATCGAGAAGTGGCCTCGCAGATGCAGCTGCTGGAGAGGTTGAAGAGTCAGCCAGCTTCACCCAGCTAGCGACCCAGCCTCTAACAGTGCAGCACAGGCTGCAGACTGCAGCCTGGCCACCCTCTGCAAGCCCCCGCTTCTGCAACCGTCCTCCTCCAGGGCACACTGCACGCTGCTGTCTGGCCCACACTGTCACACATTTCTGCACAAAGTCATGGCAAAGAGAATTCTCGGCACTGGGAGAGCCCTGAATGCTGACTTCTACCGGTATGATAGTTTATCTCGGGCATTCAATGACCAGTGTGCACTGAGGACACATACTCATGATCTTTCACAAATAATTTCTTTAGAAAAAACATGAACAACCAAGCAAACAAACAACTCGCCACACACCCACACAAAATGTGTTTATTATTAGAAAACTTCTTTTTCTGTACAAAGCATGAACCCTCCCCCCTATAAAGCATTTCTGCATGTTCACCACTCCAGCCACACACTTAAGAGGATGGAGGCTATACATCACAACATTAACATGCAGGATGAGTTCCAAACAAAGCACAACACACATTTTTCCATGAGCAGTCCTAATCCTCAAAGCAGGAGCATGAGCAGCTACAGTCCAGTTGTGGCAGCATTTGTTTAGTGTTTTGAATTGCTATAGGATAAGTCTGCCTCCAGGGCTTACCAGCCTCTTCCCCCCACTCATTGCATAAGGCTGCAGTCCTTTCTTTCAAGGAAAGCTGCCCAGAAGAGCTCATGCAGTTGCTGTAAAGTTCAATGGTGGCGTGTCTCACATGGAAGCAACAGGAAAACAAACTAGCCTCTACTTTGCAGCAGCAGCAGCAAGGGATACCGCCAGAGGCCATAGGTCAGGAATCACAAGCATGGCTGTGGGAAGCCTCGCACAAGGGACTTTTCAAGACCATTATGCCTTAATACAAGTGAACCTCTCACAGCAATTGTAGGCTTTGTGGGCCCTTCTTTATGGAATTATTCCAGGGGCTCCAAGTCTAAGCAACAGAGTCATCCAAATCAAACAACTTGTGGACTCACAAATGCACAGACTTGTAAGTACCTATTACAGATTGTTCAGCCTAACACATCTTCATGCACACGACTGCTATGCAATAGCGCCAGCTGGTCTACCTGGTAGAGACAGCACCTAACTCATGGCATGCTTAGGATGGAGAAGCATGAGTCAAAGGGAGAACTGCCTTTGTCTAACCAACCCCCTGTTAGCAAAGGCTTTGGTACAGGCTTTGATGAGGTTTTGGTCACAGAGAAATCGATTTTTCTAATTTGTAATCCCAGATCTACAAAACTAACCTGCTGCCAGTTGTCACTGGCTACCTAAAATGGACCACACTCCCCTGAGTGAGGCTGCCCAGGTAGCAGTAGGGCTCTATGTGTCTGGAGTCAGACGCCTCCTCGGCTGCTCTTATTGCCCTGATCCTGAAAACTCTGCATGTCTTCAGACATGTTTGCAACAGCCTGTTTATATCCATCACTGTGAACATCTCAGTGCTTGCCAATGTTTTTAAGCTGGTGGCTGAGTTGCAAAAAAAAAAAAAAAAAAAAAAAAAAAAAAAAAAAAAAAAAAGTGAGATAAGAAGAATCATGGGAATTTAAATTGCACTCCAAGTCTCAAAATTCCATCATCTTGCAGTTGTATGCCACAATGCACAGTACGTGAGGTCCCAGGATCTTGCACAGCAGTGGCAACACATCTTGGGAAGCCTGGCTAAAGAGCCCAACACTTGTCTGGAAACACTGCAACACTGGGCAGTTTTAGTGATACACAGCTAAAACTACTTTGGCTGTACAGTGACAGTACTGACTGCACAATCTTCATGGATATACAATTCAGCTATATAAAACCACTGTACGTATCTCGTTACTAGCCTCATGCCAACCCTCAGGCAAACTGTTTGCTGCACACATTTGGGCTCTGCCAGCAATGAAGTGGGGCATGCAGCACCACAAGGCAGAATAGCCACAGAAAATTGCTATTATTTTGCTGGCCCTCAGCAATGCTTTCACAAAAGGAGAAAAAACCTAGCTTTTTCAATCTGATATATTCCTTCCCAGAGCACTGTGGTTCGGTTCTCTTATCAATTTGAAAACTCTACTAAAGAGTTTTGAGCTTCTCAGATTGTGAAATACCTAAGAAGCCACAGCAGACAGGCACTATACAGATAAACAATCTCAGTACAACAGCAGCTGCAGAAAGGCAGTAAACATGCATTTTGGCCTTCTGCAGCTAAACATTGTAAGACAAAAACAAGAAAGCATCCTTGATTAGGGCAATTTATAGCCTAAAATAAACCCAAAGATTGATGAAGAACACGAGACCAAGAGAAACTATTCCTTCCATTTCACCAGTGTTGTAATCGCTTTGGAACGAGAGAGGAGAAGAATTTAAGAGATTAGAGGGAAAAAAAAAAAAAAGAAGAATAATTCTTGTTTCCCCATGGGTCTGATCCAGAGCTTATTGAAGTCAATGAAATTAATCCCACTGCAGCTCCACTGGATTTTTTCGATCGGGCCACAGGAGATGATTACTAAAGTGGCTATGCAAGGAGAATCAAGTTTGTTTCAGAAAAAAAAAATATTTAATCACCATTTTCCTTTAAGGTAATCACAGATCCCACGAGACAGTAAAGACTCAATGCATCTAGCCTCAGCACTGAAGGGTGAATTGCTGTGAATAGCATCAATTTAAGCCAACAACATTTGTTTTCAACATTTTTTCCACCCATTTACTGTTAGCATACCCAGGATGACTAGAGATGATAATAGAAAATGTTGTTCTGCTCCTTCTCTCCACCCCAGTGAATGTGCACATTTGATTCCACTTTGTGCACAGTCAAGCTCAACATTTCCTCTGATTTTTGTGTACCTCTTTTACAACAGTGAGGAGAACCTTTAAATGTGAAGAGCTGATAGCATATGACAAAAACGGGAGAATCCACATGCAGATTTGACTTAAACTGCTCTTAATTCATCATTTACAGTTGTTTGGCTTGTGAGTCAAGGATGACTCTAAGTTGGAGTTTCCCCTGAAATTCTGCCTTTACAAGCAAGTTTTTTCAGGCCTCTGTCCAGAAGGAGAAAATTAACGATTCTTGGAATCATTATTATCTATTGGGTCACTTTTTTCTTTTTTTACGGATATGAACTTTCTGAAACAAAGGCCCAGTCAAGAACAGTACTGGTTTCTCAGCTTCCATTGTGGTAAAATGGAATGTTCTTCTTTAAGAAAAACAAAACCACGAAAACATAAGAAAAACAAAACCATGAAAACATAAGAAAAACAAAACCATGAAAACATAAGCAAAAGAATCCCCCAAAGCCGTACCATATGCAGTGAAGCAATGCTCAGCAGTTCCATCCAGGTGACTTCACTGGGTCTGTGCTCTGAAGCTCCTCTACAAACATTCCTGTCTTTAACCTTTCCAAGACTGAACTTCCTTTTTGATGTTTGTTTCATCACTGTACTTTGCTAATCTACCTAAAAATTTTAAGGAAAAGACAGCCAACAGAGCGAGGAACTTAAAAGCTGCAGTTCATAACTCTTTACAATGCAGAGGAGCAACTGAGCGATCGAAAGAACTAGCCAGTTACATTCACGTGGGTAAAGAGGGAAACCTGCTGACACACTTCCCGGGCAGTGCCCATAGGAGAACATCACCGCACCAGTGCTGTGCCAAGGCCCTGTTGGGGTAAACCTGTAAGCAGAACTGCAGCCTCTGCAACAGCAAGAACAGGCCTCTGGAGAGCTACTGCTCTCTCCTTTCTGTGAGCTACTTTTAAAGGTTACCCATTCTCTGGTTTTGAATACACAGATGTAAGAAGTGAAACATGTCCTGGGGCCCCTGCCACATATATTTTGGTAAAGTGGTCAGGAAGGCTGACCACCCCTTCACTAAGGAGTAAGAGTCTTTGGATTCTCACACCTTAACCCCAAGTTTATGAAAGCTCTCAGCAAAGCCATGGCCAATTTACAATGGTCTAAAGGAAAAGTGTGTTGCATCCTTGTCTCAGCAGGGCACCATTAACCAAGAACAAGGCTATTGTGGCTTTTGCCACTATGTGCCTGCTGTAAATCAAATTACCAAGATGAGGTTTTGTCTCTCTCTCCATTTCTTCCTCTAGCATTGAATTGGTTGTCCTCCAATTGCTTCATTCTCGCTTCAGTGTGCTTAAGCCAAACTTCAGTCTTGTCTCCAACATACTTCACAAATGAGTCTACCTAAGGATGAATACAAATCAACTTTTCCATTTCCTTAATGAGAAGGGTATTATATTCTCAAGGAATTAGGTAGAAGCACTTTATGAATTTCGATATTTTTTTTATTTTGGAGAATAAATATTCATCCCTATTGGACTGCTGGAACATATGCTCTTTCAGATACATCCAGCCTTACTACAGAGGTATGTTACAACTCCATTATTGCTGTACTAACAGACACATTCATTGATTTATAACCTAAACTGTTCATAACAAATATGGAACATAAATTGCCTCTCGTATCCATATTAAAAACAGGTCTTAGAAAAGGTGATGTTTATGGAAGGAAATATTTTAACTAGGCCTATCTTAAGAAAGAATTAATATAGCTGGTTTCTCAAGGCATGTCATGTGCATACTTACTCCAGTATCAGTGTGCATAACCCCTACCCACAGTGAGCCAAAGTTTCTCACACACACTAAACGCATCTCTCCTGATACACTGAGAGCATCCAAAGCTATTGTTACACCACAGAAAAGGACAGAAGCTCATAAATTCATAAAAGTCAGTGATTCTTAGTGCCCACACATCCTCTACTCTGAAGACTCATGGCATGAAAGTGAGTGCTTGGACCACATGTAAATTTGAGCTGCCACTTCATAGTGCTAGAACTCTGGAGGTTTTACCCGAGAGGTCATGTAGACAGGACTGCTGCCTCATCCAGTAGCAAGGAGGTGCACAGAGCATTCCTTCTAAGGAGGTTGCTCACTGTTTTAAAGTTCCCAAGTACTTCTCCATGGGAAACTATGCAGTCTGTTACAGCTCCTCCATCAACAGCAAGGGAACTGGTTCTGTTTTTGGGGAAGAAGGCACTTGCAAAAAGGACCAGACTGTTAGGGCATTGACGGCTATTTTTGTTGTTGCTTTTACATGGTGGGTTTCTCTCCCCTCCTTTTCCAGCTCTTACATAGTAAACCCTGACTGTATCCTATGAGAAGGAGGTCCTGAGCAGGCAGTAAGCTTCACCTGGCTTTGGCATTATCTACGCTATTCATGACCTATTCTACTTATCTACACTCACAGCAGTCACTGCCCTAAAAAGTAATGTGATAGTTTTGCTACATTTCCACTCTTATTTAAATGTGAGCTCCTGTTAAGATAGAAGTAGCCCCTCTCAAATAGTGCAGCTAAGACAGGTGGCAGGACTTTTAAGAATCCCTGAGGAAGACAAAGAGACCAGAAACATTTCATGTCAGAATTCTACTTATTAATTCCGGGCTTTTCCATTCTATGGAGTGCTGTACATATGTATTGCTGAAGAAAAAGGTACACTTTATTTTTGCTCAATGCTATCAAGTCTGGTAATCATACTGTTGAATCAGAGGGTTACTATTCAGTTCTGCATTAATAGTAGACTGGCCTATGCAGTCATTTTTAAACCGAGGCAAGAACCACAAGTGATTAGTGATGAAGTAGTTATCTATGAATGACAGGTCTTTTGAGCTCACAAGCCCATTTCAGTTGGTGTTAAAGATTTCTGGAAGACTTTTCACCAGTTAATCTAAGAAGTCAAAATAATGGTACATGTATGTATTCCATGTGTCTGGTTTTTGTCAGCATATTTGCACACATTTAGTTTTCTAGGACACACTGATTCTGGAGAGATAGCAGACATTTGAGAAGGCTGAACTGAAGAGCAAAGTGACCAACGTATTAAAATAGCGGAAGCTGCAGATGAGCCAAATTCCTACAGAAGTAATGACATGAGAGAGAAATAAAAAGATAAAGATGCTAAAGAAAAAAAAGGCAGTAATATAGCCAGTCTTACATATTTTGTGTTATTTTAATTTAAACTCATTAATTATTTTTGCAAGAACACCTAAACTTCTTGGGTTAGAGGAAGAAGAGAGGAAAAGCAAGCCTCCTGTGTTCAAAGTAGAGGCTCTGTGCAAGGATTATTCTCTAGACATGTCCCTCTACAAGATAACATACAAAGCTGCTAAACTGTCCTCCTGGGAAGATACAGAACTCTCAGAGCAGGCAATCAAGGGTACGTCTGCTATAGCTTTTTAGTTGCAATATTCCTGCCAATGTAGCTCTGTTATTGGGCTGCCACACTGTCCTGATGAGGTCTACCCTGCTCCGATATGTTTAATTTGGAAAGCAATTTCTAAATCAGAGATCACGGTGAAGAAAGAGGGACATGCCATCAGTCTCCATGGCCTACTTGAACTTCGTACTAGTCTGAACAACACTGACTTGCCAACAGGATTCCAAGAGAGTATGGAGGCTGCCTTTTTAAATTTGCTTGGGAATATACTTCTCAGCTGCTACACAGGAAACAGTCAGCCCATCTATTAAAATTGCTTTCTTGAGACCAGATTTGAGTTATTTTATGAAGTCTAACATTAATTATGCAAGATCAGGAAAGTATCTGAGTTTCTTTGAGATCCCACAGATGGGCATAAAAAGGACAAACAAAATAAGTGCTGCAAAAGACAAACATAAACATGCCTGCAAACACAATTGTTCACTCTGCCTTGAATTACAAAACAACATTTTTCACATGGCTAGAGTCTTAGGTCATAGCAAGTGTCAGTGGAGAAGAATTCAGAGAGGCGAGGATGCAATATGCTAGCAATACGTCTGGTAGGACCTGGCTTTGGAAGTAACTTTTCTCAGAGAAAAGTCTTTAATAACAAGCAAGTGTATCAGATTTCTGCAAACACACTGTTAAGGTCGGCAGAGCAGCTGGCAGCAAAGCAAGTTCTGTGACCTGCTCCTGAACCCTTCAAACTCATTTCCTGTCAAACATCAGACCCAAGAGGACAGGCAAAAAGCTGTTAAGCTCTTTTCTAGAAGAGTCTGAGATTAGAATTCCAGTAATGGCTCAAATTCCTTTCCAGTTGTCCCGAACTGGCCACCTCCAGCACTGAGTATTGCTATGCCGTATGGCTGCACTGTCCTCCTCTGGGGGAAGGAGGAGAGAGCGGGGGTGGAAGGAGGAGTGAGGCCATGGAAAACAGGATCCAGCTTTCCAGACAGCAAACAGGAGAGTCAGATGTTTTGTTCATTTAAATAAATTAGAGCTACTTCCGGTAGATCCAAACAGTTGGTGAGAATTGCTTAGCCTGTCCTAGAGAGCAAAGGTAAGCCTGGATGTAACTTGCCTCCACAGTCCCCTTCTGGAACTGCAGGTCAGGAGGCCAAGTGGAGGCTGGCCCCCTCCAAAAGCCAACAGGCAGGACCTGGCGTACACAGCCAGAGCCAGCCACCCTATTCCAGCATGCAGCAAGGGAGAAGGAAAAAGGAAGCATCACCCTGCTCATTCCAGACTGTTGGATGAGAGCTGCTCATTTCTGCATCAGCCACTGTGAAAGCACTAACAGTGGGCAGCTCAGAAAAGATGTTAAGAGCTGAGTGTTTTTCCAGAGGGAAACACCCAACAGTTGACATGTTTATTCCAGTATATGAAACAAACAACTGCACAAGTTCTGTGGAAACAACTCATCAGATCTCAAGTAATACCGCTTTAGATTTTACTCGTTTCTGCCCCTAACTGGATCCAACAGTTCAGAACACTAAATAAAAAAAAAAAACCTAGCAAGGAGTATCTCTCCATTTACTTTTGCATGGATACTTCCCTGCTCCAGCTCTGTAAGAGAGTCCAAGTTCACAAGGAGTTACAGTGTCAGACCAAACTTCCCAAATCCCCCTTTGGTTTATTTGGCAAGATCAATCTGGTGCCAAATGCTTCCACTGTGTACCAATCTATGGGCAGAAAAGTATGGTATCACACTAAGGGAGGTCCTCTTTCATTCCATTTTAGAGAAATCATAATCCATCTCTCTTTTTCGGTTGTTTTTTTTTTTTTTTGAAAGTCTGCCACCATCAACCTTCCTGTCAGCACCACCATCCCTATAAGAAGGAAAACAAAATTATGATGAAATTTTGGTTTTCTACCTTTCATAGTTAAGAGGGAGTAGTGATCTGAAAACAAATCTGATAAACTTTAATTTATTGTATCTCAGTAGCTATCTTCAATTTAATCTTTCTTCCCAATTATATTGTTATAAGCAAAACAATATATCTAAATATATAGCAGACTATTTGTATTAAGATGTAAATCTAATAATAAAGAAAAATGTTAAGGAAAACAAGAGAAGTAAACTTGCAGCAAATTAATCAAAACATTTGCTTTCGATGAGGATAAAAATACGAATAAATCATTATGTGCAGATGCCTGTGATTTTGTTTTTGTTTCTCTCTATTATTCTGTCTATTATTGGCCAGAAGTTTACATTAATCTCTGGAAATGAGCCAACTTCTGATAAAAAGTACTTCTACAGCAGGTGTATAAACTGAACAAATTCTACTGACAACAAAAAGTTAATATTTGGCAGGATTTTTGGATTTTGGGTCTGTTTCCTCTAGTCAGTTCATTAATATGAAATTTAACTGCCTTCCTTTCCTAATCCAGAAATAGCAAACAAACTCTCCCCTCTCCCCTCAAATCACACAGCTCCTAATCACTGCTTTGTGTCCCAGAGACTCCACTGCTGCACACAAATCACAATGGCCACCACACGATCCTGCATGTCAAAAAAACTGGTGAATGCTTCAGTGGGATTAGATGTATTTTCCAGATTTACTGCTGGAAATCCTGGGAAGCCTCAGGATGAACAGACAAACTAACATTTTAGTTCATCTCAGCAACTCTTTGAATTGGCCAGTACAGCTGCTGGCTGAGCAATGACTGACCTGCAGCCAGCATGTAAAAATGCAGGGCTAAACAAAGAAAGATAAATGACAAAAATGCCACCCTCGGAGTACAAGGCTTGAGCTCCTCTAGACAAACCACACTGTAACAAGGAGATCAGCTCCCTCACCAAGGGCACAGCCAGACTGTACTTTCTGCTCACTGGGACCTGGGCCTGTTCCTGCAGAAAGAATGCAAGCCATAGGCCAGAATACCCTGGAGTATTAAAGGTTAAACAGAAAATCAGGACTGCTTTCCCGCCCACAAGCTTCCTTTCCTGAAATCAAATGGTCTGTTTCACAAATCAAGGTGGGATTCATACATCTTAATGCAATCTGATGAACAATCACAGCCATTAACAGTGAACTTCAAGAGGCTCCAACTGGATACCTCTCCCCTTCCATAGCACTTATTATAAGACTTACAACTTATGTCTGCTCTTTCCAAACATTTGGGTCTGAACACAAGCAGCACAGTTCCTTCCCCCTGAAGCCCCCATATGTTCAGGAGTATTCCAGGACTTTGAAAAAAATTTGGATCCAACTGAGGCACATTTCTAACACTGATTTTAATGAAATCAGGTAAATGCAGTTGTAATCTCTCTTGAACAGAGAAGATATTTTTAAGCAGTTGTTTTTACCTATCATGCTAGTTTGAAGAAGTGTGCAAGGACAAAGATTTATTAACTAAATCCTTTAGAATGTACCGAGAACTATGCTCTCAAATACTAATCATAATACATCAAGAGGCCTAGGACTCAAAACAAAAACAAGTTTTTCTTTTATCTGTATAAATAATTTTGTAGCAACCAAATCAAAAAACTATCTTGACATTGCCAGGTCTTACTGACCTCAGTTCAGGACAGCAGTAAATACATGTCTACCGTAATTAAGTTCATTTGAGTTAACAAGTTAAGAACATGCTTACTGCTATTTTCAACAAGAACATTTGCATTTCCATCTATTCTTACAATCAGGGCCCTGTGGAAAGCTAAAACCAATTCCAAATTCATTATCAAAGTACAACTGAATTGGAGCAGAAGAACACACACTTCCTTGTGCTGTTATGGTCAAGGCATTTATGTTGAATAAACTGCAGGATGCTATGCGAGGTTTATCCTTGAAGAAAGATACCAGAATAAAACTAAAAGTAAACTCTCTACTACAGCTGCATTCCACGTTGTGGTAACAGATGCTCTTGAAAGTCATCATGCGAGGCACTGAGGACTTCTTGAAGGGGAATTTGCAGGTAGCTAATTTAAGTTTCTGTCCTACAAATTAAAAGCCATTTCTGCATTTGAGGAATATATAGAAAAATAGAAGTTTCATTATACAGCAGAGTCCCCTGGTCAGAAAAAAAGGTTTATAGTAACTTACTATTATGCTGTTGAAGCCACAAGGAGTGAAACAGGATCCTTCTCTCTGATGACACCAGTGCTACCTGCGGAACATTAAGGCCTGCCACTCCCTTTTGCCTTTTGAAGCACCTTCTGAGGAAGGAATAAAATGCTGCAGTCTATTGATAGACTTTTAGAGATTTCCCATCCGGGTCATCACTTTCTAGTATTAAGGAAAGCTTTAGCAATTCAAGACATCCACACTGCAGGATGAGTATTATCTCCTCTTGATCACTAATTGAAAAAACAGAGCTCTTAAGCTATGTATTTTCTTCCTTGGGATGTCGCTGTGCTTCTTGATGCGGCTCTAGACTCTCATGTTCTCATTCACAGGAGGATGGAGCACACACAGTTTTAAAATGCTTATATTGAAAATTACCTGTTATATTAGATAAGCTTTCTTAGAAGGTATCACACACACCGTGTAAAGCTGGTACCTACTTACAAGAGCAGTGTTTTTCAGACTTAGTGGTACTTGTACAAGTGAGTCCCAAATGGGACTCACAAATAGGCGGGCACAAATGGCTCAGGAGATCAGGTTGGGTTTAATAGCAAGCACTGGAGTATCATGCAGGAACAGCTTTGTAACTTCCTGGATGACTCTGGAAACCTCTTCTAGAATTAGGGCAGATTTATTTAGAGAAAGATGATCCATCTTAAGGTTTTGTACTCCCCTACCACCATAAGAAAGAACCATAAAAAGCTAAATAAAAATAGGAACATATATAGGGTTTCTGGATTTAAAGGTTGCCTCACTGTCATCAGTATCAGAGAGAAGTGAAGCATGGCTGTGCTACTGTCCTTTCTGCTTCTGGATAGAGCAGGCAGCAGCTGCCCATAGAACAGAGAGGAAGCTGGGCTGCAGGTAGAGGCTGTGAACTAAGAGTGAGGAAAGAGGAAGCGACAGCTAATCACATATCCCAGCAAGCAACCTTGTTCATTAAATGAGGTTACTAAAAGAGGCAAAACCAAGACAGGCTTGAACACTGTAAAAGCCAATGACTATTTTCACAGTGAAGAGTTTATAATAGTTCCTAAACATTCTGAAAACAAGAAACTGAACTAAGTTCAGATGGTGTGCTCCTAAATAAACTACACTGTGGAAGACTTCACAAGGCACTGCTGCAGCATAAATATCCATACCCAGTATAACACCACATTTAATCTCTGGGCATGGGGAATGGAGTAAGTTTCAGGGGGACGGGGGAAACGTGTCTAGACAAGGTTAGATAAGCATTATTTAGTACCACTGAGAGCTAAGCTCAATTTATTACCACACACTAATGAAACATGACCTCAGGTATGTCCCAGACCAATGAGTGTGTGAAGTCCTTTGAAAACAAACTAGGTTCTTGCAGTCACCCCTTCCTCCTCTAAATTTGCTGTACACTCTGTAATGGCATTGACATTTTGGAATTCAATCTTACAGACACCTCAACGTTTGGCATAAAAACAAATAGCTGTCATCCAGAGTAAGATACTTGGGAAACCCGAGTAAGTTAAATTGGAATTGTTTTGAGTTCTCATAAAACCTATTAGTTTAGGAATTATAAAGTTAGAAATTAAGATTATTTGTTTCTATGATACAATATGCAGTGAATTTCACTCACTAGTATGAAGGGTATATTGTGTTTGAATAGTTTGAAAAAATTTCTGATGGACATTGTCTAACAATCTGAAGTCATACCTAGGAATCTCTCAAAAACATTAAAAAACATACTGCATAGGATTCATTTAGGAACACATTCGTAAAATTAATCTCTCAATTTTTTTTTTTGACTTTCCATCCAAACAGTGTTTGTTACACTCAAGGACAGGGTAGCAAAACAAAAACTTCCATCAGCATTTAAACAAAACATTTCATCTTCCAAACAGTAACAGTTTGGTTGCATATCAAATATTGCAGCACTTTCATAAATGCTCTACAGCAGAGATATTATTAATAGGAAAAGAAATTTTTAGGCCAAGAGTCTCTCTCAAATAAGAATTCTAAATAAAAATTTTTAAAAAAGCATCAATGAAAACAAGCAAAAATGACACCCAAAACCTCCTCATCCAAACACTCATCTCCTACAACGCACAAAGACCAGGTCATATTTGCAGTCTAGAAACTTTCATATTAATAAGAGGAAAAAAGGCTCAAAAGGAAAAAAAATCACAAACCTACAATGGCAGCCACCTTCACTGTAAATTAGGAGATCTCTTCTACATTTTGAACTACAGCACACAAAAAGATACCAGTGCATGTAGCTATACCTGAAAAAAATATATGCTGTCTGATACCTTGGTTTTACTGTGCAAAGGACTAGAAGATCTAGAACAAAAGTACATAAATAATTTCAAAATACATCAAAATTTTTTTTAAAAGCCCACCCAGAAAGCCTACAGAGACTCTTAAGTTTTTGCTTTAGTCATCTTTTATGAGCTAAGAGCTTCCCTAGATAATGATGACAAGATTAGAAACTCAGGATAATCAGAGTAAGTGGAACATTTGGATAACAAAGAAAAAAAAAATTAGGAGTAAACTACCACAATGCAAGACTGCAAGCCTGACCCTGGTGCAGTGAGATACTTTGCAAGATATTAGAGACTGCAAATGCTCTCTGGTATTGGGAACAACAGTATTTTGTTTTTAACTTTATCAAAGTCAGAGTTAAAAGGAAGATGTGCTACTGTTTCTACATTTTAAATAATAGATATTCAAAAGGAAAAAAAAGTAAATTAATGTTTCTGGCATGCAGAGCACAGATGTCAATGACACAGAAGCATTTTTGTGGCATCGTGACATAGCAGTTTTATCTGTGACACATTGTAAGGACAGACCCTAGGACTGAGCAAGACAAAGCCACATCGAAATACAGAGCAATGTAGGATATGCATCGCAAACCATAGGAAATGCAATGCAAGTGGTTTTTCAGTGTAAACCATATGAAAAATCTCCATCTGAAGGGTCCAAGATAGAGAAATACTGGCAAAACTGAGGTTGAAAGTATTGTGTTTCTTGCTCCCATAGTAAAAATGTCGTTGGCAAACCACGTTGGCAACCAAGCTAGAACAGGACATACGTCACACTGCACAGCCTGTCAAACTTACGTAAACACTAACTAGCTTTGTAAAATATTTGGAATGCTGAATTTCTTTGCCACAAAGCAGGGTAAGTTACATCACATGGCTTCACTAGAGTTTGGCTTGAACCAGAACAACAGATCTGAATTTCTCTGTGTGTTTAAAAAATTTCTTGGATTCAAACTGCTCATCTGGTCTGTAACTTGCCTGGAGGGATCCATCAAGTCCAGCCCTGGATCGAATCGTGACACAAGGGAATATTTCCGAGTTGCGTTACTTATCCAGGTGGATATCTCACAGCACGAGACTTTAGGTGAGCAAACATAGCCCTGCTTAAGTTTCCCTTTAGCTATAAATAATTATGCTCACTCTAAGAGTCTGTACTAGAAGCAAAGAGTTGCCTTGTACTGAACATCAAGTTCCTATCCTATGTGCTGGGCCAACCTCTAGTTTCTAATACTAGAGCTGTCCATCTTAAAACACTCAGTGACACTGAGAGCAATACTAACAAGCTATGGTACTTTTTCTGGGAAGCCAACACACCTGGCTACCTCCTTGAAGTGCTTGTGCGCATGCATACAGCTTGAGAAACCAAGAGGAAGAATTAGAGGTCTGCAGGCAGTTGCAGAGCTACCATCTCACTGGTATCAGGGAGACATGGTGGGATAGCTCACAGAACTGGAGTGCTGTGATGGATGGATACAGGCCAGGAAGGTGAAGAGAGGTGTCGTCAGCAGCAGAAACGCATGGAGCTCTGCCTTGAACCTACAGTGAGCCAGCTGACCACTGCTGGGTCAGAATTAGCAGGCAGATCAACACAGGCAATGTTGTGGTGGGTGTTGGCTACAGACCATACAATCAGGCATAAGCAGATGAGGCCTTCTTCAGACAACTGGAAGAAGCCTTATATTCATAGGCTCATGGGAGACTTTAAGCAGCCCAATATCTGTGGCTCCTTTACTGGCTGACACAGACTCTCCACCAGTGCCCGCCTCTGGCAGGTGAGGACACTGTCTGCTCAGCCTCAGAGAGGAGCCCCATGCAGCCCCAGATCTACAGACCTGCATACTCCCTGGGCAGCTTGGCCTGAGACAAGGACTCTGCTGATCCAGGGGCAATTGCTTGTTATACAAAGTAATTAATTTTATATACCTCATACCGTCAAATATTGACCTGACATCTAGGAATATATGTTTTAATTGTAAACAGTTCCAGAGATCACTGGGAAAAATTCTGTAGGCTATATTATAAATGATCACTCTACACTAGTTTATTTTGAGCTATGTCTCTGTAAGTAAGGGTTAAAGGATTGAGTCCTGTTTAACACAGTAAACATAACCCACCTGAGCAAGATCTCAGGGTCACTCCTGTGGCTGTGCACTCAGGCCGCTGAATGCTTTGACATAAAGGCTTTGTGTGCATTTTACAGATAACCAGAATGTGCTGCATGTGAAGCACAAACTAGTTTCTATAGTTGCTGCATTAGTGAAGAGCTACAATTAAACTAGCTGACTCTGCAAGAAAATAATTCCTGCATCATATGTTCATCTTGATTACTACTTCTAACAAACACTATCTCATAATTTCTTTTGTGAATCATAAATCCACAGAACTAAAAGCAACTTATGGTGTCACTTTCAAACCCAGATGAAGTTTCCCTTCATCCCATGGTTATTAACATGTATTATTTTTGTTCTTTTTCCAAAACACAGTATTTTGGAAATTCCAATGGTCAATCTAGAGAGGACAGAAACATGGTTCCAAAGTATGCTGCTAAAAGGAACACAACTTTAATAATAACAGCAAGTATTGGTTTCCATGTGACCAAAGCTCAAACTCAATTTGATATGATAACCTTCATGAGGGATGAAATCTCTGCTTTGCTGAACTCAGGGTAAGCTTTGCCAAAGAGTTAAGCAGGCCATAATTTCATCCCCCCAAAAAGAATTTGGGAACAAGAGTAAAAAACCAAAGGAACCGAAAAATCGCCCTTGTCCTGGTCCCACACACATGACAGCTGTTCAGCTGCATGTTTTCCTGGATTTTGCTACCTATGATAGCAAAGAAACAGACCTGTCAAACACTGTGCCAGGAAAATGGAGAACTCAAAATATATTTATTGTTGACAATACTCTTAAGGAAGTTAGTTGCAAGTCAAACTAAGTACTGTAATAGTCAATATATGCTATTTATATTAATGCAATCACAGAGAAATGCACTGGTTGGCTACAATATCACTTAAGAGTGGAGCAGTTGATCCCTTCTGAGAGTCAGCTACATCAAGTACTGTGGTAAAGCAGAGAAAGATCCATCTCATTTAAGACGACAGGCTCATCTGAAGTTATTACTACAACCATTAACATAGAGTAGCTGAGGGATCTTTAAAAAGTGGTTTAAGATTATGTACTCGCCCTCCTATTGCATAAAGAGGGCTAACTGCAGGTTTCATCCTACTCCATGTCTCCCAAAACAGCCACTTAATATGGAATTCAGCTATAGCACTCACCTGCAAGCCTCAGGGAATCTTCAGTTAGCCACATACTAAGCCATGTCGTGGTTTCTAGTATGAGCTCTTTGTATAGGCAACCACATGTAACAAGATTCTGCCTCAACTCCCATGTCATATACATGTCAATGACACATGAAATGCACGAAATACAAAGCATGCAATTATACTATTCCCATGATCAGAATAGAAGGGAACATCTTATCCCCTCTTCTGAGCATTCTTCTTCTTGTCCATAACAGTAACGGAACTTAAAAAACAAACAAACAAACAAAATCTTTTCCAAGATGACAGAAGCATGAAATTTTTTCAGATAAAACATAAGACATGGCTAACAACAGCTGAGTACCTATCAGTGCTTTATAACACACTGTAATGCAAAATGAATCAGGAATCCTTGGTTGGGAGATGGAAACATTTGCATCTGTGAACAGTCACTCTGACTTCAGTGCCTCATGCAGCAATCACTTATACATGCTTTTTAAGCAAATTACAACATCAAAATATTCTCCATCACATTAACACAATGTCCAAACTTTTTTTTTTATTCTACACAACTTCAACACGTTCAGCATGTGTGCAGATCTGGTATTTTATTTTTCTGTGGAAGAACTCCATTGACATGATTAGGCTCAGAGGTATTTCTGATCTACACTAAATCCTTTGGGGAGTTGGGATTGGATACAGAAAAGCCCTGTTGTAATGCAGAAATTAGATGCTGAAGGTGGGTTAGCTGTACTTATTTTCTCCAATTTATGTAATTTTTATTTGCTTATTCTAAAGCACTTTTTTTCCACAGAGGCACATATGGAACCCAAACGTGTAATAATGTAGTAAACAACAGCTGCAGCCACCTTTTCGCTTGCTTCTATTTCTATAGCATATTAGCAGTTTTTGCTAGGACTGTGTAAAGCTTTAATATTACCACTTAAAGGAAAACACCTCTGAATTTACCTCAAAGTTGGCAGAGATTAGCTCAAGCAGGATGCAGTATCCACATGCTTCTTTAACAATGCTGCATAACACATTGTGAGACAGTGGTGCAACACATCTCAAACACTAACCACTGAGTCATGCAGCTGGTCTTAGAACAACTATTTGAATAGTAAATAGAAACTTCCCTTCTCAGGGCTGAGTTATCACCTGGATCATAGCATTTGAGTCTCACACCACATACTTCAGAGCTCCCTATGAAGCAAGATGAAGGTGACATGCTAAATGGCACACAAAAACATCGCCAGCAAATTCCTTCATTTCAGGTAGTTGTTTCTTCAACACAAAAGAAATCTCTGAAAATCTTCCCATCAGAAGCTGCAGACAAACCATCCAAACCAGAACATTCCCTCAAGCACACCACCACCATATTCCTACAATACCACGCTAAAAGATTACCATATACTGAATTGTTACTGTTCAAAAGCCCTTCATGTTTTAACACTTTCTAGAAGACAATAATTCCTGGAATTATGCCATTATATCAAAACTTCCAACACTGCCCTACAGCCTCTATATGTCCCCTGCTTACCTTCTGGAACCTCCTTGGGCAAAATCATGTTTAGAGCA
Source organism: Caprimulgus europaeus (assembly GCA_907165065.1). Next base: position 10,833,894 of record OU015539.1, on the reverse strand, counting down.
CTGGGTTCCACCCCACACACAGAGGCAACATGGCGGCCTCTGCTCCCTTCTCAGTCAGGGTGCAGAGGAGTCCTCCTGCACCTGAGGAACTCCTGCAACCAGGAACCTTTGCTGCAATGCAGGAAGCTCTCCTAACCCCATCCAGCGCCGTGCGGCTGTCTGGTCACTGGGCCCTGCCTCACGGGTCACAGTCCCCGAACATCCCAAATGGGTTTTCAGCCTCAGGCCCGGCTGAGGGCCTGGGGACTATTTCCCGCCCTCTGCCTCTGCCTCTGCCGCCGCTGCCCCCCATTCCCCCAAAATAAAAAGGAGTTCTCCACAGCCTCACCTTTCCTGCAGGTACTGAGGACTGTTCCCACCGGAGTCCATCACCTTTCGTCTGCGCAGGCAGGAACAAAGGCAGAGGACGTGGCAATGGCTGCTGTTCCTTCTCTGCCACAGCAGCCCAGCCCCAGGCACAGGCCCAGGTGCCGCCTATCAGGGCCCGCTGCCCCAGCTGGGCTGTGCGCCAGGCACACCTGGGCCCAGGGCCCCGCGCTGTTCTGAGGGACGCTCAGGACAAGAGGGAGTAAACCCCACTCGCACGGGGAGCTTGTTTCAAGATGTGTTAGGCCCGATTCTCTCCTACCATATTTGTTCACTTTAAGGCCTACCCTTTTTTTAAGGATTTAAGTTTAAGATATATCTTTGTGGAGACTAAAGCCAACTCCCTCCTCACTGCTGCCAGGCACCGCTACAGCCAGTCCCCCCCCCAACCCGGTCCCCATTTGCAGCTGCAGCCACTTTGATGCTGATTAACCATTTCCAAGCATCCTGTCGTGCTGCACCTTTTCAGCTGTTCTAGGCCACCATTCCAGGGCAACTCTGTGGTGCACAAGCTGTCATTTCATCCATCCAGAATGTGCTTCTGGCAAGGGCTTTAATAATCTTGTCTGTATAACAATCCTCTTTTCCCTTTCAGAACAACAAAGTATCAATTTAAATAATATCTACTAAAATGGTAAAATTAATGCAAATCACACGTTTTTCCACATCTGAGTTTGTCCTCAATCTTTTCCTTCAGAAGAAAAAGGTTGCCATGCTCCTGCAACATAATTCAAACACACCAGCCTATATAAAAATGCAGTCTGCAATTTCTGTCCATTCTGGGCTTGAGATTTTCACTCATTCTTCTAAGCTCTCTGCTAGCCTATGCAATACCAAGCAACATGCCAGCTCTTTTCAAGTTTTATATGTAAAAAATAATTTCCCATTTTCTCCATTTGCCTGGCTGCTGTCCTGCCAACTCTAGATCAGCTCACTCCTTTGTACCTCTCCTCCCTGTTTATGCTACCTTGTGGTAGCTCAGAGTTTTAGGATCTACTTTATACTTTTCTTAATATGCATATGTTGGATTTGTATATGCCCTCTCATAAAGGCCTTGATTTTGTATTTTATATAGAAATTCAGGATAACACTCCTAATTTAAGAAAAAAGTATTTTGTACCTTATTAGCATTTATATTTTTAATCCAGCGGTGAGCAATTCAGATGTTGGCCAATATGAGGGTTTGTTTCCTAAGCACACATCTCCCTTTGTAACTACTATCAGTGTTTTTCCTCAGAATAGGACAACATATTTCTCTCTCTTCTCCTACTCTCTTCAAGCCTTGCAAACCTGAGTTTGATAATGATCACTTCTGATTTTGCAAGAAATCCTGCACAGTGTTTTAATTGTAATATTTTTCAAGGGCTGTATGACTATTTCTTCTTATAGTGTCTAGTGCACAGTGCCACTGTGCTTGTGTCTTTAAAAGGAATAGCTTTACTTAACGCAGCAAAGCTCAGGTTTGTTTTAACCATGTGTTAGCAGTCTACCAAAAATTAAGTGGTTGTGTTACCTACCAAGTTCCTTTAAGAGGGGCAAAGGAAATAGTTCTAAGTAGCATTACTCTCCTCAAGTATTTATTAGCACAAATAAGTGATATTTAGGCCCACTTTTACTTGCATATCACTTCTATGTTTTGCTTCCTATCTATGCACATAAAATGGAACAGGTGTGTTTGCTGCATGGTTTCTGGTTGAAAAACATTCAGTGCACACATCAAAGAAGATTTTCTTTTAGGTGTGCTGTTTGTGTTTCAAACCAATAGAAATTCTCTCATTGTTACAGGAAATAACAGTATTAATGACATAATAGGTCAAAATAATATTAGCAATAATTACCCTAGTAACAGGACACAGGATTGTATTAGCAATTTTTGGTCAGCCCACTAGTCCATTTTGCCTTCTGTGCTCTGACAGTAGCTCATGCTCGGCTACACTGACTAAAGTGCAAGAAAATTTATAACTAAATTGTTTTGGTTAGAGCAACAAACATTAAGCAAAGGCATCCATATTCTACTATGTGGATAAAATTCTATATTATTAATTATTCCACATATGAGGATATCCATATAACAGATAAGCATGTTACATCATGGAAAAAATGGCCCTAATTTGGAAATTAAAGTAGAGACTTGACAGTGCATCCTTTGTACCCATCTCTAGCAGCTGATAATAATTTGGCTAAGTCTGTGTTTGATAAACAAAGCTGTGATGTTCTACTGGAAACACACTTATAGTAATATTAGCAATGGTATTTTCAATGACCAGAGTTCAGCATACTTGATGTTGGCTTCACGGTAACCTCTTTCCTCAGTGCTGTTAAAGCTAATTCCAAAGAGTGATAATCACATGTCAAATGCTGAGAGTGCTTGAAACCCAGGCTCAGATCCAGTTTTACAAACTGGCCCCTTATCCTTACAGCAGACCAAACTCCAAACACCAACCCTATTCCCCTACCCCCCAAAATTCCAATATCTGTGTATAACTTGAATTAGCCACTATTTTCTGAGCACTTTGAAAAACAAAGACTCCTTCCCTTCTGGCTTTAATTATATTACAGCACCTGGAAGTATTCTAGGCACCTCTGGGGAACAAGTTAACACTGATCATCTCTGCTTCTCAAAAATTTCTCATCTAAATTTAGACATAATCAGACAAGTAAAGGTCAAAAATGTAAAACAGGCAGTGAGACAAGTATAAAGGGAGATTTTGGTGAAAAGGTAACGCAACTGCTCAGAAGAAAACAAAGGAGATTGGAAGCCTTCTTTTGCTACTGGAGATGTGGGTATATGGGATCCAGTTCCATGGCCTGCTTACTTGCAATTCTTCCTATTTGCAGCAGATACCTGCCTTTTTCCTTTCTATTCTTTGATCATCTGTCCAACAGATGAATATGCACTAAACTGCTTCCACGTGCTATTCTGATCTCTGCTTTACACTGACTTCAACTCATTGCTGTGTTAGGCACTACCTACCAGCCTGGGCTTGCTTTTCCTCCACATCTCTCTACTTTTTGATGTCCATAGCCTTCATAATCTCTGTTCATCCAGGCTTGTGAAAAGAAAATATATACAAAGGTTAATCTAAAATCCCAATTTCTAATATACACCAATGAGAGCAGTAATACAGTTACTTGTAATTTCAAGTATCACTGAAGGCTCGCTACACTTTCACTTAACTCAGATTGATGAAAAACAATAAAAATCAGTGGGGTGGAATCCCTGCATAAACTGAAGGATCACTGTTTTGGTTGCACATATAAGAAAAAGTGGAAAGGTTGCACAGAACTGTGTTTTCAGGAAATGTGTGAATATCATAAGGCAACATGCATGCAGTGACCTAGGACAGGGGAGAAATATTTTTAAACCGAGGCTGTTCTGACAACAGCTACAAATTTTTTGGTAGTCCAAAGCAAGTTGCTAGGGTACACATGATATTATTGCCAGCAATATTTAGTTTTGATAGCAAAAATGGAAAATCTGCTCACATGACAAAAATCTGTGTGTAGCATTCTTTCAGCTAACACACATTCAGAATCACAGGAAATAGCTACATGTTTGGGTTTTATTTGTAGGCTGAGAAACTTGTCATGTATACCACTGTGTGGTTTTAACAACTGAAATAATAATTGATAAAAATGAGTTTATTTTAAAAATTATTTTCTCTACAGAAATTTCTGTCACTAAAGAGTGACTAAAGTCTAAGATGACCATTTCTGCAGGAGAAGATAAAAAAGCTTAGGTATTTTAGAGTTAAAAACAGACGTCCGATTGCTGTAGCAACAGTATGATACTTTCTGAGATTGTAATACAACCTATAGCTTGTTCTAGCATTGCTAATGTACATAATACACAGAGTGGTCAATGACATGATTCTACATACCATAACTAACTCCTTAATTTACTCCTGGCTCTGGTTCATTATCACTTGATGGGGTATTTTCTAAGTTTTCAGGCATTGCTGCATACCTACACCAGAAAAGGAGATTTACTGCAAGCTTCCCTTTGAGTCAAAAGCCTGAAGTGAAAGAAGCCAAGTTAATTTTTACTTGAATTTTTACTTTTTTTTTTTTTCTTTATTTTGGTGAGAGATCAGTTCTAAACATGAAGAAAACCAGTTGTTTTGAGTAAAGTAAGGAAAGCAGAAGAGATTTTTGTACATAATTTAATTTAACTTTAAAGCAAATACATGAATTACTAATACTTTAATTCAGGAGGCACTAGGAGCAATCTGGATATTTTAAATAAAGTTCCTTAAAAATTTAAAAAGAATACCAAAAAGAAAAATATCTTCTAGGCATCTCAGAGAAACAGGCTGTTGAACTGAATAAAAATTAAATGGTAATTGTGTTACCAACTCTCCCAATGTTTCTTTTTCAAAATTCCAATCTTAAATCATTTGCCTGCATGAAACACTACAAAGATTTGAATGCTTTATGCTAAACAATGTAAGTATTTTTGATTTAAAAATGTTAGTGTAAGCATTTGCTTCAACTATTGCATTAAAATATTTGCCAGTGATATTCTGAGCACAGCAAAAATAAAAATAAAAGTTTTAACTATTGTGGGGGCACAAAAGCATATGCAAAACTGAACATGTAAGTATTTAAGCGAGAGTGATTTTACCTGTCCTATATCTTAATCTATTGAGCTTAATTCATAATTATACACAATTTTATTAAGTTATCATTCTGAACTTACTGGAGATCTTGATGTGAATAGGATTTTTAACTCACTGGCACCACTAATGAAGATGGCCCATAGCCAGTGTAACCTGGCAAAGCTCTCAGTGCCGTCAGTCTAATTCTTGTTTCTTGAGCTATCTGATTGCAAAAGCATTTGCACAGAACGCTCTTCCTGGGTGTTAAATTCAAATCCGTCCATCATTAAGCAGGGTTGTTGTACCTAGTATAAATTTTGGACAATTACTGGAGACTTTTAATACAAAGAGACACCACAAGTTTTGGAGACCTTGTTTGATGTCAGGCTGGGTGAGTTTGAAATATAAGAACCCTTATGGAGTTTAACAGTGAGAGAAATTAATTAAACAACAATATATATGTTGATATTTTGTCAATATACATTGACAAATGAGTCATCAATAAAAAAATCTTAAAATAAACCAAGACTATGCCTCAGGTTCTTCTAGGTGAGTAGGGGGCAGGAAGAAGTACCATTCAATACCTGAAACAACTGCAACCTTTGTATCTCCTTCCAGGATAACACTGTGGTCCTTTTAGCTTAACTATATTTCCATCCTCTGTTATTGCCTATTTTACAGATAAAAGTATAGGCTCTCTATGAGTCTCCTAGAAGACACATAAACAAATAATCTTTACCAAAGAGTAGGCAATGGACAACAGCAACAGTAAACTTGACACAATCAAATAACATTTCCTCTTCATAAATGTGCTAATCCTGTCATGTAAGCAAAGTTTGAAGAGAAAGGAAGAATTATATAATGCAACCTGAAACTAGACAACAAGCAACATTTTAGACTAGCGGAGATCAATCAGATTAGACCATGAAAAGGTAAGAACATCTGCTAGTTTGTGAGGTCTACATAGAGATCAAGGTATAAACAAATAAATTATGACAATCTCAACTCATTAAAAGCTGTGTTTACTTCATAGCTGCTTGCTAAACCAGAAATTACATCAGTGCTTAGTTCCTTCAGCTCTTGACCACCAGTCTTGAGATGAAGGAGAAACTTTGGTTAACTGTCAGTGGTAAGAAGGGAAGTTAATATCTGGGTTTTAATTACTGGAGTGTGATTGTGGATAAAGATGGTAGCCATAGCTGATTAAACTTAATTGATTTGCTCATACAATCTTAAAGAGTAGTAATTAAAGATAAAGAAGTGAAGAGTTCCTTTGGGTGAAAAGTTGTATCAGCTTAGACTGGAAAGGTCTACAGCACAAAAATAAAAAAAGATAAAATTACCCTTTGGAGATTTGCTATTATGCAAAAAGAAACATAAAACCAATTCTTATCAACATATTTGTATTAGTAATCCATTCCTTTGAGAGGCTAGCTGGCCTAGTAAGTAAGAGAGGAAACAATAGTGAACTTGCAGCATCCTTATTTGACAGTCAATTAAGAAAAAGTTGTATGTGAAAAAACTCAAACATGAAAATTTCCTAAATGAGAATGTGGATGCTAATATTGCCCTTGGCTTGCACAGTAGCCAAAATCTGGGAAGAAACTGATCAAATACAGACAAAACCTCAGAAAGTAGGTGCAACAGTGATACTCAGCATGAACTTTAGCATAACTGGGGAACTGGTAGATTCATTTCAGTTTTCTGAATCCCCAAAGCAACCACAGGATAATCATGAACAGACAAAATATTTGGATGATCACAAATATGAAAAACGAGAAATGTGGTGCAGCCACTTAGACATACTCCAATAATATTACAGGATGAAAAGGCAAAAATACAGTACTTGGACAAGATCACCATATTTTTGTTATGTCTGCAATTCAAAAAATATCAGATACAAATAATGTCTGTGGGATGTGATACAAAATTTTGAACATTTGTTTCTGGGTCTGTTAGCTGTTTGTGTATTATTACATAACCAGTGACCCACACATGGGGCATGCTAAGGATTTTATTATTTAGTATACTAATTCTAAAGTTCTATTAAAAGTAACGACTTTTATAGAAAATACTTGTATCTTAGATAGGAAAGATAAATTACTAATATAATATACCAGCAACAACTCTTCAAAACTTAAACTCAGTTCATCCTGTCACCTATTATGCAGGCATTTTGTTACTCAACCCTGAGAAAAACAAGCAATGTTCTTCCCTTATGTAAAGCCCCGATAATACTCTCTTTTCTACAGTAGGAATGTCATGATACACAGCATGGGAATAGCGATACAATACACCAGAGGGAGCACATGTTTACCTCATCCTCAGCTCCTGGATGGGTTCTTTTTTTTTCCAGAAAACATTCTTAGAATATGAAGATAGATCCTTTTGTACAGAGAATTTTTCCCAAGCAAATTCTCTGTTCCTAATTCTCTACTTCTGCTTCCACAACCCAAACACACTGACAGACCCTATAGCTTATACTATGGTAACTTCTCCCCATTTTCTCTAAGTCTGTTTGAATCTTTAGTAGAGAAGAGACCTTCAGGGACACTGTAAAATTTGTGTCTCCATACCAAGAGCCTGTGCCTACCACTCCTTTGTGTATTCCTTACATAAACACCACAAATATCATATATCTCATTACAGCTTTTATTTGGATATTTTTAAGTTAAGTTGCTCAAGTCCATTTTCCATCAATACAGACACTAAAAATTGAGATCAACATTTAAGGCAACATTAGCATCCATGCCAAGCTCAATATGCAAACCTTATCATCTAAGCACCACAGCATCCAAGAATTGTCACAGGTCCCCTACCTCCGTCACACATTCCCTTTCCATTTTAATTCTGCTATCCCACACTACACTCAGTAATTCAATTTAGATGCAACATTCTCAAGTAAGACCTTGTAATTTTTAATATTTTGTTTCTTATGAACTAGATAATTTTTGTTTAAGGTGATATAAATGAGTGAGATACGTTTCAAGGTAAAAGTATGCAGTTGATTTATGTTGTGGTACCATATAGGATTTTTAAAAAATATATATTTAACATCATTATTCAATGACTTTAGTAAGAACATTATGTGTATTTAGCCTTTTAGTAAAGGCTATACATTGAGACTTGTTAGAATGGTAATTTTGCTTTAAATTCTGATTTCTTTAGTGTTACTGTTGACAAGTGTTTGAGTTAAGGATGCTCAAGTGCAACTTTTATGTAAGAATATTTACAAGTATACAAAACACCACATAGTTTTTAATACACCCACTATTCTTAATACAGAGTAAATAAGGATTTGTCTTGTGCCTGTGGAAATATTTCAACATGTGGGTCTTGCTTTTTCCTCTTTTACAGTAAAAGGAAAGGTTTTACTTTTCCTTAAGGAGTGTATTTATTACAAGATGGTTAGCATACATATATCACATAACATAAAAGAGTTAAAATTAACTAGTTACAAAATAAGCAGTGGTATGTATATTTTCATATAACCTAAGAACAGGATCAGTATTTTACAAAGTACATATAAAAGTACTTCATATACAAAGAAAAATACAAATGTGCAAACACCATTGTCACAGGTGGAAATTTGTCAGTTGAAAAATGCTAGAAAAATCCTTCATATTTTTGTTTTGAAATTGCAAATGCATTAAAAACAGCTGCATTTCCTGTTGTGTGTAGTGAGAAATTGATGTTCCTTTCTGACAAAATACATTAGTCATAAAAAAATCCACAAACAATTTAATAACTGAGAAATCTTTTAAGTATAGTCAGTTTGGTTAGGCTGACATTAAATTACAAGCAGAATGTCTGGAAAAATGAGAAAACAGTGAATCATATATACAAACCTTTTGCAATATTAGTGTGCTATTTAACATATTAACATTTCAAAATAAAAACAATGGCTTAATTACCTACATATTCTACTCATTGTCATCAATATTTGTAGACTGTAAAATTTCTACGAATTTGGGGCTATTAAAAATGTTTCACCAGGATTTTAAGCTGAACAAACACAATTTTATCAAATGTAAAAATCTATAAACAGTCTTCCAATTCATGTGCAAAAAATGTTTAAAAAGTATCAAATCACGACACATCAAACCTGATTATGTACATATTTAATATTGGTAAATGTTGTTAACTAGCTAGCATTGTTCTGCTATAAATAACTTACCTCTGTCCTGCAAAATGTCTGCATTTTAAAGATTTCAGTGCAAGTGCTTGCTTCATTGTTTAGTGCATTATCATGTTTGTTATTTTTTATTTTACAGTGAGCAGAACAGCATATAAATTAACATACAAAACTCACACATAAGAGATCTTTCTTCTAATGAATTCCTAGTTTGTTGTTTTCTGTTACTCCTGGGTAGTGTCAGCCAGTTTTCTTTCATTTATCCCATTGTAATTGCCAACAGAATCTAAAATAAAAGTGCTATTCAGATAATCCCTAGAATTTTAAATTCCATAACAACATTGCAGAAACACTCAGCAAAGCACAAGATTAGAGAATGATCTGCACACTAAGAAGACACTTGAAAGTCTGGTATCAGGCAATTTCACTTTTTGGTCTTTGAAAATATCGACTGTCTATAAATATTGGCAACCTGATATATATGCCACTGGACTATTTATTTTATTTTTAGGAATTGTAGACATGTTCCCTCTTAATCATGACTAACTTGGAAATAAGAACACTCTGTTTAAAAATATAAATAAAGTGAAAATACACTTCCTATTGGAGGGAAAATTTCTACAATTTCCTTTGAACAGGTTTCCTAACAGAACAGCTCTGAAATGAGAAAACTAGGATTAGATGATAGTGCAAATATAGCTCACTTTTATAGCTAGGAATTGTACTGAAGAAAGTGGAAATTCAGGATAAATGGATTATTATGTTTTCTAAGTCCTCCCTGCAGAAAAAAAAATAGCAGTTACAGTTGTTATAATTATTAAACAGAAAAGGAACTTTAGCATATTATGAACTTTTATGGTTGAAATTTAAGGAAGGCTGGTTGTCTTGTCAGTAACATTTCAGAACTTAGCTTCTTACAGGAAGATGTGCTTTAACGTGTCTTTATTATGGAACGTTTTTCCTTTCTAAGCATCTGAAATGCAACTTTGGATCCTATCCATCCACTGTTGAGCACTCTGTGCATCTTGGGCACAAAAATTATATACACGTTTATTTGTCTTCAACTGCAAAGGAAAAATAAGAACATGAAGACAGACAAGTCAATACACAAAACAGAAAAAGAAACTTGCCAACTTTAAACTGTAATACTCAATGTACTGATTACATCTGAATGTAACATTTTTTTGAACTTCTGCTCTTGAGAGTGACGGCCAGATGCTAGCCGTGTAAAAACTTTTTGTCTTGAGTCGGCAAGACAGATCCTTCCCAGCTCACACCTTCCATCAGGACTGAAAGTGGTAGGTTAAACACACCAAGAAAAGAAAGTTTCACATAAAGATCAAGTAAAGACCAGATATACTTACATCAAAAAATGCTTTTTCACTTGCATGTTTTGGGGCTCCAATTGTTGGAGAAGCAGGAATCACAGTTTCTACTTCTGCAAGGTCTATGTGTCCCTTACAGCTTGTATCCTCACCAGAATCATAGTATCGCAGCTAGACCACAAGAGGAAAAAAAAAAATCCAAATATGCTATTTACATGGACCTTTAACTTCTTTCCTTTTCCTGGGTAAAACTTGGGAGTATGGAGGGGTAAAGGGCGGGAGGCAAAAATATTATTAGGACCCAAGGACATCAGACATGGGAAATTTCTAAGACAACTGACAGAAACCATAGGTTTGATAGATATAAATGGTGGGACTGGTGATATCCCTTAACTGGCCAGTCCTCGACATCTCTGGGTAACAGCAAAGCCTCCATCATCCGCCCCTGTGCAGACACGGAGGAGCATTTCGTCACCAGAGTTTCAGAGCAGAGAAGCTTCAAATAGTCATGCATTGTTTCTGGGCAGAGGACGTGTGAAGGATGAAAACAGAACCTGGTCTTTAGTATTCAGCATTCCTTATCAGTTTTTGTAACAGAAACCACCTCTTCATAGTTCATTACCTTGAAACTAACACAAAAGCTTTACTTCACCAAGGAGTTAACAGAATACTTATTCTCTATATTTCAAGAATTTAAAGTGATCAGAAAAAATTAAGTATAATTTTAGATAATTATAAACTACCTAGAAAACTCACATTTTCCTATTCTGCACTTAGTGGTTGAATGAAGCTTGTTTTTTTTTCCTCCTTGCAAAGATACTTCGATACAAATGTTAACCACTCTGTAAACTGAGTTTCAATATGCAAACTAGTTCCAGAAGAGAAAATCCGATACTTGCTTTTTAAACAAACAAAAAATCCCATAAACCAATGCAAAATAGTAAAGCAAACCTTCATATCAAAGGTCAAACAACAGAATTCCAACTGAGACTGACCTGTATTACTCCTACATCTATTATACTCAGGAGGATATCTTTATGTACAAAAAGTTTAAGTATTGTTTTCTTCTGCAAAATGAACCTTTTCTCCTGTTTATCAGGAAGAATAATTATAATCAGCACATTTGTTGGTATTTTACCAAACTAAGCTAGAAATCCTCAATTAGTATTTTAAAAGATGACTGTCTTTATCTATATGATATATTTTAAAGTGTATTGATTACAATAAATTAATATTTTAAACAAAATCATACATGAGTCTGAGAGGTTACAAGCCACACTGTGTGGAATATTTGGCTCAGTGAAGATTACTGTCAGATGACCACAAATTTCCACTGAAGAATTCTGGCATACATTGTAAATTGGGAAAAATGTTTAAAGAGATATCTTCTATTTTTAGTGTTCCTTGCTGTACAATTATTTGTCAGAATATTTATGAATACTTTTGTTATTAAATTTATGTCACTATGACTAATCTAAATTACTCCTATATATGGCAACTGAAATTATTGTTCAATCAGGAACTTGGCATTTCAGGATTTTTAGAAATACAGATTTGAGATTAAATTTTAAGTCATTTTAAGTAATTTACAAAATTCAAAGTCATTTCAGAGTGATCGGTCATTGTGTTCTCCATATTTGAAAAGACTTGCATACAAAGATTCCAAGTTAGCTTTCTCAAATACAGGTTACAGAAAAACATTACAAAGGGAGGTAAATGGATTTTTCTGATGAAGCAACTTAGATTATGATTTTCCAGAGTATATCATGCCCTTTCATTTGCAAAGAAAAATTCTCATGGCAAAGTGCTTGAGGAACAAAGAGGCCGTAAAATACACACTGAGCATACAGTAACTACTAGTTTCATCATGAATCCTGAATTAAGCTTGCTATCAGTTACCATATTAGCTCTCGGCCAATTGCACTCGAGGAAATACCTTCCAAGTTTTTCACTTTCTAGTTCAGAAAGAGTTTTTCGTTCTTTTGGAAAATAAAGATGTCATATTAAAGGGCAAACTATGCTCACCACTTAATTGCTTAATGACATTCTAGAGTCAACAGTACTTTAAAAAGTTGCTTGTATACCACAATGCCCAGAAAATGTCCTCAGGCACTACCTGGCTTTTTTTTCCTGAGGTATGAAGCAGACAAAAATTGTTTGGGCTCAAACAATAACGCATGACTTCCAGTCCAAGAAGTCTTTTATGATTATATGTTAAAGTTACCACTATTAAAAACAAAACAAAACAAAAACCCCTCTGTCCATTCAGAATGCTGTATCAGCTACAAGATACACAAGATAAACATAGGTGGTCTATGAAACACACACATTGCATCTGAAAATAATCATTATTAGTATTATTTGTAAAATCACTCATACAAGCCCAGTAAATAAAAAAGCAGCAAACTAGTCAGAAAAACATCCAATATCTGAAAAAGTTTTACCTGGTGTTTTGTCACATCCAGCACAAACCAGCGAGGCTTCCAACCTTTTAGTAAGGCTCCTCTTTTGTATAGCGTACCTTCAAAAGATCTGAAAGGTACAGAAAATACAAATGGCATGTGATTCCATACTGATATATCCATGTGATATATAACAGCCCCAAAATGAATATATACATATTAACACACTTCTTTTACTAATCCAATAGTTTAGTCATTGGTAACTGTGATACACTGCTAAACACTGTTTCAGTACTTTAGATGCATTAACTGTGCATCTACAACTTGCTTGTGTATATAAAGCAGCAGATTGAAGCTCACTCATCAAGACAACTAAATGTAATCAAAACCAAAACCAAGGAATAAAGTAGTCACAAAACATTCTCTGCATATGAAAATGTCCTTTTTTTTTTTTTCTTTCCTAAGACAGAGACCTGTACCAATCCAATACAAGGTTCAGAAATACTCTATTATTATTCAGTTTACCTGTTTTCATCATTCTTTGATGTGAAATGATTGTATAGTGTAGTTGTTCTTCTATCTACTCCATTAGAGGGAGAGATGCTTGCACTCTGTTCCTCACCCAGCCCACTGTCAGGTATTTCCAACAAAGATCTCTTTTGATAGGAATGTAGGTTAGCTGACATCATCCCTGAGGAGCCAGAAGGATGTCTCCGGAGCTAAAAAAGATGAAAAGAAAAGAAAAAAGGTAGTGCAATGTGTCTTGCATTTTGAGAATGTCTCAACATTATACTGATAATACATGGTACAACACGTAAGTTGTGAATTATTAGGAGGCCAAAAAAATCTTCATAATACAGGTCAGTGCTGCCTCAGAAAAGAAGTCAGAGGGATGGCAAATCAATTAATTTCTTAAGCAGAAGGGTCCACGTGGTGTGAGAAATCAGTATTTCAGAAAAGCCTTGTATACTCCAGAGGCAGCCTTTGACTTAGGAAGTATCTATATTGTCAGCTATTCTTTTCACTGCAGTCAAGTACTGGAAACACAAGCATGAACACTTCTTACCTTTGCTAGAATCTACAATTCCAAAATTCTATTTAGACATGGAAATATCTTTACTCATTTCTGAAACCCTGTAGTGTCCTCTGGGCTACTTTCAGGAACTGAGCTTTTCTGGTACTTCAAGAATCTTTTAAATATATAAAGTCATATATTTGTGTATTAGTAAAATGCTCATGCTAATTTTGTCTGTATACCTTAATCTACTCCGGAAAAGCAATCAGATAAATAGCACAAGTACAAATATATTTTTCTACATGCAGAAATACAGAGCCAGTATCATGGGTTAGAACAACATATTAAATTTTTCAAAAGCAGTATTTTACTCCAAGAAACACAGTAATTTTGTCACTGCCCTAGGTAACCTACATAGCAGGAATTGAATTATTCTATTGGATGAACTCTTTTACTACTTACATTGTCTTGCCTGGTGTCATCTTTTAGATTCATTTTGACCCTTTCCCACAAAAGCTGCCACCTTTCTGGGTTCTGATTTAATTTACTTTCCAACCTTTCAATTTCCTGAAACAAATAACAATGGTTTTCTTAAGGATAAACATTTCTAACTGATCATGTCCTGGCAATCATTTTTATACAACCATTTTCTAGTCAATATTTTTACACAGGGAACTTTTAGGCCATGTTTCCCAGTAAAGTAAAAAAAATCCTCTGTCAAACCAGCTATAAACTGAATTCAATCAGATTCAGGAGTCAAAGGCAACCAAGAACAGCATCAGCCACATCATTCTTCTTGCATGTCACAGGCTGGAGGAGCCACTGTGCTTTCAATTCTCTGCCAGATCTCCTGAACACATTAAATTAAACACTGATTGCCATAATAGAAACATGAAAATGATAAGGATAGGCTATATTTTATAAAAATATTTACAAAGAACAAATTCTGTGCTGTGACATCAACACTGTATATTGCCAATATTAACATTTACCCTGGTTTATAAAATATGATACAAAGCTGTAATAAAAAAGGAAATGAAACAGAAAGATTTATTCAATTTGGATGCCAAACTGTAACAACATGTTCTTGTTGTGGAACTTGGGAATATGACCGATGCCGATAACCTCCAGTTAGGGTTATTTCCTGTTAGTAAGACAGTGCATGCAAAGTTAAGTAAAAAGAGGCCATTTCATTAGTTTATGTTTGCTTGTGAATACTCATTGACACGTTTGTCATTACTTTGATGTGTGGTCCATACTCCTTGCCATGCTTCCTTTCTATATTTTTACTTTCAACAACTATACTGTTACGAAAATCTGATTCTTAAAGAAAGCAAATTAAAAACTTGATTTTGCAAATCCAATTAAGAATTGATGATAGAATAAAAAATTGCCATAGGACAGAAAATTCTCATGCTATATAAAAGCCAACTAAACTGCAAGACATTAATTTTCAAAGTAGAGACAGTAAGTCCCTGACTTTAGTTACTTCTACTATACCAAATGATTAAAGTAGATTTCATAATATTCTCCAAATCCTATTGTTTTTTTAGAATAACAGTTTCTTCAGGAAATTGTTATTGATTGACAGACTTACAGAAAATAACTACATTTTTAAAGTAAGAACACATTCTGACCAGGAAATTAAGTCCTGAACTTCATGTAAAAGGCTTTTTTAAATTGCTGCAAAAGGATACAAGCTCTTTAGTGCTAAAAGTTAGTCAGGTTTTAATCTAATCATTCTCTTTCTGCCCTAATCTTGACTTCTGACTTTCTCGGCAGAATCTGTAAGGAACTGAAAAACTTGTTGCTTAGCAACTGGGTCACATTCCTTCTTTTTTGGCTCTACAATGAGTAGTGCTTCCAGAACTTAAAATGAAAAACTTTCAGCAATCTCCTATATATAACTTGAAAAGTTAGGAATAAGTTCTCCTTTAATAAATCCCATGTAAAGAACTTACATGGCAATAAATCACTAAGATTTATTCTTGCCCCTCCAGTTCTAAATTTTATTGAAAATGTTAGATTTTTTTCCTTCCATGTGTGGAATGGACTATGAATAGCTGCATTTCCTTGAAAGAAAAATTCCTTAAAATTATCTTTCTGGTTCATCTCCTGTTGAGATGAACCTGGACTTAGGGGAGCAGAAGTAAATATGTATAAAAAGAAAGGTTATAACAAACACAACTGTGTGAATATCCATTTCCTGAAATTAGTAATTACAAGCAATTAGCACTTTCAAAAGATGTATCTGCTAAGTACTCTGCTTTGTAATATTTGAACGGCACAGACAGGAGTTAACTCTGCAGACAACATCTGTGCACACAGAAAACAATCTGGTTGAAGTCCTACACTAATGAACTGTCTTGACTGTGACAGAGCACCCTGGTTTGGAAGTCCTTCCTTGTCACTATTTTCTCTTCAACTCCTGGACTAGAAGGCTTCTAAGACTTTGCCTACAAATGGAAAGATGCTGAATGCTGAATTGCTGCCTCCATCAACTGCTCAGATTTGTGTGTGCAACAAGTTGTGCGTGACCAGTTAAATATTTGGAATAAACTTTTTGGTTCAGTGTCCACTTTCATGGATCAGTCTTTTTGGCACGTAACTGAAAGTTATAAAACAGCTCACAATCAGAAGTGCTATTTTTATTGTTTTGCTGGTTATTCACTGACCCCTTATATAGCTTTAGTTCTTCATGGCATATATTTACGGCAGAGTTAATTTGGGTGACTGGCATCCTGAAATCAAATCCACTGAGTCTGCCAACCTCTCTCTGAGCAATCATCATCTAATGTTAAGTGATGTAACTGCTTATTTGTAAGGACAGGACATGCAGATTCATCTCTCACAATTCTTAAAAGTACCAGAATCTGAGCCACTCCTAATGAATTATGGGGACTGAATACCTTTTTAGGAATGTTAGCAAATTAATGGAAAACAGTGGAGATGTGTCTGCCTTCAAGGATTTGACTTGCATTTTCACTGCAATTATCAGCAGATTACTACTACCTCTAATGCAACCAGCGACAAGGCATATATCACAGAATTGTAGAGGTTGGAAGTGACCTCTGGAGTCATCTGGTCCAAGCCCCCTGCTAAAGCAGGGCTACCTAGAGCCAGTTGCCCAGGACTATGTTCAGTCAGCTTTTGAGTATCTCCAAGGATGGAGATTCCACAACACCTCTGGGCAACCAGGCAACCTGTGCCAGTGCTCAGTCACCCTCACAGTAAAAAAGTATTTCCTGATGTTCAAGAACCTCCTGTGTTTCAGTTTGTGCCAATTGCTTCTGGTCCTGTCACTGAGCACCACTGAAAAGAGTTTGGCTTCATCTTCTTTACACCTTCTTTTCAGATCTCTATATACATTGATAAGATTCCCCCGTGAGCCTTCGCTTCTGCAGGCTAAACAGTCACAACTCTCTCAGCCTTTCCTCATATGAGAGATGCTCCAGTTCCTTTATCATCTTCATGGCCATTTGCTGGACTCTCTCCCGTAGCCCCAGCTCTCTCACATACCAGGGAGCACAGAACTGGGCACAGTACTCCACATTTGGCTTTATCATGACTGAATAGAGGGAAAGGTTCACCTCAACCTGCAGGCAACACTGCTAATCCAACGGAGGAAACCACTACTCATCACTGCTGCAAGGGCATGTTGCTGGATCACGGTCAGCCTGCTGTTCCTCAGGACTCCCAGGGCCCTTTCTGCAAAGCTGTTTCCCAGCTGGGCACCCCCAGCATACACTGGTGCATGGGGTTGTTCCTCCCCAGGTGCAGGACTTTGCACTTCCCTTTGTTAAACATCACTCAGATAAGATAGCTCATTTATAATGCATCACAACATATTCATGTCAAAGGATCATTTGACATGAATATTTCTCTTTATGGGCAACATTTAACCCAGAACTTTTGTCTGTACTGAAGACATGGCTGTTGGGCGTGCTACACTGTGCTATAATCTTACCGAATTTTACATGCAAGGAAATCAAGCGCTTACAAAAAAAGCAGCAGGAACCTCACAGTTCCTGTGAAATGAGCTGGTTTTGAGTTTTGTGGAGAAATCTACCTCTTTTAAATAGAGAAATTATTTTAAAGCTATTTGCAACTAACAGAGAAAGAGAAAACAGAGGCATAGGTGTGCTGTTTCAGTATTACCTTTCATTTTCTTTCAAAAATAGATGGGTAGCTACTCGTACTATCGGTACCTTGTTTCTGATTTCTATCATGCAGAAAGGCCATCAGAAAATGGTCTTAAAGAGAAGCACCTCTGTTTGGATCTACTTTTGAACATTTATGTCTCTAAAGTACACTGTTGAGAATTTAATATTTAAACAACCTAGCTCATATTTGTTGGCTGCCTCTGATGTGATAGGAGTGAATTGAGAAGCTTTATACAGAAATCTGTATTTTAAAATGCATTTTATTATCTGCAATCTTTAAAAGGCTTCATTTAGGACTAAATGAATGAAATGTGCAGATTGGCTAACTTTCTGAAACTCATAAACATAAAGATTCACGGAAATCATAGAGCCATCACACACATCTGGTTAGAGGTGGATTCTTATGTACCCAAAACATGTTAGAACACTTAGTGCTAAAAAATTACACCTTTTGCTCTTAATAGAAGAGCACCACATTCTACCAAGGAAAACTCTGAATTAAGACACTCAATAACTTCTCTGTTTCAGGTTTACATCCTGAAAAGTACTATCTAGTTTTCAATTGAAAAGTATCTTTAGAACAAACAAATTTGGGCTTATCATTATAAACTAAGGGATAATCAGTCTTCCCCAATGATTTACCATTGCTAAATAAGGTCTCAGTTCAAACATTTTTTGGATACCAACACATTCTCAATGGATTTATGATTAAAGAGAGGTCTTTCTCCTACATCAGCAATAGCCCTAAATTAACAACTTGTTTTAAAATAAAGTTCACTTTGCTTTTTAAACTTAAAAGAATATTTTTGTAACCTTCATAGAACCTCTTCAAAGTTTTCCAAATGTTCCTCTCCATTGCTATCTTTTATTACTATAATCTAATTCACAAATAACATTTAAACTCTATAAAAACTGACCCACATATCTTTGTCTAATGGCTAATTTCCCTGTTACACAGCAGTTTCGCACAGCTGTGGATATGGATAGTTTGTCTGGAAACTTGGGTTTAACCCTGTGATGACAGAAGCACAAGAGAGCAGAGGACAGTCTGTGACATTAGTCTTGTGAGAGGGAGCTAGGGACTTGATTTGAGCTCTTCTCTTTAGGAGAGAGTCCAAGATGCAGGTTACAGCATGCGTAGATGCTGATGCTGAATCAGTTATCTCCATCCTACAGTCAGCCACAGAGCTCTGCTCCTGCTTCAGGGAACTCCAAGAAGAAATGCAGAACGTTGTTGCTATATTCCTGATGTACTTCTGGCCTCTAGTTACCTGACACAAAAGCTCTCTGTTTTTTGCTAAAGAATTCCTCATATGACCCCTGCTGAGCGACTGCTTTTTCTTTGCATTTGTGAAATTATAAGCTCTGAGAAGTTCTGGCTATTTTATTTTGACTCAAGAACAGTTTTCGAAGACTGCTTTTTTTGTGGGTTTTTTTTGTTTATTTGTTTGGGGTTTTTTTAATTGGGCATTGTTCTTGTGTTCCAATTATTATTGGAAGGAATGGATCAAAAGAAATTTGAGGAATGTGCCAGAATAAAGCTAACTTTAGCAAAAGCAAGTCTATCCTCAAGGACTGAAATCCATTCATAAACTTCCTGCCTTAAGATTTTGCTAAAAATCATCTTTGATTCAGGGGAATTCAGGGACCCAGGGTGTATCCCAATTTTCCAAGCACTGCAATATCAGGCTCCATAATCCCAGCTTTAATAGAAAGTAAAGTCTGCAAATACTTTTAAAAATAAAAAACTGTACATAGTGATGTGTATCTGAATATGCATGAGGTTTGAAACAATAGCTCCAGGAAATGTAAAATACTCCTGTCCTTTTCCTGTACTATCAATTAAGATTATAATCTAAATATTAGGACTGTTAATTAATTATAATCAAACAACAAGCATTTAAGAAAATATATATGTTAACTCATTCAAAATAACTACAACAATTATCATGATAATGAGATCTTTTTTCATCTTCTAATGAAGAAAGGACAAAACCTACGCAGCCTACAAAAACATTCTGAAGAATCTATTTCATGGAAAGCAATCATGGAGAGGTTTTTTGAGAAATTTGGGCCAAGATGTTCAGTTTATGATTGTGCATCTGCCTCCCATTTGTTAAAATCAAGAAGTGTCAGATTCTGTTTTCTGATCTGTCTGGAAATCAAGGTCTTTGTCATTTTACTACACACCTACTTTAAACTGAGTAGAAAGAGGACAAAAAATCTAGATTCAACATTTGCTCAAATTAAAATAACAGTTCCTACATTCCTTACAAAAAGTAACATACAAATTTATTATGCTACCTACCTTATTAGTTAAAAAAGACAGTGAAAAAAATGAATCCATGACTGGCTTTGTCATAGTTACTAACTGTTATTCAAGTGTACTCCCAGAAAAGTGTTTCTTCAGAACAACATAAGCTTTGCAGTAAGCCTGATTGATTCCTAGACCAACCATCACTTCTCAAGAACAACCTGTCGGTTTTACTAAATACCCAATCCTTTTAATAACATTGCCTTTTATAAGGCAATAACTTAAATAAAAAGTAAATATGAATTTCATGAGCATAAGAGAACTTACTGTTCTGTGTAACACATGTACTTACATTTAAAAGGCTGCTGATGGCATCAGGTTGTATTTTTTTAACATCATCATAACATGGCCATACTATTTTTCTCTTGGTCTGAGAGAGTGAACCATCTGTTTGGTCTGTTTCTTCTGGAACACTGCATTTTGCAGTTACCATGGTCCAATCATAGGAAGGACCTGTAGCCAAAATCTCTTCTACGTAATAATCCCACTTTTTGAGGCTGGACATACTTACATTTGGTTTCAGTGCCTGTTTGAAACAAAGTTTTATTATAATGACAAAAAGGAAGTCTGAGTTTCAGACTTACAATACAGTATTTATATTTTCTAGATTATATTAAACTGAACAGTATATTGCACTGAATGAGCAGTGCTGCAGTTTGATAATTTCCACAGCATGATGCTGGCTCAGTCAGATCAAAACCTAAAAGTAGTACTAGCTTTGGGAATATACTGCTCATTTTTATCCTTCTACTAAACCAGGTGCCTACCAAGAACACTAATTCAGCACATGCAGTTGGTACCCTCACAGTCTTTGTGCCTCTTATTAAAGATATAAAAGGCACTTGATAGCAATCACCCTTCAGTTTTTCTCAGTAGGAAATCCAAGACTCTTTAGCATCAGCCAAAGGAGACAGGCTGTGTAACATAATCCAGAATTTGGCCCTTCAAATGACATTTCCACAACTAAGATGACTGAGGATATAAGCCTGTGAGACACTACTCCAATCAGTCAAGGTGGGTGAACTTTGTCTGCCAAATGCTTAATTCAGTTGAGAACAATTAAGATATCGAAGTGTACTTAAGGAATCACCCAGAGTAACAAATGACCTGTTTTTTTAAAAAACCATACCTCTATTTCAGCAGGGGCATAGAGGTAATTGAAGAAAATGGGGCTCTTTTTGTGCATCTTTTCAATACATTCCCAAATACAGATTCCTTTTTTGGTATGTTTATCTCCTTTATCTTCAAACAATGTCCCTAGGGAAAATAATTGCAGCAAAAACATAGCTTATAATAATACATAACAAAGGGAATTTCACAGACTAAACGTATAGTAAAATCTACTACCAAATGCCATTGCAACCAGAGATTGTATTTCATGAAACAAGTGCTGTGCTTTGCAACTGCCACTCTGCCACAAATCAGAAAATAACAATTTGTATGGAAAAAACACTCAGTAGCATTATATTTATAAACCTGTTCTGAAATTTACTGAAACACTTGAGTGTATTTATGAACGTCTCTTTCTGCCTGCAGCTATACTGACTCAGCAGATCACCAAGCCTTGCTCACTGATTCTGCCTCCTACTACCCAAGGTTACCAGCCTTTCCACCAGCTGCATCTGAAATCACTTGCTTAGTCATTTCAGGGAAAACAAATCAGGCTAGTGTAAACAAGTTAGCCATAGATTTGTGCTGCCTGAAATGACTTTGGAAAGACATATAGTTTGGCTAAAGACTACTGGAAACAGGATTTTATATTGCATTAAATGGTATTTGAAAGCAAACCACTCTAAATAAACAAACAACCTTCCTCCCACACCAACTGCAGAACCACGTAACAATCCAAGTTGGAAGGGACCACAGGAGGTCACCAACTCTAAATCCTTGCTTTTGTTCAAATGAAGGTAAATAATAGAAATTAACTTTTTTTTGTTGTTGTTGTAACAAAATGGTTGCTCGAGTTTAGTCTGTTTGACAGATACTATGATTTTAAAGAAAAGCATTAAAATTGACCACATGCCATGAGAAACAGCCCACAAAGCTGTGAAATTCTGAGCACTTAAGTGTTTTGCTTAGTGAACAAGTTCCAAGAACAGCCTCAACTGTGGTTGTGAGGTCTTAAGAGGGCTCTGAGGCCTTGGAACCTGTAAGACTGCACACAATAGATGGAGTAAAAAGAAAATATAAAAGACGACAAACACTGGACAGAATGCAAGAGAACGAAGTGAGAGATAATAGATGGGGAAAGGCTTTCCTTTCCCAAAACCTCATGGACCCTCTAAAAGATTCCCAAGTACTCTGTTTCTGTTACATAAGGTATTTAGTAAGGGAAACTGAACCATGTGGATAAATTGCTATTGCTAAAAAGCCCCGAGGCATGGAACTAATTTCTTCCACTTTCTCTTAGTTCCATCAGTGGCATGGCTCAGGAATTATTCATTCAGAAAATTCTACATGTTATTCACCTCCATTTTCCTTTATATTCTCAAAATGGAATTAATTACATCATCACCATGCAATTACTGGACCATCTGAAACTACACAAATTTTTATAGACCAAATACCGAGGAGAAAAATACCAACTACAAAATCAATATGCAATAAACAAACTTTACACATACCATGTTCTAGTCTTTCATAGTCTGAATCCAGAAGAAATGTTTTAAATCGATTTGATATGTGATGAAAAGCCAGAAACTTCAGATAATATTGATTGAACTCAAACTCTGTTGGGTATTGATTATGAATCTAAAAAAAAAAAAAAAAGAGAACAAAAGAGGATATTGAGGTATAAAACAAATAGATATGTAATAAATAATGATGTGAAATATGACAGCAGAATAATGCCCCTGTGAATGCTGACAACAAATACATCCATAGGCAAATGTCTTCTTCATAGATAAAGTAATGTTTTAGTCCTCCTTATAAAAAAGAAAATCTATTTTCTGGGATACATTAGTTTAAAATATAATCAGAGTACACTAATTCTGTTCAAAAATGGCATAATGTACTTTTGAGCTGAAATCCAAAAAGCTCTGCATGTGTGTGTGTGCATTTAGACACATATACATATAGTTTAGTATGCATTTTCCAACTTGTGTTAGGAAAAGTTTTCTTTAATATATTATAAGAAGGAAAGGCCACCTTCTGCTATTTGACACGACTTATACAGGTCATAACTTCTCTTTATAGTCCAATAATTATTTTAAGACATTTGAAGAGTTATAAGAATAAGCTGCTACTAAAATCCTGTCATGGATCTACGTGTGGTTAGAGATCCCATTTCTGAGACTTCTGGAACTACAAGTAACTATAAGTTTTGATCATATAATTTACTTAATGTAATTACTTAGCTTGAGGTTAAATATAGCTGGTTTCTCTGTGGTATCTCTTTAGTGCCATTTCAGTTAATTCACTGATTTTAAGGGATATACTCAAAATTTACATGTAAATCAGAAGCAATGTTTATATACTTCACAATTTCAACACATACCACCTACGAAAGATAAGTCTACAGGGACAGGGTATTTTTGAAAATAACAACTCCATTGTCTTTTAAAATGCTTAATCTCCATAATACATGAACATTTAAAACCTGAGTAAACTGACAGGTATTTCTAATATGATTAGAGAAACTCAGTATTTTACAATTCTTTTTCAAATCACCATGTTCTCAATTAACTTAAATATCTCCCAAATGTATTTAATAATCTTCTATCAGCCTTCCTTAGTTTTCCAATATATTTTGGTTCTGTAATCACATTATATATCAATATGTACTTAGTTTAATTAAGAAACAGTACTCCAAAATGTCCTGTGCTAGTAATCCCTAGAACGCTACTCCTGCAAACACTGGAATAACTGAACACATCTACCATGGGAGTAGCACACTCGCCTCCTCTTACACAGGAATCTTTTCAGCCATTATCTTCAGCCAAGAATGGCCATGGAAACATAACTTTACTGCATAGTCAGTGTCATATAGACAATACAGATTTGTCTCCTACTAGAAAAAAAAACTTTAAGCTAAATGACTTACAATCCTATTTAGAATGCAACTTGGAGTAAGTTTTCTAGACTTAGGAAGATTAGTCTTCTAACTCATGATGGCATAGTATTGACTTACCAAATTCTAACAGTATGGTTGTAAACTCCAGGGAAATTACTTCTGAAGTCAAATTTATGGTTGAAGTTTCACAGGAATTTACTATGAAAGATAAATTTACTTAACATTTGAACATTTCTGTTACGATTCATTGGTTTCTATGCAACTTGTTAGGTAACTACAGAATCCAATTAGACTGCAACTTGACCCTCAAGTGTAACATATTATGATCAGTTTTGTAAAATTGACCATTCACTGGAAATAAACATGTGGTCCTTTCAAAATATTTTTAACCATTGTAGTCTCAACATATTATACACAATAAGAAAGTCACCATAGAGACAGTATGCGCATTAAATGCCATGGGTTAAGCTAAAGATACAGAGAAAACAAATGAAGCAGTGATTCCTAAATTAGAACTGCATCATCTCGTAAAAAGTCATTGTTTATGCCAATATCTCCAGGTG
Source organism: Caprimulgus europaeus (assembly GCA_907165065.1). Next base: position 10,809,001 of record OU015539.1, on the reverse strand, counting down.
TCAGCTGAATTATTAATGCAAAATCATTCTTTCACAATAGCAGCATCTGGCAAATACTCTCTCTGCATCTGAGAAGACAGTTTATGAAAGTGATGTCAGTGCAGGAAGCTTTTCTTACTTTTCTTCTGTAACTATTTGGTAATTTATTAAATATAATTAAAATAGAATTATTTTCTAGAACTGACTTCTTTTAAGCTCAAAAAGGAGCTCTGTTACAGCACCCTGTGTAAGAGGAGGTGAGTGTGCTACTCCCATGATATATGATTTATTAACTTGTAAGACAGCAATAATGATGGCTGTTGGTGTTTAACATTGGGATACAAAGTTTTTCTTTTCTGCAACATGTTCTTCAGTAAGACTTTACTCATCTTCCTAGAAGATCATTCATTATCAGATATCTAAAGATTGTTTTTCATTGGTTTAGCAAGTTATTTAATCTGTAGACTTTGCTTCAGGTAGCAGAGGAAGTCTACCTGCCGACTACTCTTTCAGGGTCTACTTCATGCAAGTATTCACTATGAATGTCTGTTCCCAGTAAGAAGGCTGGTGCTTTAACAGTCATTTTCTGAAACATAGTAATCCATAATTTTTAATACAGGTTAATAATACCCAGGAGTCTTTTCCAGCTTTTTAGTAAGAAAAATGAGAGAAGTAGGAAAACAAAGACACATGTAAAAGAGGAACTATGCAAGCTCCTATTTTGTGTTTGCATACCCACAGACTCCGCACAGCATTTACATTTCACAGAATCACAGAATGTTAAGGATTGGAAGGGACCTCAAAAGATCATCTAGTCCAACCCCCCTGCCAGAGCAGGATCACCTACAGTGAATGTGTCCAAGCAGCTTTTTAATATCTCCAGAGAAGGAGACTCCATAACCTCCCTGGGCAGCCTGTCCCAGTGTCGTGTCACTCTCACAGTGAAAAAGTTTTTCCTTATGTTTACATGGAACCCCCTGTGCTCCAGCTTGCACCCGTCGCCCCTTTCCTACCTGGACATCACTGAGAAGAGCCTGGCTCCATCCTCCTGACATTCTCCTTTCACATATTTATAAACATTAATGAGGTCACCCCTCAGCCTCCTCTTCTCCAAGCTAAAGAGGCCCACCCAGCTCCCTCAGCCTTTCCTCATAAGGGAGATGCTCCACTCCCTTAATCATCTTGGTGGCTCTGCACTGGACTCTCTCAAGCAGTTCCCTGTCCTTCTTGAACCGTGGGGCCCAGAACTGGACACAATATTCCAGATGTGGCCTCACCAGGGCAGAGTAGAGGGGGAGGAGAACCTCTCTTGACCTACTGACTACACCCCTTCTAATACACCTCAGGATGCCATGGGCCTTCTTGGCCACAAGGGCACAGTGCTGGCTCACGGTCATCCTGCTGTCCACTAGGACCCCCAGGTCCATTTCCCCTATGCTGCTCTCCAACAGGTCTGTCCCTGACCTATACTGGTATATGGGACTGTTCTTTACCAGATGTAAGACTCTACACTTGCCCTTGTTGTATTTCATTAAATTTCTCCCTGCCCAACTCTCCAGCCTGTCTAAGTCTCGCTGAATGGCAGCACAGCCTGGTTTGAGATGAAGAAAAGTACAGACTTAAGTATTAACCTGAAATGAGTGTAATATTCTCAACCTAATTTCTTCGTACACAATGTAACTGTTGGTGTTCATCATCATCTTAACATGCTGTATATATAAAAATAAGAACATCTCGGGTCCGCCTGGTTTGTTGTTTCCAGACCTGATGGAGTACAAGGCTCTTCAAAGCTCATAATCAAGCACAAGGAATTAAAAACTTTCTAGACACTGGACTAACAATCAGTTAATTTCTTCTTCTGAATAAAGGTACTCCAGACTGCCAAAAGACAGTCTTAAGCTTAAAAAACTTCTATTTGAAATGTCTGCATAAATGACCTTAAAAGATTCATAATGCAAACCATTCACTTTAATAAAACCTAGAGAAGGAAGTTACCAGTCTTCTCTCAAACCATTATCTGTAACATCCGAAGCAGTGGCATCTACGCACTTATTAATGAATTTTTCTTCTAAGCTAAAATTAGATTGAGATTGACTTACCTGATGCACACAGTCTAAGAACTGTAAGAACACAGGAGCAAATCCACTGCCCTGACAATTGAGAGTCAGATTACTACGTTGACTGAATTTATGGCCAAAAGAGAGCCATTCCTTTTCCACCAGCATTCGGAAGCCTTCAAGTGTCCTATAGAAGGGATCACTGAGTAACTGCACCAGAGATACTACCTAGATCACAAAACAGGATATATTGTGTTAAAGAGTGACAGAAGTTAGAACATTTTAGTCGATTAATATAAATATTCCATAATCTGTTTATAGTTCAAGGAAACAAAAGCCTTCAAATAAGCTTGATTACAACTATTTTGCCACACAAAGTATTTTTAATGCTTACCATATTTAAATTACACCTGAAATAAAGTCAATAATAAAATAAGGATAATAACTATTTATAAAATTGTATTATCTACCTCAGCAAAGAAAGTGCTAAGGAATTGGTCCTGAGGGTGACTTTAGGGTTTCTGCAGTGTTGCCATGCTACGGTGCTCACCAGCCAAATTCAGCCTGTTTTCATAGACAGCATCTCAAGAGACTTTAAAATGCAGCATAAACTTCTTTCACTTCCAGCTATGTATGTTCCCTTCTCTATTCTTCCTTGTTTCGCAATGATTCCAATAATTACGTTAACATTCTTTTGTGGGTTTGTTTACCTGGTATCAAGATGTTGGCTGCACATGAAGTTTTTATTTACTAGAATTATTGTTATCTGTGTTTATTTTCTGAATTATGAAGCAACTACATGGACACAATGCATCCATTAAAGGAGGCAGCGGGTCTTCATTCACCCAGTTTATAGTTTGTTATCTGTTGTGGTGATCTGTCCTTGCAGCAGGTGTTACAGTCACTTTGGCACAAACTTAGTTTTCTCCTTGTGTGTGGTCTCCTAACAGTTATGTGGTCTCCCTTCATTTATGGAAAGTGAAGAGCAAGAGAAAGAATTCCTGTCTTTCCCTCCTGTGTTTAAAATGTACTATGTTTATAAAGATAAACAAGCTGTTGTGGCAACTTTCAGCTTTCAGTCTTACATATGGTCAGGTGCAGGAACGTAGATTTTATATCTGAGCCTTAAAACTGTAAGTCCATCAGTACCTCTGGAACAGATTCACTTTAAGGAACTCTTTCATGGTGTAAATTGCAATTGAATCCAAGGATTCATGCATTATAGTTTCTCCTCTGCTGCCAGAAGACAAATTTATTAATCTTATACCAAATTACTTGTGTAAAAAAACACTGCCTGGTATTTTTTCTTAGTATTAGTTATTTCAAGGTTTTAATAGCAGCTTACTTGTGCAGTAATATCCCAGCCATCTTCCAAACAAACCATAACAGAAGAACCATTTTCCAGGAGCTCAGAGATGATCACACCCAATTGCATTATCCTGTGAAGCTATAAAGTATTACAAATAAGCAACATAGTCAAATATAAGACAAATATCTAGATATTATAAATACAGAATACATTAATATCTAATGTTAAAATATGTCTTTTGAAATCTACATATAGCAGAGAAATGCATTGATGCAACAGATTAGAAAGCTGTAAAAAGTAACAGTCTCAGGATTTTCATCTGAACTACAAGAAAACTACACAAAGATTTGAAGATGGGAACTTAAGCCATTAAAATCAATGTGTACTGTAATAAAATAGCTGTCATAAAAAGGAGAATGGGAACAACACAGCTGACAGATTTATTGTGGAGAAATTCCATCCTGCACTTAACACTAAAATAATTTCCTGCAAAATATTAAGGTTCTATAAAGTCACTAAGCACTTTGATGGGAGAACCCATGTAAGATATTTACAAGATAATATTTCTAGTGCTCAATCTCAAGGAAGTTGAAAATTAATGAAATAATAATAATAATAATAATAATAATAATAATAATAATAATAATAATAATAATAATAATAATAAACCACAAACCTAAAAACAAACACTGAAAAATCCTATTTCTATAATCTGGAAATAGTTTCAATTAGAGTTTCTTATACTTTGCTTTTGGGCAGACTGGGTAGCACATATGGACACATTAATTATTTGCATTCTAATATCCATTATGCAGTGATACTAAAATTCCTTGAGCAGGCAGGTATGTTCATTTATCTGGGAAGGGTTATTCACTTAAATGAGATTGGTTCAAACACGGCAGGTATAAGCAGGTTCAAAATGCAGGTGAATTTGAGCAATTTTATCTTACTATGAGATTTCACATTGTTATTACTAAAAGGAAAATCTATGTGATGTTTCTACCATTTTTGCCATACTATGACAGCATTCTTGGTAAACAACATGATAGACAATACATAAGCAATTCAGTTTTTTACAGTAGAATGAAACTGCTCTTTGTAGAGCACTGAATACAATCCAACCAACAGCAGCAGTAGGAGGATGAAAGTCTGAAAGAAAGGAGAAAGCAATATAGGAAAACAAATAAACAAAAGATGGCAAGAGACATCTGAGGTCATGTATACAAAGAAAAAGTACAGAAGGCATAGGAAAGTGCCTCAAAGAGAACAAAATCAAATTGGAGAAAATAAGAAAAAGGATCAACCAAACAAGAGTTAAACTCTAGAAAATGCATCCTTGTTTAGGGCAGCCTGATTTTTTTCTTCTTAAAAAAGACCCCAATCCTATGAATATTACTATGGAAATTATGATGGAAAACACTTAATTCCTCTGAACATTCATATAGCCATTACTTAGAAAATAAAATAAAATAATTTTCCTGAAATTTTTAATAGAAAAAGATTGAAAAGAATACCACTTTTAAAAACAAGCAGTTTGTTTAGTGTTCAACACTTTCTTAGGCAGTAGAATAGAAAAAAGTCTGGTTTTGGCTATTCTTAATGAAGAAACTGATATGCAATCTGGTTTTACAGATTCAATATAAAAAAATGCAAAATAACATTTTCATCATTTGTATTCAGAATATGGGGCCGCAGTTCAAATTTCTTCTTATGTATTCACATCCTTATAAAGAAATATGTAGCCTATAAAGTGTTAAAAATCAATACTGTGTAACTTCTGTTGCCCAGGAGAGGAAAGCTTAATACAATAAAAACATATCTCCAACATGACAGATCTATGTCCTTTCACAGGAAGAGCAGAAAATGTGTTAAATCAGTAATAAATTAACTTTATCACATAAGTCACATATGACATGATTTAAACCACAGAAATGTGGTTTAAATGTCACAGAGCCAGCATGTGACATTATGATCTAGTCCTGAGCAAAGAGTGATAGACTATCACTTTTCCTCTCAAATATGCCAAAAGAGAGCAACTCCAATGTTAAAATCTCCCTTTGATCTCTGTGCTGCTATAGGGATATGTTTGCTTCATCAAAGTGACATTCAGTTCATTTATCTACACTTACCAACTCGCTCAACATGTGATTGAAAATGTTCACATGATGACCGGGTCCCATGCTCTCTAAGGAGCGATCACACCTCGGGGGAAGAAGTTAAGCCACTCCTTGCACTGTAGCACATTTCAACTAGGAGTACATTTTCTGATGTGCAATTACTGAAATTATCGTTACTCACATGCATTTCCTCGTTAAGAAATCAGCATAAGAGTCTGTTCTATGTGTGGTGATTTTAGCCTGGCCAGGAGCCAAACACCAAAAAGAGCCGCTCGCTCACCCTCCCCCACCCCGGGAACAGGGGAGAGAATCAGAAGGAGAAGAGAGAAAGAACTCACAGGTTGAGATAAAAACAATTTAATAACAGAAATAAAATAATAATTAAAATAACAGTAATAATGGAATATACAAATGAGTGATGCACAGTACAACTGCTCACCACCCGCTAACTGATGTCCAGGTTGTTCCCAGATAGCAATCTTGGAGCAGAGACAATCCCAAAACTGAAACCACAATCCCAGACAAGAGATAGAGCCCGATTAATCCCCAAGAGATCCCCTAGATCCAGCCAACCCTCATTAATATACTGAACATGATGTTATATGATATTGAATATCCCATTGGCATATCCAAATGTCAATTTGGGTTTGCTAATTTACTATGCTTCCCCTGAGGTTCTTCTGTACTTGCAGACCAGTAAAACATGGGAAGTTGGAACATCCCTGATATTCTTAGTAACAACTAAAAATATCAGTATATTATCAACACTCTTCTCATAACAAACCAAACCACAGTGCTATTCTAGCTCCTAAGAAGAAAATCAGCTCTATAATAGTGAAACCAGGACACTACGATTAATTGCATTTGAGAATAATTTATTCAGCAGAAGATTCCAAACATAATGTGCAACTGTTAAAAAAACTTTCACTATAATTAAAATGGTTTTAGATTTACAAAGAGCTGACTTTCCCACATCCTTCTCTAATCGGAATCTTGCAAAGTTCCAATCTTGCCTTTGTTTGGTTAATCTTTATGTAAGGGAATACAGGATAGGGAAGTAAAGGAACAGATTCAGAGAGAACAGATTAACACACACACACGGTCTCCTCTGCTCCGCAAACACTTCCCCATATCCCACAACAGATGACAGACGCTAGCTCATTTGTTAAATACTTGTGCATACAGAGATTAAGGATGGGAACATATGTGAGAGTAGAATACCGATTTTAAAAGCAAAAGGCTCATTTATTGTTCTATACTTTTTTCTAATTTAAAAATATACATAAAACAAAAAACGTAGTTAAACCCAAGACCACAATTTTATACAGGCAGAAAAAAAGTCACCTCTACTTGTGTACCATAAACTATGTTATAAAAAATGCCTCACACATTTGTAAATGTTATGATTAGATTAAAATAATAATGCTAATGTAATGACAGAATAATAGTATGCAAAAATAATTACAATGAACAAAGAAGAACAGCTGGTTAGAACATAATAGTTCTCTGTAAGAAGAGCCTGAAATTTATCTTGTGTAAGCAGTACTGCATATAGATTATTAGAAGTAGCTGTCATATAAATTACCTGTGGGAACCACTCTGACTCCCCAAGCGCTTTAAGGAATGTTGCCTCGGAATCTGTAGGAATAGTGCTGGGAACACAAGCTCTCATCAGCTTTTTAAAGCTTGCCTTTGTCTGTCGGATGTCACTGAATTCCACAGGAACAAATTCACAATTCAAAGCAAAATCAAGCTTGAATCCCTGTGTGAAAAGGATAACAGCAGATGTAATTTAAAAGGGAAGCATATTTTTCACCGACAGTCTCATAAAATCTCAGTCTTGCTTGCTTTATTGCTCAGTATTTCAATTCCTAATTAAAAATCTGTTTAGTTGAACACCTGCCCAGAATAATAAAAACTGTTACAACACTTGCAAAATGTACCATAATACATTTACATAAACCCATTTATTACTCATAACAGCAGAATGTATTGCATGGCAACCATATTTTTAATAGTAGTAAAAAACCAAAGTTGAGTGATGAATCTGTTGAGTTCTTTATACACAACATAATGTGCTTCCTTTAGAAATTTTAGAGCAAATTAACAATAACTAACAACAAAAAACCCCTATATAGGCTGCATACCAACAGTGCAGGACAGATTCTAGTAGTTCAATAAAGCAGGAAAAAAGTAACTACCAAATCCAAAAAGAACCCCCAAATCTACAAACTAGCTGACTCTTCTAAGCAGTCACTGCACATTGAGACAATTGTTTGTCTAAAGTACCTAGTTCAACACAGAATAGGGAATAGCTGATATAATTTCCAAGAGGTTTTCCTAGCAGAATTCTTCATGTTTTGTTTTACTTACTGCATTTAGAAAATGAGCAATAAGAAAGTAGGACTGAATTAAGAGATCAAGTTAGCTAACTGAAAAAAAAAACCTATGATGAAAGGGATACTATGGAGAACTCTATCAGGAAAAACAATTCTCATATATGAAGCATCACTGAAGATCTTCACAGCAAACTTTTTCATTTTTCTTCAGAAATTTCACTTCAATGGAATTAAACTTGGACTACAAATAATCTTAATTAAGCTGCTTCATAGGACGCCAAGCAAAAAGGAAAGCGAAAGCCCAGATTTAGTTCTGTTTATATTTTGGCATGGTTCAACAATAAATTCAATTCCTCAACTACTACACTTGTTTTTAGAATGCTAAGTTGTAATAATGTATAATAAAAACAATTGAGAAAAGGAGCAAAATTTCCTTAAAATGTTATATATTGCTGTTTATATCACCAATATATGTGACGTGATATTAAGCAGAATAAAGCAGGTCCTTACAGGAACCATCATCAGTAATGCATGCTCTGCCAAGCCCTCTGCAAAGCCAGCAAATTCCAAGTTAGCAGGATACTAACAAAAGCTAGGAAAATACTTCACAATCAATAATCAACAAGATTTCTTTATACAAAAACAAAAGTTGAGTTGATCTTATAGACTAGATTACAAATCAATGGCAGCACGCTCAAAACAATCACTTAATCAATATCAAAATAAGTTTTAATTCTTATGTTTGCTAAAAAAAAGTAAAAGAACCAAGAATTAACGTAGAAGATACCTGTTTCTTAAATAACTGTATCTAAAATATTTAAATCTATCCAAAAAGGAGTACAAAAATGTAGACATCATGGTCCTTTTCATGTAACCAAATCAAGATGGACAGATTTCTGGATTAGCCTTATTCACATCAATTTGGCTTCATGTGAGTGTAAGCACTGCTCACAGTAATGAAGGTTTTCTCCTCTGGTTATCACTTTCCTGACTAACAACATCCCATTTGCTTCATACCATATTTCAACACAACAGGAAAAATAAAATTGCACTTTAAATTACCAAATAAGTCTGTTTCAGGTTTCCCAAACTGAAATCACTGAGACAATGTCTCAGCTGAACGTTAGATGAGTCGTCAGCAGAATCAGAGTACAGTAGTATGTATTTAGGTGTAATTAAGTGTCGCTCTGAAAGCATGAACTTACAGATAGAGAACGCCACCACTCCCTTGGAATAGCTCCCAACAGTCTCTAAAAAGGGCAGCAAGCTCCACTGCCACTACACCAGTCCCACTCCGTTTGCCTACAGTCCCATCACTCATCTTTATCCCAGCAGCTACACTGAGTAGAGCCAAACTCTGCTGCCCCTGCTCCCTGCAAAGCCAATGCAGGGAGACAGTTGAGACAGCGAAGACATGGTGACTTCTGAACAGAAGGCTTTGCTGGATGCGCTGTTCCCTAGCAATGTATTTCCTTCCTAGCCACACTTTTCCCAATTTGAATGCTCATACCTTGTACAGAAGCAATTCCATTCCTCTAGTCATCTGTTACCTGTCTTCATACGTCTTTGCTGGACTACACATCAGCACTTGACCAAGAGTAACAAATAGGGCTCTACTCAGAGAACTTCTGTGAGTTTGAGCCTGATCTTTAACTGCTCTTTAAGGTAATTTAGTATGTTTTTATTTATGCTAACTTTGTTGTATTATACAACGAGAGAGCTTGATTTTCACCCCATCATCCCCCACTGAGTTATACTGCATTAACTGTTATTCTGCATATAGGAATAATCCTCATAAGAGTTTACACCTCTAGGAAAGTTATCCATACACCTCATCTAAAATACTATTCATTGTTTCGTAAAAACACTACGGCGGTTGAACTCAAGCCAAATAAAACTATGTTAACATAAAGAAAAAAAATTGCCATTACCCGTAACTGAGATTTTTCTCCAAATATATAGAGGGCTGCTTGCCGTCTCAAAAGCTGACTTTGCAGAAAAGTGCTGCTGCTGTAGGAAGTGGAGTTATCTTTCCCTGCAAGTCTTGCACCAACATCAATGAATGGAGTCTGACTGTTGATAAATCGGTTGCTTGAACGAAGACTTGCCCATACACCTTCATAAAGATGAAAAACATTTAAAAATCTCTTTGCATGAGGCACTGGAGATCATAATTATTAAGGCATATGCTAAAACATAATTTGGAAAGTAGACTGTTTAAACCTGTCATTTGCATCCCTATATATGACATAATTAATAGCACATACTGGATAGAAATATTTTCATAACAAAAACTGTCAAAAGTATCCTACTGCACTGTCATTTAAAATAAGATAGTGATCAAACTATGCACATTGCTTGCTATTGTAGAGAAACTGGTTGCTATGATACCGGTAATACAATGATAAAATGAATTACAACTTGAAAGTAATTAACATCCATATAAGTATATGGAAATTAAACTGCTATTGTTGTTCTTTTCAGAAGTAGGGACAAAAATCTGATGTGTTTCCTTGTCAAAGGCATATTATTTTGCAGGCCTGACAGGTAAGAATATATATATATATATAAGAATATATATATAATTACCTTCTCTGTAAACAGAAATAATATCACTTTAAATCCTCTGTCACCTAGAATTCTTGTGTTCCTTTTGCCCTATGCAATGTAACAGTATTAACAATAGTGTATTATAAAGCAAATGTATGTAAGGATGATCAATTAAAATATTACATTTAAGGATTAAGTATTCCATATTCACTCTTGAAATGCCATGATTAAAATACAGAATGTCGCGAATTTTAGTTTTTAATTGTCCATGTCTAATGGACAATTAGAAATTAAAATAAATTTAAAGAAGTTCTTTTTTTAACTATGTGTTTCGTGACTATGGTACAGTTGTACGAGTAGAGAGAATGACGTCCAGAAGACAACAGTCACAGTTTCAACCTGGCAGTAAGATCACCATTACTCTGGTAGCAGGGCATGGTACAGCAATCCCAAAGCTCCCAACAACATGAGCTTGAAACACACTGCAGTGTGATGTGGAACCACGGACTTGCACCTGAAAGCAGCAGAGCCATACTGGAATGGCATTGTACCAGCCTAGTAACCTCTGCCTCTCAACAACACTTTTAGTTTGCATATTTTGCCTTGCTGATGCAGCTGCATTGTCATTTCCTGAGGAGGAAACTCCTCCAGCACACAGATATGCCCTGATCCGATCATGCTTAAGTCAGTTTTCTGATTTCAACATAAGATAAAGTAGTGATAAACGAGATTGCCAAGGCCTGTTTAGCACTAGCAGAGAAAGCAATGATTTTGTGACTGTTTTAGTGTGTCCAATGTGAGGTGTGTGAAAGGTACTTGATTTTCAGAATATAAATAGCACTACTTGAAAATCAAATCCCTTAAAGTATACTAAATTTGGCATTCAAATGGCAGTGTGAAATTCTTTAACCCAATATGCAGTAAATCACATTATCAGAAGAGACTGTTGTCCATAAATCTGTGAAGCAAGAGATCCAAAAGAGGCACCAGGAAAACCTTGTAGTAGTAGAAATGTAGGTACTACAGTACCAAAGAATCTCTTCAATCTTTAGGAAAATCCAATAATATGCATAGTTAGCATTTATTACATTGAAGAAAAAAAACTGCAGATAACAGTAAAATTCCACTGAGATAGCTCAACCAGCAAAATAATTCTATTTTTTAGAAGCAAGATTATGTTTCTATTTAATTCTGTACAGTAATCCTCAACAGGGACTTGTCTGGACAGTTTAGCTTGTCTGCCTGTCTGGCTGCTAGTCTTAGATGTGAGCAAACAGGGGTTAGTGAGAATGGTTGTCTAGGAACTAATGAATTGTTAAAGAGTTCTAAACAGTTTCCCCTTCAAAGACAGACAGTTTTATAAAATACCTCCCACAGTAAAGTGTGTTATAGTATAAATTTTTGTTCCGCATCTCAACTATTACAGATGAAATAATAAAGATTTTAGCAAGCAGAAATCACAGCAAGCATTTAATAAAATAAGTAATTTCTTGTTCATTTGGTATGAAAAAATGCTAGCTCCAACAGAGACAACTGTCCCCAATGATCATAGATGCAAAAATACACAGTCACTTTCTAACATTTTACAAATACAGGCCATCATTAGCGCCTGCAGCACATCAAAACTGGTTACAAATACATGCAGATGAACATGTTTACCAGTGATGGATAACAGTGATTAAAAGACACAATTAGATTTCTATTCTAATTTTGCCTAGTATCTTATTTTTTCTTAGCAATATCTAGCTTTCATTATTTGGTGTATACTGCATTATTACAATTTTCTAATTTGTCAGAAATCAATTTTTCCCTGTTCACTAACATCAACAATAATTTTGGAAAGCAAGTTCATTGACTAGGCAACAGTATTTCTTAGTTATTATACTGAAGCAGCAGGAGTACTAAATGCTCTTCTGCAGGATTAATTTTTTGCTGTTCAAAATTTTTACATAGAAAATTTTCTACATATCACTCCACATTACATCATAACATTATTAAAGAATAACATGGTGAAGTGTGTGACTAATCACTGTCACTGCCTCATACTTTCAATGGCCAAAAAACTCCAAAACAAAACCAAACTACAACACTGAACTAAAACCCCAAAATTTTGTTAATGCAGAATCAAAGATTTCTGTCAGTATCACTTTAGCATGTATTAAGACATTGTGGAGGTTATGGAGATGGTAGAAAAGAATGTGGTTTCAGGACACAGAATACAGTACCTTGATGGACTCTTCCCTTAGTTGCTGATTTGGAATTTGAATGAGTGAAACATTTATCTCTGTACCCAAGCACTGGTAGATAACAGTTAAGACAGAAGGAGGAGGAATGGAATGCACATTGCAGCAAGACACATTGCAGGAGAAAAGAAAAGGGTTACTTATTAATTTCCAAAGATCTAGTATATATTGAATTTCTTTATAGTACATGATTTATCAGACAGCACAAATCTTAGTCATCACAAGACAAAACATCAATCAAGCCAGAAAACCAATATAAAATGGGAAGGAAGTACCCATTTATCAAAAATGAGTAATTTTCAATGCCATTGCAATAGTTTCAAACATGCAGCACAGCCATCGTGTTTTTCCGTAATTATAATAGCAAAGGAAATGTAATGACTAAATCATTCTGCTATATACTTTATTGAAAGCTTCTACCCAGCTGCAAGTTAGTTTAATTAAAAATCACATCCTTAGTTCTTTTTTTCTAAAAATTGTTTTAGTCTGTTTTAGGTACATAATTTGATGGACCTCAAAATCAAATCTAAGTGCAAAATACTAGTTCTATACACCTACAAACATTTTCTAAATGATTGTTTAAAAGTATATAATTTAGAAAACATGTATTATCTATGATACAAAGAGCTTTCCTCCCCCCTTGCAAAAATTCGCATTTTTGGTGGGAGTCTTATAAGCTTATCAGAGGGTATATTTTTGGCTCAAAAGCCACATCAACACAAGCAACTTCTTTTAATACAAATATTCTATTAAAACATATTCAAAGTGTTAATGTCTCCTGCTTTTAAAATAAATGTTTGAGAGAATTCGATATTTATGAATTATAGATATCCTAGTATTTTTCCAACAGGAGCAAATCATATGGAGAAAACATTTTATTCTACTAAATTACACAACAATGCCAGGTAAGAAGTGCTGTTCTGTAGAACAACACTACACTCATAAAGCATAGTAAGAAGAGAAGGTATATATTTTGAGCAAACTTGCAATTCTTATGAAAGATATCAACCAAGGTATTGCCAAATAAAAAAGGTCCAAGAATGAAAACATATTACGATATATAAGTATTTGGCCAAATATTTCAGATCAGAAACAACTTAACCAGGCTTTAGGCAAATACTTTGTTAGAATGTTCCAGATAAAGTAAAAAACCATACCTGACATGGACACAAATATTCAGGACAACTGATGAGTATTCAGAACAATTATGATTTTTTAAAATGAGAAATACTATTCAAGCACTGTCACATGTCTTTTAACTTAAATTTTAAAAGTATGTTTATTAAAAATACATTATCTGGCAGAAAAAATAGGAAATGTCATTTTCAATTGGTGTATTGTAGCTGAATCTGGTTTTTGAGCCCTGGTATGTGTGAGATTAAAAGAAGGAAAGAAAGAGGGATCCAGAATCAAAACCACAAAAATATTTCTATTGTATTTTGTACAGCATAGCGGCTGCTTGCTATGATAAAGTAACCCCTAGCTAACCCCACTGTCTTTCTTTTTAACTTTTTTTTTTTTTTCTTTTCGAGTTATTCTTAGGAATATGAAGGAGAGAGAAATCACCATTTTTAGACTGCCTGCATAAATCTGTTTTCTCACCTGATAAAAAAACCTGTATTTTTAGTCCTGCATACAGTCTTGTGACTCTACTTCATATATGCAATATAACTAGCTCTGAAAAAACAGTATAAAACTTTGCAATAATAAATTATGTGAATGAATTTATTTGAAAATGATTTTAGAGATTCTATATACTTTATGTATTTTAGAATTTCTTCTAAAAGAATTATGTTAGCTAATCTAAAAAACCTAGTGTTTACTTCTCCACAGGGAGATATTCTCTTTCCCTGTTCTCTCTTACCCTGTCAACTTCTCACCTTCACTAGGGCTCCCATTGTACTTGTCAAACATTCTTATGTTTCAGCAAAGTCCTCATGTATCCTGCTGAACTGTGAATAGACTGCAGATACTGGGCTGTAATTACACCTTTCAGATATACAGAGCAGGTGGCACCAATCCAGCAAGACACAAGATAACTTCTCTGCCTTCTTCCTGATTACTGTTGAAATTTAGCCAAGAGAACCTCCATGTCCAACAAAAAACCATGTCTGTGACCTAATACTGCCTTGAGACTCCTTTTTCCTTCACTGAGTAGCAACAAACTCACCCTATCACACTTACCACAAACTCTAATCCCAGAAGCCAGCAACAGTTATTTCAGTAATCCTTTTATCTTCAAAAGACAACTTCCATACAGTCAACCAGCAAGCTTTCCCTTACTTATCTGCAGCACCTTCACTGCCCCTCAGCACCACTTGGCTGTTGGCACTTTTATCCCAACGCACTGGGATGGAATACAACCAAATGTCTGCTGTCAGCTACCCAGCACTTCCACTATTTCAGTACAAAGCCAAGCTTTATATGCTTATACTATGACTAATGAAAATGCAGCGAATTTTCAATTTTTTGGTGATTACCATTTAACTACCATACCTTTCTTCTCTTCTGCTACAATTCTCACATAACTTCTCTATACAGCTCTGAATATTTTCCTTTCTTCCTTCCCTTCTCCCCCTCTCCTCCCTTCTTCCTTCCTTCATTTCTTGAATCACATCCATCTCTTTTGGAAGCTTTTCTCTATAAAATTGTTTTATTCTTTCCCATATGAAGCTACAGTTTTTCTATCACACAATAATTTAGGTCGGAATGGACCTCAGCAGGTCAAAATAGGCCGAACTAGTTTTAGATGAGGTATCAAAAAGGAAGAAAAGCAACTTTTAGATGCTTAGAAATAATTGTAAGAGAAACTTTCAGGGCTGAAAGGAAATAAACAAAATATTAAAATGTGCCCTTTTGGGAAATAGATTAATCCCTATCCTAACAAGCATATATTCAAGGAATTTGATGCACTTATTTATGCATGTATTTCACATTAAAAAATCATAACCACTGCATGAGATAAGAAGGGTAAAAGCAGTTGGAATCCACTTCACAGAAAGAAAGATTCTTGTAGAAATGACACTGACCAGCCCTTGTACCTCGAAATAACTATTTCCAAAGAACACACTGTATCTCCTTACTTATTATGCCTGGCCACATAACACCGTCCTTTACATAGAGTAAAATTACTCAGATAGATTATTTGTAACTTTATGAAGTATCAGCTAATCTTCATCCAAATGCCAAAATGATCTGTTATTGGAGATTCTGAAGTGCATTTAATTGTAATACAAAATATGCATTTTCAAGCCATACATTTTAGACAAATTAAAAATATGGATGAATCACAAAGTATTTAGAAACATAATTCCTGATTGAGTGCTTAATTTTCCACTAATTTCCAACATTAACCAAACTATATTTCAATGGAAAGTAAGGGACTTAAATAGAAATTAAGATATTTAAATAATGTTTTGGTCTGAGGCTAATCTGTAATTTCTATTTTGTTGTTTCACACAGTAATGAATCAGTAAGCAGTGTAATTATTTTACTAACATTTTCTGATCATTTATTACTTCAAATAATAGACTTTGAGCTAGTCTTACTAACCTCCTCGAGTAAAGCTATTGGATAGATTTACATCCAAATGTCCTGGCACTACCTGCTTAAACACAGTAGACATTCTTGAAGCCCTCCTTTCAGTGCCTAAAGTCAGCCAAAAAAAGAATAGAAGATTAAAAAACTACAGTGTTACTCAGACTAACACTTAACTGATAAAATGCCCTTTTTCACACAATACAGCTAATTCTTGCCGATTTTCTACTTCAGATTTATTTTTTAATACAGATGTGCACATTGGCAACAGTACAGAGATGTTAGAAACAGCTCAGCAACCAACATACTTTACAATAAATGAAGCAAAGCATGCACACTTTGGGAATGGTGTTATTTTACAAGAAAAGCCACTGTTTGGCTGTATTAGGCCAGTTACCACCAACTGAGTAAGACAAGACAGACACAGTTTTAAGTCACATACTCCTCTTTCTAAGTTATATGGGCTACCTTCACATAAAGCTTACTAGGTTTCATCACATAATAACTGTAATAAAACATGGACTCATTTCTTCATGGTTCCACAAATGCATAACTCAAATAGTGTATTTTGAAAGTGTATTTCACTGCAAGTAAAGCTCTATGTGGAACTGACATTAAAAGCCCAGTATGAGTATGTAACAGACATGAAAATGTCTACATAGCTTCCATTGCTGCTTCAGCTAAATAGTGTGTTGGTCCATGTAGAATCTGAGCTTGCAATCTTGTATTTTCTCTTTATATGAAATAAAGTAGTATTTTGCATTCTCTTCAATTTGGCAGTCTCTTATTCAATATACAGTTTTGAAAACGCTTAATTTGTTATAAAAGATTTCAAAGTGCACCTTTGCTTTTGATTCTGTTATATAATGTAATTGTTGCATTTGATATTAAAGAAAACCGCAAAGTTTTGGCATCTTGATATTCTGGAGAGCTTCATTTTATATTTGTTCCAGAATTGTAATAAATTACTAAATGCCTTAAGACTGGCCATCATACTCGAGTGAATTTAATAATAAACTATGACTCACAGGTGGATAATCGTTTACTGTCAGATTAAGAGTACTGAAAAATATTCTGAGAAAGATTATAAACATCCTTTACATACCAAAAACACATTCACTGAAACTAAGGGTGAATAAGCTGTCTGGAAAGTTTATCACTAAAGAAACAACAAAATTCATATGGCATCTTGAACTAACACCAAATCAGAGAAAACTCACTTTTTAACTTAACCACAGAAAAGCGCTATATAAACCAATTTTACCTGGAGACAGAGCAATCGTTGGCCTAACAGTGAGAGTATTACTGCCATTCATTTTGCAGTGGACGGATATCACATTCAGTAAGGCTTGTAGGTATTTTTCCTGTTCTATACTGCTTGAAGATTCTAAAGAAGCAGGAGCTAGAGTCACAAGAAGAATGGAATACATTAAAATACAAGAATATTTATAAATACATACATGCTTATTATGTAAAGCAGAGAAATGAAAATGTCACTGTTTGTCTATCAAAAGTTCAAAAAGCCATTCCTTTGATGACAAACAATGCTCAGATGTTCATCACCTGGCTGCACAGCAGCACCCAGCAATGTTCTTTCACATTCTACTCCACAAAGCTGGAGTGTCTGTTATCTCATGGTCACTACTTAAAAACATTCACCATTAGCCAGGGATCAATGCAAACAGAACGGAGATGTAGTTTTCCCTTCACTCTCAGAACAAGAAGTAATATTTGTAAGTTTGTGCTATTTGTCAGCAAATTTCAGCCTTTTAAAAAAAATGTGTAGAGATCAGATAAAACTGTTTCTTTAACAAAAGTTAAAAATCACACTCAACCAGCTCTTCCTCATTCCAATAAAGGAATGTTACTCACCTATAACTGGAGGTTCCTCGAGATACATTGCCCATTCACTGCAAGTATACATATATCAAAAGACACCCGTGTTCACGCACTCTGCTGCATTTAGAGACATCAACGTACACAACCTACATGGCCCCAGAATCTGACCTTTCTAATGGAATAAAGAAGAGAAGAAAGAGGATGGACAGTGCTGGCGCACCTGGATAACACACATTAAGGGATCTCCAATTATGAAAAGTAATGTTCCTGTTCCCTAGTGACAGTCCATCTGCTCCTTCACCAGCAGGTAACTTCAGGAAGTGTCTTCCCACATGCTTAGGTAACTTGTAGGAGGGGGGGCTGCACTGTTGTGAGAACCACAATTCCTTCTCTGAAAACCTCTGAATAATCCTTTACATGCACGTAGTTTCAGATGACTACTCTACAGATCTCAGAATAATTTTCCACTTGTTACTGATGTTGCTTAAGTTGCTGGAGACATGGAGAAGGACCATTTCAGAGAGAGAGAAGTGGCTGCAAAAGACTGGAAGAAAGCAAAGCTAGAGATGAAACAGATACAGTTTAAAAACAGAGGGTGGAGAAAAAAAAAAAAAGAAAAAGAAAGAAGACAAGGTATGATGCTCTGAGAAAGTGCTTAAGTTAAACAGTCTACTTGAGACAACCTTAAGACTTAAAAAAGTTAAGAAACCAGTAACAAAACACAGAACCAAAGTAAAAAACCTCAAAAATAAGAACAATTTAAAAATGAATCTTAAGCAAAAAAACTCCACCTATTTGTGTCAGGTGCAGGACTTACAGTAAGGGAAGGAGATGAAGGTCAGGTTCTGGGCCATACTATAACGACAAAAAAGTGTCCAGTCCTAATGAGTCACATTTTTTCAAATGTCAAACAATTTTTTTTTTATTCTTATTTATTGCAGCCACCTTTGAACGCACTGTAGGCCAAAAATGTCATGGCTGCCTAAACCAGGATTTGGTATCACAAGAGTCAAGATTTGGAATAAGAGACGAAGAGAGTCAAAGAATTTGATTGCATACATTTTGACAAACCACAATGGTAATTTATAAATAGTTTTTCCAGCGCTGATCCAATCAGATTCTATGTGGGGGACTAACAGTAACTTAATTAGCTGAAGGTGGCAAAAGAAATTTCAAGATAGCCCTGTTAAAATTAGTATCTAAATAGCCCTGTTAAAATTAGTATCTGGAGTACAATTAGGAAGTGATTAGAAAATGTATATGCAGGAAACGCCATGCTGCTTCTGTCTGACAAAGTGGAACAAGACTGAAGAAAAACATTATTTTCTCTTCAACTCTGAAGCAGGGTTTACACATCCTGAAATCCACTTGAATGATCTCTCGATCTCCTAGTCCTTGAAGCAATGACACAAAAAGTCAATTTAGGTCTTAAAAATTTAGTTAAATGAAAAGAAATTAAATGTCTAAATGAAAGGATAATGTCTTTACCACTTGCACTTACAAAGTTTTATTTTGTGAAGAGTATTGCGTGTGTTTTAGGAAAGAGACTCAGAAGATAATAGCTTAATTTTAATAAGTCTGTTATTGAACTGGGCAGATACCTGAATTAAAGACTGAGTGCAATAATGTCCTTATGAAATATTACAGATGGAAAATTTGCCCTTCATCCTTACCACCAATCATCCCATCACACAGTGCTTAACAGCAGTAACTACTGCATGACCTCCTTCAACGCACGAACTCTTTACCTGCATAGGTGAACAGGGTTTTCTATAAAATGATTGACCTTTTAAGTGCTGTATCATACACGAAGGCCATCACAACAGCATAGATTTCAACAACAGATGGGGATGGAGATCTTGGTAGCAATTTTATAAACCCCATGAAAGAAATGCATTGCTTAGTAATGCAGTAAGATTGTCTCAGCTGCTAATATGTGCTTTATATATGTGTGGCCACAGGTTGCTCCATCTTTATGTTACAACAGGTCCTAATATAGTCAATAATCCAGCCTGTATCAAGATAACTTGTTCTCTTGGACAGTGTTACTACATGCAAGAAATACAAATGGTCTTCCTACACAGCAGTTCACTAATACTTGGTAATTCAGGTGTAGAATGTCATATTTGGGACTACAACGGTCTGCAAAAAAGTTCCCAGAAAGGCCGAAGAGAAATTCAGAAACCAGCTTTCGTGTTTCAAAGGAACAATATATGCTTTCCATCTCATATTTAAACATCTGTTAATAATCCTTTGTGGACAGACATTAGAAAAAAAACAATTCTGTTGTACACGTAGTTTGGTTCCATACAGAAATTCAGTACTGTGCATAGTTTCTTTAAAAAATATGTTCTGTGCTTCTTATATAACATATTGATGTAACAGGCAATCACAAAAATGTTCATGAAGTTTCACCAGGTCCTCTTTGTTTCTGTCTATCAATCCAGAACTGCCTCAAAAAAAAAATCTACTCCTGTGAAATCTCTGCTTAGGAAGGTACACATCTGTCAACTTGAATTTAACTTAAGATTATCTTTGTCCTCTTAGTTTACATCACAATGCATTTTTCAATATAGTTTCCTTCATTGTACACAGCTCCTATTGAAGCACATAGATGCACTTGTGTATAACTATCTTTATTGATCAGTTTCTTCAAAAGTTGTTTCACCAAGCTTCAACTTAATAATTAATAAAATTAATACCTTATTAATATTTTTAATTTTCCTTGCACTACCTTCCTGAGGAGAGTATTTATTTCCTTCACATTTTAAAAGAAACAGTAACTACAGAAGCTATAGTCTGACAGATACAGTTATTGTCATCAGATTATCTATTGCCTAATATACAGCTGGAAGTATGACCAGGGCAATATAAAAGACTATATTAAAATAAAAAAGAAACTACCTACAAAAGCAATGAGATTACACACAGGAAATATGCTTTAATGGCTCAGGCTTTGAAGATCTTGTTTTGGAAGGCTCTCATACTCCCAAGCACATAGAAACGATAGCTACTACAGAAAACATGGAAGTGTTTGTCTTTATATAATTTGCAGACTATTTCTGCAGAATTTTTTTCCATTTATTCTGTTTATAACAGGTTAAAGATGCCTGGCAGTATTTCAACTAAGACATCAGTATTAAATCAGTTTATAAAACTAACATTTGAATTACCCTGCTTAGGATTCACACCATTAACATTCCACAGGAATAACTGGTGTAGCTCACAGCTTTGGCTGGTGCTGTGTTAACTATTGGTAGAACTTTGACTGATTTCATTAATCTTTTCAACAAAAAAGAATCATATAAAACTCAGTTCATTACCTTGCTCCTCATTCCAGTTAAAAAACACCCCCACAAAACACTGAAGAGACACACTGAGTCAGTGCTATAGCAGTGAATATTCAGCAGATAATTAGGGATTAATGAATTAGTGTCAGTAACCAGTCCAAACACTGTCTGGTGTGGAAAATGTTTTTCTAGTATCTCTGTAATACTGTGATTTTGAAGGTGAATTTGATATACACAAAACCTCATATAGCTAAACATTACATCTGATATAAACTGCTCTTTACAAGTAAGAAAATTGTGGTTTTCATATAGATACTCTGTGAAGGAAAAATATTCCAACAAATCTTGTGCTGGTCCAGTCTTGATCACACAAAGGAAGAGATTTACTTAATGCAAAGACCCCAGCTAGAATCTTTCATGTCTATGCTTTATAAAAGGAAGCTAAAAGTTTAAGTAGTATTACAATGAAGAACATGAGAAAATCCAATGGATATGTACTCACTAATATTTTATATAAACCTCTATTAAAAGAGACAACATACACATTACATATATCAGTGCAAAGGAAAAAGATAAAATTTAAGTGAAACAGGGGAAATTTGTATTGCATTTGGCAGATACCAGCTTTTACTGTAGTAGTAATTAAATTGAACTAATATTATATCAGATAACCATTCATATCCTGAGACTTTTGATTCAATTGTATCACTGATTTCCTCTAGAAAAATAAGTATTTCCATAAAATTACTTATATAAAGCCTAGCCGCATCAACTCACCTGTAGTATGTGTGTTTTGGGATTTGAAGAGGCCAGCAACACCTTTTCCATGAAAGCCCCCAGATCTAAGTAGAAGAGTACTGGTTTTAGTGTTCTTCCAACAGACAACCGGTAGGCGATTGTGACGGTAACAGCGAGCAACTCTCTGCAGACTGCTGTCTTGAACAGACTGAGGTACTACCAGAAGTCCAGGATAACTGTAGTGACAAAAAGGTGAAAGAAACCCCAACAATTAGAATTGCTCTCAAAATTTTAAACAATGAAAAAAAATTCCTAAAATAACAAGCTGAATACACATCTTAATGAAAATACACCTCAACTGTTAGAATTATTTTTTATTTAGTAACTCTGCTTTTTAGTCCAATCTGAACAAACAGATTAATTTGTAAAGAAAATTGCATTTTAAAACCAACCTTAATTAAGAAAAATTTGTAAGACTATCACTACTAGTCTCTTTTCTATTAAGGTTATATTTTATTTGGTAGTATTTTTCTTCTTAGTATATCTCTTATCAGTCACTATACTGAGCCATATTTTTGAGCATGACAGAAAAGAGAATTTTTAGGCATACAAGTGATGTAATAGTTTTGTTTTTTCACTTGTATATGAAATATGAGAATTGAAAGGAGAGAATGTTAGATTGCCTAAAGTATCACAACTAAAACAATAGGTTTTGGTTTATGTCAAAATACATTTAAATTTTACAGTCAGAGTCCTTGGAACAGTGTATTTCCAACTGTGTTTCTGTGTACTTTTAAAAACATTACAACACAGAGAGATTAAGAAATTCACTGCTACAGTATCTTTAAAAATTGAAAACCCAGCAAGATGGTAGTTGTGTTCATGCTACTGAAAGAAGGATTCAAGCAATATGAAAGATTATTTTCTATCTCCTCCAAAAAATATTCAATTTAAATGTCAATTTCATATGTTAAGAGGGAACTAAGACAAGGAGCACAGAAAAGTTATTGCTAACTAAACAATAGTTAGTTAGCAACTAACTGTGCTAACTGTGTTCCTCTATAATATACACTGTTCCTGTAAAGTCAGTTCTTTGAAGTGTATTGAACTGCTCTCATACAAAATCAATGTACATAACATTTAGGTCTACTTCTTAAAACACAGTAATCAGACTAATATGGCACTAGGTAAGTATTTATATGCCGAGATTTATAATCCACTCAGATATTAATTATCTTTTCAAAAAAATCCTACAGAATATTAAAACCTGGTGGTTTTAGAGGAGGAAAGAGTTATCTGCATAATGTTCAAAGCATAAAAAACTGTACAGATTTAATGCCTTCATCTGCATCATACTCAATGGTGACTGAACAAAACCAGTTATTAGTCTGTTACTCTAGAGAAGTCAGAACACAAGAAAGGATCTAATAGTTTTCTTGTGTGCCCTTCTTCCCTAAAGAACTGTCGACTTCATTATCCATAATTAAAGCAATGACTAGCCAAACCTGGATTTGTTGAATGCAAATGCTCTTCTGATATGACTCATGCAGATATACTTTTGTACTTAAAGGAATTTTTGTGGATAGTGGTATTAAACTGCATCAGCTTTCACAACCAAAAAGGAGTTAGTAATTTTGATGCGTTAAAACACAGCACAAGACAAACTTTTAAAGTAGCGTAAATACCTTCATTAATTCAAATTTTAAATATATTTTTTATTTTAAGAAAACAGTTATGTATAATCATTTTTGAGGCTTGTTTTTATATTTAGGAACAGAACATATCTTATATGCAAATATATTACATAAATAATTTCCAGTACCAACACAGCAAGTTACAGAAACCACACCGAGAGAGTTCTACCAGCTACCTTTATCAGCTAAGTCAGAAAACTGAAAAACAGACTAATATTTAGAGATCAGTGTAGAAAGCCAAGAGAGAGAAATTCCTCCAAAAGGCAGCATCTAGATTAGTCTCCTCCAAAAGCCTCAGGGGCACTCTCTTTCCATGGAATACATAAAGAACCTAGGAAGGAAGACTCGTGTTGTCTGAAAGAGCTTCTGGAACAGTTCCAAAAGCTCACTTCCAGCTACCATTGCTGTCAGTCTTTCAGAATCTGATGAATACATATGCAGCCACCAGATGGTGAATATCCGAGTTGAATACAAATAGTTTCAAGATCACTGGTTGAACACTCCTACTGCAGACAAAAATTTCCTCTGAAAAAGTTGCTTAAACGGATACATCATGTGGTATGAGTGTTACGTCATCTTTATTTTCAACTACGTGACTGAATTGGTAAACTCACCTCCTGCAAAGGGAATACATCCTGTTCAGTGCAGTTATTCTTAAGTATTCTGTTTTTGAGCGGGAAGAGTTACTACTGATGGTCCCTAGTCCCAAACGCTGATAGTCTCTGAAACAAGCTCTTTCTACTAATTGCTCCATTGTTGATTTTTCTGATGCTTTTAGGGTACCACCTGTGTGCAGCTCACTGTCATCTGAAACTAAAAGTAAAAATCTTTTAAGAGTTTTCTACTGGAGAGGCCAGCAGTTACACAGAAAATGATGCTATTTTTTTCTGAACAAAATATTAGTTTTTCTTATTGTCAGTGGCGAATGACAAGAACTAATACACACAAACCACAGTTTATAGAAATTATAAGCAATAAAATAATATTTTAGTCAGGACACCTGAATTTATTACACACTTGTGCCTGGCACAGCTAACAACTCTCTTGCTAAAATCCTGGAAAAAGTTATCTCATATATTCATTTGAACTGAACCAAAGGCAGATAATCTTTCTTTCAACAATTTATGAAAACTGGTTAAACTCAACTGCTGTACAAAGATGTACGTAAGGTGGGATAATGAAAAATATGCACATAAATTCATTAAACATCCAAGATAAAATGGACTTTGCAATCCTTTTAAACTTTCTTCAAAAGATGTACCAGTCTTTTTATGGCTTAGTTCAAATAAAAATGTTTGTGTCATAATTTCACAAGAGATGACTGTTGATTTCTTAATGCTTCAGTTTCAATGTCAAACAGCAGCTTTCTTCAGCCATGCACGTCAGCTGCACTTTCCAAAGCAGCAAAACCTTTAACCATGAGAGATAAAAACTATGTCACAAGTTAAAACTTCCCTGAAATTCAAGTCAAGCAAGGTCTCTGTACAAAACCTGCCACCTGCCTGTTATTGACACTTCCAACTATTCCCAAATACTTCTGAAAGCAATTTACTGCTCACAGCATGTATCAATTACTTGCTACCACCTCAAGCACTGAAATATGTGCGTATGAGGGGAAGTATTTCTTCATGGATGAGGCACTGAAAAGTACATAAGGATTTTAATTTAAAATAGGACCTTATAACTAGAAATTAAAATTATTTTAAAAATAAAAATCATGATACAATTAATTTTTTACTGGCAGTAAACAACATTCAGAATTTACAGCAGTAGAAGCCACGCGATTTTTTTTTCATATTGCATCTTAGCATAAAAGCTAAATTAATAATTTTATTGCTCCTGCAGCTCATTGAACAAAACCAACAATTCTCTATTTGACCTAAATAATAAAAGAGTTTAACACTGTGGATATCTCCTCTTTTTTGTATGTTTTCATATTTGTCATGGTAAGGAAGAGGTTACAAAATATTTACAAGCATAAAGTGCACTAACCAGAAACAAAGTAAGTGAGTTTTAGAAATAACTTTATTTTTGGGTATGCAAAAGCCTGGTATTCAGTATTTTTGAATGGAAAGTTTGAACTCAAATAAGGTGAAGGTACATTTTTGGAAATATTTTTTTCTAAATGCATTTTTCTCTCATCAAAGCAGGTATATTGGTGATCAGAATTTGCAAAACATGTTCCTGTGCACAAAAGCGAGAGATTATAAGAGCTCATATCAGCATCCTTAACCTGAAGAGAGAGATGAAGACGTTTTGCTGTCTCAAGTTTAAAATGTTTTTTTTTTAGTTGATTTTGAAAAGAAGATTAAGAATCTCTCTATTTTACTGCTCCTGACATATGACTGTTTGTAAAAATGTTTTTTACACTCTCCTATTTTATGGAACACACCAGTATGACAACCTACAGGAAAAAGAATTTAGTAGTGATGAGATTCTAAACTCTGAAAATAAAAAGATGGGGAGGAATTGGAAGGATGTTAGGTGTTCATTCACAACAACTAGAGTCCTATGCCCAGTTTTGGAGATCACACTGCAAGTTATATGTGGACCAGCTAAAGAGGACTGAGAAAAGAGCAACAAAGATGATCAGAAGTCTATCAAGACTGATCACCAAAGAAATGAAAGAACTGCAGGTATTTAATATCTAGAAAAGAACTGAGAAGAGAAATATTACAATAGTCTATAAATACATTAAGCACTGCAATAAAAATGAAGGGAATAATCTTTTCTATATGCATATGGGGGCAGAATAAGAAGAGAAGGCTTTAAACTGCAGCAAGGAAATGTTTAGGCTTGAGTATCAGAAAGTTGCTTGTTTTTCTCCAGCATGAAGGATGGTTAAAGCATTAGTACAAATTGCCTAGAGTTGTGGAATCTTCATCTTTGAAAGCTCCTAGGAAAAAGTTAGGTAAACATCTATGAGGAATAGATGAAGTATGTTGATCTTGCCTTGGGGCAGAGAGATGGAGTAGACTATCTCTAAGTTCCTTCCAACCCTATCTTTAACAATTATTTTTGAAGACAATGCATCACCTGCTGTAGGTAGTTCTTGTTTGCTTCACTGTTGGTATAGCTGCATAGTTTTCTATACTTCAGATTTTGAGACTTGCAAACAAAAAGTCATTCACAGCAGTTAATATAAAAGGAATTGCCATGATTAAATAGCAAATTCCCTAGGGCTATTTGTACTCTGAAGTAAATTGTTACTACTGTTGTCACTTGACTATACCTGTGTCAGTGCAGTGTGGAGAGAAAAGCAAAATGTCGGACTTTGATCACCTTGCAGACTCCCAGTCAAAGCACCTGGAAAGCAGCAGGTTGGAAACCTCACAATTTATATTTTCATATTTTTGTTAGGGGAGGAAAAAAATGACTGTCACTAAAGTTTATATAACACCTGTGTTCATGGAAGAATGTAGTTATTTGGAAACCACCAATGCAAAAACTCTTAAAATTTCTTCATTGTCAAGAAAGTACTGATACACAGGTATGACTGTACTGGGTGTCTCTAGGTGAAAGACACAAAATCACCCAAATATCACATAAGTACACCCTGCAAAATTGCTTCTGACCCAAAAAATCTGCAACATTGAAACGCATACTATCTCAGCACTTAAGGAAGATGCTGGAAATTCAATTAACAATATAATTTTTCAGCAATGTAAAGACATTCTGTATTTTGTAATCCTTTATTTTTGCCTTTTTTCCACCATTTTTATCTGGAGTAAAATAAGAGAGATGTTCTGGAATGGCTTCCTTCCATTTCGAAGAGAACAGAGACAGTGCAGTAATACAGTCCCTTCTTCAGACAACTTTCACAGATCTACTCACAAGTCACATACGTTGCCTTGCTCGCTGACCAAATATTCAAAAGGAAAATTTGCCTTGTTTGATGCTGTGAAGAAATTATTAGTGTTTGATAAACACTTCATTATCTGAAATGACTTTTTTTTTAAGAATGGTCTGACAAAACAATACCTGTTTATGTACAGGAGAATCTGGTTCCCTCTAGTGGTTTATTATAAATTAGCACTGGTCCAGATAAGGATATACTGATAGCAGCACATGGTAGGAAAAGACGTATTTGGAAGAAAGTCAAACTTCACACCATCACACAAACTACACAAAGTGCCCAAACTTTCTATCTTCTATCCCCAAATCCTTTGGGGGAAAAATGGTATTTTCAGTAGTAATAACTTCTGCTGCTTTCATAAATCATTTGTCACTTCCACATCTGCAAAAGTCTCCCACAGTATTTGCTCTTTCTTGAATATCACCAATTACTGCTTTCTCATCATAGACTAATTGCAGATGTCATGATGTCAAAAGATGAAGAGAAGTTACAGCATGCTTCTGTGTTGTTCCATCTGCACTATTATGATGTAAAAAATGATAAAGAGATACTATATGCAAATAGTTTTATAATTAAAAAATAATAACCTAGTATTTTGCTTTACGACTGAGTGAACTCAACCTCCTCTTTTGCCTCACCATCACAAAAGAAAACACTTACTAGATGTATGTATTTGAAATCTCTCTCTTTCCTGTCTAGGAAGGCCCTACAATTTCTTCTTGAAGACATTTCTTATTCAATATATTGGAATGGAAGCACAATAGGACACACTCATCTACCAACATAGAAAAAAATGTTTTACTATTACCAGAGATATCATCATCTTCATTCCAGCCTGCACGATTCCCTCTTTCTTCCACTATTGTGCCTGTCTTCTTCTTTAATAAATATTGTCGTCCAATTGTCATCTTCCCAGCACGTTTTGCTCCTTTCACAATGCTTTTCGAGAAGGTACTATCAATTCATAGCAATAAAAATACTTAGAAAGATGCATCTGATTCTCCCCAACAGTATGTACAGATGTTTATGATGAACCCTCTAACCCAAATAAAACGTATTTAATAATTTTTCAGTTAATGACAAAAATGATGACCTCTAGAAAAATTACTTCCTATATTAGTTTTTAAACACCAATTTTATTATTTTTAGATAAATCTGTGTCTGTTATGTCCAATGGTAATGAATAAGGAGCCATCATCTTTCTTTATGTATTTGCATTTTGCTAGCAATGTCATAAATCTAAAAAGTTGACAAAATAAAGACAGGAAAGATAGAAATTCCCCTAAAGTCTTAGGATTCCATGACTAGCTTGGGATTCTACTTTCCTGTGTCAACAATGCAATAATCAACAGACAATCACAGGAGTTACCACTCTGGAACAGACTAATGATCCACTTAGTCTAGAAAAAAAAAAATGTACAACAAGCTTGAAAAAAGGACCCAAAGCTCTGACTCTAGATTAAAAAACACTAGGACAACTGTAGAGACTGTACCAAGGGTAAAATGAATTCTAACTCACATTGGGCTGTTAACCTATAATGTAATACACAAGAAATCTGGTTTTTATGTTGATATGGTTCGCATAGCTGATGATGCTACTTACATTGTGTGTGTTTCAAAATGTAATGAGATGCTTGTCCAAATTTACAGCAGTCAGAAGTATGGATAAATAATGCATTCCTATACCAAATCAACATATTTATCATGCTAATTTATCTTTTACACAGTAAACATGAAAAGATGCAGAACAGCAATCAGTTATTTTTACTTTCCTGAAAACTGCTTGAATGATCTGCATTGCTGCAAAGCTGTCAGACTGTTCAATATATTTCACTAATACTAAACAAGAACATCAATAATAAAAGAAGAATGACTGTACCGGAATGACGTGTTCTTTTCTTTTTGTTTTGGTAAAATTATCTGTGGTGCTGTTTGCCCTGCTGCAAATGCAAAAGTGCTGAAGATAGATTGAGGATAACGGAACTTCAGTAACTGCTTTTTAAATATTTCCACCACTTCAGGACTTACTTCTTCATCAAATGCTACTTTAATTAACTGCATATTAAAGACATAACATGTTAGAAATTAAAAAAAAAATTAGAATTAAAGAAATTAAAAGATCATCAAATATACAGAACAAAATTCCCATACTTATGCAGTACTAAGCCCATCAGAAAATACAAATATATGTAGATGTATCTTATCAATTTTGAGGGATAGTACACAGTTTATTGATTTAAAAAAACCTATTTTTTTTACATTTATGTGCTAATAGTAAGGTATTTTCACTAAGAAGCATCTGGAATTCTCATAATATCAAACACAAAATATTTTGGTAGATCCAAGCAGTACTGTTGGCACTAAGATGACTACAACAGTTCAAATACTAGTCACAGGGGACAGCTTAGCTTGGAACTACTCTGCCAGCTCTGCCCATATACTGGGAACTAAGATTGGTAATGCACTTCAAAGACTCTCATCAAACCAACAGTTTCAACATCCATGCATCACAACCATTCTATTTCCATACTGCCATTACTTAGTCATTCCAATCTTTGCTTCACCTTGCAAAGTATAGAAAATGTAATAGTGGAATCTGATCCTTAAAAGGAACTAACCCTGTGCTATTCAACACCGATCCATCCACCCCACTAAAAACGCTTTTTGAAAGGATTTGATAAAAAAAACCCCAACAAAACAACCCAAAACATCCCATCCCATCATCCTCAGCCAAAAGGATGACTATCAGCAGTTTGAGAGTGGGGAAATGGGAACCAAAAAACCAACCAACCAACCAAAAAAAAAACAGGGAGAGAAAAAAGGGAATCCATAAAAAGGCCCAAAAGAACTTTAAGAATGTGGAAAAAGCAAACAAAGAAATATTCTAGAGCTTAATTTCTGAGTGCATAACTATACACCTTTTGAATGTCTTTTGTTTGCCATCTAGAAGGTGGATTTCATCATTGCTTTTTAAATTCCACTTGTTTTGTAAATATTTTCCAAATGACTAATAACTGCATTGTTTTAGGACCTCCCTGAAAAGAGCTCTTGAATCATTAGGGGTTACACTGATATGAAGTTTTAAAGATGTTACATAGCATAACTGCAGCCAAAACCTTCTGAAAATCATAATTAATAAACAAAGAGGAGGGGCTATTTCATACTGGTTTGAACTCTAGCTGTTACAAAGGGAACAAAAAGTAAACTGTTTGCTGATTGTTTTTGTTCTCATAACCTAATACAAAACTATGCTAAACAAAAGCAAAGATGATGTTTGACCAGAATCCAGCACTAAAAACACTCAGATGTGTCTGTATTTAGCACATCGTTGAAGCATGCTAACTATTCTGATAAAAAGATTTCTGGAAAATAAGAGTCCTCATGGAGTCCTCATGTAAGTCCTCTAAAAAGTCCACAACAACTTTCTTTTGGTTGTTTTACTCACTTGTATTCCCAGTCTTAAGCTTTTGAATAGGATATTGAAGGATGATTAGCTAAATAATGTCCATTACTCTAAGGAACTAGTAAAATGCTGATTTTATTTATTTTATGTTTTTTTATATTGATCAATTTTATTGTGTTTTCAAATGTTACAGTTATTGTTCTCAGTGAAAATGTACTTCGGCAGTCAGCCAACTCAACAAAATATTTCTGAAGTACTGTAGTTTACTTTCAGTCCACGACATACAGTGATTTGCCTCCGACTTTCCATCTCTTAAGGACTGACGACAGTTATGATCACCACCAAGAACAAGCTTTTAAGGAAGACTTCAGAGACTTCATGATTCCTAATTCTTAGAAGTCCATCTCTGTCAAACACTCTGCAGAACATGCTGCTGCTGAAGACACTGAGGGGGATGCTACAGACAGGAAACTATCAGGATCTGTGCGAG
The DNA here is from genome assembly GCA_907165065.1 of Caprimulgus europaeus. The sequence continues at coordinate 10,777,560 of OU015539.1, read as the reverse complement.
TCATATGGAAGCTCACTGGTTCTGGCTACCCTAAAGATTCCTGGAAGTGCAGCTTCCATGTGACACATACCATGACTTTCTGCCATGAATTTTCACAGAAAGCTGGTAAAGTGACAAGGCTCGCGAGGAAAGCAATATTTATAGCTTTTCCATATTCATTCCATGTAGCTGCAGGAGAGAGAAAGGATGTTTCCACTGGGCTGCCTAGGCCTCTACTTACTCACATTAAGAGATTTTGAATCCAAAACAGCCCTTTTTTGGTTCCAAAACAGAAAGGTGAGGAAAGAAGGAAAAGACATTAAATATGAAAATGGTAACCCAACGGTAACCCACTGTAAATATCAACTGGGACAAGAAGTCCTACAAGAGGACTGCATTCTCTGACTTTACAGGGCGGAAAACTGAACTCTTCACAAATCAGGACGAAGTGCTACTCATAACTATTCTGAGCTATGTTCACACATAAATTTTTATTAAACTTCCTTTTACCTGAAAGGTAGCTGAAGTGATCTGCAGTCCTTCCTGCATGCTCTGCTGCAGCTGGTTCTGTATAGTGATCTTCTTCTCCTTCGTAACAGATGCAATAGGAAAGCTCCGGATCACCGTCTGCTCTCCAACTGAGGACCATAAAATTGCATTTACAGATACTGGTTAGATCATACAATCAGGTCTGGTTTGGACACATTGTACTTTGAATAAATAGGAACGAGTAAGTACAAAGTAACATTAAAATAATGGTACAGAATTATTATTTGTAATCTGAATTTCTGCTTAATTTCATCTGGGATGATTAGAAAAATATTCTCCTTCCTTCTGAATCTTTCTACATGATGCAAATGTATCCCCAAAATCTAGGTTGGTAGGGAATGAAGAAACAGTTTCAAGTTTCTTCTATTTCATATTGCACTATACAACTTATACACAACGAAGGATATACACTGGTATCTTTACATATGACACATAAATTTATATGATACATAAATTTATACTTCTGAATGACAACCTGCTTAGAAATGGCAGATTTCAAAATATGGAATTTCAACATTCAGAAGAACTATTTCCATTACATATTAAAAAGAACACTGAATTTATTAATCATCATTTTAGGGAGAATACTAACTCATGAATATTTTTCATTTAACACACTTTCTTCCAGTGGCTGAAAAAAAACCCAAAACAAAACATTTAATGAAAAGTTAGATATAGTGGAAGCTGCAGATTTCACACAGTATGTGTGTTCTCTCTTGGAGGTGAAGAAGCTTACAAATATTGCTCTGTAAAGCAGCATTATTAGACCAGCTTTACAGATGGAACTGAGATATAAAGATACTAAGCATTTTGTCAGTTCAGAAGTCTATGGAAATTACTAAAGGATGGTCAGGAATGTTCTTATTTCCTGTCTCCAACTTTAGTTAGTCTGTAAAAGCCCGTAATACCACGTGACAGTCTACTGAAGTTTCCTCTAAGTACATATTATGATTTTATATTGCATAAATTTTTGAAGACAGCACACTAAATATCCACCAATATGCAGGAATAAACAAACATTTCGCATCTAATACCTGAACTGGAGAAGTAAGTTCTAGTTAAGTTAAACACAAAGTAAAAATCAATCACTGTCATATCTAGTGTTAAAAACCTATATTAAGAGATGACTCTTATCTGATAAACATGAAAAGTGATACTGTGAGGTACATACATGTTGATGCCTGAGTATGTGAATGGGCCAGCTCAAACTCCCACCTATCTGAAGGACCACAATATGACTGCTTAGTTTTTCTTACCCAGTTGATCATGAGGAGTGCCTTTAAATATAATTCTGTAAGTGGTAAGGAACAATGCTCCCTCAGCAGGGAGGATGTGAGGACCTCCAAGCAGTCCTCCTGTAGCTTCCTCTCTGCCATCAGGATCCAGTAGCACACGGAGACCTTCACAAACAAATTCTTCTCCTGGCAGTAATGTTGGCCGTAGAATTTTGGGCTAATGCAAAGAAATGAAAGTGTGAGTGTAATGGCGATACCAGTGTTAGACCTCAGTCTTGTTATAATATTTGGCTTAAAAAGCTTCAAAACAAAATTGTTATGAGACTGAGTCCAAAGAAGGGAGATGGAGTTTGGACTCAACTAAGAGAAATGGGTCTCAAAAAACAGTGGGCATGCAACAGCTTGTTTATGATCAGAAGCTTGGCTCTACTAGTTTCATAAGTTCATATTTCATGAGACCAAAGCCAAGCACTTTATTTATCACTGGTGGAAATTTTCTTTCAATGTTCTGATGTTTCCTCTAACATTATGAAGGGGGGAAAAAAGATTACTAAATTGCATTATTCTAATACTTGTAAAGAATACAAGTATGTTTCATAATACTTGCCTTCTGTATTGGTGGAAGCCGCCTACTCTCACGATGGACAGCCTCCAAGGTCTCTATGTGCATTGCTACAATGCCTGGAAAGCAGCAATACCATAAATGAAGTCTCACATAATATAAAAGAGAAGTTGCAATCCAATTAAAACTCTGATAATCTGAAATTCTCAAATTTAATCATCAAGGGAATAATTATTTGAAATTCAACAGCAATTATAGTCTAGAAAAGAAATCTAACCTTCTAACGTCACTGAAAGTAACTGAAACTAAAAAATGCATTTCTCTCACTAGAAAAAAAAAAGATTACAAAGCGCTTACTTGTCACAATTCTTACCTGGTATCATGCAATGAAGCCCCTTGATGTGATCCTGTGTAACTCCACTCTCTGTGCAAACCTTGTCAATAAATCTAGTGATGAAGCGTACAACTGCATTTGCAACATCATTGTTCTCCGAGTCCTCAAATCCACTTTCAGTGTCGTAACTCTCTGCAACACTGCCTGCAATACTACAGGCACAAATAAAAGAAATTTAAAATGTGAAAAATTCAGCTGGTGATTCACATATGATACCTGGCTAGACACAGACAAGCTGTGTTGTTTTTATCTAGTCAGAATACATAAACCTTGCTAAAAGCATGTGGTGGTACCACAATTACATTGCATTTCACTGTCATTAATGCTGTCAGAACTGCATGGATGACGATGTAGGAGAACTTGCCCTCCCTGAGTCCAGCACAGACAGGCTCACAAGAAAGAAAAAAAGCTTCATGGAAGTGAGCTCTATGTCTTCTCTTCATAGAGTCAGATACATAATTTGCAACTCATGGTAAACAAATACACATTTACATAGAGAAAGATACATTAAATTAATATTTGGTTGCATAGCATTCAGAAGCTAAAAACACCGCAAGAAATGTTTTTTGTGCATCAGATAGAAAATGCAAATCAGTGGAAGATGTACTTTGAATGTCTGAAAATGCCTCCTATTATAATATTTAGGGCCAGATTCATTGCAACACATACCACAACCTGTCTACTGAGCACGTCCTAATGCCCAAGTTCAGAGGTGTTTAGTCAGCAGAAATGAGTAGCCATGGGGAGTTTGATAATGATAGCCTGCTTATCTTTTACTTGATGTCAGTGTTCTCACATAGTGTTCCACAATTTTATCAGGTGGGAATTCTGATGGATCATAGGTGATAACGAAGACAATAAACAGAGAGGGAGGAAGGCTTGTTATGAAATGTCCTGTGTTTGCATGCTAGGGAATGTAACTGGCATTATACTCCTCCTGCTGCGTTAGTAATGTAACCTTTGCCACAGTGGTTTAGCCCTCTTGCTTTTTGTGACCTCAGTGCCTTTTTTCCTTGCAGCTCTTGCACAGAAATTGTGATTTTATGGATGTTATACAAACGCTGTCTTGATTTTAGGTTCATACACTGTTTTTTTCAAATTACATAAAAACTAACAGTAGTTTTTGGGCTGCTGTTTTCTTTCTCATCACACCCTATGTTTGTCTTCAACATTTGCATTCCTAGATTAAAAATTTTTACTGCAACTATAAAATTTTTATGTTCATTTAAATGGTGGTAAATTACTCCAGATTAAATTATGTTATTTAAGACGAATCATGTTAGATTTCTGCTCTTCTTAATTAATGAACTTGAAAATAAGACATTATACTGAAATAATCTGGTATTTAGCATAAGTTCTGAAAACTAAGAAGCTTTTGAAATCTGTGTCCCATCCTGACTGATTACCACAGACCTTGTGTACCCACCTGTTTGTGACAAGACTGTTGCTTCCACTCTCCCAGTCACCAGTAGCTGATGTTCTCAGTAACTTGTTCTTACTTGTATCCAGCGGTACAAGCAGGTAGACCATGAGGTTAGCAAAGTGAATTGCCTGACTGAAAACTGTACTTTCCTCATTCTGGACTAGCTCCTGCTGCATTTGTTTATTAAGAGTTGGCCATAATCGCAACTGCTCAGCAGCGAGATCCATTGCTGTCTTATCCTGGTCTGGACCTACAGAATTTTTCTCCTAGAAGACATATTGAAAGAAATATAAAGACATAGAAGAAATAATAAAGGTAAAACTTAAAAACACTGTTTAGTCAAAACTTTATTTATTAAATTGTTAAACTTCTCCAGTTATTTAAATTATATATTAATTTAAAAAGAAAAAGCAAATACCTACACTCAATAGGGTTTAAGAAGAGTTATGATTATAGTAACCGAGCTTTGAAGGTGGTTTACTGAAATATGCAAGTAGCACAATGTAAACCTATCTAAATAACATCATTTTTTTCTAGATATTTTTTATGCTATACCATGTTCCTCCAGTGTGCTTTACTGATTTTAACATAGCTGCTCTCCTTAACTTACCCACTTAGCTCACATAAGAACAAGCATAAATCAGACTGAGAAATAACATGCAGCTCATTGCTTGATGCAGGTGATACCCTCCAAACTCCTAGGATGTCCAGGTGAGGCAAGCTTTTATATAAATAGTTGCCAGACCAGCTGAAGCATTCGTGTTTTTACATGTTGGAGTCCAATTCTAGCATTTGCTTGAAGCAAACCAGGTAGATGGCACATAGTCATATTATACTATAGCCCGAGGAAATCAGAATAAAGGAATCTGGCAGCTGATATCGTGACCTAACACCTGATGTTACATTACTAAAGAACTAGGTATCTTGTAAAAGGTTTTTTTTTTCATACTAAGCTAAAGTTGAGCTACTTTTCCATATAAACACATGTGAGGGTCAAAGTAGATGCTTCCTTGTAAGTTCTACTATTCTTCACATTTTTCCTTACATAGTGTCAGACTGGAAGGGGCTCCCCATAACACAGTCCCACAGTCCTTTTCTCTTTATCCCTGATGTGGCTGACATGCCTTTTCAGTTATTCATTCTGCCTACATTTCTGGGAATATCTCTATTTCACTTCCTCTCTTTACAATGCTGTATGACTTAGGGTAGCATACACTTTTCAGTCACATAGTTGACAATGGTATTTTCATACAAGTGAGATTACAAATAGCTCTTTACTATGTGTATGTGCTCCTTCTTAAAAAAGAAAAATTAAAAAATCTTATTTTAGCATGCTGCCAGGCTTCCCATTATACTTTCATTTTTGCATTAGAGATGTAGTTTCCTCCTACTGAGACAGATAATTTGTGTTCTGGAAATCTGTCCAACTTTAATAAAGCAGACCAAGTGCCATTCAACAGAAACCACCCTAAGGTTTGGTAATAATCTAAAACTGGACATTAGAACTGTTGCTAGTTTATAACATTGTTATATGATAAGTTCCTAGTCTCAGGAAAAATATTTACCTTGAAGTGTGGAAAATTATACAGAAAGTGGTTGCTTGAAAAATCATAAGAGCAACATCAAATTATAATTCTTTGTAGATAACTGTAAATTTTTGTTATTTTTCCCGTTATTGTATGCTGCTTAATATGGGAGAAAATACATAAATTGGAGAAACCATAACTTAGCTCTCTATAACTTAGGAGACAATTAAAATGTGAATAAAAATACTACCTTGATATTTACTTCAATATATTTTCCTACCTTTTGTCTCAACTGCACTGCATGGTTGTCATCTTTGGCTGTAAGGTAGAGGGAGCGAACTTGATTTTGCACGTTGCTATAAAAGGTTGTCTCCCAAAACTGTTGGTTAGTCCAGATAGGATGGTCTTGTACACAGGTGTAAGCAAACTGACTAACTCCAGGTGCTAATTTCTGAAAGCAGAAAACATGCAAAATTGACAAATTAGTCCTATTGTTTAATTTCCTTTAAAGGCTGTGGCTTAAGTATTAAAATATATATATATATTTAAAAAATCAGCTATACAGACTGAAATATGCAATATATACCATATTTTGTACTACAATATAGGAAAGAGAAATTATCTCCAGTTTTGTGCCATTAAAGAAATTAACATACAGGAAGCTCGTATACAAGTCTAATGCTGTGCAAGGCATGGCTTTCTTGATTCACAGGAGAAAAATGAGACTCGAGAGGAGGAATTCTGTGATGATAGTACAGAATACATTTCTAACATAAAACATTTTCCTTGTTAACAAAATGTAGTTTTTAATAACCTAGTCCTACAACATAGAAATCAGTATTCAAACAGATGAAAATTATTTCTCATTTTATTTAGAAGTCAGAACTACAGTAATTAAATTTAAAATAATTCTAAATGGCAACTGAGTCCTTCCAATAAGCAGCATTTGTTGCCACAGGAGAAGATTAGAGAAACTGTTCTCTTCATTGTCATCTACTGCACTGTATGACCCAAATCCAGCTCCTGAAAGAGTACTGAATTGGGTATGTTCCTTGGAGTCACAAGGGTCTAAATCCCTCTAAGGTCTCAAACAAAACCAGAATTGTTACAGCAGTACTCAATACAAATGCACCATTTTTGTCAAGTAGGTCTATTTAGTTAGGTAGGACTAGTCTCCTAGTGAGATAGGAGATCAATTCTTGATAACCACAGACAATAAGGAAATTTTTTTCAATGACCTGAATCATGAAAATGAAATCTCGTATTATATGTCCTTACTTTTTGAAAAAAAGGCCACAAAAAAATTGTGCTGTATACTGCATATAGCAAAGAAGCAGCTAATCTAAATAATTGCTTATGATTATCTCTGCAGTAGAACTGAAGAATAAAGTACTTTACTGGGTGCCTCATTCAATGACTTTCACTCAGAATGCTACCCATACCTGAAATATACACTATATCCAGAAGTTAAATTTTACTGTAATGATTATGTTCTAAACTACTTTCTTGTAGAGCATAAATACTACCCGATTTGGTATTGATAATTGCACAGTTGTGCACAACAGCCAGTACACACGATACCTCCTTAGCAGGCACCCTGGCATTCAAGTGGAAGGCTAAGAAATTACAACTGAAAATTTTAAAGTCTGGTTTACAGATTTCTGGTTTTGCAATTCTTTGTACTGTGTTTTCCAAACTATGCTCTTCCAAGTACATCATGAACTAAAAGTCCTGATTATGTGCCATGTACTCATTCCTTATCAAAAGCAAGGTTCTTTGAAATGATATGTTTGAGGAAATGATATGTGACATGCTACTAAAATTTATCCAACTGAAATACCTTCTCATGATTAACCACAGAAAAATGAGAAATGTAATTTTTATTTAATCATGCAGAATTTTATAAAAATTTTGTGGTAACCTGTTAAGAAATCTAAATGGGTATAATATTCAAATTACATTAAATGTGATTTTATTTATTCAATACAGACTGAAACAGAAGATAGCTGCTTTGTTTAACATTTTCCTAAGTTTCAGTTGTGATGCAGTTTATGGTAACTCACAGCAAATGATAACTGAGTGCACAGTAATGGCTCCCATGCTTGATGTAGCTGTTAAATCACAGAATAGGACAGCTCAAACAGTGTCCTATTGATCTTTGCATTGACTGCTGGGCATCCCTTGAAAATATCTCGGGCATACAAAATATACACCAACTCATGACTAAGTCAATTAGCAGGAAAACTAACTGTACATTAAATTGAGTCTTCTCATTGTAAAAAATGAGAAAATGTTAAAACAAAAAATATCCAGCAGGACTACCTCTATCCTCCTGCAAAGCCACCTCCTTTACAGTAACCTGTATTCTTTAAGACCTGTACACATTTCATATCTTTCACTGTTGGTGTGTATACAGCTAGCTTAAAATGGCTTAATTTGTTCAGTCATGGTAACTAACACAGGGTCCATAGAATGGATCTGGCCTAATCATTCACCTAACTCAAAATCCAGATGCACAAAACTTGTGTTACAGAGGAATGGAGATGACAGGTAAATCACGGACTATAAATATGGACAACACAGCTTGAAAGCAATAGTTACCACTAAAGCTGTTATCATTACTTTTACTTTGATTTATTCTTTATTTTTTTTACTGGCAGTAATTCCCAGTCACAACACAGCTGCAAAAAGGGAGTATGATGTCAGAAAAAGGAAAAGGAAACAGGAAAAATAAAATATAAAAAGGTAAATAACTGTTCAAGCCTAGCTAGTTGGTATAGTTAACTCCTGTCAACGTTAATATGTAGTTAGTGCCACACAAAGGAGTGATTTGACTACCAACCTGTCCTATCTGCCTTTGATGCCTCAGCCCAAATCAGGTAATTGTGTAAACTAGGTAAAGAGGGGGTGATCTTTGGCACAAACCCAAAAACCAGTTTAAACTCATAACCCTGGGTCCATAGTAATAATGTTACAGAAATAAAAATGAAACACATTATTTTCACATGGGGACAAGCATGACAGGAAAGCAGAGGGGGTTTTAGATGCTCTTCCTGTGCTCATTAAAACCATGAACAGCCATGTACAAAACACAAATTGTAAACAATAGAGATTTATGTTCAAATATAATAACATAAATCAACACTGACAGTAGCTCATAGGCTAAGTAAAAATAGTATGTTGACAAAAGGATGAAAGAAAATCCACTGAACAGCTAAGCAACCATAAACGTTATCCTTCTCACCACCTGCGCGTGTTGAAACAAATGGCAAAACCCGACAGTGGCCACAGCACAGAACCAAAGTGAGGACTTGGAGTTCCAGCCTCAGCTCTGTCAGTTATTTTGGGCAAAGTCACTTTGGATTCTCAGCTTGTTTTGGTTAGTTTGTTTGTAAAAAAGCAATATGAATACCAACCTTAGGCAGCACACTGCTGCTCCTATGCAGTCAAAATCCGTGGACTAAAAATACTCTTGGTAGAAATATAAGCATTCAATGAAGCTTGCAGTGTCTACAGTCACTGCCCTGGAAGTGCTTAATCAGCTCGTTAGACTAGAATGGAAACTAATCTGATACATCAAAAGGGCCTCAATGTTTACTGTTTTATTCAAAAGAATTTGCTCAGGATTTCTCCAATTTCAGTAAAACAGGAGTTCAATGTTCTTCACCAAACAATCCTACATATATAAAACAAATCTCCACCTATCTTTCCAGGACAGACAGCTAAACTGTACTTCTATTTATGCTCTTTCTCCCTGTCCAAATAATTCATTTCTGCCAGACAGAATGAATGCAGGAGGCAGCAAAAGAATTTCCTACTTATAAGGAAGGAAGGATTTAAGGGCTGACAGCTTAAAAAATACCCCAGAAAAAAATAATAAAAATAGTTCTGAAATGATAAAGTCCTTATTTGAAAGCTGTCTCTATGATAGCTTAAATGAGCATTGAGGTGTAAATGGTAATAACCACCAGGTTATTAGTTAATTTCTGCAAAGGACACTGATTTCTTTCAATAGACTAATGGCACTTAAAAACCCCCAAACACTCCCCTCCAAAACTATGTATGAAATAGACACTACTCATCAAGATAATGAATTACATTCTACAGCTTGTGAAAACACAAGGCAGATCTGGGACTTGAGATGTGTGTGACTGTATGTGACTTCCTGGATTCAGGAATTATCTTTCCATTATTTCCACCTTACTGAGTGGCACTGGATAACAGTTGCCTAGAATTTTTCCTCTGTTGCCTGACACTGGATACTTCTGATTCTGAAAGTGATACTTATGGCTCAGTAAAAAATGTGCACCACCTCCAAGCCTCCCAAACTTACTGTGAGCTGCAGGTCCCCAAAGAGCTTCTCTATGACATTATGTTATGTAGATTGCCTGTTTCTGTAAAAGGAAAGCATGCTTTGTGCTGATCACTCATCAGCCATTATCCTTTACACCATAAAAGCTTAAAGAAGAAAGCAAGTTTATTCTAGCAAAGCAAAGGATTGTGAAGTTGGAAAAAGAGTTACAAAACAAAAAGAGTAAACAGCAGGATATAAATATACCCGAGACTGCTGTTTTCTCACAGGATTTTGCTGCAAGTCTCTCAGCTATGGAAACGAAGGGGCAAACTCAACAGTACTCTGTTTTTTAGAGATTTCTGTCTCCAGCTTATCCTGGGTTATTGGTTCGGATATTTTTGGTGAGAAGAGGAAGGAAAGAGGTAAGAAGGTGGTTGCTGCTGAATGCAAAGAGTAACTTTCTCCTCAGCTCCTCGAGGAATCACTGCACTACCAGGTATCTGCTTGGCCTCTGTGAGAAACCTACTGCAACACCTGTGAAACTGCCCACCGATCTCTGCATACCAAAGGAGATCACTGCACTTCCTCTGCTGGGTAGGTTAAGGTTCTCCCTGAAGTCAACTGTAAGCTTAGAGATCATCCAGGACATAGTGACACTGCTACTTTATAAAGTGTCACTCCACACCTAGGAGCTGTTTACACAGACATTCAGTCAATTACTACCTGTTGCATATCCTGAATAGGTACCACTTACTGTAGGCAACACAATGCCCCTCCCCAAGGCAACATAAACAAAATTCTGCATATGAATATGAGCCAGTCCCCATTCAGATCTATGTTGTGCCCACACAGATACCTGGTAAATTCAAAAAGACTTCAAAGAAGTCCCACAGGATTAACCTACATAGACTGACCTGCAGCAGTGAGGCTTATTTATGTATTACTTGCAGACAACATTGCATCACACCACGTCTATATACCAGTATTTATCACAGCACACACATACTGAAACAAGTGTAGGTGTATTTGAGTATGTTTTCAAGTATGACTGAGCACTGCATGGATAACATCAGTCAAAAAATTCAATAAATAGCTTTCCCTTTTGGTCTAAAATATGAAATTGTACCAACATGTAATGTACATACAAATGTGAGGAAAGATCATAAAAGCATAAAGTAAGAACTGTGAAGCTTCTATTATTTTTTTTGTTTGTTTGATTTTTACTGCTTTAGAAAAAAAAGACAAAATACTAAAATCAAGCTGCTTCTCCAACCTGAAAACGTCAGAAACAAAAATTAAAACAATTTGCCAAGTCTCTTATCCTGAGAAAGCACCAAACAAGATTGGACTTAAGACTGATTTTTATTTTAAAATACTTTAAAGTGTGAGCAGCAAAACGGTTCATTACACTGTTTATCTACTATTATTTCACCATGAAAAAGAAAAGAAAGGCCAATTCATTTATAATTCAGCGCTATCAAATCACAGACAGGTACACTAAACCAGCAGAGGGCAATAGAATTCTAGAATTTTGCAAAAACGGGATGTAATTATGGATGGAGCTTTATTTATTGTATACATTTTCTGGCAAATGTAACTTAAAACATGTAACTACTCATGGTCTTTAATCCCAGATTGCTGAAGATCACGTATAATTTACTACACGTTACTTACAGCCATACAAAATGTCTCAGATTTTTATATAGATGTATCAAGACAGATAGATATGTGCCAATACAAAGTTACATGTAACATTAAATAATGTACAATAACATACTTCTCCTTTCTCCAAAGAGATAGCAAAAGGATTTACAAAGTTCTGTTACACAGAACACACTAAAGAAACTAAAATATTCTAGAATAAAGGATGTTCAGAACTTGCAAAAAAGAAAGAGAGAAGACATTTTCATATGAGAATTGCAGAGGTCTAAATAAGGTTAAGTTCCAAGAAGTGGATGAGAAATATGCTGATTTTTTTCTGCTGTCTACACTACTACATTATTTAAAAAAAAAAAAAAAATCATTATAGAGATTACCATTATTTTGTTTGCCAAGGTTTAAATCCATTAGCTAAGTTTCAGATTTCACAAATTCTCAGTTGCAGTGTTGAATCCATCCAAAGAGTTTTTGAAATTGTGAAAAAACTATTTTGAAAATCTTCTAAAATGTCACCATCCTTTGGCACTCAGCAGTGAGTGAGCACCTGTGTGACTCCATTGGAATGGTGGTATTGGCTCTACTCACAAAAATAAGCCCCTCAGCAACAAACCTGTTATCCAGGTCCATGCTCAGAAACAAATAAACCCTGTAAATCTCACCAGTTTATGTTTTTATTTATATTCAGATAGTGATTCTCAGAATTACTGATGACCTGATATGAAACTTAAAGCCCAGTTAACAGAGCATCTAAATAATCCCAAAAAGGGTAACAGAGTAATTCTTTAAGTTCATCTGTCACTTCATTCTAGTATTTCTTTAATTGCTATTTGCCTTCTGCTATGGCAGCCTTCTCCATCTTCAGTGGTAGAATTCTCTCTGAAGGTCTCTCAATATACACTGTTCCCTTACCTGAAGAAACTATTAAAACAATAGTCCTCAAGTAGTCCTCCAGAAAAGGATGAGCAAAACAGTCAGAAAGATGTAAGGGTACAATACAAAATACAAACTGCAAATTAATTAAAAAAATTATAACAGTAGTAGATCTCATCTTGGCAATACAAATTATATATACTACATGGTTCAGAAGGTGAGAGAGAGAGGATGGGCAAAATGGGAAGAGCAGTATCATGAAGAATTCTGAAAGTAAGAACAAGAAACCTGAACTTATGCACTCTGAGGTAAGTCATTTAAGAGATTAAATGAAGATCCAGTAGAAGAAAATGATTGTGGAGGTGCTGGGTGCATGTACATTACAGAGCAGGATACTGTAAGGAACTCTTCTGCCAAATGATAAGATCCAGATTTGGCATGAGCAGTGCATGAGGAAGAAGAGCTATAACATCTGCCTAATAAACTCTTCTTGGCAGGAGTGTTTTGAACTAATGACAAAGAGCTGATGTGGTATTCACAAGTTGAAAGACAGTGATGAATCAGAGGAAGCAAAGAGGAGAATCCTAACAAGAATTTCAACCATCAGAACTATTATGAAGGATAAAGAAGCAGCAAGTGGATAAAATGTAGGGATGTGGATGAAAACAAGGGTAGCAGATACAAACTTCAATTAAGGGCTTGAATCACTGCAAGAATAATAACGTGTACAAGTGGAGGGGAAAATCATAAGACAGCAAAACATTTGTCACACTCCAATTCTTTGGCTGTATCCAGTTTAAATTGTTGATGACTTATCTAGGATGGCAACACAGAAATTCATACAAAAGCATGCAACATACACAAACAGACCTGCAACCTACCCCCCTTACCATCTGTAAGGATTTGCTCTGGTCTGTAAACATAAAACAATGCTGCTCAAATTGTGACAGACAGTAATGCTCCAACGAAACAGAATTCAATAAAAGGAGTTGTATTTTCAGGCAGAATATTAAGTTCCATTCTACTGGAATAAGGACATAGAAATCAGGAAGTGAAGTTGAACTTACAGATATGGAACATGCATGCGAGTCTCTTACTTCAGATTTACATTCTTTCACTTCAAGGTCAGAAGCTTTACCAGAAATTTTGATTAAAACACCAGAAATTCCTTCACAGTGAACATTCTAAATGAAGCAGTACTTCTGTAACCCTGTAATCCTTCCTAGAAATAACAACAGGGTAAAGAGATGGGCTATAACTAAACTAAAATTGTGCCAGCCAAACCAGAGTTCCATATCACTGCTAGAAAATGAGTTCAATGGAAACAGGAATTGTTACAAATTATGTAAACCAATGCTCATGGGAATACAATGGGAAGGTTTCTGTTTATTCTAGGAGATATTGGATCAGTTCCTCAGTTACAGAACTAAACATTTACTATAACATTTATCTTTACTTCTTATTTTAATTGGGGAGGCTTTTTTTTTTTTTTTTTTTTTTTTACTGACCAAGTACTTCCTCCCACAATCCACTAAGGAAAGGAATTGCAGATTATAAAATTCTGTTCAATGTTTCTCATGATGTTATCATTCTGGGAAAGCAAGCTTCTTCAGAAGAGCAAAGTTACTACAGTAATTTCCAAAATTCCTGTAAAGGCATGTGTTAAAAAATCCTCTAGGTAGTCTCTCCCTCTAATGTGCTAAACTATCATATTATACTTTCCTATTTTATTTCTTCCCATTTTTTTTTCCACCAAAAAATATTTTCAGAAGCGAGATATGCTTCACCTGCAGAGACATTAAATCTGTTCTGCAGACATGTATTATGTATCCATTCAAAACCAAAGTACACTAATTAAAATCTTAAGTGACATTTTGGCATCTGACTTTACAAGTGACACTGCAAAACCACTCAATCATAGCTAACAAGAATCCCCAGATTCCTGTTTTAACTTAAAATGTATGTTTGCTTTTAAAAAAATAATTTACTGAACTATAATCTTGATATGAAAGGAACTTTTAATGGATGTAATAAAAATCCTTGACTGGGAGAGTGTTTGGAAATATGAACAAAACTTTGACCATCCCCTTACTATTCTCTTCCGTGACCCCACTCATATTTGTAAGCACCTGCCCAGTAACCACATTATTCTCTCTCAAGATTCAATAAAATACTGCTTTTATGTCATGTCTATAAAAAACTTCAGCCACAGTTAATCTACTGCTAGACAGAATCACCAACAATAATATGATTAATACTGCTCCACAGCTTCCTTCCAGTGCCTCAAACTGCCTGGCTTCAAGTATTATTACTTATTTCAAATTCATTTTGTAAGCTCTTGAGGATAAGCATCTTCATCTTTGTGTTCTTTTGTATGAAAGCAAGACCAGTCCATTATGAAGCCTCCTGGATTTCCCAGTAATGCATTAATGCTAATAGACACACTTGATAACGTTGTAAAACACCCTTAATCAGTCTTTTGCCTGTCAATTTGAATATATGCAAAATGAGTAAGATCTCTGAATGATACATGAAAAAAGCAATTTACATAATAAATTACCTTAAGATTTAAAAATCTAGCTTATATTGTACGCATACTGCATGGCGTTTTGAGTTACACTAGTGTCAGAAGTCTAGGAACTGACCTCAACCTAAAGGATAAATATGGGTTTTTTTCCTTACAAAATATGAATCACCTGAAAGGGTTAACATCTAACCCTAGCCCTGCAAAAGAGGGCAAGTGTATCGTGCCCTTTTATACTTCTCAGCAATATTACTACTCCCTTTCTCCTAACAAGCCAGACTGGTATCTGGAGTTGAAATGTTACAATCTCTGCTGATAGAAAGAAGCATTAGGGCTCTGATAGTGAAGGAAAAGCAAAATCCAATGATGAAATCTAATATATGTTCTTTTGATACTCATTGCTTCACTTGAAGTAGTGCAGAAAAAGCTGCCTTCTCTCCTGTATGATGTCCTTACATTTACTGCTGTTTGTTTGAGAAGAGTTATGGAAAAAATAGAAACCACTTAAACTCTCCTACATATATTCTCTTTTGTGGTTCAGCTTCTTCCATAGTATCCACTATATGATACAGGCATATTCTTGCTGTTCTTTTAAGCAGGCAACTTAATGTATTTCTACATTTAAGGGATTACCATTCTGAAAATGGATAAATAAGTATAGTATTAAAAATAATGTTATTTAATACAATTTCGGTCACAAAATCATTTCCATAGACTAAGATAGTATAAGAACCAGCAGAACAGAGATACAAGAAGAAAATGAATGGAAGTAGACAAAACTTGTTGCCAAGACAATAAAGGAAGTCTTTCAGGGTGGGAGTTTCCTAAAATAAAGCCAGCAATTCAAGAATGGAGAATTTTAAAGTAAAAGTGATTTCACTCCAAGAACATCAGAGTAAGACAGAAATGTTTAGAAGGAAATATAGTAACTAGATGGAAGAATGAAAATATTTCAGTATAGAAAGCCAATGCATCACAGAAAATCTTTCTAGCTTTACAGAAGGCTAATAGCGTGCTGATGTTTGAGAATCACTTGGGCCAGTCATGGTTTTGCAGAAATACAAGTTAAAAATGAAACCTTATGTTAAATGTAAAAAAACCCTATTAATTTTGCTTTTCAAAATTAATTGTATCATCCAATTCATCATAATTGCATAATCATGCAATTCCCTAGTATTTACATACATTTAAAGTAAAGACTAATATGCTATTATTTGTAAGTATAATAGTAAGAGATAATAGTACCAAATTCTCCACTGTTTTCCACAGTACAATTGGACCATTATTCCACTTATTCCAGCTGATACTAACTGTAAAATTTGCCTAATAAAGACATAAAAATGGAACCAGCTCTTCACCTATCATCACAGATTTCCACATCACCCTTTCATTATTTAGCTTCTCTGTAACTTCGTAGCTGAAGCTATAAAACAGAGAGCACTTTTCAAATTGTGATGCTTCTGTTACATAATTAACCTTGAACTGGATCTCTCTTGGAAAAGTGTTTGATGGTAATAGTTAAAATGCGATAAACTAATCTGAATTTCACTAGTACCGCCTCTCAAATCTTCCAGGAAAGCCCTAATCCTTATAACTGGGAATCCCTCCCACACCTAACAGGCTCTGGAGTGAAGTGGTCATTTATTTAGGCATTTCAAGGAGTAAACATCTGTCACAACTGTTAACTGAAACTTGGTAATTCATTTCAACTAGGAAAGTATACACTCAATTTCATTTTATTATTACGCTCTTCAAAAGAGCATATATATTCCATTGTGGAAAACATTAGGATTATTATTGTTGTCTTAACATGGAATACTTCCAGTTTCACATTTTATCATTAACTTCAATTTTTTTTCTTAAATAATAATTTTGTACTAACTGTGAAGATTATTAAAAAAACCCCAAAATTAAACAAAAATCATTTCCAATAAACATGGACTGACACTTTTTTCATCTCAAAAATGCTACTAGGATAATTCCTAAGATGATGTGAAAAAAATGTTCGTACTACATTCAAAAGTTGTAAGCAAAATGATTTAGCAAAATTTGGTAATCTTTTAAAGACACTGAATAAAGCAACTATCTTATTCTGTGTAATAGTATGTCCTTCTCAACAGGAAAAAAAATAGCAGTACAAATGATAAAAGGGCAGACACGCAGACGAACAGCCAAACGATAGCATACTCTAAGCATTTCAGTCAGCCCTTGTCTGCAAAGTATTTCTCTGACGTTTCGTTGCAGGTTCTAGAATAAAATTAGCATCAGTAGCAAACTGAAATTTTATTCAAAAGTTGGTGGCTTACAAGCATTAAAATAAAAAAATAAATAAAATCAATCCTTCCCTCCATTCCTCCCAAGAATTACATGATCTAGTCACATAGAAATTATGAAGCAGTCTCCAATGCGTCTCACTGCGTTATGCTAAATGACAAATGCCAGTTTTAATGTCATACATCTAATCTGTGAGAAAGTTTACTGCTTTTGGGTTATTTTTGGTGAAACTAGATCAGCACTATCCAAGGGTACATCAAGCCATTAAAAGCAACAACGGACTCAGAATTCTGAAAAATAATACTGCTCTGGCTACTGCAACTTAAAGAAATGCTCATAGCTCTAAATCGTGGAAGTCATTCAACATTTCCACACAGAACAGACTTTACTCTCAGAACAGTATATTTTTATTATGCCACCTCCTTTGTTCAAACACAGGTGATCAGAACTGTCACTTCTGAATGCCAAATAACAAAATTTGTGAGTGAGTTACTATTTAGTGATTAAAGTGGTGGGATATCCTTCGGAAGATATGGGAGCACAGATGAATACACAAAGTTTAAGCATAAAATTTGAATTGTAATATTTTGAAAAAAATCCCCTGAATGTGAGAAAACTGTATTATAATCTGCACATTCATTTCCTGCAATACTTGAGGGACTCAAGAAAGAATGTTTGATCAAACATCACCTTACTTGAAAAGGGAGGGAAGATGGAGAATGGCACTCTTGCCTGTGACTTGGCATGAAACAGCAGTGAGGAAGAGATCTGTTGCTCCCTCTGCCTGCTGTCCAGCGGACAGGCTAAAGCTGGTGCCTGCCACCAATTATCACTCTTGCTGCATACCAAACCTTCAAGAAACGCAGCGTAGTCTATGTAACACCTTGCCACCTTGGCAAAGAGATGTAATTGAAACAGAGTATCCAAATCCTGTGAATCTGACAATGCCAATTATAAATTGTCTTCCTTGGTGAGTTAATAAATTGAAAATACGATTACAATATGTCCTTTTCATCTTGTCTTTTCTTTCCATGTGTAGAAAAAGACCTCTTTTCTGCAGGACCAGGGAATACTACATTTCTACTTTATACATAGAAAAAATGACCACATACCAAATATGCATGGGTCATGCGAACCAAAAAAATGTGGAAAAATTCTTTTATCTTCATGTATAAATACATTTTATTTACACTGTTTCAATTTTAAACAAAATTCCAACAGTATTACTAAGGGTAAACTAAAACCTTTTTCTAACCCAGAAGCAAAAAATGTGTTTGTTTTTGTGACATTAACAGTACACACCAAAGTCCACTGTCACTGATGACTCACATTTTGCTAACAGCTCATGTTCAATATTTTAAAATTTTAAAAAGCATTGTGACTATTTTTTCTAGAAAAATTCAATTATTCCTCCAGGCCACAAATATGCAGCCAGTACTGACTTCCTGTCTGTGAATTTAAACCCACCAGCTACGAATTAAGAGTGCAATCAAATCCTACCTGATCCAAGTTCCACAACAGATCACTCACCAGACTTTAGGAGCTGGAATTCTGAAATTTCACATCCCAAGAGCTGATAGCATGCTGCATACAGGGTGATGTTTCTTGTTATTTTAATTAGATACATGTAGAAATAGCCTAGACTAATCTTTATGTAAGCAAAGACATGAAGACAAGATCTATTAGATCATGCAAGCTTGTTCCTTTCTATACATTTTTTGCTGTGTTCCCAATAATATTTTAAAATGCTTCAAGGCTAGAGCATGGACTACTTCATGAGAAGACCATTCCAGAATCTTGCCAACATCACCTGGGAGATTTAGGTTGGGTATTAGGAAAAAATTCTTCACTGAAAGGGTTATCAAGCACTGGAACAGGCTGCCCAGGGAAGTGGTGGAGTCACCATCCCCGGAGGTATTTAAAGGACGTGTAGATGTGGTACTTGGGGACATGCTTTAGTGGTGAATTGGCAATGCCAGGTTTACAGTTGGACTAGATGATCGTAATGGTCCTTTCCAACCAAACTATTCTGTGATTCTATGATCACCTCTAGGAGTCTGTTTCTCTAACTACTCAGTTTCCTGGTTTCATCTGCTGGACTCACATGAAAACACATCTTTCTCATTACTGATACACCTCAAACACTTGGTGTCTGCTCTAGGTGTGTACGTGTGGCTATGTACAGTAAAGTTATTTTAGGAAGAACAGGTAATTGCTTCATTAGTGCTCTGTTTTATGTTAGGTAAATAAAATGAAACTTAACATTTCATAAACACAATAGCCCTTTCACAAAGAAACTGTCAAGTTGTGTAACCTCCTTTTATTATTTCATTTGAAGCAACAGGACAATAAAATCTTGTGATACGAAATCCCATCCTAATTTCCCATCAAAATGCTATAGCAAATATAGATGGCAAAATATTTATTTGGCTGCTATAACTACAACATTTTCAGATTTATGACAGGCTTTCTCACCAATAACTCAACTTGGAATACCACTTGTGCAGTAACAACACTGCACACACAAATGAAAACCTGTGTCACTCTTAGATTCACAATTCCTATCTATTCCTGGCTGCCAAGAACACTGCGCAGTTTCAACAGGGCTACATGAAATAGTATTTAATATGCTGTTGGCATTAAACATGGTATTCTGATAACACAAACATCAATAAAAACAAGTACATAGTGGCAAGCACTACTCCACAATTTTTTGGAAAGCATAAACACAATCCCACTTACAGCAGCAGTAAAGAAGTTCTGCCTATTGAAGCAACAGTACCGGAATACCTGAGCTCTGCCTACAGAAAAATGAAATGCAGCCTGAAGGACGCCTGCGCAAGTGCATGTGTCTGTAAACTGCACTGCACATGGTAATTACATAAAATTGACAAGCAACTGAGCAGAAAAGGCCTTGACATAGTTTGACAGTACAAACATACCAGTTTTCCTGAAGGTATTTTAATAAAAAACAAATAATCCCCCAAATGACCTTAATTTTAGTTTGTACATTCCTCTGGACTTATCAGAGACAGAACAGCAATATGCTGTGTTAAGCAACAAAACTAATCATTCCATCTGACATTTCAGTACAGGGAAACCCAGTGAAAAGAGAACTTATAAACTGTTAATATATCAGAAAGCAGGAAGCTCAAGGGAGAAAGTAAAGCAGCAGGAGTTAATATTATTTCTCCCCAAAACAGGGGAACATTAGTTTAGTGTAACTCTAGAGCAGGAATCCCTCCAAAGGGTTATAAAGATGTTAACAGGATGGAAAAATGACATCCATTTTTCTTAATTTAAGAATACTGATACAGAACATTGTTCCTACACAGGTTCATGCCAGGTAGAACATACTCTAGTCTAGGATACAATTTTGAAAACCTCTAGAGAAGCTGAAAAATGCTCCAAAACGTTTTGTTTTTACTAAAATTCCAAACAGAACCTTAAACTGTTAATCTCAACTAATCACTGGAAAGTTTGTCCACTGATCTTATGTTCTGAACAACACATCAGTTTGCGTTTAGTATGAATAGTTTTATACCAAAATAAGAACTTTTGCCAAAGAATTGTATCTAATGGGACATACCAAATGGGGCCATCACTGAACCTGAGGATTAGATCTGGGAAAAACAAAATTCTTTTTCTATTATGCATTAACAGCTGGCTTTTGCAAGTCAACAGTCAGGTTACTTCAATTTTTAACACAGGTCTGGAACATTAAAAAATCATCATGCTTCTTACATCCGGGGACTCACAGTTTCCTCAGTGTACAGCTTTAGAGTTAAATAGTAAGTATGGCACTGCCTCAGAACACAAAAGACTTCATAGAACCTTTAGTGAGAGAAATGGTGTGAGATCTTGGTACTTAAAGATATTCCATATTCAATCCAGCTTTTTCCTCTCCTTGATTGTGAAATTAATATTTATTTAGGCTTATTTCAACACTCGTGATACTCCATGCAAAAAAAAAAAAGGGGGGTGGGAGGGGGTGGGGAAGAGAGTTTCTTTATGGCTTTTTCCCCGCTCCTCCACTTAATCAAACTTTACCACATGAGGAATCTAACCAAAACACTACAGCTCCCCAAAATACTCTCTGTACCTCTCAGGGTAAAGATCTATGTGGAATCTCTTGGCCATTTTTATTATGAAATGAATGAAAAGAATGAAAAATCATAAAAAAACCTAAAGTAAATCTTTCTTCATAATACAGGATTAATGCAGTAGCAAGAATAAAATAATGGAAAATCTCTATAGCTCCTTAACTCTTTCTCCACATTATTAGTTGCAGCAATAATTCTGCTACCGAAGGACTCAAATGAGAGGGAACAGAAAAAGATGAACTTGTAAATTAAAGATGGGAGAAAGTTTATTTGCTGGGATTGAAAAGTGTAATGTCTAACCACGCCAGCTTATATAAGAGAGTGAAAATGCTCTGTTGACTCTCTCCAGAAAGCAGTTTTGGGGTATTATGTACAGCTCTAAAATAAAGCCCATTTAAAGAAATTTTTTTCACAGTTCAAACTGTTAGAAGAGAGAAAAATTTGTAACTTTATACTCTACATATGTAGTAAATACTAGCTTGAATAGGAGATTTCAATAAACTTCTATAGTAACTACTATTTTGCAATATCATGATGTACCAATTACCAATTGCAAGCAAGTCCATGTTCTGAACTCCATATCTCCTCATAAAACATACAGTTAAAAGAAGCCATTCATAGTGTTCTCCAAAGTTAACAACTACAGACTGAAAACTTAACATGCACTTTTTGGTCAATGCTTAACACGCCAAATTAAACAAAAAAAGTACTCCAATAAACATTTTTTACACAATAACATCAGAAATTATTATTTTCAATTATTTTAGTGACTAGTTATAATTCAAATGATAATTCTCTAACCCATCATATAAGCCTGCATTTAGTTCTGGATAAATCTATCATAATCATCATCACCCAACATCAGTAAGTGTAATTCTGGAGCAATGTCCATTAATAGCCTATAAAAAGACTTCCATTGACATAAATAAATTTTAGAATGAACCTTCCTACCCACCATGTATCTCCTGTCATCACTTCCTTCATTTTAACAATGCAGACAATGTAAAAAAATATAAAACAAGAGTGGTTTTCAATAAAAACTTACCCTATAAAAAGCAGTTGTCAGGGGTAGCAATGCTGCAGCGATGCTATATTCTTCTGAAGATGAACAATCCTTCAAGAAAAACATATGAAGAAAGTAAGCAAAACCATTTTCAATGTTATGTATTATAATTTTATTTCTATCCTATGGAATTCCTCTGATATCCTACCTATAAAAAAATGTAACTTTTAATCACTTGATATCATGTAAGAACAACACATATTTATGTGTGTGCATGTGTGTGTACAAACATATATCTTCCCTCGATTTCTGCTAGAAAGGTATTGCTGTGATTCTTCCAGTTTAAAGAATTTATTAGCAGCTCTCTCATGCCCATGTCTGAAATACAATTTCACCAACATAGTTTACATTAAAAAAGCAAAGTATTCCTCATTTAGGAAACAATAAAAAGGTAGGTTGCTTTCATTTGGGTCAACAGCAAATCTGACTAAAATGGAAGTGATGTGATGATCAAAGAATGTACTTTCAAAGAGTTTACACAAAGAAACTGGCATTTATTTAATATGAAATAATCATCTCCACAACCTCAATGAAAACCCATTCTCTTCACAGTCTTAGAATGCCTCATTCAACAGTCAAGTGTGTCATTTGTGTCTCTCTAGGTTGAAAAGGGTATGCCAAAGTAAATCAACTAGTAATTGCACTGATGAAAATAGTCATTTTATTACGGAAGTCTTTTAAAAGAAACCAGAATTGGAATGTAATTTAATATTTAAAAAACAAACTACTTGAATTTTTAAGACTTTTTAAAAAAAAAACATGGAACAAAAAATACTCTAGAGTTAAAAAAGATACTTTAAAAAAAAAAAAAAAAAGATACTGGACAATGAATGGCAAACCAACACTTCCACCTGAACAATTAACTTCAGTGTTTTTAATGTTCACTCTTACAACGGGCACCCTCCAACTCAACACTTCTATTAACTATCTATAACATCTGACCAAACACCAAAATGAAATATTTCAAGTGTTCCTCTGCTAGACTTTTCATTTATGCCTTCATCTCATACCAGAGCTCTCTGAAACACAGCAACTAACAAAAACTTGGCACCAGCCAACTGTGATAGCAGAAATATAAAATCTGTATTCAGGAACAATTATGTTAAGGAACATTAGGATGTTATTTGTATTCATCTCACTCTTCTTTCTTAAATGGTTCCTGAGTGATTGTGGTGCACTCCACAGATTTAAAACAAAATACCAAAAAACTCATCACAAGACTATTTTGCTTCTCATTACTTTAAAAGTCCATTTAATCCTTTGTGATTTTTCAATGACACATATTTCATCTTCTATTACTTTAATCAACTTGACCTAAACAGAACACCAATGTCCATACACAGTTAAATAAAGCAGCGTTTAGAGAACTACTCACACACGTATTCTGAAAAGGTGTACAACAAGTTCCTAGATGTGAAGCTTTATTTCTGCAGCTACTGAAGGTTTTAACATGTCTAACTCGCAATGAGTGCATGTATGCTAACTGTGCATGGAAAACAAAAGGTGTGCAAGTGCCCACATTTTGTACCACATTCCAGCCTGGTAGAGGAACCCTGTAAGGAAAGTGGACACTGAGAAGCTCAATGTACGTTTTAGTGCCGCCTTCCAGTTATTGTGACGCATATGTAAAAACCCCCCAAATTAGTCTGTGAGATGTCAGAACAGTAAGACTAAAGGACAGAGCCTCAGCTGCTTTTCATTTCCAACTTCTGCATTATTTCCTATTGTTATCCATATCCTTAACCCCCATTTGGAATTTAGGATATGTATTTGTAGTTTATTAATATAAAGATATGATAAATACTGTTAGTATTTTTTCACTTAATCTGAAAGCTTCCCATTTGAAATGAGACTTTACAACCTCTAGGAATGCTTGACAGTTTTTAAAGAAAGACAAATCTTATTTCTGTACGTGTTTATTTATAACCAGGTATGAAATCATCCACACTCATTGTTTCAAGTTATCTACTTAATCCCTTAGCTGAAATTATTTGTAAGAGTTTTGGCTTTCACCCAAAATATACATAAAAATATCTTTATAAAAACTGAAAAATGTATCTTCACCTAGAGAGCATTCAATATTCCAAGAGCTAACATATGTCTCGAAGATATATATCATCACCACATAAACAACACAGTACATTATTTTTCCATTCCTTCTTGCAAGTATGAAATTCTCCACATATTCTATGTCAGCAGTACCCCCTGGACTTGTAGTATGGAAGTATTATCTCTCTATATATTTTATTCTCCAGCATATGGCGAGAAATGTAAAATGATCTCAGTTAGGAATAAAGTATAATACTGCTGTTTTAAGAACAGTGAAATCAATTGTTTATCCGCTTTGTATCTGCGGATGCCCTGGTTAATAGAGATGTTGCACAGAAATCTTACCTTCTCAATTTTACAGGCAAACTCAGTACTGGAAATGTCATAGATGTACTGTATGCAATTAATTTAGACTCCTGAAACAAAGGAATCCAGCTGCCTTATATAAAATAATGTCTTTACCCATTGTGAAAAATATCTCTTACTACTGATACAGAAGTAGATAAATCAAATACCATAAAATAATTAAAGCTGTTCCCCCCAGTTTGCACAAAATGAAGCTGAAACACATCTACGGAACAAAAACTGTTCTCAGCAAATTAATTTCCTAAAAACAGTGTTTTATGACAGTGAAATACAGACTTCCACTATGCCATGTGCAGAGTACTGCTTTGAATCCATGCCTAATGGAGTGAAGACCCGGCACATTATTCTGGCTGTACTGGTCATATATTCAAATAGTTGCTGATCTTTGTAGCAGGCTGGAAGTGTTACAGGAATTCATGTACATTTAATAGCTTTGCAATACTGAATTGACGAGAGAATAATAAAATGAGAATGTTTTTCCTTATACTATGTACTTTGATAATATATGTGATTTACTTTTATGTTCTGCTCAGTTTAAATAGGCAGCAAAACTGGTGGTTAGATATTGTCATTACATTGCAGAACTGACAGCTAGGAAGTTACAGATTTTGACCGCTTGGATGGATGCATGGGACTGCTCTTGTCTGGTGAGACATGGATGGCTTTTGGAATCTGGTAGGTGGCTTAGGCTTCTGGTACTGGAGAGAAGAGACAACTCTTCTCCTCATTCTTGACTTCAGAACAAATCCTGACCTGAACTTTTGTTTGGAAAACAAAGTATCTCATGTCATCATTGAGATGCCCTCCACAATCTGATCCTAGTGAAGAACAGCTAAGAAAAGCCACTCCAGGAAAAGGTTCCTCCTTGATCTGCTACTGAAGGTGCAGGCCCAGATTCAACAATGCCCTTAAGCACCTTTTGGTGTTCCACTGACTACAAAAGCAAGCCCAAGTCAATGAAGCACTGTGACAGTTAAGCACAAGTTTACATACCTTCCTGAACAGGCTGCAGTAATTACCAACTGATACTTATGGACTTCTATTTTCTCTTAGTCACATGATAAAAATCTATGAGAGATGTATTAAATATCAGATAACATTTGGAAGGTATCAGATAACATTTGGAAGGCAATTTTCTTTTTAAACCTATCTTGATAGTCTCTCTCATTGATTGCTAGCTGATACAGTATGTTTCCTGTGTTAAACCACATTCTGCTTTAGGCAGTAAGCTTTTCAGACAGACACCACATTTTTAATAATCTACAGAAATCTGAGTATGCTGAAAACTTGAGACCCAATTTTGCTTTACATTCAGCAGTACTATAAATAAATGTAACTATTCAGACTAAAACGCTAAACGTGGCAGCTCTAGATCCATACTTTTTTGGCAGTGGAGGATGACACATGTACGGTCTATTAAAAATCCTGCTAAAGTAACCCTCAATGCTGCACCGTCCCTCTTGAGAGGTATTGAATGCTGATAATTTTCATGAAGACCAAGAGCATTCATCACCATACAGGACTAAGCTCATAATGACAGAAACTTAAGAGTCATACGTGTTTTTAAAGCACTAAGTCAAGAATTGTTAAGCTAGCCTGTGTAAGGTAACCATAAACTATGCAAAATACATTGGCTACAAATTACAGTTGAAATATTGGTTCAAAATTCAACAGATTATTTCAGTGATGCCAAGATTTAATTCTTATTGTTACATATGTATTATGTGGGCAGAGTTTTACTGAATCACAGAACTGTAAGTAGTAAGAGAATTCTCAGTCCAGTTTAGAAAAAATGCTTTGTTTGTTAAAAGGAATAAGGATGCACCACGTAGAACAACAATGCAATTCAAAACTGGAATTGAATTTTAATTCTCTCATTAAATTTTAATTCCTTCTTCATCCTCTACAGCTATTACATTCATATGAGTGCAAACATAGAAGACAAAGGAACTCCACCTAACCCAGAAGAATCCTCATCAATTTGTTTTGACTTTGTGGTCTTTCTGCCTCACTAGGAGCCTTCATAATGATAATTACATTAAGGAACCTATCATGTCAGCAATAGGATGCAAGAT
This sequence comes from Caprimulgus europaeus, assembly GCA_907165065.1. The sequence goes on along the minus strand of OU015539.1, from coordinate 10,750,615 downwards.
GCCCTAGGTCTGCCATTCCAGGTAGCAGTAGATCCAATTCCATTTTAGAAGGATTTTACTTCCTGAAGAGCTTCGTATTTGTCTTTACCTGGCCCTGAATTCTCATAGGTTTGTCTGTCCTTGAAACATAGTGGCATAAGGGACAGAATTCAACTGATGCAATTTACATGGAATTACACAAGCACATAATGTTCATTAATTTTTAAGTTTCCTTTACTCCACATGTTCACAAATTAACAAAAACAACACGTTTTCTCTATGCAGCTCCATTGTAATTCTGACCTCACAGTAAGCCAAAACAAGAAAGAACATTTTACTCAGAGAAGAGCTGTCGAGCCCCCCCGCCCCGACCTTGTTTCTCAATAAATACATTTCCGTCTAGAGTTGAGATTAGTCATTTCCTCCTTCTCCTAACAAATTATGTTTAGGAAATCAGGAACCTCAATTTTTATATGCATAAATTACACATTCTTCACTATATTTTTACTGTACCCCAAAAGCATAAAAACATTTAACCTTTTTTTTGCAAGATACTGATAAACACAAGAATGCCATCCCTTGCGTCTAAGCACATCTGAGTTTCTTTAACAGAAATGCCATGCATGTTTCTGAATACTGTCATGAGGCCCATGGCAATAAAGTTCAACATACTCAGGCTGTAATCTTCTCCCAAGGAAATGGTTGGGATGCCAAGATGCCTTTTGACTTTTATTTCACAGCAGGGCTTCATTCACAGTGACTCTGTCCAAACCTTAAACTACACCAGCTGTGATACAAGGTCCTGCACAGTAATTTGTAAAAAGTATTTGACAAACAACATTCAAGTGATAGAATACATTGCAATTCATGACAAAACAGCGATCAATATCCATTAACTACTCAGTTGGAAAGGAACAATTAATTCACAATACATCTACAGGCTGCAGCGTGCTCCTAAAGCCCGGTACACCGAAGCACTTATGCTGTGATTGCAAAACATAAATACAGGATACTTTGTAACCCACTTTATAGACAGCCTGGTTAACTGAGTTAAGGAACAATGGAAAAACACTTAAACTATTAGAAGAGCTATTAAAAGAGATGCGATATTTTAGTATAGTCCAGTTATCTATTAGCAAATCAGTTCACAAGTACGCAGCACACATTCTTATGCGTTCTAGCAGTCATTTTGTGCGCAGCAGCATCTCTTCTCCTAAATTATAAGGAAAGTCACAAACTTTCAAACATGTAAGAATACATTCATCTTGCTTAATTTAATTTTACTGTTCTTTTCTAAGTTTCATGTGGTTATCTAATTTAGTATACTTGTAATAAAAGTGCATCACATAATCAGCACACATTCTATACAATTCTACAATAGGAATTAAGTCTTAAAAAAACCCCAGATTTCTATGGGTATGTAAAGTGATACACTGAAAAATTAGGTTTTTACTTTAGAAAAATATTGTTTGGATAGAAGTGGAATTTTACACCTTCTGAAATGCAAAGAGTCAACACACAGCTCAAATAAATTACCAAAAGATTCTGTGTCTAGTTCATTGTGGAGAAATTGAACAAACAATGGATGATGAAATGTAACTTGGAAGTAGGGCTCACTGAAAATTTTCCATTGAATGTCATGTGATGGCAAAATAATTTTTTATTTATACTAAAACCCTCACTGACATCACCTTAGAAAAGAGAACTTCCAAATCCCTATCGTTTCCCCTTGGGAGACTTAGTCTCTTATCAGTACCTTGTAACTGATTTTCTGGGGCAACAGAAATAAAACCTTGGGCAACACCTCAAAGAAGGCAAGGAATGGGTACGGGGGATCTACAGGCTGGAATGTGGGGAGTAAATTCTCATAGAAGGCATTTCCAGAAACATGAAGAACTGGAAAGTGATTGAGAACAGAAAGCACAGGCTGACCAATGGCAAATAGGTCAGCCTATATGATGAAAGGACGAGCTCTGTAGCTGAGGAAAGCGCAGCATGTTTCAGGTACTTTGGCTTTAAGAGGGCTTTTGACACAGGCTCCTTTAGCATCCTTGTAGGCAAGCTGAGGAGATCTGGTCTAGATGAAAGATGGGAAAACTGATTGCACCATCAGACTCAAAAGACAGTGGTCAATGGTTCCAAGTTTAACAGGAAGGTTAGTTAGGCATTATATGTTCAAGGGCTGATACTGTGGCAAACACCACCTAATGTTTTCATTCACAACCTATAAAATGCATCTTCATCAAATTTCTGGATGACATCAAATTTGAGGGCGCGGTAAACATGCTGGAGGGCAGGATTGTTACTGACTGGCATCACAGCCTGTCAGAAACAGACTGATCAGAACCTCTGGAACTTCAACAAAGACAAATGCAAGGTTCTGTGCAAGGGCCAGGGTACCTCCATGCAAAACATAAGCTACATATGAACAGCACCTGGAACCACGTGCTGTGTTATACATGTCAAAACAAGACTGTGTCCCAAAATCCAGAAAAAAGTACAAAATGTATTACCTTGGGTTGTTACTGTTTGCAGATATCAGCAAACTCCGTACAGTACAGACAGCTCCAAGGAATTGGAAAAATAGATAATATTGCAGTTTAATAGAACAGGCATTCAATATGACAGGAAATGGAAATACTGTGAAGTACCTCAGTGTCAGAAAAAAAGCATTATAAGAATAGCAAAGGGCAGAAGAAGTGAACAAATTTAGAGTTGTGATATTACATAGAGGGTAAATAATTGGAAACAATGTGTAAGACTGATGGGGGATAGGAGAGGGAAGATTACCTTGTACCAAGTAAAAAATGTTAAAAACATTAGTCTCACCAATAGATACACTCATAGCAGGGGTGAAAGAGCAAAATAATTAGAGAGTTTAAGGATTTCATCCAAGAGATGGAAACTGTCAGGAGAGTGCAGAACTGAAGTGAAGGAAGTCCAGAAGGACTAAATAAGTATATGAAGGCAAAACACTATGCTTAACCAGCACAGACAAAAATTATTGGAGAGAAAGCTGATGCCGATTCTTTTTTAAAATTATTTTATACATATATATATATATATACACACACACACACACACACACCTCCTCAAAACATTAGCAGGGTTCTGGCAGGTGCCCCTGGGAACTGAAGGACATGTTTGTGTGGATGCAACACTGCCTCTGGGAGACACATTTTTCATAGGCTATCAAAAGTGGAGTTTCAATACATATTTGACGTCGCATTGCCGGATGGCTTCAGTTTTTCTACGCCAACCTTGATAGTACTGAGAAGCTTTGCTACAGTTCTGGCAGAGGCACCAGTTAGTCTGCGTACAGCTGTACCAAAGGACAACAAGAACGACAATGACCAGCTGCTTCTGGAAGAAGTTTTCTTGGATTAGCTTTGTTGGTGCAGCTCCATTTCTGGATTCACAAAACAAGTGTCAGCTGCTGGAAGAGGATATTTCTGGGATGACCTGCACTGGCTGCAGAATTTCAAGGATGACAATTGGGGGTTTTGTGGGTTTTTTTGAGGTAATTTTGCTTATTATAAGGTTGTGAACCTTGAATTCAGCCAGCAAGGGCTTTTCCATGCTTAGGCGCAAATGATGCGTTGTACTGGTTGAATCTGATGGAGCCTAAAATCCCTTGCTGCCAAGCCTGCTGTCAGACCTCTCCGTTCCTCAGTAGGCTGGAATGTAAATTTTCTGTTGTGTTTCAAAAAGTAGTTGCAGTTTTAACAACTTTAATACATGTTGTTGTACAAGTTGCTTAATCCCAAAATCAACCTTGTAACAACATCAGAATAGGCTCATTCTACATCATGAAAAAATCATGCTACTAAAGCTCAAAAACACCCCATTTTTTTTGGAGAAAAAACTCCCAGTAAATTTAAGACTTTATAACCCTGGCTGATAAAGTCTTTTAAAGGATAAATGGTTCATAGAAAAGAATACCTAAAATAAATTAGGAAAACTGAAGGACACACGTTGTCTGTGATTAGGTAGCATGTTGTAGAGCAGTGTCCATCTTGATTAACACATCAAATCTGTGTGATCAAGGAAGAGTGTTTTTGCAAAGCTTAGAAAGCCCAAGAGATTCAGAGATTTCAAGAGCTGCTTGATTTAGTAAAGTGCTCCCTCCAAGATAATATACGTCAATGAAATATATACATTCTAATACAAATATTTAAACTATGGAAAAGAAAACTTAGAAAAATATAGTATTTTTACTCAACTTAATGTGAAGTATTTTAAGTGTTCAGATTACTTTCAGATACTTTCCAGTGCATGGGCAGCAGCTTCTTTAATATGGATACATATTTTATTTGAAATCTTACACTTTTTGTGGTTCAATAAGACAAGTACTAGCACATGCAAAATGTGGGAACTGTTTCTTATAAAACTTTTGTTAAAAATTCTTTCCTTTAATGCCAATAAAGTGTTTGTTTTTCTAAGAATACAAGCAAAAAGAAGTGTGAGGCATTTTTGTAAGAGATAAATAAAGACAATGGAAGAAACAGTAAAAAAAAATTTGAACTGTCATCTAGCTGAAGAGGCACGTTTGGACATCCTTGAAACAAATTCCTGTTCTGTGTAAAAACAGCTCTGCAGGGCAAACACTACCAGAGGAAAGGAGAAATCCCTCAGCTTGCTGTGTGGACCAAAGAGGCAGAAGTGTAGCAGGGAACTCTGCTGTAGCTCAGCCTTCCAGCAAAACTGTTTGTTTGATAGAAATTGTAAGAAATCTTGGAATGATCCTTTTCTGTTCCATAGCCTAAATCATTGCTAGTAGCAACGTCCAGCTACTTAGCCACAGAAAAAACCCTCTTTGCCAGCTTTTGGGTTGCCAGTTAATCGATTTTAAAACCCCAACAGATCTTCTCCCAGCCGATCTGATCTCCCTTCCTGAGGGTTTTACTCCAGTCACCTTTCATTTTATTCCTACCTTTCCGAAGTTATAGGGCAAAAAACACAGAAAGGGGAGTTCTGCTATGGAAGGAGAGTAGATGGCAATCAAAAGATTCATAGAAGGCAACTTGGGGTACAGTGAAATATTAATGAAGTATTAATTCCCAACTACAGTCATGCTGTTTGAAATTCCGTCCACAGAATTCATATTTGGAGCTTTTGGAAGGATAAGCCAGATTGCAATGGCTGAAAAAGAAGAGTGGGTAGTGAAAATCAGAAGTGAGAAGTTTAAGCATTAGCAATGGCTTTGGCATCCTAAAAACATGAAGGCTCCAATTCCTGAGAATGCAGTAGCCAATTACCAAATGAGTGCAGGACAGAATTCTGAAGATCAGTAGCTGATTTCTGGACAGTGTGGCATTATTCCAATCATTATCAGTGCATACACTGAATGAAACACACTGCGTCGGCATGAACTGTCAGCCACGTACAGTAAACATAAATGTGATGACTCAAATATTTCCAATCTGTGTCTCCTCCTAACAAGGAATATGAGCAGATATCACCATCTTCTCTTATCTTACCTGCAGTTCTAAGTAGCAAGATCAACACATGAATGGAAGCTTTTGTATACCTAAAATAATATGATTACTTCATCTGGGCACACACAAAGTTAACAAGAAAAAAACAAAATTTAAAGATATAGTAGTCAGAAAAGCGTATTATCTGCCAAATTTTAGTAGCATACCAGTAATCACTGAAGTGACATAATGGAAATCTATATGGTAATATTGGTAATCATCAGATCATCATAGCAGAGTGTACAGTACTGCAACAATTTCTGGAATACATAAAAATTCCATAACCCAGCAGTGTCTCAAATCAAGACATGAAGAAATCTTAAATTAGAAAAATATCTCACAGTTGAATTGTAGAAAGTTTCAAAACATGAGTTTTCCAGATATGTCTTTTACTGACATACTGATTTCCTACACATAGTCAATTGATTCAACTATTTTGTAATAATGACTAGTAAAGTTGGTTGCCTGTCATGTGGAAAAAAAATAAAAATTAGAAGTCACTATGGATTGATAATAAAATAAATGACAGATATTTAATATTACATAAAAAATAGCTCCCAAAGGATGATTATCAGATACACTGAAAAGAATACAGAAAAGAATAAAAAGGAGAAAGAAAGCACAAAGAACTTTGCTTTAGCTGCTCCAAGGGACATCTGCTCCGAACTGAAAGCTGCACGTTGACTAGGAAAAGAAATATATCAACATTTTTGATAATATTACAAATTTTAAATACTGCTAACCACTTTCTTGCATACACTGTTAATCAAAATTAATTTTTGAGTAAGTACTTCAGCTTTTATTTATAAAAAAGTTACATATTTCTACAAATTGCGATAGAACCAAGCTTTACAGTGGTATGATACAAGATAAAGGTTTCTGCGCTAGATATTGAAGTTCATGATCAAACATCGGTTTTAGTCTTTTTAATAAGTTTTTGAAAGTCTTTCTTAAGGAAAACTTTTATTGGATAATTTTGAAAGTATTTAGGTATGACTTAAAATTACTTCATTGAAAATGAATTTGTCATGATTTCTTTCTTATTAGACTGTTGTCTGAGTAGCCAAAAATGTTTCATCGCTAACATGGAGATTACAGGCTCCACCAGAATTTCAGCTACCCCCAAGGACCACTAAGGTCAGCTTCTTTTTAGTGACTGGGAAACTGAGCTACACACTTGTTCATTTTAATTTTTTAAGTATATAATTATGTTTCAAATTTTGAAAATTAAATAGGAACAGATGTGGGAGATTTTAATTTTTTGTTAAGATGGAAAATATGGAACATAGTCCCTTTACTAAGAGGTAACAGGGAACATATGACATTCCCTGTAATATCCCTTCCCTCTCTTAGCAAGCATCTCTATTTGTTTCTCTTCATGCTCCCAAGAGCGAATAGTATCAGTAACTGAAATAAAAAAAATTACAAGCTGTCATGGAAACAAGGCACATCAAGAAGATATGTTGATTAGGTAAATTCGTTAAACATTATTTGGTTCAAGCTGACCTGGAAAAAAAAATCATTTCCCCTCAACAAATCCTAATCCTCTTTTCCAAAAATAGTATTTGTAGAGATCAATAAAGCCTGAACGGACAATGTGTAACCTCGAAAATGTTTGTTAAATACTCAGAAAATTTCTGACTGCAGAAACCATCTTTAACACGCTCTTGTGGAAAAACATATCCAAGAATCAGCAATTCCCCCACAGTTTTGATTACTCCTAGGTGACCTCAGATGAGATGAATTTCAAGTAGGCATTGAAAGTTAAAGTTTTTATATAAGAGGTAATGGGAATGCTAACTTATTTTAGCATATCTAGACTTACTTTTAAGCAGAGAATGCCCACAGATTTCAAGCCAGGAATGACCACCACCAATAGCAGTCTGAGTAAACTTCAGGTAGGATTGTTCACCTTTCCATAAGTCACTTTTTCCACAAATAGATTATTTTGCTTTGGAATAGTTAATTACAGTTTGCTGGACTGATTATTAATGAGTTCTGATGCTTACTGTTTTTATATGTGCATTGTATCTTCAATTTGAAATCAGAATACAATCTGGGCTGTAATATTGAAAATGAATGTCAACAGCTACAATAACTTTTTTACAATGTATGTAGATTGTCAAACATTCTTTTTTTTTTTTTTTTTACACCTTTATTTTCTGGTTTTGTTCTATAACTACACACACTTTTTGTTTACATAACAATATAGGTAGATCTATTACTGTAAAGAAATAAATTCTTATGCTTTTTTCCTTAAATTCTAAAATGCCATATATGTTCACTATTTTATGTTTGTTGTATTCATGCATTTCTCAAAGTTTACACTAAATATTGACAAAACCCATAACTGGTGTGTGTTTTATGGTATTTATCTCAACATCACACTTTCATTTTTGAATACAGGCTGAAAAGATTTCAATTGTTCAAACCAAAGGTCAAATAAACATTATAGCAACCAAATTGTTAGAAGACACTGAATATATTTCAATGTTCCTTCTGTTTTAGAAATTACCTCACGTGAAAAATAAATGAAAGATTATGATCTTACAGCCACTCATCTGGAAACATGGAATTTTACTTTTATTTAAATTTTACGTATGTTGTGATAGTTTCACAAATTTAAAATAAAAACAAAATTCCATGTTTCTTCTGTATTTTTATTAAATATAAAACTTGTAAAACAGAAGTCACTGATTTCACGTATCTTATTCTATTAGTACAAAGCCTATTCTTTCCAACATCAAAGACTTTTTTTTGTTTGTTTGTTTTGGTTTTTTTACTACATTTCGTCAGCCCACCTCTTTTCCAGGCAGGCAACTACACAGCACTATAACACAATTCCTAAAGCAGACTTGTTTTATTTACAGCAGTGAGTAGCGTACAAGCACATGTCTGCTTTTCATCAAGACAACCAAAAATATTTAGAACACGGAGTTATTAGGAACACTTGGCAGCCACAGGCCATATTAACAGCAATGAACACTTAAGAGCAGTCAGAGCCTACCACGCCAACGCTCCAAGAAGCGACATGGTTTCAATAAGACACCTAAGTGTGAGCAAACACACGCGAGCATGCCCCGCGTCAACAGCACACACAGGAGGGCTGAACAGCGGCCAGCGACAGGAGACGGCCCTTACAAACATCCCAGAGACCCAACAGGGACGGGTGGGTTTGTACCACTCTCCTCGGCCCGGCCAGGGGATACTTGGTGTGACACCCTCGTTCGGTGCCTGAGGCTCTAGCGCTTACGCTTCTGTCCAAAAGGCTATCACATTTTCACTGATCTATCTGTAAGCCAGATAATGGCCTGACTGAAATCGATGTAACAGACACAGGCCAGCTGCCTGCAGTTTGGATTCTACACCCTGATTTTTTTCTAAAATGTCAACATTGCTATGTCATTTTCATGTAAAATCTGCTAAAATATGCCAAAAACTCTTCAAGATCATCACAACTCATAACTTACCTGTTTTTGTTGCCGCTGATTTGCTTCAGGGCCTGGATGTTGACTGCGCAGTGCCGCTGTGAGGGGCTGCCTGAGGCTGAGGGCAGCAGGGCGCCCCGGGCTGGTCACAGCCGGTTCCAGCCGGTCACAGCCGCCCCTGGAAACTGCACGGCCAGCCCCGAAGCCGACAGCGGCCAGAGGAGCTGTGGCACCGCTGCTCACCTGCACCTCTGATTATTCTTGTATTAAAACTAATACCCTCGGTTTTAATACAATATTAAAACCTGCAATATTTGCAATAAAATATTGAACACAGACCCTTATAACAAGGCTGAATCCTGCTCTGATAACTGCATAGAAACATAATGAAGGCATAATCAATAACCCCACACCTTGCAGTCCAGAAAACAAGTTATAGCAAGAGAAAGGAGAACTCTATCACATTTTTATTCTGACATTTTTGATCCTTTTGCACATTAGCAGCAGGAGACCTGGTGCAAACCAGGGGATTCTCTGCAATCAGAGCCCTCAAGACATATGTTTGAGATGCAGGTTTATTCACACTCCAAACAGGCTGCTGTGATCACAGTGGGACTTGGGGATGATTTTAACATCTATATTAACAGTGAGTTTATATTATGTGTATATGTGTATATATATTTCTCTATATAGCAGGCATAGGTACCTGTAACTGTTGAGCCTCACGTGCACACACGTATGTGTACACATAGAGGGGAGGAGGCAGTGTGTGAACACAACACGTTTTGGTGAGAAGCCGAGAGGGAGAATGGCTGAAGGCAGATGTAGGTGTGGACTGCATGTCATGGGACACTCATTACTGCTAGTCATTCTCTTTTCCTTTCTTTAAGTAACAAACTCATGCAAAAGTTTTGGAGGGTAGGTCCAAGCACAAGTCACAAACACTTTCAGATTACCAGAAGTAGGGTCTCAGAAGTCTGCAGGGAAACAGCAATTTAGGAAGTTCCCAGCCACACATGAGCTCATTCCTGAATACCTCTGCTGGCACAGCACCAGTGTGAAAAGCAGCCATGGTTTGATGCTGCTTGGTCAAAAAAGAAATCCCTCATTAAAACCACAGAGTTGGTTTAACACAGCTTGAGACAACCACCTTGATGCCTGGGCACACATGCAGAACCAGCCAGACACCTCTCTGTGGAGACCACTGCACAAACAAACCTCTTTAGTGCTGCAAAAAGGAATTACTTGACCATGGTCACCTTCACAAGGAGAGTCTTTGCCCAGAGAAGAATGGCTATTACTATATCAAGGTGGTCATTTCCCTTGATACCTGCAGAGTAGGTAACTGTGGGTTGGTCTTGTAGCAGCAGTAATAAAGCTAAAAAGTCTCCAATGTTGAGTGGCATATGCATATAGGTAAACCTCCAAAACCCAAAACTATATTTTCTGGGTTTTGTAAAAAGATGTCTGTGAATGGATTTTTCATGGACTGTGCGGTCATCCAGCTGAGATGGGATGAGTATAACAGTATGTTCCTCAGAGCAAAGAAAAGAAAAACAAAACCAGATCAGCAATACAATCTTTTAGTGTACTTCCATTTTTTCCTAGAAAAATTACATGACCACCATCAGATAAACCACGTGCAATGATATTCTAGTATCTTGCAATTTCTTGGGAAAGAGACATAATCAGAAAGATTCAGAAACAGCATCTTCTTTTATTAAATCCAGAGCATTATAGGTGGAAAGTCAGTAGGATGTAAAAACTGTTATTTCTGGTTTTTGAGTAATAAACCATGGACCAGAGAAATTATATGATGTGCCTATTGTGACAAAAAATAAATAAAATAATAATAATAATAATAATAAAAAAAAAATCTGCAGTACAATATGGAATTAAGCTGGAAGTTTCGAGTGCAAGATTTAAACACTGAAATCTCCTTTCTTTCACTTAAATAGTACCATGACTACATCTAACAGGATGAAGATGATCAAACTGTTAATAATTGATGAATTAATAGAATTAAGTGTAGCCCTGTTAAACTCCCATGTTTTCTCTTAATTATGTATTTTCTATGTTTTAAAATACCTTAAAGTATTTTCAAATACTGTTCAAATGTTACTTTTAAAAGTCTCTACTTCCAGGAATGCAAGTCAAACTGAGTAACAAAAGGCAGGCCATGAAATACAAGTCTGAAAGGAGAGAAACAGACTATAACCCTCCAAAATAAAGACATTTGGCAACACAGTTTTCAACATAAAATATGAGAAATGCTATTTCATTTAACCTTTATATTGCCAAGAATTTGAATCATATGACACACACACACAGAGCTGATTTTCTCTCAGGAGTAATAAAATCTTTCTTGTTACTGGACATTATTTGCAAACCTCTGAATTCTGACAATTTTTAAACTTTTTCTAGTGACAGAATATAATACAAAAGTTATTTACAGAAGAAAAATAAATTGAATATTATTTAAAGAATGCTATTGGTTTTGATTTTCCATATTAGAGTTTATTTCATGACAGACTGTATAGTAAGTGCTAGAAAGAGGCCCTTACTACACCAATGAAATTACACAAGCGAATTTCTAGAAGCAAAATAAATCAATACTATCTTTCATATGCTTTTGGCCATTGTTGAACAAATACTGGCCCAGGTGTACCTTTGTTGTAACCTAACATAGGTGAAATTTTTAATCTTGCCCTGATTGCTACGAAGACTTCCTACAGTTGTTTTTCATACTGCATATTATAAGTATACTTTTAGAATGCTCAGTATACTCTACTTGAAAGAGAAACATCTGCTTATTGCCACTATGGAAAGCCCAAGTGACCTATGAGAAATTATCTAAAGCACTAAAATGATGAATAACTACTCTATTATTCCCCCAGTTAAACTGGTACAACACGTGTATTCACACAGAGAGGACCCTGGAGCAAATCAGGTCCTAAAACAGCACTGATGACTTTGTAGGCTGTCAGATTAAATCACGTGATTAGAAGACCCCGATCCTTTCCTACACCTAAAGACCAGAATTTTGAAAGTATTTATGTATTTAACAGTTTTATGCACCTTATTCCTGCTCTAACCACATTTAGATTAAGTACTCCAGATGTCTGGGGCACATGTTTTCCAATTTGACCCACATTTGTCAAATTAACATGCAGTTAGGCAATATTACTGACCCACAGCTTACAGAGGAAATGTGATATTGCAGTGTTGTAGTTTTGGAGTTTATCTTTTTAAACAAAAACTTTTATCTGTTCCAACTACTGAAGGAAGACAGTCCTGCACTATCCAAAGAGAATCTTTCCCCAGAAAATAATTTATTTAGGAAGCCTTATTGTTACTGTTAATTATTTTATGCAAATTGTTTACAATGTCTTTTTAATATAAAAATTGTTTCTAATTATTAAGTACTTTCCACCTACACACTGGGAGAACTTACCATCCTCAGGCCTCTTTTTGCCTTTGCTAACATTTTATCAAATTAAGTGCTACTGTGTTTCAAAACACAGAGTTCACTTGCTGCTGCCACAGGAAAGTAAGAGACAATTGAAAATACAGACAAGCCATGTCGTTTGCAATAAATTAAAGAAGTATGCAAATTGAGCCTTGAGATTTTTTTGCCATTCTTTCTTAAAAAGTATTAAAAATACAATAGGAATTTATGTGTAATTGCAAATTATTCTGAGGTAACCACAGCAGCAGATAGCAATCACGATGGAAATAGTTTTCAGAAAAATAATTACCCATTTTTCTCATTACAGTGCTATCTGCATGAATAAATTGTCAATCAACATACTGAGCTTTTACAACACTGTAGATGGTTTTTAACTGTAATTTAGTTATGTAACACATGGGATAGGACATAATGCTTCTGCTTCACTATCACAGATATTAAACACTACTGTAATACAGGCTGATTTAAATGCTTCTCAGAGTATATGATTTGTCAGGAGAAAAAAATCATACCTAGGGCATGACAATGAAGTTTTTAGCAAGCGGACAATGACAACTCCTAGCAGAGGAAAAAAAAAGCAAATAACTGGGGATTTAATTGCCCTCATCAGAAGACATGAGAAATACAACCTCCATGTCATTTTGATTTCCTCACACTAAGAATAACCAAAAATACTTCCCAGACACAGACATGGAAAAGTATGTTTTTAACACTTCAGTATTGACTTACTGCATCATGCCTTACCTTAACTCTATTTGTAAAGCAACCTAAAGTCTACCACAAGGCTTGACATGCAGCTGCCTACCTGCTGAACAAGGCAGGTTAATATGGAACTCTATTGTACTATTCCACAAAACACAGGCCTATTAAAAACTTGCAGTGAGGTCCTGTCCATTACCTTCAGACTGTAAACAGTCTAAAGAAGAATAGTTCAGAAGAATGCCACTCTTGGACTGAGGGATTCAAGGTAACACCAGAGATCTGCTTTGGTGTCTCTAGAGAAACCAGTAAAATACCACCCCTCATCCTCCCAGTTGCTAAACAGCTAGAGATCAGATACTGGGGGAAATACAGGCCAAGTAATTTTTCAATCAAATCAAACAACTATTAACTTGAAGCAATTGCATGAATATTTTATTCCTCTTCCTTAATCTATGCTCAAGCACTGTGGTAGCAGACATGTTACAGGAAATATAATGAGACCAGCAACAATATACATGGTGGGATTATTACTAGCATTTTGTTGATGTACTGCTTTTCATCTAAAAATGAGTATACAGAAGCTTTGAAAAAGCATCTGACCTTTATTTTTATGGACTCCAGTAAAACAAGAGAATACATTCTATTAAGAGAAAAAACCTGACACTAAGCAACCAGGAAAATCTTGAATACTAATGGAGGGATCTGCAATAAACTTGCAGAATGCAATCTTCCTGGTTTTGTAATACGTGGCACTTTTCCCAGTAAGACAAAAAAAATCAGTACACGCCAATAACACAGTTTCTTGTTCAAAAGACACTTTTAGAAATGGCCAACCTGTACCTCTCGAAATGCACATGGTTTGCAACAATCCACATTATCAGTAGCAGAGGTTTGGTGGCTGGGGAGCATCAGATGAGCACGTGAGCCAGCAGAGACTGGTAATTCCCAGGGAAAACCTTCAGGCTGGGCCTTGCTGCACACACATCCCAGCTCAACCCAGCGTGAACAGTAGAGAGCCAGGGCTCTGCCCAACCTATCAGCTGTGCCTGGGACCTTCCCTCCCCTCACAGCTTTTGTATCAGCTGCTATATGCCTCCTGGCCACAGCAATACTTTAGTTTGTGTCTTACAGAAGCCAATGGGAACATGCAAGAACATTAACAGAAAAATACGTGATAAGACATTTGGTGCTACGACTGAGGTAGTTTCTACAATTCCAGTAGTTCAGTAAGGTCTTAAAGCAATGCTGCAATCTAACTCTCCCCCAGAATTCCATCACAATTAATGTGGTATTTCCCTAAAGCCTGAATACATCTACAGTTAAGACCACGTTTCTTAAGATAGATTTCTGTATCTTTTTGACAGACACTGTTGAAATTACTGGTTCTTATGACCCTCAGCTAACAGATTTGATGTCTCTGCAGCAAACTGCTGACTTGCTGAGTCCCACTGCAGCAAGGGCAAACTTCAGTAAGTTCTTGATAATGTAATTTTCTTGAATCAATACAGGGAAGCTCCAAAATGTCACAATTTACACATTGTTCCAAATATTACATTTGAACAAAGTGCACAGACAAATTATAAATTATGCTTTTATCTTAATAAATAATTTCATACGTCATAGAAGTAGATGTACTAAATACTTGCTTCTAGCTAGCTGCCCAGTGTCAGGAGTTCAGATGTTTTCATATTGGCTAAGCTTACTCCTGAGAAATGGAAATTTCCATTTTATATTTTCAAAGACATGAAAATACTCTTGGAAGGGAGGAAAGCATAAAAACTGTGCCTCCTTACTTGATCTATCTGTTTTCTCTGCATGATTTGAGTTATATTTGCTAGCTTTATTGAGGAAAACAACATTCTATTTTAACTTTAGTAAGACTTCAGACCCATTAACTTCTGTTAACACGAAGGTCCTTCTTGGGTCTCCAAATCACTGGGAAGAAAAATAACATTTTTCTCTTAGAGAAAGATTGGATCTTATTGCTTTACGAAAAGGTAATGTCAATATTCCTTTCCTCAGCAAAGGAAATTTCCTCGACTCCCTGTTTTCTTCTGCCATCTGTTTTATACTAAGATATGGCAAAAGGCCATTTGTATTTCACTCCTCTTGTCTAAAAAATCTCAATTTTTTTCATCCCAGGAATAATCAAAAAAGTAGAAGCAAAATCTGTGGCACATCTAGACAATTCTGTTTTCTGGTCTGAAAGAAAATTTCTTTCTCTGGAATACACAGCAGGTGCAGTATTCCATTGGCCATGATTTTGGGCAGAGAAACAGTTTCACAGATAACTTCAATTTTTCTTCCATCTCTGAAGCTAAACTTAAGAGTTTGGAAAAGGCCAATGCCTGTGCCAAAAAAGCACAGTCTGGTACATGCTGTGCAATTTTAGCCAGTCGACTTCAGTTTTCATCAACTAACTGCAGGTAATTTTACTCCAAAGACCACGGCTCAGGCAAAGCTGATTTTTTTTCCAAACAGCAGAAAAATATCTACTGTGAACAAACCAGAAATACAGCAGACAACAAATCTTACATTTGATGGTGACCTGAGGTAGGATTTGCTCAGTAATAATTTATTTCCATACTTAAGTGAAAGCTATATTTATCACTCACTTTTTTAAAAATACGGGTCAACAAACTACTGCAAAATAATTTAAACAGTTTTTAAATTAGAGGAGAGTGGGGTTAAAATATCAATGTCCCAATCAAATCCCTAATTTGATAAAATAACTTAAGGACAAGAGGCAAATTAAAAGCAAAGGTGATCGCATTACAAATTAAAAGAATGCTACTATGTTCTCAGATATCAGACTGAAAACACTGACATCTGTAAAATATTTCTGACAATGAATTGCTAAAAAGTGAATCTAAAACAGAACAAGTATTCAAATTAAGGTAAAAAGAAATCATCCATGTATTTTACTCTCATAGGTAGCTACCACAGTATGTTGATGTTTATTTAGCAAAAAATTATTTAATTTAACAGTAGAATAATTTAGTAGATAAACGGCAAACACCCGCAGTGAGTCTCTGACCAACTAAGATATCACCTTGACAAGCAGATGTACCACCATGAACCATGGAAGCGGAAAGTGTGCTTTCTAATTGAAGTATGTTTGCACTTGTGATGACAAAGAGGGCAAACTTATGGTTTTGTTTTTTTTAACTGAGCAGTGGGTAAGACACATTTTACGAGCTCAGAGTTGAAAATTACCCGGAAAAGCTAACATCCATTCATTAATAAATAATTAAAGCCATTATGATATATCACTTCAATACTTACAAAAACTAAATTATATTTAAATTACTAATAATGAGAACAGTTTTATTTCTGTTTTTTTTATCAAGCAGATCTGTATAGACCTGAGCATTTTGTCCATTATCCTTTCAACAAGAAAGTACCTTAAATCCACTGTCAAGTAGTATCTGCTACATAATTGTAGTACATGGAGCTATAATTTAATTATTTTGCTTCTCCATATCACTCTAAACAATTTCTTGCTTATCAAAATAACAAAACAAAGACAATAAAAGAACAGAACCTTTCAGTACTGTACCTGCAAAGCACAGTTCATCATTCGCACAATGTAGTCAAACTGCTGGTGGTCCAGGATCGCTCGATTTTGTTTAACGTGCAGGCCTAGCTCCTGTGTCAGGCAGTGCCGAGCTGCCTTTCCTTTTAGGGCTCTCAGAGCTGCAGGCAGGGTCTGGAGATAAGAAAATCTAAGTTCATTAAAATGAAATTAAATGGCACTATTCATATTTAATATCATTCATTCTTTATTAAGAAACTACAAGTGACAGTATAGTAAAGAATAACTTTGGAAACTACTCATTAGCTTGAATATCAAGCTGTCACATAATGGTTGCTTTAGCTTGGGTCATTAAGTATTTTAATTTTTTTTCAAATGCATTAAACAGTGTTTCTCACCTACATGTGTAAATAGAAATGCCTGAATATGGACAGGCATTGAATGGATGTGAAAACAGAAATGGATTACTGTGCATGAAAGCAAGTGCTCTATTGTGTATCAGCTGGCCAGGTCTCCAGTTAGCGTATCAAGGCCAACCAGCATGTTTTTTGATAAGCAGCGAATGACAAACGGCTTTAGAAGTGGCATACCTCTCATAGCAATGAGGCCACAAGACTGTTATGCAGTTTACCCTAAAACAGTGCCAATATAATATTTATGTCAGTGTTTTAAAGATGTAGGAAGTGCTACATCAGTGATTATCACCTGTAGCCCTTCAGACTGGATTTGAAGGGTGGTAACAGACAAATAAGGAAAGACAGCCTATTGTCCAAGGACAAATTTACCATGCAGAGGAACAAAAAACTACTGAAATTTTCCAAGTGCCTGTATATTGAAAGAGGTTAAAAACTACTGTGTTATACAGGCACCAACACTCTTTAAAAAGAGCTAGGCATTTTATTAGGACTTTTCCCATAGGCATTTCCATAACGTAACTTGTAAATCAAGAAATGCTCATTTTCTGTCTTGAGCTGCACAGCCTCAGAGATACAGGTGAAACTTTTCTGAAAAATCAATTTCTTAAAATAATTTTACAGGCATTTTCATACATAGAATTAGGTTTGAGAGTAAGTTTGAGTGATTGTTCTAGAATCAATAATTAAAAACTCTATGGATAGAATCTGCAAAACCTGGCAACTTCTTAATGTGAAAAAATAAGAATGTCAAGGATGGCAACCCACTATTACATTTTACTGAAGACAGACATGCCAAGTATTTACATTCATCTCTGAGTTCTACCACTTTACTGATCTTTAAAACCAGCAAAATTTACTGTACTGAGAAATTCAAAAGAGTGTTGGTGGACAAAACACTTAAATGTCTGTGCATGCCTTTTGTTTACATCCCTTCTAATCAATACTGCTAGACTAATATATACCTCTTCTTTAAAAAAGCACAATGCTACTTATAATGGTAATATAAATTAGCAAAAAGGGCACCAATACATCCATGTAGTTTTACAAACAGGTTTTCAAACCCATTAGCTTCATCTTACACACAGTATTGCATTTAGATGATTAGTTTTATTGCTTAGTTCATTCATTTAAATGGTTAAAATGATAATTAGAATTTGAAACAAGTTCTCAAAATGTACTTTGTGACTAGGTCAGTCTCCATTTGATCATTAACAGAAGAGAGGCTTATCTGGGAAAGTAAAAATTTCATTTTATTACCTTTTCAGTCTCCAAAAATTTGTTTTCAAAAATGAACGAGATGCAGTTTCTAACAACTTCCAGCCTTTGTGCGCTGTTGAAAACCGTGCTTCCTTTTTCCATTATGGACACTAACAAAGAAAAAGAGGAATATAAAGCTATGAAATGTCTTCTGTAATAGCCAGAAAAACTACCAGAAAGTTTTGGGGGGTTTTTTTGTTTGTTTTTTTTTGGGGGGGGTTCTGTGAAGCAAATACCATTAGAAGGCATATACAGATGGGAACAGAAGATAAATCTTTAGTTTTCCTATAGTATCTGAAGGACAGAGTGCTCCTAATTTTAACTAGAGCAGTTCATTCTCTTTACTACTTGTTCTATTTGTCTCATACAAGCACAAAGAGATTCCATCCTCTAACATACTAATGAAATATATGAATAAATACAAATCAATTAAAATACATATGTGTGTTCTGCAGCAAACTATGTAGTCTTACATATTTTGTAGCAGAAGATAACTATTTTTCCCTAAAGAATTCATTGGCCATGCCAAGAATTCTGTGACATGGAATAAACTTGACAAACCTGTTCTCTTATCTAGATTCCAACTTGCTGAGATCTAAAGATTTTTTCCTTAATGCAGTGTTTTATTCTGAATTTTCAAGAAAGTTCAGAATGGAAGAACTAACATTCTCTTTTTCTCTTTATTATCAAGTAAGTAGAATATAAATGCAGAATATGCCCTTCTTGATAATAAGCTCCTAATATTCAGGGATTCTGACACACAGAACTCGACATAAAAATTAAATTACTAAAAAAGAAAACCTTCTCTTGCATCTAGCCTTTTAAAGAAAGACAATAGAACACAAGCACAAACTCTAAATTTTATGTAAGTAACAGATGCAATGAAACAGCAAAGGCAGGTGAATAGAGTTTATCTTCTTACATAAACTCAAAGAGAAACAGGGCTGGAAGGCGCCTCAGAGGCCATCTAGTTCATCCTGCTGTCCCTAGAGAGGATCAACTGTATTTACGTTATTTCTCATGTTTGTCTAATATGTTCCCAAAGTTCTCCAATAACAGAGACTCCATGGCTTCACAAAAAATCCATTCAACTCCCTCACAATCCTCATGTAACCAAGTTTTTTTCTGACAAATAACTCTACTTTTGTGCTGCAATTAAACCCATTTTTTCTTATCATTTTCCCCTTTTTTTAACAGCATCTTATAATTGAATGCTGCTACTATGTGTTCCTTCAGACTTCTATTTTTCAGTCTAAACAACTCTCCATCTTTCCTTGTAGGTCACATTCTCCAGACCACTGGTCATTCTTGTTGCTTTTTCTGGACTCCCTCCAACAGAACCAAAAGCAGAGACAGTCTTCCAGTGTCCAAAAATGGATACAAACAGTCCAGCTGAGGTCTTACTGAGTACAACGAAAGGATTTCTCCATGGGGTTCACTGACTGTACTCCTGTTTATACATCCAAGTAGAGATGTTTGTCTTTTTTGCAATAGCTTGATATAGTTGGGTCATGTTTGCCCTGGGATCATTATAATCCCCAAATTAATTTCTGAAGAACTGTTGCACAGTCATCTGATCATGCCTATGCAAGTGCAATACCTTATTTGAAGAGAAACAGTAGAGAAGGACAAAATTCAACAGAAACTAGGTCTCTAATTTTTCAAGATTGACTTGAATTCTAATACCATCCTTTAAAAGTTTGCAAGCTCTACCACCTTTGTGCGTCCTGCAAGTTTACCAAAAATACTTGTTTATGCCATTGTTCACACTGGTTAATATGACTGCAGCTAACAGAATTTTTCTGCTATTAAAATGAAATTGACATGTCTACAATGTCTACATTTGTTCTTTATATTTATATAGAGAATATTTATTTTGAGACAGATTGCTCCTTGCCTTTTTCCAGTAATTTACATGTCTTCTACTAGTGTCAAAGTAGAAACCCTAACAGTTCAGCCAGTCCTACAAGTAACCTACAGTGATATTCATCAGACCTAGATGAGCAGACAATATCTAATGTAATAGTTCAGTAACTCATTCAAATCCTTTTTGTTGTTAGTAATTATTCCACTTACACTCTGGATGTTTGACTTCTTAGTAAAGGCTGATGCAAAAAAGGGCTTTTAAAATTGCAAAGGCAAACAGGCAAGTCTATGTGCTAGGTTTTACTATGATTGCTAAAAATACTGTATCAACGTGAAATTGCGAGCAAGACACTGCAGTCATGCTAATTATATATTCAACTTATGAGATAGGAAGACAAATAGGTAATTTGGGGAACAACTGAACATACCAACAGGAGGACCCGCTGGAACGACGCACTTCTTGTCCCCCCGCGTGGCAGGGGGGGCACCCTGACTCCTCGCGAGGCCTTCCTGGAGGAGCTCCTGCACCCGGCACTCATTGATACGGGGGAAAGGGAGGATGTGAACCCGCAAGTGGGAGCCCTCCGTGGGCCGTGGCACTTTCTGGAATGCTATGTGGGGATTGGGATTCTCCTGCAGGTCAGAAGCAAAAGTTAAACACAAATGTGTTACGTTGTGTTACCACCTGTCTCAACCAATTTTATTGCTGTTTTGTGTACCTGTCATACCTAAAAGATTAAGAAGCCAAGTATCTAATGCAGCTGATTAATATCGTGTTTCATATTCATATCATCCTTATTCATTATCTGTAATACTTCCAACTTTGTTAAAGGCTTTTATAAAATTATTTGTCAACATGCAAAATTCATAAAGAAAGAGAACAAAAGAAAATCACTGCTTAACTTAGGTCGATTTTATGCAGCTTAATAAATATTTAGGACTTGAATAGAAATTAGTTTGACAATCAACCTTTTCATCAGAGAGAGAGTTGAAAAATATTAAAACATACAATCTCTTCACTGAGTTCTGAGAAATATTCTCATCTTGATCAAAACTGTGAAGTGAAAATTCATTTTTGTACCATGTTGTATCAAACTATGGCCATCCCTCATTAGGGACCAACTTTCTATCTTCTGTATGTCCCACAAAAATATGTCACACAGCTCACTGTTTGCACTAAAAAAAAATGAAAAAAGTTAGTATAGGTGATCAAAGAGAATAAATTATGGGCCTAAACTACAAGGAAAGTAAAAAGAAACTGTCAAATCAGATTTCAGTGTATTCTCAAAAGATACAAGAGACTTCTATTGCTGCAAAACTATCAGAATTTCCACTGTGAAAACAAACGTTTGACTACATGATTTTTCACTCACTCTTCTATGGTTTTTGTTTTCTATTTCTTTAAAAGAAAATGTAATAAGCAGCTCCAAATAAAGCTTTTATCCTTGCTTTTGGGTTTTCTTGCAGAGGTCTTCAGAATTTAAAAAAAATTTAAAATCAGTTTCACATTGCAGAACACCGACTTACTTGATTTATCAGAATAATTGCTGCATCTGCTATTATGTAATTATTATATTGATCTAGATCTTGATATTATCATGCAATACTGCAATACTGAAGACATTAGCAAAATATGCCCTGTACCATACAACAGAAATGTGACTGAATGTGGGATATTTGAAACTTTGCTCTAGATATGTCAGCTCTCTTGGCCTTTGTCAACACCAGATGCATAATCAGTGCAATATGCATTCCTATATGTGGGCATGCATCTTCTGCCTCTGGTGTTCAGCAACAGGAAAAACCATGCACATCACAAACCACTAAGTTTCATTCAACTGCCTCTACACTGATCTCAGCTTATTTAAAACACACTTTCCAGAAAGATACCCTGAAGAGAGCAAGATATGAAAATTCACCACTTCTTTCAATTTTCTTTCCTCAAATAGTTGATAATCTTTCCTGTTTGGTATTTTTTTCTGGTTTCAGGTTGTACTCTTTCCAAAATACAGGTGAGAGTTACATGTTCCATGAGGATTCTACCACCATTCACAGGATCACATCTCACGTCTTGAGGAGTATAATGATCAGTCAAATAAAACAGGATATTTTCATCTCTTCATTCATATACCAGGAGTTAACATTAACCACGTCTGAATTTACCATTATCCAATTTGAGTCTATGCTGCTACTTATTACTAGCTATGTATCACTGACGAAGAGAGCTACTCAATCAATTTGGTTTCTGTTGTACAAGCACAATTAGCTTGCAATAAAACTTGTAAACAGCTTGATACTTTCGTTTACAGGAGCAAAAGGCAACAAGGAGATCAAATGCATCAACTTGCGAAACATTAGGCAAAACAAACCAGCTACTTAGCCATACAAATTCTCTGAAGAGGAAAGTTTAATGAAACATGCAAAAACAATCTAGCTAGGGGGATGAGAGCACGAGATGCCAGAAGCAGCAAGGCAGAGAAAGGGAACACAATCTCAGCATGGGGCTAAGAGATGACATATAACAGAAGAAGCCTGAAGGGGAGCATAATCACTCCACACTCCATTTCATGGAGAAGAGTAGTCCAGAGGAAAGACACAGAAACAGCTACTTGTATCTTGGCCATCACAAACCTAATCTCAGCTGTTTATGCTACCATGAATGTAGGCCTAATGTCTTCAACTCCTGAATCAGTATATGCCAAAAACTTGTCTAGATTTCCACTTTTACCAGCTAGACTAATACAAACATTATCTCCCCCCAACAACCTTGTTTCTCATATGTATGTAGACTGTCACAGCTACAATCTGATGACTAAACTGTGGAACAAGATATCAAAATATGCCACTCAGTGAGTTTAAAGTTTCTAAGTCTTTTGTCATAATGCAGATGATGACTACCACAAGCAGTCATTTCCATTTTCAGGTATCTAAAATGCTGAATCTCAGAACTAAGAATTTTCAGTGTTACTATCTCAATTCTAGAAGTGCAGCAGGCATAGTAAACTTACATTTTTGAAGAGCTGTTCTGCAAGTTCTCTAACATGTTTTATCATTTTTGGTGGATTACCTTCTTCAGCTTTAATTCTTTCAACTTCAAAGGCTACCAACTTTAAAACAAACAAACAAAAATAATACAAATGTTAATTCACCTAAAACTAATTTATTTCCTATTTAAGTTACAAAATGTTAATCTTAAATTGAAACTGAGCAAACAAAACTAAACATTGAAAAATGTGCAATATAATGTTGCTCTGGAACATGAGAAATTTTCATTTTCTTATAGAGCTTCTGTTACCAGATTTTACAGTCCTAACTGACACAGAACACCCTAAATACCTAAAACATTCCTTTAACATTTCTAATACCACAATCCATATTTCTCATATACACTAATACTATGCAGAATTAATACCAAACTCTATTTGTACTTTACATTCAAATAAAAGCCAGCACAGTAAAAATATGGCATCACTTTTTAAAAGAAAAAATGTCTGTCTCACTTTATATTGTTGGGTATGTATTTAATTTAATTTCTCAATTACTTTTTCAATGTCTCTAAGAATATAATTAAATTACTCAAAATAATTCTGTACTGGCACATGTGATGCATTATGAAGTTCCAAACCTGACAATAGGAACAGCATTACTATGATTTATACATCTGTTTAACTTCATACATATGAGCAGGGCATAATTTTATGGAAGTAAGCTAGAAATGTATGCTTAGTAGAAAATGACAATTGAGAAGTTGAGTATAAACTTTATATAATATAATAGTGAGGATTCAGAAGCATTTCAGCAGTTTTTCACATGTGAAATACAGGTATATTTTTATTTCCTTGGGAGTACAGAAACAGTTTTCACCTCATCAAAAAGATCACAGGCTCTGAAAGGAGGACCCCTCTCTGACACAAAACCAGCAAATGCCATTCCATTGAGAACTTTGGTCAGAAAGTCATTCTCAATTAAGCCTCGCTGCCCCAGGAAGGCTGTCTGCAATAAAGACAGAAAAAATGCATGTATTTTACCAGCATCAAATCTGCAACCAACTATTTATGTACTAGTAGTTAAACATTTTCACCAGCTTATAGTAATATGTGGTACTTTCTAATTCAATCATTTATATAATCTAGTATCTTTATACCTAAATTCAGGAGCGATGTAACAGGAAGCATGATGCACACATTTTATAAACCTCACAGGCAATAACAGAAAACCAGTACTTTCATGTATTGTTTTCTAATTACATACATATGTTTTCAAAATTCCTCAGTGATTCCTCAAATATTTCTTTGCATTACATTTTATTGTTAACTTTGTTTCACATCTCATCACTGTCCCTGCAATTAGTCCCACTAAAATGCATTGATACAGTGCTATGTCAAAAGAATATGTTTATCACACATAGATTATTTTATTTTTTTAAACTTTAACACTTGTTCAAAAGGCAAGCTCATGAGAATAACGTGGCACAAACAAATACTACATAATTATACATAACTGCTTCTCTTTTACCTTATGGAAATGGATTACTGGTTCAGCATGAATTCTGATCAGCTGAAGACATGACCGATATCCTTGGAAAAGCTGTGCAAATAGCCTAAGGAAGATTGCTCGCACTTCTTTATCCTGTAAGCAGTAATTGAATATACTGTCAAAACATTTTCATTTTCTAAACTTTTCCACACTTTGCATAAAGCTATCTGAGAAATGCCTACAAATTCATCAAACAACACAGCAGTGCAGCATAGAAAGTGGAGATACTTGTATACATATACAGTTACAGGAGGCTACAGCTCCACTGGCCTGTCCTCAGATGGCAATGACAGATTCCATAGATACTCCTCCTACTCCTACTGCTCTTCTCTATGCCTGCACAACAGCCTCTGGGCAACGCAAGTGTAACTGGTGGGGTGGTGGTGTGGTGAACCACATGAAGGAACTGCCATGACAGAAAACTAATGCTAAATAAAGGAAAGAGGGTATTTTAGCTTGGATTTATTCCCTAAAATAAATGTGGCTCTGCAGCACTACACAAGCAGTGCCAATGGAGTGGGCAGAGGTGGCAGGGAACCACAGGGGCCTAAGCTGGCATTGCTGCCGCTGGGGACGCCAGGCTCGGAGCACCACAGGTATCACCGCCCGCATCCGGCTCTGCCAGCTGAGGAGACTGCTCTACGTCTGCTCAGCTACTTGCCGAGGACTCTTCCAACTCATTTCTTCACTTGCCAACCTACTGCAGCCAAAATAAGCCAGAGTTAAGATTAAAAAGTTTTAAATAGTAGATCTTTTAAAGTCCTGGTTTATTTTGATTTAAATGAGTAAGGGAGTGCTTACATAAACATCTATGGGTTCATGGAAATGATGTGAACAGTTGGGGGCAGACTTGGGGCAGACTTGGGGCAGTGACATCTTCAGCTGGCCCACATGAAATTAAAGGCTGATCAAATCCCATGCCACCCACATTATTTTATCTTAGCACAGGTACCTACTCAGACTGCTGCCACGTCTAAAACCTAAGGTCCTAAAAATTGGTTTATGACCTCAGGTTTTATGGTGTCTCAAAGGACTTTTAATATAAACTCTAAATTTATAAGTGACAAGCAGCAAAGAATATTAGATGAGTCAGGTGAACAGCTGATCAGCTAATCAACAAGCAAATACAAACAAGTTAAAGCTTGTGATGATTTTTTTTTAAGAAATAAGCTTAGGTACATACAAGATTCTATAAAGCTGCAGAACTGGAATATGTTTCTAGATGTTTTTTTATTCTTCTCTGGTTATGATCAGTGTTATTCTATTTTTAGGGCTCACTTTCCTGAGAGATATTCTCATTTCCTTTGTTTCCAGACTGCTCTCTAGGATTTTAACAGTTACATCTGTACCCTGACTTTTTGGACTACTTGAAAACACAGTCATTTCTTTCAGATTTAACAATTCTTATTTTGATACAAAATTATATTAATTTATAACTTCACTGAAAGTGAGATCTTAGATGAATTTTGCAATTAGTTTAAATAAAATCTGGGTGACATTTTGTCTTCAGCAATAAAAACTACACAATGTTAAAGCAAGAAATAAGAACAACAAATATAATGTACCCCTTTAGTTTTACATTTTTGAATACACCTACACAAAAAACCCAAAATGTGTTCCTAAATTGAATTGGCTTTTGGATTTTAGTTTGGACTACAAACTCACTTTCAATTCTAGATAATCCTACTAGCTAGAAACAGTAGCTTTACCAAGATGTTAAGTTATCATGGCTTCACAACTACTTTTAATCTAAATTAACTAGACCT
Organism: Caprimulgus europaeus; assembly: GCA_907165065.1. The sequence goes on along the minus strand of OU015539.1, from coordinate 10,724,184 downwards.
TAGTAGAAATCTTTCTACAGACTTTTTTTAATATAGACAATTAAATATTGTTTCATTCAGATTCATTAAAGCCAAATCTAATGTTAAAAGCCATACAACTCCTTTCCCAATATGTCCAAGTATACAGTGCATAAGAATTATCATTCTTATTGTAAGGATATGGATATGGAAAAGAAAACACAAAGTAGAGATTCTTAAAAGAAAGTTAGTCTAAAATTTCAACAGTTTTCTACTTAAGAAAGTCAGACATAACACAGAAATCTTACCAGCATTTTTGAGTGTGATAAAGCTGTTCGTGGGGGAGGGAATGCATAATCTGCTGTTTCCAAATCAGGATGCAAAACCTAGAGAATTTTTTAAACAAATTTTTTTCCCCTCATTTTGCTGAGGAAAGGACAAATTATTTTTTTCTTCTTTCTCAAATTTATATTCACTGATATTAAGTACCCCAAGTAACAGATTGAGTTAAATTATGAATATTGTATGGAAATAAAGGTGAGATTAATTTCTCAGCTTCAGGGTTCTATAAGTGAGCTAGTTATCAAAAACTCCTATTACAGTCAATGAAGCTAATCAAGATAGTTAGGGATTCTACAGCTGATTCACCAGAAACAGATTACTAGACAGAAAATTATGCTCCTTAAGATAGGAAGGTTTGTTCAGAAGCCTCTAAATAAGGTATTTTCTAATTTAGGACAATGACAGTAAAAAGACAAATGGAACTACTTTTTTTTGGTGATTCCATAATCAACAACTCTTGAATACTGATATAGGGGCATCATGCAAATAAAATAATTGGTTATTCATTTCTTAAACTTCAAGGCAATATGTACAGTTGAAATTAATTTATGAAAACAGAAAAAAAGCTAAAATGAATAGTAACAATGCTGCTCAAACATTGAGGTTGCATTCATTAAAAAAAACATTACTAGGAAGGAAAAACTACTAACTTCCTCTTGAACAGTGAAAAAACATTTTAGTAGTAAATTACTGATGATAACTCTAACTTCAGATGATAAATTCTTCTAAAAACAGGAATGTTGGCAGGAATCATAGTTTTACGTCTCACATTTCCAGTGTGTTTGAAAGTGATTTAATACTGAAATTCATTTCTCATTCTTTAAAAATAGGTGAGAGGATAGAAAATGGGGTTTGAATCAAAACATACTAGAGAAAGTGCCATTTGAGTCTGATGCAGCAGTGGCTCTGGCAGCTGAGAAAGATGAATACATTCAGGAATTTTAATTGTGCCTCCATCCAGGTCTGCTATGATTACATCTAACTGTAAGGAACCAACAAAAATATTATCAGTAGTGTATACTGTGAGCATAGTTTAAAAACACAACAGTTGAAATTTCATGATCTGCAGGTAAGTTAAAATAAACAAATTAAAACAGTATAAACTTTGATGTACAGACTGTATTTGCTGGGAGTATTTTTCCTTTTGATAAAGGAAATACACCAAATACTTCATATTACTGAATCTAGCTGTGAAAATAAATGTAAACCAAAGAAAGTGAAATTAGTCCAAACTTTCAAAAGTTACTTCTGTTTCTGGATGTTTCAGGTCTATGTTCAGTGATCTAATAGGTTGTTTCCAAAAGGACACAGTGAAGACAACTGTAAGTAAAATTACATGTTTCTAGGTACCTCTGTAACCCTCTTTCTGTTTCTCCAAGCACGGGCTTAAAAAGTAAGGATAAAACAAAAAAATTGATGATACATTTGAAAATTGTGAATTGTTCAAACTCATGAGAAAGCTGGAAATGAATCTATTCCCTCCATGCTGCACTGGAAACAAATAGTTTTCCTCCTTCTTTCCTAATCTCAGTATCAAAATAATTGACATTTTTCCTTTCTTCTTCTGATTGTCTTGCCTTGCCTTGCCTCCTACATTAATATTTTAAATGTGTATGTACTGTTCACATAAACATCTCTGAAGGATGGAAAATATCTGCAACTAAACATCACAACTGACCTTGTGACTATGAATATGCTGGGTACACACATACTTACAAGCTCATGAATGTCATTACGAAAGACAGAATGTACGCCAATTATGAAAGGTGTTGGTGAGCTGAGAACTTCCAATAGCTGTGCAGGAAGAATTGGAATATAGGGATAGCTGTGAAAAGAATAAATAAGATAAAATAAAATCTCTCAACTATTCCTTCACATAGGACAGTGGGTTTTTTAAAATAATAATAATAAAAATCTTACTGCTACATCTTAAATTTAATATAAATACTCGTATTTTAAAAATACAAAAGATGCAAGTATCCATTTTTATTGACTTTATAAAGTGTCATGCTGTTGAAAGAACATCAGTCATGTAAATTCCAGAAATTATTATACTACTGTGTCTGCAATTTATTATAAACAAGTGTATTTTGCAAAATAAGAAAAAACTGTTTATATTTGTAACATTTATGTTATACAGACATTTATCCCCAACTTTTAATTAACTAGAGAAACTCAAGTTATGCATAATACTTCCATTTTAAAAAGATGGCTAGTTTTTGGCCACTTACAATTCAGCCTTTTCTAAATATCATTAATAAGAAATCTTTAAAGGCAATCTTTTGCTTTAATATGGAAATGACAACTAAACATTATGTATAGAATTCTGTATTTCAGATCTGGTTTACTTGATTGACTTTTTTTTTTTTTTAAATCAGGGTTTTCATCAGAACAACATGAAAATCTGTATCTAAATTGATCAATGCATTTCAACACCTAATTGATGTATTAAAAATTTATGTTCATTACTATTTTAGCAGTAACAAACATATTCCAAAACTCACTTTCAATTTTTTTCCTTCTTACTATGTAATAAAATGAAGCCCATCTCTACAATATTTTAAATAAAAATGTGCTCCTAAAATACAAGCATCTTTTAAAACAGATCAAGTTAGAATTAGATGTTTTCTTCCTAAAAAACCTACAAGGATGGAAGCCACACAGGCTCTCTGTTCCACTCCTTAGTTATCCTCATAATAAACACATTTGCCCTGCATCCAGTCAGAAACCTCCTTCTCCCCTCTTTTGGTTTATAACCCTGATCTCTTGTTCTCCTGTCATGCACCTCCTCTTACTTTCTAGCAGGCTGTCATTAGGTCTCCCCCATATCTTTTCCATGCATTTTACTACTCAAGGATCATTACTGTCAAGTTTTACCATCCAACTGATATTGTTAGCAGGGTTTCTATTGTATTTGTAGATAGGATGTTTCTCCTTTTTTTCCACTGTCATGATGCAATCAGATATTTATTAATGATGTGCACAGACTAAGACTTTTATATATGATCATGAAAACCTTTGTTTATTTAAACAAACATAGCACAACTCCTTTTGTTAAGGACAAAGTAATGTAAGTTATAAAATGAGTTATAAAATTAGTCAGGGTTCAAAGAAGCAAAATTCAACTCACCTATATTTGAGGGGAAACATCAAAGACTCCAGAGCCCTACAGGCATCACTGAGCCTCTGAAAACTTGCAGAGTGAAAGAGAACCTTATTTTCTGTAAGCACGGCACAGAATAAGCTGAGTACATTTTGGATTCCTTAAAAAAAAAAATAAAAAAAAAATCTGTAACAATGTGCCAAAAGAAGAATCAAAATTACATTAAAACATACCATTTTCTGGAGAAATTTTTTAAAAAATCAAACACATAAATGCATAAATTGCCAAACTCCAAGTTCTTCTACCTTTTATTTAACTAGTGTAGCTTCCTTTTTCAAGTTGTTACAACACTATCTGAATGTATTTCTACATTTCAAATATTTTGTATTATATGTCCCTTCCAATACCACTTTCAAGGATTTCCTTTTCCCAGCACAAATCCCAGCAATGCTTTATAATGACATCAAACAGTATTATGTGTATCTATCTTCTGCATAGACTTCTGTGTATCTAGAATTCAATTCTGGTCACTAATCCAAGCTTAACTCCTAAACCTTTGTGTATCTCCAAGGAGGGTGGGGGGGGGGGGGGGGAAATAAAATCATACTGCTGAGCTCAAAAGTAAATGACAAAGACTTCCTAGTAAATACATTTATACTCTATCCATGTAGAGCATTCTAGGAGTCACAAGGTAAAAAAGGGCAGTAAGAACATACATGTCATTAGAAGGATATGTTAAAGAAGGGCTGGCTGTTCAAACAAGCCTCACTAGATTTAGGGTAAGACACAAGAATAAGGTGATGGGGTTTTTTTTTTTTAAGACAATATCATGTACTAGGAGACAAAGCCATGTGCTTTCAGGGAAAACCAAAAATACATTTCCTTTAAAACAAAGTCCCATCCTGAGAAACAGACATGTCTGAGATATGTGAGATATGCTGAAATTTATGAAATTTCCTGAAATATGCTGGAATGTATGATGTTTCCCTGAGGACATAGCCTGTGTTATCAGTAAGACAGCCTGTATTACCTTTACAAAGCTACTGCTTATCTTGCAATAATCTTCCCAATAAAAAGTGTGACTACTGAGAGCCACTATATTCATATGATAACACTTTGTTTCGCTTAAGTAATTTTTATTACATGTTTTGACAATTATTTCTTTTTTCCTATGCTGTTGTACAAAAATTTGCTTTGCTGAAGTGGAGCTTGGTTCATAAATATGAAGGGACAGGGACCTGGGGAGGGTTCTTGAGAAAAAGACTTAATTCTTAGGATGAACAAGTCAAACAATAATGTAATAGCTTGTGCTTTCAAACTCCATTCTGCTACTGACAGACTCATGAAATCAAAGGCAGAGACTTGAGAGGACTCAAGGACAGAGGGCTTTGTTTATAACACTGAGTTACTGTTGCAAATATTTTCTATTGTTTTCAGTGGCATAATTAAGATTGTGCTAGTATAAAACAAACTGCTTTGTAATCCTCAATGTAAGGACAGTGTTAAAGGAAAAAATCCAACTGGTTTTCTCATGTGAATGAAGTAACACTCATCAGTGAATGGTTAGAAGCTAACTTGAAACAGCATCCTTTCTTATGTATGTACGTACAAGGGTATGTAAGTATTCGAACACAAAGTAGAAACTGTTGCCTGTTTAAAAAAAATCTCTGTAAGAAATAAAAACTTGAACTACCCTTTTTTTGCAAAGCTGTCCTTGTTCCTTTCCCAGAAGATTTTCAAGATGGTTTTGGAGTATATTTTTTGTTTTAAACTAAGTTTTTGATTTCAAGCTGAGTGGTCTTTTGATACCATTTAAATCCACAACAAATACCTTATTAAGACACTGATGAATATATTGTTTTAAACATCTGACACTTTTTTCCTATAATCAGATACAAAAATTCTTAAAAAACCCTCTATGAACCTATAAAGTTCTGGCAGGTATTGCTGAGGAAAATATACTCCAAAATATTCACAATATTTGGTACAACTAAATGCTCTAAAGAAAACAAAAAAAACCAAAAACCCTCTTGTGATCAAAATATTCAGGACTAAAAATTATTGAAAGAAATTTTGGATGTCTAGCCAGTGTAATTTTTTTTTTCTTCCTGATTTTTCTTTATAGCCTTTTAAGAACTCAAGTTAACATACACTGTATTAGAAGACAGGTCAAAACTCAGCACTGAAGTTCCACTGAGGTTCAGCTTTTCTGCCTAATAGAGTATGTTGGTAACCAGAAAAAATAAGGTCTTCATTTCTGTAAAACTTGGGGCGGAAGGAAGAACAACAACAACAGGTTTCTCACCTGAACTCAACTAGAGTAAGCCTGGAGTCCACATGTTCTACCTTCCTCCCAAGGTTTTAGTGGAGGACAAAAGGACTATACTCAAAAGGCAACACTTACTGCAATAAAAAGAGGTGACGACACAGTTTGCGAGGCTGTCTCATAGTTTCACTAGGGAAATCACTCTGTTTTTTCTGCATATTAGGGGCTGCAGATAAAAGTTTCAGTTTGTACTCCACAAAGGCATTTTTCACTGTAGTTTAATCAGCATCAATATAATTTGATATTTAAGATGAGTATTTTTAGCAACTATTTCCCATGTATAAACTTGATGCCATGAAGAAGAATATTTACGGCAAACAGGTTTAATTACATGCCACTAGTTAGTGTCTCAGACATTCGCTACATTTTAACTGGCCATGGAAGATGAAATTTCAATGTTTGCTGTGAGAAGAATGCACTAGATACAGCCACAGCTTTGCTGAGTTAGACAAAAGCATTGCTTTATTTCCAGAACTTATGGAAGTGACCAAAATTGAGAGCATCTAAATACATCTCTCTCATAAATCAGCAGGTCTTAATAAGGAATAGTAGGAAAAAAAATGGTAAGGACACTGGGAAAGTTACAACCTTCTTTGCAAGTCTGAACAGGGAAAGGTAAAAGCCATCACCAAAGCAAGGAGCCAGGCTGGTAGGGGCAAGGAAAGCTCACTTGTCAACTGCTCACATATCAAAAAGGATTAAGAAGCATTGTCTCTCCAGTTTGGCAATCCCTGTCACCTGTCCAAGTTAGCAAGTCCTTGGAAAAAACAGTTAAAAGCAGCTGTGAACTATGTACATTACTGCCATGCAACCTTATCGTTGGCTAAAATCCCTGCACAAAGAAACAGCTCAGCAGAGCAGCAGAGAACCAAGCGCAGGATGCACATCTGTACAGCCTGCCTGCACATCAGGGCAAAGTCCAAACGCCTGCAAGAAGCCTGCGTGGGAAACGGGCAGTGGTTACCTACAGGAACTGGCGTAACTTTACAGATGTTCTTAACTTCAAGCTGAACTTTTCTGTGTTCTGAAAGTCACCTCACCAAAACTCGTCACATTTCAGCAGAAATAGAAAAAAAGAGACTAGGAATCCTCTGCTTGCATTTCAAAACAGAATTACTTTCATTTCTGCAAGGTACCTACAATACAAGTGAATATACCAAAATGAGAGCACTTGACTTGTCAGCTGGAATCAGAATTCATATAAAAATGCATAAATAACTTACAAGAAATAACAATAGAATGCAAAACAAACAAACAGAAGAACAGGAAATAAGGTCATTTCTTTAGGTATGTTTCACAAGAGACAGTTTAAAATCAGAACTTCACTGGCTCCTACTCTTTTTGTTTCTGAATGAAAACTTCACAGCATAAGAAATATTAATTGTACACCTAAAGAGAAATTCTGAAGTTGTTGTTGTTATTTATTTTTTTTTCTGTTGTGGTGGGTTTTTTGTTTTGGTTGGTTGTTGGTTGGGTCAGTTTTTTTCCACAGTAGAAGTGCTCCTCCATTGAGAAGTTAATCACCAATATTGACCAACTTCTTGAAAACAGGCTACTCAATTTGGAAATGCACTTGGACTGTGAAACCAGGCTAACCACTGCCACTGACTGAAAAACTTCTGCAGCCCAGACAGCTTCTTTTTGTTCTTTTAATACTCTGTATACAAAACAGAAGAATATAAAATAAATAAAATCAAATGCACAATATAGACCTTTAATCCAGAATAATCTTCTTTTCAAGATGATAGCCACTAACTCAATACAAAATTACTGCTCCACAAACACTTTGGAAGAAATGTTTTCAGGGATATGAGCAAAATCATGACTGTGAAGGAAATTTTTATCTGGTAGAATTAAACAATTTATAAATAGTAAGACTTTTGATTACTTTCCTTTTTTAAACATTTAAACCATTGACTACATTATTTGACTGAGCCACCAAGGTGTTGTTTCAAGCCCTGCATGTTGTTTACTGAAAACAAACAGCTCTGAATAACAGCCTGAACCCAGTTTCCTCATGCTACAAGACACAATTGTATCTCTCTGTAACCTTGAACCGTACACTGGTCTTCAGACTCCACATTACATCCGACGCTAATTTGTCAGGGCATAAATAGACAACATAAAAAACAACAAACAAGTTGATTTTTACAGATTACTCTTTTGCAGTCTACAGACAGACAGACATCCTGTAAAATATTATACATACTCTGGAAAATTTTGAATGGAGGCTTCCTGACCTTCACTGTTTTCAAGTATTTAAAGAATCTGTAATTTGTACTAAATTATCTGACATCCTACATCAACAAATGTATCACTCTGCCTGCTTCCTGTTGTTCTAGAATTTAAGTACTTATTTAAGCATGATTTAAAAAAACCCCACAACACAAAGCATACTCCACAAATTATTAATTGTCCTCTGTATTGCATGACATCAAAATATTATCACCAACTTCTTCAGACTTTTGTTAAGAGTTATAAACATGAGATTTGGAAACTCGACTAGTTGAATATATTATTATGCCAATATGCCATTCCTGAATTACTGGACACAAGAACAAGCTTAATAGACAAAATAATCCATAACTTAGCCAGACTAATCCAGGAAATGGGTCAACAAAGACTGAAAAGCTTTTCTGAAAGGCCTCTGGAGAGTGCATAGTACAAGTTCTGTGCCAGCCAGTATCAAGCTCTAAAGATAACTGGGGAAAAAAGAGAAAAACAAAACTCTTTTCCTTTTTTATTTTTAGATGGAGCTGCATAGCCCTGCTAATGAATAAAATACAAGCTTAACCAATAAATAAGAGGCAACAATTGTACTCAATACTCACATAGGTAATCCTTGCCAAATTGCATTCATCAATATAAAAATTACACAGTATCTACACACAGTTAAAACAAACCCAAAAAATAGCTGTGCCACTCAGTTCAGGATCAACTCACATTTAGAAAAGTATGCAGTTCTGTTATTAGAGTAGGATTGCACTGCACACTACATGATTAAATCATAGCCAAACTTGCTCACAAATGAGGAGCAATCTAGTTGTGCCAGCAGAGAGTTTTGTGAGGGTTAATTTATCCTACTTTCTGGCTGGGTAACAGAGAACATGAGTCAGACAAGTGCCCCAAGAGATTAACTTATTTGATCTTTGTCAGACTAAAGAGGAAGAGAAAGAGTAAGCCTCAGGCTCAGAAATTAGTATGAACACTTTATTAATGAAATGTTTGATTCTTTGAGGTAGTCTGAGCACATAGAAGCAAACATGAAATCGAAATGCAGTACTGAATCAAAACACATTTTTAGAGATAAACTTTTGATTTTGGAACTGAAAGCAATTCAGTTTCTGAACCATGAATGTTGAGGGTTCCTTGTAAGAAGCGGGGCACAATCAAGGCTTTGCTACAAACTAGCCTTTGAGGAGGGTGGGAAGAGGTAGGGAAGAGATAGGGAACAGGAGGACCATAAAGAAAGATTCAGATATAAATGCCATAAAAGCCAATTAATCAAACAGCATATCAAAGAGACTGAAAACATGTGTGTGTGTGTGTGTATATATATTAGAAGACAGGTCTTCTTCTATACACACACACGTATATATTAAAGATCTCTTCAGCTGATGGATAAATATTCCTGCCACTATTGCTCCCCCAAAGTCTAACAATATCAACTGTGTTCTATCAACACTGAGTCAAGCAGATGGTTGTCATCTAAACCCAAAATTACACAGGCATAAGGAAACAGGGATTAAGTACAGTATATGATCTACTTAGGAAGGCATATGGTGATGTCTGTCATTTGCATGTTGATATCACTTCATTATTACCAATTTCATTAAATCCCTCTGCAGACCTACTTAAAGGAGCAGCAGAAGCCCTCTGGATTTCTCGAGCCTTTGAACACAAGTCTGCCAACAGACTGAGACTATTGGAAATCATTCTGCATATAAGCTAATTAGCAAAGTATGTTATCTTATAGGGAAGTGGCAAATCAAAATGCAATTACTGTATTTATCCCCTCACTGCCAATCTCTACAATGAGAGAACTGTCTGGGAATGGAGTCTGAACAACTTTTATGTGTTAATGACAGCCTTTTTATGGGACTTAGCCATGTTAGCTAGGTAGCATCAGAAATCTGGTATGGTGATGCCCACTTACAGATATCAGCATATCTTAGATCCTAATCTTGAAACCTTAATCTTTATTTACTCATAGGAACAACATGCAAACCATAATTTTATTATAAAGGCATATGCTAAAGGTATGAAATCGGTACATTTCACTTTCAGCAACACAAGCATATAAAAACCCTTAATGACTTCCTACCTTGATGATGGATTTTTTTTCATCTTTGTAGTTATATATAAAACAGTCAGTCTCGAGTGATTTGAATCAAACCACAATGCCTAATTCCAGATAAATACATCACTTATTTATTTACATAAAATTTTAAAAGCAAATATTTCACTCATAGCTAAGAATAAAGCCAACAGGCAAAATAGAGAATGTTCTCTATTTTAGAGAATGGATTGTAAAATATTCTTAGTAGAAACACTGCAAATTAAATCCTGACGGAGCAAATGGATACTCATAATTTGACTGGATTCATTTAAAGCAGAAAAATGTCCTTTAACAAAACAATGCAGACCAAGAGTAATACTGTTATGATCCTTAGAAAGAAAATATCTAAGAAGAGTATTGTCATTCTTGAACTGTACACAGGAAAAATGGTCAAGGATACGTAAGAAACTGCAAACATACCTGTTTCCTGTCTGAGGACTACAAAGTCTTTCTCAAGGGACAGAACCACTGAAGCATTACATTAATGGAATCAAACAAGTGCAAAGACAACACGAACAGAAGTGGCTGACCAGGATACTCTGTTAGCACTACCTTCAGCTGCTGTGGATTGATATTCATGGAGCATAAAACCACAGACATTCAATTAAGAAAACTGCAAAACACCATAACCATGAAAAGTGAAAAAAGTTGCTTTATTATCCTAAAAGATCATATTTGGATTCTCTGCAATACATCTAGTGTTCTTTAAAAATTCTTTCTTTGTGAAATCATCTAAGATTTTCCTGACCTCCTGAGATACCAATACCTCGGCACTGCAACTAAATAGCAATAATTTAAACATGATTTTACAAGAAAAAATGGAACAAAATTTTTATAGAATAGTTTTCTCTTTCCTCTTTACAACAAGTATTTTTTAAATATGAAAATATTTTTTAAATTTCAAGTTTCATAAGATCTTATCATTTAACTGCAATCAAATTTGCTTTGGAACAATGAGAAAAGCTGTTTCTGCACTCATATCAGCAAGAGTAGAAAAGTAATCTGTTCTGAGTTGGATCTGTTTTGGTATTTTCTATAGCAGAGGCAGCCTCTTCTGCCTTTTCTAAATGTGTTTGTTTATTTATAAAACATTTGCTTTTTGGAGTTTACATTTTCTTAGGACTGGATAAAAAGTAAGCAAGCACCTTGTTCCATGTACTCTGTTCTTCTGCAAAACTGTGAACACTGCAAGAAATATTGGTCAATGTCTCCCAACACATTTCAGAATCCTGTGTACTGACAGTTGGCATCACAGCACCAGCATTATACTGGTAATGACAGAGCTCTCACTGTATCCACATATGCCAAACAAAGGTAAAAAACTGAGCAGCGTGTACTGAAGGAATAATCTGACATTACTTGACTGTAAACTGCTCTAATGGCTGTTATGGAAAGGGATGGTCTTACCCCACCGACACACTGCTGCTGCTGCTTTCTTTACACCTGCATTAAAGCTCCCAAGAGTCCAAAGTGAGAGGGATGAATCTGTTCTCACGGCAGCACTTGGCTATTAAGACTGATTTAACCACAGTATCAAACCACAACCTGAGACTGTTGACAGAAAACAGATATGGCTTTCCCTCCTTCCACCCTCCAAATATTTTCTGTTAACTTGGTGAGATAAAATAGCTCAGCATGGGTGAGCCAAGCACCACTTCAGCACAGGAGATGGGGCAGGACTGTGCAACTGGAAACGGACATTCACAAATGGGATCGGCTGCCTGGCAGTTTATGCCACTGCAGAAATGAAGTCTCAGTGAGTGTCCACAAAGTGTAGTTACTTGGGAGCGCAGAAGAGCCTCTGTCAAAACTCACTATCACAATATCCCTTTATTTCCAACAGCACCTAAAAGAATACTGTCTTTTTGTTCTGCTGTTGCAGCAGTAAGGGCCCATTAACACAAAATGCCACATCAAATCCCTTGGTAATCTATTTGTTCTTTGACAGACTACACAAATCTACTTGGAAAGCTTGAATGGCAAATTCTCTTTTGCTGGGTTACAGAGCTAACCACAGCTCACTGGTCACTGGGATTTAAACTGAAACTACAACATAAGCCAGCAGCATCCACTCATGCAACATGCGGTGCCAGGTTCCATAGGCTGGAGAGCACATAATTTTTAACATCAAAGACTGATTAGAAGTTTCTTGATTATATACTTCAATAAAACTGTCTTAATTTAATTTAATCACACATGCTGCTAAATTCCAACAAAGGATATATACGTTCCCATCACACGACACAGAACATCTCATGGAAAGAAAAGAAACTGAGTGCATTGGGTAAGAAGCTTGTAAACAACCTGACAGAGGTAAAAAAGTTCTGGTGCCTATCACTGAAGTCTCATAACAAAGATGAGATGGGGAAAGGGCACCACACCAACGCTTAGTGCACCTCCCAGTTATAGGTTTTACTCTACTGAAAATGCTGCATTTGGTCACTTCGTATGCTGTACTGATTCAGCCTCTCATTACTCAGCTGCCCTTACATTATTCCTGAACATAGTGAAGTATTAAAACATAAACAATTCTTGCTCTGTGTTGAAGACACTAGGATTTTTTTAGTCAAGAAGTTGAAGCCAGCTCACATGCTGACTGTGCAGTGACCCTTTCATAACATTTTCCAGCCATAGAAATACAAATATATATTTATCAGGAATGTCTTTTCCCATTTATAAAGTAATTCAATATAGTCATCTGTTGGCATAAAGTACACTACACTTTATATCTCCCCTAAACCAGAATTAAAATAACAAGAAACTATTACATTACAGAAAACATTCCTCAAAGTGTCAAAAAAAGTAGTCAAAAGCAAAAATTCTGGTTATTTTATTCCATCCTGGATTTAGAAATATGGGACTGAAGGGTCTCTAAACAGTGAAAGGGTGCAGCCTTTTGCCATCAGGACTACATCAGACAATCCCAAACTGATCAAGCTTCATCTTAAATGTAGTGATACCACGTCAATACTACTTCACAATGGAAGGTGTTTCAGAATTTTTCTCCTCCTATGGTTTGAAACAATCTTTCAGCTTACAGCCTTAATTGATTATGTTTTTCCATTAGGCTGTTCTTGATGCTCACCATTTCTGTGGCTTAAGCAGGTGTACCCAGGATCTCCTCTCTTTAAACAACACTGATGTAAAAAGTAGCAAACGGTCACATATACGGTTTACAAAATGCAAAATAAAAGGATAAAAAGCAGCAGAAAAACCTAACACTGTTCAAAAAGCAGCCTTTATAAGCCATTATGAGCAATAATATTACCACTTTAAATAGTCTTCTCAGATTTTGGGTTATTTTGTGATTTATGTTTTCTAAAGGAAGCTACAGTTTTTAAGCAATGGCACACTGCTCCATACCTGAGGGCAAGGCAGGCACCAAGTATGGAAATAAGGCAGGAAGGGGCAGTTCCCTCACCAACAAGTGATGGAGTCCCACAGTAGGCAGAGAAAGATAAGCTGGTTAGGTCTGCTGACAGTAGCTAGCTTTTCAGCCAAAAGTCAAGATAGCCCAACAAGCCCACAGTGAGGAAGAAGGTCTGAAGTCAAGCCAGGAAGGGTCAGGATCAGGTCCAGTAATGGCAGCCAGGTCAGTCACAGTGATCACCAGGGAAGTTCACAGTCATGAAGAAGACCTGAGATCAAAGCAGGCTATCCAGTCCATGGCTAAGGATCTGGGTCAGAGAAGTATGCTGCCAGATACAAGCATCACTGCAACATGGCTCAGGCAAGGACCAAGGGCATGGCCTGAGCTTAAGCACAGCATCCAAGCAAAGAGGTCAACCAGCCCCTCCTCTCACATCTTTCTCACATCTCTTTCCTCAACAGTCTGAACCAAGGTTGCACAGCTGTGCTACATCAGTGCTGACCTTGAGCAGAGTCAGGGGGCTGTTGATGCACTCAGGGCCCTGACATCAGCTTCCAAAGGAAAAACGTGTAAGAACCAAGGACAGAGCCTGCTGATCTATCAGCCCAAGCAGAGATTTCAAGTCTTTTGAGAGCAAAATGTATGCTGAATGTTACTCACACAACCACAGAACCATTAAAAAAATGTGAGTTTTAATGAGTTAACCCAAACTGTTAAGTACAAGTATGTAATTTTAAAGTCTCTCCACATGGACAAATACCTACTTCCAAACAGAGATTGAGCAGTATATCTTCATTAAAAAATAATTACAAGAATGTTATTGTAAATAAGTAAGAACTTCCCTCTCAACAGATTTTTGAACACATAAAACAATTTTAATATATTCATTATCAAAACAAAAATATTAAAACCTCTTGATCATTCTTCATTAATTTGTAAGAAATCAAATGATTGAAAAATTAGAAAATTCAATATTTATTTGACTTCTGGACAACTTGATAGTCCACTTAAAAAAATGATAGACGGGTAGGATAGTTAATAAATGATCCCATCATTTTGTTATGATTGGATCTATCACTGTAAAATAGTAATGGGTTTTGGTTCCATGACTGTTTAAACCAATAAAAATCATCACTGTTAGTGTCCCACCATGGAAACATGTGAAAAATAATTCACTTCTACTGCCTGCTTAGTGTTAATGGATTAATTAATTTTAGGTAGCTCTCGGTGGTATCAGAGAGTTATCTGCTCTGGTACAAAAGAGAGGTAGGAACATGCAAATAGGGAGAAAGTACAGAAAATACTCTGAACTTCTCAGTCTCAAGTCACATTGTTGAATTTTGGAATTGAATAGCCATATTAAAAAAAAATACATGTTACCAGTAATATTTATACTGCAGTGGAGCATTTTAAACTTTTTTAGTAATTCTGTTTACCAACTCTGCCATCATCACACACATCCACCCCAGTATTTATATTTTGTGCAACTGTAACAGTCTTTAGACTTTTAATCAACCAATCACTTCTCACATCTGGAATTACTGATATTTAATGACACTGCAGTCTTCAAACATTATTTATAAAGTACTTGTTTTAGAGGCTTCATATACTGCTTAATGGTATATGCACAATTTCTAGATTAAAAATATTTTAAGATATGTAAAAAGGCTCAAGGATAATGATATTTAAAACTTTTATATGTTACATCATAGCTTGAACAAACGAAAACCAAGCTTGCCAAGCAACCTATCTCAACCTAGCATTACCATTCATCTCCATCCTATTCCATCTATTTAATCTCTATTCTATCCAGTCCTGAATTCAAAAGCACTCTTACCTTTTGTCTTCATCAGGAAGATTCAAAGTAGAATTTACATCAAAGTTTCATTTTTGCTAGTTAAAAAATTACTTTCTTTGTAACACTGAAAGTCAGTCTGAGTTCTACGGAAAATTCTTGAGTTGTGAATTAAAGATATGAGGAGGAAAACCAGCACAGACAAATGAAATGCAAGAGAGGAAATAATGGGGGAGGAAAACAGCCCCGATAAGAGATTAAACAAGAAGGAAAGGAAGGAAAACTCTTTTGTTTTCATTTAAGTCTTTGGAAAGTAGGGAGAAACATTAATTGTTCAGGAAAAGAAATTTTCAAAATTGTTCTGCTCATCTTAGCAGTGCAACTCATGTTACCAGTCCTTGAAACATGCAAAAATCACAAGCGCTGGTTAAATCTTAGGTTCTTGTTTTGCTGCTCAGGTGCCCGATATAATTTTGTGTCTTAGGTTCGTTGGAAAAAAACTGCCTGCTGGGGAGATGGAGGTGTACATCTCAGACACAAACAACTGAATATGGCAGTGCTGAACAACCGTACTGCCAGCAGAATGGAGAAAGCCAGTAGGGCTGCAGATTGGAGAAAAGAAAAGGCAGGAACACAGGAGTATATTGTTAATAAAGCAAGAGAGAAGAGAAATATAACCAAAATCTCCTTTGAGCCTGAAGGTTACTGTGTTTTGAAGCTTTTGTAGATCTACGATCTTACCAACATTCAATGAGAAATAGGAAAGTACGGAAAGTCTTCTGTAAAAGTAACTTCATTATTGCTGTTTTTCCAGCTAATTCTTGTTGATGAAATCATCTTTAGGTGTAGTGATCCAGCTACAGGCCTGGATTTTGTCACATTATTGCCCTACATTAATTTCTTTTAAATAGAAAAAGAATGCATGATTTAAAATGTCAAACACTTCTGTTCCTTATTATTAAGCTAAAAACCTTTGGGAATGTTTTTCCCAACTGTACTTTAACGCCTAAGTAAAAATAAGGTCTACTTCCAGATATGCTGCAAACTTGGTAATACAGGGAGGGACATCCGCTGACACAATATTATCCTGCCAAGCAGAAAAAGCATGATGAGACCACTATTGCACAATACTTCTCAAAATAAATGTTGAAATTACTTTTGTATCTATTCATAGCGGTAGATTTTGTCTTGCTGCCCATCTTCTTCAAAGAAAGAGCTATTTTTAAAAACGTGATTTATACAGTTCACAAATATTTTTCTAGCTACTCTTCAATTTTCTATTAATAATTTCAATAGGATTAAGTGACTTGTACCAGAAGAGAAGTAACTGAACATGACGTTACTTGACAAACAGTCTAGTCAATATTTGTGTCCTAAATACAAGCATTTGATGGGATAACAGCAGTCATTAAAGTAACTATCCAACACCACACTGGAGGACAGAAGCAGAATGCTTTTGCCCAGGTTGGTAGAGAAAAATACGCATTAGACTCCTGTTTAAATGCAACAAGAGAAATAGAACAAGTGTGAATATATTTACAAAAAGCACAAAAAACTTCTGACAAGCTCAACTATGATCTCCAGAGGAAAGGATTAGGCCTTATTTTAGAAAAACAAACTTTTTCACAGGGATGAGCTAATAAGTTCTACCACATCCTTCTGGACTCACTGCCTTTAACTCTTCGTAAGTTTACATGCAAACTGAGAATAAATGAGAACTTATTTAAAACAGTCTACTCATATTTCCAGGTCCTCCTCCTATATTCAACAACCATTGCAAACAGACATATGTAGCTGTACAATCCCAGTTTGTGATACAAAAGCCAAGTGTGACAAGACATGTTAGCTAACCTACCTAAGCACTAGCTAAAAGCCTTGCTTTCTTCAGCATTTTCAGAGCTATGAATTTATAGCACCCTTCACTACAACTGCCCAAAATAAACTGCCTCAACTTAGGTATCACATACCATACTCACAAAACAAACATATCATATCACATGGTATCTCATACTGTATTTACAGTACCTCTGATCAGAGGAATCTTAATGAATCTTGACATAATAAGTCAAGTAAAATCTCAGGGACTGTGGTGAGGGTAAGAAGCATCTATACCACGTTAGCTGTGTCTTTTAATTTAAACTCCTATCAACAAAATAATGATATTCCTTTTGGAATAATATTATTTTTGGAACGATACAATTAAATCTCATCAGAAGGAGATGGCATTGTGCTCATCAGATCTGTCACTGCTTCCTGTGACATAAGCTCTTACTACTCTTCACTACTCTTCTTCCAGCTTGCATCCATTCTTACTTTCCACTTACAAGAAGAACAGATGACAACACATATTCTGAGGCTGTCTGATTACCTGAGACTAAACATGAGGTTCACAAGTTCAGAGCAGATTATTAATTGTGCCCTTATCCATGGCTGCTACAACTCTGTGCCAATGGAAAGAATACTAACGGAGTGTTAGGATGTAATGAGAGACACAAGAGGAGTATCGAGGTACCCAGGTACCAGTGACATGACGTTGCAATCGTAGCGTACAAGTAAGCATTCGATGACGACTGTGGTAGATCATCTTCTTGAAAGACAGGGAATAATGGGTAACAACAGAATAATATGAATTCCACATAGTTACCAATATTAGTACATGGTATCTTTTCTACTAACCTTTTCAATCACATTAGTTTTATTTTTATCCTCCTTGGTTTTGTTTGGAGTTTATACAGTACCCAAGGGGCAGGCAATCTTTTTATATGAATGTTTTTATAATTAAACAGAGGCCAGGCTCACTTTTGCTCACAGTACACTCAGAGTTACTAGATAATATTGGAGATAACTTACCACAGGCAGGATGTACAAAAAGGTTATATTAATGGCTGATTAGGGGATAAAAGCACTATTAGTCATTCTTTCATCCAAAAGAAATTAACATTTACCGTGTAGCTTTCTTGGCACATAATTTGAAGTGAATGGGAGCAGAAAATACTTCATTCTCTAATTTAAAAAAAATTATATTTTTTTTCAAAGCAGACCTAGACATACCCAGTTGCTGAAAGAGAAGAGCCACACTGGTGCCTGTAACTGGAAGGCTATCATGTAGAGGAGTCTGTATCAGTTGTCGGTCTCCAGCTCCCAAAGAAAACAATTTCTGTAAAATATTTTTTAAATTGAGTATAAGTTTAATTTATATAGAATAATCAAGCTGTTGTCATATAGATAAATGATTCATCCTGCAAAAATTATTTATTTTCTATACAAAAGTTTAAAGTCAGTAAGACTAATTGAATTGACCAACAGAGATCTGAAATATGATTTGAGAACAATTATAAGTCTCCTTGAATATATAGCATAATACTGCCTTCTTTGCATTTCCATTGAGTTCATTAAATAGTTATGGCCTTGAAGGCACTCAGTATTACACTTTTAATAATACATCAAAAAACCTTCCAGAAAAAAACAAGCCCAAACAGTTTAAAACACATTCAAATCAGAAAAACACATATTATTTTCTAACTGAACTCCTCTGCTATTTACTGTCTGCATGCACGCCTTGAGTATGAACATATTTGTGATACATGGGTATTGAAGAGGACACTTCTGCTGCTCCCTTGTTCCTGCTCTGCATGTTAAAGTAGAACTAAAACTTCAGTTACCTTTCCAGCACAAGAACATACCTCCCTTGAGGGAGGCAAGAAACAGGAGTGAAAGGAATGCACTTATGTATCACATCCCAAGAAACATAGTAACTGCAAAATAATCGTGCTTTGCTCTTTGAGTAAATACACCTAACATCAAAGCAGCACATGATTTCAAGCAGTTACGTCTAACCACTAACTACTGTGCAGTGGGAGTGATTTCTGTACAAGCACTAATCACGGTACAACTCTACTCTATATGGCAGCAGAGATGTTGAATGTATGCAGGTAGAAGCTCTAGTTACTGCACAGCAGATGTCTGAAACCAAAATGCTCCACAGTAAAACCCTGAGCTGTAGTAGTGATGCTCTTCCTTGGCACCTTAGCAGCAGACCTGGACGAAGGTTAATATTTGATTTTGCAGTTGAATATTTCAACAGTGAACACATGAATAACCTGGGAGGCTCCTCAAGGACTTCTGGAGATAAACATCAGAAGAACGTTCCCATTCTACGATATATAATTCAGATTTAGCCCTGGAAGGATGAAGCTTAAGAAAGAAAAGAGAAAAACTAAAGTTCTGATTAAAATGACAGATTGATACTAGCAAATTTAAGTTTGAACTGAAAGAACATCTTATTTTAAGAAATAAGTCAGAAGGGAACACAGCCAGAGGAGCATGACTTTTCCTCCCTCTTCTAGCAAAGGAAACAGCCACTGGGGAAAAACATATCTTTTTTTTTTTCTTTTTTTTTTTTTTTTTTTTTTGGGGGCGGGGGTGGTGGAAGGGAGGGAGAGGGTGGAGGGTGGCGAGGTGGAAAAAAAGAGGATAGAAGAGAAGCCAGAAGTTCAAGCAGAACAAGCAGACCACCAAAACCTGTAATATGAGGTACAAATACCATTGGAAAAGAAGGTTTCTGAAGGAGATAAAATCTAATTACTCCCTTTGAAAACCAAAAGGCTTGAGATGCAAAACCAGAGATATGTGGTTGCCTGCAGAGCAATAAGGTAGATCTTGACTAATTTGTAGGATTTCAAGAAGGTTGTTAATACACAGGTTGGGTGGGAAGCATGAGAAAACATGTATGAAATTGACTTTAAAATATTGCCATTTGTATACTTAGTTTCCAGGTATGTTTCATGACAAGGACTACAATTTCCCAGTAGTGTGACAACATAAAGTGAAGGCCAAGCAAACAAGACCCAACTGGCTTGTCAGAAACTCATAATATACATGAATAATTTATTTAAAGTAAATCAACAAATAGATTTGACTTTCCACTCACAGAAAGCACAGGTAAAAAGAAGAAAAAAGTGTTATTTGCTGGAAAACTTTCCTATTTTTGAATGCATGGGCTACCTGGAATATTTAATTACCTCTGAGAAAATAATGTTCAAGTTACTTTTTTAGCTTCTTTTTTTTTTTTTTTTTAATTAAATTTAAGATTTACCAAAGAAAAGAACAGTGGAATCCTGAACTGCATCAAGGAAAAGATATGGGGAAAGGAGCAAATGAGCTAAAGTGAAGGACAAGTTAAAGGATGGCAAAGGAAAAAAGCCTTTAAAAAAAAAAAAATCCATAGCAAGCAGAAATATTCCTGAACACACATTATTATTAAAAACTAAACTTATACAAACTGCTTGATTTGTTACTGTTCCTTGTAAAAAGCCAACTCGGTGACAAAATTAACCCTTTGACCTTATCCTGGAATGGAATTTTTGCTGTCTTTAGAAGACAGGCCACAGGGAAAGCACTCAGGCCACAGGGAAAGCACTCAGCTGAACTATGATCTTTTTTTCTTCAAAAATATTTCAAGAATTTATTTTTTGTTTTCTTCATAAATTAAATTAACTGGAAAAATACCCTTTTTTTCTATTTACCTGAGACCCTCCAGAAGCAGGGACAAGGCACGAACACAGATTTGCAATGAGAGTCTCCAGCGACACATTCAGGCTGTCCACGTACACGGTATAGATCAGGCCGAGGCAAGCCTAGAAAGGCAGACAAAATATATTAGACTGCTGCCCAGGGAAGGCAAACATCACATTACTTAAGGATCTACATTTTTTTTTAATTAAGTATATTTTAATAGTTATTAATGTAGTTAAGTCCTTTCCAACTGAAGACAAAATAATTTGTTATAGAAGCCATCATTAATTTAAAAAAATCAGCTGGGCTATTGAGAAGGGATCTATGTGCTGGCAGGTGTAGATATATTCCTTTTTTAAAATAAATTCAATGTTAAATTCGATGTTGTGCTTTGTTCATTATATAAGAAGTGCTTTACTACAAGTTACTTTTAAAAATTATAAAATCAACATAGCTTCACCTGTGGTTTGAATTCCATGGACTGAAACCTGACTGGTTTCCTGAGTAAAACACTAAAGAAGCAATGAACTTTTGAGGCTCATTTTAAGGCTAGCATCAAGGATCAACAATCCCATCTGTTATTTAGCTTACATTCTTTATTTTATTATTTCAATATAAATATATTTTAAAATGAACAGTACATTAATACTTCAGTATTTTCATTTTATTTTGTATGGATCCAGGTTTGATGGAGAAATCACAGATACAGCTTTATCATTTTTACTAATAATTTAATGTAAGATCATTCAAAATCACGTTCCAAGAAGCTTTTGGGAAAAAAAAAGAAATAAATAACTGTTTCACAGCATCCTTTTGGTGCCTTTTAAATGCTGTAATTTTGATAAATCAGCAAATATTTTAGGAATTCTCTTCTTAAAAATAATTCCAACAGTAACTTTTCATATAACACATACTTAAGCTGTGAAACTCCTTGCTGTGGGTTGTTGTAAAATCTGAGCATTAAGAAATTGGACAAATTATATGAAAAAATCCACAAAACTGACACCTCTGGTTCAGGATGTCATTTAACTATAATTCACTGTGAATTAGGAAAGTATTTTGTGGAATTATTTCTACAGTCTGCTCTATTCTTACATACTTGGCTTTGCATTTTTTATGGGCCACTATCAGAGACAAAATACTGGGCTACATGGACTTTTAATTTCACTCAGTACAGTCATTCTTAATATCTAATGACAATTTAACTGTTGAATTATTTCCTCCCTTGATCTGTAAACTGAACTATATTTGTTTCTGTTAATAAGTATTAGCTTAATAAAAATTTAAGCTTTTCATTTATCTCAGATCAGTCGTATTTCATCAGCTGAAAGTAATCCAAGATCCTAAATCTGTGTCATGCATCTTAATTTTACCTAGAAGAGGCTCTGACATTTTACCTTACATATGGAGGAAAACTAGGATTTTGCTATTAATTTATCACTATACATATAATCAAATATTCTTAATGCATTGTTTTTACCTGAGCAAGCCTGGTTTTGTCCTAATAATACCCTTCATTATACAGTAAATTGAGCCCAGAAAAATCTCTGTTTCATCTTTTATGTAGACTTATAACTGTTTGGAGGGTAAAAAAGCACTGCTTTAACCCACAGGGGCTATTTACTGTCACAGACACTGAATTTTACCTAGTTCACTCTAAGCCTACTTTTGCTTTTAAATTCCCAAATCAATTCTGAGATGTTTTAAATCTAAAGTATTGTCACTGCTACTCATTAAAAACAGATTTGTCTGCCGACATTTATTATAAATGGCAATTGCAAGTTCTTTACCCTGAAAATTTCTGGATAATCTAGTCTGGACACCAACACCAGACTTTTAGGAGCAAATACTTCTGCAGGAGGAATTAAACCAGACTCCTCTTCACCTTCAATTTCTTTTGTTCCCTTGAAAACAGAAACACTTCCATTAATAAGCAGAAAGAAACCTCAAACTAAAATGTTAGCATTCTTTCAAAAAGCAAACATTTCTCAGAGCTTTAGAAAATTAATGCATTATTTAAAATTGGTAATGAACTCCCTAAAAGTTTCTAGATGTAGTTTGACTTGTTAAAACTTACCTAGGAAGTCATGCACCAATGTACCTAAAATGAAGTTCTCTGAGACAGCAGTTTAATAGGACAACGTTTCGCATTAAATGCTCCGTTTCACATTTTAGATAGTGAACTGGATTACAGAACAAGATCCTTTCACATCAAAGTGTTAGCCAATTTACAATCAACAAACATCAGAAATAATGTATTTCACAAAAGAACATTTGGTTGGTTTTCTCATATTAATGTATTATTATTATTACAGAATTTCCATGAACATTACAGCTAAAATTATCTATAAAGTAATGTCCAGTACAACCCAGTGAATTTGGAATCTACAGGAATTTCTTGACAAGAAAACTGGTTCAGATTTCTCAAAAAAATCCTTCAAACTTACAAATCACTAAGTTTCTAGTTAAAAAAAGAGAAAGGTACAATGCAGATTAACTTGCAATTGGTCACAATATTGTGCAAGTTGCTATAATCTCCTTGCCAGCGCTTACTACTCAATCACAAATATTTTATTATTACTCATAGCAAAAACTAGAGATGTCACTAAATACTTTCATTTCTAAAATTCCGCACATTCTTGAACAAATTAATTGAGTAAGTTTTCAAATAACAGAAAGTCTGTGCTTTCCAATTTTCACATGTAATTTTCTCCACTCCCACACCACCCACCAAATTTCTAAGTATTTTATTTGTTCCTCTGACTGAACATTCTTCTAAGCAAAAATCACTGTATTATCTTAATTAGGAATACGAGAAAAATTACTTCCATTTCCGTGTAACGACATGGAATATCTGCCTTCTATTTGTCATGTTACGAGTCGTCATTTCAAGTTATTTAAAACAAATTAAAAAAAAAAAATCCAACATCACTTTTCTATTAAATGGAAGAAACCTGATAGAAATGCTCTTAAATGTCAGGAATGCCGTAACTTCATGAGCTTTATTTCACAGCCTCAATTCAGAATGTATTATTTCTTTAAGCAAACACATGCATCCAAATAAAAGCAGACAGAAGTACTTTAAAAAGTGACTTAATAAATGCTCTTCATTATAAAAAATATTTAGTTACAATAAGCTTCACATGGGAATTTTATTGCTAGGAGTGCATGGTCAAAAAAATTTTGAAAACCACCGCCCTACAGTGTAATTGTTCTTTTAGTTGGAAACTAAACAGGTTCCTTCAAAAGCACTTCTTGTTTTAACTGACCTAAATGATTTTCTACTGAAACAAAACACATAACAACAGTCCTACCCTGTCCAGTTCTGCATGAAGTCCTGTGTGCCTTGGTCAGAGCTAAATGGTGGCAGCTAAAGACTAGCTATCAGGCAGCAATCATCATCATCAGTGAACCACTTAACTGTTTTTTTGCCTCTGCACCAAGCCATATATGCTCTCCTCAGTTCTAGCACCAAATTGAAAAGCTCGCTCTGAAAAGGTCCAGTGGCTGGGTATCAGCTAGCAGCTGTATGACAGCTGGAGGATAATAAAGAGCTTCCTAACCTGACCCACAGGTGAAAGTATCTACATTAGAGCCTTTGCCCATTGCCCTTCCACCCATAAAGTGAGACCTGGCCTTTCAGGCTTGTGTCCTGAACACAGGCACGTCTCTCATGGAAGCTGCTCAATGACACTCAAGTTCTGTGTCAACCTCTGCTAAAGCACTTCTCACACATCCCGAGGAATAATAAGACATGCAGGTACATGTGTGTGCACGTGCGCCTCAGTGCTCTTTTGTCATGACTATACAGACAAAAAAGGGCATGTAATTTTTACAGGTATAGCAGAGAAGACACAAATGCTAAAAAATATTTTGGTGCTTTTTCATACACACACTAAACGAGACTCGGTTCCTCCAGAAGCATCACTACACTGATTCAGAAGAAAGGTTCATCTACAGCTTAGTGTCCTGTCCCAGTGTCAAGGGCTCCCCTGACCAGAGGGCAAGCTTAGTGAGATTGTTCCTTCAGTGCATTCCCCCCATCTCCAGCAATCTACAGCTCAAGAGCTTCCTGATCTGAGGACAGCCTCCTATGTAAAAAACAATTCAGTATTAAAGTAAAAATGGTTTTAAAAGCGAGTACTTATGTTTGTATTAACCAAGCTGTTTTAATTAAGAGATACGTATAATAGTCTCGTACTAAAGTAAAAACAATTGGCACAGCAATATATATATATATATATATATATATACACACATATATGGTCATATACTTGGCTTTGTACTTTAATTCTTACCTAAATGGCAACCAACATGCAATGCACATGCTTAGTCTAGACTGCATCTCATTTCTAGGTTAAAATTGTGATTCACAAATTAATAGAGAAACACAATAACTCAACAGTCACATACCCCACATATGTTCATTTTCTCCATCCATTACAATGTTAACGGGGAGAGCTTTTACATTAATTACAGTTCCCGCCCCTTACCCCCAAAAATGCAAGAATTTTAAAATTATCGTTTAGTGGTTATATACCACTACATATATAATCAACAAATGTTTATTATATCAACTATTCTAAAGAGCAATTATGAATTGTAAGCATAAAGGCAAAACTCTCTAGCTCTCTGACAAATTATGGACCCCAACAGCATTAGGAAAAAATCAAATGAAAACAAATTCCACATTTCGAAAGGGAAGGGACTATGGAAGCTTGTCTAGATTCACATGCTGCTAAGATAATGAAAACTCAAGGTGCATAGGCAGGGAAGAGATTTCCATAAAAAGCCATTTTCATAAAACCCACTCAACTTTAGATCAAGTCTTGAATTAATTCCTAATTAGATTTAATTTAAAACTTTAAGGGCACAATAGCAGCACAGTATTGAATTGATAAATCATTTACACTATAAAAACACTCTCTTACTTTATAAAAGATTTACAGAAAAATGTAATGTGACTAGCCATATTTCTTCCACGGCTAAACATTCTGATAGGCATGCAGGCACATTATTAGGAGTGAGTAGACTAAGTAGATAACCATTCCAAACACATGACTTTTAACCTACTTTTCAAGCAAAGTATTAACAGCACAAGCATTCTGTAGCAATACTAAATACAAAGCGGTAAAACCACAAACTTAATTCTTTCTAGTTACGCTTCTGTTCAGACACATGCACATTTCATCTTTCTTTATCTCCTTTTTCATCTAAGGAAAAAATTTCCTCTAATCAAAACTAACAAAATAAGAGTTGTAGGGGCTTTTTTCCTCAATACATCTTTATTTTATATATATAGCATTCAGTTTACAACTAAATTAAGAATAACTGGATGTTAAAGAAAACCTTGCTAATGACACAAACTGAAAGATTAATTTAAATTGGTTAAATAAGAAGATAATACTGTTATTTCATTTTATTTTTATAAATCTAGTTTATTATTTTAGTTTTTCTTTTGCACTTATATTGGTTGGAAGATGATGATACTGTTATTTGGTATACTGTTATGGGGCTTCCCGGATATTTCTCATGGAGACTGTCGGCTAGCAGCCCTTCATATGACAGCCACAGCAGATTAAGAATTTTCTTAATTTCAATTAACTGTTGAAAGAGATTCCTTCTTCCCCTCTTTTTCTTTCTACATTTACCACTAGAGAGCAAAACAGTGTTCCAGATGCTTAAAGATCCTTTTTAGTTTAAAAGGTGATATACATTTAAAATCTAATTCAGAAATACCTGTGCCTTTAGATTGGAAATGAACAAATGTTTATTTAAAATCAGATTAACAAAGTTCTGAAAAACTTTTCAGTAGGCTAAGGAATAGGTAACAGAGACTGACCTAACTGTATTAATGAAAGGAAATGTATGATGATCTGTGATCATACATGATTTCATAAAATTTGGTGCCCTGTAATTATATTTGTGTTTGACTCAAGCCCATCACGATCCTGTTCCCTGCCTGCTGAACCCTGAATCCTCTTTTCTTCTGCATCTTGACTTAGTTTCTAAAGTTATAAGGAGAATATAGTGCAGAGATCTGTAAACTATGCCTGACTCAAGTCCATAGAGCAGTTTGTCCACAAAATCTAGGAGATAATAGTACAATTATTAATATATTTATTACAGAACTTCTTATCCACAAAATCGCCAAGCTAACAAAAATCTATCTTTTCAGAAATCTTGATTGTGAAGGTTCCTTGTACACATACATAAGATTGTGACAGTCTGGGCATCTGAAACACAGAAGGTACACAGGGGTCTTTTTGGCTCTTTAAAGACTGCCTTTTTTATCCTAGCTCCCACTGCATCTCTTGGAGAAACAGCATTGCCAAACTGCTCAATTTAGATATTTCTTAAATAAATTTTAAATCGTCATATTCCAAACTGGCACAAGGTTTCCTCTTGAACTTTTATAAACCTGATTTTGCCACAACTATCAGATTAAGATTCTCCCTACTATTGATGTTAAGGGACTTACTTACACAGCTTGAAGAACACATTAGCATTTGCTCCATCAACATGCAGCTGAATTACAGCGCACACGAACTGTAACTGTTCCTCCTCTCCCGTCTTTTCACCCCCATCTTCAGAACTTGGACATGTCCATTTTAATACTTGAACATGTATGTCCAAATCTGCCATTTATCAAATCTCCATCATTGAAAACCAGTGAATCATCCAGGCTTCACTGACATGGCCTCTGACTGTGCCTAGCTGGATCACTCTGTCCCTTTCGGTCTTCGAACCACCTCTGCAGCAGGCAGCTCCGTGAATTGCCCTTGTTAGAGATATCACTCATTTTCAGACATGAAATTAGAATTGTACTTTTATTAATTCACCCAGTCCTAGAGAGAATCAACATCTCTCATTACAAAACTTTCACTGTAGTACTTCATTCTAATTGTCAAAATCAGTCTGCCCTATGCAGACTTTTGCACTGAAATTGTGCCAAGTTCAGCAAGCCTGTTGTTTTCCTACTAACTGCCCAGCAAAGGAGATTTGGAGATCACGCATGATTTCTTATTTTAAGAAAAACTATTTGAAGTTTGTTTAAGTAATCTCGTGCCAATTGCTCATTTGGGACAGATCCCTTTCTCTCCACGTGACTTAAGTCTCTGCTGGTCTTATTTGCAGCCAGATACACTCTTAGCTGGTTTATTAACAATCAAAGGCCAACAAACATTCAGCATCAAGTCACTTTATTTACTTTTCAGATTATACAAACGCATATACGCAATAAATTCTAACACATGTACAAAAGTTGAAATAAACTTAGCTGACTGCCTCCAGAAGACCAACATGCATCCTGCCAACAATCTGCTGTACAGAACTAAAACCACAGGTGCACAGATCTACTTCATGGCTTGTCTACATGCACTGAGTCATACTACTGCAGCTAAACTTATATTGGAATAGTTATACCAGCATAAAAGCCATTTATTTCAAAACAGGATAATAAACTGCAGTAATTCACAGTAGGGATTCTACCAACTCAAAAAGAAAAGGACCAAAGATAGAAAATGATGTGAAGATTGTAAAATTATCAAATAGAGTAACCTCAAGACTGTGTAACAGCTCAGCTCATTCACTCCCTGAATACTACTGACACTTCAGAGGACTCATAAATGATAACAAGGACTTTGCATTGCACCTGCCAGCATCACACAAAATTTACACCACCAGCACCTATTAGATGTTTACCATTTAATGCACCTCACTTTGAAAACTCTGTAAGGTACTTATATGCATTGTCATCTAAACACACTGAAAGAACTTTGGACCAAAGTAAACGAGTACCCAAGCTTTCCACCTTTCAGTCCCACTTAGGCAGCCACAGGCCAAAGCGTTCTTCTGGAGCGGGCTGTTCTGCTGTGCACACCCCGGAAGGTCTGGGAATTCCAAGGTAAGGCATATGCAGTTGCCCTATAAATGCTGAATTCCATGGGGAAATAATTAATAGCATTAAGTAACTGCTTTCAATAAGTTAACCTTGGCACTGAAGAATGTTAAAGAACAACAGTACCAAGTCTTTAGCAAGAGCTATGCATGTGCAAATAGTATTTCAGAGCTTAGAGTTTACTCTAAATTTTTCAGAATTTTCCTAGAGGCAGCAAATGTGATCCATTGATTCCATCCAAGCATTACACACTTAATCTAAGATGAGGAGACTGCAGAGACCTAAACAACCTAAGCAGAACCAACAGCAAAAATCAATAACTTAAGAAAGCAGGTAAATTCATACTGTATTTTAACTCAGTAGTAATGGTTTTTATATAGCATAGAACAGTATATGCGGAAGTACACCAAGGGAAAATTTTACACACACATATTTTTGTTTTGCCTAATTAAAATACAGTCAACTAATTCCCTTAAATTGCATATGGGGAAACACATTAAAAAGACTTTCAGCGAATTCCTGAATTAGCATTACTACTGTTTGAAAGTCAGACAAAGTACCTGATCTCTACTGACAAAGAAAAATCTCTGATTCAAAGACAGTATCCTCCTGTCCTGTGAGCTTGGGGGCACTGTGCAGACACAGCACAGGAGTAAAGATGAAAAGGAGACTTTTACCCAAAACAAGCTTTTGCACCCTGCAACTGTATGAGTTCAAACTGTGTGTGAATGCACAAGCCAGGGGATAAAGAGGACAAGAGGAATTACTGCCAGGGTTATTAGGAAGATGGAAATATGCTTTCCTCTGTGTAACTGTTCTCACCTTAACCTTCAGTTCTGGTCTAGAGAGGACCTAAAATGTACAAAAAAATACTCTATTTCTTATCTTATAGAACATTAGTTGCAACTTTCAGAACAAATTTAACATTTGGGATATGCACAAAACCTTATTAGACTTCATCTTAAGAATAACATGTTAATACAATATCCAAAGGGGGATCAGATTTCACACTTCAGAAAGGGTACAACTGAACTGAGTGTTCTCATCCCCTGCTACAAACCAAACATCAGTGACTCATCAAGCGGTATATGTTTTAACACAGCAGGATCACTAACTCTCCAGTCCAAGCATAAAAATTAAAACTTTATGAAGCATGAAGTCATTTTGTTGGCAGTTTTTCCCTTGACTCAGGAAATATTTGTGAATCTGCCATTTTATGGTTTGGGATTTTTACAATTTCTTTTTCCTCTTTTTTGTGAGGCGGCAGAGAGGAAGAGCATGTGAATGGCAGGAAATGGGAGATTTGTGAATTACTACTTTTGTGCATTTTCCAGAGTTATATATTTAATCCTATGAACTTTGTGATCACAATGTTTTAATGTCCATACACTTAAGGCAACACACAAGAATTATACAATCTTGTAGTAGTAAAATTGTTATAAACAAATGCTTGGGGTTTTGTGCTGACCTCATTGAGCAGATTTTCTGTAATGCAAGAAATGCAGTTGCACAGGCTCAATTACTGGCATAAATCATTCTCTAAATTTGTTGATGTCGGGGTTGGAGGGAGAGGATAAACTTCTTTCAAAGTGCAAAGCAGTGTACAATTTGACCATTAAGTTCCCAAATGATGTGAGTCAACATTTTTAAAAAAGATTCTATCTATGGTGCTCTTCCAAGCATTGTTAGTATAAATTCCAACTGTGTAATTGGTAAGAAGCACAGCTGAGGTCAGTAGAAGTATCTGCTGAGTCAAAAGTATTAAATCAAGTATTTGTGGAAGTGGAAGTAGTAACATTTAGAAATTGCTGTTAGAAATAAGAACCTCATTTTAGCAAACAGTGGACATGGCACACAGAACTATACATATATATATGTGTGTGCGTGTGAGTGTGAGTGTGTGTGTGTGTATATATATATATACATATATATGCACTTTTTTGATGGCTAATACAGATGGCTACAAAGAGTAATTGGGTTAAGTTACAATTCTTCCCAACACCCTCTGGCTCCTCAACAGCTTCTGGCTTCAGCTGCCAGAAAAAAAAGCTAAGTAGGCTATGGTTTTGGTTGGTAGGACTAGGTTTTCTTCAACTCAATGAGATTTCAAGCAGATTTCAAATCAATAAGATCTGAAGTCCACAACAATGATCAAAATACAGTAATGAGGAGGGAAAAAAACCCCAACCAAACAATAACAAACCCAACAACAAAAAAAACCTTAAAGGCACTGTGAGAGAAGAGGAAATATGAATGTTTTGACTTATACTCCTCCTTCTAATTCCTGTAGATACATGCAAGTTACTATAGCATCCAACTTTATTCGCTAGAGTATCTAAATGGTACCTTAAGATGGACAGAAACATGGATAAGATCAAGCATGTGCTGGAGACCTAAAAAGCTGTTAGGAGAAACCAGTGCAGTATCTCAGCTATCTTTCCACTTTCTATTGGTAGGAAGCTGAGGCGAGAGAGAAATCCTGCATATTGAATTGCTCTGAAACATACTAAGGAAGTGTTTAAATGACCCCAGCTTTACCACGGTTAATTCATTATTAGACTGCCTCTAGTAGTCTAGTCATGTTCCAAACTTCAGTCTCCTGTTAAGGTCAAACTTTCAAATGCTTGATTTGAATCTCAGATCAGGAATATAACCTTACATAGGTTTAACAAATGTTACTGGGACAATTAAGTGAGACTATCATTGTAAAACAGAACAATTCATGAAGGATTACATGGCAAAGCTGTATCACCTGCATTCAGAGTAGCAACTGAGTTCTATACCCATATTTAATGGAATACCATGTTTCACCTTGGTGTGCCTGAGTATGGTTATGGAGTATTAACCAGAATAAATGTAACATCAATCTTTTTGATATATTATCACAACTTTATGAAAGTTGATAGCTAATCAAACTGACCAGCATCCATGCAGTTAATAAATTCTGGGTCATTTCAGAATGACAGTACTGCAACAATGCAAAGTATGATTCATAAAAGACAACAAATAAAACAGTATTTTTGAAAGCTGAAAATAGGCCATCAGCTGATTACTAGAGCCTTTGCTTTTCTGTAGCATACTTGTTATGACATGTAACTGCCAAGAGATTAAACTGAATCCCGGCCTTTTAGAGACACCAGGGAGAATACTCCTTTCCTGCAGACTATGTAGCTTTTAAAGTTGCTATATTAAACTTCCACCCCAGTTTGTCATGGGTATCACCTCCATATACCACGTTGAGTACAATCTCCTCACTTTTCAGGTAGCATTTATTTACAAATTATCCTGCAACAGAGAGCTGAAGCAAGAATGAAGGGAACTGAAATGACAGAAGTAGCCTTCTCAGATCCAGCTTGATCAATTGTGTCAAAAATGTTCTTCTATTATTATTCAGGATGCTCAAAAAAGTTCATCAGTTCTAGCATTCACAAGCTGAGAAATCAGTTTGTTTTCACTCTGTAGTTTAATTAACCACAGAAACCTTCAAGCAATTAATTCTAGTTTTCTGCAAAGACAATTCTGCCAAGCCAAACATCTAACCTGCTCTAGCTGACTTCTGAACAATCTCATGTATCAGCAAGGTTTACCTGATGAAGGCTACTCGAAAAGAAATAACCCTTCTTTTTTTGGAAATTTAATCTTACTTTTGTCTTAGTGAGTTATATCATCCTGTTAAAAAAAATAAATAAATAAAAAATTGAACTTTATTTAACTGTGAAAATTACTGTCCAGATTTCATTTCAAGTCCTGGACACTATGTTTCATGGCCTGTTTGTTTAATAAGGCATGCATCTGAATGGTTAAATCAATATTACTTTCATAGCCCAATGCTTCATAAGCTTATGTTTCATTACAGATTGTGCATGTGCTGAATTCTTGTCTAATGACCATGGAACAGGGCACGTTCAATTATTCTCTTTGGGTTTTAGAAAGAAACAGGAAGTTTGGCTATAAACAATGCAGTCATAGAATAAATTTCACCACAGCAAGTTCATCTGAAAAATATGCATTCTTTACAACACAGCCAGGAATGGCATTACGAGAAGCAGCATCCTGCTGCACTCAGTTTGGGGGTTTGGGTGGGGGGCTGTTTGTTTGTTTGTTTTGGTTTTTATTAATATTTAGGCAACATAAGAAAAAAAACCTTTTAGTTAATACTGGGAGTTTTCTGATGAGCATTATTTGAAAGATGTGGATAGTGAATCAAAAGCAGCTGCTAGAAACCACAAGATAAATAACAAGTTTGCTAAATTTAGTATATGTTATGAAATACATAGAGTGGAGGAAGAGTCAGCTATTGTAAATTTTTATCAGCTGGGAAAAAATTGCTATAGAATATTTCACTCTACTTATAAAATAAAGGAAAGATCACAGATATTAAATAATGACAGAATATTTCATAGGAAGATGGCAATTGATTTATACTAAAATTTAGGGCTAAAATGCATCTAATTTCTGTTTTTAACTCCTTTTAATAATCTACAAAAATATCCATCTAAACTGTAGAATTAATTAAATAATAACAACTATTATTCTCTGCCTTCTAATTGTGACCAGAAAAAGCACAGTATTATTATTACTATGCCACATCTTTTAATTATTCTACAAACAGGGTAACATTTCAACTTGAGTATTAAACAGAATACATTTGGATTACTAAAATAATTTTCTTAAAATAATCAATAATGTTACAGTTCTTCACTAAAAGAGCAAAAAAATCACTTTACTTAGCCATCTATTTAATCTTACCTAATCTTACAATACTTAATGCCAAGGTTTTACTTATTTTTAAATTTTCATTTAGGAAAGAAAATATTTCAAAACATAATGATGGCAGTCTGTAATTGCAGATTGGATTAAGTTTTCCCTAGGTTCTAGCTTCTAAAGATTCCAAGCATTATAACAAGCACCATAGTAGAGGTTCTGTGAAGTACTTTACATTAAATGGAAAACAAAATATCTATTTTTGAAAGGTTGAGGTTGCCCAAAAATAATAAAATACATGTTTTAAAACAAACACTGCCAAGTAGCTGACACCCATAATCTGACCTACCTAAAAACTCAAGAAATATTCTATCAGTTTTTAAATCTTGCCATTTCCACTCACACAAATCTTGCCAATAAACGCAGTTACAGAAATATGCATATACATCACAGCGTTCTTGTACACATTTGTCCTGTGCTGATCTGACAGAGCTGGCCAGCAGAGGGAGCAGAAGTAAATAAACCTTTTTCCTAGAACAAAGATGAGAATCATTCATGCTATGTCAAACACGGAAGTAAATGAAAGGAACACCATCTTGGCCGTCCCATTAAAAAAAATACATGGTGGAGAAATTCTATGAAATGTTTTCAGTTGGGGATTTTCCTCCAAGCAGATAAAAACCAAAAAACACAAACAAGTACATTGAGCTTAACTTTGTACAAAAATACATGCATTTCTGTATGACAAAAAAATACATCTTCACCAGGAACAGAAAAATATTTTCTAAAGTTGTTCTCTGTAACATTAATCTATCGTTTCTAGACACCTTTTTCTGCATTTTTGTTACTTATTGTAAAGTTTTTACCTGCAGGTTAATCTCTGCTTCATAGAAAGTTAAGCAGGAACAGTAGTGCCTCTCTGAGTCTATATCAGTCAAAACCACCACAAAGAACGTTGGCTGTTTTCTCTCTTTCGAAAGCTGCCATCCTCCAGGCTGGCAAAACTAATGAAATTTAAAAAAGAAAAAAAGAAAAAAAAAGGACATAGTTAAGCAGTAATATAAACTGTTTTAAGAAACAATATAACAGAGCATTATCTGAAACAAGAAGTTCATTTCATTTAAAGTGAACCTATGTAGCGTTGCAAAATTTGGAGAAAATGGGGAAAACCCAGTAGGTCTTGGAGCTGGTGACACTGATACAAATCTAGCTCTACTGACATGGAGATACAATAAACTGTAAGAACTGGAGATGTGTTTCTTTCAATTCAGTATTCAAGATCATCTCTGCAGGGTTTAACAGGCAACAACAGGAATAACGACACATTATGCAGGTTTCATTGAGATAACAGGTTAGAATCTGAAGCTAAAATTGTTGTTTTGGAATCTCTCCATATTTTTAATTTCTCCACTGACTTCTCCATTAGTTTATATAATCAAACACTGATATTCCACTTACATCTATTTGCAAAGTTATTCAATACTTAGTCCTACAAAAAGATTATTTATAGAGCAATATTTTTCATTCATTCACTGATTACCTCTATAAACTTCATTGCAAACACCTGAAGTTTTGTAAGACATCACACTAAATCAGAGATATACGTTTTGCCACCCCTGTGAAAAATATATTCAAGTTTCATAACTTCATAAATCTCAGGGACTGGGAAAATCACTTGCTTCTTGAACTCAAAGGGTCTGCAGTTCTCCAAATACTTCATATGTCCTAGAATAAGCTAGTTCCAAGCTCTTGCACCAATGAGAAGACCAAATACATGCAATCCTTAAACCACACGTCACGTAAGTCTAAGTTCTTTCAGTGTTTGTTCCGTCAGGTTGACTAAGGCCATGGCAGTGCAAGCCACCAGAACCAAAGCCAGCAATTCTGACCTCAGAACAGAGATGCACAAGCAGCACGAACAGAGAACTACAGCTCAAAAGCAAAGGGAAAGGTGCATGGTTTCTCTTCTTTTTTAAATGACTGGAGTAAACATCAGTTAATAACTTGTTCCCAGTAATGGAAGAGTGTGCTGAAATTCAGAAATCAGTTTGCTGAAGATTCTCAAGATTACCTTTATGGAATTTTGCATTCATTGCTTCTTTTACTTAAGGTTGAAGTCATATACATGAAAAATTCACAAATACATTATTGTTAGCAAAATTATAAGCTTAGAATTTACACAGGGTGATGGCAATAGCCCCTGTATGTAGCAAGAATAAAATAAGACAAAACCTAGAATTGCACATTTCTAGAATCGCTAAACAATGCAGATATCAAAGGAACCGGAGAAATAGGTCAAAATCTCGTGTTTCCAGCAACTGCTTCTTTGCCCTGGACAGCTGCTAAAAACTGAAAGACCGTGAAGAGCAAGTTGTAAACAAATGTTTACTACACATTCATCTTTAGAACCTCTACAATAAAACCTGGGTAGTCTTAGGTGAACAGCAGTTAACACTCTGCCTCTGATATACAGTTTATTTTATGATCCTGGGAAAATCTTCAAACCCAAAGTTTTCTCATGTTACATTCCTCATATTCTAGATAGTCAGCTTAACACTTCTGAGTCTGTGTCCTTAGAAGTGCTAAGCACCCCCTCTTGCATCTGAGAATAACTGTTCCAAACATCAAAAAGTACTCTGAGAAAAAGACATCCTAGTCATTCCAAGCTAAGCATCCAGTATTAGTGTATTATTTTGATAATACTGGCCTAATCTCCCTTTGTTATTCATCCCATGTCAGTTAAAAATAAGAAGATACCACTATTAATCTTGCAGGACTGCTATAAAGATAATGTAATATGGTCAATATATACAGACATTATAACTAAAGCATCATCAAAATGTTTGACAATAAAATCATTAAAGTTTTGTATGTATTGCAGAGTTTAGGTGGTGTGTGGAAAACGAAGTCTGGAATCTGTAGCTCCAATAATATAAAACTTTCAAAACTCTGAGTAGCTATTTGTTCAACCAGTATGAGCCAAAATGTAAAGAATGCAGTAAGTGTCTGTTCATAAACAAACCCTTCCCATGGTATACCATTAAAATGGAACCATCCATACGAGGTAGGCCAAATGAAGGTTGCTTATGCAGTCCTAGTTCTGGCACTTCTTAAGCTCTGAACGCTTGAGTTTATAGTCTTAATGCTCTTTCAGATCTGCCCAGATCCCAGTTCTGACAGGGCAGCCTTGCTGGTGCCACTGCCCTTTAGCTTTACAGGTAATTTCCCATCTCACACCTGTAAGCAGCACTGTACCAGACATCTGAGTGCAATTCCCGGACAAATGACCGTTCTGCACACACCAAACACCACCCCACTAAAGACACAGAAGAGCTGGTACATCCAAATAATGCACAAACAACATATTCTGCACCCAAATGACAAGCATGTGAGCTTGGGATGCGTGGCTTATGCATAGCTGGTTTTCACATGATATACACAGAATTTAGGCAATTTTTAATTTTGAGGTATTGGTAGGTTCACTTTGAATATTCTTGTTGTATTTATTTTAAGATAACATTTACTTAAAAATAATTCTTTTTATCATTATAAGCCATTACTACCACGTCTACTGCATAAAATTTATACCAACATCTTCCCTGTAACCTGGGAAATGCAAAGGGAAAATCAACAACGACATTTTTAACTATTGGAAGTGACTGCTGATCTGGGCAGGCTGCTCTCAATAGCAATCTCTTCATCTTCATGCATGTCTAAAACCTACTCATGTCAGTGAGAATTCTTTCCGAAGTCAAAATGATTTTGTGTGTAACATATCCTTCCTAGATTAAGCTGTTTTACTAGAAAACAAGAATTAACAAGAATTAGTGACTGTTACGGAAAACTGATGAAGTAGAGCACCCCCACTGGCTACACAGAGAATCTGTGTTTTCAAATAAACTGGAAGGAATTTATAAATATAGAGGTTGGTGATAAAGACAACATGCTCCTCCAAGAAATTAAACAATGAATGATTCTCAGTTTCCTTAAAATAAGGTAATAAATATTAGTGTAATATGTGAAATGCAAACAACATTGAGAAAAACTTTCCAAATTAGTATAAATACAAGCTACTATCCAGTATGATTACTAGCACAGTCTGGCCACTAAGAACAGGAAAATGTTTTCCTACCAAACCAGATGCTATACCAAAACAGACAAAAGCACCACTGTGAATACAATTCAAAGGTCATGTGCTTCTTCAGTAAACAAGAAAAAAAACACAGAAGTTTAAAAACGAACACGCTCCCATATTGTTTCACTTATTTGCCAGAATTCTTGGAACCAGAACATAGCTTCTATCAAAGACACTGAAAATTAGCAAGAATCAGATTGTCCAACTCACTATTTACAGAAATAAGTCTCTAATGGTGGCGAGTGGTTCAAATCAACTCCACATTACAACCGATTGCCTTCTAAAATCTGGTGCAAATATCCAGTTGTGCTGAATAATATGTAACAGAGATCTTAAATTCAAGGTGCTGAAATGACATTTCAAGCATTGTTTGAAACTGCAGGTGCCTACTGAAGCAAAGAACTTTATCCTAATTATTCCCACAAATATGTTCAGACTCAACAAGAAATCAAATTTAAAAATTAGACACAGTGTTTTAAAACAGTGTAGCTGGGTTTGTTACCTTTAAATTTTTTTACGTTGTCACTACAAGCCTTCTCTCTAAAGTCCAGACATGATCAATGAATGTTTAGAAGTGTCACTTGTTTCTCCTAGTTTTTATAAGCCAAAACCAAAACAAATTTGTTCCTTCTTTCCTACCTAGAACCATAGCTGTACTCCTACTCCTTGCCTTGTCCTTCTCTACTAAAATAAATAATTTGCATAAATCAGCATATACCTTAGATATATTGTATACAGCTTCGGTGTCTAGAATCACAGAATATCCTGAACTGGAAGGATCAGTGAGGATGGAGTCCAACTCCTGACACCACACAGTGCAACCTAAACATTAAACCATGTGTCTAAAGAGTATTGACCAAATGGTTCTTGAACACTGACAGGATGTGACTGTGACCATTTCCCTGGGGAGCACTCTAAAGCCTGTTGAAAAACTGAAGAAAATGTAAAAATAGTTGCAATTTCTATTAAAGCACTGGAAGAATCAGGATGTAGGGAGAAGGCTGACTGGATACTGTGGAAGTGAAGACTAAACACTATTACTGTAGTGATACACAGTGATCAACTTTTATGTTATTTGCCCTCCGTATCTGTTGATCAGAATTTACTCATTTGCTGAATTCAACATTAGAACTTTGTCATTCACCTCTGGGCCTGCACCCCGAGCACAACCAAGTCTACAACAAAAACCTGAACCAATATTCTAGTTGGGTCTGCGTAGCTACAGATGGGAAGACTGCTCCCTCTGCACTTTACATTGTTTTCTCTATCAACTATCTAGTCAGCTGTCCATCAGAAACCCAGTACCTCTGATGCCACTACCAAAGTAGAAGGGGAAAAACGCTTGTTCTGAAAGTTTACAACATGATACATTCTTTGCAAGTTATCTGTTGAAAGCATTGTTTGAAGAGCTTATACACAAGACAAGGTCTCTGATAAACCATCACAGAACCCTGCAAGTAAATAATTAAATAGTTATATTTAAAATGTATTTGCACAGTACATATTTTCTTCAAAATCTGTGTGTGCACATGTTTCTTGTTAAATAAAATCCAAAGCTATCTGGATGCACATAAAACATTTCAACTCTATTGACAAGATGTGAATTAAAAGATCACAAAATTACTTCAGAATTTAAAACATCTCGTACAGATATCCACCCTCCTTTCTAGTTTAACTCTTTCACCAAAGATTTGATTCTCCCCTCGATCACTCTGGGCATAAAGTTTAATTTTATTAAATCTGTTTTTGTAGGCTTTCTTTTACTTTTCAAATTAAGTGTGCTTTGTTTTTAACATGCATCATCATCATCTTTTCTACAAACCTCCCTGAAAATAAAGGGCCATGTTCTGGACATTATGTGAAGGAAGTGTGTTCCATCTGGACTTGCATAACCTAGCACCAGCTGCTGAGTATTTCACCATTTCACCATTCACTTATGTATGGAATTTTGGCAGGGGGAATTTTCTTTTTCAGATGCATACCTCTACTTAAAACAAAACAATTACAATGCTCACTGGCATAATGAAAAAGCAATGTTATGAAGCTGTAAATCTGAGGAAATGCTTGGAGCTTTGGGGATACCTCTAAATGTAAACAGAATACAAAATATACACTGAATTTTGTAACATCTTCCTGCCTTTCAACATCTTGTATGTAAGCAACTGCATATTTATGCTTAGCCTAGTCTAAAATAAAATTAGTGCACTTAAAGTATACTCCAAATTATTTCCAGGTAAAAGTCTGTTTCAAGCATTGTAGAATATTCTGATGATAAACCATAAACAATTAAACTTACTCATAAAGAAAAAAATTGCTTTTAATCATAACCAAAGAAATTCATTCTTCATATTAAATGTTTGTGTTCTAATTTTCAGCACAAAATGGATAAAGAAGCATCTTTGTCCCTCTTAACTTATTCAATAATCAGTGCTCAGGAGTGGTTTGCAAAATGCATTGTGACACTAAGACAATGGTTAATTTGTTTTGTTTTGTTGGTTTTTTTTCTATTTTTACTGACCACTGTTGACAAATCTGAGGAGATTTAGAAACATAAATGAGCATTTTATACATATTTATCAGTCAAGCATGAAATATTAACATTGCCTAATGCACTCTTCTTTCCCTCCTTCTCTCTCCCCTGCCTTCTTTCTTTCTGTTTTGACAGTAGTATCATTGTGTTACAACAGCAGCAATAAACTTTTTCAAGTCTTTAATCACTTCCCAACTCATTTTCTAGATAATGCTATAAACTATCTTTCAGAAGATATACAGCACGTACAAGTACAACTACTGCATTGGTTGAATGTCAAAAAAAAAAAATACAGCAGGGTAATTAATGTACATCACTCGACAATTACAAGGGGCACACAGTGAGCTATTTATATGATCATAAATTTTGTTTTGACATTTTAATGCTTAAATATTCCTCCAGAGGAACTGGCCAATGTTTTATAAAATACTACTGTAATACACAAAGGCCTCATTATCCTATTTTTATCGCTTACACCTACCCAATCAGATATTAAACCACACGGTTAACACCATATCCAGCCCTGCTACCATGTTTGATTCTGTTGCTCTCTAGCAATTGAGAAAAAAAAAGTGCAAGCAGCCTTGTGTTAAGAACATACCTGCCAGAGAAGGGCTTGAAGACTCAACAGTAAGAAAAAAGTGTGTGGATGTGGGGTGGATGCAGCACGTGGTAATGCAGTGTACACCAAAAACCCCGCTGATCTGAGCTGACAGAGGCCTAGCAGCTAACAGGCCTGTGCCTGCTGCAGCAAAACAGTCCAAACACTCAGTTCAAACAATTTATTTATTTATTTATTTATTAAACTATACCCCTTCATAATGCAACCCTCAAACTCACTTTTAAATTCCAAAAGGTGCCCGGAGGAGCAGGAGAACAAATGACAGGAAACCAGACCAACTGAAGCAGCAGGCCGCAAGTTAGCAGATGCAATACTGGGAAGGGACAGTGCGCTTCTAGATCTGGTTTGCAGGGAGCTTGTTCCAAAGCTCAGGTGTTTTATATAAAATCTTCATGTTTTACAGTGGGTCATACTCAGCCTGCACAGGATTTAGCTAACTTCTGAATTTTGCATTGTCTGACACTTCCCCTCCATGGACTGAAACAAACAGGTTTCCTGAGACCAGATCCAAGTCTTCTGGTCTAACCATCCTTCAGAAATGATGCCAGCAAAATGGTGATGCCGTGTATCCCAGTGAATTATCATTACCTCTTTCAATTGTTTTGGACATAAGACATCAAGTTAAAATACATTAATCTACCTTACCCTGTCCTTTTATTTTCAAATTCAAATTGCCTCCAAGGTCTGGAACACAGACAACACACCCCAAGCAGCTTTCTGCCAGCGCAGCCCAGAGAAAGCGCGTTCCTCCCAATGTCACCGCTAACACCTAGTAAGGGGAAATCGAGGGAAAGAAGGGATGGTTGGCATGGGGAAGTTTAAATGGGTTGGCAGTCACCTAGCCCAGCATGAGCCCCTCTAGCCATGCAAATAGTAGAAAGGCTGAAAAGAGACTTGCCCAGGACCATCCTACAACCTGCTGCCTTGCCAAACAACCAGTCGCAGCAACCACTGCCACCAGCCACCGCACCACACCTTGTGCGGCCGGATCACCATCGCCCTCAGATTGATCGGAGATGCAAGGGACAGAGATAACTACAACAGTGCACTGCACCATCAGCTTTATTCAGCTAAGAGAACTTAAATTAAAAGTAAGCAAAGGAAATTACAGAAAGGGCAGTATTTTTCTGGTCTGTTCATTTTGGGAATTTAACAATATTTCTTATATGCCTCACGTTACTATTTCCCACACATGGTCACAAACAATTTTCCCATTTGCAGGTGTGAGTTTCCACAAAGAAACAGAAGAGAAAGTACATAAACACAGGAAAAGGAAATGTGTCTAAAAGTC
Organism: Caprimulgus europaeus; assembly: GCA_907165065.1. The sequence continues at coordinate 10,682,255 of OU015539.1, read as the reverse complement.
TCACAAACATCTTCTCACGTGAGTGAAAGCCTAGACCAGGACTTGAAATAAATAAAAAAATTGACTGGATTGTGATATGAATGTATCCCATTAATGAAGTTCCCACTGCTGAATTTTACATTTCCACAGTGTTAACTAAGAAAAATATGAAATGCATTTCCTGTCAGCACTCTCACCAAGAAGACAGTAACATAAGTAGCATGAAAAGAGAGCTGAAAAAGTTTGGTGCTTTCCATTGAGTTTCAGCTTCCTGTGCAGAAAAATGGGATCAACAGTATGAGGCGTACTTGTCCTCTCTTCCCACCAAAGTGAGGCTTGTATTATGACCAGTGGGCGTTACTACTGGACTACGCTACGGGATGTCTTTAATGGGTGTGGTAAGAAAGTTTGCCTGGCAGAAGCTCCAGTATAGACAAAAAAGGCTTTGTGCCACTGTAGATGCTTTCATGTGCACTGCTAGCATGCCAGTGAACAGCTATTTTGATGAAAAGACTGTGTGTCCTCCAGGTAGGTTTGCAGAATTTAGCAGTTTCTGAACTAAGAAGATAGTGTTTGGAAGACATCTTAAACTTGAGTTTTGAATAATCACCAGAAGAATGCAACTTGTATATTCTCCACCACGTGATAATTAAAACAGAGCAAAATAAAGCCTTGAAAGTTTTTTATCTGTCATAAGGTGTTACTGGAATAAAATAAAAAAAAGTATTAGAAGAACCTCTGATAAAATCAAACATTTTCAAACAGACTGGCTCAAGTAACTTGCATGTAAGAGAGAAGAACTGAGGAGCTCTTCACCACCAAGGTTAATATTCCACCACTAAGTTTTCCAAAGGGGGAAATCCCAGGAGAATGGAGACTGCAGGCATTATTCCTATGTTTTACAAGGGTAAAAAGAACGTCCATAGGAATATACAGATTAATTCAGCACCACAGTCAACTCAGGTAAATTAATAGAAGATCATTTGAAACTGTATCAGACACAAAAATCAAAGGATACAAATAAATGATGACTGGCACGTTTCTGTAGAAAATAAGCCATTCAAACAATTTTTGGGGAGTGGGATAACAGAAATACAATGCAGCTAATAAATGTAGCCACAATCAGATGGTATACTTGGGACTTTTTTCTTTTTTTCTTCTTAAAGACATCTGATTTGATGCTTTGTGATAAATATATTTTAAAAGTACACTGGATGATATTAGTAAGGCATATATTCTATGGATTAAAAGACTAGCTTGCTAATAGACTGGAAAAGATAACCATTAGCAGGGACACTCATCCATGAAGCTACCTCTACTGAAAAAGCATTATCTAATTCCTCACACTCCGCCCACCTAAAAAGCCTCATCCTTTTCCATGTGTCATTACTGGGCAGTTGCAAAACTGCTAAAAAAATCACTTTACAACATGATGTAGAGAATGCAGAAGAGAGTTTTCCAAATAAGACCAAAAAAAAACCCCCTAAAAAACACCCCAACAAAAAAAACCTAATGTAGGGCTGGAAAACAAGTGTCATATAATGAGTTTAAAAGAGCTCAGCTTTTCTAGTTTATTGCAGAGAGAGTTGAGAAGCACTTTACTGAGCAGTTATAGGTAGGTAAGGTGTTTGCTAGTAAGAAGTTTCAGGTAAGTGTTCCAGATCCAGTGCATTATAAGACAGAAGTCATCATAAAAATTCAAATCTCAAAATAAGATGTTACTCTCTAGTCAGTGAAGGGGATGGAAAACTCGAACAGGCTATCAGGGTAAGCATTAGGCTTCCCTCAGCTGGAGTTAGAGTCCTTCAAGTAAAACTGACCACGTTTTAGAAGAAATGACTCGGTCCATACATGTCAGTACAAGTCAGCCCAGACTGGGGTGGAACCTGGAGATCCGCATATGAAACCTCTTGTTCTTTCCTTTTCAGGGCCTGAGCACGCTCACAACACTTGAAGCTCTATATTATGATATGATTATAATCAGATCTCACACTTCAGAGCTTCAACTATTCAAGCATGGAGATTTAGACGGAATTTCCACCTGAATACCTAAATGGATATCAGGGTCTTTGCAAGAGAGCCAGCGGCAGCAATCCAGCACCTCATGGGGCTGGCAGGTACTGCAGGGAAGTCTGGCTGGCCTGAATTGCTTATGTGACTAAATGTTGTATGCCAAACCAAGGGCTGAGAAGGAAATTTCTACCAAATCAAGCTGAGAGGAATTTAGGGATTTCTTCTGCTTATTTGTTTGTCTTTGTAGCATATGGCATGTTGGTATCATCAGTGCCATCAATTCCCTTACACTCAGGAGATGCTCTAATCTCATTCTCATCTCAAGAACACAATGAGGACAGAACTGAAACTAGCTGGTGTAACTAGAATTGCTGGACACTATCACAAACCAGTGGTGCTAATTAACAGACTCTAGTCAGAGTAAATAAACTGATGTATTACATACAGACTTCTCTGTGAAGTCAGAAAGAGAGGGGGGAAAAAAAAGCTCTACAAAATAATCTGATATGTTTTGAAAAGATAATAAAATTTATTGTTTATGAGCAACATACTCAAAATGTTCTATCATTTTATATTGTAAAATTTGGTTCTAGGAAAGTACTGAGTAGGGCTGGATATGAAGGAATAAATATTTTTCAAGTGAGTTGGTAGGGATTAGATAATTCTATCTTAACTTGATAATTTAATACTAAATAATTGGTCAGACTCAATACTTTTAAAATATTTTACTGCTTAAAAATGCCAGCTATTGGTAATTAACTAAAATAATGCAATGTTAAGAGAACTAAAAAATGTAAGCTGTTATCTTTACTGTTTGGAAGAAAACACACCTTTCCCCCTCTATCCCAAGACAGTTAACAAGTGCAGAAAAAATACCCCCTATAAGCACACTTGCACATTTCAACTGCATACAAGTGTTCTCTGCAGTGACAGTATGCCCAGAAAAGGCCTCCTCTCAGTTCTTTACGGGTGGGATAATTCCAGTCTCTCACATCCAAAGGCATCTGGACTGCCCTTATACTTCTTTCAAACTGAACATCATCAATTACAGATCATCTCATAAAATACAGGGAGTAGAAACAGAAGCCACATCTTTTTCATGTAAACCACGAAAGAGAAGGGGAAAATATATTGCTGTTGTTGTATATACATTTTTTAAATTATTATAAAATACTAATCTATTCAATAGCATGAATTAATACATGGAAAATTAAATTATAAATATCACATTCCCATTGAAAACATTAAATAACTAACACCTTTCTTTCTCAAAAATAATCAAATGTTAGTGGTTCTCCTATATATACATAAAAATAGAAACACCAGTCAACCATGGGGGGTTCCCTTCTATTGTCCCATAAGCATACAGAGGAAACAGAAATATTTCAAGGCATCTGTAATGTCTTACATACTTTGAATAAAATAAAGAGCCAAAACACTTAACAGTACTGAATTTTCTTCCAAATTATACCCAAGAGGAAGCCATCTGCAGGAAAAATAAAAAGTAAAACAAAATAAAACAACACACTTTTGACTTGGACATCGCTTGTGCAATACAGCTATCCAAAAGGACAGCATGTTCTTTTAAAAGAATGACTACTTATTCTTTCATGATACAGGCAACATAAAAATCACCTGAAAACTTTTGGGCTTTTTTAACTACTAAGAATAAATTAAACAGTGTTCCAGTGAAACACTGAACTACTTTTGGTTCTTTTATTTTTTCCCTCATCTAACATATAATATTACCATTCTGGCAAAAGCCATCTCCAGAAGACTGTGAAACTGTTTGAAGTTACCACAGCGAAGCAAATCACAGCTGCTATGATCAAGTTTGAATGCAGACTAAAACCTAAGGTCTAAAATGCATTAGTAATTCAGCACTGACACCTACAAGGCCATGAAAGTTTGAAGCCGTTGCTTTAGACAACAGAAAACATCAGATGACATTTCAATAGAGAAATAATATCATATAGCTTAGCTATACACTCACAGTAAAACAAAAATTCAATATATAAGGAAGACATTCATAAAATGCTACTACAAGACACAATCTATGTCAGCAAGAAGACGACCATGTCCTAAGTGTCAAAGATGACAACACCTCAGACATGATGGTCTCATCTGAGCAGCAAGGGCTGCAAAGCTGCCTACAAATACACTGGCATACTCATCATCTGTCTCAGGAGTAATGATACAAGATGAGCAGAAATACCCAACTGCATGGAGCATTTCCTGATGCATCAATGTTTCCTACATTCCTAAGTCTCCAAAATATGAAACAAATCATACTAAAGAAAAATAATATGAGAAATATTTGCTGTAAACTCCAAACAAATTAAGTGAAAATTTGAAAACACCTATTCAGTACCGGACAAACATTAGAAGAATAATATATGTGCTTTGACAATGTGTGTATAGGTTAAATGAAAAAAAGAACCAAAAAAACAGCAAAAAAGCATCCTTTCAACAGTTGCACACCAGGAAACATGTGTTGACCCATGACATCTGAACAGCTAATGATACTGTCCTACACTCAACCTACAACAGTACAAAAGAAAAGCATTTTTTCCAGACTATTTGGGGATTCAAGGACCTTTTAAAACATTACAGAATTTTTCTGCTATTTCCGTGTTTGCTAGACAACAGCATGCAATTTAAGAAACCATTTCTTTCTCTTACAAAAAAAGCATAACAAGCAGTAGATACTACCTAACAGATTTGGCCCACACAAACTCTGAGTAGGTTGCCAAAATGATTTTTCAATTATGCACAGATTAGTATCAAAATAGAAACCAACAAACTATTTTTCAGAAATAGTAACCCCAACTCCACGGATTTTCAGAATAATAACTGTCCTTAAAAACTGAAGCCTCAGCAACTTGAAAACACTACTTGTGTAGAGACCAGGCCATAAACACAGGCCTACACATTTCTGCGAGCAGTCAGGAAGTTACTGTACTTTATTTCATAAACCACATTTCATCCAGAACAAAAAGAACTCCCCCTGTAAAGCCAGAACTAATTTCTTTTTAATTGAGCTCAAATCTTGAATACATGAAACTTAGCCTAAAAGTCAAATGTCCTAATGAATTTAATCTTTTGCAAAATTTTGCCTAGGGCTAGGAAATAAATATATTAAAGAAGAAACAGCTCCTCATACTATCATTGTAAAAAAACCTCATGCTGGCACTGCTGGTTTGAATGACTGTAGCTTATATATTTTCAGAGATAGTCTACACTGAATTAACAAAAAGCTGTAATATGTGTATACACAAAATGCTAGCTAGATGACACTAGTTATAGTTCTATACTGACTTTTTTTTCGTATTTAACATGGATTCAAACAACCTGTATCCAAGAATTCTCTTACACTCATGTATGAAGAAGTTCATACTTCAGCAAAGTGAAATTCCAAGTCTTGTGTCTGAGGAGGAATTTATCAAAAGAAAACTATACAGGTACATTGACTTAATTGTTACTGTGCAGTGGTTTTTAAATACCTGGTTTAACTTTCTGTCCCCCATTAAGTATGGAAAATGATCCATTACAGTAAACACAGAAAGGCTGACATACAAGTCTACTGAAAATGTCTGTAGCCTTCCCCAAGCAATTACCTCAATTTACTGAAACATCAACATTTTAAACTCTTTTTTCATAACTTAACCTCTCATAGCTAAAACCTAAAAATTTTGGTTTGTATTATCAAACAATGCATTTTAAAAACATACCTCCACATGTCTGCTTTTTTATAAAAAAAAAAAAAAGAAACAAAATAAACACACAAATGCAAGAGAAAAGTGACTTAAGCAGAGGAGCAGCAGATATGTGAAAAAAAGCATACCACAATACCAGGTCAAAATTAATTAGAGGGAATGGAGAGAACAGTTCTGCCAAGATCTAGACAATGTTATCTGAAACTATAGGTTATGAGAGAGCTCATGGACTGACGTTCTTCATTTGCAAACCACAGCTAAGCAGTATCTCCAAGTCACGGAAGTTGCCATCAAATGTCCACATGTAACAGCAAAGCTGTCAAACAGCCCCCTCCACACTGCCAGTAACAGAACCGACAGCCCCATGCCCTCAATTCACCAACTGATTCAGATGTTTTATGGTTCAAAACCAGTGAGACAACCACCACGCTAGGGAAAAAGGAAAAGGTCAACAAAAAGACGTCATTTATTTCATTATCGTTAAGCCAAAAGAAATTAGCAACATAAAAAGATATATCAGCACTTCAGAGTAAGAACTGGATATATAAACATGTTTACAGACTGAGTGGCAGACCAAAACTTGAATCATTATCCACAAAGTCTATTTCAGTTGGTCTTCCCACCAGCATCCAGGAAAATATAATTTTCTGCCATAGCTGACCACCTACTCTTCCTGTCACCCAGTGACTCGCATTTTTTTGACCCATTCTTCACTTGCCTCTTGCTTTATCTTACACTGTTTCCTTTATAACCTCTAATAAATATCTTTCTTTTACATTCTATGGACAAGGGCATGGTTTGTGATACCACATCCCTCAATCACTATACTGAACAATTGAAGCACTATAATTTTAACCGATTTTTAAAAATCCTGCTGAGCAACTGCTTTTTCCTTGCTCCAACTACATCAGTTCCTTTGCAGAACCCCTTCTTGTGAGCACAGAGCAATGTCAAGATTTTAAAACCTAGACCAAGAATTTACCTTACCCTTACACAAACTCTTACACATATATTCTCCCCCCAGCCCCTGTACTACTTTTCCTTACTATTTTTCTTATTTAACCACACACTTATGAATAACATTTTTTTTGATGCAGGTATTAATTTTCTTCAACATTTCCCAAAAATCAATACGCACTGGAAAGTGTTCAAGTGTGCCTTAAACCTTCTCATCTCTGAGCTGTCCTCCTGTTAAATGGTTTGGTTAAACCTTCCTCTTCTTTTGCCACATTATTTACTTCTAAATAATCAGTTTATTCAATCAGCACATACTTCAACTAATTGCCACCAAGAGCAGTGCAATAAATCTTAAAATCAAATCTTTGTTAGTACTGAGGTACAAGATGCAATGCCTACTTTCCAATTCTTTTCTCATTTGTCATCTTGCCTTTGAACCCACGTCTACCAATGCAGTCACAGAAAGTTGCACCAGCCAATTTCATTTGGGACTGTACAAAGATCTCTCACCTTAAACCAAACTTCACAGTGTAAGAGAATCCTGCTATTTCTTTTTGTAGACATTTGTACAGCTAAAGAACTCTCTCTTCATTACCTTTTGCAATTTAACCGAGCTTGACTTTCAACAATGCTCACTTTGATCATACATTTTGATGGTGTCCCATTCATGAAGAGTGACATGCCTTTTTTTAAACTTTTTTCCTCTATTCAGGAAATTTCTAAACTATTTTAAAGCTGGACACAATGCACTTCATCACAGGAAAGCTGCTCATACATTTGGATGGACGGATCTTTAGTGCTCATAATGGGCAGACCTCGGTTTTACGTCTCACCAAAAGCTGCCTGTTCCAAAAAATATTCCCCCAAAACCACAGAGACAGCAATGCTGTAGCCATGACTCAACCCCAAGAGAATTGTCTGCTTTTCCCTGTACCCCTGTGAATTTTGTTCAATATCTCTTTGCATATATTGAGTATCTTACTCCAAAAAGCCTCAGAGATTAACAACTCGTAGATAGAATTCACATCTCGTAAAAATGAAACTGGTAGGCTGCAGAAAGAAAATCTCAGAAACAAACCCACCCGTGACCTTTTTCCTAAACATAAAATCATAGCAATAAGGAAGAAGTAATGTTACGTATTTTAGCTCTTTAGTTGTAGACTACAGGACAAAGATTCTCCTACACACAACATTAAAAACAAAATTATGTAAAATTTAAGCTGATGGAATTGAACTGCCTAACACCGTCCACTTCTGCACACCCATCTTCATAAAACTGGCACAGCAACATGTTACTTGTTGGCCTCTTGCCTGAAGCGTTGACTCCATCCTCTGACTGTAATAATAGTGATTACAATTTCTGGAATGATATGACGGGAGTTGAACAATCTGGGCGTTCTTCCACTTCTGTGGTGACTGTGCATTTAAGTAAGGTGCAGTTGTGCTTAGCTTAGAGCATTAAGTTTTTTACATTTTTAAGAATACTTTTAAAATATTCTTGGATTAAATAACTCAGATCTCCACTAACATCTTTAATTTCAGTTGTTGAAGACTTTTCCGTACTTTTCTGATTTATTTGGTGGTACAAACATAACAAAATAACAAAGAAAACCCCCACCACTGAGAACGTGACATATTCTATTAGGTATGTTCATAGCTACCAGTGCAACGTCAGCAGATCACGCTTTACAATATACATGAGAAAAAAACACAGCTCTTCTTTCTCCAAACCAAAATGGATATATTTCTGTATGATTTAATGTAAATCCCCAGATAAAATGATGATTAATAGCATGTTAGCCAATAAATGTGGTTACAATTAAAACTAGTAATCTTTAGGTCCACTTGTTCCTCAAAACTATCATTCCACTGTCCGTTTTCTCTTTTTGTCTCCAATTGCTCAAGAACAGCCACAAAGACAGCTTATGCAGCAAATTGAGCCATGCTTCAGGGTAAAGTAAAAAGTACAGCACAAAACAAAGATCAAGAACAGTGTCTTGTTTATCATACAATAAAAGAAGAGCAAATCACACAAGTAACTACCTTGGTTTTCAAAAGGTTTAAATTAGCAATGAAACAAAAAAGTTGGGAATCTTTACATTGACTGATATTCTTACAAGTTTCTAAAGGTTTACACTCTGTCCTCCATAAAGTACAAACTATAGCTGAGAAAGAAAATTATTTATAAAACGGTATACATTTTGCTATTATGAGTTATATGTGCCTTAAAAAAGCAAGTGTCCATCCGTGAATGATAGCTCACAACTCAACATTTTGCAATTCAAGTTACTAGAAGGGAAAGAAATGCTCCAAACACAAAGCCTGGATTATATCCTTCTGCTTCTATAAAATCCATGACTTGCTAACAGCTGTATAATTAGCAGACACATTTCATGAGTGAAATAGAGATTTAATTATGTACTTTCTGTGATTTGATACCAGTATTCTTAGGATTAAAAAGCTATAAATCTTCAAGTAACATTAAATGCATCTTTAAGATGCATTTAAAAGTTTCACTATAATATATGCATCTTACTTAACCTTTTCACTAATCAGTTTTGCATGCAAAGTGTCCTCGAGCTATTGTACTACTTAAATGCAACAAGAATTGTTTTTAATTGCTCTAATGCCACGCACTTTTACTAAGACTACTACAAAAACCATAAAATATCTATTTTTTCTTCATTGTCTAAGTTGACAAGATGATGCCCAACTACACACTTTGCATCCTTCAGCACATCAGAAAGCTGTCCAGAACTAGAGAATTATTTCAAATCCAGTATTACTACACTGATTTAGAAACTGTTCCGAACTCCAGAAAGTAGGGTATAAACCATGCTACTACTTCCCAGAAGTAGAAGGCTGGGAGTGGGAAATTACTCATCTCCCTGAACAACTGACTACAGAGCTAACTATAAAATCAGGAAGATAAATGCATCATCCTGTACTGCTGAAATTTAAAGGTGGTTTCTTAACTCCAGTGCTAATCATGTAAATGTTCCAAAGAAGATTCATGGCTTCTAAGAGATAAAGAGAACAGCTGTAATAGGTGGGCAATTATAAGCAGAAAAGAAATCAAGGGAAGTGTTTGTATGGTAAAACAACACGTGTTTGATCAGTCACATAGTTGACCAATTGCAGTCTTTGGAACTAGCATATATCCCCATGCCTCTGCCAATGATTTTCTGTGTGATGTTAAAAAGCCACTTTTTACAGGTGTTCAACTACAGCTACAACTGGATATCACAGTCACAGGGAAAAACTCTCAGAAGCGCTGAGCAGACTTTTGAAAATGTTTTCATTTGGCAGGAAACTCAGCAATATTACCAGTCTGAAAAAAACTGGGTCACAGATACTTGAGATTTGGCAACAAAAGTTGCTGCAGACTTGTCAAATTGTCAAATTTCAATAAAACATGATGTTTTCATATGAGTCTTGAATACAACAGCTCTAAGGAACTGCCTTGGTGTCAGGGACCACCATTTACAGCAAAGAAAGTGACTTTAGACCCTTCCACAATGGCCTTCAACACATCAGAGGCTGCAGTAGGAGATGAAGACCCAGATTTACCTAGGTTCTTGAGTGATCTTACTCATTCCTGATCATCTCTAAGGTAATTCAACACTTCAGTCTAAATACTGAATTAGATTGTATTTTAATCAATAAAAAGTCAGGCCTTTCTAATACTTACCTTAAAAAAAAAACCACACCAAAAAACCCTTCTTAGGAGAGAACTGCAGGATAAAATTATGACAATCATTTCTAGAACAAGGTTACAGCATCAGTCATGCCTTCTCTGTATAGTAATAAATGCATATAGATTCTCTACCTTTTTTGTAACTAAAACTTCACATACCCACACGATTCTGAGAAAAAAATAGGGAAACATGATCAAAATAAATTGATAGTGTTTATGTCTGCTTAAATTTCTAGGCAGGATGAAAATAAAAATTCTAATTTTTTTCTTTAAAATTAATTTCATCAGCTGTGACAGATCAGTGCTGATAATACTTTAAGTAGCCCAGACCAACACCAGAGAGAATTTGTACCACATACCCATAGAATGATGCTGTTCTGGATTGATGACTGAGTGTATCTCCCTCTTTGAACCACGTAAGGGCCTAAAACAAGTTTGAAGATCATCTTTTCCAACATAGTGTGGAAATTAAAATAGAATTAGAAAGACAATCCACTGCTTGGGGCAGTTCTGTCTCTAGTTTAACATATTGTAACAAAAATCTCAGGAGGGTTTCTGTTTTGACAAAGCTAACCAAAGAAGACAGCTTTTTAGAGAAACGCCTCCTACAATGACTTTGTATCGTGTGCATGGAGGACTCGGGGAAAAGCTCCAGAAATCTTACAGTAATTAAACTTCCTCAAGTCTTACTTCTAAAAACATTTGGAACTGGCAGCAAAAGATTTTCTTGAACTTGGTCTTTACATTCGTGGTCCACAGATGTTTTGCAACAAGCTGTTGACAATATTTGAGTTCCTGCTGAAACCAAAGATGTTGAAGTTAAAAAAAATAAAAGGTGTCAGGGTTCTTCAGAACATTAACTTCCAATTTAAAGTTTTATCCTCTTCTTTGGCCAGAATAAACATGTCTTCAACCAACTAATTCAAATCTCAAATATAACGACATGATCATTTTTATGGGGCTGCCATTTGCATCACACAACTATCAAAATGAATAATTAAGTACTTCAGTAGTATCTGCATCTCACTCTTACATATTCTTAACATAAAACTATTTCTTTTTATTTATAGTCAAGTAAAGACATACAGTATTTTTATCAGCCTGAAGGCTCAAATGGCTGGTTTTTAATAAGAAATAATGTCTGCCTAAATGGCATAGTACAAAGGTTCAAACACAGTTTTAGGCTACTGTACAACCAGACAGATGCACAGACAGGACAACAGTTTCTATTAAATCTTACATTTTAGAAACAACAGATTTCTAAAAACAAGAAGCACAGAAAGATCTACGCTAGGCATTAGTTTGAATTAATTTTAATCAAGGAAAAAAATTTCATTTTTCAGACAGAGAATGTAAAGAAAAATTTAGTGGGAGATTCCAGTTTCTGAGCTTCTTGGAATACAATACACTGATAAGAAATAAATTTGAATAAAGATAGAGAAACATGCCAGGAATTAGTCAATAATACAATGCCAAAATTGTGAAAAACTCTCAAGTTTTGCAATGCTGGACATTCAAAAATCCAGAGCAATTTACACAAAAAACTATATAATTTGCAATTTCTGAGTTTAAATACAAAAGAGAAGAATCATAAAGTTTGAGAGGAAAGGTATTTTTAGCTGGCAAGCACTTTTTACAGGCTAACCTATTTTTTTGGTCTTTATCTTGCTCATGAGACCTCTTTTCGGATACAAATACATTTGTTACCCATTATTATGAAAAAAATCAGGCAACAGTAAGATAGCGTGTTTGTACTCTTTTAAAACAAATCATGCATATTAATACACTCATCAATTTTTTTATGATTTGCAAATTCCACTCTCATTATTAAGCAGCTTATTTTGATAAATAAGTTGATTCCAACTAACTTGGCAATGTCTTTTAGACGAGAACTGTTTGTCATGAGGAACGTTAATGGATTTGTGTGCATTTCTGCAAAGAGTGAGCACATTATGAAATCCCAAGACACAACATGAATTATAAAACAATTTTTAAAATTAGAATGTAGACAAAGAAATGCCAAAATTAGAACATGAACAAATACCTATGAGAAAACTGATTTGTCCACTGCTTGAAAACACAATACTTCAAATTCCATTCAAAATCCTGAAAACCCATAAACGCTTACTCTAATCTTCACAATGAATTTGGAGTTTCTCCATGAAGAAAATCAGCCAACCAGATGTGAATTCAATCGAGTACGTTCCTTTCTAAGCCCAGAAACAAAGCAAAAAAACCCCAGCCTCCTTCAACTCTACTCAGAGACTTGAGTTTTCTATTTTGCGCTCTGTTAGGTTATGAACTGATAACAGAAATTGTTATACATCAGTAACCCTAAACAACACACATTGCCATTTGGGAAGAAGTAAAAGCACTGTCTTCATGGTAGAACTTACTAATTTCAGCTCAAGAGTGATCATGACAACCCCAATTCTAGAAAGCTTGCCCAAGTCTGAGCACTGGAAACTGAGCTCATATCTGAAGCTAACAAATGCGGCGAGACTCCAGCTGACAATGCAGAAACCATTGAGAAAATCTCTGCATTGCATTCACCACTGCTCCAGACCTTGAAACACAATGCACAGGCTTCCCGGCAGACTCAAGGCAAAACCAGCTCCAGGCCAGTATCACTTCCCCTCCACACAGCCAGAAAAGGGTGGCACTGGTTCCTACAGGAGGCCAGTGTAGAAGCTGGAAAGTAACATCCTTAGAGAACTGCATCAAGGTCACAGTTCATCTGCAACTCAAACGCTCAGAGCATGGACAGCTCTCTGTAGGAAGTTGGCTGTGTCATGTCAGAGTGGCTGTGCAGCCCAGAAAAGGATTTTTACTCTGCTAGGGTTTTTTTCATTGTTTTGGTTTTTTGGTTGGTTTCCCGCCCCCCCCTGCCCTTTCTCCCTTCCCCTCCTGACCTCTCGCCCCTACCATGGGCCAAATGACCAGACATGAGCAAAGTAAGAGAGCAAGAATTGCCACTTTGCATTCCAAGGAAGCACAGCACAGATCTTGGAAATCTGTACACAGATAAAGATATATATTTTCTTTTGATAAAGCTTAGGTAGCAATATTAAGCTTCACTGAATATAAATATAAATCTGATTTTAACAGTTGTTTTTTTTAAATAATATAAGAACGGCCCAAACATCCTTTTTTCCTCTTCTACTGGTTTGTTTGGGGGTTTTTTTCCCCTCTTGCAAAAAGTGTGTCACATGGAGCCTTCCATGTTATTTGCATTACATCCTTTTGTATTTGTTCTAAATCGCTTTCCTTCTGACAGATACAACAATTCTTTTCCTAAGGAAAACAACCTTCCTCTTACCACCAACTTCTAAGTTAAAACTTCTAAGAAATGAAAGGCAGAAGCAGAACACGAGAAAGAATCTCAGCTTCACAGAATCTAGCTAGTCTAACTCCATTTACAGTCATTGGAATTAAAATCTCTTCTGTTGAGAATGAAAAGAAAGCATAAGCAGGACAAAACCTCTGAAGATGCAAATCTGGCCCCTATACTACATTTGTTTTATGGAATGCAGAATAAAACTGGCATGCCTTCTTTGGCAGGTCCCCAGCACTGTTCAAATCTACAATTTCACTACAGACCACATTTCCATTATTCAAATTACAGTTTTGGAGAGGTATCTATCTTTGGTGTTGCAAATAGCTTAGTGTAGTACTAAAGCTGACAACAGGAGTCGTGGTGGCCCAGCAAGCACATGGGTAAGTCTCCAAACTCAGACACCAGGAGAAGGAGCAAGAATACTCTCGTATCTGGAGTCCCGAATAGCAACTGACCCCAGGAACCAACACTCTCCCTTTCACAAGCCCAATCTCTGTTACACAACTCTAAAAACTTTAAACATATCATGGAATCAGTAACTGAACTAGGGGTAAGAGCGTAACAGTGGGGTTTCAGATATGAGCAGTAGTTTCACTTCTCTCTATAAACTTACACAGATAGAGATGACCAGTGCAAAAGTTGTTCTGTACATTCTTGCTGAATTTCCTGAAGTTCCTGTCAGTCCATTCCTCCAGCCTGTCCAGACTCATCTGAGTGACATCTGCTCTCGACTACATCAAACTGCACCTCTCAGATTGCTGGCATCTGCAAATCTGATTGTGCTGCATCCTGCCTCCCCAAGACACTGGTTTTTACAGATTTTGGTGACGGATACAACATATATCTTTCTTCAGTCAACAGGGATCTTCCCTGACAAGTTTCAGCAACACAGACACATTGCATAATTCACTAAATTATAATTTTACTAGGTTTACTATGTACAGTAATGTCAGATTTTTAAAAGCATAGTTCTAATATTTGTCTATGTATCATTAGTTTCTTCTCTTTCAGAAGGACAAATAGTTGGGTTATACTTACAAAACAAGCAACTTTTGGCTTAAAGTTGAAATTAAGCCCCATACATTCCTCTGACTAAAAAAGCATAATGCATAAGCAGTACACAGAATTGGCAACATGATACCAGAGACGACATTCCAAACCTTGAAGGTCTGTTTGTTTGTTTTATGAAGAGCTTCATGATGTAAGATAAGGAACACTTAATCCTCCAAGCCAATAAGCAATATATACACTTATGATTATTACTGGCATGAATATGTTAATATGACCACCTGAGTGTAAATCACTAGTGTGTACAAGATAAAGTACTGTAAGCATCTGAACAGAAACCTTCTTTTTAATTAGCACAGCACTTTCAGTAGCAGTCACTCTTGTCTGAAATTGATAAAATAAATAAATGAAAAACTATTAACAAGCATGTATTCTGGGTTGGGTTTTTTTTACTATAATGCTGTGTATCAGTACATTTAACACAATATGGGGGGTGGTCCACAGCACAGAACATCAGGTATACTGTAAAAATTAAAGTGGTCACTCTGCCCCTTACATATCTACTCACTATATTACAAAAGGATTTGAACAGTTAATGGTAAGTGAGCAAGAGCTACACTCCCAGCAATTCCCTGAACCAAAGAGTTTGAGTTCTAACAACTTCTTTAGAAGAGATACACACAGAAGAAATGTTAGCATAATGAAATTAATGTTAATTAGCAAAGTCTAACACTAGATGAGAAGAAGCACACTCAGAAATGAAAGCTGGCAAACACTATGTTAGCCTTGGATCAAAATCAAGAGTTACACATTCAAGCATAAGAATGACACCAACACACTAATACAAGTTTCCATTTATGACACAAATTTTTAGAAATCCAAATAGTAAAATCCTGTAGATTTTACTAGAAATATATGAAGAACATTTATTTTTAATAATGAGAAATTATCATACTCAGATGTAATTCCTCTACTAAACTCTGACTTACAAATTAAAAGGCTGCCACCAATCTCTAAGGCACAAAGATGAGTATGGGAAAAGAAAGGGAGGAGGTTGGTTCAAAGTGTATGTACACAATGTCCAGCTCCAGCCTGAGTGCCATGCAGGTACCACACTGCAAATACCTAACCATACAGGCTGTTACACAAGTACAGCAAACACTGTTAAGGGACACAAAATGGCAATTAATTGTTAGTACTATAGACAATTGTCATCAAATAATTAGAATCACAGAATCATAAAATGGTTTGGGTTGGAAGGGACCTTCAGAGGCCATTTAGTCCAATAACCCCCTGCAGTGAGCAGGGACTCCCTCAACCAGATCAGGTTGCTCAGAGCCCCGTCCAGCCTAACCTTGAATGTTTCCACGGACAGGGCATCTACCACCTCTCTGGGCAACCTGTGCCAGTGTTTCACCACCCTCAGTGTAAAAAATGTCTTCCTTATATCTCATCTAAATCTACCCCCTTTTAGTTTAAAGCCATTACCTTTGTCCTATCAATTAGGCTAACACACTGTTTCCCAAGCAATTCTATTAGTTTTTTTTGAAGTTGCAAGACTTGATCTTTTGTACAGTTACGTAGGAAAGAAATATTTTGTTATGCCATTTTGAATTTTTTTAAAAAGCCATTCTCCTACCTATGGAATTTCTAACCAAAATTAAATTTATCCGGATTTTAAAAAATTTACTTCTGCAAAAGTAAGAAGTTATGTTCACTAACCTGCAAATCCTTCAACTACAGTGAATGGTTCCAATATGAACATGGAAATATAAAAATCTACTGGTGAAAAGAAGGAACTTGTTATTCTCCTACACATATTACAGGTTATTACAATTACTTCTTCTTGTTCAAAAATAGTTTTTGAGCATTTAACAATGCTTACAATTTGTCTGCAGACTTGCCACTATATCTCTTTGTTATACAAGAGATAACAATATAGCAGGTTCCAGAAGATAAGGAAAGATACATACCACATATTTTCAAACTTTTCAAGTAATTTTTTTTCAAATGTTCAAGAAAGAATGCTACCTGATTTCTGACTGCCCCTTGCCTTGTAATTTCCTTGACCTATTTTGTACGGGTTTGGCAAAGGACTTAGAATCTTTAAATAAATGATGTCAGTGACTTCAGCTGTATCCACTGTTTGGTTTATGCACTCAGAGAATATTAACAGTTAGTGAGGCATGGTTTTCCTTTCTGGAACCAAGAGAACTTTGTTCAGCTACAGTTTTTTAAAATAGCATATTTTAATTAGTAGTCTAATTAGAAAATGAAACAACTTCTCAGACTGTAACTGAAGTTCTTCAAGTTCTCAAATACTGCAGTTCCCCTCCTTCTTTTTATTTTATTTCACACAGCTATTAAAAACTCAATATCCCTTGTGTTTGTCAGTCAAGCTGTAGAGAACGTCAGTTCCTGGAAAAGGAAGAGCATGTCAGCAGGATGCATCCTTCTTACTGCCGATGTTGTTTCTGGGGTTTCCCTAAATAACTTCAGAACCGACAAAAAAGAACAAAACCTTGCTTAGGATGAGGTGAGGGCATGGAAGGATTTACTGAAATGGAATGCAGGAGAGGGGAATGAATCTCTTATCCGCTGCGTCACACAGCCCGGGTCACAAGATGAAGGGATCAGCTGCATGGACTGAGCAGCCTCTCCATCTGCACCACAGCTGGATCCAGTTCCGAATGTGCACTCAAACATGACCAGACTCACGCCACAGTTTTCTTTTGTGGAACCATTAACTTCTCCTTCTTTGGTACCTTGTTCATTTCGCTTTAAAAAAATATAATAATGTGCTGTTTAATTAGTCATTCTGGTAAGTTCTGCCATCCTTTCAGTGCACACACTTGAAAGACTTGATGCTACTTTCAGATTTATTAATACAAAAGGAATATACTAGATGGTCCCCAAAAAATAAGGGCACATTGCACTCTCTATCATAGAGTTCTACTCACCTGTTCAATTAAGGCCTGACATGTACAGTACTCATTAAATCACTCCGTGTATTTTTATGTGGTAATGATGTCTTTCCTGCAGGATTTTGTGTTCTTAATTACTAGAAATATGTAAACAGTAAGTGTATTACTAGAAGTATTTAAGTAGCTAGTATGCATAGCCATAAATTTTTCTGTCATGAAAACATTGCTGCGCACTTAAATAAGACATCAGTACCTAATTTACCATCAGCAAAGTACAGCTGTGAAATGCAATGAATTCTAACTCTAATGTATCATTAGTAAAAAAAGCGTAAAAAAACCTCTCAAGGTGTGAAGCAAAAGTAAAAGGTACCTCCTTTCATATGAAAGGTCTTAAGAGCAGCAGAGAAATTAAAATGAAATTTAAAAATTTGACTAAAACATGAGCAAATATTGCAACTATAAGCAGTATATAGCGCAGTAACTAATTCAACATGTAAAATACTAAATTTTACAACAGTACATAAACAAATCAACTCTTCTGATTATAATCACATCAACCTTTTCCACTAATATGTTAAACTGTAGTTTCAGAAATGCTGGATTCTCTTGTTCTAAGATGAGCCTACTGAGTGGTAACATGATGCTTCTGGTCAAAAGTTTTTTCTGGAGTATGTTGTAAATGAAAGGAATCTTGGCAGGTCAGTAGCTCACTAGAACGTGCAATTCTGCATGTCATTGCCTCTTGCTTATTCACTGAAACAACAGATTTCATTACAAAACAAGTAAGAGAAACAAACACAGCCTCCTGCAGTTCCTGCTTTATGAGCAGCGTTCACCTTTCCTTTCCTTTATCACAACACCCATTGCCAAGACCGCGTCTCACCGCAGGACAGGAAAAGAAAAGAATTCAAGACCTGCTAAGCCGAGTTCAGTTACCCTTAGTCACCAGCTGATGATACTCTTCTTGAGGCATTTTTAAAGCAGCGTTCGAGTACTTCCCGGAAGCTCGTGCTGCATTCCACATTACAGCTGGGACTGGGTTATAACAATGAGAAGAGTTTAAAAAGTCAAGCAGTCTCTGTCAGATAAATACCGCCATGCACAACTATCTGGTGAAGCCCCAGCCAGGTTTGCCCTGCAAACCTCACATGAAATAAAACACAGAAACACAACAGATTTTTTTTAAAAGTATATATTTACATTAATTTAGATTGCCCATAAAGTTGCCTTTATCTATATCACATTCTAGTCTGGGGATTTGGGGGTGAGGGCGAGTAGGGCCCGTGTTGACATTTTATTCTCATTTCCCTGTTGGAACCTACTAATCAAAATTACTGAAATGCAAATTACCCTGGAGAGCAGCCTCAGCCTAAAGCTCTCTGAGCACTCCCTTTCTGTATTAAAAGAAATCTTCCAGTACTAACAAATGACATATAAACACTTAGATATTTTAACTCCTTTTCAATAGCACTTTTTCAGGATGGCACGTTAAAAAGCCATTTATTTTCAACTGGAGGAAAACATCACTTTACTTACATTTCAGCTATAAAATGCAAAAACACATTTTCACAATTTACATTTTTAAGGTATCTAGGTATCTTTCAAAGCAATTCCAACAAAACTTTTAACAGGCATTTTGTAAACACAAAACTAACCAATATTAAAGATGAAAATAGCAAGCATTTAATATTTTTCTGGAGAAAAATACTCACTATTTTAATTTTAAAAGCTCTTGCAATAGATGGAGTCACTTAAATTTTGAACATTCATTAGATAATATGAAAAAGAGTTACTAAAAATAAATCTGTACAACACAGACAACAGATAACTTCAAAACATTATGGTTTTGTCTTTCACATCATTTCTTGAAGTTAAAAAAATGTATACATATAATGTTGCATAGTCAAAACAGAGTTCAGAGTTCAACCTGTGATTAAAAACCACTCTCAAAAAATTAAAAGGCAAAATAAAAATTACATTGTTATGCCCACTAGGCTTTGTTTTCTTAAAAAAGAAAAAAAAAAAGAAAAAAGAAATTAAGCATTTGCCTATTGGCCAAATTAGACATCTGTGAAAGAAGAGGTATGAAAATTAGTAAGTTGACACACTGACAGTGAAACAAATTTCTGCTTAGGGGTTTCTTTTCACGAAAATTAAAAGATTATGTGATAAAGCAGAAGAATTTATTTCTCCAGCCTTCGTAGCTGCTTTTTCTCATATTCTAAGTGTTGTAACTACAAACAATACATGTGTGGTGAAGGGAAAGACCATGCTATATACAACAGCCTCCCTCATCTCCCATGGTGGACATACACTTCTGGAATAAAATGTGAAAATGTATTCAGACTGTTTATTAGGTTTGACATTTTACCTACATTGCATTTTCAGAAGGGATCCATGCTCACCTACAAAATTCCTAGCAAGCACACCATCTACCAACTAATCAAATTTATTTATCATCAGAACAGCTACATCGAGTTAATGAAGGATATATTCTGTTTCTAGATAGGGCTGACAGCAGGTGTATATGGAATAACTTCAAGGTTTCTAACAACTTCTGAGCAGCTGACAGAGTAGCAGTAGGACTGTTACCGCGGGAGACCTGCTCAGCTTGTGGAAACAGACGGGGTCGGAACCCCAACATGTTCAACAAAGGCAAACGCAAAGTCCTGGCCCTGTGGGAATCCATGCCCCAATCAGAAAACATTTCCCAGGGTCTATGGAATAATTCCCTCTTGTTCTGTACAAGTTCCTTCTAGACTACAGAAACTGCCACGTCACTTCTTACGCCAGACCATCACCTCTCATTTGCTCTGCCGTGTGAACTGCAAGCTGCAGACAGCTGTACTGAGCTAAGCTGCTTCAGAACACTTCAGACCCAAAACAAGTACGCAGACAGCCCATCTTCTCCAAAGACAGTTTCGCCTACAGTTCACGTACGCACGAGAATCCCTTGACAAACGCCCTAAAGCTAGCAAGATACATTTCCAATATACAGTTTTTCCCCAACAAACCACTAAAATTCCCAGGTTAAACTTATTACCATGAATGTCACCAAGTGTTATGCAGAAGGAACACGATGTCCAAGGAAATAAAGTTTTGTAAAATTAAATGTTTGCCTCTGCACCAGGAACTATATCATCATTTTCTTTTATTCAGAATACCATCCACTGTTTCTCTAAACATCCACAACTGAAAAATGTATGGAAATATCAACTGAAGTGTTTTCAAAAGTTTCATTACAGAGAACCACTGTGTCTAACTACAAAGTCTCTCAAGTTCTTGGAAAAATCCATGTCAGCCTTTGCTCTCTGCAGAATTAACAGCTGATATTTTCCTATTTCTACTCCTCTAGACTTTACACTAAAGGTAAAAATTGGAAATATGCATCAGCAACAGATGATGGGAAAATGTTTGGCCAAAAATTACAAATGGACTGCCAATAAACTAAGAATTAAGGTTAATATCAAAACAAATCCAAGATATTTGAATGCAAATAGATTCACAGTATTACAAACTCAAATTAAACTCAAATCAGACAGTGATTTCTACATTTTTTCCTTCACTTATCTGTTATTTAAACAAACTTTAGTCTAACCTCAAAGGCTTTTCCCCAAGACATATGACAATGTAAAACTGCATTGTACCTTGCAAGAGTGGGAAGAACTCGGACTGGGAGACGTTCTTCCCTCTCAAGCACAAGGCTTTCCATTTTTCCTTGGCTAATTTCATAACGCTTCCACTGGCTCATTCCTCCAGCCTGTACAGGTTCCTCTGGAAGGCAGCCCTGCCCCTGAGTGTAACAACTCATGTCCCCAGTTTGGAGCCATCTGCTAACTTTATGAGGCACTATTCCAGCACCTTCTCCAGGCAGTTGTTAGGACAGGAACCAGGACAGACTCCTACACTATGCTGATTTTTATTGGCTTCTAGATAGCATATGATCCACTGTCCACCATCCTCTGACCCCAGCCACCCAACCAGTTTTTCACCCATCTGGTTGCCCATGCATCCAGACCATAAATTGCTGAGCTACTCTTTATTCATTCCAAGTAAATCAACATCTCATGGATGCAATATTCATAATATTTCATATTTCATAACATCAACATAAAGGTTGTCCATAAGTCATTTCCTATAACTTGCAAATTTATAATAGGTTTTCTTACAAACAATAACCATTTCCAGGACAACACAGGAAAAAATATTTTATAGTTCTTTTTTCTGAGCATTTTCTCAACAAATGCATCCAAGGAATTATAGATTAGGATGACAAAGTACCAGCTTAAATATAAAATGAAGAAAAACTGAAGTATGTGCATACATATTTTTCAGAAATGGGATACAGTAAAATTAGTACTGTTGGAATGTGCTCAACTGATCAGCTAGGAGATCAGGCAGTTGTGTATTATACTTAAGCTTATGGATTTAAGTAGAAAGTTTCTAGGCAACTTTACAATCTAGTACTCCACCTCTGCAATTTGATCTGTAGGAGCAACCACTTGCAGGGATTCAGCAAATAGCTGAAAAAAAATTCCTGCAGTGAACAGAATTTTTTTTTCTTTTTTAACAGATCAGCCATTTAAAATTTTCCAAAGCAGAACAAGTATGATGACAGCCAAAGTGCAAAACTTCTACTACTACACATTCACTTGGACACCAACAGATGACCTCTACTGTTGAGACAATTACTTATTTCATGCATCTACTGCATTTTGGCTTTTTTGCTAAAGGGCCATCATATTATATATATGCTCTTTAGCACCTTCCATTTTTCCTTTCAAGGTAACCTCTCTCTCTGCACAGAAGTTGGGAAAAGGCTGAATGGGACTCGTAACCAAAAGTGTAATAACATAAGTGGTTAAACATTACCACTGCTCACAGAAAAGCAGTACCAAACAAAAATTCCTTGGACTTACAAGTCATAGGTTTTATAATGCTCATCCTCAAATGAAATCATAGCATAAATTCCTCTTGTAAGTACTTAAAAGACATCCTTGTGCAACATAAAAAATTAATAACCTGACTCCTACTTTAGAGTAAAGGGAGAAAAAGTAAAGGAAACTGGCCTGGAGTACTGCCTTTTCATGACTGCTGGATCTAGTACCTGCAAGATAGTATCTGCTAGTACCAGATTCCAGCATCTGCTGGAAGCCAAATACTTGTGGTTTCTTCACGTAACTAATGCTAACCAACATCTACTGGTTACTCTAATAGAGAGGTTCTTAAATACCAATTCGCTTCATTGAAGACACAGTTTGGAGCACCAAGGGTCAGATATTTCAAATGAGACAGTGAAAATACCCTCAGATAGTAAATACCCAACTAAATATATTCTTTTAATGCCAAGACCAAAAAAAGAAAAGGCACAACATATAAAATATTATACCCACACGCTTGCTCTACATGCTGCACAAACAGAACTCATGACTGACGTCCATAAGGCCTGCCAGTCTATTTTGCAAAACTAATATTAATAATTATATAAAAAGCAAATTATCATATAAAGAAAAATAAGTAAATTTACTCTTCAAAATACAGGCATAAATTATCAAGTGTTAATAGTTAAGAAAAAATTGAAGTACTCATATTTATACACAATTCTAATGTATCATCTAAAATAATTGTTTCCAGAGACAGTAGTTTTTTGTTTTTGTAATACAAAAATAGTATTCTTAGTAAAGGAAAATCTTAAGAAACCCTTAGAAGGAAATACTGCCAACTAAAGGGAAAAAAATATTTCTAAGAAAAATATTCTGTCTGGTAATTTCCAATGAATCCACAAGAAAGTATTCACAAAGACTTGTGGAAATGTACCTCAATATTTAACAACCTCTAACAAGCTTCTCCCCCCCAGTCCCAAACAAAGTATTATATAAAGTATTATATTTTCAGAAGAGGTGCATTATTTTCAAGTAAACCTGAAGAGAAGGTCAACATAGCACATATATATAATATGTGGTGTAAATATAATAATTTCAAAAAGGAAAGATAATCACAAACAGGAAGTTTGCTATGGGCATTTCAAAACCGTTCCTAGTGAGGAACATTCAAGCAGTGATGAGCATCACAAGCTCCAGAGCTCTGCTCCACATGAACACGATTGGGCTGGCCATGGGCTTTCGTGAAAGCACACACTTGGCAACTTGGTTTGAAATTTCAGAGTCAAAACGCTTGCTTGGAAAAAAATAACACTCATTCTTTTCAACTTCTAGTCATTTTTTTTAATTACATATCCCTGCATCAAGTATCAATAGAAAAGTTGAGAAAAAAAATTACAGTCAGTATGTAAGAGCCGAAAGATCAGCATCCAGAATAACCATTTTGTCTTCCCTGCCCCTCCTGTCCCATCCCAGGCTCCAAGGTGCCCCCAGTTCCCTGGGAGAGCTCCAGCCAGGCACTGCTCCTGGGAAGGCGATGCAGCGGCTCCTCGGCCAGGAAAGCAGCAGGTCAGTCAGACCGGGCCAGGACAACAAGGCCACGCAGAGTGCCGCTTCAGGACTCTTTTGTTCTCAGTACGGAGAAGTCTCACGTTGGGAGAGCATTATTCTAAGCTAGGACCTACGCACTAGTGGCCTTGAACCTCTTTCAACAGAAGAAACCCTCACGTGAGCCATGAACCAGCTTGTAAGGAAAAGCAGGCTCTGAGGCAGCGGAGCAGGAATCTAATGGACACCAGCAAGAACCTGTAGCAGTTTGTTTGGTGGATGTCAATGTGAAAAACCTCACCTAGACTTGACTGTTCCTAAAGAAGTGGTCAAAAGTCTGAAGTCTGTTGAGGTCAGACTGCATTTCGAGAGATGCACACAGAATCCTGTTCTTGGGAATCTGATATTCTAAGTATTTTCAGGAAAACTTACTTTCCTAATATCACACAGTAGCCATATTTAAAAAAAAAACAACAAACAATCCAGTATAATTAACCATCAGGAAAAGTCCTGTCCAAGTTGATGAAAGTAAAAGCGAGCATAAACTCCAGCAATTAAATGTAAAACTACCAACAAAACTGATTGAGAAATTTGCTAGAGGAGCCTGCTAAGGAATAAAAATGACTACTAAAATATATTTCAAAATGTGCAGAAGTAGAAAGTTTGTAAAAACTCATGAGGACAATGGACAAAATGAAGATAAAGGTAAAATGATCACTCAAGACTAATCAAGAGCTTCAAAAAGCCGCAGTAAGAATTCTCTACATTATTCCCTAGAGAGGTGACTGGGGAAGTTCCCAGAACAAAAATGTATTTTGGGCAGGAAGGCAGAGAAGACTTCAGAAAATGAAAATGAAAGTATCAAACTACCAGAAATAGACAGTATTATGCCAAGAGTTCATTTTTGAAAAACAAAAATCTTTTAGCAAGAACATTCACTAAAAATTCTCCCAACTAAATTGTCATGGTTAGGATAACAATTCTTTTCTGGACTAATAACCAATTCTAAAAAGTAGGGATAAATGGTAAGTTTTCCACAATGGAGGCAGATTAGAAACAATATTCAGAAAGATCTCTGCTGAGACCTGTGCAGGTGTAGTAGGGGTCGACTGACAGCAGTTTTTGGTTTGTTTTCTACAGATAATTTCTGATCAAAAAAGTTCAACAGTTAATTGGTCAGGTCTATGAAAGATACAGTATTTGGAACAGCCAATGCTAAAATCCTTTGTGACAGTACATTAAACAACACTAAGTAATTGGGTAACAAATATTCCCAACTGAGAAGTGGAAAGTAAAGCACAAGAAAAAAACAATGCTAAAGATGCATCTGTAACAGCAGACTACATTGTTACCACTCAGGAAAGAAAATCTGAAATGTGTTTCATTTCAATCTGTAGCAACCATGGGCAAAAAAATTTCAAAGGCGGGGAGGTCCACACAGTGTTAATATTTGCCATTTTAATCCCTGAACTTCAAAAAAAGATACATTTCAACTGAAAGTCACAGAGAAAAACAGTATCCGGAGGCTTGGAAGAGCTTCTCTACAAAGAAAGATTGTATCAGAGAGGATTCTTCCTCTTGGCAAAAACATTCTCTAGGACAGGAACAGAACAGAATAGACATCTACATACTTATGAACAGAATGAATAATATAAATACAGAGTAATTCATTATTTCTCATGAAAACTAAATAGAGGGCTTTATATAAAAATATTATGTGTAGGTATAAAACATATGGAAGTCTTTCACAAAACATACCGAAACTACAGAACACATTGCCATGAACTATTACGAAGGACAAAAGTATAACGTGCTTAAAAACTTTCAGACAAAGAAACAGGGGAGAAGCTCCTGAGGAGCGAGCACACTCGTTAGCCCAAATGAATCCTATCATGGAAGCCTCTTAATCCTGGCATATGCCAGTGTATTTATCAAAAGAAGCAACAGTGTGTCAGCTCATGATATCTTACACTCCTTCCCAAACTAACCAGTGCCGATTCCTATTGGATTCTGGACAGTAAGGTTGACTAACTTCTATTCTGATCTTGGGTACCAATATTCCCACTGCTATTCAGTGCAATTATCACAAGAGCCTCAGGAAGCCAGGACTTGGTTTTCAGCATCTTCCTCCACGTGACTGTGGAACGTAGCTCAACTATCGATAGCATAGTATTTCTAGTTGAAGCAGAATTAAGAGATCTAAATCTATTTATCTGTTACATTGCTAAAATTAATGTTTAAAACATAGCCTTCCAAAATTCACATGGTTCCCACAGCAGTAAAGCAGATACTTTAAAGAAGCAGAAGGTAAAATATACAGACTAACAAGAATTCAACCTTCCAGAAATTGTTCAGACAGCTGTTTGCCACTAGGTTGTCATTTAAACAGCAAGTCATCCTAAAGCTGTCTCAGTAGGAAGTACACATCTTATCTGCACTCTCTCTCTTACTGGGGTCTGAAATATGTAAGTTCACTTTGCAAATCTTGTTTGTGCATTTCTAGATTTAAGCTTAAGTTAGGTAGTCTGCTTTCTCCTCTCCCTCTAGATCAGTACTGGCACAGAGAACAATCTCACCTTCCCAAACAGGAAAATCTGAAGAAGAGGGTACCTCATATAGAAACAAAATGCTAGATGACTCAGTAAGGAACACTGCATTCTTGCTTCATTGAGTGCAAGAAATAAAATACCTGTGAAACTAAGATTGAAAAGGTATGTTCTTATCTGCCACACTTAAAATAAATAATTTGAAAAGAGTCATTAAGTTTCTTTCTTTGAACACACTTCAGAAACCACAACTAAATTCAGTCCCTAATTTAACTAAGCTTTCCGTTGTAGTATTGCTTTTGCAACCCACAAGTAAGGTATCATCCATAATAGGTAAAATAATGTACATAAATGTGCTGTTACCTAACACATCGCAGTAAAATAATACTTTAAAAGGAAAGCTTTTATAAGCACTATCATATTTAAGCAGTAAGACATAAGAGGGTGTGCATATGCTGTAATAATGACACACCTTAATAATACAAGTAGTATGTCATTATTATCCCATACCACACACCCTAAAATGCTTCAGTATAGATCACATCTATGTATTTAACAAATGAAATTAGGATACTTAGATGTCTGTTTAGAGGCTGATAATCTCAAAATGTCCCATCAAAAAAAACATAAAACATGTCACCAAATATTCCTGCTCAGGTAACCATTCCCAATAATTTTTTTTCATCATCATCAAATTACAAATACAGACTGTTAAAAAATACTTGTGTCAATGAATGCACTCGCAGTTCCTACCAAAACAGGTTAAGAGAGAAAGGAGAGCCACTGAAAAGGTTCTCTTGTTTTCTGGAAATCTGAAGTGTTCTTGCAAGCTTAATAGTGAGTTTTGAAAGAAAAGTGCAGCTAAAAACCCTTAAACAGGCTCTCAGATTTTTTTGGTTAGACTGCTTCTGCTTTTGCTTCTGCCTTTCTATTTTAACAACCCAGGAAATGATTTAACAAACCAACCCACCTGTGTTACCTCTATTAATTCACAGCCTCAACCCAGGGACTGAGGAGTTCAGTTTTAGCTGAACTCTTCCACAGCACCACTATACTACTTGCAGTCTAAAGCCAAAGTCGGGACAAAATTCTGACATTTGATTGTACTCTCCTTAATTATATCATTGTTCACCTTGGAAATAAACTGAAACATTTTGGGAAAACATATTATTGAACACTTAACTGAACACTAACTGCCTAGCCTTTGTCACGCAAAATACAAAGAAAATTATGTTTGTGAGAGCCAGAATAAACAAAACTTAATGCTGATACGTATTTAAATATTTATTAATCACATATGATTCCACAGAATTTATTACTGCAATACGCTTTCTCAGGCATACTCAAAATAACTCAACAACTAACTTCACTCAGCTGAGGCACATGATTACAAAAATCTAACACCAACAATCTTACAAGCCTGACCGAACTTGACAAAATGATTGTTATTTAACGGATTTCCATTAATTTTAGTATCTCTTTAGTTATATAAATTGGAAACTGTTTCCCAATTCATGTGAAGTTTTCACAATTGAAAGAAAATTTTAGATATTCATTCATTACATTACTCCCAAACAGTTTTCCAACTACACAGTTGGAAATGCTGCTAATGTTTTAGATAAAAAGACATTCAGACACAAAATGACCAAAAAACATTCTTTAAAGTAATACTATTGATCAAAGTAGAACATGAAACAACTCTTGAATTTCAAAAGAGAACACTTTGAAAACATGCTTATATAAATAATGAAGCCATAACCAAAACCAGCAACAAGTGATTTTTCCAAGCAATTTTTGTTACTTAGTGCACATGCAGTAACACGCTGTAACACGCTCAAAAGCTCTCATATGGAAATTGCTGCTGCTAACACACACTGGACATAAATATCTAAAATATATTTAGGAGCAAAATATCTAAATTGGGGAGGGAGGGGGAAAGAGTGTAGTCTCCACCCACTTTTTGAGACCTCTTGCCAATTCCTCTGTTATTTGGGAGAAGGAGATCAAATTCAATATATAAGACATAAAACAGATATGAAAATAGTCTAACAACAAATCTTAAAAATTGCAAATGCCAAAAAGTCTCTGCAAGTATATTGCTGGGCCAGAATGAAGGAAAATCATTGTGAAATAAGCTTTTCTGGTATGCGGTTATAGCGAATAATCATGAGGTGATACCGAGAACTAGACAAATCTGGTATTTGAAGAATGTTAAAAAATATTGAGGTCACAAATGCACACTGTAACTTTAGTACCCACTTCTTATCCCACTATTTTGATATTAAATCTAATTCATTCTTCATTCTAAGCTTATAAGCCATGATTTTAATGAACGTCTCTCTTGTCTACACGCTATAATGCATGTGGAAAAGGAAACCAATACAGCTGAAAAGGAAGTGAGGCTGATTTTGTGTATGCCATTTACAGAAAGGGAATATTGCTTTTTAAAAAAAATATAATAGATTATAATGTAGATTTTTTTCAGTAAATTACAAAAGCAGATATTTTCCATTGGACCAAAATTTTGAATTATTTTATTTTTTTTAGAATAAAAAAATGTTTCCGTCACTCTTAGCTCACAGGTAAGCCTAAAGATAATGCACCAAAACCATAATTGCATTGGGAATTTTTAATACTTAACACATATTTGCTTGATTATAATCCAGTGTAATATACTGCACTTATCTCCACAAAGTAACTACATAATCTGACCTTGTCCCACCAGTTTGTTTTAGAGATGCACTGGAATAGATGATTTGGGTTTAACTTCCTTTATTTAGGTAAAGGGCTAAAACATTTAAGTTATGAAGACATGGAGACAGGGGATGGAGAAAAAGCAGTAAGTTAAAGCCAGTTCTTGTATTAAATACCCCACTGTTTATTGCAGAATGACAACAGAAATATTAGCAGCTCACAGTAGATCATTTTATTTGGGGGTAGGGAGTGTTATTACACATTATTTATTACATTTAAATTGCTTTATTCCTAATTTTATGTATATACTCACTGCTTTAGTTAAGTAACTTGGCAGAGGTTCAAGTCAGAAGGTTAAGGAACCAGTCAATACAAGGAAAAGATGAGTAAGTAGTTTAAAGACACCTGTACGACAGAATCTGGACAGAAAAGTTTCTTCAAAAACGTCAGTAGTACCTTAGTTAGATACACAAATCCAAAAAGACAGGGAGGGGAAAAAAAATTGGCTGAGGACCATGACATAATGATCAAGTTTATGCTTTTAATATATAGGGTGGGGTGGTTTGGAGTTTTGTTTATTTTTTTTATTGAAGTCACACAAAATGGAGATAGGTGCGGTAATATTTTGATGTTAGAGAAACGTGCAGAACTAAGGTGACACTTCAAAGTCTACCCACTTTTTCTTTATCCCCAAGGGAAAACACAGAAGCTACAAGAAACAAACAAACAAAAGACAGATGCAGAAACAAAGAAATCTGGTAAGAGTCATATCAAAAAGACAGTTGGAATATGGGCCTTGGTACAGAAGGTGATGGGAGATGTCATGACCTGTCATCTCAACTTGCACAACAGCCTGCAAGATTTGTGAGAGCCAGTCAGGGAAGCTCTTGAGAACATGTTCCAAAAGCCATTCAAGAGAAGATTTGGGTATCAGTGCTCTTCTTTGCCTAGGTTCACTCTGCAGCTCAGATTTGAAGAGTTGCAGGCTGAGAAAGAACTATGAACCATAAAAGAGGCATCATACAAGTAGCATTAACCGCAACTAAAGCCTGAACTGCCTTATCTCCAAATCTGTGAAAGTTGGAGCTTCAGAGATCCACAGTAGTGGCCTGTTCAAATGCTTAATTTATTACTCTACTGATGTAGAAATAAAATTCCTTTTTAGTTTATCCTGGTGTCCATTACAGCTAAATAAAAGCACTTGTTCAAGTGATCCTATGACAGTATGTCCTCGAAAAACATAAAGACACTGCAACTAAACCCTACAGAACTATAGGATAGGCTAGAATGCTTCACAGAACAGACTGCAGCATTAACACTGTCATCTCAGAACACTGGCACTTCTAGAGGTTTTGGCTTACATCAGTTTATTTCTGAAATGCACAATGAAGACAGAGAGAAAAAGAAAAGTTTTTGCTAAGACAAGTCCAGGTAAACTGCTGACAAAATCACTGCTTCCACAATGCTGATTCCACACTCAGAATTCATTACAGGAAGCCACGCTTACGGCAGATCCCCACTCAGGAGAATTTCAATACAAAGACAAACATTCTTCATCAGTGACTAGCCTTAAAATAAGGATTTACAAAACAGATCTGAATATATTTATACTTTTCTTCCTCCTCTTAATACAAATTGTATTTTGCATATAAATGCACATTATTTCTTTACTATGATCAAAAGCAAACCTCATAAAATTGCTATTTATTTACTTTTATTTAAAATAAGGAGGTTTCTTCATTAATATTCTTATAGTCATTTACCAAATCCTTACTCAAATCAGGACATCAGAACCATATCAGAAATTATTAAAGATCATATTATTAAAGAATAATACAGGAGGAAGAGGGCCATCTAAACAGGCTAGCTCCCTTTTATATTTTCTAACCGCGACGTTCATTCATAAACTTTTCCTTTTTCCATCTACAAATACCAGGTTTTGTATAAAATAAAACAAAATGCTATATATTATTAGAAAATAGTCTAAAAAGGCTGTACAATAAAAATGAAAGATTTGAAAGTGGTTTTGGCAGTTCCATGCAATTAGTCAAAAGACAGCATCAACAGGCCCTACTGAAACAATACCAAGTAGTCTTTGCTTTCTAAACAAACCAACATCCCCAACCTCAGGATTCATAAATTCCACTGCTTTTGACACTTAAGTCAGTGATGGTGCTTGAGGCCAACATGCTGCTTTTGAAAATAACTGGAACTAAGCCTCCAAGTCCTTTCCCTAGGCCTCTGCACGGCACAGTCAGACACCGAACCACCGAGATCAGCCGCTTTCTGCCCACGCCTGCACACGTGCTTGTGCCACGGCTGGAGCACCCAGCTTGCTCTACCCCTTACAGGGTCCAGGAAGGAAAACCAGGAGTTACACGAACTGGAAACAGCAAAAAGCCTCTGCACCAATGTGTGTTTGGCTTCTAACTGGATAATACAAGAGCTGATATGAAGAGCACACGGAATATGCAAAATTGTGAAGGGTCATCTTAAAATTTATTACTGTTCTCTTTTTTTCTTTTTTTAATGAACACAACCAGGACACACCTTTTATAACATATTCTGAACAAACACTTATACTCTATAAAGGCATCACAGAAGTTTTCAAATTTAAGAAGTCAAGATTTAAAACTGTTGAGATTATTTAAACCAGCAAAAGAAACCTGCATCAAAACAAAATTTATATAGAGTACAAATTTAAAAGCTGGTTGAATTGGGGGGCTGGGGAAATAACATGATTTACAAGTAGTACTGATTAGAAATTCTTAGCATGAAAACTATCAGCTTCAACAAAATACAAACCATTAACAAATTTATTCAGAAAAACATAAAATGGCCTTTATTTTCCATTAGTCTGTTTTCTTGAACTATTAGAAAACATTCCAAACTGATTTATAGTCATAGGAATCAACTTCACAGATAAATTATTTCTGGATTCCCAGAACACATTCAATGACCCAGTTCAAATTTCACAATCTTGTATTCAGCCCAATAGACTGTGTTTGATTAGATGCACATTATCTGCCTTTCTGCTCCTTCACACAACCCTAGAAAGGATAGCTTTGTGACAACTGGATATATAGTTGTAAATTCAATAGACAACAGTCTTGCTTTCTGGCTTCTCCAAAACCACACAAATTCTCAGCTCCCTGCACAAACACATAGAAAAAACAAAACAAACAAACAAAATCCCCAGAAACTTCAGTCAAAAAATTGCCTAAATTCAAGACAAAAAAAAAGTTCCGTTTCTTATAGAAGGCTGACAAATAATTATCTGTAATAATGAGCTGAAACAAAACGGGGGAATTTTAGACAGCAAATGGGTAAGTGGTTCTGAGGTACTTCAACTATAATGCCTTACTGGATTGTTACATTTGTCCCAATTTAATTTTCTCTCCCTTTCTGGTAGTTAGAGGAACCCGATCTGACAGTGACAAAGAAAAAGCTGATGTAGTTGCCTGCAAGGACAAACACCTGACAACCATACCTAAAGACCAGATCTCATCTCTCATGGTAAGCCACACAGATTTCTCCACTCACTGACATTCTGATGTCACAGTTTGGTATCTTCCCAATGAGCTACTACCATCTCTCTCTGCAGAGAAGCGAACAAGCTGGCAGACAGAGCGCCAAAGCCTTAGCTTTTCAGATTCACAAGGTACAGCACTTTCAGTACTTTTAACTGACTGGTAAAAGTGTACACTGGTTTGTGTCCTGGACAAATTTCTCTTTTGTTGCTTACATACCAAACTTGTATGACTTGTCTTCTTATGGAAATACTCTGAAATAAATTTCAATTATGATTATTCCAAAGTGGAATAGGTCACTTGAGTAAAGAACCTCTTCTGGTGTTAAGAAATGTTCAGCTATTCAAAAACATACAGCACTTTATCATCATGTGTTACATTCACCCAAGTTGACTTTCAAGCATAAACAACATTTTTGGAAACAGACAAAGCACTTCTATAACCAGCCTATTCTGTTCTATCCCATTTCTCCATGGAAAGATGACAGATTTGAAATTCCAAACAGGAGTCACCCCATATCTGCACTGGTTTTGGCTGGGATAGAGTTAATTTTCTTTATAGAAAGAAAATGGTATGGGGCTATGTTTTGGATTTGTGCTGAAAACAGTGTTGACAATGCAGAGATGTTTTGGTTTTTGCTGAGCAGAGCTTACACAGAGTCAAGGCCTTTTCTGCTTCTCACATCACCCCACCAGCGAGCAGGCTGGGGGTGCACAAGAAGCTGGGAGAGGACACAGCTGGGACAGCTGACCCCAACCAACCAAAGGGATACTCCACACCGTATGATGTCAGGCTCAGCACATAAAGCTGGGGAAGAAGGAAGGGGGGACGTTCAGAGAGATGGCTTTGTCTTCCCAAGTAACTGTTAGGCATGATGGAGCCCCGTGCTCCTGGAGATGGCTGAACGTCTGCCTGTTGATGGGAAATAGTGAATGAATTCCTTATTTCACTTTGCTTGCACATGTGGCTTTTGCTTTATTTATTAAACTGCCTTTATCTCAACCCATGAGTTTTCTCACTCTGACCCTTCTGATTCTCTCCCCTATCCCACTGTGGGAGGAGTGACTGAGTGAATGGCTGTGTGGTGCTTAGTTGCCAGCTGGGGTCAAACCACAACATTACTTTAACTTTTTTGCTAAAAATTTTGACCGTATTATAAAGTGTTCTATTTTTCTTTTCTTTTTTCCCCCAATTGAAAACAAAACAAAAAAAAAAGGATAAAACAAATTAACTGCACCCTTTCAGGTTCTGCTACACAAGGACTACTTGCAAGTCCTTAGATCTCAATATCAAATTATTTTACCCCACTAGTCTGCTAAATCCAGAAGCTAAAATCTACGAAGTAAAAGCAATGGGATTCTAAAGCCAGAACAGAACTATTTTACAGCACAGCAGAGACATTTCTGTAAAATACACCACGCTTAACGGCACTCTGAGATTTCCACTGGAGGCTAATATAGACAAGTTAAAGGAATATAAACTGAGTCCATAATATAACTCCAATAAAAAAGTTAGCTGTACTTTTGCTATCATCTGTTTTCTACTAACTGCTGAAAGCACCTGTACTTGCTTTGAGAACAAAAAGAAGAACACAATGCATTTATAAGTGCTCCACTGAGCTCTGTTATTCAGTTGTTCATTAAATAATTACATATGTAATGATTCTTGAGAGGTAAAAAAAGTTTGAGAGGAAAGAGGAAAAAAACTTACAAATCCAAAATCCCTGCAGCTGACCAAGTGCACTGAAGGTTAAATGGATGCTGTAGACAACCACTGATTCAGGTCCTTAAAAGCATTAATGTTGCAGAAAAATTGGCTTACAGATCAGCTAGCTAAGACTGAAGCATTTAAAGGTTAACCCTCTTAAAACTTTAATCACTTCAGGCCTTAGCTGGCTAATCTGCAACCCAGTGTGTCTCTTACATCTTTTTTTAAAGTAGTAAAGTGTTCAAGTACCAGATTTTTTTCCTAGAAAAGATGCATTACACCAAAGTGGTAAAACAAAAATAATACTAAGTGATCAGCACTGGAACTTAAAAAGTGTTACTTCAGATAGCATGTGCAATGATTTTCAGAGTCTGCATTGGGAAACTCCAAAAGTTCAGGAGTTCACTACTTTAAAATCTGGCTTACCTTAAAATGTCTTCAAGTAAGTGACAGAAATTGTTTTTCAATGCAATTCTGCAGACAAATTTGTTGGGGTTTGGTGGGGTTTTAATGACAGCTTGCTTCTCCCTAACCCCACTGTGAAGCTCCAAGAGCAGTGTAGATTCACTTCAGATCTCAGAGGTATAGCTGTCCCTTGTGAATTACGTACGTCATCATGAGGTGGAAATCCCTACAGGACTATGAATTTTCTTTTTTGTCAGAAGACTGAGATCTACCAGGTCAGTCAAAATACAGAGATACTTCAAAACCACATAACTACCATTCCTTACTGTCACTTGTTTTTGTTTTTTTTTCATATCTCGGGTCTCAGGTTAGTTGGAATTTGAAACTTGAATCCAGTATTTCACAAAAGACATACTTCATGTCTATTTAAGAGCTCATATCTGAAGCTGTTCAAAGGTGCAGAAATGCCAAGATCTACAGCAAAGATAAAGCTCTACACAAAGAAGTAATACACTCATTCCAACACCATCAACTCCTCCTCCTCTAGGACGAAGCAGGTATCCTACCAGATCTCAGAAGGACACATACAGCCTTTCTTCAGAAGCATTCCTCTTACTATCACATGCAAGATGTCTTCAAAGGATTGCATTAAATAACAGTTTTTACAATTTACAATTGCATTTCATAACTTAAGCAATTATTTGGATCGGTGATGAGCTTGTCTAGAAATGTATGGTTCATTTCTATACTTGCACATACTTGAAGTGAAAATTGCTAATTCGTGACACTATTACTACCATCACCACCACCAGTCAGAGTGGGAAATTTTCTTCCCTGCTACTCACAAACTGCACAATCACATTATATCCAGTTTAAACTTAAGACAACGTATTTTATTTCTAGGTATGACTTTCATTGGACTAATTAACATTAGCCTCCCAACACTGAGTAATGCAGATGACATTTACTTTAGCTAATTTAGCCCTGGGACAAAAATGAGTATACAGTGTAACATTACATACCAAAGCTTCCTCCTTTGATGTAAAACTAATTATCATGTCTAGGAAGCTATATAGCAGAATTAAAACTGGATTATAAATAAGAAAAATATGCAGAATTATAAAGCTAACTCATTCAACCAACATACTCTCTCAAGGATTCTTTCTACAAGTGAGAACAAGAAGTTTGATTATCCTTATTTTAAACAGTTCTATAAGTCTCAGCTGATTTTAGAGGGTTATTTTTAAACTTAAACTGTATCCGTGTAAAGCTGAAATAACTTCTCTGAAGCAGAGAGGCTATGGAGAAGGCTATCCTAACAGGTTCATTTAAAATCTTATGGGGGACAATAATGTGGTATGCTCTACCTGCATTCTTTTGAAAACCAATTACTTAAATGCTTTTCTGAGCCACTTTATTAACTTTAGGAATGAGTATAAATCTCTCTTTACTCCTCAAAGTCAGCTTACTTCCATGAAACTTGAGAAAACTCATTTTGACTTGTACTTGTCAGTAAACTGCGAATGGACTGCTATTTGTCAGTAAACTGAAGATGCTCAGATTCTAGGCTGAAATTATAACAAGAAGTATCCTATTCCTCTTGAATAGCCCACAAAAGGTTCTAGCAAATCCAAGAACATCATCTTACTGCTTCTGATATAACAGTCAATATGTATGACATAAAATTAACAAATATTAACAAATATACCACCTTATTCTCATATCACAATTCAACAAACAATAAAAAAGTATTAGGGCACTTTACTAGCTACCGTAACGATCAATAACCCCCCCAACAGAAACTCATGGCTTTGCTCACTTACCACTGACAACTGGAGGACACACCATTTATTTAACAAGACAAATTAAAACACTTCAAAAAAATTTAATAAAGTCTATTTCTGTTGAATTCTAGACATGTTTACTCCATTACTTAAGTGTTTGTTAAACAAGACCAGAACATAGCTAACGTACGCTACACACATAAAAATAGAAACAGTTTAAGTGACTCTTAATCCTTTAATACAGAACTCATATACACCAGAAACAACACTCTCCAGTAAAAAGTTAAAACTGCAATTACATTTTATAATGACCCAATTCTCTACATATTTCTGTCAAATTAACAAATCTACAGACAGAGTCAAGGCTCAAAGTAAAAGCTGAAATAGGGTCGTCATCTTTACTAGAGAAGATGTTCCCAAAACGATCCCTTTTCACTCAGCCAAAAAAAATTTTCCAAATGTCCAAATTCACAAGAAAGTAATTTGCTTTACAATATGGGGGGGGGGGGGGGGAGGGCAGAAAAATCTTCACTAATAATGAGATAATCAGTTGAAGATCTCCATAGTTTAATTCATGGTAGAAGTCAAGACTCAAAAATCTAATCTCGCTTCAATCCTATCGCTAGACATGGAAAGTTTTGGCCTTTTTTTCCTTCATGAAAACACAGTGAAGAAAGTTTAACATGTTTTTCAGATACAAACCATTGGGATTTTTTCATCTCAAAGAAACCAAAAAATTTCATAAAGATCCTTCACTCAAAGGAGCAGAAATACACTTAGGAGGATTTTAACTCAAATTACTCATAGAACTAAGTGCTATTCATAAAAATGTCTACCTTCATTCTCGTATATATTTATGTCAACTATTCTTTTTTTATCTTCTTTCTCCCTTTCTTTTTCCCCCAAGGTTTGCCTGTTATCTTCTTTAAGATATCAAAACTGCCCTTAAGGTGACAAACAGAACACAGTAACACAGCTTTCATAGCTTTTCTTCTTTCCTTTACATGAACTAACGTTGATTCATTACACTCATCCAAAACCTTGAAAAAAACACTCTGCCAAAATCTGACTTGATCTTTGCAATATCTCTAACTCCTCAACCTAAATTAATTAAAATTTTATTACCACATTTAGAAAGCAAATCAAAATTTGACTGATTTTTCCAACTGGCTGAATAGATGTCCTTAAGTCATCAAATTTCATTTGACTTGGAAAGTTTAAAGTCCTCATGGCTTTGCCTAATGAGTCATTTGAGAACTGATACAAAAATAATGTTTCGATCAATCAAGAAAAAAAACAAACAACAAACAACAATCTTTCTTTAGAAAGGTATTTCTTGTAGTGCTAACATCCTACAACTAAACTTAAATGGGAAATAATATTTTGGTACAGACAGATCACTTGAGAAGCTTCACAGCTTTAAGAGAAGCTGTGTTCATTTTTTCCAGAACATCACTGGCAGACACGTTACATTCTTTGAAATAGGTAAGGAAGATTTGTATGACAAAATAAATCTTCATATGACTCAAACTCTTGCAGTTGTTTAAGGCAAGATCAAACCACCTAGTTCAACCCCAAGAGAGTGGTTAAATAAAGAAAAACACCCCTAAGCCTTGGCACCAAAAGTTTATTTCCTTCTAATGATCTACAACTGTGCGTACTGTATAACAAAGCCACTTAACTGAACTCAGCCAGCAGTCACCGAGCACATGCTGGCTAGCCATGTATTAAGCAGAGAATTACCAGCTAGAGCAAACAGCAATTGCTATACAGAGTGGTATAATGTTGTAACAGTAGTAGAAACACTTCAGAGAAAGCAGGAGCTTCCATTGTTTCAGCACAGCACTACATTGCCAAATGTAATATTATGCAAGCGAACCACAAACAGTGTAACTATCCATCACGTGTATCAGCAATAATGCTTACACCAGTAATTAATGTATGACTTCCCCCTAAAACATAAGGCTTATGCTTGACTGTGAAGAAACTAAAACCACACTGCTGAAGAAAATGAGCAACCAGTCGCATACACCAGCACCCAGAGAATAACACAAACCCCTGCTACACCAGACAGCAAGCAGGAACCAGCGAGATCCCCTCCCCAGTCCCTCACTGGAGAGGACACCACCGGGCCAATGCGTGTTATGACTCAGCGAGTGAGCTGAGCACTGGTTAAAAGGTATCATACTGGGGAAAGCTTGCCATGTTTTCTATATCTGTGTAATAAATTCAGTGAAGAGTCAGTGTCTTTGTCCTCTGCAGCTGATTCTGTCCCACAGTACGAAGACTTGTATTGCAACACTTCCTACAGGCCATCTCCTTCTCTAGCTCATCCTGTCTCAGAAGTTCC
Source organism: Caprimulgus europaeus (assembly GCA_907165065.1). The sequence goes on along the minus strand of OU015539.1, from coordinate 10,643,180 downwards.
CAAGTTCACAGCAGCAAGAGTTTCACCCTGACTTCTCAGAAACCTAATTTGCACAGTCTGACCTCAGTATTTCATTTCTCTGCAGGATTTTTAGGGCTGTATATTTAATGAATCCCTGATCTGGATGAGTAAGCTATACCTTCTCATTACATCTCACAGTATGAGGTACAGGAAGGAAAGAAGGGGTACGTGGTGAATTCTCAGAGAGGGCATTTAAAATAGACCACTGTACACTAGCTTTGTTCAGTGCACCATTTTCATATGTGTAAGAAAGAGACATTATATGACATCTGTCAAGAACAAAATATAGGGTAAAGACTGACCATTTTAATCAAGCCAGTTCATTGGGATATTATATTTAATTCTTTTTTTAAATCTACAATATACAAATACATGTGTATTTATTTGAACAAGACAATGAAAAGTCATCTTCCATCTGAAGGACGGTTCTAAAAACACAATTGATGACAAACTTACTGAAACAAACAAACATTTATTTTAAATACACTGTTTCTAACTTTGCTGCAGACCTTATCTGTATCCTGGGAATATCTACTTAGTGGTACAAGCCAGAATAAATTAACTTCTGTTAGCCAAACCTATTATTCTTAAAGCTATTATCTATCCCCTCTACTCACATAATTTCTATCCATTCCCTGTCAGGTTAGATAACACAGATTACTGCATGAAGGCAGATGTATCTTCCAATTGTATTTGAAGAAATTCTAAAATTTACAAAATGTAATTCAAACTTACCAACTCTATTCCCTGTGGAAAAGGAGTGTCTTCCCAGTCCTTCTGAGGAAATCTTTGTATTATTTTTCCCAAACCTTCTGTTGGGCCTGCTGAAAGATAAAATTCAATTACTTAAAGGTAAGCTGGTGGAATTTAAATGGCCATAAATTTGAAAATATTTTCAGAGCACAATTAGGATATGACAGAAACCAATTAAAAAAATACAAGACATGGCAAAGCTGCAGTTTTTACAAGGAAAGGGAGCTCCATATCTATTAGACTGTAAAAACTGAATAGAGTCACCAGTCACTTGTTTAAGATCAAGGGCTGCCTCATGTACTCTTTCTTACACAGCATCTTCTCCTGAATTATTACTCTACTCCTTGATCTCAGTTTCCCTTGTCAATCCATCCATCCCAATTCATTTGGCAAGTGATGGGCAGTGCAGGAGGTTGGGGTCATGCACATAGTGGTTTTATTCTGCTATTCTTTGCCTCTTGTTCTTTTCTTCTTCTCCAGCACAGATCTTCAGGCTATAGGCGCTCCAGAGACGTACAAATCTACTGACAATGCATAACATCTAACTATTTCACATGGTTTCTTAAATTGTATACAATACGGAGAGATGGGAAACCCTCCTTCCAGCCCACTAGAATTTTGCTTGTTTTCAAGCAGGGGCAGAGGAGAGAGGATTTGGGTTTGGTTTGGGGTTTTTTTTTCAATGAATCTGCACTTCTTTAAAATCGGGGCAATTCTTCAAAATCTCAAGAGTTTTACATGTCTGCAATTGCACAGTAAAATTCGTTGTAATTTGATAAATTTAGAAAAGAGATAAAATTCTTGTTTTCAAATACACAGGTCACTGAACTGGAAGTTGCACTCTTTGTGAAAAGTTTAGACCCAGGAACACTTGAAAGAATCTCCATTGTACAGGCAGTGACGACCTGGCCTGCTCTTTCCACAAGAAGCTTCTTACTTTGATTGGAAGTGTGTTTAATCCAAATACAGAAGTTTACATTTAATCCTTATAGAGAAGAAAAAAAATAAATAGAAAAGGCCTGTCTTATAGACTCTACTCCTTTACACAAATGCAAACACAAAATAATTCACTTAATGCTGCTACACAAGATTAAAACCTGTGCAAGAGAAGATACAGTAGCTGCACTCCCATTTAATAATAAAAGCAATTCAGTACAGTGCGCTCACCACATTTTTCCAACACTTTACAATGTAATTACTGTTGATTCTCTGTTGGAATTTTTCAATCCAACTAGTTAAGTAACAGTCAAATTGTAGTAAGTCCCTAAATCTCCTAGTTCGGAGCGAGGACGTGCCGATGCTATCTACCTTCAGCTGACTTTTGAAGTCATCCATCTTTCAGCACACCAGTTATGTCTGAAGAGATCATATTATTCAAGAGGTGGCTGCAACTCAACACCTAAGTGATTTTACATTCTCAACTGTTTTAGCACTACATGCAGAAACAGAAAAAAAATCAGATCATGGGATTTCAACAACAGCTATAATTTGTTTCAATATATGCTGCTGATTACAACTGACAACTTTCCAAAAATACCAAGGTCACATACCAAATGTTAACTCATTGCTAAATGAGGTTTCACTAACATCTTTATTTTAATGATTCTTCAAACACAAAGGTTGTTGGGTTTTTTTAATTTTTCTGATCAATTATTTGAAAACATGTTTAATCAATTATACAAAATTACATTTTATGTAAAGGAAACTATTACAAATATTCAACAAAATTTGAAGACCTCTACTAAAGAACAAAGTCTTCTTTCAAGCCCCTTTTATTAATTCTTAACACTAAAAGGGCATTCCTTCAATATCTGCATGAAACTCCTATTAACTGAAATTGATTAATCAAACGTGACACCACATTAAAAACACACACACACTGAACAGCCAGTGAACACCGGGAGTAACCTCCTCAGTTAGTGCTTGCCAGTATCTGCTTTACAGATCCCAGATCTACAAAGATCCCAGGTTTTGCACTTCCTTCTACTCCCCTTATTGAGAATGACAGGAAGAACTGGTTCTCATTAATACTGACACCTTGGTTTGAAACTGGAAAAATAGGTTATTCCAGTGTTAATGGATTCAGATAGCCACAGCCAGCAAGAAGGACCTCCATAGCCTCAGTGAAGATTTCTGTCTTTTGGTATCCTTTCAAATAATGCGCAAGCTGCCCAAAAACCTGGTCAAGCCTCACAGCTAGCACTGCTCACTGAACTCAAATCTGCTACACAGAAGTTTCTGGAGGTTTTTGAAACCGCTTAAATTCAGATCCACACATATCACTCAAATAACAAACTACTTAATACAGTACAGACGTGTGTGAGCACAGCATGGAAGATCACTGTATATTAACAACGTGTTCCACGTCAAATAGTAATTGCTTTCATTATTAATTTTATATACAAAACACGCCTGGCAGTAACAAGAATTCAAAAGATACATTTCCAACGAAACTAATGACGTTACTATTACTGAACACCTATATTGTTATCTTCATAAAGTTACTCCTATAAAAGCAAAAAATTTCCTATATTTTTAACTGAAGAATTTAGCAACTTTTTTCATTTTGTAGTAAAATATTTGTATTTCATATAAAGTGGGGTACAAATACAATTAAGATATTGCAGCAATTTCTAAAGCTGTAAATTTACACATACAGCAATGAACTGCAATCTCATTTTCACAAAGGGTAACAGGTAATAATCATCATCATCCAATAGTATCTTTATCTTTAAGATGGCTTAACTCTTTAATCCATTAAGGATCAAAGCTGACCACACAGTAAATCAGGCTTTGAATTTTTAGACACTACATTCTTGTCCCTGTACAATACATACACACAGTGAATTTGCCCAAGACCAAAACTGACATTTCAGCCTCTAAGAGTGCTGAATGAGCAGTCTACACCTTAAGCTATTAAGGAAAAACCAACTTTTCTCCCCGGCTAACCTCTTCTGATCTGCCCTACTTCCCCATCCCCTTTTCCCATCTATTTCTTTAAACAATACAAACACGCACCACATTAAAATTCTGGCATAATTTGCTGGTTCCTGAACCCTAGTCCTCTAAACTCCCTTCTTATATAAATCTTTCCTCATGAAAGGTCACATGCCATCTCTTGCTTGCCCTTGAAATTCCAGAAGCGAGCTGTTAATGCAACTTACATTCCAAATTAATGAGAACTGTGATAAACTCTGTCTTTTCACTTCCATACCCCCGATAAAAATACATTTGAGCTCTAAGTTTTGTTAATCATACATGAAAAGCTTTGAATGTAAGTATTTGCATTCTGTGCAGACCTGAAAAATTACATCTTTTGTAACAGATCACCAAAATGATTACATGCTTCCGTTTCTAAAAGAGAATACAACGTACCTGAGGTCCCCCCATAAAACCAATCACTACAGAAATCTTGATGCCCTGAAGACACAAAATACTACAAAAGATATCCCCATTTTAACTCAGTCCCAATACAGAAGTCGGAGCCAGAAGCAAAGTGAACAAGAGGCCAAAGGAGAACTAACACTAAACACCTAGAAAGAAAAACCTTTGATAGGCCTAAAACACATGGCACAAAGTTCTAAAAAAATCTGCTTGACCTCATTATAGCACATAGCAGGCTCTGTGCACCTGAAAGTCTGAAGTAGCCTCGACATTAAAATTTACATAAAGTGCATTTAACTCTGATGTACCCTAGAGAAGAAAGCCTTTCGCGCAGCCTAACAGCTACAAAGGTTAAACAAAATGCTGGTACTTTTAGGAAGATGGAGCGAAGACAGGCTCCCCACAATGACCAGAGACACAATCTGTACAACTGGCAAAATTCAGTCAGTTCATCTTAATGAAGTCAAAGAAATGCACACAACAATCTTGGGAATTTGAACGACGGACGTTCCGGAGGCTTGCCATATTATCAAGGATATAACAAATAATAGGATAAGATGATCCCCAGGCCCTTTTCTTTGTAAACAGGAAAAATTTGTTGAACTTACCAGGAAAAAAAAGTAGTATGTCAGTCGTCCCCCAAATGTACTGGCACTGCTAGTCAGGACTACCTGACATACTTGGATGGTCTAAATTCCTGAATGCCTCAATATTTATTGGATTTTGGTGCTTTTCTATTTTGCAGAGCCATTAACCCATCTTATACACGGGGGAAGGAAGCACAGAGAAAGTGATCTATACCCTCAAAGGATGTACCAGAAACAGACTCAATTGGTACCACCCAAATCTTAGATCAGCGCCACAGTTACAGGACTGCCCTTCCCACTATTACAGTAGATATGCTCCTATGCAGCTTAATTATGATCTACATTATTCCTGGCTATCAGAAATTATTTCTATGCTTTGTAAATAAAGGAAGAAAAACTGATAGCCATCTGAAGTGCTGTCTCACTTTGAAAGCCATGCTTAAGACCAAAACCTTAGTGATCAGTAGCAATGAACTCACTGACGTTTTTCAACTGCAAGTTCTGTAAAAAAAAAAATATTTCCTTTTGCTGCTGTTGCATCTACTGTTTTTAAGAGTCCATGTTCTGCAATAACACAGTGTCCTTTAAAAAGCTTTTCTATGCTAGGACTTATGAAGCTATGATTACCGCTGAAGAACCCTTCAGTAGCACCATTCTCCACCTTTCAGCAGGATTCAGACTCCCCCAGAATTTTATCTGGATAAATTACTGATACAGTGAACACAGCTTGGCTGTAACACCTGGATCTCAGGACTCTTCCTTACAAATAGAAGTTTGGGACATGATACACTTCTGGAGACACACTGTAATTTTGCTGCATGGACAGTAACACAGCTTTGCAAAAGTCTTATAAGAAAATAACAGGCAAGAGAAAGCAATAGTGAATGTTAAATTATTTTCAAGTTACTCCTATTCCAAGAGTTGGCATAATATTCAATAAATTGAAAAAAAAGCTTGGGGGGCTGGCAGGGAGAAAGTTTCCTGCTCACCTACAATTCCACTTCTCGTTTGCACACAAATCACTTTTGCCAGCTTCTGGATAGGAAGGGAAGATCAGACTTCAAAATAAACATTCGATGTTAGACAAACCTTTCGAACACACTGAACCAAACAAGACTTACCAGCTGTCTTGGAAAAAACTTTTTTATTTATTTTCAAGGAAGGTATAAAAATTAAGATTACAAAACTGTACTCTGCTTTGTACTCTGAATCAATGTCTTAAAGCTTCTCAGACTGCTCACATAAAAAACCAAAATGTAGGCAGCTTCTCAGTTCTAACAAAGAATGTAAATTGTTTTGTCTATGAAATAACACTGCCCTAGTTACTAAATCTGATTTCTGTTTTCAGTAAATTATCTTCCTCCCACAACCACCCTTTGATTTATCTTTAACTGATATAGCCAATAATTAAAAATAAAGATCCATTTCTTAAACATACTTGCAAGATTATAATTTTACCCTAAAATAATTTCACATTTTCAGTACTATTATTTCAATGTATTAATCAACATCCATTTCAGCATACAAAATTTGAATATATTATACAAACTAGCTTGAGTAAACACTTATCTTTTACTGGTTTTTATTTTGTTTGGTTGTTTTTTTAACCAAGCAGAGATTGCAAGCTTAGAATAAGTATATAGATATTTACAGTCCAGAGCTGTAAGTAGCTGTAACTGTAATCAGATTTTGTGGAGTATAAAGAAAAGCTATTCATACTCTAAAATCCAGCAAAGAAACAACTTCACAACAAGCCTTGCTCTTGAATAAGTCTCTTCATCTGCTGAAACTTATTTTTCTAAATCCTTTATAGGAGTATAATAGGTAAGGAAGAGTGTATCTACAACAGTTCTTCTATATCAGTGTGTAGATAAACAAGGTTACAAAGCCAACACAAAGAGATTCCTTCTGTGCTACTCTATGGAAATACGAGAGTCATGTGACAAAGGGGAAAAAAAGACAGTGCTGCTCGAAGTAATTTCATTTTAAGTGCCATCTAAGCTATCATAATAAATTACTCATGTTGAAAACTCATATATATAATCATGAAAATAAATTTTTAATAGGTCCTTTCAGACCCTCCAGAATTTAGGCAAGTTGCAGACTAAATCCTATATAAAAAGTCTGATGAAGTTTCCTAACATTGCAATGCTATTTTCATTTTTAAAGTGCTAAATAACACATTAGAGTAAGGGAAAAATTAAGTCAAACAAACAAACAAAAAACAATCCACAAAGCTTCACTACAAAAAACCCATGGAAAATCTGGATGAGAAGAACAAGCTAGCGAAGCCCGAATTCCTAAATGGCTTGATCCCACTCATTAGAATCTCAGTCTAATAAGGTCTGAGGACTGATGAATTTTTCTTCTCCCTGTAGCAGCTGCTCCACAGCAGTCTGGTGTGCAACAGCATTTTACTGTACCGTAAGCTTTCTCTAACTCTGAATGCTTGTACAGTTCTTCTGTTGGACTACCTGCTTCCACAGGTCTTGTCAGAACTCAGTACTTTCAGCATCTTCTGAACTGCTAGCTCTTCACCCTTGCCCAGCTGGTTTTCTAAGGACATGGGGCTTATGCAGTGCACATTGTGTCAGTCTATCAGCTCCCCTCCACTCCCGTTCGCTGTTAGCTATAAACGTGCTTCCAACAAAAGCAGGAATACAAAACCCGAAACATATCACTAACCTACAGTTACTATTAAACTCAATGTATCATGGCATTTAACTACTTGTATTGCTTATTCTAAGATTCAAGTAGGGAAAATTTTTTTTTACAGAAACAGCGTCTTGAGTTTAAGAAATGCTTCCAAAACTGATGCATATGCTACCAGAATAAGATTGGATCTGGTCTATTTGACAGAATAAGACTACTAGTAGCTGGACATAAGGGTGGAAGAAGAATGCACAAAGTTTGGGGTTGGGTCTTCTTTTGTAAAAGACATGAAAACTCTTGGACAAAGACATTTTTCTAAGGGAAACCATGAGATTTCCCTCGAAGCACATATTTGTATCCAATGGTCTGAACAACCGGTTTTGTTTGAGAAGGGGAGTCATAGAGCTTAAATTCAGTCAAAAAGGAAAGAACTCTGAAACAAGTTCTCATAAAAATGGTGACTCAAAAGAGCATTCCAAAACGGAAGAGAAAGATTTCATGCCTACTGCATCTCTAAATAAAAAGTGGAAACAATGCAAAGGAAATGGGTTTCTCAAAATACTTTCCCTGTTAAAAGAGATTCACAACAACCACTAAGAGGAACACTTCTTTTTTTTTTCCTCCAAAAATTACAATGGTTTGTGCAACATCACTTAAGACCTACTGTCAGAAGGACTTCAAGCAAATATTCAGATTACATGAGGAATCTTATCCCTACCGCAGTCTATCTTTGAAAAAGATAAAAATAGATTACCAGTGTGAATTATCACCTGAAAATTTTGCTGATGAGGAAAACTGTCACTGTACAAGACCAAATGTGTCTTCTCAAGTGTTGACTTGTTTCAAAGGCACCAGAGAGTCGGATGTATCTAATTAGCAGGGAATGCAATGTTGCAAAAGAGTAAGCAAAACACTTCCCAGAGCTGGCTGATAACTTCAGTTCAATGCAGGGCTCACCAGCATACAGACCCATCCACGAGAAGCGAGCAGAGTACATTTTTTGAGTGACTGAAAGAAGATCCTGCACAGATTTTCCATCACATGTGGATGAGTAAATACAGCATTAGAATATAGTTCTAGCTATACCAAGTCCATCTATTTGAAGTAGAAGGTTTGGATTCTATATTTAGTGAAGGATAAATCTTCACTACAAATCAGACACTTTTTTTTTCCCCTTTTAAACTGAATACATTCTATCTTTCCCTAAATCTTCACATACTTTTTAAAGTAAACTGACCTGTGTAAACACCATAGGTGTGGTGAAAAAGGAAACATAAGTAAGTGACAAAGCAACAGATAAAACACCTGTACAGCTACTTTATGTATGAGTTAAATGTCTCCATCAAGGGCTTTAAGTTCCTATGCCCCCACACAGATGAACTCTTAGAAAAGCCAATTTTATTAGGTAGTACTAATGCCACAAAAACAAATTCTTACCATAACCTGTTCTCAGCTGTAACCTAATAATAGGCATTCTTTAAACTTCAATAAATAACTCTCTTAGTTTTTGGTATTTTCATATAGTCCACATACAGAAGGTTTTCCTAATAAAACAGTGTGAGGAATTCAGTGGTATGAAAGGTACTAGATGGTGATACTCCAAGAGCATTTTTGGTTATACAGTAGTTTGGAAGAAAACATCAGCTAAGAACACTCTTTTACACACTTCTGAAGCCCTTCCAGGACATAAATGAAATGACCTAATATGAATTCTAACTCACAGAAAGCCTCGCAATTCAGTTACATGAGACAGAAAAAGGCAAATTACTGGAACCAAAACACACTACTACACGCCACCCATAATAAGAGGAAAAACAGAGATGGAATAACATTACAGGAAGTTTACTTACCAAGAACCAGAGCCTGGGCAATGCAGTGCTGGGGCAGGGCTGAATACCTTGTTACCCGAGACTGGAGAACATTCTAATGCAGATTAAGAAACGCATTCAACCAGTCTTGAAAAATAAGGTGTGTACACACATGTGAAAGATCACAAGGCTAAGCAAGGCCTTGAATTAAATTTCCTCTACCCTTTCATGCAAAACAAAAATTGCAGAAGGTCCAAATATAAAAATTTTCTCATCTATATTATCAGTGACATACCGTGTCTTTCTTTGGGCTAGAAAGACTTTTAACAATGGAACCAGAAAAACATAAGTATGGCCAGACACCCTGATGCAATCAGGAGCGTTTTCAAGAAAGTTTGGCTACAAACTCATTTAAGAACAAAACAGCTTCCAGCTGCTGCAGGAAGGAAAAAGGTCAATATCTCATTTCCAGCATCATCATTAGAATATCAGGTCTGCTGCTCACGGTTTAGAAGCAAGACACCTCAAATTCACACATCAGAGTTTGAAGCCTCACATGGGTGAGCTGCTGACAGGTGAATTTCCATGAACCTTATTAAAAGAGAAATTACTCTGCATTATGTTACCTGTCAATCAAGTAACAGGCAGTGAGGTTGCCCATCCTACCTAAGCTTTCATGCATTTCAGAGTCCAGAGTCCTACAGCACTGATATAAAACTTACTTTCTAACCAAGACCACAGTCCTTGCACAACATGACAGTGTAAATGAGCTCCCCAACTCTTATGAAACACATGTCACTTTTTTGGAGGATTTGGGGAAGTACAAGTGCTGAATAGTACTATCACAGCAAATCTGAGCAATGTTGACCCATTCATCGGAGGAATGTTTGCCAGGAGAACTCAGAACTATGCCAGATACTTGAAGTCATCCAAGGTAACATTTGGTGCAATGAGTCACGCAAGTTAAATAGGTCATCTGTCTTAGAAGAGACACACTGATTTACCATAGTGGATAGCTGAGCATGTAATCACAGAACCAAGCTTACAGACTGGAATCAGTTTTATAGGAAGTCGATCTCTCCTCACTAAGGATTCAATAAATAACTCCAGTTACTCCACAACCTGCCAGCTTTTGCACAACAGCTAACTCCACAGACCAGCACCATCTAGGTCTCTTTCAAAAACTCCTGAAGAAACATCCCAAAGACAACCTGGAGTAAGAAGTAGTTATGTCTGATTTCAGTGGGCAGGAAGTCAAAGAACAGCTTGTTCACTTCAGGAAAGCAGTGTGAAATAATGTGACAACCCAACTGCACTGAATCAAAGGAACAATTGCCTTTGCTGAAATCAGCCTCATACTTCAAATGTTTGCTTTTGAACCAGGAAGGCTTAGCTAAGAAGAATGAAAGCAGGTGTTCATTTCCTAAAAACCTAAAGAAGGTATTCCCCACTTACCCTGTGAGCAGTGAAATTACAGAATTCAGAGACTTTCAGGGTCTGAGCATACTGAGTCTGTTTTAATAAAGAATGATTGGTAGAGCATCTTAACATTTGCATCTCTGTGGTAATCAGTATACAACATGCATGGAGTACAAGATGGAGTCAGTTCTTAAGTTGCAAAAGAAGAATTTGGAAAGCCAGAATATCTTGGGTAAAGAACAAATACAGAACAATTTTTCTGCCACTTTGAAAAGAAAACAACTCACAGCTATGGAACACTCCATCTCCCCAAGGAAGAGACGTGCCAGATGCATTCCAGCTAATGCATCCATGTGTTTTCTTATTCTCCACACATGGAGCATGAATGTTCCATCTACAAATCTGTACAAGGAAAATACTCCCTTTTCTCAAGTTATCAAGTGTAAGTGGTGTGTTCATATTTATATGGTCTACATTAAAATACAGAACTACAAATTCTGTAGTACCTTAAATGAAAAATGCACTATAGAGGAAATATTGTTAAAGGGTTCCTGAAGCCTGCCTTCTCTTTACACTGTAATTCTATAGAAAAATTATATCAATCCTACCCAAAAGAATTTTTACCCCTCTGGAATAAAGAACAAAAAAAGTACAACTGGGGACAACTGTTCTGTACTGGTGTTCTCTGTTACCTTTTGTTCTTATTTTTGAACCCTACAAGAATTTCAATAGTGGAACAAAACCAGATGTATCAGTATAAGTCATTTCATTCTGGCACATTCAGGCAAAATCTGCTTTACATGACTAAACATGACTAAACCTTAAATATTTCATTTGGGAAAGCTGCCTACTTATCAGTGACAAGCTTCAGTCACTCTGAGAGAACACTTTAAAAAAATCCAAAACATAACAATGAAAACAAATGAGGGGAATAAAACTAGTCTAGGAAAGAAACCAAAGCCAACACTCCACTCTTACCTCCTAAAAGAAACTAAATGAAAACTCCATTCAAAGTTCCAAAGGAAAGTAGTTGAACAGGAGTTCAACTGCAGAAGCATTATCCTAAAATTCTTCCAGAAATAAGTATCACCCATATATAAAGTACATTGGCTTAGGCTAGAATTGCCTTCACATTAAGCTCTAAGCTATTAGTTCAAACATGCTGAAAAACCACAAGATTGGTATTAATTATTAATGACTAGGAAAGCCAAGGACTTGCTTCACTTATGCATATAATCCATATGTACATATTGCAAAACAGCAGCACACCGGATTTGTTACTATTAAAACAAAAAAAGCATTCATGTATACATACAAAACTACCATATTCAAATCCCAGCTACTGGCTGTGACTCTAGCATGCCTTCTATCTGATCTATGTCATTTCTGAGTGTCTAAATGTATAAGTCAACAACATTTATAATGAACTGCCTTCACCATAACTACAATCATAACACTTGACAGAAGCATTAAGGAAGTATTCGGAGTCATTACCCAGTACCACAGACATTAGAGTTAGACATCTGAATAAAAGTTAGATATCTGAATAAAAGCAGATGAATAATCACAAAACTGAAACTCCACTGTAAATCCCTAATTAGAAGTGGCACTTTTTGTTTTAAACCACAAAAATCAAAGTAAGAGCAAACCATTACGGCGTTGTTTTCCAGATTCCAGACCTAGGAGGTTATCACTGAAGACCCCCGGCGCCACAGGCACCACTGTCTTTAACATGCGACCTCCAGATGACAGTACAATGCTACTATCCAGCCCTGCCACCACATGCAAAAGGATATTAAAGTGTAAAAGCCCTACAAACTTTGAAATCCTGTGGGGCCTGCATGTGTAATACAGTCTAAGCATCAAATTGCCATAATACTTCCAGCTGTTCTTTAATGTATCCTTCCAGATCACCACAACTACAAAAAGGAAAATTTCTCTGCATGCTGGAAGTGACACACCATAAAGATACCCCGAACTATTCCAAGAGATCCTTCCTTATCCATGTTGTCACCTTAATTCAGTACAGATTTTTTTCAACTTCAGGGTTATCAAAAACTTACCAAACGCTCTGTCAAACAGTACAGCCTAGCACGCAGAGTTTAAACAAAACGTTACCTAGCCTGACTTCTAAAATATCAAAGCTCTTATCTTCATGGATGAGTTTTGACCCAAACTAGATCCAGAAAATAAGAGTCAATCAGTGTGCACTGGGCACCCAACTAATTACTCAATGCCTGTTGTAGAACACAGAGCCTTTCCAAATCTTTTTGTGAAATTCCTCCTCATCACCTGTGGCATGGAGGAAAAAGAACTTGTCTCAGCTGTGGAAAGAATATAATCTCCTGATCCAGCTAAAGCCTGCTCAGTTAACCACTTGCCAGCAGCCTCTGATAATATCATAAATGCACCTAAAGTGTTCTCCAGAGGAGAGATAAGAATTGACACGGTATTTTTATTTTCAGGATTGTCAGACCAATTTCCACTTGAGATACATGTAAGTGCTGCAGCCTTTTGTACCAGAACTTGAAAGCCAAAGGTATGCTGGATAAATAAAACTTATTTTGTAATATAGCTAGCTGGAATAAACATGTAAAAATAACAGAATAGATACTTGCCATTTCAGATTAATATATTCAGAAAGGTTTCACTACGCAATGAGATTCGAGTAATGTCTTTATATAAACACATTTTTATAATAGAAATTTATGCCAGTTAAGCTCTATTTGCCAAACTGATAGATGATACTTTCTGAAGTAAACATTACTTTTCCCACAGAGGTCTGCACTTTAAGTACTCCTTGTCCTGTACAATGTCACACAAGTCCTCGTTGTTTCCACTGCATATTTATACAACACTCAATTAAATGCATTTTCAAACACTGTCTCTAAACTGTGTTTCTATTTGTTATCCAAAACAGAAGCCCTTGAAGATACTGTTATAACGTTTAATGGGATACATGTGAAACCCCATATGACTTTTGCCAGGACATGCTTCTAATCCCTTCCCCAGTGCTCCCACCAACTTTCCTTAGAGCAATTAACTCCTAGAGAAAGAATTATCAAAGTAGTTTTCATACCCTGCTATATAGCTTTATACAGAATTTTCACTTTCAAACCTTTCAATACTGTTTTTCCTCATTTTAACTATATATGCAAACATTTTACGAAAGGAGAGATTATGCCTTTTTTAAAAGGAAACTGCCGTTCTCCAGCCTGTATCTCTCAAACATTGCCTAGATCACCCAAATTACACAAGAAACATTAAATTCCATACTCAGTACCTATTTTTCTTGTACCACTAATAATACAATTGAAGGTGTTCTTCCTACAACTTGAGACCCAGGAATATGAAAAAGTCTATTAGAAGTTCATGGACATGCCAGATTGGCCTACTACTTCAAATGTAAGAAAGTATGCTACCATCACAACTAGCATGATAATCATTTCACCTTCATGTCAATCTAAATGGGGTGTTTGAGGTCTTTTTCCCCAGCCCACAACTAACACTGACAGGCTTTAGGAGGTAGAAGAATCTATATTAAGGTATAAATACCTCTGTTTTATAGAAAAGCATCAGGGTGCATGGAACTCTCCACCCTATCAGTTTCCAAAGCCAGAAGGACTCATTTTGTCCCGGCTCTGTCTTGTAAGACGCTCACTTTTCCAAGAAGAGAAGCCAGAAAGCACAGCAGGAGAGGGCAGCAGAGGCTGCCGAAAGCCTTAACACTGCCTAGCAAGAGCAAACCCAAATATCACACCTATCAAGAAACAGCTCTGCACCTCAGTGGCTAGAACCTGTACATCCTGACAAGCGGGTGCAAAAACAAAAGGAAGGGTATGAACATGAAAAAGTACACATTCTGATTTCACATTGTTTAGCTCATAGATCTTCAGGGAATGAAATGCCAATACAGAAACAAACTCATGAACAGTGTCAAAACAAACATATGCCTGTTAATGTAACGCACATATATTTGGCTTTTTTGTTCACCATAAATTCTACATTGTATTGAAACTTCCTGGTTTTCTATTTTGCTTTTTCATGTTTTTTCTCTTCTAAAAAATCCAGCAATCACAAAAAATCTAGAGCAAATTCCAGCAAATACCAAAGCCAATAAAGCTTTTGCAGTTCTCTTAAGACTGAATGTGTTATTAGCACTAATTCCTCACTACTCCACAAAGAACTAGCCAACTAGCCAGAGTGTTATGAAGCATTCAAAGTGAAGTAGGATAAATTAAAACCTCAATAGATTATGAACGTCCCAGTTGTTACTTCACAGCAGTTTACACGTACTTGATTTTCTTCTACCAAGAATCAAGTATGTTCAGAAAAAGCCAGAGATGCTAACCTAACTGGGCACACCCGTAACAGAAGACATATTTTGAGGGTTTATTGACTGGGTCAATGTGTGCAGTACCCTATGTTCTCAGAGATGTCAAGTGTTGTTAATGGCACCTAAGATGCCATTGATATTATTGCTACAACAGGGAAATACTACTGCAACAGCATGAAGAACAGAAGAAAGCTCTTGAAGATAACAGAATTTATTGAAAACCAACACATGTGGGTCATAATTAAAATCTGACTCAAATGAAAGCTGACTGTATTATACAAAGAAATATAGGATTAGAAACTACCAATAATTTAACTCCTAAACTTGAATGATACACCTGCACAGTGTAGACTACTTCCAGGCACTACCAGTTCATCTTTTCTTTAACATGACCTAAAAACTAACATCTACATTCTTGGCTTATTTTGCACTGTAAAATTTTGCTTTTAATAGAATTCTGAACATCTACCCAAGTAATTTCAGTGCATTTTTACATTTCACCTTACTTGTAAGAGACAGCACTAGTGCAAGTTAGTAAATGGTGCACTTCATAGCTAGAACAGATTCTTATCTCCAAAAATGATGGGCTTGGCAAATTATCACACTAAAGCAACAGAAAAGAAAATGCAACAGCTATCAAAGGTAGTAAGCTTGAATTCAAGCTTTCCTTTTAGAGAATGAGATAAAATTAGGCTGGGAAAGAAGAAAGAAGCAGCAGAGAAGAAGAACAGGATCAGTAACCCAATGAAACCCAGTGAAGTATATGTAGGAATGTAGCATTTGTGATGCAAATTTGATAATAATACACTCCTCAATAAGCTTCACTCAAACCGGCTTTGTGATTCATTGTCAAACAAATAATTCAAGTGATTCATTAACAAAAGAATGAATGATCTAATACAGCTTTGAGATAGACAATGTACAATGCAGAGGAAGGTTGCCATAGGTTTAAAAGTAAACATTACCTTAAGTAGTGAAACTTTTTTTCTTTTCAGTTCACAAAAAAAAAAAGGAATGAACCTAACTAAACAATTTTAAGTTTTAAACAAAATTTCTGAAAAAGCCTCACCTATATCACACTACTGTTAGTTTCAGAGGTGATGTGATTACTCCATATTAGCTTAAATACAGCATATTTATTTAGCAGATTTATTTCAGCAACTTTGTGGATTCTGATGGACTACCTCAAAGATTTCTTTATTGGATCAGTTCAGAAGAGATATACACACAACACAGCACAGTAACTGCAACAAACAGATTCAACTTCAGCAACCCCTCTGGAGTTCTGCATGGGTAAAACCATCAGAATACTTTAGATCACATAGCATTTTACAAAACAAGCAAGAAAACAAAACCATAATAGTTGGGCATATAAATAAATATGCTGTATCTTTTATAGTACTGCATACCAGCACTGAGTTTTATTGTTTTCAGTAGGAGTAAAAAAAAAAAAAAAAAAAAGCCTTCAAACATAAGTCAAGTCTGAAGACAGAAACACAGAAATACTTGTAAATATCTCCATAAATACCAACGTGTTCCACAATGAAAGCTTAGGCATTTGACCTAGACATTTAATAAAGAATATTTTAGGGCTCTTTATCCTATTTGGCTTGAATTGTAATAACGTTTTATTTCTGGATGAATGGTAGATGCTTTCTCTCCCTTAGTAGTAATAACTTCCAATCATTTAATTACGTTCTGGAGAAGAGCTAACGCTGTAGCTCAAGAGGCCAAAGACAGCATGCACTTAAAAACATAGTCCTGCACAGAAAGGGAAGGAGAGAGGAGAGAACACTGACCTGTGAATATTCATAGCAGAATGGCTTTAGCCTCATCTGTACTCTAACACAGGGGTACTATGTGAGAGAGAAAAAACATTTAAAGGTTGGGGTGTTTTTTGCTTTTCAGGGGTGAGTGGTTTTGGGTTTGGGTTTTTTTGGAAGAGCACATTTTAGATCTAGGAATAGTAAAGACGTACAAGATAAAAACTGAAACTAGTAAGAAAATGTTCTCTGTAAGATGTATAGAACAAGTAGAAAGATGCGGTCTGAGTCAACTACCAATGATATGAAAATATTATTTTGTTCTCCAGTCAAGTTCAAACATTTAAACAGTGGCAGTAAATACTTTCTCTGAGTTCAAAATTATTTACTCTAAGAAATACCTTTCCCATTCTTTAGAACATACAATGCATTTGGGATGAGGGGAATACATAGGAGCTACTACTTTCTAGTAGGGGAAAAGCTCAGTAAGAATTCAACTCCTGATGAATGAAGATTCTGCCATATGAGACTAACATGTCTCAAAGTACTTTGACTTTTTTTTTTAAGACTACTGAGATGCAAACTGACCATTACTATAAAATATTAATATTATTAATCAAGTCCATAACATCAGTTTGTCTCTTTGCTACTTGCTAAATGCAAACTTTTCCACAATACGTACAAATTGTTGCAAATTGCATATATTCTCGGTCTTCAAATCATGTGGTTTACTAGCAAGTCTTTCACATTATGTATGCTTGGCCAGGTGCCCAAACGGCAGCAGAGGACCAGAGGGCAAGTGGAAGTTGGTTATAAGCCACCTTTCCACTTCCCTTACCCTTTGCCTGGTAGGAATAAGACCAATCCCCAGTGTTAAGTACAAAAAGCCTAAGGGCCGTTCCCAAACATGCCCTTCAAGTGCTGTTACACAACCTGAAAATTGCCAAGACAGCATGGCAACACAAAAGTTTCTTTCAGAGACGATTCATCAGCTATAAAATTACTGTGCATCAACATAGTTCTAGCTCTCTGCTTAACTAATTCCTTAACTTGACAAATTAAGTACTAAACTCTGCTACCTCTATACTACAGCCAAGCACATCGGTATTATCAGCCAGTCAGAAATCGCTCCTTTAAAATTAATTAATCCACTGAAAATCAGAGTAATGCTATGTCATATTTATTGCTGATGTCATGTAAAAGCTTCCAGCTTTATCATTCCATAATAATAATAATCAATCCTGAAGCTCTCTTCACTGGACCTGCAAGATCTTATTTAACTGCTTTATCCATTAAGGAAATAATTTTCACAATTTAAGGGAAGAGCCATACACTTCCAGGTTTTACACTTTCCCTATTTTTCCAACCTCCCCTACATAACCAGTGGCTACCAAGGTGTAAAAAAAATTCCTCCACAACACCCATGAATTACACAAACTAGATCTCTTCCACTGGAACATCTGATAGAGACCATGAAAGAAGAAAAAAAAAAAAAAAAAGAAATACTATGGCCTATTAGTTTGTTCAGGATGATAATATTTTCAGATGTTACCCCAAAAATGCATATATATGCAACAAGATCTTATCCAGTATATATTTTTTCATATATATATATATATACACACACATCTTAGTATATCTTATTTTAGATAGAAGAAATAAATGATTGCAAATTTTAGATTCAAATTCAAGACACACACCACATAATACATCAAAACTTGTTTCCGCTAGCCCTTCTATGAAGGGCATTTTAACACATAAGCCTGGTCCACAAGAATAAAGGATTAACAGGTATTCTACTGGATGAATATTGTAAGCGAAAACAAAAATCTCTATCTTGCAAACAATCCACTTACCAAAGTAAAAATTTTTATCATTCTGTTATTATTAGCAAAAGTACAAGTACTTTGAAATCTACTTATCTGATTTTCTGGTTTAATATGCTAAATAACAGAAAGACATTTACAGATGAGAGCTGCTCTCTAAATTTATAAGCCACAAGCTTCTTTACTAATCTAACCAGCGTTTGGGATCAGTCAGAACCCTGATACTGAAAGAAGAGCATGGCAGAAAGACACTGTCCAAGCCCAACAGCCTTCTCCTTTCTAGCACTTCGTACACCCAGTATTACAACCCTGCCATCACACACTGAACAAACGCTTGGGATTAGTTTAAAGAACCGAGAAGTTATGGATGACAAGACAACGTTGTGTGTACATTATCTCTGGTAACTTTTTAACTCCAAAAGGTCTCCATGGAGATGTAAGAGGAAAAACAGAACCTCTCTGTCAGAATGAAAAAAAGTCTGAGACACATATATACTAAGAAAACAGGAAAAGCTACCAGTCAGACACATAACAACCTTCCTACAGACTGTGTCAGCTTCCTCAAGGTACATCTTCACATCAACTGCTACTAAGGCAACAGCACAGCTTCCACCCACCTTGCTTAGCTGGGCGCACACTCTACCTCCATACTTCTATCTTTCCACTTCTCTCTGCTTCTCAGTTACTCTAGTCTCAACTTGATGCAAGCAGCCTTCCCCAATCCATCTCATTACTCACCTTTTACTTTCTCGCAGTCATGATGACATGAGTGACTATTATTGCACTGCAACAGGCAAGTCCAAATTAAATTTCAGTCCTGTTCTTCAGCTCTGTACCCCTAACAGCTGTGGTGCTGAATAAAAGTCATATTTAATTTATCAGGAAAATACCCTTGCTAGATTAATCTCCTCATTTATTTGTTACTTTCTCACGTGCTGTTAAAGAACATAAGAGGGGGAAAAAAAATCCACCAATGACTTTTGAAGGTTTTTCTTTAAATCATGAAGGTACTATGGATAGCTAGTAAAGTGGCCCTCTACAGACTTAACACATCGTGCTGAATCAATTACTGTGACAAAAACACACAATATTGAAACATAAATATTCTAAGGTGCATCTTATAAAAAAGTTATTTGTTTTTAAACTGAAGTAGCTTTTCGTATAAGCCAGCCAGGTTTCAGGTTAGTTCTACTTATCCACAGCGCAATCACAACTTGAAATTAACAGAAGCGGGACAGATTTAAATGCAGAGGTATAATGGAATAAAATAGGCACATATCCAAAACAATCCCTAAAAGGCATGCTCCACAAAAATATAAAAAAATAATAATTAAAAAAAAATTTAAAACACACACACACACAAAAAAGCCAAACCACAACACAACAATATAAACAATATATTGTCTCTACTGCTTTCTTCCTTTCCCCATCCTGGAAACCGAAAATGCCAAGTATCTTAATTTACATGCACAGTATATAGAACCAAGCAAGGTACATACTATTATTAAACCTCAGTGCTCCAGAGCATCACAAGTTTGGAGAGAAGCTGAATAAGAGTCAGTGCTCTACACCTCACTGCCCTATCACTGAACAATGCTTCAACCATACAGAGGTTGACATTATTTAGCAAAAAGCTTTTTCTGACAGAGAGGTTAAAAACCTCTTGTGTGGCAGAAGCAGGTCTTACCTTTTCATCCTCATGTTTTCTCTGCACTACTTTCCTCAAGTGGCTGACCACATACACTGTAAAGCCTATTGCTATTCATTACTTAAATAAATTAAATGACAGAATCCATTTGTGGATCTGAAGGCCCTGCTATAGAAAACATATGAGGAAAAATAAATAAGTGATTTCTGGGTTGGTGTGTTGTTTTTTGTTTTTGGTTTTTTTTTTTAGTTTAGTTTTTTTGGTGGTGGTGGTTTTGGGTTTGGGGGGGGGTTTTGGGGGTTTTTTTGGTTTTTTGTGGTGGTATCTGTTCTTTTGTTTGTCCTCCAGGTTTCCCTTGGTTTTGTGTAACTTATCAGGGTTGGCTTTTGGGGTTGATTTTTGTTCAAGTGGCAGCTGAGGCAAGTTACTTAATGCTTTCTAACAAGAATCAAATATTTTGACAATTATTGAGAAGAGCTGCAGACAGAGAAGATGCAGGCTTTCTACTGCCTAACATTTTTAACTTGTTGCCATTCTTTTGTTTTAGCAAAATAGTCATATTTAAATAATTTATTATCAGCTGGTAAAAACTTCAAGTCTTTTAACAGGAGTTGTTTTTCAGAAATCTCAACAAATAATACATTGAAAACTCAACAGTCATGAAAGTATCCCTGGCTTTATAGTGCATTCTGTGTCCAGTAATACAGTGAATCCAGTTTTAAATTTTAATAGGAATTTCCAATATTGTTTGGCATCACCAAGTGTTGTACACACATCTCGGACACTAGGCCTCTGGGGACTCGTATGACTTAATAACTACGTGTTTTAATAGAAATTTACAAAAAGGAGTTACAGGGCTTGCACACATTATGCTCTTGCCCTTATCCCATAATTGTAACCATCATCATTTATTTAGTCTCAGGGACTTTTTTTAAGTTTACTGTTAATGGAAAAACAAAGGAGAAAATAATTTACTGGAGACTGAGTACTCAAAACTTGATAAATTTCAAAGTTAAAAATGTACTTTCAAAATTAAAAAAAAAATCCAAGGCTTTGCATTAACAAAAAAATTAGTATGTTTAGCCATTGATTTGGAAACATCAAATCTTATGACAGGTAAACAAAATGGCAAAAATCCCATTTTTCTGATGCAGGTACAAGAACTGCAATATAAAGTTGAAAAGGAACTTAGGAACTTCATACGACACTCACTGTCAATTTAAAAGAAAAAAAAAAAAAAAAAGGTGTGCTAAGTGTCTGGATCCTACCTTATTTTTTATAAGCATCTTTCCCTTCCAGGGGCAGGGGGGAAATCCCATTCCTGAATGTATCTCTGATGAGAAATCTTCTTGCCTTACTAATCCTACCAGACCCCAAGTCTGTTGCGTCAATCAGCATAAACAAAAAAGGCAACTCGGCAACTCCTTCATGACTCAAAGCAGAACATAACCAAACAGAACAATTATCGAAAAAAAGTTTAATTATGGCCTTCAATTTAAGCTGAAGAGGCCAAAGCCACTCCTCACATGGTCCCCACTAGGACAGAAAATCAGTTCAGTGTTGCAAGACGTTATAAGGCAGCCCTACAGACAGAAATAAAATAATGAACCTAGAATATGCCCGTAATCGTATGACCTGTATTTTGGCAGCATAAATGTCCAGCTTCACACCATTTTATTTAGAGGATTAGATTATCTCTAGAGCAGAACCCACCAGAGCAATTCTGAATAGTCACAGCAACCTCCTCCTCCACCCCAGTACCCACACCTACAGCAATACAGACCTGGATACAATCTCTCTGGCACCACATATACATTCCACATACATCCGCTACCTCCGAGTTGAATGTTTATAGGCAGACTATGAACTGATTGTAATTTTACTAAAGATTTTAAGGGACTGTTTGTTGTTAATGCCACGCAAACAGGCTGGAAGAGAGAGTCAACATAACAACATTGAACTCATAAATACACAGCTACAGTCACAGTATCTCAGTTTCTCCCCTCAGAGCTTTCTTCTTCTAAATGAGATAAATTACTTGGACTATGTGATAAACCATCTGATAAAACATCTCAGTAAAACATTTTTTGTTGCACTGGTACACGTTTCCTACATCTACTGAAAAGCATGAGAAGCACACTGCCTTAGTGTGAAGTGAACAGGCAAGGAAGCTACAGTTCTGTTTGATATCACTGTACGATAAACTTGGGCTGTACCAGGGACAGAGGGTCTGCACTTACACATCTGCACTAGGCTAAGAATCACCTAGGAACATAAAGATAGGAATGCGAATGCTGCAGTGGCAGTCAAACATCAGTGCCTGTAGTGTACCCTTCTCTCAGTGGAGACCACAGAGCCACCATCTCGAAGACATCACTGCTGCCCCATTCTGAGAAAACAGACAGAACAACCCAACCCCTGCATTAAGCATCCAAAAGGATCCCAAAAAATAGAAGAGACATCAGTTTATGTTTCCTCATGTCCACTGTCTAACTGCAGGGCAGATACCTGTAGAACTGTAAGCTAGTAGCAAATAAGTAATTATCTACCCTGGTACTTTATCTCTCCTGAACTAACGTATTTCAAAAGAATAACTACTGTATCCTCAGGCTGCCCACGAAAAATGTCCAACAACAACCGGATACTGGAAATTGAGTTTAGCTCGAGTTGACCATGCTGAAGATGTTTAAAGAGAACTGCCACAGACCATGAAGTCCAAGGGAAGGCTCAGACAAAGAAATATTCACTGAGTTCAGCAGCATGTAAGTCTTAAACTGAAGGCTGGGAAAAAAAAAAAAAAAAAAATCTTAAATCTAAGTTTATTTCAGATGCTGAGAAACAGACTTGTGCAATCTAGATGTCATGTCTAGACTATATAAGGAGCAGTGACTACCCATGTTCAAAATTATTTGCTTAAGTTAGATTTCACAAGTTCAAGCAAAAGAAGCTAACTGAGGTAGCTGGAAAGAAGCAACTAAAAAGAATATCTTGTTTTGGTGGAAAGCATTTTTGTTTTGTTTTTCCACTGACCTTTGAAACTATAAATCTTCAGCCAAAATGAGATTTGTTGACACTGCTGTAGAAAGGTACCAGGATGAAGGCACTTAATATGGCTATCATTTCAGAACAATCCAACAGGAGAAACAGGTATTTCTTAAAGAATTATTACCTCAGAAAACACTATGGGTACTAACACACAAATATTTTCTTATATTTTTTCAAAAAGGGAATTTTCAGTTAAGGATAAGGTGCTCACACACCTATGCAGGCTGTATCCTCCACGTGGTCATTCCCACAGCTGAGACTCTGCAGCCAAATTCTCCAAGACAGGTTCTTTCAACTGTTTCACTGTCCCAGCAGGATTTGCCTTCGGCTGTGTTGACAAGCTCTACAAACCCCTCCATATCAGAATGACAAATTCTGTTGTGACAGAGCAAGATTTTTCCCCTGAACTTGAGGATTTGGGGCTTCACATCCAGTTAATGACTGAAAAAGCAAAGGCTTGTATTCTGGTTTTAAAAAAATTCATACATATTTTCCCACTGAAATAAGGGAACATTGCCATGAAGAATAAAATCAATTTTATTCTTGAGATAGTCTGGAATATTTTGTGATGTTTCTTTAGAAGTTCTTTATGTCTTCTTACCAAGTACAAAGTGTAAATAAGTAATCATCAACACTGGAAAAAAATGGAACATGAAGCATTATGACAGAGTTTATATTGAGTAAGAAGTCCTTTACATCTTCTCACACAGAGTAATTACATGTTCTGCTGAAAATGCAGAATGTTTATTCTCAAGCTCAATTCTGACATGTCTGGATTTCAGCTGTTTTATTATATTCATTTTTCCCCAGAATTCAAAGTGATTATTTGGTACATAGTAAAGTATACAAACGCTTTGTAAAGGATGTTCTGATACTTCTTCGTCATCAAATGTGCACATGAAGGATTACAGTAAAATTAAGCAAGAAATAAAATGCACATCTGTGTAAAAGATACAGCAGCAAAAAAGCAGCCCCTTCTTCAAGCCAAGAAACCAGAAGCTAAAATAAGCATGCTTCAAAATATACATCTTGTTTTACAATAAATGGAAGAATCCTTCATAAATAACATTATACAGAAAATAACATACTTTCTGAAATTTTCAAGGTGAAGGTTAACAAAGCTTTAAGTCTACTTTAAGTTTAGATGTAGTGTAGTTGGTTGTTTTCAATACCAGAAAGATACTTCACAGAAACAGCAAAGTGCAACTTGTTAAAGCTGGCATGACACACCAGCAAAACATTCATCACTTCTAAAAGCATTCCCAGGTTGGGTAGTTGACCAGTAAGAGAGATATTTGCACAACATCAAAAAAATACATTGATCTTCAGTAAAAAGCACTTGCTTGGAATCAAAGGAAATGCATACTTGACCCAAAACTTGTTTGAAAGATCCACATTTCCTGCTAAATTGCAACATCAGTGCAGCTTAACACTGCTTTACACTGGGCACACTCTCACTCTAGAGCAAGGGAATTTTCATTACCTCCAAAAATTTAAAATTACTTTTGAATAGCATCTGCCAACTATGTTAAAAATTAACATCTCTGTAAGCTCAAGATACTCTTGCAACACGTGATTAAGTCAGATAATTCGAAATTTTCAACACAGTGCCTATAAACTACAACACAGTTCAGGCATTAGAGGCAGATAAATCCATACTGTCTTCAATTCCTTGTTTCGAAAGCAGTATCTTCAGATACATCTCTTTCATCTGTCCCAAATCAAAACAATCCTCACCAAGTCTGAAATCTGTAAAGATGGAATCATCCTCATAAGGGCCTTTTTGATAGCCCACACTGTGACAGTGCTGTAGAGCTATCATGCAACTCATTTCTTCAACATTAGCCTTAAGTCAGGTGTTTATTGGTAGTTTCACATCACACATCACTGCAAATTCCTGTTTCACAGCTTGCTCAAGCTACCACATCTAAACATCAAACTGTAAATATAATTTAGCCCATCTCAACATGCAAGATGTCTGCTCAGAAATTCACTTCCTCCTGATCTACTTTTCAATCCTCTGTAATAAGAAGCTGCCTCAACTTCCACGTCCTTTAGTTCTCTCTCCACTACCTTCACAGGATTCTTCCTCTGTACACTGCACACTTGCTCTCTAAAAGACAATGTTTATAATCCCTCAGCTCCTCTTCCAGTGCCCTTTTTCATTCCTTATTGTTATTTAAAACACCATTTATATATCATGCTTCCTGCCTCTAAACATTTACAGAGCCACGCTCCTTTAGTGAGAGGAACTGAAACATGGAGCTGTACACGCTCAAACCCCAGGAGACATCATTCATACGTATTACACATCATCAAACTTCTTGACTTCATACTTAATTTAAGATGTTCAAAACTTAATTTTCTGATTGGAGGGTCATCTCAACCATCTACTAGAACATTATTTTCCTCTCAACTTCACAGCAACTGTCCCATTCCTTCAGGTAATGAGATGCACACTGAAAGGCCATATAGAATTTTATACTGTGGCCTCCTCTTCTGCATTCACATGCATATGCCCTTAGTATTGTTTAAAACCAGACTATGAAGAAAAAACCAACAAAAGTCAGTCTGTTTACTCAATCCTTAACATCAATTTTGTACTGTACACATATTTTTTCATCAATAAAAGAAATTTTAAAGCATTTTTTCACTCAAAGTGTATCAGAAATGCATAAAGGATGAAGGAACAACTTTTCTTCTTTTTTTTCCCAGAACTAACCAGCTGCTAAGATTTGGTTTTTTTGTGGGGTTTGTTTTGTTTTGTTTAACTCTGCATGCCATTGCTCACCTACAGGTGATAAAGAGTGACAAGTCATTTGGGAGTTTCCCACCCTGTGTATTTCCTGTGCTTCTAATAGGCTAAAACAATTAAATAATATTTTGATCTTACCAAAGCATAATTTTTACATAACAGCTGTAAAAACGCATAATAACAATAAAATTTCTGAGTGCATTCAACGTTTCCCTCATACAAAACATTTTCAGAACACAGATGTCAAATGAAGCCTGACAAAGAAGAGTGATTCACATATCCTGGTAGGCCAAATATTTTGTCTGGACCAACTATAGACTAAAAACACAGCAAAAACAAAGAGTTTCCAGTAAGCGTGAGCATATCTTATGGCCCATATGTATTTAGCAAAAATTAGCTCCCTGCCCACCTGCCAGAACGGCATTCATGCCACCATTCGGGGTGGTCATCATTTCTACCAGCTAAACCCCACACAAGGATGTGCAAGCCAGTATTGTAAAGCAATATCAGATGATCTCAAGAGAGTCTGGCCTGAGCGCTTAGACACCTTTATTTTGCTCTGCACTCTCCAGTACTCCATAAGCCGGGGATGTGACGGGGTGCGAGCAAGGCTCCGCAGCTATTGCGCTTCTGTCACCCCGGAATTTCAAAGAACTGGTGTGTCACGATTCAGATATCCCCCAGTGACCCACCAACAGCCTGACAGAGCCCTACAGGAATGCTCTGCTCTCCAAAGATAAGAGGACCTACCTGGAGCACCTTTGAGGAGAACACACTGGAACAGAGCGATTGAGTAGAATGATTTTCAGGTCAAAATAACAACAGCCCAGAATAACAGGATGAAGTAAATAGCCACAGAACACAACTCCATAAAGGCTTACTTGATTCAAACCAAATGGAAACAAATCCATGCCAGTGATCACGCTTACACAAGGGCAAACGCAAGCAGATTGCCACAGTAGTCAAAATCATCTCATGATGTCATCTTACTGAAGTACTGCATGACAAACTTTGTTCTTCACAGCTGCAGAAAAGTTCCAAACAATATATTCGCTTCCGAACCAAGAACAAAAAGAATGGGCCTACTTCAAAAAGGCAATCAAAATTAACACCATTGTCTGGAATATCCACAAATGTCCACAAGTTAAACACTATTTGTTTGTGTTCTGGCTTTCAAAGGTTAACAGTTTATTTAATTCCCTCCTCTTCTAAGAACACAGCTGCCAGAGTGACTTAAATTAAGTGGGATCAACACAAAAATGTAGTCCTTTATAAGAGATACTGAAAAGTATTATGTTGCATCCAAATTTATTTTAAATCTACACACATGAACTTTGAAAAAACAGAAGTGTCTGTGTATTTATTTGCATTCCTTCTAACACTAGTAGCCTTCCCTAAAGCTGAACTTTGTATAATGTTAATTATATTTTGTCCATGTAGCATAATATTATTTTACCTGATCTCTAAGCGTAGTTAAAACAAGTACTGTATATGCTGTTACTTAGGTGACTGAAACAAAAAACATCAATAGAAAAGCCTAAAATAAACATCAATTTGTGATTTTAAACAAGTATGTTCTTCCAGTTTTTTAGATAATTCTTTTAAAACTGTAATGCATAAATAAAGTACAATTCTCTGGTTATGTGCTAAATCATGTATTTCCTTACTGCCATCTCCTGCCCCATAAATAAGCTATACTGCCAAGATTTTTACATGCCAAAATGCATTTCCAGTGCATGCACTATTAGCAGTAAAAACAATAATTTGAAAAAAAAAAAAAACCCTTAATCCATACTTTGCAGTTGTAAGAAACCGCAGGAACGAGCTGTTTGAAATTAGAGCATAACTGAAGAAAGCAGAGCTGCATCCATGTCCTAGCAAACAATTAAATGCCACTGGACTACAAGCCCGTCAAAAATGACTAGAACACAACAGCTCCCTTCTGAGGTTGTGGCACACCCACAATATTAACTGGGGTGTGCTATAACGTGTCTGCTACAAAGGAAAGCAGATGTTCTTCTAAGTGACAGTAAATCATGTTTTTGCAAGTAAGAATTCTATGTTCAGATAGGTTTCCTACAGAAGCAAGGTTTATGTGATCAACCGCCTTTAACCCAAATAAATATTGTCCAGAGACCCTGATTTGAAAAAATATTAGTATACAAGATACCCTGTTGCTTGGCCACTGGCAGCACTATTAGGAACATTCAAGACAAAAGACAAAAACAAGTAGAAAGATGTCACTAGTTCTGTTGTTTATGAAATAATTTGCCAACTTGTTTCTCCAAATACCCTGACTCATAAAATATAGCCCTACTTAAAATATACCACAAAGCACCTCAGATTTAATATACCTAGGAGCATCAACTGAATATACTTTCTGCAAATTTACTCACTACACATATTCCATCATATTTACAGCAGCATTAATTCTATCCCCCAGCTATGATATGTGAGTCATTATAGGGTTCAATGCTCAGTTTTTGTTTTGAGGTGGTTTTTGTTTTGTTTTTTATTACAGTCATTGCAGGCTGAAACACAAAATATGACTGAAGTTGTTCTTTTATATGTATACATAAAAGCATATATACATGCACAAATATTTTATATATATACACATAAATTACTAATTACTTTCAGAAAATAAAGATAATAAGCATGTTAGAGGACAAGATAAGCATTCAAACTGATCTGGAAAGACTGGAAAAAGTTATGAAAAAATGCTGAAGTATAACTAAGGAGAACTGCAAAGCTGCAGAGTTAGGTCAGAACAGCTGATTGCACATACACAGGACAGCCAAATAGTTATCAGTTTAGTTAAAAGGAATGTAGAGGTTAAAGCAGACCACAGAGTGACTCTCAGTGTTGTGATGGTGAAAAATTTAAAAAAAAAAAAAAAAAAAAAAAAGAGTGATTTCTACACATGGATCTGCCTGCAAAATCAGCAAATAACAGTCTCACTCTTAGTATTGGTAAGATTTCATGTAAGTTACCACATCCACTTTGATCACCACACTTCAAGGAGAACAGTAATAACAGGCTTCAAACTATACCAAAACCCACTGAAGTCAGAGCAGCACTGGAACAGACTGACAAAGCAGGTTGTGAAAGTGCTGTACGGAGGGTTTTTAAGAGTGAGCTAACCAAAGATCTAGCCTGACCAGCAAAGGCTATGGCTAACTGTGCCTTAGGGAAGAAGAACAGATCAGGTGATTCCCAGAAGTTCTGTCCAGTTTTTCTTAAAATTCCAGACTAGTGAAACCAGAGCCAAACAGGACATCTGGGATTCACCTAATCCATTCCTGTGCCCGAGGCTGCAAGTCCCAACACCACAGTGTTTCCTGCTGGGTATTTTTCCACAATTCCATACTGTTTATTTCTGAGTTTGCTGTTGCCATTATCACCAGACATTAAGCTGACGTTTACAAAGAACTGTCCCAAGAAATTCCAAGAGCTTTTTCACTAAGTGACAACAGCTAAATTGGAGATCATTGTTGTGAATGTATGTTAGGACCATCTTTTCTCACCACTGCTTGTACTGTAGCTTGTATTTATCAAAACTGCATTTCATCCAAGATTTTAACATCTAGTCAGTTACTCACTATCATGAGCTCTTTCTGGAGTTCTTCACCATAAGCTTTAGATTCAGCTATCCTGAATGATTTTTTTTTTTTTTAAATCATCTGCAAGTCTCATTCCCTAACTATTCCACCTCTGTTTTTACCAGATATTTACAAGTTTAACAAAAAAGGTCTGAAAAAATAATTTTGGGAGTCCATGCTACCAAATTTCCCTATAAATAGTGACCACTTGCTTCTATTCTTTAATCTACTCATAACTCTTCAGACTCTTACCATTTAATCAGCAACAGCTTAGATTCTTTAAAAGCCCCAGATACAAAAATTAAGATTGGCAAGACAATGTTGACAGAAACCTTCGTCCATCTGTTGTAAAAACTGTCAAAAGCATATGATGCTTTGTACGGCTATATTAAGTTGTATAGTCCAAATCGCTTCTTGGTAACCATCAAATAGATAAGAATAAAAAAGATTCAGAGTCTTCATAAAACCATAAATCAAATAAAACACAGAATTTATGTTTTGGTCTCTGCAAATCTATTTCACACCTTTAAGAAAGCACTTAATATTAGGCAGAGAGTACATCCCAGATTTAGACAGTAAGTAATTAGGGATTCCTACTGCTCACTAACTACTGTTCAGTTCTAGGTTTCATATGGGGATTCTTTTAGAGTTAGACATCTTTATATCAGATCTTTCTCAGAAGCCATATGCTCATCCTTTTGAGGTTGAGGGAGGCTGGAGACTTTTACAGAATAATAATTCTTGCTACAAAACCTGTGTTGTTTGACAGAAAACAGTGAAAAATCAAATAGGTAGATGATAAAGTTGATTCTCAAACATGAGAATGCCTAGCAGAAATGGATCAGAGTACCTGATCAATTTTTATATTCTGTTGAAATATCTATCCTTGGGGGTCTTTTCAACCCAAAGAAGAATGAGTAAAATTGATCTTTATAAAACAGGAACAGATTTTTAATTCAGAACTATATGCTGCAGTTTAAGAGTCTTCTGCTCAGGACTTCAAAGTATTTTATTAGTAGCCATCACCAAAGTTTTACAAGAAACCTGAAACAAGAAAAATTACTGATTTTTGGGGGGACAGGGAGAGGAAGGAGGAAAGAGGTTAGCAATGGGAGACAATGTAACCTAAAAACTTTATAACTTTAAGCACACTGTCCTAGAATAAATAGAACACACCCAACTCTGTAACAAAGGAAGACATAAGTTGCACAGTTTTTATTTTTCAGCATCCCATCTTTAGCCACCACAACTTTGGGAATGGGAACATCTCCAGGGTCACTTCCATAAAACACATGACATTATGGGTCCAGTCTAAGTTAAGAATTTTTTTAAAAAATTACTATTATTATTATTACTATTTTTATATAAATCTTTCCTCTGTGTTTTCTACCCTCAAATATTGATAAGCATATAATCAAGAAAATAACAGATTATGAAAACAATATTATTCTGAGTTAAGCCTCTAAAGTCCTATCACATTGTAACAAGATGTAAATTGTTACCTACTGTCTTCTACTAGACTACTAACGAGAAGAGGAGCTATGACTATCCATGAGTATGTCTAGAGACTGGACCAGTTCATGTTCTTGAACTGCAATTTTCTAAAAGTGGGCCATTTACTAAAAAACTGGACCATATTTTCTTAAAAGAAAGAAAAAAAAACCCATAAGCAAACACCTTAAATGACAGTCTTGTCTCTTCCAAAAAGATGCCATGTGGCAAAAGAGAACAAAATAATAAAAACAGCCTCCAGAAGGATATTTTGTTAAATATGTATGATCTCATCTCTCTTCATAATAAACACTATAAACAAAATATTTGGAAAACACAGCACTGAAACAACAACCTTACAAAAGTATCACTGCTTGAATCAACACTGTTTACTCAGTGGCAAACCTGGTATCGTTATTTATGCAGATTAATCAAACAGGAAAGAGAATCTTTTGAAAGAAGAGTTTTGAATGCCAAATCACAAACATGTGGCTCTCTATGGTTTTGTTTTCTTTTCAGTTGCCTGTAACTGAAAAAACATGACACTTGCTTTGGCTGTCTTGCTGAATTATAATGCCATCACAGCTGACACACCACAGCTTTGACACTCTAGTCCTAGTACAACCTACTGAGTTGGTTTGGGATGTTCTAGTTCTTTTTGCTGCTTCTCTGCTGGAAACAATCAACCCCCTCAGAGCTGGAAAAAGGGAACGCGTGCCCCATGCCTCAGTCATGTCCATACAAATCTAGGTGTCTCAGCTTAAAGCATAATTACTGGCAGCTTGAGTCAAAACCTCATGTCACTAGTGGAACTAGCAAGGAACTGGCACAAATGTCTAAAACTGCCGTAGGGGCAGTTGCCTCCAGCTAAAGAGCAAATCTGAGACTTCCAGGGGCATCATCTTAACTCACTTAGGCAAAGTGGACCACAATTTGCTACTTAAAAACACTTAAGTTTTAGCCACTATAAAATACCTAGAGAGGAAACTTATCTCTCTGCAGCACTTGTAACACTCAGAACTTGCAAGAATTTCCGAACACAAACACTAAACACTGACTATTTATTACGATGGAAAACAGCCTTTTATTCTTTGTATACAACTTATCTTATCTGTTTTGGAAACACTATTAAAAGCATCCATTCCAAACCGTGGGCTTTTTACCACTGCTGAAAATTGCTAATCATGAGAAAAACAGACTAATTAGTTTCCCATTTTGCAAAAGCAACTAGCTCCTCAAATGCATAAAGTATGAATAATTCATTAATTATCTTTCTAAGAAATGTGGGGTGAAGCCAAAAGTCAAAGGCAATGCTCAGGCAGCAGCTCTTCCCTCCCTTAAGAGGGAATTCCAACCAGTTGCCCAGTTGCAGTCGGGCACCATCCGTGGCTCGGGCAGAGGCCCCGGGCCAAGCCACTTCACAAACAGCAGGCCCTGCCGAGGAGCCCACCAGCAACCGTGCCAGCCACAGCGCCAGGAGCCTTCAGAAGGACCCACCCTTTACCAGATGAGCACTGATCTTCTGAACTGCACAAAAGCCTTCGCCAGGGTTTACCAGCACTGTGAGCTTTCAAAGCTGGGAAAGAAGAGGATATCAAGGGCAAATCCAGACCCTTCTACCAGATGCAATTAATTCAATAACAATTTTCTATCCCATTAGCATCCGCTACCAGCTCTTCTGGGATCAGTAGAGAGCTGTGTCCACCACTAAACAAAAAAACAGTGAAGAAAAAATAGTTCTCACAGACTGAAGGTTCCAAGAACTCACAACCTAAAAGAGACTAGAAATAGATTAAATTACCAATATAATATGGAAAAAATGTGGTTTAAAATCAGTGTTTTGCAAAGGAAAAGGATAATCAATTTTCCTTTTAAAATTTTCTTTATGAAATTCTAAGTTCTTAAAAAATATGAAACCTATGTTCCTTTTCACAAGTTACTACACAAGAAGAAAACTGAAATCCTCCTGTAACTTCTACTAGAATGATTTGTGTTCAACTTAGTTTAAAAATAGCATATACTAACAATACAGAACAGTCATAGTTTAGTCAAGCTTTGTAAAATTACTATATATTTTTCTGGGAAAAGAGACTAATTATGAAGAAACTGCTCTGCAGGAACAAAGCATATTGGCTTTTTTTTCATGCAATTGCAATTTGCATTTTTATGAAAAGCAGCCTGGGTAACAGCATTAAAACCACAGATTTCATAATTTACTGTTATTTAAAAAGTACAGTATGCCCATTCAACAATATTTCAAGAATTAAAAGTCTATTACAGTTGTATTTATGACAAGATCACAACTTTGTCCTTTTGAAAAAGTCTTGAGTATTTTGTTAGTCATACATTCAGCTTATGCTTACTGCCACTTAGGAATTATATTTATAGTTCATAGAACAATAGTCACAAAAAATGACGAGTGTCCGTATTTCTTTGTCCAAAGCACAAATACACATATTAAATGTACAAATTTAATAATACAGTGATCAAGCTAAAAGGTTTATTGTGCCTCAACTGATGCAGTTATAAGAAACTAAGAGAAACATAAGTGCAATGCTTTTAGATAAGCAAATGGCCAACAGCCACAGCATTACCAATGGCACTCTAACCTCTTACTCTCTAACTATTTTCAATTATTTCTTACTTAGCCAAAGTAAATGTATCTTCTTAAGTCTCGATGTTTAATACCTGTCTCTAGCTCAATCATTTCAGAAAACTTCACAACAAATACTTTTTCTGTTTCTAAGAAAGAAGACTGGGGAAAAGAACTTTTTTGCCTAAACTAAAACTCTAGCAAACATTCTTTTGGGCCCAAAATTTACAGCAGGGACAAAACTTGGCCTTTGTGCTTATGTGATGAACTGATAATTTATATGTATTATTTAAAGATGAAAACCACAAGAAATCAGACTGACTAGACTAGAGGACTTCACCTCAGAAAAACACAGAGTAGATAAAAATGGCTAAACAGAGACCGAGAGAGAGAAAAGAGAGGGAAGGAGGGAGAAAGAGAGCAAGACCCCAAGGTCAGAGATTCTTCTGGAATCTGTAAATGTGCAAAACCAAACTAGAAGACAGAAAGTATTTAAAAATACCAGAATGTGTCAAACAGAGTAAGCAGGAAGAGCAGCCACTGTCTTACAGAGCAAGGGTTCCCAAACCACATCAAAGCGACATGCAGCCCACAACGGAGCCTGAAGGGGATGCTGCCAACTGACAACACTCAGTACTCCTGACATCAATATTTATGGCATCTGGCAAAAGTAGCTCAATGAAACCCATTTCACAAAGCACAATTTTCCACAACTGAAGTCAAGATTCTAGAAAGAAGAGCTGTCATTTCTTTGCATCCACAAGTATCTGAGAAATCCTCTGCCAGAATGTCTCATCTTCCTTCCAGTTACTATTCCATTAGACCAAACGTACAGTCTACCATTTAAAAAGACATTTCCAATCTTGCTGAAGACCTATCCAAGTGGCAGATGGTGAATTTTCTGGGTTTTGCATTTTTAAATCCTAGGAAGCAACATATGAACCACATTAAAAGGACATTATTCCTACCTTTCCCCCTCCCCCCTAGAATTTCCGAGTGATTGATTTTGTAACCCCACTAACATTCCTTTGTCTCTTTTTATCCATTGAGGTCTCCCAGGGTCCACTGTGGTTTTGTATGCAGCTGTCCTGAATTTGTATCCAGAATTACAGTGATTTTGTATTTTCTGTGTATTAGCATTCTACTACAGCTCCACAAAACCTCAAACTGTACTGTCACCAACTACTGGTTTTCGATGCAGTACTAAGTGTGCATTAACTGCGTTGAGTTTAGTGGAAATTTTGTGATTAGTTACTTTTTTGCTACCCCGAGCACAAGACTACTACAAAGAAAAGAATTCAAACTGTAGTCAATAATTGCATTTTTTGTATCATACAACTGTAGAAGATTGAAAACTGACAACTGTTAAGATTAGAGACATTAAATCATGATGTATCTAGTCACTAACAGATAAGCAATAACAAGCATGTTCTTGGCTCAGTGAGCAGGGATGTAGCTGCCAAATCCCAGTCAACACTTCAGAATATACCACTGATACCAAAGGAATAATTTATTTCAACAAATACATATAACTAGAATAAATTTTCTTCTTAGTGTTTTGGAAATGGTATCTCATCAATAGTGATAGTGTTATTGTTAGAAATAATTTTTTTCACCATATAAGCAAGAAGCCTGAAAATATCATGTTATTGCAAAGGAGTAAAAGAAGAGATTAATCAAAGGAAGACTTCCTAATTACCAATATATATTTCTAAGATACAACTTTCACTAATGTTTATCAAGGTTGAACAGTGAATCTGCTGTTTCACATTTTAAAATGATTCCACAGCAACTGTTGGTCTCCTTTGTTTTTTTACTTTGAAAGTACCAGTAGCTGAGGAGGTAGTTGGTATTTTAAATTCATGTCAATGAACCAGATAATTATCTTCCCCAGCATTATAAGATAAGACTATTATGTTTGTGACATTGGAGGAGTTAAATGTCATTCCCATTGTCCCCCCACTGAAAAATATGCTCTGCGGTTATAGAAGGACAGTGCTTAAACAGTATTCAGGCTTGCATAACAAACCGTTTTCCATGAACAAGCTGCAGAAAAAGTGTCTTTTTGTTAGATAATCCACGAAGTTAATCCGGGACTGAAAAGGGGAGAGAGAGTTTCCTTACCGCAATTTAGTCTTAAAATATCCCCAAAGATACGAAATGCTACTTTCCTCAACAGAATCTGTGTCCTCACATTTTAGGACAAATTAAGACAGCTTACAGAATAAACTTTCAGACTCTGAAAGTGTTGATTTAAACTGAAAGGCTGAAAAAAAAAAAAAAAAGTATTGCTATTGTTATTATGACGGCAAGACCAAGTGAGCAAAGAATTTCAAATCCAAGCTGTTTAGAGATATTCATTAGCAGACATGTGAGGGAAAGAAGAGATATACTGATCTGTGTTGATGACAAGATTTTTTCCAAAATTATAATGAATATATAAATCAAAATAACAATAATTTTTTTAGTGAACATTATATATTAGAAGAAATTGCTTGAATATATTTTGGGAAGACATGCTACCAAAAAATACTGGTTTTGTTGGGTTTTTTTCCTCTAAGCAGATTTTCAAGATATTCTTATCTCATTAAAAAAAAAAAAAAACAACAAATCCACAGCACACAAAAAACCCAAACTCAAACAAAACACATGCAATGGAAATATTCTCTTCTAATTCTGTTTCCGTATGGTACTGTGGAGACCGTTGTATCCGAAAACTAAACTGAGCAAGGACAAGGTTTGTAGAAAGGGGTAATTTCTTGTACCAGAGCAAGTAATTTGTTTGGAGAAGGTTTTGGGCACCCATGTCCTTCTCCAGTCATAGCCAACTACAATGACTTCTTACCAATACACAGTTACTTACATATCTGCATTCTGCTTCAGTTCTGGTAGTACACAATACTTCATTAAATCACAGCTACAAGAATTATTCTGCCACAAAAAGAAGGATTTTTTGTTGTTGTTAGGGTTTTTTTTCCCCTTTGAGATTTCCCTAAATTGCACTTGAATCAAATTAAGCCACAGCACAGATAAGAAAGCCTCTGAATTAACAGCTTGATTCCCTTATTTTTCTACATTCTCTATTTTACAGAGATTGCATACCAAGACACCAAGAAATCATCCACTCCTTATATACACACTAGCCCAGGGAAATGCCCAACTGTGAATATACAAAAAATACACAAAAAAATCCTCATTATATTATACCCTATCTACCCATCAAAATGAAAAGAATATTTTTCACAGGCAAAATCTGCCCATAGAAAAAAATAAAAAGAATCATAAATACATTTAGGAACTCCTCCCACTATATCATCAATCACTTGTCTAGTTTCAAAATCCACCAAGATACAAAGATATCTCAGACAAGAAAGGCTTCCCTGAGAAGAAGTTGGTGAAAATCAGAATAGAAACAACCACAACAGAGCCTACACACTTTATATCAGCATTTATCAGTTATGACAACAGCCAAATAAAACTGCTATACTGTTGCAAGCCTTCTGTCATACACTTTGCAACTGCATACATAAGAAGGAAAAACATTAGTCTGTCTTCTTACAGCAAACAAGTCTCAGAGAAAACACTCACTCCATCTTGCAGGATTTCAGACAAAACTTCTGGGTACACAACACCATCCTACGTGATGGTCAGGACGGGTGTACGGGAAAATTAATCAAATCCAGCATTTAGTTCTCTCTTCCCTAACCTTACCTTTCAGTTGCTGTTCTAAGACAGACACAAAATGTTCTTTTACCTTTTTCAAGTACCACCATATGTAAATTCCAAGGATAAATTTATGATTATGGCTTATACCATCAAAAAAAACCCCAAACAAAACCAAAAGGCGTTTTCTCACACCCTTCTGTGATCTTTGCAAACAACTGTGTTCTTCCTAAATCCCATCCACATGCCATTACACAAATGTATCAAATAGGAATTTTTGGTGAAGCACATCATGCACACTTCAAAATCCATGGAAAAGGAAAATGGATGGGTACACAGTAAGGTCTTCTGGGATTTTTTCTATCTTTTAACCCAGATTATCTACATCTTCTAGCACCTTTGTTCCCTTCAGAACTTCTGTAAATGCCTTTTGTAAGAAATGACATAACAGCTTTACGTTATGGTGATACATTGGAGAAAAATGTGTTTTCTCTACCCTAGTGAAGGTTCAGCTGAATGTATGTGATGCTTAGTGCCTCACTGAAATCCTTCACATTTCAATAGTTAGAACAAAAATAAAGGTTTTTATTAAATCTGAGAGATTTACTAAGTCTGGTTTCTCCAGTTCTGTCAAGACACTTAACATGAAATTCCGATAGCAGCTACTGCTGTCGCAGTTCTTCAGAGTGGCTCAGAACAAGTTTCTAAAATACACAAAAGCAAGTAGAACTATGATATATTTAAGCTTAGTCTTTATCTTTCTCTCTAAAATTAAGTAATTTTTAAAAGCAAGAATACAGTCATCTGTCTGAAATACATAAAAAGATAGGTGAATCAGATCATCCTTTACAACACAAGACTTCTCCTTAACTTCCCATGTGTCTAGAAGTCTACTGACACCTAAGTTGTCAATGGCAAAGCTCTTTCTCCACTCGGGTTGAATCTCTGTGCATCTTGCCAAGCATGAACAAACTGCCTGTTACAGAAACTATTCAAAGGCATTCATTTCTTTCTTCAAAGCACACAGGAGGCTAAGACACCTCACTAACATCTTTGTGCCCAAGGTTCTAGGACCGTTTAAGCTGATGTAAATTCAGGTTGCACTGATTTGTCTTCCTTCTGCACAGTCCTGCTCCTCCTTTATGCTGATACTGGCATTCACCTGCTATCCTGGTGAGCCAACTGTTTGAAAAATTAACAGAAAAGTAACTGAGGGACAAAAAATCATACAGTGACACAGGCAAAATATTCAGCAAGAGGAATCTATTTGACAGGTCAGCACCCTAAAGCAAGCTGAAAACGAAAGGAAGATTTAACACAATAGGGATGACAGCACCAGAACTGCAGTAACATCAACTTACACAGACCTAGACTGGAACGGTAATGAACTTCAAAATGTTTGACCCCCAAAGGATACTCTCTTTGGTTTATTTGAGGACAATCAAAATGTCCACTTCCTCTTAAGACTATGTTGGATAAAAACTTGTAACACCAATAACAAAGTTTTTCCTCAACAAGAAAAATCTAGAAACGTGTTCCTACATTGCACAAGTGCACAAATGGAGCATTTTAGATATTTATAGTGAATGTTTCTGAATAAAGCTAGATAATCTGCACAAGAAAGCAATAACTTTACCACATTTTCAGTATACTGCAGGTACTGGCACATGTAAATAAATCCATATAACCCACGTGAAGTCAGAGTAGATAATGGCTGCCATAGAGAAACAGCAGAGGCAGCGGGGCTTTTCTGGGAGAACAGTTGTTACTATAAACATCCTTTCTTGCTAAACATAAGTGCATATTATCCAAACTGCTGCTGACGTACAGGTTTGGGAAGAAGGGAAAGGTTACAGGATTTGTGTTTGCTTGTTTACACAAAGATATTCCACAGATCATTCCTGAAAAAAACCCCAAACCTATAAAACGTAATTACACTCAATATTAAACGCAAACATATTAAAACCAAGTCAGAACAAAAGGGGGAAAAAAACCAAACTACATACTTAAAAATTTAAAAGCTTCATGGGTAATAAGTCTACAATCCTAGAAATATTTGCCCCTGCTTTTTCATATAGAAAGTAGTATAATAAATGCATCAAGAAACTGTAACTTTTACAAGAAAAAGAAAGGTCAGTACTCCATGTATTATGGGATCGCATGTGGGGGTAAAGGAATCTGGAAAACAATGCACGCCTAGTCTTCAACAGAATGTTGTTCCTTTAAGAATTTTTAGTATGAAGCATTAAAGTAGCAACAAGTAATTTAAATAATGAAGTCTAAATAGTTACTTTCTGGGCATGACCTTTTCAAATTAAGGTTCTGGAGTTATTTCTGAATCTGCTCAACTTCATCCATGCAAGCAATTCTACTAAACTTAATGAGACAATTTATGTACAGGAAGTTAAACACATACTTAAATACTACAGATGAAGACATTTTACAAACATAAAGCTTTCCAAGGTCATCTATGATTTTATTTCACATAGTGGCTATGTCAGATTGATCATACCCTTTAAGAAGGCAGTCTATTTGCTTTGTCTCCTCATTAGAAGTACCCCTTGATTTTTCAGCTGTTTCTTTGTTTTGATTTGGGCTCTCTACTATTGCAGAGGAAAACATTCCAAACAGGAGACAGGCGAAAGGGAAGGTCTTCATTTTTAACATAAAGTATTCTCCATTGCACGTGTCTTGTAATTTTGCCACTACAATTAAGACAAGTCTATTTCCAAATGGAGTGGGAAGGGAAACCACACCATGATCAATGGAACAATAATACTGCTACAGTAGTATCTAGGAGACCCGTGGCAGAATTTTGTAACCCACTATCTTTAGATACAGACATATTAATTTCTCTGAAAATTATATTTCTTAAAAAAAAAATTCCTCCAAGAGTTTATTAGCTACACTTTTAGAATGAACAAATATAGATTACATGCAACTGATACTTCAAAGAATTACTTAGAGTGACAAACCTGAGCGTTGTTTACTTTATGCATAGTCAAATAAATTAGAGGACATTCAATTGTTTAAAATATTGTTTATTAACAACATACATTTAAAGGATCATCCTGATCCACCAGCAGAAACACATACCAGTTGACATCACCTCAAATCAGTTTACATACTGATTTAAGGTCTGCCCAGCAACAAACGTGATATTATCAAAACAAAGTTACATAATAGAAACCACTCTCTCTTTACCCACAAAACGATAGCAGTTTCCTTTCACCCGAGCAGACAGAAAACAACTCGACTCTCTAAGAAAAGCTGCCGTTCCTGAAGAGCCCACCGAGTGGCACAGGGCTTCCCCAGGCGTCAGCTGCGGCACCTCTTTAACAGGCCAGAGGCTGTAAGGCCCCGGTCAAACGGGCAGGAAGCCCCACTGCTCCCCGAGACACCCCAGTCTTTGTCTCCCTTCGAGGCCGCGGGTGTACGTGCCCCAGCTAACGGTACAAAGGTGTGGGAACGGCAGCCGGTGCCGAGGCGGCTCGGGAAACAGGCAGGGACAAGCACCCCCAGCACCCAGCCGGTCCCCGCTGCCTGCCCGGGAGCGGCCGCTGGGCCACCGGCTGCCGGGCGGGGCAGGGGGGCGGTGGGCGACATTTTAAGCTGCCCCCGCTTTCTCGGAGGAAACGCTCTCCGTCTCCAAAGGCCGAGGCGGTGGGGCAAGGCCGCGGGGTACGCCCGGCCGGCTACTGCTCGCCCGACCCCGCGCCATGCCCCGCTCACCCCGGGGCCGGGCTAGCGGGGCTGCCAGGTGGGCTGAGGCCGCGGGACGGAGGCGAGGCCGCCCCCGGCCGGAGGCTGCCGAGCCCGGCCAGCCCGCCGCCAGAGGAGCCCCTCGGCTTTCCCGCCGGCCCGCTCCGCCTCAGGAAAGGGGGATTAACCCTTCCCTCGCCCCTGCCGACCGCTGCCCCCCTTCGCGGGGGTGAGGCCGGCCCCGCTGCCCTCAGCCGCCCTCAGCCACCCTCCTCTCCACGGCCGGACACGCGCTCCGGGAGCGTGGCAGTCTCCTCCTCCTCCTGCAGCCCGACCGGAGGCGGGAGGGGGCCGGGACCGGGCAGAAGCGAGGGGAGGGGGGAAGAGGCCAGGCACCGCGGGGCAGCCCTGCGCGCAGCCACACCTACCTGTCTTCTCGTGGTCATAGCCCACCACGATGAAATAATCGGCCAGCCTGGCCATGGCTGAGAGGAGCCCGCCTCAGGCCTCACCACCCCTGCTGCGGCGGCGGCGGCGGCTCCCGGGAGGCTCAGCATCCTCCCCTCCGCGCTCGCTGCAAGGGAAGCGGCACCACCTCAGCCATGTTGAAGGCGCGGGCGCGCAGTGCGCCTGCGCGCCGCCGAGACCGCTGCGCCGTGACCCCGCCGGGCTGGGCGTGGGCTGAGGGCTCGCCGGCGGCACGCGGCTGAGGCGGCGCGGCCCCCTGTTCCGCGCCGCGGTCTCTCCTTCCTCGGGGGTCACCAACTATCGTCCCGCCTCGCCTCGCCTCGCCTCGCCTCGCCTCGCCTCGCCTCGCAGCCCACCGCAGGCGGGGAGGGCCCGGGCGGAGCACGCGCTCCACGGTGGGCTTTGTCTCCTCGCAGCCCCGCTATGAAGTTCCCACCCAGGGCGTAGGGAGCCCCGAACACTTCCTCCCTTAAAAAGCAAAACCCCCAAAAAACAGCTGCGGCAGGTCCGACCGATCTGTGCGTTCGGGAAAACTTGGGTGCCTGAGCCGGGACTTCACCTCACCGCCCTCCGCGGGGACCTCTCCTGAGGGGAGCTGCCGGGAGAAGGCATCGTCCCCGCTTAGCCTGTGCGAAAATTAAACCCGGCGGCGGACTTCGCGCTATCCCCGCCGAGCTCAGCCTCGGCAGTCGGGACGGAACGTTTCCAGGATGTTTCCTGTTTACGTTCTGTCCGGGATGTGCGGAACGTGCCCCCGCGGGGGGAAGCGGCCCGCGCGGCTGCTCAGCGGTGCTGTGAGCCGTATGGCGGTGTCCACCGCCCGCCTGACGGGCAGCCGAGTGACGGGGCAGGGATTACAGCCCCCCGCCCTCCCTCACGCCAGCAGCCGCGACCCCCGAGGCTGTCCCGGAGGCTGCCCTGCCCGCTCTGCCCGGTGGGTGCCCCCTTCCATGCGGGTCGCAGCGCCTGCCGGTGGGCGCCTGCCCGCGGCGTTGGCCGCTACCGGGGGCGACGGCCGGCAGCGCCTCGGCGTAACCCTCCTGGCCCGGGACGTGCTGGCCTGGGCACAGGCGGTGCCTGCCAGGGCGCTGCGCTGCACGAGATTCGTGTTGCTATTTATAGCGAACAGATGAGGCCGGCACCTTTCGGACTCTCACCCCGAAAGCCCGGCGGGCTCGCCAGCCGTCGCAGAGGTGCTGGTGATGCACAGGGCGTCTGACAGCAGAGCGCTGGGTTCACTACCAGAGTCTGCCAAAACATCCTGATAAGCTTCCATGTACGTCCTGTTTGACAGCACGGAGAGAACAAACACGCAAAGGACACGGGCTGCACTACAGTGAGGAGCTGCAGCAGCCGTGGGTGCCGTGGTGCGCGTGGAAATGCAGCAAATTTGCTGGATTTGCTCCTGACGATCCACCATCGCGAAGGAGCCAGCAGACAGTCGTTAGCGGTTTCACAGAGACATTTCTGTTTCAAACATGGAATTCTTACACCTCCTACGTAGCTGTGACATACCGATGCAGTATCTTGCTGATAACCCAGAGGCGAACTGGTCAACAAGCTTCGACAATCAATAAACAGTGTTCTCACTTGTGCCTTCTCAGTAGAGGGCTGTGGTTGAAATCTCCTTGGAGCAGTCACTTTGTGGCTTAACTGTTTTGAAGCAGATGTCACGTAGAAAGTCTAAACTTAATAAAATTGTGTGTTAACTTTAGGAGTAAAGAAATAATACATGCATCAAAAAGACTGAATATACATTTCAAGAAAGAGACATGCTCTGTGGGGTCAGTCACTTCCTACACTAGGTAGGAGCTAGAAAAGGGAATATGTTTCTTAAGTTATGCATAGGCATTTTGGTCATGATTCTGTAGACTATAATGCCTGAAACCCACAAAGCTGTTTTCAAAACACTGAGCTTTTTGATTAAAAGCATTTCTGAAGTAGCAACAAAGGAATACAAATCTTAATGAAGCCACACATTACCCCTGTGAGGTGGACAAGGACGAAGCTCATTTCTGTAACTTCTACAGGGGGATGCTGCAGTTGTTCAACAGCACAAAGCCAAGACATGCAACAGTTTACGAAAGCAAGAGATGATGATCTATACAGCTAAACCTGGAAGGAAAGTTGAGACACTAAGAAATTACCTAATTTGGAGCTGAAATGACACCTCAGGGTTATCATATCTGCACTCATGAAAATGTTTGATATGGAATAATAAATCTCAGTAGTTAAGTCTCACAGCTCTTTTAAGCCAGCACCTCTAGCAGGATGTCACCTGACACTTTTCCTGGGGCACTAACAAATCCTGGACCAAGAGGAAGATGTTACTTATTGATTCCCCAATACTACTAGTGTCCACATTACAGCCTTGCTCCTTGTTCCATCTAGACCAATATAACCAAAGCTTGGTTAGTTTATAAAGAGTGTCATAAGAAGTGTCATGTCTTAAGTATGTATGTAACAGGAAGGGCATTGTTCATCTGGGTCTGAGCACAGCTGTGGACCTAAATGGACAGCAAAAGGAGTCAGTCATCCCTAACTTAATTCCTTAACTTCTCTTAAGCATAGAACAATCTTATGTTCTTATAGGACAAGAGAGGAAGTGGAGCAGACAGATTGTTTGCTCCCCTAAAGTCTAATGCAAAGTAAAGTGAACTTTCATCTAGGCCACCAAAAACATT
Source organism: Caprimulgus europaeus (assembly GCA_907165065.1). The sequence goes on along the minus strand of OU015539.1, from coordinate 10,598,980 downwards.
GCAACAGAGTGGCCTGGTTCCTCACAGGAGATGAAAGGGCTCATAGAACAGTGGCTCTGGGTAGAGACCGAGGCCTAGGTCACCAGAAGGACTCAGCAAGCAGACATATGTTTATTCTGGGGGAAGAACTGTGGGGCTGCAGCCCCTCCAAGAGACAGAAAACACCCAAGGGACAATGTTGCCACACTCAGACTGTGCATTTAGCACCAAGAAGATGCAAAGGTTCACAATGCCTTGTACAATCAACTTTCTCCTTCAAGAAATATTAAGGTCACACTCTTCCTGCAGTCCCTTAATCCAGTGTCAGCCCATCCCATGACAGAACAGGGAAGCAGCCATGACCCCGACCAGGTTTTCCCCTACCAATATGCATCCCACCCTCATTTAGAAGTCTTTGTTTGCTGTACTCAAACCTGTCAGATGTAAGGCTCACAGAAAGCATCTCCATTGGGACTACCAGAAATTGGATCGCCCCTTGTCACTGTGCCCTTGGCACAAAGCTGGCTGAGTGCATGCACTAACTGCAAGACTTTTCTGTGTGGAGCTTGACTGAGGCTTTACACCCTTCATGGGGTGTCATTCTTCTATTAGTATAATCTTTCTGCTGATTTCATACAGCCTGAAATATAATCAAGTATATTCATATTCATGGCATACAAATTCTGTTAAATTTGTTTAAACTCAGAATGAAACACGCAACGGTACTTCCACTGGCTTCAGACAACAATTTTCTTGCATAATCACCACAAGAATATTTGCCTCAAAGTGATTCCCCATTGATGCCTACAGATTTTACATCTTTGCTTTTGAAACAAAACTCAGCCTGAATAAAATGCTGTACAAACAGCAACTAATCTTCACAATCTCCCTGCCAGAGCAGATACATACTGTAAAGTCTTTAGTACATATGGCAACACCATATGCGGTTGAATGACATGCCTAAGATAATCAGTAAACAAGTACGAGGGCTGGATGTTCCTCCAGGACAACTTCCCCAAATTGGATGAGGCAGCATCCAAAGGAGACCCTGCACTTCAGAGATCTTGCTGAATTGCATGGCATTGCCTCAGAATAATAGTTTGTGAATAATATTTCTGTGGAACACTCTGTGTATCCTTTTTCAGAATGGAAATAAGTCACTATTTATGAAATAATTTTTTAAAAGGGGACACTCTTACCTCATAGTACAAATTCAGTTACTATTGCTCATGTCCAAACTGCAAAGGAATGGAAGTGCTTAGGAAGAACAAAATGAGCATGTGAACAAAGAACATGATGTTTTGTGTTACATTTAAACCAGCTTTACCTGCTGAAGCCCTTTCACAAATCAAATCAGCAACAAGCCGATAGTTTATGTGCCAAAGTTTGCCACCTCATGAATTAGAACAAGCTAATCTTGTACCACTAAAATGAGAGTTGGAATCAGTATGGAATTCACATGTGAGCTGTGTCACCACTATTGCTACTGTTCCTAAACAAAAAAAGGATTCTTTCTGCATTGTTTGTCTAAGAGTATACAAAATGCACTTCCCGTTTAGCCAAGGATTTTAATGAGGGATTTTCCAGCATTTGGGGAAGTGGGTGATTTTTTTACTGGAACAAGAGACTTAATTTCAACCAAAGCAATGCTCATCACACAAAATCCTGCCTTCTCATTCGGAAAAGTTAGATTCAGTTTCAACTTCTGCTGATCAAGGAAACGCTGGAACTCGCTCGAGCCTGAGCTGCCTCATGAGGTCTCTAAAATGCAGTCACCCCAGTGTGATGCAGTTGTACAGCTCTGGTCACCATACAGCCCCGTTCTAGACCACCCAATTTCCCATTTCTTCCTCCCTGACTTTACACCCCCAGCCTCTCGCTCTGAGCATTTCTGCCGCGGGGCACGGTCCGTCGGGAGGGCAGCGGGACGGCGGCTCCGCAGCGCTGCCCGAGCCGGCGGGCAGAGGAGACGGGGGAGCCCGGGGCTGGCCGGCTCCCACTGCGCCCCTCGCCCGGAGCAGCCGCCGCGCTGCCCCGATGGCTCCCGGCGCCCCCGGAGCCGCCGCCGCCTCCTGCCCCGCGCTCCAGCCGGGCAGGTGCGGCGGGGGAGCGGATCTAGGCTTGCCCCGCCGGCCAGCTCACGGCCGGGGAAACGGCCTCGCCCCGCGGGGCTCGGGGAAGAAAGGCGGGCGGGCTGGAGGATGCGACGGAGGGTGCCAGCAGAGAGCGGGTGAGCGACGGAGGGGAGGCAGCCGGCCGGGGCGGCGGTTCCCGGGCCAGCCTGCTCCCGTACAGGTAGATGCCGGAGACAGAAACCTCCAGATGCCTGGACGCTGCTGGCGAGGGAGGGAGGGAGCACCTTAGACCGAGTCAGCCGTGCACAGGAAAGTTTTCGTCATCCCCTTGCACATACCTCTCCAGGGTGTTGTTATATACCGCGGCTATCTAGAAAGGCAGGGTCACGAGTGCATACTCACCTGATTTTTGAAACACTTCGCTTGGGGCGAGATGTGAGAAGCGTCTCGAGCAGGCCAGTTCATTCCTCGCTCCCCAATATCTCTCGCTGGGAAGGGGACCCTGACGCCCCAGGTCTCCTGGGACAGTTCCGCTGAATTTGCGACAAGTAAGCAGAGAAACAGTACCTGGTGCTGGCCTCCGCACCCCATGCGAGGCCGGGGCTCTGCACTTCTGAAGCATCACGGAGCAAAGAAGTAAAAGACTATAAAAACCAAAAAGGTGGGCAGACTGAGGTTTTGCTGCTAGTTAGCCGGGAGAATGCTGTTAGAGACACTGATCCTGAACTGATTTAGCTTTATAACCACTGCAGTAAGTGCACTCATGTCTATAAAGGTTTGCAGATTGGGGATAAAACAACGCACTGCAAGTCTTCCCTGGCGTCCATAACCCCTAGCATTCCAGTGACCCTCTGACTGCCCCAAAGCAATACCATTTCCTTTGTTCAAAGGTAACCTTCATCTTCCACAACCATTTAAATTGTGATTTATTGAATCAATCAAGTACATCAAATACATTTTGCTAAATAAAAAAATGCACCCAAGTTGAGTAATAAATATTAATGATGTTTGATTTGTCACCTCCTTACTTATGTAAAGAAGGCTGGCATTCCTTACAGTTACTCATTGTAATTCACGTTGTCCAAATATGGGTTTATTTTTGGAACTGTGGTATTTGATGGATTTTCATGGATTTTGAAACTCATCGTGTCTAGTTCCTACTCCCCTGCTTCCACCCACCTGAAGTTAAGATAACTAGAATGAGAAGTTATGCTACAGACCGTGTAAACATAAATATATATCTGCAGTTAAAAAGTCCATCCCCAGTAAAGCAGACTGGGGGGCTTACCAGATTTTGCAAGTTATGCCATGACTCGGAATCCACACCTAAAAACTGTCTTTATAGTTAACAAAGTGCCAAGGAGCTTGTCCAATATAACTTTCAATAATCCTCTTATTTTTACCCTAGTATCTGTTGCCCCCAATCCACGCTAGAATGATTAAGTGCTTGGGATGTGAGGATAATGTCAAAGAAGAATCGCCGAGCCAAGGAGGGAAGGAGGGGCCACCCACTTCCCCCCCCGCCGCTCGGCGCCGCTCTATAAAAGCAGCGGTGGAGCTCAGCTCGGCAGTGGTTACTTCAGACACACAAAGAAGGAGTTCTCGCTCCTCAGGAAACCCTGCAAGTTCGGATCACTACTACAAGAACATTTGTCTCAGTGGATTATCCTCACTGTCAGGTAAGAACTATTTTTTTCCTCCCTCAACAACAGCAACAACAACAAAAAAAGATGCGGGGGAGGTGGAGAGGAAGGTAAAAACCTACTAAATCTGGAGTGTTTTGAAGAGCTTGGAATTGTGCTGCAGAGCCTTGCACTGGCTCTTGGCATCAGCTGCAGTTTACAACACAAGATCCAGAACTAGCTGGTTCTGTGTGTGAAGTGGGAAGATGAGCTATCAGGGGATAAACTTCCAGGCAGCAAAACACTTGCTGGGGTTTGGAAACGATGCATGTGATAGCCAGCTCTCTCTAATCTCATGGGTTTGCTAAATCCTAGTGCAAGCCGCTGGGGGTACTCTGGAAATCCTTCTGGTTTTCAGCTGCCTATGCAAGGAAAACTCGGCATATGTAAACTATGGAGGCTCTGTTATTTACTCTGTGATAAGTTGCTGAGCAAATATTAGCTTCTGGTTCATATCGCACACAAAGTCCCTGGTAGCCCGGGGGCTTTCCGAGGGAAGGAGCACTCTGGAATCACCAGAAATAAAGGACAGATTTTACTTGACTTTTATTAGCGACCATGCTTACGGTTCTTCTCTTTTCCCTCCACCAGGAGCCCAGCCAGAATGAAACTAGTTCACGTAGCCCTGCTCTATCTCAGCTCTGCGACCTTCTTCGGGGTGGATGCTGCAAGGGTGGACGTAGCGACAGAGTTCAAAAGAAAGTGAGTATCGGAGCGCGCCCTCCTGCCAGCGCCCAGCCCCGCTCCTGGAGCTGCGGAGTCTCCGCGCCCCCACGCCGGTCTCCGGCCGCGATCAGAGGGACTGGATTCCCTGCGGGAACTGCACAGCTCCTAAAAGGCCTCATGACCTTTCGGGAAATATTTTTTAAAAAATAAAAAATCTCGGCGCTGGCAAAGACTATTGCCCCTCGAATCTATTTGGTTTGGCTCCCGCCCTGCAGGCTTGCGCTAACAGGCTGTCCTCTTCCCTTGCGCTCCTTTCAGATGGACGAAATGGGCACTGAGCCGAGCCAAGCGGGACGTGAAGCCTTCGGGCGCTCTCCGAGGGCTGGGGGCAGCCGCCGACGTGCAGCTGCTCATACGGACCCAGGACGTGAAGGAGGATCCCCGTGTCTCGCATCCCAGGTAAATTCCAGCCCCTTCTGGGCTCGGGCACTTTTGCTCCAGGCAGTGGAAAGTATCAGGGCCCCCTCGTTGCCGGGTGGTTAGACTTATTCTTGCCAGAGATCCCCCGAGCCCAGGAGACAGGTCCTGTCCGGGCTGCACGTCGCGCTGAAAGCAGCCTCCCACCTCCCCTGCCCGCGCTCTTCAGCCGGCGGGAGCTACAGTGCCTTTACTGTGAAAGTCAAATATCAATAGTAACTCGAGCTCTGGAGTCACAGATAAAGTAACAGGCATAAAACGGCGGGGCCTCTCCTCCCATCGGCAGCGAGCTCTGCTCTGCCACCGGATCGCCCCTCTCCAGCCGCGCGGCGGAGGGCAGAGCCGGGGGGTGGTGGGGGGAGTTTTGCACCGTCGAGGCGGGCCCGCCTCCAGCCTGGGGGGTCCCTGCCCTCCCCGCCCCAGGCCCACCGGGTCCCCTCCTCCGGGGCCCCACTGCGCTTTTCTCATGCCCGCTCTCTCTTCCTTCCTCGCAGCAGCCGGGAGGATGCTCACATCCGCGTCAAGCGCTACCGCCAGAGCATTAACAGCTTCCCCCACTTCCAAGCCATCCGCACGGGGTGCCGGTTCGGGACGTGCACGGTGCAGAAGCTGGCCCACCAGATCTACCAGCTGACAGACAAGGATAAGGACGACGCCGCCCCCGCCAGCAAGATCAGCCCCCAGGGCTACGGCCGCAGGCGGCGGTCCCTGCCCGAGCCCCGCAGCCCAGTGCGCTCCCCCCGGGCCGGGCGGCGCCCCTCGACGCGGCGGTCGCAGCACCTCGCCTCCCTTCTCGGGGTCTGAACACCGCGCTACTCGGCCGAGGCCGTCTCGGATGGATGGACTGAGGCACGGACGCTCCGGAGGTCCGCCGCCGCTCGGATTCGCGGAGAGCGCCCGTCCGGGCGGGACCCAGGCGCGCCCACCCTGGGCCGGGGGCGGCGGAGCGGCGGGCCGCGCCGCCAGGGCCCGGCAGGGCTGGGAGCGGCCGGTCACGCGGCCCCCGCCCGCTCCCGGCACGGAGAGACGACGCGGGGAAGCTGTGAAGGCCGCGTCCCGCTGGGGACGCGCAGGGACTGCTCCCCCCGTCCGCCGCTGCGGCGGGGCGGTCACTGACTCTTTACCCTCCCCGGGCGAGGCACCGCCGGCTCCCGCGCCGCCCGCCGCCTGGGACTGGAGCCCGCGGCCGCCAGAGGCGCCGCTGCCCCGTTGGCCGCCATGTCGCCCCCTGCCCCGCCGCTGCACCCGGGGAGAGGGAGGCCGGGCCTTCCTTGCCGGCGGGCTGCGCTCAGAGCTGCCCCGGCCCCGTCGGACCCGAGGAGGAGCTGCTCAGGGGAGCCCCGCGGCCGGGGGGAACCCGCCGGCGGGCGCCGGCCGCTGCGCGGCATCCCCGGGCCCGGGGGCCGCGGCCCCGGCCTCGTCCTCTGCCCCAAGTGCTTGAGGGTGCGCGTTCAGCCCTCGGCAAGGACAGGTCACCCACATCTGCTCTACCCTCTGCGTTATCTGCACCCGGCAGGGAATCGGACACTCACCAGTCCCTGCGGGGACTGCGATATACTTGAACGTCACAGAGAGGAAAAGTGCAATTGTACGTGGTTGTTAATTATAAGTGCGGTGTGTGTGGATCATGAGATACGTATCGATATTTAAGATTGTCCTGTGTCATGTCTTGTTTGTATCTTTTTTTTTTTGGAAAATATATTTTATTTTTATACGTTTTATATATATATATATATATATATTGCATAAGGGCATTTTAAAACATTGTATCCCCTCTATTTTTCATATTGTGAATGTCAAACGTTAAACTCTTTTTCTATACCTTTTTTTATCTTGCATTCCAGACTGGTGAAAGATGTAGAGAATGTATCAGCTGTTCTCCATGGGTAATATGTGAAATAAAATAAACACTATTACATAAAACAGTTTCTGTTATGTTGTTTTTAGTGGGGGCAGGTGGTCAAGATGAACGATTTCTTACTGTGTTCAATCCTACCCTTAATAACCTAGCGTGGCAGTTTTGTGACAGACTAAAACTCCTCAGTTACAGACTTGGTTAGCAGCCTCCTTATCTAGTCAAATCAAGTAAACTAAAAGCAAGCATGCATCTTAAATTCCCAAGGCAGATCTGTTGAGAAGGCTCTAAGGCCTTTTCTACCCACATGTTCCAGCCAGGGCTGAAACATGTCACAGCTTGGATTGATCGTGCAAGTTTATTTTTTGCCCTAATTAATCAGAGAAACAACTGCACACTTCAACATTGCACAACAAAGTAACAGATTTATTGAGGGAACGCGTTCCAAAAATGGTCATGGCAGCTTCCAAGGTTATTTATGTTGAAGGATTTCCTGGGCCACAGTTCAGGTTAAAGTTAAACGGTGACTGGTTCAGTGTGGGCAGAACATCTTGGATAAAAGCTTAGCATTAGGGATTTTGTTGTTTTGTTCTCTTTTTTTTTTTTTCCGTTCATTTATTTAAAAACACCCAAATTCCAACCACAGATCAGAAAACAAATGTAAAACTGAAACTTATTAATGCACCAACAGCACCATCTATTGGTGTCTCCTCTTTGCATCCCAAGAAAAACAAGTGTACTTCAATAATGTCTTGAATAAAACATACAATTTCCCCTACTTTACAGTATCTTGGAACATAGTTAGCATACACAGGAGAGGACCAGGCAACAGCAGCACTAAATGCCACTAGAATAAATGAAGTGGGCATATTTTTTTGCCTAACACTAAATGCCTAAGGAACACATATTTACAAGAAAAATTCAAAAGAATTGGCAATGATGCCTTTCCAGGAATACTGCTGAAAAAGCTTGGGTAGGAATCCAGCTGACTAGGTACCCAGCACATATTCAAAATTATTTTTCTCCCCAAAGTTACTCTCCTAAACTTTCAAATAAGGATTCTGGAACATTGAGAGGTGGGTTTTCCACTTGAAATGCTCTTTTTAAGAAAACACATATATACTGACACTTGCCAGTTTTAATTACTATCTGTTTGTTAACAGCTAGAAGAGAACGTACCTCTCTACTGCTGATGGCCTTTCTGACCCAGATTTTCTAAGATGTAAGGGGTGACAGCAAATGCATGATCTTCAGTGCAGATTATAGCTACCAGCTGAGAATCAAGCAAGTGGCTATTCTCAAATCATTGAAGATCTCGAAATTAGAACAGTTGCTGCTTAGAGGTTTTGGGGTGCTTGTGGTGGGAAATTACAATGTGTAGGTGAAAGTGTGATCCTACTTAAAGTACAGAGTACAACCGAAATGACTTCAAAAGAACCATACAACTGAACAGCCATAATGTTTTAGTTATGGGTTACACTTGGGACGTAAGGCTGGATTGGGCTATAGCGAGGTTACGATGTACTTGCTAACTAGCTACTTTTATTTGTATTGATCTTCTCTTCATTTACTGCCAAAACCCAGTCCCCACTTAAAATACCTTTTCTTCCCTCCTTGTGCTTTCACTGATGGAAAACACTTCACTCAAAGCTGAAAGCATCTTGGACTGACCAGACAGGGTTAAAACCAGCAAGCTGGTGCTGGATGGCATAATGCTGACCTTACTGGAGCTTAGTAAGCACAGTTTCTGTTTAGAAGGACCAAGAGCACCACCTGCCGCGCTTGTAGAGAGAAGCAAAACTCCATAGTTGCAATAAACATCAAATAAAGAAAAGAAATATATATTTTTTTAAATTCCCTTCATCCTCCCCAAAATCTTTGAAACCATGCCTTTTAAAGCACAAAGACCAAGCTCTTCCTCTTCCCCATGCAGGAGACATTACTGAAGAACTTCTAAGCATCTTTTCACTATGAATATCCAACAAAGCAAAATGTTGGGCACTAACATTTAAACAGTAGTTGAAATCCATATGTGAACTAGATTAAAATCTCTGAGGAGTGTGGGGATTTTGAAACTCCTGAGGTTTCAGTGAGAGCAAGACTCTGAAAAAGTATCAGCCCATGGAAGCAAGCTTCCTCTTAAAGTCCTGGAAGTTCAAGAAGAGCTGTGTGCTTAGGTCAAGGACAGCTTATACTCTAATGTGATAGATGAGAAATGGAAGATGTCATCAAATACCTCTAAAATCAGGAGCACCTGTTTACACAACACCTTAGTTAAAGTATTCATGTCTAAGAACAGCCTGGCGCCTCACAGGCCACAATTTCAAAGGCTGCTTAAAACATGACCATAAGTTCAGTTCAAACAAGGTTCTAAATTAAAATTAAGTTTTGCAATGGCAAATATGTATGAGAGCAGGAATTCATACTTGTCCACCAGACTGTTCAAAAGCAGATGTTGAAGGAGTGGTCACCATTCCCGGCAGAGCCTCCACAGGGAAGTGCCAGGAGAGTTCATGGAATACTCTTTATGAGTTACTATTTTGTTTTGTACCTGCCCTATAGACAGCCTATGGCAAAGAAAAAAGCACTTCACTATATACCTTTTTTATTACCAAAATAGATTCCAAAGGCTATTTTTATCTCAGAAATATTTTTGTGGCTCCATTATTAGTGCTATACGGAATGGTAGCAAGGGGCCTAAAATGCTGATATACAAGTGCTTTTCAAGGGACCTGCACTATAAAGTCCTAGTGCAGGTCCCTTAACCTAGAAGATGGAAACAATTAATTATTTTTCTTCCTCCAGCTGATACCACAAAACTCACTTTAAGCAGCCACATCACATGGAGAACTACAAAAAATGTTTGTTCTCCAGTTACATCAGAAAGTGGGCAAAGACTTCTGCCACTATTACCTAGAAACAACTTCTACTGTATCCAAAAAGTAGAGACACTGGTGTACTTTCAGATGATTATCAAAATCTGCAAAGCATCTCCGCCTGTGCTAATAAGAACTGCAGTCAGGTGCCAGATATAAACTTTTCCTGCAAGTACAATGACAGAAACGGGAATACTAATGAATACTTTGGCACATATGAAGCTTGTTCTGGCTCATTTAGTACCCAAAGGACAGTAAGTCATAATTAAGGCCAATAATGGCAACTCCAGACATCCATCCAAATATTTTCCTCGTGCCGTCAATACACCGTTTTATATTATCTCACATCATACTTGAGTAGTGTAGAGCACACAAGCATCAGGAGAAAAAATTCCAGCATGACTGACTACAACCAGTAACTAAATCCAATTGTGCCTAACTGAAGTTTGTTTATTGTGTTCACAAGGGTTTGTTTTATTATCCAAATATTTCTTAAATAACAGGATTTTTTCACCAAATAACTTGTGTCAGCTTTGAAATTGTTTTAATTTTAAAATACTTAATTTTTTGGAGCAGGGCCATGTATCCTTCATGAGGAAGAGTATAATTTGTTCATGAGGTAAAGAACTTTGCTATGTAAAAGCCTTTTTACTACATGCTATATAAACTAGTCAAAATGCTTGATAATTATAATGTCTCCAAATGAAAAACAAACGGTTTATGAAGACTAGAATCAATGCAATGATTTGATAAGACTGGAGTGTTTTGCTTGCAAAATTCCCAGCAACAGCAATGAGGAGGCCACATTAAATCTTTTTACTTTCTTTGATTCTGTGATAACTTTTACCAGACTTTTAACTAGACCTCTTTGAGTCTTCCATCCACTTAGAAAAGCCTGGGTTTTTCCAAAGTCAGGAAAGATCAGTCCAACCCAGCTGAAGGCAAATATTTTGTAATAAATTCTGACTCTCAGAATAGGTTTGCAAAATAAATATTTCTCCAACACTTTCAGTCAACTATCACTTCCCAGATCTGTCAGTTTGCAAACTACATGCAACTTTTCCAGCAATTACAAAATGGTTTATATTTTCTTCATACTTTGCTAACATGGTGTAAAAATAAACAAACAAATGTCCAGGTCTTAATCTCTGATGTCCAGTAGTATTGGCAGAAACAGGAGAACAAATACAACGGATCTTATCTGTTAGTTCAGGAGCAAACTAAGCAGTCCATCAAACAAACATGATTATTGTCCTTTTAATAGGTGGTTACTGTCACAGCAGTTATTATAAAACCAAAATGCTCAAAGACTCAAAGGCCACCATGTAATTCATCCTGCTGTTGTTACAGGAGAGCACAAAAGGGTGCATGGGTTCCTCACTTCCCCTTACGTGACCTGACTCTATTGTGGCTCTCTGCTAGAAAGCAGTGAACTCCCAGAAGCCACTACCTTTCCCTGCCTGTCTCTAAGGACTCAGGAGCAGATCTGAGTCTGCACACTGGAAGAAGACAGCTGCACCTTGTAAAGTAAATTTGTTCTCTTTAGAGACAAGGAGAAAGTGATGGATTTCTAAGTCAGTTTTTCTAAGTCATTTTTTTCCTGGGGCTGTTCAGTTCTGCATCTCATTCTGCATAAGGAACAAATTCATAGTCTGGCCCTTTATTGATAAACAAGATGAAAATATGCAACTGGCATATATCATTAGTCTCCTTACTGTCTACAGACATCAGACATTCTGGTGGTGATGAACTGGTGAGCCAGATAGGAATCTCAACACCGAATCCCAGGACTGAGATTGATCCCATCTAATTGAAACAAAACTTCTACTGACTTCATCAGGAAAAAAAGCTAAGCCCCAGCTTTCTTTCACAAACATGTCTATTTTTATACCGAAATATTATATTGTAAGTTTTTCTTTGTACTTCATTTATTCACAAGTTCTGGTTTTGAAGAAACTGAAGAAACTACTAAAACATAGAGTAAGGGAGAGGAGCTCTATCTAAAAGAGGTAACTCAAATCCAGACTCTCAGTTCAATCTGACATGAGTTCAGCAATGTATGATCATTGCTGCTCCTCTTAAGTGGATGTGGTGCTGCTGGCAATGACAGCTTCAACAAACATGCATGTGTCAAGTGTGGCGTTGATGTGTTCATGAGTAGGGATCAAATCCCAGAAATTTCCAGCATTCTTGTCCAAAACCCAGACTTCATTTTTTATTTAATGCAGTAGGATTTTGGAGTGTTTAAAACACTAAGACTTTAGTAGCATTTCCTTTCTCCTCTCTCTCTTCTCTCTACTTTTTTAGAAAGTTCTCACCACTTATTTTGAAGTGTCAGACAAGGTTGTATCCGGACAACTAACTCAAACGAGAGAGTAAGTGGTGTGCACAGCTCGCAGCAGAGATTGGCAGTAAAAACTCCTGTATCAGTCAGGGTGCACACACAGACAGTCGAGCACTTTGTGATAATATTTGCACAAGGCAATTGGTATCTGTTTAATGAAGGGTGGAAAAAGATTTGCACAAAGAAGCGATTCCTGCAGAGACAAAGAAGATTTACTGAGTGATAATTCACATCATCTTGCCCCAGTCTGATTTCATTAACTCCTGGTAATGGGGGGAAAAAAACCCCTCACGTTACAAGTGCACGAGGGCCGTTAAACCTGATTTATTGTCTTAACCACACTGCAAGACAGACAGAAACAAATGATACGTTTTTTCCATGGAATGGTGTTAGAGTGTGTGTACTAAGATATTTTTCTTCTTCTACTAGTCTGGCGCATCTGTACAACTTTGCTGCCATCTGCTGCCTTCTAAAGAAAAATAAATCACTCTCCTTTAAAATTATTGCTGGATGTCAAAGTGGCACAGCGCTGCTGCCAGCAGGGAGGCCTGCTTTTCAAAGAATTTTATATCTGGCCTGGGCTGGTTACTCAATATGCTGAGTAAGGCAGAGACTCAAATTCTTCATTCCTCCAGGGCTTTACTCAGAAAAAGCAGGAACAGCACAATATCTTTACATATTCAGAGGAGATGGAGAAAGGAAACACTATTCTGTTCTTTCCACTGTTCTAAGCAAGCTCAGGAGTTACACTTTGCCCAACAGATGCCTGGATACTTCTTCTGTCCTGAAGCCACTTTTGCCATTGCAGGCTACCAAGAGAACAGTGAACATAGCAGCATTTTTTGAGAAAATAATGCTTTCAAGGTGTGACATGAAGGGATCAAAGGAGAACACTGGCTCCTGTGCGCAACAGGAATTACCTATCTACTGATGAGTAAAGAAGGTTGAAGTTAGAAGGACCAGCACTGCCTTTTCAGTAGAACTCATGATTGGAGAGATGCACACATGCTCTTCATTTCTAGACAGAGAGCTTTTAAAAGGCAGGAAACAGACCAATGTGATGAATCAGACTGACCTGTTTCTCCCACCTATCTAAACAAAGAATAAACAATGCCCTGCCTCAGTAGCAGTTAAGTGTGAGCTGTCAGCTTCTATGATCACAGAATTGAAGTTGTTCCTCGAACTGTTACTAACAACAGAAGGGACTATTTTCTGCAATTACATTTTTATGCTGGATTGAAATAATAGTTGTATGTGCTCTGATATAATTATGTAAGTTATATGTACTTAGTATAAAACAAGCTTTCTTATTTTAACAAATAACCCACAGCAAAATGTTTTTATTATAGCACATAATCCAACAACACTTACACAAGAAGTAAGTAGTGTATCTGGTATGAAAGTCTTCTTCAAATTCTACCTGAGGAAGCTAAAGACAGTGAAGAGGACTTGTAAAAGATTGTAAAGATTTCTTGGCTCACATGAGTAATTTTTTAAATTCTATTTTTAATCCTGATGAGTAACTCAGGTATTGAAAAATGAGCCTACCATCAAAATATTTATTTTCATCACCGCAGAGTTTCTTCAAAAAATTATATAGTATATGATACCTATATACATAGGTATAGGCATACAACATTCAGACCTTTATTCATAATGAGTTTAAAACAAGTAGTTGAAATGGTACATTTTTAGAATCAGTGCTGGTTAAATTTGCTCTATACTGGATTTACAGTGATTCACCGGTTGGTTCATTTAGCCCACCCAGCTTAGATATTACATACCCTGTTATGAACGATTACAAATATGAGAATGCAAGTGTTATATGAATGGGGCATACTTGGAGCATGGACCCTCAGCCAGGAAGTTACTTCAGCCTACATCTTTGCTTCCTTGCCTCAGGACAGGCATCAATCATGTTCCCAGGCCAGAAAAGCAGCTTCCTTCTGCCTAAATCTGTAAGGCCCCAGGCAAGGCTGTAAATAAGGTGAAGCACTGCAGTTAACTACTGGCAGTTCAGGTGGAGAAGTGGGAGAGAGGACTAAAGAACAGGCTGAACCACCACCACCCAGCAGATGAATGCACACAAACTATAAATCATCATGGAAGCACAGATACACATACATGTAAACACACCTACCCAGTAACACACACCATAGGACTGATGGGAAAAGGCTCAAGAAACTTGGGCCCACTGTCACCTACAAGGCATGTCATTAGTAATAACCACACAACTGACAGATAAAGAAGAACAAGAATCAAAGCTATTGCCAGCCTTCTTCCATTAAAGGCCATTTACTGGAGACCACTGGAGGCAGGCCCCTGCGTGAATCTAAAGAGCAGCACAGAGCAGCCAGGGCATCTTGCTACAGTCTTGAAACAAAGGCTTCCACAAAAACTTGTTTAAACCGTTCTTGTACTCCACAAATATCTGCTAGGGGATGCCAGGTCTCACTCAAATTACTATTTTGAAATAGTAACTTTTATATATATATGTATGTCTGAAAAAGGCTTCAAAATGATTTTTCAAATCCTGTTCCAAATCCAGTTTTGGTTTCCAGTTAGGATTCTGTTCTGCTCTCTGGTTAAAAACACAGCAGTTTGAAGCTATCAGTCACTGAATTAGTCTGGATTTTAGCTCTGGCACCTCTCATGTATTCAAAGTAAATGTGAACTGGAGCTGGGGGGGAGAAAATATATGACAGAGAAAAGGACTGGAAAAGCCCAGTCCTTTTAGAAAGAGAACAGATGCTGTTGGCCAAATCAGAGATGCTCAGGGGGAAAAAGTGATCTTCCAGCTCAGTGTCCAGCAGCAGCCATAAGTCAGGATGTTGGGCATCATCAGGATGGTCACCGAGAACATGAGAGAGGATCAGCCTGATATTGTATAAAACCTCAGTCCACCTGCACTTTGAGTTCAGCACACAGGTCCAATCTCTATGTCACAAGGACAGTGGATCGCCATAGTGCAGAGAGAAGAGCAATGAAAAGGGTCAAGGGGATGGAGTGGCTGCTTTCTGAGGCAAGACTGAAAAGGCTGGAACTCTTCTATTTGCAGAGATGAAAGCTGGGGAGTGCTTCAGGTTTACATAATAATTCAGGCGGTGGATAAGATGAATGCAGAAGTGTCATTCATCAGATCCTGCAATATTACAACTGGGGCAGGGGTGGGGTAGCACTCAGTGAAACTAGCAGGGAAGTGGATTAAAACTGAGAAAATAAAATACCTTTTTTACATAGCAGTTAGTGAATTACTGGAATTTCCTGTCCTGAGAGGCTGTGGAAGTAGACAGCATCAGCAAGTCCAAAAAAAAAGAGAAGATATCTGAGATAACAGTATCAAAACAGATACTATAGGGAATAGGCAGAGGTATGCCTTTTAAAATCCTTAATCCAGTGATGCTGGAAGAGTACGAGGAGAATAGGTCACAGAAAGTGGCCAGGTTCACATTATGTCCCTAAACAGTACCTCCTTTCACTGCAGGAGACAGTGGGGACAGCACATTGGCCTAGGCAGACCACTGCTCTAACCCATTAGACATTTTTTATGTTATGAATAAAGCTTCTGTGCTGGGAATCTCCTCCATGTAAGAAGAGCCACTCACTTGTGCTATATTGGGAATGTAAATGGTGCCAGTCCTGTAGCAGGTGACTGGAAAACTGGCTAATGAGAACATATAGGTATAGAAACATACATCTATATAGTAAGAGATACCAACAGGATTGTTCAACTTACATGTACACACGCCCTCCAGCAGCAGCTTGAAACTCTCCAGGAGTGTAAGGCCTCTGTGAGGCCTTGCAGTGTAGATAACAAAAGAGAAAGACACAAAATCTCTGGACATGGGGCAGAACACATTGAGTTGAAAGGCCAGTAATTCTAACTACAATCACAAATAGTTGGGAGGGTTATAGAAGCAACTAACCAGTTTAACTACTTCAAAAGTGTTGCAGAAAAGAAAAAATCATACTCATGGGAAATCTTTTAAGCATGTTCTGCTTTCTCTTAATTGCTGCTTGTTTAGGAACAGTGTTTTAATGCTTTTCTTGTCAACCATTGTAGCAAGAGAGAAACTACTTCTTTCGACTTAAGAACAGCAGAGGTCTGTGATGTGCTCTATGAGTATAATTGAACTGAATGATATTCAATAAAAGAAAAAAATACATGGGTAAGAAGCTGATTCTTTGCTTTCATATGTCTTACATATTTTTGAAGTCACAAGTTTTTGTTGATTAAGGAGTTTTACTTTTACCCTGCTTTCTCACCAGCCTCTCTGCTGATCAAGGATGAATACGGAAAGTGTTGACCTTTCTCTGTATGTTCCAGTTAATAAATACAAATAACACTTTCTTGTATCTGTGCCCAGTTTGGATAAAACACAGTCTGATAGATACGGTATCCCAGATGTTACATCTGATAATTAGACAGCTTTAATATGTAACATAGCTGAATGTTATTAAAACCACTAAAATAAAATTAAGCCTTCATCCCTGTCATATTATTTTTCTGCAGAGAAACACAGGTTTTGCCTTGAAAAGGTCAGTTTAAAGAAGCAGTATAATGATTTAGAGGAAGGTAACTTTCAATTCTAGCTTGCCTGTGTTAAATACTTTGCAATAAACTTCTCATCAGTTGCTTATCATAGGCAAAAGAGTCAGCTGGTGAGCTCTGCTGCTTTTGTGTATTCTAACACACTTCTATTATGATCCAGAAAATCCAGGCGAGAGGTAATATATGTAATCACATGACTTGTTATCTTAAATGGTTTCATATGTGGTATTTGCTTTAGTTATTTGACATGACTCAAGTTGACCTAATTGTTTGTATGCTTGAAAGGAACAATTATGCAACTACTAAATGGTATGGAAGGCAGCAATGCCATACAAGACAGAAAAGAAAGTAGGAATGCAATGTCTACCAAACCATCAAAATGTCTTACACCAACATAATACGTATATTTTCTTTGCACAGTGCTATATTACAGAATAATGAACAAGCTAACATTCATGCTGGTAAATCTGGGTTAATCAAGACATCTTGTAGTTCCTGTAGTCATTTTGAATCTACAATTTTTGTGGTTCTCACTCATCAGAACATGACTATTTTCAGAAAAATTCCACATTTGACAAAATAACAAAAAATAAAATAACTGAAGCAGACAATAGTGGCACTAAAAATAACATTTTATGACAATGCTATCAAATGATAACATACATAAAGGAATGAATATGTATCTTCAGTTATAAAATCTTCATGCATACTTAAAATGAGTTTGGCAATAGCTTAAGGAGGATGTTGAAGCAAGTACACCTTTAGTACTGTCAGTGGTTTATAAAAAACACTGATGAAATAACATAACATTAGTTAAAGCTGAACAAGATACTATAACTTTCTTCTTGGTACTGACCTCCTTCTCACAGAAGTATTTGTATTAACAAGTTAGAAAACAAAGGATGGAAGAGTCCTGGAAAATTTGCTGGTATCTATTTAATCTGATTTTGAAGTTCTTTATT
Source organism: Caprimulgus europaeus (assembly GCA_907165065.1). Next base: position 10,581,512 of record OU015539.1, on the reverse strand, counting down.
TTAGTTTTCCTGGCACCTATTTCAAGTTTTTGTAAGTGAAAACATGTAATATCTTATGAAACTGCAAGGCATCCTCTGAAAACTATTTTGCTGTATTTCAAATCACCTTGAAGTCTTTACAGAGAGTTTTGTTGAGCAGAGGTTACAAGACAAAGACATTCTATTGTTCTGAAGCCTCTGACTCCAATCTCATCAAACGTCAGTAGCTAGTGAGTGACAGAGTGGACAACACCCAGCTGAACCAGCACAGCAGGCAGTGTGCTAATGCTAATTCCATAACAAACCAACTTGAAATGGGTGGCAACAGCTTGCTGGAGGTACTTTAAGACAATGTTAAACTGTGCCATAATTAAAGAGTTTATTAGGCATTCTGTACTGATTCCAGTGTCCTGACTAAAGCCCACACCTGAGGAACTGCATGCTGTATTCCCTAGTTCTTCCTCCTATTTCAGTATTTTCCATTCCTCATTCTACAGGTCTCTGGGGATGATATGTATGTTCAAGAAAGTACTGCAGTGAAGTACTAGAGAAAGGAAACTTCAGAAAAAATAGTAAATATCTTTGGCTCTCACACAAATGCCCAATTGACAATATGTGCTGGTTTGCTAGCTAGCATAATAAACTTTCCTTGTCCTACTAGTAGAATTGTTGATGCACGTTGAGAGGACAAGAGCCTAGACAGTATGACAAAGTGTTCTTTTGGAGCATGGAGACTACTGTTGCCAGCTGTGAGGGAGGCAGATATTGGTGCCTGAGGATTTATTAAAGTTTTCCCCGGATGCTTGACAACATGATCTTGCCTCCAGATACTGTGTTTCTTTCAATATGGGAGTAGGAAGATGAGTTTTAATCAGCATGACTTTAAAGCTGACCAAAGCAAATACCAATTACTGTTAGTCAGCACGGTGATTACAGCTACCTCAGACACGCTTCAACGGAAGAGTGGCTGCTTTGTTTATGTGATAGAAGTGGATGGCAAAGGAAAGCACACATGATTTAGCACATAGTTTCACAATCAAGAGAAGGAGGAAAATATCTTTGCTTACCATGACACGTTGAGTGTTTTGTTCTGAATTTCTTGGGACTTCTCTCAAACATTTAATGTCACAGACATGAGAGGGAAAAGTAAATGGATCAGATTGCTGATCAGATTGCTTTTGTCCCCCAAATAGCTGAGATGGAACTGTACCAAACTACAGTGTCCAGGCCATGGCATAGCCTTAGAGGCCTCTGTCCTGTGCAGCACAGTTTGGTAGTAACTGTGCTCAGTTATATCCCTCACCGCTGCTCTTTCCCAGTCTGAAAGTGATAACTGCACTTTGGAACCACAGCGTTTCCCACCGAGCCCAAAAGCCCACATTGGTGCCCTGAGGTGATACTGCCTGACAGTGTTATCCCAAGCTGGAAGGACAACACACATTGTCAAGCTTTTCCACTTAAACAGCACTCACCCTTTTAGGGCTCTTTCTCTGTAGCAGGAACCAGGGGAGTACCAACACTTCTGCACACTTGTAGCGCTCATTAGCCCAGGTGTTCCCTCCTAAGTTCACTGCTATGAAACAATCCATTCCTTGTTGTAGGTTTCAAAATTCTTATCCCAAGCAGAATGCCTTGAGAAGGTAAAGGTTTTCCTGCATGTGTCTAGGTCATTCTGACCTAACCCTTTTCTTGTAATATTGTCAGACAACTGGCTAACTGACAATGTGCTCAATGAATTCAAAATGCCATTAGAAAGATTATGGTCTGTGTTCAGTCCAGATTTTCTCCAACTCAAACCCATGTGAAAATGCCTGGAATATTTAAATATTGTTTGTTCTGTGCAGAGGTAGAGCAGGATTTTTGTTTCTGTTGACTCCTATCTGAAAAGCTCCGCCAATCTCTAAGTTATTTTCATCCACATCTAACATGGAAGATTTCTGAAACAGCATTTAGCTAAAAAGGGAAGCTGACATAAAAGTGTATGCCAACTTTCCAAATGCTAAATTACAATTCCTTTCTTGTCTCACTGCCACCCATGAAGAATGTGGCTACACAGATAACCTAGAAATGGAAATACTAGTCTGCAATACAGCTGCACTTAACTAAATATTTAAGTAATTATAGAATTACAAAGCTGAGCCTGTATGATGACACAGTCTGTGAGCTTGTGGGGACATCTCTCTCTCTGACTTAGCTGTGTTAGCAAAATGTTACTCTTCCTAGGCTTGGTGACAGATTTTACTTTTTTTTCCTGTACTCCTGTGTACCTGACACTCATTTTGTAAAGTAGTAGGGCTCACTGGGCAAGGAAATAGTTACCACTAACCACATTAAGGTGAGAACAGGAAACAAGAATACTCTGGGGAGCCAAGTGGATGCTAAGAGGCTACACCTTCATGGATTATATCATCTCCTACAAGGAGAAATCCCTGGTGCCTGAGCCAAGCAGTTCCATGTGGTTCATGCCCACTCTGCTACATTGCCATGCAGAGGGGTTGTCTGTGTCTGTGCTGACATATGGGGTGTGGTTGGGAAACTGGGACAATCTGGATTAAAACTAGCCAGGGTTCACTCTTTACATTAAAACATGGAGGGTTCAAAACAAAAAGAGCTAGGACGGGTCAAAAACCTGAAGAATGGACACTGGGAGCAGCTAGGCAAGGAGAATGAGACAGGCCAGACATAACACAGATTAGAGTGTGTGGTAGAAATGAGTTCTCAGGGGACAGACTCAGGAATTCACTAGATTGTAGGGGAACACAGTGTGTCATATACGCTTCTACAGAACAGCGACACAGGTTTCTTGTACAATAAAAGTTATCCAGAAAAATAAATGCAAATAATAGCACATACTATGTATAACAGTGCCTCACCCAGAAGATCAAAGAAGTAGTTAGAAGATGATATATCTGGTTAAAGATAACTTTTATTGATAACAAGAATTAACTAAATGTATCTAAGAAGTTATAAAACGTATAGAATCCCAGAATATACGATACTCAATATTAAACTTATTTAGGTGTGGACTTCTGCAAAAGTTTGTGGAATGTCCAGCTAGAGGCATAAATGTCCATCTTCGTTTGTTTGCTAAGAACAGTATCAGTGCCCCCAAATGGATTCCAAAGCACATAGTTCCTGAGAACTGACCTTTGAAAATTCTAAATGAAATCTGCATGTGCATGCCAGTGTTTAGGTGTTACTGTTTAGCTTTGGAAAAAGCTGGCTGGAAGTTTAAGAAAATGGGAAATGTATCAAGTTAGAATCTTTTTCCTATTACTTCTTGTAGGAATCTGTAGTTTCTTTGAACTCATGTTTTTCTTCAGCAAATCTGCAAATAATTTTAAATGAAACAAAAAATATTGTGTTCCAGGACTATCTGTTTCTATTATTTTGGTTATTCTCTCTCTATATGCAATTCTTAAAAAATATGTATATATACATGGTTAAAGAGGTTAGGTGATGCATGCAGATATGCCCTCACTTGGACAGAAAACTTTAAAATTCAAAATGCTTTGAAAGGCAAAATGGTAAGAGACAAATAACTGTTCATAAAGACATAAATAACTGTTCATAAAGACTGTTATATTACAACAGAGGATATTATTTTTAAAAGTCATAGGCTCATGGTTTACCTTGCTGAATTCAACACAGTTAACAAAATGGAGCTCAGTTTACCTCTCACAATCTTAAGTTTTTTCTCCAGAAAAGTGCCTTTTCCTACTCCATGTTTCTCTTTTGTTCTTCATGTGCCATTTGATGGATCCCTTGTCTGGCCTTCTGGTTACTAGCAGGCACTGAAAAGAATACAGATAATAGAGAGGACTTCGTGGACTCTGCAATATGAAGGCACACTTTAGCCTTGATCAGCTATGGCAGGGTAGAGGCAGAGCCTCTACTTCACCTTGAGAGCTGTAATCTCTGCTCCCCTTGTAACTGGCCACTGGAAAAAGCCCATGGCTGATACTCTTTTCTTCAGGTAGCACTGCAGTTTGTCTCACCGCACTTTGCCAGGCTGGCCATTTGTACTGAAGCAGTAAAGAGAAATGTCTATTCCCTACAAGCACCTCTCAGTGACATGCTTTCAAACAGTTTGGCAAAAAAGTATCAAGGAGGACATGGGTTTTCAGGGGCTGTCAGGCAAAACAAACCACCCCCTTCTTATGGCTCTGGTGACATGTTTATGTCCTGCTTCTGAAAGCTCTTCAGGAAACCAATTTCTTCTGGCAGAGAGTAGTTAACCTTTGGAAATCTAACTTGTATATTACAGCAGAGGAGTTGACTAATTTGGTACTTGGAGGGAATCTTTGTGAACACAGACACAACACAGCCAGTTAAATGTCTTCAGTGCTAACATCGACAGACTCTTCTTGGCCATGTACTAGAAGTCCTCTCTGAGCTCCTGAAGCAGCAACTCAGCTCTCTCAGTTCTTACTCTAGTTGCAGATATGTAGTTTTCCCCTAGTCAGTGCTTCTGGCAAGGAAATTGTTACTCTTGCAGTGGAAATGGGAAAACCTGCATTTCTCCAAACTTGTCTGGATACCCAGGAGTCAAGAGGACTCTTCTAACAGACTGCCAGCTGGATCAAGAACAATGAAGTTCCAAGGCTTAAACAGTGGTCTGCTCTGGCCATTCTTGATGTAAAAAGATACTTCTACTCCCCTCCCCTCCAGTTCAGTCCTCCCACTCTTAATTTTTTGTTTCCCTTTCTTGGACTTCTGTGGATTAAAAGGAGAAAACAAACAGCATCCCTTCCCCCACTTTAGAAGAACATTTTTTCCTGCTTTTCTTGGCTGAGTGCTCCTTTCCTACTCAGTGGGTATCCCTGGTATATCTCCCAAGGCAGGCTCTGCACAATGGCCCAGCACCAAGAAGCATGGCTGTCTAGTGCCTAGCAACGCTGACATAACCTCAAGTGGCTTAATTTTGTAATTGCTGTCTCTTAGATGGTATGTGAACTCAAATTGATGTCCAAGACTCATAACCACACCAAAATCTCCGGAAAGGAGCAGATACTTTCACTGACTTCAGTTCCCTTTCTGTAGGTTGCAAGACATAGAGCCCATTTTCTTTGTTATTTATTCATGCAATAACAGGAAATCCCAGAAAGCAGAACAAGAGATTTCATTGTTTCCCAAAACTGGTAACACCTTAATGGCTAATTTGGTTTAGGACAAAATTAACTGAAAAAAAACAAAGAACCATTCCCCTCATTCAGCTGTATGGCCTCATTATTAAACAGCAATTGCAAACTTGCATTGACCTCAGTGGAGCCAAGATTTAATCCCAAACACATTATCAGTGCAGATGACGATCTGCCAGTGCACTGGAGATCTATGATCCTTGTTCTCAAATTCTTTCTAAGAGTTTGGAATCAGAGATCACTTGCCACAAACATCTGAATAACATCAATGAGAAACCACAGTGTTCTAAGGTAGCTGATCTCCTTCACAGCAACTTATTAGATTCACAGTGTAGTTAATTTCTGGATCATACTAGTCATTTAGATGTCTTAGCACTATTTCAAATACTGGCAACATGATACTTGAAATCATATAATTCATAAGCATTAGGGGAGCATATTCTGGTAGCTCTTCCAACTTCTGACCAGCAACTGGCAAACATGCTTCAGTCCTCCAGACACAGAGGACAAACATGGAACTTGGACAAGAATACATTTCCATTTCTTGGCCATGTCATGATCTTTACAGGGTGCATTTAAAAAAATGTATCCAATTTAAATGAAGTTCATCACAACATTTCCATAACATCTGTCTGATAGTGTGGTGGCTTGACCTTGGCTAGCTGTCAGGTACTCACCAAGCCATTCTATCACTCCCATCCTCAGCAGGACAGAGAGGGAGAAAATAAGATGGAAAAGAACTCCTGCGTCAAGACAGAGGCAGTTTAATAAAGCAAAAGCAAAGGCTGCGTGTGGAAGCAAAGGTAAAACAAAAGATTTATTATCTACTTCCCATCAGCAGGCAATGTCCAGCCCCTTCCTGGGAAGCAGGGCGTCAGTACATGTAGTGGCTGCTCTGGAAGACAAACATTGTAATAATAAATGCCCTCCACCCTCCTTTCTCTTAGCTTTTATTGCTGAGCAGGTGTCATATGGTATGGAATATCCCTTTGGTCAGTTTGGGTCAGTTGTCTTGGCTATGTCCCCTCCTAAGATCTTGGCTATGTCCCTTCCTAAGATCTTGCCCACCCCCAGCCTACTGGCCTTTGGGGGTAAGGAGGTTGTTGGAGAGACAGCCTTGATGCTGTGGGAGCACTGCTCAGCAGTAGCCAAAATGTTAGTATGTTATCAACACCTTTCTAGCTACAAATACAGAGCACAGCATTATGAGGGCTGCTATGGGGAAAATTAACCCCATCCTAGCCAGAGCCGATACAGATAGGTTTGTCAGTTCTCTGGCCCTTTAAAATTTTGGAGGCAACATTCAACATGGAACCAAAGTTTTGGTTACCTATACTGATTTGCTGCAGACAAGTGATTGCCAGTTGCCATGATAAATGTTAGTATTTTCCTTTAAAGTTTGGTATTTGCCCCCTCTAATATGTGAAGGTGTTGACTCACAAACATAGACAGATTCAACTGATGGTGGCCTTCAGCTGCCTACCTTTATGATTGCTCTTTGCTTCCCACAACAGGGAATAATCCATCCAGACATTTCTAAACTGTTCCACTAAAAAATCAGGATGGAATCTGCTTCTGTTATAGAATGTGGTGATTTGGGAGCATTTTTGCATGCAGTTCAACTGTCCCTGCAGTAGAGGTGACAATCTTTGGAAGAATCAAGTTATAGGTACTGGGAAGGCCTCCACTTCCAAGCCAAGTCCCACTGTGCTAAATCTCACTTTGTCACTGTTGGGTGTTTTTTTCTATAGTCCTATCTCCAGCCTCTAAATCTCTCTTGGTTCCCCTACATCTCTGAATTCCTGTCAACATCAACTTAGAACTGCCTCCCTCTAAGTGATGGTTTTGTTCTGACTAATTCTTGCTGCTCTACTGGCAGCCTTGTCATCCTCTTCAGCTGGTTCCCTTTCTCTCTGCTCCAGAATCATTATCCAGGTCAACTCTTGTTTTGCTGAATGGAGCTTGCAAACTCCCTTCATCACACCGTGACAGCTAAATCCACTTGGGACCATGAGTCAGATACATCACACAACATGCAGTTCCAGTATTGCCTCATGCATCAGACACGTCTCCCCCGAATTGCAAGGGCAAGAGACTCAAATGGATTCAAGTTTAATTTGGAATTATCTTTCTAATCTAATTTCAAAAGGTCATATTAAAAAAATTTCAAAGAGATGACTGGTATTACATAATGGTCTAAGTTTGCTTCCCTCCCCTAAATAGCTTTTTAATTCATTGGAATTAGTTGCATAGAGCTAGCTGTATTCAGCTCAAATTCTCCTTTCTATGGATTTTTAGCTTTAAATTAGATATCTTGTCATTTTTTCCAGTGGGTATGAACATTAAAAGCTATAAGTAAGAGCTATTGAAGGTACTTCAACAAGATCAATGAGATTGCAGTTGAGTTGAACAGGAAGAAGTCATTGTGAGGTAGTAGGCTGACGAGTCCTTTCCCAGAGAACTGAGTAGAACTCTGTTCCTGGGATTTCTAAAAATAACCTCAATGCAGAAGCATGAGACTGAATGGATCTCAGCAGTTAGGGGAATCCACTACACGTTTTTGGAGTAAAGTTCTAGTATATTCTGTTATTTCTATCAAAAGCTATTTGCTCTCTTAGTTTCCAGCTAATTAATTTTATTTAAAGGTAAATAAAATGTTCCATGTTGCTTTGTTTGTTTTGCCATAATTCTGTAATTGATCTATTTGCTAAAATGGTGCTGTATTCAGGTATCAGTGAGATGTGGGCTGCATCACTTCAAACAGAAGGGGTACTGCTTAACATCTCATTATGTGGTTTGTGTTATGAAGAAAACTAATTCTGGGGGGGAGAAGATGACCCAAGAGGCCTACTCTATTTTTATTTTGCATTACTTGTTTTTTTTGTAATGCGTTCTCTCCTACAAATAGAGACTTAACTGGATTTAAACCCACATTTCACATTCATGGACCTTATTCCATTTACTTCCTCTGCTAACATCAATGTTCTGCTGTGATCTGTGGAGCTACCTTGCTATGAAAGCAGTTTGAGAGAGATGTGTTGTCTCATAGGAGCTGAAGGAAGGAAAATACCAAAATCTCAATGAAATCCAGTGGGAGCTAAACTTCAGCCTTTGGTCTGGCTGCTCTTTTTTATCTTTTATTCCATCGGAAAGAAATTTGTAGCCCCTTGGTAGATGGGAAGCAGAAGAACTTAGATATGACCTCTGCCTCACAAACTGATAATTACTGTAATATGGAAAGACACGCAGAGAAAGGGTGACTCAATAACTGCCTTATTCTTATGCATAGAATCATAAAACTATAGAATCATTTAGGTTGGAAAAGACCTTTAGGATCATTAAGTCCAACCGTAAACCTAACACTGCAAAGTTCACCACTAAACCATGTCCCCAGGCAACACATCTACCCAGGCATAGTGACTCAACCACTTCCCTGGGCAGCCTGTTCCAAAGCCTTTTGGTGAAGAATTTTTTTTAATATCCAACCTAAACCTTCCCTGGTGCAACTTGAGGTCATTTCCTCTCATCCTATCACATAGGAGAAGAGACCAACACCCATCTTACCACAACCTCCTTCCAGGTAGTTGTAGAAAGCCATAACGTCTCCCCTCAGCTTCCTTTTCTCCAGACTAAACAACCCCAGTTCCTTCAGCCACTCCTCAGAAGACTTGTGCTCTAGACCCTTCATCAGCTTCGTTGCTCTTCTTTGGACACACTCCAACACCTCAATGTCTTTCTTGTAGTGAGGGTCCCAAAACTGAACACACTATTCAAGAAGCAGCTTCACCAGTGCTGAGTACAGGGGGACGATCACTTCCCCAGTCCTGCTGGCCACACTAGTTCTGATACAAGCCAGGATGCCGTTGGCCTTCTTGGCCACCCAGTCACGCTGCGGACTCGTATTCAGACAGCTGTCAATCAATACCCCCAGGTCCTTTTCCATCAGGCAGCTCTCCAGCCACTCCTCCCCAAGCCTGCAGCGTTGGATGGGGTTGTTGTGACCCAAGTGCAGGACCCAGCACTTGGCCTTGTTGAATCTCATGCAACTGGCCTTGGCCCATCGATCCAGCCTGTCCAGATCCCTCTGTAGAGCCTTCCTACCCTCAAAAAGATGAACACTCCCGCCAAACTTGGTGTCATCTGCAAACTTAATGAGAGTGCACTCGATCTCCTTGTCCAGATTGCTGATATAGATATTAACCAGAACTGGTCCCATTTTGTGATAGCTATGCCCAAGATGGCCTCCAACCATCACATCACCCGCAAGTCCTTCTCTGTTCACAAACAACAAGCCCAGTGAGGCGCCTTTCCTAGTTTCACTCACCAGCTGTGTCAATTCCTATGTGACCATTCTCAGGTGCTTCAGTGGTTTCTAACACATCAATAACTCTCATGTCTTTGCTGCTGCATGGATGTCCATCCCCGACCTCCACTGAAATGGCAGACCAAAGGACGTTGCTAGCACACCATTCCTCAAACGTTGGCGTGCCACCCCTCAACTTATCTCCAGCAAGCCTGGTTTTATCCTTTTCCCCCTTCAAATCTAGTTTAAAGGTCTTTCAATGAACCCCGCTGCCAGGTGTACCCCATCTGTCAGCAACAGGCCTGCAATTTACATAAGCATCCATGAGTTTTGCTTTTGTTGCTGTGATGTATACTAACTATATAATAATGTTGTTCAATGCTTAAGTGACCAGCACAGACACTTTGATATTAATCTAAAACCAAAGTATACATCAATCAACAAAGTAAAATTGACAGTCATCTTCACTTGCAGAAGTATTCACTGGGGGACAGAAACCAACATGAAACCCTTAGGCAGGACCTTTCCTAGGTGGTTTTGCAGGGCAAGTTAAGGAAAAAAAATGCAATATATAGAACAGTTCAAATCTTACAGATATGCCACATGGATCCACATAGACATTGGGGACATATTTTTGTGTAGTCTCCGTACCTATGCACAGCTCAGAGCCCTATGACCGATGTGAGGAAGGCTGTATCTGAGGTGCATGATTTCCTCAGCAAATAACAACTGAGCTGCTATTTTTAAAAGAAGAGATTTTTCCCTGTACATAGGATGATAAAGGAGAACATTAGCACTGGGCCTATGAGTGCTTCTGCAGGGCTGGTGGAGGCTGCACTACTCTCCCAAAGAATTGGAGTGATTAGTCTTTAAACTAATCCTTTAAGATCACTGCTTCTGTTGGGCAAAAGAGTCACCCTCTAAAGTCCTCTGTCCTACCCCCTCTGAGACCATCTCTCTCCTTCACCATTCCATCTAAATCATTATTTTTCTCTTCAAGGACTGAATCATGGCGCTCTGCCTGTGTCCTTGTTAAGATCACAGCTAGAAAAATGCCTTTGCTTAAGAAAATAACATCATGGGAAAGGCCATGGCAACACAAACACTTGTTTTGCCAGAACACATTTATACTGGATGGGTGGGTAGTTCAGATGGCCATGAACACTTAATAAAGCTCATTTTTCTAGTAATTCCCCAAGGCACTTTCTTCAAAAAAACTATTATAAAGACAGGCATTTCAGTGGAAACTGCCAGACTTAAAACAAATACCTTATTTTAATATTTCTTTCATGTCACCTTAGCAATCTAGGGAAGGCAATTTCTAGTCTAAATACATCAGATCTTATTATGCCTTTTCAACTCTTCAGTTTTTTCTAAGCTTTATTTTTACATCCAAGATCCTAATAACAGCCTGTAACACATTTACATTCCTGCATTCTTGCCTCTGTTTTGTTGGGTACACAGTATTCTTTCTTCCTTTTTTTCTCTCTCCCTTTGGTAATATAATCATTCTGCATTTTTCCAGATTTGGACAAACAGAAGTGTTTTCAGCCTCCAGTTAGTGTTTAAACAACAACAAAAAAAGCACCGCTGGCCTTCAGAAATGAATTTAAAACATTAAAATGAATGCAGAAAGAAGCAATATGAAATCTAGGATGAGGAAGTAAAAGCTGTCCAAGAAATTTCACAGCTTCAGAGAATTTAAGGCCAGGATGAACCAAGAGATCTCTTAGTTTGACTCCTGTTTGTCAGGGCCATTACATTTTACCCATTTATTCCTATATTGAGGTCCGCAACTCTGTTCAACTGAAGTACTACTTCCAAAAAAGTATACTGTTTTAAAGTGAGAACATCAAGAGGTAGAAAATCAACAATTTTCCCAACACTAATTAATCATACACACTGTTCAAAAGCTTGCTTAACTTGCTGGCTTTACCTTACTGCCCTTTGTTCTCATTTTTCCCTCTTTCTACGATATTAAAGAGCCCTTATGTCCCTGATAACTTCACACAGAGAAATTATTTTTTAACTCATCTAGTCACCCCCGGTCCAATTTTGGACAAAGTAAACACACTGTGCAGCTAACAGTTGCAGTTCCATGAGATACCTGTGCACAATGCCTCACTGCCTCCCAAAGGGGCTGGCCTTGTTTCCTTCCCATCTCTTTCTCCTGGTCACATATTCTTACCACTTCTCTTGCACCAGATTTCCTGCTTGTCCAACTGTGCAAGCAGATGAGTGAACCCTATCTAGCAGGGGAAAAACAGTTAACATACACACCATATCATCCCCACTCCCCCCCCAAAAAAGGAGGAATATCTTTCTCTAGGGTTAATGGTTTGAATCAGCTTACTGTACAGTCAGACAGGTGAAAGGGACAAAATGACTGCAAGGCCATAAGCAGGACGAACCCGAGGGCAGAAGCAGAGAGGCAGAAGAAAGAAAATCAGCTGTACTGTGCAGCTACGCCATAAGACTCCTACTGCAAGCTTGTTTTCTCTAGCCTTGAAGTAGAGTTTATGGATCCATTCTATACCTTCTCCAGGTTTTCAACAATGGATTGAAAATGTTAGTGTCAAATTGCATGAAATATTCCACAGGTGCCACCTGTACCTACTTTCAGATCACTGGTGAAAGCCATCAGTAACATTGGGTCTAACACTGGAATGCTGCCCAAAATACTCTATTTGCTAATGATGTCCTTATTGACATTTGCTTTCTGAGTTCTGACACTTAGCAGGTTCTTCAGACACACTGCACAAACTCTATCAACACCAAATAATGCCATTTTTCTTAAACTTCAAAGACTTTACAAGATATTTTGTATTAGTAAGTCTCCAGTTATGTATATTCAGATTTGAAACTAGTTTTATCTGAAACAACCAATTTTGCATCAGGCATATTGTCTCATAGATCTGTTCAAACTGCACCAGTAGATGCTCCCCAGATTGCTGTGCTGGATTTCATTCCACTTGTAGCCCTAAGCTTTTCTCAGTAGGCTACAGCATTACCCCTTCCATCAACCTCCATAGTACACACATTTACTGGACACAGGTTATGTTCCCCCTTCACAGAAACAGACCCAACAACTTACCTGTCACCAGTTTTCAGAATCCCAAAGGAACCTCAAAGCACTCTCCGCAAAACTATAGTTGGAATTACATTTTACACCTTAGGAAGATATACACACTATAGCACATATTGCATGCATTTTGAAAACATTAATGCTCTTCATCTGGATAATCCAAGAAATACAATAATACTATTTTCTTGACACAGCTTCTTTACCATCCTAAATCACTTGTTACAAGTAGCTGTCATATCATTGGGAGTTATCTAGAACCCTTCTCAGAAAGCTCCTGCCACAATCTCTCCTGTCCAGCTCATTTCCTCTGATCTCACCTCCTGCAGCTAATTTCAGATCTCCCATCCCATGTTCTCAGTCCTATCCTCTATGAAGTCCTTCAGTCCCTTTCTGTAGTAATTTTATGTGCTTGAGCCTTTCCAACTTTATATACCCATTTATAGCACCTGGCTCCTTTGTTTTTCTATTCAAGTTTCATTCCCCTGCAGAAACATTTGGAGTAAAAGGTTCATTTAACCTCCTTGACTAATGGTTTGGTTAAACTATAAGATTTAAAACAAAGGATTCCCTTTTATTCCTAATCTCAGATAGAAAGGCTTGTTTAGCAAATGTGGATACACATTCCTATACAGGCATGAAAACCAGGCAAGTTTCCATTACATAGATAACATTCCCTCAGTTATCACAACTAAAATTAATTACATTTTTTGACCAAGGTACTCTTTTATCAGCTCACGAATAATGAAAAGAAAAGAAGCAACAGTTCTGTAAAATCATTTAGCTCCTGATCCTGCAGCAATGTGCAAACCCCACTCATGAATTGTGTGGGAAGTAGACAGTTTAGGGGCACACCATCTCAGACAGTATCTCCAGGAAGGTCTGGTAGAGGTAGCTCTGCTTGCCTATTCTGTCCTTACCAGCTCTCATTGCACAATATGGGTCCTGGTCATTTCACCTGCTTGACAGTTCATGCCATACCTAAGGATGGAAACAACATACTTTTCCTTTGGTCTCTCACAGTATTGAAGTCTGCTAGAAAGACAGAAGTGTCTGCCAGAGGGAGGGAAACAAACAGCAAGTTGCTTTGTACTGTTCAAAACAGATAGAAAAAATAGTTCTTTTAAAAGATACTCAGACTGAAATGTCACAGAGTTGGGCTTTGACATACTGTAGTAAATGAAGCAAGCAATGAAAAGGCTGGCAGAACAAACATGGGCATGCAGTGGAGAAAATATTGTCTTGGCATTGGAACCTAAGTGAGGGATGTGCAAAGCCATTCTGCAGAGAAGGCCAAATTCCATGTTTAATGACTGCTTGTCTAAATTTAGGACTATATGATACACTTAATCTACAGCAAGATGCTCACTGATATCAGTGGGGTGCTGGCACTAAGATCAAGAGGATTAACTATCCTTTTGTACTGTGGTAGTTAACTCAGGCTTACTACCACAACTGTTTCTCAGTTGAGGAAACATTCCCATATTGACTTTCACTGTTGTTTCTGCACTTTGATTTTCTCCTTACAGTTTTCCTTTTGTTGCTATTAATTCCCCTTCAGTCTCCTTTTCAGTCTTTTTCTTCCCTTCCCTTCATAATAATTCCTCCTTCTTCTCATGCTTCATTATAATTGCCTCCAATTAAAAAGTTTTGCTAAGCATTCCAAGTCATGCCATGAGATTTGAGAGTTAACTGTTCAAAGACAACTAAAGTCATTCAGAATATTATTTCAAGTTATTTGTAGTCCTGAAGAAAATGCTGCAAAAATTTACAATGAGTTCATGTTTAGAATATTGTAATGGATTTTTTTCTCTCCAGGGAAAGTGATGGGTGTAACCACTGCAGCACAAGTTATTCCACAATAGTTGCTCTTAAATAACTAGTTGCAGCTTTTAGCATAGCTCAGAAATAGCTTATGCCATGAGAGCTTTATCACTTGGTTTCCTTGTGTAGTCAAAAGCTTTTGTAAACAGGATGGCTTTGCACATGATCTACTTTAATGTCAACTTAAATTCTGGAGAAACTGGATATATCATGGGTTTGTGCAGTACATCAGCTGGGGAAAATGGAAAACACTACACAGACTCGGATAGGTCTTTTCTTGTCTCTGTTTTCTATGAACCACATTGTTGGCTCTTCTCTGTCCCTAATTGTTGTATTATGATCTTTCTGGCCTCCAGCTCTTTGTTCTAATGATTAAACAAGACTAACATTTTTTTGAGGTCATAGTGATAATATGATAGTCCCTTTGAAGGGATTCAGTAAACAGAACACAGCAGTAATGCATTGTGATATTATCAGAAACTTAATTTTGACTTTTGGCAATGTCATCACTGAAGAAACTCTAACTGTTTTTGAAAATTTAAAATATATAGTGGGCAGAATAACCACCAATAATAAACAAAAGAGGATTATAAAAGACAAGACTCACTCAGTTTCCTTTCTTGAGCACACTGGGCAATTACTAAAAGTAGTACAGTTGCTAAGTGATTTCCTTAAAGGATAGTATTCTTATTATATAGTCCCTCCTGTTTAAGATGGTCATCCAGAAGTAGCTTCCAAAATAACTACTGTAATTCTGCCTCACTCTGAGATTCCTGGTGAGCAACTGATTGTTACTGTTGGCCACATGGGACTAAATTCTTGAGAATGACTGACTCCACCATTCTTATTCACCTATGTGGAGGTCAAAGGAAACCATTTTTTGGACAGTGTTTGCTTCTTCTCATGGACTATAAAGAATCATAGAACACCAGCTTAGATTTAGACAACTACCTTTCAAACATCTAAAGTTAGGTCAGATAAGTTTCCATGCCCAAAGCCTGCCCTACTTTTGAATTACACATATGCTAGATTGCTAAATGGACATTAGGATCCAAATGAATCACTGCATGCTGCTCAAGAAAACCGTATTATTAGACCAGACATTGACAGAATGAATAAAAAAAGAAAAAAAGAAAAAAAAGAAGCAGAATGACTATGAGACATGGACGCAGGAAGAGGTGGTTTGTCTCAGAAACATCAGTGGCTCTTCCCAGTGTGACTCCTTTTGTCCTCTGTCCTACATCTCCCGTGGCAACAGAAGCTGTTAGGTTGTCTCAGTCATAGTCCCAGCTCTGCTCTGATCCCAGTCTTTTCTCCACAGGCAGGAAAATTCTGGTTTGTCTGTTCATTGAGTAGTCATTAGTTGATCTGGGGACAAACATTTTAGCAGGGCCTGTTGTGATACGACAAGGGGTAATGGTTTTAAACTAAAAGAGGGGAGATTTAGACTAGATATAAGAAATAATTTTTTTTACACTGAGGGTGGTGAAACACTGGCACAGGTTGCCCAGAGAGGTGGTAGAAGACCCAACCCTGCAAACATTCAATGTCAGGCTGGACGAGGTTCTGAGCAACTTGATCTGGTTGAAGATGTCCCTGCTCATTGCAGAGAGATTGGACTAGATGGCCTTTAAAGGTCCCTTCCAACCCAAACCATTTTATGGTTCTGTGATCTGCACTCACCTTCTTAGGTTAGAGTAGGAGAACAAGGCCAGACCAACTATTTACACAATAACTATAAAAATAATGTTTCTTTTTCTCTAGGAGTTATCCATCCAGGCAGAAAATTACAATATGAGTATATAATAAGGGAAATGACTGTGGATGAGAAATATTGAGTAATTATATCTGGGCTCACCATGAGAAATTATGATGAAAAATTCAGTGTAAACTGTGTGTATGTCTGTTGTGTGCACACATCCATCCATGCTGATTACCAGGAAGGGAGATAACAGCCATTGAGGCTCAATACAGCATTTTTAGGAAAAAAGTAAGAAACCTGCAATGTGGCGTCTTTCCAGCTTTCTGACCAACTCCAGAGCACTGCATTGAGTTTGATATGTCAAACTGCTGAAAAGACAGTTCACAGAAAGAAGGCCACACTACAGAAAACAACTGATTAAGTATATACCCTGAAGCAGTAGGCAACAAAGCAGCACAGGTGTCTGAAGGGTTTAAACACCAAGAAGAAATGAAACATATAACTAAAAATTATAATATTAAAGTGGCTGAGGCTTAATATCAGAGAAAACTTTTTGACTAGTCTGGAGTGTCTCTAGTGAAGTAATGGAAATCTCCACATACAATTTTAAAACTGTTAATTCTAGCACCAATAACTGTACAGTTTGTAAGAAACAAGAACTGTCAGGGATTAATATGAAAGACTATGAGCTGTCTTCCCTCTCTGCCTGTTGAGATCGCACCTAGATCTTGCTCGTGCACATAGTCCAAACCACACAAAACTCTGTATTTTTCATTTAAACACTAGGTGGCTCTGTTGGCTTTTTAAAGTACAGCATTTCCCGAGCCGGCACAAGGGTTGGAAAGTACATAGGGTTCAGAGAGATGTGCCCCATTGACAGTACTATGGTCTACGTAACTTTTTCTAGAAGAGCCTCTATTGTGAATGATCACAAGGAAACATAGGTACTATTAAAAAAAAGAAAAAAGAAAAAAAAAGAAAAAATAATTGTCTTCAGCCTTTGGAATGGATAGCCAGCACAAGGGGCAAAAAGGCTTTGGCTTTCAGTTTCTCCCCTGTGTTTTACCGAAATTTCACAGTTAATTGTGCCCATGGAATGCCTATGTGGTGGCTAAGGATGGGAAAATGAAGGCTACAGATTCTGGCCCTATGCATGGAGAAAGTTGGCAAAGGTAGTTTTAAGTTGGTGATATGCTCTTCCAATTCTTAAACCACTTTGCACCAGTCTGTGTCCTGCTGGCACAAAAAAATGCTGTCCTTCTTGTCTTGAGCTTGCTACAAGTAACTCAAAGCACCGCTAAGGAAGCTGTGGATCCCTAAGTCATGTAAGCACCCCTTCCCTCCCATTATCCTTGCATTCCACTCTTCCAAAGTGGTCCCAGAGCTGACCGGGCTGACTGGCTGTCAGATGGCTTTATTTTCAGAATAAGAGACCCAAACCAGCCTTAATTTGGGGGAACACTGATTCCACATTACCAACCAGCAAAATTAATGACTAATTTCACTTGGGACTATGAAAACATTTTATTTATCTTTCAGAGGTGTTGTAGATCTACAATCCTTTCCTCCCTAGTCTTAAGCCACAACTAGCGTACTTCCTCACATCAGAAAACAAGTGGATGCATTTTTTTCTTAGTAACCTTGCAACTATCATCCTAAACATGGCCCTAGTAGTTATACCTTTAAATTTTTTTTGTTCTTCCCTGGTGCACAATTTTCACCTGTAGAATTCATCACTGGAGTAGTCCTTGCAGAGTATTTTGTCAATCAACAACAGCTATAACTTGTATGAACAGACTCAGTACATTATTAACTGTTAAAGCAAAGAGATAGAACATATGTGAAGTTTACTCTTGCTCTTTTACCAAATATCCAGTTTCATTTCCAGATTACTAAATGATTGTTCACAAACAGCAAATTTACCTTTCCCCATTGTTTTGGGGTAGCATATATATAACAGTTTAAAATGTATATTTAATTTATATGAAACAACAACACAATCTGAGTTTTGAAGAAAGACTAAATCAAATTAAAAAAACCCAAAGTTTAAGAAATATCAGTATGATGGTCTCTTTTTAAATTTTTTACAAATTTAAGTTCTAGATTCCTTTGATATTTCTGTTATGTAAAAAAAGGTTGTCAACATTCAGAAACTAATTATCAGTGAAGCCAGGCAATGAATTTAACAGCTCTTTCTTTTTTTTCTGCTTTTGTCTAGACCTGAGATTGGCTGTTGCCCTACTCTCTGCTTATGCCTACTGGATCATACAGGAGATGACAGGTATAAGCCATTCAAACAGCTGACTAATCCAGCAGGTCACCTTTCATTTCATACTTCCTTTCATCTGCTCCAGTCTCTATTGGCTGCCTGAGTCTTAAAGAGATTTGTCCGCGTCTGAGCTACTGTCCCTGTGGAGTTTACTTCTTTTCAGCTGCTTGATCCAGCAAAGAGTTTATTATGTACAGAGACCTTCCCCACAGGTCCTGTGTCTTTCCATGGTAGCACAATTGCCTGAGCGTGGTAATCTATGGCGCATGCCTTTGGCTCAACAGTGCATTGCTGTGACCTGTCTAAGCATCAGTTAGAGGACATCTTTGCAGTATACGAGGGGCAGACATGAGCTTACTCTGGCTGTAGTCTTAACCAGCAAAAGCTGAGAGCTCAAAGTACCGTGCTATATCTGGTCATACAATTTTTGGATCAAAGCTGGCTCACATCCCCCTGGCTCACAGTGCACAATGAAGCTGTAGAACAAGCTCCCTACCACAGGATGTTGTGGACACAAAAATAGACAGTTAAAAATGGAACTGGACTCATTCTTGGAAGACATTAACTGACTGATGACAATCAGTTAGGACAGTCCAGATTCCACCTCCAGTTTATAAAGATTATTAAGCAATATAGGTGAGCCACAACAGGAAAAGGATTGCTGTCTTTGACAACATCTAAATATCTACTAATGTTTCTGTTCATACCAGATTTTCCTTATAGGGCTGGCTGGACATTGACAACAAATGAAGAAGCAAAGGCTTATGAAGGTCTATATGGTAAAAAATGTGTAAGTAGGGAACCAATGCAAAACCCTAAACAGAGCACCACTGTCCAGCAATCCTTCAAGGTATCCATGGAATTCAAGGCCTTTCCAGGGATAAAAAAGGCTAAAGGAAAGAGGGGGAAAAAACCCTCAACATATCAGGGGCACTAAATCAAAAAGGAAAAGTATGTAAGAGTTGCGGGATCAAAAATTACTACAGAGATAATTCAGTGAGGCATCAAGCACAGAACCCCTGACCACATCAACTACTCTGGAAGTATCCCAAGTGTACACCACCTGATGATCTGCCTGCACAAGAGAGGACAAGGGAACAGAACCGGACCCCACCATCTCTGCTATCTCTCCTCATACCTGCTATAGACAGAGTACTGAGCTATGAGGCTCTTTTGACTAGCCCTGATGGCCCTTGAGTGACTTGGAAATCTATCTTTGCACACAGACACTGGAATCAGGTCCTCTGTGGCAGCAGCTGAAACATAAAGCTTGAGGTACACGGAACTTTATTTCCCTTTGTCCGTATTGGATTAAGTTCACTCTGTGCAATAACTCTGAATCAGCAAAGTCTTTCTTAGACCCTCAGAAAAGGCCACAGATACAACTTAGGTACACATACAGTTTTTCTGAATAGAAGAGAATTTCTTCCAGGTTAAGGAAGAGATGGGAGTTTCACAGAGTGCCTGAGTGAAAAGTACCACAGCAGCAAACAGGTCATCAAGTCACTCTGGAACCAGACAGAGAGGTGTCTAATAACGCAGCCACCGCTTGTCTCCCCGTTTAATGTACACACACCAAGGGCACCAATGAAGTCCCTGACAGGAAGGAACGGTTATATAAGGTGAAATCTGCGTTCCTTGCGTAACCGCTGTTTACATAACGCCGGCGGGAGGGCGGCGAGCTGCGGCCCCAGCGCTGGTCCCGCGCAGCCGGTGGTGCGGTGGAGGCCGGCCCGGCCCGGCCCGGCGGAGAGGGACGCGGGGCGCGGCCTGGCGCTCGGCAGCGGCGGGGCTGGCGCTGGCCTCCCGGCGCCCCGCCGTGACAGGGTGACAGATGCCATTATCGCACTGCCTGTAGGGCAGGCAGAAGCGCGGGCAGTGGCACGGGCTGTGGCTCTGTACCCAGCACTGCAGAGGAGCCTCACGAAAGAAGGCAGGGCCTTTCCCAGCCGTTTCGCACACAAGCACGGGCCTGGCTCTAGCATTTTTTACTCAGGCAGGTTGGATAAAATAATAAAGCAAATTTCACCCCTCCTGCTGAAAGTTTAAGTTTCTGCATGAAAATAGGCGCATTTCCAGTTGGATTTCTGGCCAACTGTCCCTGCTTAGCATGACACAAGCAACACAGAGAGGGTTTATTTGGGCTGTAAATGGCCACGAGGAATTTGCGTGTACAAACCAACTGGGGTTAGGAGGTTGTGGGGTTTCACTCATGTTTGTGAAAGGTGTGGAAAACACACTTGTAAAACAATGAGAAGACGGGGGTGGGTATGCTGGGGATGGAGAAGAGTGCAGTTCAGCACCAACAGGCCCTGAGTTTCTTGAAGGCTATATAACAACCGTGTAGGGTTGTATCTAAACCGTATCTTGCCTTTCCCAGTTCCTGGGCAGTTACGCGCTCCACCTGCACCACACAGATATCTGTTGTGTGGGAACGGAACTGCTGACTTGAAGGCCAAATAACCCAGATGCAAACCCTTGTCACAGATCATCACAAAAACCTTAATGGTCATCTCAAAGTACTATAAATGCAGAATTGAATATCACTTTAACGGAACTATTTGCATTTCCACAGCAAACATAATAGGCAAACCAATTTTAAACATACAGTCTAGATTCTAGTACTGAGTTTTGCAGAAACCAAATAATTCAGAATATTCTTTATTTCAGGGGTTTTCAAATTGGACCACAGAGTTCCCCTTTCTGAGCTGTAATTACATTGTTTCATTATTTATCATGCATTGGCAGCATCTAATTTATTAGACTGTTGCTTGCTGAATATTTTATTTTATGTGCATTCCGAGCAAATAAAATTCCTCTTAAAACAAAGCTGAGTAAAACAACATTGTACATCAGAGTGATGGCTAAAAAATATTTCATCTGCTTATCATATAACTTCCAGAAAATTTTCCTTTTTTAAAAATCAGATAAAAGATGTTTTAGCTTCACATACAAGTTTGTATAATACAGTCAGATTTCTCCTCCTTTTTAGAACAGTCCCAGAATTTCAGATAAATTATGTATAATGTCAGAGCAAGGCAGTCTTGCATCAAGGGTAAATACTTGCAAAGTCCAAGCTAAGCGGGTTTGAGATAAACTGGTTTTCAACAAGCATTTTTATATGGCTGTTGTGACAGAGCAAGGCAGTTAGCAGATGCCAGCAAAGAACTGGCTGGAAAGAAAGCTTTCCAAATATCCGAATGACAGCTCACAATTCCAAACACACCAAAGCCTCCCATCTTGCTTGTAAACTTTTCATGTGCAACAAAGTATTACAGTATATTCCATTTATAAACTCATGGAAAACTTCTGTTATTTCAGCCTCAGATTATTAGGACTGTACAGATACTTTCCTAGTTTATTTTTACAGCAGTGACTGAACAGTCACATCCTTTTGTAGTTTCTATAGCTCCAGCTTCCATTTCAGTTTTTCAACAGTCAGATTTAAATTCGCATACTATAGGTATTTTATTTTATAATAATATACTACAGGACAATTATACTCACAGGTATCCTTTCAGAAAGGAGAATGTAATTTGACTGAAAAAAACCCAAGAAACAGGATTCCAAGCCTCCTCTCAGTTCTAATATCAGTGCAAGTCATTTTCAAAACATTTTGTATCTCATATACACATACTTGTATCTTGTAGGTACATATTCCGAACACCACAACTATCCAAGATGGAGTTTATAAAAAATTGGCCTAATCAAAGTTTCTCCTCCTTGTTGTACCTCTCCTGTACTTTCTGGGATGGCCTTGAGCAGTCTCCAAAACTTAGAAAAATTGCTGCTTATATTTAGAGTAAGAACCAAACTTTTAAACTTACAAATTCTAGCTTAACTCAATGCTGAGAAAGACCCAATCATCTGTATTAAGAGCTCTTAACTGGGTCTAATTCAAGTAAAGGACTCATATGCCCAATTAATTTCTACAAGCTTTTTGAAAAAGAGTGGATAAGAAAGATTTGCTGACTTTCTAAAATAAACAGATAGGATGTGCTTTGTATCATTTCACTCACTCAGTGGAATACTTTTCTCCCTTTTTGCAGGATTACAATTTTCATCTATTGTTTTGCTTAAAATTTAATAGTTCTTCTTTTCTAGAAGAGAGTATTTGATAATGCAATTCAATTATGTTTCACATTTGGCAAAAACCTCCCCTCCAGCTTTTGGAGATTACTTCATTTAACCATGCTTTTTTGCTGTTGGAATATCAGTTACTCTTCAGTAAGTAAATGCATATACGCCAAGCGTATCATTAACTGAACTGATCAAAGATCTAATTGATCTAATTTGATCTAATATTGATCTAATTTTTGATCTAAACTGATCTAATATTGCTTGGATGCCACTAATGGGTACATTATAGATTGAAATATTTCATTTGATCCATTAGTTGTTTTGCTGTTAGCAATCTCACAGTCAGTAATACGAATCTATTTTAAAAAATGAATTCAAAACCCATTAACTTTTAAGGCATTGTCCAAATGAAAGCAGCATGCTATAATAACTGAAACCCTTTCAAATGAGAATGAGAGACCATTTCCTAATTTTGATGAATATGCATAGGGTTTTCTTTATTTTATTCCATTCGTCAGTAGAAGTTGAAATGCAAGCAAATCTTTGAAACTTGTTTTGCATTTCCTTTTGTTAAAATAGACTGACTGTGAGAGAGCAATCCAAACACCATGTACACTGGAACAATCATGAGTTTACTATCGTCACCAAAAGAATAATCTCTAAAGTAGGATTTAAAGCAAGCTGAAGACATAATAGAAATACATAATTTTAAAAATAATATAAAGAAATGTAATCAGTTGTCACTTTGTGGCAAAAGGAAGGGGATAACTTTGTCTTGTATAGTAAGATTTAAAAGATAAAAAGAAATACATTTTTACACAGTGCAAAATTTACCCAAGGGAACTACTGCTTGCTACACAAAAAAAGTGAACCAAACCCTAGATGCTTCAGAAAGTACCAACATTTTACAATAGGAATGGGAACATTTAAAATCACTCTGGTGACATCTGCACTACTTTCAATATAGTGCGTAGAAGTATAATCTACCCACAAACTGAACATCATGGGTCAGATTGCCAGTGTTTAACAAGGTTTTGACTGACATCACTGGGATGTTCTAAGTCTGGATGCAAAGTTTAATGCTTTATTTTTTGCGCATGCTAATGGAAGTGCACAAGTTCAAAATACGCTATTTCATTGTTCTCAGCTTAGCGTTACTCCCATTTCCCAAAGATGCACGTGAATTGTTCATTATAAGAGCAGAGATGGGACTTGAAACTGGACCTACTAGTCAAATATATGTTCTGGACACAGTTTGTAAAATAACTGATCATAATAATTGCTTCTGCAACATGTGAGAGGACTTGAAGTATTTTCTTGTTAACCTATTACCCTATTCTTACTATCCACCCTGATATTATTACAGATCTTGCAATAGCATTTTCTTAATGCTTCAATTACTATAGATGCATTTACTAAGTTATGATCTCAGTTTGCCTTTAAAGGTTTCCAACTTGTTACAAAAGGAAAGCTCATTTAAACACTCATGGTCACCTAGAACAAGTGTCCTAGGTCCTTATGGATTTATACCTCAGTGCTCATAGAAGCTTTTTCTTTGTTAAGGCATTTTTAAGGTCTCCTTTCCATGTGAATTCTCTGGCCTTCATAAAATGTGAATTCACATTGCAACACGGGGCATACAGAGTTGCCTGTTTCCATGACAGAAAACTGCAGAAACTCAGTTATCTTTGAGACGGTTATTCTTTCATTGTGGTTGGTAAAAAGCCAGGAATAGAGCAACAGGGAACTCCTCCAAGCTCTTGCGTCCCATAGTTAGAAGAGAAATTAAACCACGTGTGGAGGCAAGACCCATTTGCCAAGCTGAGAAGAGGAATCCAAGAAGCCATAGGATACCCGAGTCTAGCAGACAGGGCATAATTATGATTAGAGGGCCACTAAGGAGCCCAAACTGCCAGGCAAGCTTCATGATGAGAAGCAGGCAAGTTTGGGCAAGTTCAGGCAGGTGGTTGGGAGGACACAGGGAAGAGGAGAAATGAAGCAGGTCTAACAGATCAGCAATCAATGGGTGTACTGAATGGCCAACAGCAACAGGTGTCCCTTACTCATAAAGCATGTGGGCAGGGCAACCATGAGTCAGACTTACAGACACTTACAGTATGCAGTTTCCTGGGTGGCAGATGGCTTGTCTGGGTGTAGCCTGGCAGCAGCTGATGAAGATGTTCAGAGTTACTGTGGGAAAAACATGCACATGCAGCATAAGCCTTTTTCCCAAGCTAAGAAACAATGTCTATTTTTTTTTTAGTATTATTATTATTCTAAAATAAATGAATTTTTATTATTTCGGATGGCTGACTCATTTTCAAGTGCTGGATTGGTACATGTCTCATACAACAGCTATGGTCGTAATTCTTACGAGCACGTGAAGGTGATTGTGTTGATACTAGTATAAGAGTCAAAATATCTGTTTTTCTTTGCAACTCAGACTTAGCAAAGTTCTGCAACTCTTGTTTGCGACTCAGACTTTGTATGGTCACTTTATTTTCACTTCCCTTTCCTCAGTAGCTGTGTGAAGTGAAGGGTTTTCTGAAGCCAAAAACTCCTGAGGTTTATGAATGGTGCATTT
The DNA here is from genome assembly GCA_907165065.1 of Caprimulgus europaeus. The sequence goes on along the minus strand of OU015539.1, from coordinate 10,556,548 downwards.
CTTCATTTACCAAGTTGGGAGGACATAATGGGGACAGCACACTTGCCACAAAACTACCTGATCCCTCACATATTTTGGGAATCTACCTTCACTCTGCTTGTCTTTTTACACAAAGGACCTTATTCTTCAGTTGCTACAGTCCCAGTGCTTCCCTGCAATCCAGAGATACTTTTTTATTTAATTGTCTTCAGATTAGACTCCAAGTACTGTAATCCAAATTTACCGTGAACATCGCTAAGCCTTTCAGCTTCAGGGCCTAGAATCTTTCAAAATAAGGTCAACTTATTTTACATATTAAGATCCTCATTCCTGCTGAGTCATGCCTGTTTTGACCTTCAGTTACTTGTCGTGGGCTCTTTACCTGGGAACTTTATTTTATCTTTAATATATATGAGTACCTGAACTGTGTTGCTACACTGAAGGGCAGACACTACCGAACACTTCTGATAGAGATACATCGTCAACAAACTTACTTACTGGGTGTCATCTGTGCACCAGCCTCACGACGTTCTGGTCTCGAACCGAAGTTTTCTACATTAAAGCACTTTTTGAGGAGGAGTTTTGAAACAAGCGCTTGCGAAGGCGGCACTCACGGGGCACCCCGCAGCTGAGGCGGGCTGAGGTGGGCCGGGGCCGGGCCGGGGCGGTGCGCCCCGGGTAGCTCCCTCCCACGCCGGCGAGAAGACATGTGACAGCGCGACTTCTGTCCTGAAGCCTCCGAGGGGGAAGGGGCCGCCGCGGCAAGGGGAAGGCAGGCAGGCTTCCCTCCGTCTCCCACGAAAGCCGGGGTCCTGCGGGGGAGCCGCCGCCACTGCTCCCGCCACTCCCGTCGCTGCAGGTGCAGCCGCGGTCGAGCGGCGCCGGACAGCGCCCGAATCGGCCGCGTCCCCGTGAGGAACAAACCCCACCGCCCGCAGCGGGAACCGCCTCACGGAGGTACGGACAGGGCGCGCGCGCCCCCCTCACTTCGCCCCGCCCCGTCAGGGGAACCGTTAACGGCCCCTCGCGCCGCGCGCCCCTCGCGCCAGGGCTGGACGGGGCGGAGCGGGGCGGGGCGCGGCGGCCCCCCCCTCAGCCCGCCGGGACCGCGGGGCAGGGCGGGGCGGGGCGGCTGGGGTCGCTCCGGGTCGCCCCTTTAGCTGGCGCTTCGCCCGGCGGGAGGCTGCACCCCACGCCCGCCGCCTCAGCACTCTCCGCTTGCCTGCCCCCGGCCCCACCTGCTGCGGAGCCGCCCCAGGCCGCGATGTTGCCGCCCAGGAGGCAGGTGGCCCTTCCGGCGGGGCCGGGGGCGCGGCGAGGGGGGTCCTCCGCCCGGGGGCCACGGCGGCCATAAAGAGCCGGGGAAGGGGCGGCGCGGCACTGCGGTACCGGGGCGGCTGGCCGGCGAGTGAATGCGGCATAGGGGAGCGGCGGCATCTGGCGGGAGCAGCTCCTCCCTTCTCCCGCCGCCGCCTCCTCCTCCGCCGGCGGCTTCTGACAGAGTCTTCCCAGCCGGCAGGAGCGCCGGTGCGGGGCCCGGCCCAGCCTCAGCATGGCTTTCCCCGGGCCGCTAGGTAAGTCCTGAGGCAGCGCCGGGCTGGCCCGGCCCGGGGTGGCGGTGGTGACCTTGGCTGCCGCCCCGGCGGGGACGGGCCCTGGGCGGCCGTGCCCGGTGCCCCTGCGGCGGCGGCCCTGCCCCACCTGCTCGCGGCGGCGGGATGCGGCTCCCCGCGCCGCCAGCTGTCAGTCCGCGGGGCTTCGGAGCCGGCGGGTGTTGCTGTTTTCATGGCCTGCGCTCATTACATATTCAAGCCCATTAAATTCCTGATCAATAAGTGCTTTTAAAATAATCATTCCATCATTTTTTTAATGCAGTGTGTTTCAAGAGAAATAGCTGTCTCTTCTTCCGCAAAGGTGCTGAACTAAAAAGCAACCGAAGCAGCTTTTCTGTGTGAGAGGGGCATTTAGGAAAAGAGCACTGACTGTTTGCTGGATGGCACTCGTACCCCCTCCCCATCCCATTAAGATGTCTAGCTGTCGCTCTCCCAGTCGCTCACCTTGGGTAAAGGACAGCACTGCTATAGAAAGCTACAGGATACAAGATCCTCATCCCCCTTCCAGTTCTGGGTGGCACAGCTTGCCTGAGTATTGCATGAACTGCCTCATGACTATTTTAGGTTTATTAAATTCATTTCAGTGACATAAGCTAGCAGTGATGTGGGTGAACCTACCTTTCAAAATGTTTTGTGCCTTAGTCTCTCACTTGCTTGAGTGGAGAACATGAGATCAGGTTTTCTAAGAAAGAAAAAATCCTTTTCTCTCAAATATATACAAATGACTCCACTATCTTATTATAATGATTTAAAGTACAGTATGGTTTCTCATGCAATCTATTTCCTACTGCATTTCTGTTTCTGGCCACAATTATCTAAGAAAAAGTTAATTTATAATAGGAAAATGCTCAGCCAATGATAAACATACAACCAATTGATTTTTCCTGTCCTAGTCAGCTAGTACTGAAAAATATTTTAATTGTTGACTTAGCAGCAGAAGAAACATTGTTATTGCATGTTTTACTATTATTGCTAGCACTCTTAGTGTAGTCCAGTAACTATAAAGACTGTTCCTGCCTGGCTGAAGCAGCCCGGAAGGCCCTTGTTGCTGGCAGCTGCATGTATGGCAGTTACTGTTGCTGGCAGCTGTGCTCATTGAGGTCAGTGGAAAGACTCCCATGACTTCATTGAGGTTTGAAATTGAGAAACCAAATCTAAGTTTGGATGCTTCTACGACATCATTGTCATTGAACCATTCAACTAAATGTGTAGGTATTTTTATATTTGTTATATACCTATACTTGATTTTCTGAAGACTTAACACTAATTGCAAAACAAATTCTTTCCAGGAAGAAGAACTGCATAGAGTCAGACCCACAGTTCTTTAAAGCCAATGACATTTTTCCACTGAGCTGTGAATTGGTTCTTGTGAAATAATGTAGATTATCACTTAATTGCCACGTTATGGTCCAGTCTCTCCATCATCACATTTTCATACTACATTTACTTTTAGAATAAAAGCAAAAGTGTTCTCAAAGCAACTGTGAAAACAGGTGGACGTTCATGAAAATCTTTTAAGCTGAAAACAACAGGATCACATATCAAAAGGATCACATATCAACATGTGAAACTTGCAGCATGCCTACAGAAACACTGTAATGGGGGCCCTGATAAGTTATGCCTGGAGTGATTAAAAACTGCCATACTGACTTTCAGCATGTGTCATTATTTTATAAGATAGCATTCATTTAAATATGCTTGCATTTTTGTAACCAAAAAGGATTCTGAAATGCCAGCTTTAGACCTAGACTTCACATTCTGGCAGCACTTGGACCCATTTATTGTGACATGTTCATTGCTATTTTTAACTTGTACAATAAGAATTTAATCTTATTTGTTACAAACAAATATAGTACATAATAAATAATGCTGGTCAGTAGCTTACAAGCACTGTATATTTTTCCCCTCCAGAATGCTCCAGGTATCTCCTCCAGATATGTCAAAATTCGTGTTTTGGGTTGTATGAGAATGAAATTTAAATAAAGCCTTGAAACTACAGAAGAAACACTAAAGATGATATTTTCAGTAGCGCTGTTATAACAAAATGAAAATGCGATGAAAGGCTACTTAAATAAGAATTCAAAATTATAAAACCTATTTTCTAGAAAAATACTATTTAAATGACAAGTAGAAATTAAAGTCCATATCCTATCTGCTTCCTACATACAATTCAAAAGCAGGATATGAACTGAAAACGAGTCACTGAGTTAACTACACCATATTTGCTCCTGTTGTGCAACCATTTTATTTCACAGCAGGTCCACGACTTTCTTATTTGTGGAAAGGATGGGCTGAGGTAGAAATGTGCAACCTTCTTTTCTCGGTTGCTCATGGCTCTAAAATCAGTTTGAAGTCACTGAGCAGGGAACTGAGTCAATGTGATTTCCAAGTTCAATGCAAGTACATACATTATATTGCAAATAATAGTCTGTCTGATTATGCGAATAAGTGGAATCTACTGGTAAATCTGTACATACATATCTTGAGAATTTTCATGAGTATACCAAGAAGTTCCTGATTCACAAATTGGCACAGTTGCACAAGTAAAAATGCCCAGTGGATACCTGTGGTTCTTGTGTACTGGATGCTAGTTTAAATTCTGCATAGCTGTTCTGCTTTATTCTGCTTTTGCTCCAAGCTCTTAATTTTGATAGGCATACCACAAAAAAAAGCCAGACTCTCATACATCATTATTCTTCTTGTAGTTATAACTTTGTCAACTGTCTTCCTTATTAGCCGAGATGCCCAGGCAGTTTCCAAAGCTGAACATCTCTGAGGTTGATGAGCACGTGCGACTTCTAGCGGAGAAGGTGTTTGCGAAAGTTCTTCGAGAAGAAGACAGCAAAGATGCCTTGTCACTATTCACTGTGCCTGAAGACTGCCCTATTGGGCAGACAGAGGCCAAGGAAAGGGAACTGCAGAAAGAACTGGCAGAACAACAGTCTGTGGAAACAGCAAAAAGGTTTGTTCAGTAGTTGCTTTCTTAGTGGAAAATAGTTTTTTAAGTGAGTCTGAATTAATATGGAAGTATCTGGCAAATAACATTCTACCTCTTATTACTTCAGGAGAAATGTCGGCAGCAGGTACCAAGGGCACCTGTGTGATGTCCTTCCGTGCCATGCACAAGGTGTGGGGATGGGCCCCAGGGAGCTTGATTGGTGAGGTTGTCTCAGCTGCATTTCCAGTAATAGCATAGATAGTGCTTATGCAAGTATAACAAACAGCATAGCTGAGTAGAAGTGAATACAACCCTAAGACTCTTTAATGTAAAAAGAAACAGAAGGTTTTAACACAGAGAAAATGACAGTGGCATGATACTTCTTTTAGTCTTTGTAAAAAAAGATGAAAGCAAAGACTCAACATTTGACATCAAGGGAGAAGGTGAAAAGTGGTTTTGGCATAATGAGGTTATTTGTAGGTTTCCTTAACTCACAGAGATAAAATCTAGCCACTATCAGCAATTAAAGCACGCCTTTTGAGTTTTCTCAAAAAAAATACAGTCTACCTTTGGTTTATCCATGAATCTAAAGAAGCCAAACTTGATTTGGTTTATGATTTTCTTCTGTGAGAGGTAGCCTTACCCTTATGTCAGGCTATTACAGTATCTTAACTTCAGTGAACTGGCTAGACTGTTTCCTAGAGTCACAGGAGCTCAGCAGCAGTCTGACACCAATGGCTTGGATGTATACAGGCTCTTCAAAAAGTGAGCAAACAAGGAAGCCTTTGAAAGTGATAGCCTGATAATACAGGCTGAGACTTCTGGTTCTGAATTGTGCAAGTGCATTTTGCAGTTGTCACGTTCATAGACATAAACAAGCACAGAAGGGAAAACTAGATGTTTTCATTCAAACAACTATTTGGTAGATCTTTCCACTTGAATGAGTAAGTTTCACTTTTAATTTGGGAAATTGTCTTTTAGAAATATATTCTGTCAAACTGTACTTTAAGTTTTGTACAAGTTTAACTGTGGGAAGTGGGATATAGTATGTATGGTGCTTACATGTGGGGCAACAGAACAAGTATTCATACCTGTCCTACAGGACTGAAGTGTACTTCAGGGACAGTTACACAAGTAAAAGTTTGGTTTTCAGCTGCAGTTGATCCAATACTGCTTTTCAGGAATTTCATACTCATTTCAAAGGTGGCTACAAGTACTTAAGAGAGGATGGAATCTGGTCATAGGGTATTAATTGTACCAGTGCTGCATGTTCTTCTTCAGAATGTCGCAGAAGTAATATACAACTTCCAGAGAGTATTCCATTCCTTTTTCTTTGTTAGTAGCTCTTACTAACATTTTAAGGTTTTAGCATCTAGTTTATAAAATGAAGGAGTATTTCCACAGTGCAAAAGTAAGTGATATCACAGGTAGTTTATAATTAGGTTTATTTATTATATGGCTATTTAAAATGCATTTAAATACATTTAAACTGAGTAAGGAAAACGAATTAAATCTTTAGAGATATTAAAAAACTTCACTGAAAAATGTAGCATTCTTTTTTAGCTGGTTTGTCTAAGGTACACGTCTATCACAGTTAGAGGTTAGCCATGTAGTGCCCTGAGGGGAGGAACAGACTTGTGTATCAATGCCATGCTATGCTATTACTCTGATAACCAACATTAGCCTTTTGCTCAAGTCTCATCAGACAGTGCCTGAGGGATAACTATGTGCTCATCTTTTTTCTTACAAGTTTAACTGAATGACTGTATATGAAACGTTGATGCATAGTCTTGTCTGACAAATAGATGAGTTTTTAAATCCTGCATGTTTCGGGAAGAATTAAGTGTGTGTAATAGCATGGTAACTTAGAACAACTTACTGTATGTAACATTCACTTGTTTCTGTCTGATACTTCAAGAATTCTGATGCTACCAGTCTCTAAGGATTAACTCCTACTAAAATAAGCACAGTGATCGCATTTTAATTCTCTACAGTGGCTTGCTGAAACTGAATTTGTAAGGAGAGAAACAAAACAAACCTTAGGGCATCTTACAATGACTGTAAATAAATTATGGCATATTGTATTCTTGAGGAGGGTAAGTGCAATTGTGTGTAGCATATATCCTGTGAAATGTCCATAGAAAAAAAGCTAAAAGCACAAATGTTTTGTGACCAACATTTTTTGTGTGGTATGAGATTAATTTGTTAAATTTCTTAGGGGGTGATTTCTTTGCTGTAATCAGTTTTCCAGTGTATTTAATGTTTTATACCATGGCTTATTTTATGGTTTATACCATGAATTCATAGGAAGAAAAGTTTCAAGATGATTCGATCCCAGTCTTTGTCATTACAAATTCCATCTCAGGAATGGAAAGCACCATCGGCCAATCCTGTTTTGTCTCCTGCAACGCCCGTTCTTCCAAGTGCTTTTCTGCCAGTCCAACTGCCATATGATGTACCAGAGTTTCAGAGGGTTTCAATTAGTGGGGACTACTGTGCAGGGGTAAGAAACCTTCCCCCCCCCCCCCCCCCATTTCTGTATCTAGGGGTGAAAAGCATCCCAAACCACAAGCAGCTAATGTGTGAAATGCCAGTATATTGTGGTGCTCTGCAACAAACTGTAAGTTGGTTTGTAAAACAGTTAAGGTCAGGTTGTTTTACACTTTTTATCATAAAAAATAAGTTAACAGTTCAAAATATAATCAAGCATTAAATAAATGGGTAACATATGGTAGGAGAAAAAAATGTGCGTATTTTGCACATTGTGTTTTGATTCTGCTTCTGTCACTGGTTTCCTGAGACCTTGGGTAAGATCCTTACAGTCGAGCCATGTACACTTACCTTTACGGAAATTCAGTGTGGATTCAGTTTGCTGCTAAAACTGATGAGTTTTTTGTCAGTATTTATCCAGGTTTTCCTTTCAGGTTACCGTTGATGATTATGAACAAGCTGCTAAGAGTCTGGTGAAAGCTCTTCTCATTCGGGAAAAGTATTCACGTCTAGCCTACCATCGCTTCCCAAGAACGACATCTCAGTATTTGTGTAGCATGCAAGATGAAAAATGGAAGGTTGAAGATGAAGTGTATCCAGGTGAATATCTTATTTTTAAAATATAGAATTAAACCTGTGCACTGCTGTGGTAAAGGTAAGTTGGATATTTTTGTGATGATCTCTTCTGAGTGTCTGCCTCTGTAATTTAGTCTTTTAGTAAGTGGTGGAGAATTGCTGATGGACCAAAGTTATATATCCTGTGTCTAAGCTGAAACTTTAAAGCTGTCAAGGGCTAAAAACATACTAGATGCTCATTGATTATATTTTTTTTTTCCAGCAAATGTGATGGTAGGTAGTACACCTGTGTTCCTTCAGGAAAAAGATTTACAGATATGGTTTAAAGTAAAAAGTAATTCCTCTTGATCTTGACATACTGAAATAAAAAGGATTATGATCTCATCTACATAGTAAATGGAAGCACAATACAGACATGCCAGGTAGAAAGCCCCAAGTCAGTCATTTCACAGGCATGGTACACTTACCAGGTCAAGATTGGAAGCTGTATAGTCATATTTGTTGGGCATTCTGCCTGGGTTATTAAACTCTGTTCTCTCAGCAAAGCTTATTAGGCTGAACATACTCCCCACTATATATGTCACAAATGATTGTCACTTAGGTGGGTTGTGTCTTGAGAGCTTTGCTTCTGCATTAAGCTGTTTGTACTGCTAGTTTTTGGATTAGTCTGTGAGGAGCAACCTTGGTCTGAACAGATGTGTCACTGTAGATGTGTCTGCATTATTGGCAGTGTATTCTCAGCCATCAAGTGACATTTTAAATCAATTACCCTCTAGCTCAGTGGTTGAAAGAGGGTGAATTAATGTGTTTTTAAGCAGTTGTTATGCAGAAAGGGCGTAAGGAAGACAGTGTACTGAATAATCAAGAAAGATATTTTGGAACAGCTGCCAGGGGGATATTTCCAAGCTATTATTAGGTTAATAACTTTTTACAGTTATTATTTTAAACTTATGACATAAACAATAGAATCTCATTACAGAATGTCTCAATTACCGCAAGTTTGAGCTGGATAGTTATGAATATTGTAGATAAGAATGGTATCAGCTTATATACATTCAGGTGATCTGGGTGAATAAAAGGACTAGTTAATTACTTTTCCATCTTGGCTTAACTGAGCAAGTAAAAGAAGAAATCTCAGTGAGAAGACTGAGCCCAAGAATGTAGTTCAGTTGACATAAATGTAGTTGAGACATTTATTTTATGCTAGTTGAATTAGTAAGATTGTCAAAGAAGCTATGAACATTCAGTAGTATGAGTGATAATGTTTGAGTGCTCACATTAGCTGAATGTCCCAGAAGTATGTGCGTTTACCTGATTACCAGAAATAAAAAAATGTAATTTTGTAAAGGGATTGCAAAACTGTACCGAACAAATCCCAACCATGCTTCTGGTGCTTTCTGATTTCGGTCATGGTCAGAAGGCCAAGGGAAAAACTAGAGTTGTGTGGTACTATCTCTGGCTTCTGTCCTTCTTAGTTTTATTCAAAAGCAAACAAACGTAAAAAATAAGGATTTTTATTTAAAAACAAAACAAAACACCACAACAAACACAAAAAAACCCCCAATCAAAACACAACAAAACCGATCGACCAAACCAACCCCCAAAAAAACCTACAAACCAACAACTGTTTGGGCAGAGTGAGCAGCACTGAGTCTGAAATTGTTTATTTCCTGCTCTACCATGAACGAAGTATATTCACTGATGGTTGAAAGAAAGAAGAAACAGCCCTAGTAGGTATACATTAGTCTAGCTCGGTGGGAAGGGCAGAGGTGAAGAAGACACTGCCCTTTCTTTTCTGACTGATGTTTCAATATAAGAACAGCTGCATTACTGTGCGCTTAAATACAAACTTCCAAAATTGCTACAGTGAGTCAGAAGGTAAAAAGAAAATAATGAAGGTGGGTACAAAGTCTCAACTGTACTTACAACCATCCTAATTTAGATACTTCTGGAAACTTATTTGGAAACTTGTGCCATCATACTTTAATAAAGAACAGTATTAAATCTATTTATACACTGGTTCAGACAACTCTAAAAACGTATCATCTTTGAATTAAGGTAGGCACTTAGCTTAGAGAAGAACTGCAATTAAAGCCTGTCAGAATAAAGCTGTGTTGTAACAACAAATCTTTTATAGTAACTGAAAATGTGATTTTAATGAAGTATTAAGATCTGTTAGAAATCAAGCATTATAGAAGCAGGAAGTTCTTTTTGTAGTTTTTTTCCCTTTCATGTAAGTTATTTCTTTTAAATATAATGTAAATTTATTTCCAGATTTCCATTCACCCCCAGAAGAAAATGAAGATCCTTACAATCTTGATGATGCTCCAGACAATTTGGATTATGTTGTCAAGATAAAAGGTGGCATTCCCTTTGTTTATGACAACAAAGAAATGATGGAACTCAATGAGCCTCGGAGTCTGCCATATCCTGACCTGGAAACCTATACCCTTGACCTGAGTCATGTTCTTGCTCTAATTGCAGATGGCCCAACGTACGTTTGTTTCTTCTCTACCCCTTCAGGCTGCTGGTTACCTTTAGTTTAATACTTCTCACTTTTGTGATATTTAATTCCTGAACATACTCATTCTACAGTAATGTTTTCTTTTGTCCTTCTCAAGCATTAATGCATCACAGAAAGACTTGAGGGGGGAAAAAAAAAAGAAAAAGGCTATACTTAATTTCTTTAGTTTCTTTACATCAACCATGTCAAAATGAGAAGCAGTTAACAGAAAAGCAAGAAATTGGCCAAATGTTCCCATTCAAGTCAGATCCGACCTAAACTTCTTGGCATGGGAACTGAAACTTAAACCTTGCCTTTTATTATTTTGTTTTGGCCTATGCTGAATTTGAGGTTTTTGAACAGTTGTCTGGATTTCCTTCATGTCTGCTCTACTCTCGCTGTGTGAAGAGAAACCCTGCTTATGTAGAGCATACAGAACAGCTCAGCAACATAAATATTCAGTCTTATTTGTTCTACATGTGAATTAATTGCTCATGTGCTGCAAAACTGACCCATGCATGCACAATCAGAAAAGGTCTGAAATTTCCCAGAACCATCAAAACTCCTGGGAAATCTGTAAAATACAGAAATACAACAACTCTAGTACAGTCACTAACACACTCATGACACATCAGTGTCCTTGCCCACTGCATAACAAAAACGTGTGCATCCAGTTTTTAAGTTTACTTCCCAGCTGAGGACTGGAAACATCAAAGTTTCCCAGGGCCTCAACACAAGGAAAGGAGAAGAATCCACCCCAGGGAGGAACAAAGCAGGAACCTGGACTGTTCTGAACTATTTGCCTAGTTCAGCACTGCATTCCTAGTCCTTCTGCCTTGGAGAGATCAATATTTACAATGCGACACGTTAGTCACACCTGATGCATTCTTTCCCCTTTGAGTCTGTCTGACACCTGCAGCATAATCTGCCGCGTGCATTGATAGTGGCAAAGCAGATGGGCTGAATGGAACTGTCCCATTCCCTAAGCACTTTTTCAAGAGCAAAAGCCGGTGCTTCCCCGGCAGCGCTCCGGCTCCAAATCAAAGCTAGCTTGAGTATGCTTGCTTACAGTGTGCGATGGGTAAATTTCCAGTTTCAGTGTGTTATATTCCAAGAGTCAGATATGGAGAAGCTTAAAGCATGAGGAGGAAAAACCTGAAACAAAAGTTACACTGAAGACTCTTCTTCTTGCAGCTTTTGTTAACAGTCTTTATCTAAGTAAGAAGGGCTTTCGTAGGGCATGTTAAACACTCAGTGCTTTCATGGTTGTAGGAGCAATCATCTGCTCCTTTCACTTCAGATTAAGCTTTTGCAGGCTGATTCACACTCCCTGATAAATATACACAAACCAAAAGGAAAGTCTTTTTGGTAATCCTGTTGCATAAGCTCTTCATAGGTATTGTTTCCTTGTTTGCAGTGAGTGCTTTCCAGTCATTTGGGTCTATCGCATATGGGGCTGCTTGGAGATCAAGAATCCATTGTTCTTTAATCTTTGCTGCTCTTCAACTAGTGAGATCTCACCCCTACGCCTCAGTCTTCTGGTCTCTTGAATACTACTGTAACCTAACAAAGACCTCCTGCAGCGGGCAAACGGGCCTTGATCAGTATCAGATGCAGTGAGACTGTGTTTGAACTGGACTTTCAAATCCATTATGGGATTTGTGTTCCATTGAGGAGAGATTGTCAACAATAAAGCAGAAAAAAAGAAAGGCTGACTGTTACACTAATAGTGCTCCAAAAATATTTTAGATTCAATAAGAATTGACAGATGGTGAGGAGAAAAACCATGTCATTGGTTAAAAATAGAATGAGAAACATAACAGAAGAAGAAAGTGAAGACAGGAGTAGGCAAGCAGGAACAAAAAAGCATGATTTTTCTAAGAGCACAAGAAATTATTTGCAGGGGGGGAAGTATTTTACACAATGTCAGTGGTTTTAAGGCATCAAAAATGAAAGATCTTATCTTGGCTTCTTATATTCACATTCAAAAAGAAATTAACTTTGTGGAATTTTTTAAAAAATTATTTCTGTAGTGAGTAAGTCTGGATTACAGGTTGTTTCTGTTATATGTAACATTCTGTTATATATAAGGTGATCTGCTCTATTGGAGGTATAGTTTCAGAGTAGTAGCAATTGACATCACATTTCATTATGGGTTTTATGCTTTCTCTGGTCATCATTACTAAAAGAATGGTAGTTTATGCAGAAATGTGATGTTAACAGTGCTTGGACAACTTAAAGGACCTAACACAGTTATGTAGATTTCTATTTGAGGTTTCACTAATAACTTTGGTCTGAAATTGTATTGGATATTGACTTAGATGTTGGTTAACCAGCAGGATAAGAAAATTGATTTGTCTTGGTCTTCATTAAAAAAATATAAAACTTTTTACAGTGAAAACTTTCAAGTTCTTTCTGAAAATGAAATACAAATAGTTTTAAGTTACAGTTAATTTTTGTCTTTTCTTTTACAGAAAAACATATTGTCATCGGAGGCTTAACTTTTTAGAATCTAAATTTAGTTTACATGAGATGTTAAATGAAATGTCGGAATTTAAAGAACTAAAGAGTAATCCCCATCGAGACTTTTATAATGTGAGAAAGGTAAGTGGGAAAAGGATTAAAGGTGTGACATTGTTTTTAGTAGGAGTTCCAGTGATTTTGCTTTTCTTGTGTGAGACATGCTTGAAGTGGCGTGTGCATACCACTCAACTGAATTATGTTATTTTAAGAATATTCAAATTTTTCTACATGGGAACACTGCAGGAAAACTAACTTGAATGTAAGTGGGTTAAATGGATTATGCTAAACTCAAATATTTACTTATGTAGAATCAAAGGGGCTTAATTGTATGTAGATTGCTTTAAAGGAGCAAAAGAGAGTTAATCAAATGAAGCTTACTTGGATTATGAATAAAAATATTCACATGGAGGTTTAATTCAGTTAAACACAGTCAAGTGCATTTTCCTGCTTTTGTGTAGGTAAGTAATATTAGACTGTAGTAGGAGAAGCTGTATAGATTTTTGATAAAAATTGCATTTCATATTGAAAATAAGTGTTTAAATACATGTCAAAAGAACAAAGACCTCCCACAGAAACTGAACATTCATACTGCCATCAGAATCTGGTAGAAAATGTCTGTGAAATATTAAGTAAAAAAGATTGTTATTTGAGTTCTATTCTTAGCCACCTCTGAGATACAGTGGAATGTAATTAAGAGATAGGTAGAATCAAGGAGCTGATTTAATTTCCTGAGATATTCACACCCAAGGGAGCTGCCTTCTCTTCAAAGCATGGAAGCAACAGTGTTCTGCTGCTTTGTTTGCTTCCTTTTCCTGAAGTTAAGAGGAAGTCACTGTAGAGATAATGCTTCAGTTTGATAGGTGAGATTTCTTCAGAAACCAGTAATCGTTGCTTGTGTTCTTAACTACTTCAGGTCCATTTTGCATTGTTTCTACATGCAGCTGGAAGAGGTAGTCCTTATTTTGTAACTTCAGGGTATAGATCAATACTTTAATCCTTCTTGTTATGTTTTGGCTTGCTAGTACATCAAAAAGTCCTCTTGGCTTTTCCCTATAGTGTCCAGTGTGCTGGCTACTGAATGTTAGCTGCTGTTGTGGTAATAAACTGTTGAATAAAAAATCTGCTAAACAAAAGTGTCTGAATGCACCCCTGTCTATAACAAGGCTAGGAGCAGATGGGTTGTTAGGTAAATTCTAATTAATTTCACTTTTGTTTTATATGATGAAAGTGAATTTTATCACCAAAGTCATGAAGTAGCTATGGTGGCAAGGGGGTGGGGGGAGAGAAAAAAAAGAAGCAATGAAGGAATCAAAGTTAAAGTATATGCCTAATTCAGTGCAACACTGTTTCTGATATACACAGATCAGCATCCATAAAAAAAATCTGAGATGGACGTTCTGTGGAGATCTGAGAGACACTGAAAGAAAAGAGAAGCAGGAAGATGAGGGAGGCAGAGTGGTTTAGGGAAATTTGTGCTGGTGAGATGATTTGCAGGGGAATGGGAACTCCTTCAAGCTGTAAGATGTACACAGATGTAACCATCTTGACTGAGAAGTACAAGCATTTCATCCAGAAAGCCTGCAGACAGAATGGCATGGGTGGTCAGGCCAATAAGGAAAGGAAAGGGCTAGCTTCAACTGAGAAGGTGCAGAGGAAGACAGGTTGGCTTTGTTACAAGGTTAATTGCTGAGTGAAGGGAATTCTACCATCCTTTAAATGCAAGAAACTGATGTCCACCATTGCTTGAGTGAGATGATGGAATTAACACAAAGGTTTCCTTAATTCTTTTAACAATTGTTTTCATTTGTGAGCTCACTGATAGCATATTATGTGTTCCAAGATCGGCTTCTGTCCATCAGTGTGTTTCTTTTCATTGAAGATTAATGTGATCTTGAGTTAAAGGTTTCCTTTGGCTAAGGGCATGCAGCTGGGGTTTATTCCCACTAAGGGGAAACTGGGCTGGAGTAGCATTCTAACAAATGTGGAAATGCAAGCAGAATGTTTGCAAATAGAAGCAAATAGACCTTGTGGTAGGGGCTTTACTAATGGCCCTGTAAAGCTTCAGCTTACTTCACTTGCTGTGTGGAGAACAAAAAAAACCAACCACAGCTTAAAATGGGACTGGTTTTGTCTTTTCTGGGGGGAAGGAGGAGGCAAAAGAGGCATTTGTCACCCTCATATGAACTCAGTCTGTTCACATTCTTTTAGTAGATGCCTTTCATAATAAATATCAATGACGTTAATGACAACTTCTTAGTGTGACAGCTTTTCAAATTAAAAAAAAAAAAAATCCCTAACCTAATCAGACCATATAAGTGATGTCTGAGGATTCTGTGTTTAGATGCTTCATCTAGATAGGATTGCACCCTGAATTGCAAAAATGCACAAAAGCATACACACTAATTAATTATGTGCTAGAGTAGGTCAAAGATCAAGTAATTAAAACCTTCCGAAAAGTTACATTGCTTCTGAAAAACAATGAAGAAAAAGGTGTGTGATGCTCTGTCAGACTTCTGATGTTCCTGAAGTTGCTGCTTACCGAGTATTTTAAAAAGGTAGCTAAAATACAGCATATTCTCTGGGAAAAGTGTGAAAGAGACTCCAGGAAAGTCTTTTTACTCCTGGAAAATAAATATATTGGGGGGGGGACGAACTGGGGCTGGAAGAAGAATCTTGGTTTTCAGAGAATAAGCCTGACATGGTTAGCTCGACTGCAGCGCTATGTGTGATATGCTTGTGGGGACTGGAGGAGATGTTGCAGGAGCTTACTGAATTGCAGACACACACTTGAGAGAACTATTTCTCAAAGGGAAGCGGGACTTCAAAAGAAATGCAGTTACTACTGTGTCATGGGATCCTTTCACACAAGCAAACAAAAGAAACAAAATGTCTCCTTGCTTTCTGTCCTTGCCCTCCTAACAGTAGTGAATTCATGTTGATTTAAATAAAGAGGAAGTGTTTTGTTTCGGTTTGGTTTTTTTCCAGGACTCATTAATTCCAGTAGCTGAGCCACCACTGAACTAGTGCATTCTGGCATTCAGTAAACTCATTTGGGTTCCCTACACCTGGTATTCCATGCTTATGACCTGCTTTTCCTGAATGTTTAGAGCTTATAGGGCATCTATTAACTGTTATTTCACTCTCCCATGTCAGTTGACCAAGCCTAGTAGTTTGTAGTATTTCACTGGTCCAGGAAGAGTTTATAGTAAACAGTATTTGTTTCTAAAACAGAGTTTATTAACCTGAGTAAGCATGTATATAATGCACTTGAGTTCAGATGTCTAAAATGTCTACACAAGTACTCTGAGGACTGTAATGATATGTTAAGTGGGGCTGTTTTTACTGTTTTAGACATAGCATTGTTTACTGTGCCTTAGTAATGTACTTCATGTTGTGTACTTTGAGCCAGTAATGCTTGCTTTTCATTTAGCTTTAAAGTGTCTGGCCTATTTGAACTAGGCCATGATTAACAATTAGGTGTTAATGTTTAGGATTCAGTTTGTGTCCTGGTCTTTAGTTATGCTATTAGCATTCACATGGAGATCGATTTACCCTTAGAAGGCAGCAACAACTTTTGTGTGTATAAACTGCAAATTAAATGACTACATGTGCTGAGTAAAACAGGGGCATTTCTGTGGATTGTATGTCATCGCATAAGCTGAGGTTTACGTTGTAGGAGTATGGCTGTTACTGATGCAGGTGCTCCAGTTTCCTCCTGATCCTTAAAAGCAGATCAGGATGTCAGCTGTTGATGTAACCTGAAAGCTGCAGACATAGTCCCCACACAACAGGGAGCTCGCCCATTGTAGATGTCCGTGTTTGCATTTTCCTGGCCTGGAATGCTAGTTACTTGCATTTTAAAAAGCACAGTGCAGTGGGTTCAAACTGTTCCAATGTACTGAGTGTCTTTAGGAACTTGTATCTAATGTCAGCATCCAACCTTCATATCTTGTTACATCATTGCTTGTGAGATGGAAAAGCCCCCTCTCTGCCTCATGGTCTCTTTTGGATGTACAAATACCTGTATACAGCTGATCAAATTAACTCTCAAATTGCACCTGGAAAGCCAAATTATTTCCATATTTACAGTCATGTAGCACAGTGAGTTTTCCAGCTCTTATTTCCTTTTGTGACATTTCTTGGCAATGTTGTCGGTATTTTGGTTTTTCAAACCTTTAAGTGTAGACAGCAAAACGAGATGCATTCTGACAGCTGCATTACCAGTGCTGTGCAGAAGCAAGATTATTTTTCATTTCTTTGAAGCTCCTTTCTTACTTTGTAAGAAGAGTTAGAACAGCCCTTTCCACTACAGCTTCACATAAGACTTCATGGTAAAGTGTTACTTCTAATGATCCCAAACCATCTCCTACCAATATATTGGACAGTACTGTGTGGTGCTTTTTAGACTTATCTGAACCATCCTGTCCCTGTTATATATCATCTTGAAACTTGTATTGAAAATGGACTATTTTGCTTCCTACTCCTTCTGCAGAACCATTCTGCCAGTTGCTCTTGTAAGACTTGACTTCAGTACAAGGCAGTTGGTGCACAAGGCAGATGTTAGAAATATTGCAAGTTGGTGATTGCTTCTGACCACATTCCTGTGCTCACAGCCATCTGTGTCCAGGTAGGGCCTAGGCTCACACAGCAGTGCAAGCTTCTGAGCAAAAGAAAAGCATACCTGTGGAAACTCTTTGGTTCTTGTATTTATTTTTTTAAATGGGACTTCCAACAAAAAACTGAAGGAGTACTCTCAGCCCTTTTGTAAAGCTTGCACTTCCCTTAGTGTGTGAAGAGATCTGAAAAAACCTTTCTGTCAGCATTGAGTTGCTGTATTATAATTAAACTTGGATAAAATAGTGACAAAATCTCTCACATGTATTTTTGCAGTTCTAGTGGCCTAAGATGTTTCATGTAGTTGAAGTACAAAAATGAATTGAGGTCCTTTCAGCCAGAGAGGATGGTTATTACTACAGTCTGTACCTAGAAAGACATCATCAATTCATGGATCAAATAAAAGGATCAGTGTGTCTTTTGAGGAAGTATCAAGTTTAATCTGAACCCAGATTCTGTGATTGGCACTTAAAATGTATCTTAACTTGTTGAAAATTTTCTTATTTAAATAGGAAACTGTTAATTGAGGCTCTTTTATTTATAGTTCTGCTTACTGAATCATTCCTCCAAACCTAAAATCTCAGGGTTCTGAAACATTTTGATTTGCTTAGGCACTGATCCATTTGTTCCTTAAGGAATATTTTAGAAGGCTTTAGTTATTGCTGTCACTAACATAGACACTTTGCTAATTTAAGTTTATATATATGATAATGAGCATGAATAATCTTTTGATTTCAGGTGGATACTCATATCCATGCTGCTGCTTGCATGAACCAGAAACACTTATTGAGGTTTATTAAGCACACGTATCAAACAGAGCCCGACAGGATTGTTACAGAGAAAAAAGGCAAGAAGATGACTTTAAAGCAAGTCTTCGAAAGCCTTCACATGGACCCTTATGACCTCACTGTAGACTCTTTAGATGTCCATGCAGTAAGTCTATTAAAATGACAAAATAAATAGGAAAAAGCTAAGTTTTCTAACTGTGAAATTCTAGTTTCTACCGGTTTTGCATGATAACTTATTAACTCACAATTTGAACTCATGCATTACTTTGCATGTTTAAAGTAAGTTAGCATAGGCTTTTTCTTTTCTGTGGCTTTTATTGCTAGGCAATTTAATTTATAAACTATTGTTTGTACTTAAAACTATAGTTATTTGTGTTTTTTCCTCCTCCAGGGTCGTCAAACATTTCATCGATTTGACAAATTCAATTCCAAGTACAATCCAGTTGGTGCCAGTGAGCTGAGGGACTTGTATTTGAAAACTGAGAACTACATTGGTGGTGAATATTTTGCTCGCATGGTCAAGGTAAATAAGTTTGAAGCTTTTCCAGCTGTAGAGAAATGAAGGTTTATAAAATATTTGTAATGTCATCATTGTATCTAGAGCTAACACTATGGTTAAGTGATTCCAAGTATTGGACTTGCCGTAGCAGTACATCAGAGAAAGGCCTCTGCTAATTCAGCCGTTACTGTTTTCTAGATAATTCTGTGAGTTAGGAACTCATAAATGTAACCTGTGCATGATTTCAAAGCAGAGTTACATGCAGTTTCAAACTAATGGAAAGCAGCCAGGGGTCACTGGCTTAATATTAAATGTTGAGATGCAGTTGGCTAGTGGTAGCTGCAAGGGAAGAAGGAGCTAGGGAAGCACCTCTTTATAAATCTGTATCTGCACATGCATGCACAGCTTTCAAATTAATTTCTTACAACAAAAGAATTAGTAGTTTTCATGAACCAGATGTCAGCTCTTCTTAGATGTATAGAAGTGCTGGTTTAAAATTAATAGCCTTAAAATTGCTTACTACCACAGATTCTGGGACAGGTTCTCCATTGGTCTGCATATTTTACGTAGTCATTTACTACAGTTTAAATAGTATAATTCTGAGTTGCCAATTTTAAACATATGTCTTGGGTGTTAGTAATAACTGCACAAGAATGTCGTTCTCCAAATCCAGGTGTTAGAGTTAATTATACTCAAATGATATCTGAGATAGCTTGCTAGTAGAATACTTAGATGCCTAAAATAAAATAATGGATTAATAGACAAGAGATTCCCTTTATCTTTAAAGGGTGACAATACAGTTATGTCTGGTCTGAGGAAAATACAATAATAAATATACTTCTAGCTGTAGATGATCTTCAGTGTCCATATTAAAGCAAATATATTTATTACTTAACAGGAAGTAGCCCGTGAACTAGAAGAAAGTAAGTACCAGTATACAGAACCCCGCTTATCCATTTACGGACGGTCTCCAGATGAATGGCTGAACTTGGCAAAATGGTTCATTAAGCACAAAGTTTATTCCCCTAACATGCGCTGGATAATTCAGGTTCCCAGAATCTAGTAAGTAATCAGGAGCTCTTGGTAATTTCAATAGTTTGAAATCATACCAATGATTTATTTTAATTTCTGATATTTTTTGGATGGTTTATGACCTGTCCTGTAGTTCTATTTCTAAGCAACAGCCTGGGAAATTTATTCTTGACCATCGCTTCAGTTCTCCTGGCAGTCTGGGGGTGGAAGGCACGAGGTGGGGTTTGAATCTACTCTTTATGAAGCTATTCAAAACTACTGTGAATTATTTGTAAGCCTGAAGATACTAAAACCAAAAATTTTAACTGGGTAAAATTGTGTTCAAAGGCAAGTTAAAATGCAATTTAGTAATAAAAATAAATCAACTCTTGAATTCCATAAAGGAGTAGAAAATGCTCTGTAAAACTGTTATCAAACTTCCTCAAGATCAGAGACTAAATGACAGTGAGCTTAGAAATGCAACCGATATTGCTGATTTGCAAGTAAAATCACTATCAGTTTTTCTTAGTTTTTAAGCATCCTTTGGGACTTTATTAAATAGCTCTTTGTTTCTAATACTGTATATTGTAATAGAGTCTCCTATGATAATTCTGTCAGCCTTAATAGCTGAGCTTCATGTTTTGAAATTGTATAGTTGGAATATAAGTAGAGAAAGAGCTGTCATGGTTGCGTATATCCCCCAGAGTGTGTTTCTCATTAGGGAGGAAGTTTCCTTTAATTTCTTACATGGCAATTTCTTACATATATAGCAGAGTCAACACTTCCATTAAGTCATGCACTTAATGACACACTGAAGTACTGTCCCTCTTTTCTGAGAGGCTCACTAAAGCAGAACATTCTACTTTAATTTGGAGTAGTTACAACTTTGGAAAACAGAATCCTTCATGAGGAGTAATTCCTTATCTCCCCTGTTAGTACTTGTGTTGCTGTAAGGGAAAGGGTCACTGTTCTTGTGACAGCATCTACCCCTGCATACGGTCTCTATTTTTGGAGCACTCGGGTGCTTCATCAGAGCCTGGAGGAAGCAGTGTGCCCGGCATCGCAGGAAACAGAGTGCAGAGACAACCCCTGCCCTGACATAAACTTTGAATTTCGGAATCATAGTAGAACTGAAGCTGTAGGGTATACACAAATAACAGAAAATATGGAAGTGGTGGAAAAATACAAGCCGAATAAAGAATGGTCACAACTGTGTCTATTTTTTCCCCCTTCAGTGACATATTCAGGTCAAAAAATATTCTGCCTAGCTTTGGGAAGATGTTGGAGAACATATTTGTACCTTTGTTTGAAGCAACAATCAATCCCAAAGACCACAAAGAATTGCACCTTTTCCTCAAATATGTAAGTATGTTTGGACTTCCTGTCTCACATGAAATGGATCCTCTCCTACTCATAAATTTTGTTAGTCCACAGCTGGTTCCAGACACTAAAAAAGCTCCCTCCTCCATAGATTACTTGTATTACTGTGTTAAAGCCCTGACATACAATTTAATGAAAGCCTGGGTAAGGTCCCGTTCTCAAACAGTTGCCATTTATTTCCTCTGAAACAGCTCAACAGCTGTTTATTTGTCATCTCAGTAATCCTCTCTAGAAAGAATGACCAAAAAACATTTGCATGCTCTTGTTCAGAGGCAACATTGTAAATCCAGGATGTGTACTTTGAGCTTGCCTCTGGGACTGGCCTCCAAAAAGGAGGCACCTGAAAGGAAGCATTGTGTAGATCCTGATGGGACTCAGGAGAGAGGTGGGGATGTAGCTGCTGGGATGTGATTAAGAGATGTTTCTGAGTATGCCCCAAATCAGAACTCTGAGGTTTCCTGGGCGCCTCTGGCCTTCAGCTGCTTTTCAAATAACAAAGCAGATTAATTTAAAAGATTATAATCTGGATCGGAGGGTTTTATAGGCCTATTTACTCACACCCCACTCCCCCCCTCCCGGGAGTCTCGAAGGCTTTTGTGCACCTGGGCCTCCTATTTGTCTCAGAAGAAAAAAATGGGTGAAAATTCCTTCAAGAAGACACATTATTCCTGCTGTCTGCATGGTATGGTAGAAGGGCAGAGCAGCAGGATTGCCAGCATAAGGAAGGAAATGAAGAAAGAGGGGTAGATGCTTTGTATAAGCAAGTTCTGGAGCAAGAGTAAGTAATGTTCAAGTTTGCTTCTTGAAAACACTGATTTCTCTGAATCTCTTCTCCCACCAGGTGACTGGCTTTGACAGTGTTGATGATGAATCCAAACACAGTGGCCACATGTTCTCTGACAAGAGCCTTAACCCTGACCTCTGGACCAGTGAGAAGAATCCCCCATACAGCTATTATTTGTATTATATGTATGTGAACATCATGTTGCTCAACAACCTTAGGAAGTAAGTAGTCATTTTTCTCTCTTACAAGCTTCTAGAAAGAAAAATAAACAATCTTGGTCTCAGTCTAAGTTAGTGTCTAGATCATATATCTTTTGAAGCAAAGGTTATCTTGAATTATTTTAAAGAGTCTAAGAGGAGTACATAAGTTATTTTGAAAACATTAACTGCAAAATGAATTCAAATGAAATATTCAGAAATTTTAATGGCAGCAGATTAATATCTTTATTTGGCATTTATGTGTATTTTTGTCTTGCGAATTCCTTAAACCTGAATATATCAAACAAAACAAAAGAAGAAACCCCACAAAACTGACTTGTTGACCTTTGCTTAGATTCACAGTGGATTTTCAAATAAATGCACTTCTTGGTAGCTTGTTATCTCCTGGTAATTTAAGAGATATAAAGTTATGTTGTGAAATATTGGTCTAAGGGCTGCTGCTGTTATCAAAGATAGCCAAAGGAGGATAAACTGCACATCTAGCTAACTTACTTCAGCATGCTGTTGACTCATTCAGTTTTACTACTTTTGAGACCATTGTCTAGGCAAGTAATGCAGGGAGTTCTGATACTGAATGTGTGATCATGACTGTAAAAGCAGATTTTGGCATCAGGCTCAGTAAAGCCTGAAATTCAACTTGAGGTTATGTTCCTGACTTTGTGGCTAACTCACTCACTGATCTGTACAACTGACTAGGAGTGAGGCACAGTGAGGTCATCCGTTGATATTACAGTGTCATTACTTACCTTGCAAGTATGTTTCATTATTATTTATAAAACATTTTGTGATTTTCCTATAGGAGGCTCACAGATTTGTCACTTTAACAATTCTTATCTAAGTTAACATCCAAAATGTTATTTCTTTTCTCTCACTGCTACCTCAAGCATTTCTTTCTCTACCACCCTATATAATCAAAACTCATAATAAAAACCTCCACCTTAAGTTACCTCGTACCTGCGACAAACAGGCCTAGTTGTTAGTTTTAGTTCTATAAGGTATCTAAGACATTCCTTTGTCTTTCCTTCCATTACATTCTCTGTAGTCTGTTTTTTTGTTTTCCACAGACAGAGATTCTGTCAGAACTTACGCATTTCTTTTTTACTTCAAGATCTTTTCAACTACTATTTGAAAATCTCCCTAGATAATCATTAAATATTCTTTACAGCTGGTGAGGTAATGACACAATTCAGCAATGAGTCAGTGAAACTGTTCAACTGTTAAACACCCTGAGTATTTGAGGCACCACAGCCACTCCATTACAAGTCTGTTTTATACTTTTGGTAGTATTAGTGAGGTCAGCAAGGACAGATTACATCCTCACATGCATTTTCAAGAGAAATGTTACTAAACATCCATCCTAGAACTGCATTATACTCTAGCAGTCCTTGTTGAAATTCTTTGTTTTGAATATCTATAAATAGTTATGGGACATTTGTCTGCACTGAATAACAGGCTACACTATAACCTAAAACCCAGCATCATTTTTAATATAGATGATAAAAATAAAATAGTTCTAGAAATTATAGTGTGAAATCTAGTGTGATAATTTAATACTCCTAGATCATCTCTGTGCTACTGAGGGTGTGGTTTTATGCTACACTTAACCTGGTCAGATGGCAGGTTGTCATCACACTAGGTAGTGGTAGCTACCTCTTGGCAATGTGCTTCCACTTCTTCCCTCATTTTGAATCTAGGAATTATGCAGCCACAGGTTGCATCAGTTCTCTTAGCTTTCCATCTGCCAGTTCCCTCAACTGAAATCGGTTCAGTAACTGTTCACCCAGTAGCTAAACAATTGCTAAATGAGATGTAACTGGGAAAGGAAAGAAGAAGGAAGACACAAGTATGTCAGATGGTGGAAGGGGCTTGGGTGGAAGGACCTGCCCCTTTTGACAGCAGCCCACGGGTAGGCCCGATTAGATGTCACATCAAACTGTATGAGAATGTGTAACCTTTATTTTTTAAAAATTCCCTTATTAATTCTAATAATATACAAAAGAGATGAAGAACAGTGCATTTTTTGTTAAGGGAACTCGCTTTTAATCTCCTCAGGGAAAGAGGCATGTGTACTTTTCTGTTTCGACCTCACTGTGGAGAAGCTGGGTCCATCACACACCTTGTATCAGCCTTTCTGACAGCAGACAACATTTCTCATGGATTGCTCTTGAAGAAGGTATTGCTTGGTTGCTCTCCTAACCTAATCACTGTCTGCTCAGACATCAGTCACTGGGTCAAACAGTGGTCACCAAATTGACTTTATCTGGGCAGCCCCAAATTAATTTTCTTAGCAAGACACATATAACTCTTCACTTTGATCATAAATAAGCTCAGCTGAACTTCCTATTTCTTACTTAAGCTACAAAAATACAGCTTTTCCTAAGTGAATATTTTAAAGTTATGTCTTTAGAGGGAAGATCAGCTGCCCAGATGCATCAAAGACTTGGTGGCACCTGTTTTTGGTTACTCCAAGCAGACCTAAAATCACATAGAAAAAACTGCTTAGACTTGTTACTACTCCCGGGTTTAGGTCCCAGAAGAATTTAGTGAAAGCTCTAGTCTCTCCTGTACAGGGACAAAGGCCATTTTCCCTGACTGGTGTCCCTGTACTTTATGGTTCCTTCAGAAGTTCATTAAGGTTTTATATCTAGAGTAACTGGGATCACTTGATCAAGAAATTTAACCTACCTTTATAGCACAGCAGCACTGCATATACAACTTGATTGTTATGACAGGACAAAGATTACCATTCCTGGCATATCAGGAAATAAAAACCATCACATAACAACTCATGCCCAGGCCACCGTTTTGTAATTAAAGATATGGTCAGTGGGTGGCAGACTTGCACTGAGTTGACTGTCGTTTTTTGGAAAGCGTTCTCTTACAAGTTGGATTTTCTGGTTAATGCTGGAAAATTCTCTCTGTATTTTTCAACATATCCAAGAACAAAGAAAATTTTTGCCTAAAATCATGCCAGATGTTATGCTCAGAACCAGTAAATCCTAAAATTAGACCCAGAGTAGTACTAAGGCTGAATGTGACCAAAGCATCCTCCTCTTCACTCTGTCCTGCTCAGCCTGGTATGTTAACTCGCCATAGCAGATAATAATAATAACAGTAATAAAGACACTTGTTAGCTTCACAGGTTGGTTATGCTAAAAATAGTTATAGAGATGAGGTGACCACAGATTATTTATATTATGTGCAACAGCAACACATGACTTTAATAAATTAAAACTTCTGCTCCTAAAATTTACCTATTGAACTGCAGTTTTGAAAATCACAGAATCACAGAATAAGAAATAACAAATTGCTTAGCAGTTCTTATGCATCTGTTATCTGTCACTTTCAGGTTTTGGGGGAAAGTATGCAGTTAGTATCAAATACAGTGCCCCAAACAGTCATATATACTTACTAATCTCCAGTAATATTAGTCACCATATTTTAAAAAAGATTACATGTATGTTGAAGAATGTAAATTATTTTTATAAAGATCAGTAACATTTAAAATTCAGACTTTTAAATATCTTCTAAAGAAGTCAGAATTCAGTGTCAACCTACATTTTTTTTTGTCTTAGTCCTCCCTCTGTAACACTGTTTCCATTTTATCCAAGGAAAATCTTTCTATTTTTATTGTCTCCTAGTACCATCAAATGCTGATTGTGTTTTGTTTTGCAGAGTCCTGTCCTCCAGTATCTTTACTATCTCGCACAAATACCCATCGCTATGTCTCCACTTAGTAACAACAGCCTGTTCCTGGAGTACTCAAAAAATCCACTACGGGAATTTCTACACAAGGGACTTCATGTCTCTCTCTCCACAGATGATCCTATGCAGTTTCATTATACAAAGGTACGAATTGCAAAAAGCACTTGTCTTTGAATTTGGTAACACCACCACACAGACTCAGAATGACCTGAAAGCTATTTTACATCATTCCTCAGGATATAAAGTTTCATGTCTTTCAGTCACTTCATTCATTATTCTTTTTCATTCTCAGTCTACTACTCACTGTTAGGTTTCAGAGGGAAATGTCTGATTTCCTAATTATGTTTCTTTTGTACTCTTGCCTCTCCAGTGTTGGCTGTTGAAGTATAGAATGAAGGATGAGGCTGAAGGGAGGTTTGAGCCTTCATAAACAATCCTCTAGAGTGCCAGGAAAGTCCAGTTTCCTTACTAATAAATCTGGGGAAGTACATTACAAAAACCCGATGTGGAATCTCCGAAGATGACATATGAGCTGTTTGCTCAGTGAAAACTGAGACTGATTCTTGCCCTTGGGTGGCCTGGCAGGACAGAAATGCCTGGTCACTGGTTCTGATGCCCCAGTTTTGTGGTTGGCACTGACTTGAGTCATGCTGTGCCTTAGAGTGGCCTGTACATTGCTCATTTGTCTGTGTCCTGAGGACCAGCTGAGCTCTGGTGTGCTTCACCCAGGCTTGCTTCTGGCCTATGACATGTTGTGCTAGAAAAGTCAGAGAGTTTCTCTGGGGGCTTTCTGCATGGATGTAACGCAGCACCAGCCGAGTTACACATAGTGTGGAAGATCCTCAGCCATGGCAGCCCACTAGAGTCAGCCCACAACCTCCTCTGGGGAAGGTCAGAAGTGAGAAATTGCCCTGCTACCTGTGTATGCACATACTCATTAACGATTTACGACCAGATCCTCCAAGGCATTTATATACCCTGGGATCCCACCTGAAAGTGCCTAATAAATGCCTCGAAGGATCTGGACTGCAATTTCTTAGACTAAGATAATTGGATACCCAGTGCCTATTAACTATTTAACAGTTGCCCTTGGGAAATTTGAAATAAATGATTCTGTTTGTTAGTAATTATGATGTTAAAGTCTTAAACATCTAATTTTTCACAGCTATCTAAAGAGCATGTATAAATTCCTTAATTAGTAATGGGTACATATCCCTATTTACATATGATTTAATAAATAATGTATTTTGGTGATAACAGGAAGCTCTCATGGAAGAATATGCTATTGCAGCCCAGGTGTGGAAACTAAGTACCTGTGACTTGTGTGAAATAGCGAGAAACAGCGTACTACAGAGTGGATTGTCAGATAAGGTAATTATGGCTGAAAAAAATCTCTTTTGTGAACACTGGGGCAAATAGGAACCAAGAAGTTAATAGTCTGGAAATCGGATAGTAGGTGCTTATGGGATATATTTGTGCACATCCTTATCCTCTTTTCCAGAAATATTCACAAACTATCTGCTATGCAGTCTTACGTTAAAAAAAAAGTATTAATGTTATACTTTTCCTCATTAGCTTTGTTTTGGAATTCCTAAAAGATGAAGAGAAACCAGGTGCCTGCTTATACTCAGTTCTGCCTCCACTCTCAAACCTTTTAATTATTTGGATGATATCCCTTTGCCAGTAACTTTATACATCATGTCTTGCATTGAGTAAAAATAAACTGCCTGTCATAAGCAAGACATGTTTTTGCTTAGAAGGGAGTACTACATGAAATAGTCTGGTTTAGATAGACAGTCAGATTAGATTAAATCCTCTTTTGGCTTTAAAATTCTGTAATTCCATGGCTTTCTCTGGGACTTTTTTAGAGCATCCTCTCTTCAGTGTCAGTTTTAAACATTCCTCTCAAGGAGCTGCTATGTGAAGGGGCTTTACAAGTATATTCTGTTGTTTCTTACAATATTCTCTAGTGACAACTACTACTTTTCCTCTTGCACAACACTTGTTTTAACTAACAAAAAAAACCTAAGCCTCTTTTTGACCTCTCACATGAAAGATGTAGTAGTGAAGACCAAACACTAGTACAAAGGGTTTTAGCAAGCTAGACTGAATGCATTACTGAGTAATTATATAAACTTTGGCCTTAAAATCTCCAAAACTGGTTGAGACTCTGAGGTAAAGTTCAATGGCCAGCTGGTTGAAGCTGCTCTTCTCACTTGCACTGGAGTCATTCAACTAATAAATACTCAGTTATACAGTAAATTAAAGCAGTTGAACTGACTTCTTCCTTTTTACACTTAACCCCGTTCACAGGAAAAACAGAAATTCTTAGGGGTGAATTACTGTAAAGAAGGGCCTGAGGGAAATGACATTCGAAAGACAAATGTTGCACAGATCCGGATGGCCTTCAGGTACGAGACACTGTGCAATGAACTCAGTTTCCTGTCTGATGCTATGAGAACAGAAGAGATTTCTACTCTGTCAAAGTAGTTACAAACTCACAGAAACCAGAACATTTCATTCCTATTAATATTGAATCATCTGTCGTTGATGCTACCAAGACATAACTGAACAGTACAGAATATCTGTGGAAGGTAAACGGCATTTGCTGTTATTTTTACTGCATTATTCTCATTGCAAAAATTTCAGTTTCTAGAAACATTAGGCTTTGTAAGATTGCTGTAAATATTAAATGAAAATTCAGAATCATGTAATATTTGTTTCATACTGTCTTAACTGTGCACTGTATTGTAGCTTGGAAAACAACAGAGAACATTCATAGTGCATCTGTGATATGCACTTTAGGATTGTGCAGATGCTGACAGTAGGCCTGCACCTGTTTTTGTCCTGCTCATCTCAGTAACAGTCATGGCATGTAGCACTTGTAAATTTAACTCTTTATTCATTAGCAGTTTGTGTGGGGTGCATAATTTGGAGGCTACCCTTTCATTCTGGAAGGTGTTCTGACACAGTTTTTATCTTAATGTTTCAGCAGTTATACTGGAAAACAAGAAAAAACAAAATCCAGTAGTCTTGTTTAATGAGTAATTAATTACTTCTGTTGTCATGCAGGATGTTTGTGAAGCAGCAGATAAATGCTTTTTAATCTAGTAAGTAGAAAAAACACTGTGTCAAAATCACCAGTATTGTACATTGTAATGAGTCTAATTACATCATGAAAACTATGCCTTGAAAGTTGAGAACACTTTTTTTATTGCTTTGTAATGGGAATATGGTGGACATACCAGTTCAAATTACTTGGGAATTTATGCAGACAATTTTGGTTGCATGTAAAGTAAAATTTTTTACTTGAACAAAGGAAGTGTTCTTATGAATCAGTGGTAGAAACTCCAGCCTTGGGTTCTGGTCCTACTTCTGATATCTTTTTACACATTTGTGTTAGTTTGTATTTATTCAGAGTTGAATGAGAAGTCAAACTGTCGATTTATACAGAAGCTAGCCCACTTGAAATATGTCATTTCAAATCATGTTATGTTAAACTTTTTATTTATGATGGGAGTGGCTAGTAAAATACAGCTACTGGAATATTTATCACTTTCAATCTATTTTCTATTTGATCATCCTTTTTAAGACACAGTACTACTCCTTCAGAAAGGATTGAAGGTAATAACATGATAGCATCTATGTATTGTAGAAGCTGCATGTAGTTTCACACCAAAAAAGACTCAAGGCTAGGGGCAGCAGAGGATGCTGATGCCTGTAAGCCCACACCTAGAACCCTGCATGTTTTACTACATTAGACATCTTATGCCCCTTGTATTTCATAGGCCAGGCCCCTCTCCTGGGGCTTTGGCACCGACATCCTTCCTTTCAAGGGCTGATCAAGTCTCACTTTCCCTTGTAAATGCAGCCAGTAGCAGTGGTGACATCACCAGTACCAAACCTCATTAATAGCATAAATGTACACAAGCACTGAAGACATACATACACTCTCTCCTCATGCTGTGGCAGTTCAAAGCAATACATACAAGGATGCTTTTTCAATGCACCTGCAGTCCTGAATGGTGATTGCAGGGAAATGGCATCAAAGTAAGGGAAGGAGGAATTCCCCATCACCTCCTGTAGCTGTGCAGCCCCATAAGACAGATTAAACCTAAAGACCCTTAGGAAGCAAGGCTGTTCCAAGGGAGACCAAGGCAAAGGAGCAGAGTTCTGGCCATCCCATCACCATGACAGTTAGCCAGCACCATGCGTAGCAAGCTGCAGTGACTGCAGACATTCATCCAAAATATGGTTGCAGACAGGTGGTGGGAGACTTGACTTTAGCTCGTCAGTGACCTCACCTAATGTCTGCAGTTTTCAGCTAGTGCCAGATTTTGTATTCCTTGTGCAGCTAAAAACTGTATTAAACTGTGCTATGCTGCTCAATAGTAAAGTTGTCCAAAGTTCTTAGTCAACAACACCTGTTGGCTTCACAGTTAGAAACTTTAGCAGCTCATATGATGCATTATCAGGATTGGTGAGTCTAATTTTGTTAGGATGAAGTCTGAAAATAGTGGTTCAGGCATTTTAGCTGCATAAATAGTACAACTTACTAGTAAGTTGTTATCAACATAACATTTTTAACTGAGAAAAGCATCTGTGTCCAGGCTAAATAAGCAACGTGCTTGGTTTGAAGAATTTAAATTGTAGGTATTTTCATCTGATAACTATTGCTTTACTTGGGTTGTTTCACCTGAAGATTGCTATTAGTGCTGCTTTTGCAGCTTCTTATTTAGTTTTCTTAATATTGTACCAAATTTGTCTATGTTTAATACCTTTTCAGTTTTCCTTACCTCAAATACATCAGGTTCTAATATGTCTGTAGCTCTTGTTAAAGAAAGAAACAAAACTGGATTTGAATATTCAGTCAATGCACAGTAATCAGGATTTTGACAATAACAACAATAACACACAAGTGGCTGTGACCGCTTTTAAGGATAAATTGAGCTAATAGTGTTATATTTAGGGAAACAAACCAACATCCTTTCAAGCTTCCACTACGACATCTCTCGGTCATCTTTTAAAATGGCAAGAGTTATTGATTCTCAAGTTCAGTTCTTAAACTTCAGCTTCTTTTCTTTTTTTTAAAGTTGCACTCTTGTTCTAATGTATGTCCATAATAACTTCGCAGCCTTGGGATGTGTGTGTAAAGAAGGGCAGTGTTGAAGTGTTAATTGTACACATTTACTCACATGCAAAACAGGGTAGTTGCTGACCCCCCACCCACCCCTGACAGAACTGAGCTCAAACCTGATTACACCACAGCTTATGTTTTACTCAAACAAAAGGAACTAGAACAACCTCGTTGTATGTACTCATTGGGGTGGATGTTCCTTCAGAATGGGAGAACATCCTATTTTCTCATCATTTAATTAGTGTTCAGGTTGAAACATTATTCAAGACTTCCTTAAATCTGTTAGCTCAGAGCATTTAAACTTTCACCTAAAATGGTTAATTATGGTTATTTGATGTTTACAACATATCTATCGGAATAAATTCTAGCAATGCTCTTCCATTCTGCTATGTTGCTTTAGCAATCTTAAGGCATTTGCTCTACTATTTGGTAATACACTTCTTTCCTCACCCCAGAGCTACCTTATCTTCTCATATCATTGTTCTTTACTTACGGCTAAACCTTTCTGTTCTATTTGCCTAGTTAAAATCTGAGTCTGATAAAGGTGGGTGAGGGATGTCTGTAAAAAACTGCTTTTTTTTTTTCTGTGCCTGGGTTAAATGATGTTTATCTTTTGCCTCTTGTGGAAGCATTTAACATTACACTAATAAATAAATTATAAAATAATATGGTTAGTTGTTTTGTGTGTGTATACCTCTCCATAAAATTGAAGCTGTTCAGAATCTCCACATTTAAGTAGAACTAAAAACCTATGGAATTAAACTGTTAGCACTACAGAAGACTAACCAAAATTAGGACTACCACAGCATGAACATTAGGAAAAAAAAAAACCACCAACAGAAAAAAACCCCAAAATCCCAAAACAGCAGAGAAGGAGCTAAAAGCTTAGCTGACTTAAAACAATTCAGTGTTAATGAAAACCAACTCTTCTGAAGACCTGGCATCAAGTTCTGAAGTGAAATTGTATTGCAGGGCTGCCCCCATTGTCTCTTGGTTTCCTGTTCATGCAAACTGGGCATCAGGGTAGGGCATGTAGCAGAGGCTCATCCTGATATTAAACTGAGAGCCAGAACACCTGAACTTGGGAGCAGGAAAGCAGTTCTGACACAACTGAAACAATTTAAGCAGTACACAGAACAGCTTTATCTGACAACAAACACAACTAAGAAGCCAGCAAATGTCAAATTTAAATAGTTAATATCAACATAGACATTCTGCTACAGTTAAGATGACTTTTGAGGAAAAAAATCTTATCACAAATTACTTTCTTTAGTAGGAAATATAATAAGATTAAAATGTGTGTCTCTTCTTGTACACACACCCTTTATTTCTGTACACAAGCAGCACTCCTGAAGCACAGGAGTGCTACAGATTCCTCTGTACTTAAGAATGTGTATTTCTTCCCCATACCTCTCAAAGCACTAAGTATCAGTGTTAAGCAGCATAGAGAATAGTAGATATAATAGTGAGACACCAACACTGCTAATTCATTAATTGTTAACCATGACTTGAACACACAGTCTCACATGAAAAAATATTTTTGGAAGGTCTATTCAAGTGGGTTGGAACCACAGTAGCATGGAAGCACAGACTGTTGTATCAAAACCCCACCTTGTTCCAGATACAATCAAATTCCAGAAGGGCAGGTTTCCACCTACTTTAAGCTTAATTCATAAAAACACCTTGTATTTTTAAATAGCACTTTGAACCAAAGTCCTCTTTTAATTACCTGCTGGATAGTATTCTTCATTCTACCAGACTCACATTGGGCAGAGTTCCATCCAAGTTCACAAAACTGACTTCTTTTTTTTTTATTTCAAGCCTAAAAACCCTATGCCCAGTGTTTAATATTTTAACCTCAACATCTGAAGAAATGACAATTTAAAAAATCCAGTTTTGAAATTACTACTTTTAAAGACCCACTTATAAGAAAGCATAATTCCATTCACCCACTTAAAACTGGTGATGATAAAACCTTATAGCAAGTTATCTTCACAAATGGTTTAACAGCAGAAGGACAGAAAGAGAAAAACAGCACAAAAAAAATAATTCATAACTGTAATATTAGTGAAAATATAATTACTGCAACTACAGAGCACGTGTACATAGTGGATACAAAATTAAAGAATTATGTATATGTGCTGTCAAGAATTAAGTACAGATAGGTTAACATACAGCTCCCACTTATATCAGGCATCTTTAAGACTTCCTGAGGACGCTACTGTTCCAGGATTCAGCATGACACAAAGCACACATAGCTAAGATGTTCCTTCTGAAAATAATGCATTTGGCATATTCAGCTACACAGGGGTGAAATTTAACAGTTCAGTTCAGACCTACAGCACAGAGATCTCACTGGCTGCCTTGTGTTTCCACAACTGGAATGAGTATGGATTAGAACACCTTTATATTCTCTTTAAAGGAAAGATATGCAAGTTAAATATGCCATTTCCCACTAAAAAAAGAAACATGCACATTATACTAATATGGTGTCTAAACTTGAACCTAGTAAATATAAAAAAATCTAGACAGAGGAAACACATTAATTTTATACTTCAATTCATATTTAAAAACAGGAAAAATCTGAGAAGAAAGAATACTCCAAATGTTAGCATTCTTAAGCTTTAAAATACTACCAGAAACACTACAGAAGAACTTGGGGAACAAATAAATCACACCTCCTGGAAAAAAAAATAATCCTTTCCCCAAAGACACCTGCTCCCCAATAGTGTCCTTTTAAGAGAGTTGTTTGTTTAATTTTTCTGATCAGTGCAGAATGTTCCAATTTCTTTGTTTTGACAAAAGAAATACAGAAGAATCAGTGAGTCTTTTGTAGAGCTGCATTTAAGCTACCTTGTTAAGCTACCTGTAATACCACACTTCAAAGTTTACGAGACATCTGATCATAATGGCATACTTTGAACCACAGCACCTGTCCAATGGAATTGTATTCAGATTAAAATTCAGTTTTCAGACTTTCATGGTATTAAAGGCAAGAGATTCCTTAAGCTTAAAAGAATTTTGACATTTCTTCCAAAGTAACTTTATTGCACGATTCATACACAAAGTTTAATATACTGGAGTGTCCTTAGCTATTAATACAATCTATAATCTTTAAATTACAATTTCACATTAAACCTGTAAGAATTCTTCACTCAATATAAGAAAGCTTAGTTTGTTCTAATGCCCCCCACCAACAGCTATTCATAGTGATTCACATTTTCAAGGCCTAGCTTCTGGAAACCATTGCCATATCCCTGCCAGTGTGATTCCTTTTCCAACATTCTTTGCTAAATGTAGCACTTCAGACTAGGCAATACCAACCAGTACCAAATTACTAGTTTTTCAGTGTTAATGTGACTATAACATACAGTACATATATTTTACAAGGCACACATTACAGTACCTACATCACAGCAGTGTGAATTACAGCAACTTAATTTTAAAAAGCTGTACAGAATACAAAGTTTACTTTTTTCACTATTTAAATATTTTTTGCATTAGTTTATATTGTAATTGCAAGTGTCATTATGCTGCAATTAACAACCTGCTTGCATCATTACAAAATTACATTTTAAGAAGTTCGTGTAAGTTCTCAGCAGAAAGTCAACTTATAAAATCTCAATTCAGAACTATAATTCTTGAAATACCTGAAAAATAAAGTTAGCTTCAGTCTTTTATTTAGATGCTCTTCCTGTTCCAGTGATATAAAAAGTTTAAAAAATTCAAAGGTTATTCTAAAGTTCTGAACATGGACTTATGCAAGCTCAAAAAGCAAAAAAGAAACCAAACTGGTGTGTCATTAGGAATATTTGCAAATCTTTTAGTGGAAAATCCCTGACCATTAACAATTTTCAGCCCAAGTAATAACTGCCTTTATACAACCAAACAGTCCATACATTTCATGAAAAATATCCCATTGATATCAAAGGATGAATAAAGGGAAAAAAAATATTTCTAAGCTATATACATTCACAAGTGGATTTTTCAATAGTTGAATACACATTTACACACTAAGCCATACTCCATACTGGCTTTTAGATGATACACACAAGAAGAGTAGGTTGCTTATCTGTCTTAATGTCTATGATAAATCCAACAACCATGCCATAAGCCAAGCTCATATGGGTGCCATAGGCTATGCACGTTCCTTAACAAACAAATATAATAGAGAAATTCCCAAGATCTAGTCCCCAACATAATTAAATTATTTTGTAGCCAATTAAGAAAAAGAATCCAAATGTGCCTATCTATGTGTGCACACACTTTTTAGTTCAGAACCTGTCTGTGATAAAAGGCCTTAGCCTTATGGCATCATCAAATTTTAACATGTACGGTAATTAAAAATGCAGTCTCAAAGTAAGCAAGATTTATGCTGATATTCCCTCAAATGCTACATTAATATTTCTCACTCAATAGCCTCAAGTTAAAAGAGTAGTATTTGTTAATATATATTAAGAAAATTAATTAATTAATTCTCTATAATAGCAGTTGATTTCCATAACATTATTTATGCAAAAGAGGCTTAAAATGGGTTTCCTGAATACTAACACTTTATTTTAAACTGTCTAAACTCCACTGTTTAAAGATTTTTACTCTGCTAGACACAGAAACGCACTGTTGCACTCCAGTTGTGATATCCCTTTTCCCAAGTTGTCACATGCATGTCTCACTGCAAGCAACGTTATTATTAAAGTAGAAGTTTCTCTCTGCTACATAAAAGCATATTGCACTTGTAGATATAAAGCACAGCACCCTTACTTAGATTATTGTCTTATAACTCTTAGTATACCATATAACTCTGATTTCATCACTTCAAAAACTCAAGAGAGGCAGATAAACCACAAAATCAGACTAAAATACACCTTAACTGGTAATTCAAACAAAGTAATTCTCTTCAGATATGCCTGATGTTTAAAAATAATTTGGCTGTTCTTGATGAAAAACCTATTAAGAAACTGATTTACTTTTTTTAGGATTGTGTATGAAACTGTTTAATATTTCCATGCTAGTAAGACTATGCTAAATATATTTTTAAAAAATATTCTAAGATATAATCTTGTTAGAAGAATAAAGCAAAGTGCACAAGTACATTTAGAGAGCTTTCTATGCTCTCCAGAACAGTTTTAAAATAATTAATATTAAAACTCAGATCAGACTGAAATCAGCATCTGTAAACACTAAAAGAAGCAAGAACTGGCTACTGAAGAACAGGCAGTGGGACATCTTCAAGTTTCAGCTGTAAAATTTCAAATTAATAGTCACTAGTGCTAACATCATCTTTATTCATATTTGTCACAAAACTAAAAAGGACTGCTTTTAAGGATAAAACTGTGAGGTCAAGCCATCTGACACTTCATCTTCTGTAGCAGCACACTGATGTTCGAACAGCAGTTAGCAGTTGTAGTTGCACTGTTATAAATTGCTTCATCTAGTAGTCGAACTGTTACTTAATATCAAAAGTTGTTGTTAAAATAAACTTTGTTAATGATCAAAGAGTTTACTGGAAGTACAGATTAATAATTAAGACTGCACACACATGGACTGGCTCGTATACCCCGTGTTTTAGAAGAGCAGTGTAGATTCACAGCAGCCAAGAGAAGTAAAGGACAGACTGTGGAAGAACGGCAACAAGAGGTAAAACCAGATGTTCGTGAAAACGAAAGCTTCAAGTGCTTCTGCTATTGTCAGCTTGTTGGCCAGTGTCAGGGTCTGTGAGGCTGGCCTGCCTCATCGACCATGTTAAGTATGTAAGTAGCAATATCATCTTCTGTAGGTGCATCTGAGACCACCCAAGAATCACCTGCCCCAGTCACTTGCCGACGGCAGACAGGACAGCTTCTGTGACGATCACTCCTGTTAGGATGCCAGAGAAATGAACAGTTTTCATTGATGGTCTCTTCCTGGCCAAAAAAAGCCAAAAGAGCCCCCAAATTAAAAAAAAAAACAAAAACCAAAAAAACCCAACAAACCAAAAACCCAGTGATAACTTCAAGAATGATCAGGTTAACTGGATTAGACCACCTATTACATTTTTTTGTTTGTTTAAAAACATTTTCTTTGTGAGGAAGATTGGCCAACAATTCTGAATGATGCTCCATTCTCTGAGTGATAAATTTGGAGTCATGTTTCTCATGATCAAGTTTGCTCAGGTTAAACACAATCCATCTAGATACCTGTCCAGAATGTTTAAATGGAAATCCATGGTCTAAATTAATCTTTGGCCGAGGTACTTCAGAAATCAGTCCCCATAAGCTTCCTATCTAAAGAGAAAAAGGAACCCTGTTCCTGGGTCATTCAGCCCACTGAAGTTTAGAACTAGTCCCTCAGGGTCCCTTCCCTCTCCACCAACTAACTCAGGGGTCCCAAACAATTATGCTGCTGAGCTGGGAGCCTCTGTTATATGCCTAGGTTAAGAAGAGATGAACCTTAAAAACTGAATACCAAAAATGGTGTAACTGGAACACAGTTAAGAGTTCAGCTGATTCATTACCCAAAGGGGAACATAATCTGCTCTCTACCACAGCCGCTCAACTAAGCCCTGTATTGCTGACAGATGTTCAAATATTCTCCCAGACAGACAACTAGTTAGA
This sequence comes from Caprimulgus europaeus, assembly GCA_907165065.1. The sequence continues at coordinate 10,519,197 of OU015539.1, read as the reverse complement.
CTGAGATCCAGTGATTTTTACTGTTTTTTCCTTGTGGGAGCTTAGTGTTTTAAGAGTAACTTCCTTGACTAGCCTTTGAAAAAGGCACAAAACAAATTCTTAAGCACAAATTCTCTGACTTACATGTAAAATCATTTGCATTAACTAATCAAAAAAAGCCTTTAACTGAGAACATCTGTATCACCTAATGCTAGACTGCCAGAACACCTGCCCAATCCTTGTAGGTCTCTGCATGGTCAGAGCAGAATTACGCTCCTCCACAAAGCAATTTTTCTCTCTGTTTTCCAACAACTGGTGTATCAGACAGATATAGAAGCTGAAAAGCTGTTCAGTTCATTATGAAGCTGAAATTATATTGTAAGATACATGTTATACATAAATTCGAAGGTGTTGCTACTGAGAAGAAATCTTTTCCTGGAAAAGTGTGATATATTTAAATAAGTAAATTGTACACTATTTATTTCAAGTTAATGAATATTACATAGAAAAAAAGAAAACCTCTCTACTTCCAAAATAAGTGATAAGACAGTCCAACTTGCCTTCATATTTGCATACTCTTAACAACTATTGATTTTTTCCTTAAAAAGCTTTTAATGAGATTCTGTGAAGCATAGCATGCCAGCATCAGCATATACCATCTTGTCTAGTTTTCAAGCAACAATACAGTAATTTAATTTTACAAGAATAAAAGGATATAAGAAATTACAAAAAAAATGCTGAAATGCATTTTCACATCTCTTTTTTTCAAAATTTAATGCTTTGTAAGATGTTTACAAATTCTGAAATCCTTCTTTCCTTCTGCTGCAGTCTACTTTTACTCAAGTTTCTTATGTAGCATATGTACATTAGCATCAGACATTAAATTATATGGGACTAAGGAACCTGGCAGACCAGACTGAAACATGTCAGATAACCAGTACCTACTACAAAATAATGAATATCCTTAAATATATCTTACCATTTATCAATGCATTTCTGGCAGAAACTGTGAGCACACGGCAAGATTAAATCAGTACGCCCTTCCATGCAGATACAACATTCCTCTTCATCTGTCAACTGTTTAACCCTGCAGAAGAGAAGACAGTATTTTCTCCCAGATAACTAATTTGTTTTATATTTATGCCCCAGTAACTACACTAGTTGCTGTATTTTTCATAATTAGTGATGGACAGAAAGGATCACCTGTGCTTATCTACAAGGAACACGTAATTTTGTGAATGGACTAGTTACATCATCCAAGCCAATGTCAGCAGACACAGCCTGGAGCTACCGACAAACAGCAGTAACTGAACATTTATTTTTTGTGCCCTGTGATGCTTTTGTTGTTGCAAAGGGTTATGCAACTCTTTTTTTGTATCAACAAGAACATGTGAGAAGTTGTAACTGTTACATATCACATTGAGTGAGCAAAAGAACAGAAGCACTGTTAACATTAAAGGCAGAAGAACCTGCCTTCCCTTCACAGGTGTCAGGCTGAACTATTTCATAATGAACTTTATTTTTGTGTACTGGCTTATCTCCTAGATAAAAAGATGCACATCAAGAGGATCACTACTAGAATGCATGTTGGCTAATTTTACACGCCACCAAAACGCCAAGATCTGAAGTGCTCCTTAGATTGAAAAGGCGGTTTCAGCTTGCAATACACTCCTCATGAGTGCTCCTTCAAATTAGGACTTTCTCTCAAGCTGACTGTTACCACAGCTTTTCCGGTTAAGCTTCTAGGTGTTCTTTTTTTTTTTTCCTTTTTTTTTGTGGGGGGGAGGGGGGAGAGATGGGGTGGGGGTGGCAGGGGGCAAGTTTAAAAATTAGATCACTCCCTAGGACAAACATTTTCATTTTATCTGTCTTCATTTTTTCCCCCAAATAATAGATATCTGTATCTAAAGTTCCCAACAGCAGTATCTCAAATACTTGCATTATCAAGATTTCTCAAATGTGAAAAGGTGCAGAGAATCCTCAGCTTTCACTGATGTAACTAGACATGTAAAATTCACTAATTTTGTAGTCATGACTCACTTCCAAGAGAGCCAAGTAAGTGTTCTGAAATTCTTAGGGTTTTCAAAAACTCCTGACTTGGGAATCCCTTCTGTGACTTGGGGCACCGAGGTAGCATTCTAGAAAGAATGGCACTTGAGGAGGGACAATCCACCTTAGTGACTCTGACTGCTTAGTGACTACTGACCAGACTGCTTTTGCTTAGGTATCTTGGGAGCTTGTCAAATACAGAGTAGTTTTTTAACTGTACAAATTCGCCAGCAAATGGACAACAATTAACATGCTTTTGTTTTGTTCTTCAGTAGGTCTTTGGGATTTCCTTTTCAATTTGCTTTTTGAGAAATTACTTTAGAACACTAGGAGATTTTTTTGTAGAATTACAGATGGCAATTTGCATACAGTGAGGACAACAGTTTCCAAAAAATATCTTTTTATTAGCTATGTTATTTGGACTTGCTCTCTTTAATTTCCCTCCCCTATGCAACTTTGAGTACTAACCTACTATAATACTTCAATTTTTGAGATTTGCTGGTGTATCCACAAACAACGATACTTAAAATGGATGCCCTATTTATAAAGTTTCTGGAACCCAAGATTTAGTCATAGGGCTAAGTTAAAGTAAGGAAATGCTTGTCTCTTCATTATCAGCAAGTGTAAAACACTTGTGGATATTTTGGAATGCTCTAAATAGGAAGTGGATGTTCTAGGAATGCCGTATTATTCCAGTGGAAGAGGTTAAGATAAGAAGAAGAATGAAACAGATAATGTCTGCTATTTTGGGACAGTGACAGCTAGCTCTTGCAGAGCTGAAAGATCTCTAAAGGTGGGAAGAATTTAGGCAAATGGGAGGATATAATGGAAAAACAAACAGAAGATTTCTTTGGTGTAAAATACTTGAAGGTGCCTCAGCCTGAATTTTCCTTAATGACTTGAAAAACTTCGATACAAGCTCACTAAATTCCACCATACTAGAAAAGTATACTCTTTTCTGTTGTTAATATTTGTCATTAATACTACCTCAAGTGATGAACCTTACAAAGAATGCTCATCTCCCCTACCTTAAAGTCTGAAATTTGAAAAAGAAACTCAGCTAGGAAACCTTATATCTACTAACTGACTTTAGCAATGCAGGAAGTTGTTTTGCACAAGCGTCTGGTTGTTTGTGGGGTTTTTTGGTTGTTTGTTTGAAGCAAAAGGCCATTTCCAGATATATATGTGTTCCAGTGTAACTATCTTTGAGGAAGAGCAGGAAAACATGCTTTCCAAAACATGTCCTCAATTTGCTACCTGATTCTAGCATTTTAATAATTCAGAACAGCCAATAATTTAAGATTATTTGATCCCAAACAAGAGAAACAGGAAAAAAAATTAACACGTTCTGCAAACCACTGACTTAGAAAAACCAGTGGACTCTGTAGAATGACAACATAGCTGACCTTTCTCGTTCTAGCAGCTGGAGTGTGACATTCTAAAAACAGTTAACTAGCTCAGCAACTTGTTTGTTAGAATACCTGGCTACCAGTTCTTCCCTGGTTGATACAGAGAACTACTCCCTTTACTATTTCTTCTTGTAAAACCTAACTCTATCTCACTTAAAACTGAGTTAGAACTCTGAATTAATTCACAAAGTTTAAACTAAGGAATTACTGGTAGCAACATTTCCACATAGGGAAAGGGTGACAAGCTTCTTGCTGTTATGTTCAGTTTGAACTGAAGTTATTGCAGGTGTTGACCTCAGTTTTTTGCTTTTCCTCTAGTTAACAAAGCAGGATGTCAACATGTGTGAGACAGTTCACATTTTTCCAGTCTTACAAGTTAAATTATTACTGTAATTGATGGGTTTCTAGTGGTAACAGATGGGAACTTTCACATGCCAAAATGTAAAAGAGGAAGAGAAAGTTTAAGTGGAACAATAACAAAATCTGTTTAAACAAACACTGTCAAACTCCCTAGATTTGTAGCTGCAGCTGATTACATTTCCTCCTGTTTCTTATTCAGGAGATTCAACATATACCATGTTTATATTAGAACTGATCATTAACACAACTATTCTGAAGCTAAGTTATGGTAGCACCAACAGAATTTCACCCAAGTACACCACAGCTCTCTTGGTACAAGAAAAGGTGTGCTATTCATGTTTGTGATGATACAAAGTCTGCATTTGACAAGAACATGCAGTTTTGATCATTACGTATTTGTAGTTCAGGTTTTATGCACAACTTCCAAAATATTATGTTGTAACTACGGTCAGAAGCTAGAGTATATCAAAATACCTTCCCATCCACAAGCTGGCCTGACAAGATGACACAGACATCAAACTCTCAGCAGCTTCTTCAGAAGTACCACTCTGGGCAAGAACTCCTGCTGCTTGACTGGTGATATCTTTATAAAGTTGAATGAATTGATACAAGTTCAAGATTCTGGAAGCTTCCACGATGCCACTTGTTTTATTTATCTTAAGATACAAGAATTATTTACAATTACATATCAGACTTACTTGACATTGCTCAAAATTCTTCTAATGCACTGCAATTCTCACGGCAGGAGCCACCTTCCCAAGTGTCCATCACTACGTTAGCAAATTGCAGTCTGCTTCAGTAAGAGCTGATTACCATGACTTGACCTCACAAATAATCTGAATTCATAACTAATGGGCTGTAAGTGTTCTATTGGAAGATATAAATTCCTTTAACTTAGTTCTGAAAATGTTTTTGTTAACCTGCTTTATGCAGAAACGTACCATTTAGACTTAATTTACCTCAAATAGAATTCTTGAATACATCATCTATATCAAAATATATACTAAAAATACATGTAGCAGGTGTTGGATTTTACCAGTAAAAGTGACAGTCCTCAAATATCTACCTATACACAAAAACCCCAACAAATTAAAATTTTCAACAATCTTACTTTAGTACATATTATCCGAACGACCACCTTCCAGAAAGCAGAAGAATCAGAACCAGGCTGCACTTCAAATAACAGATGTTTGTCTTGTCCAGAAGCCAATTTTGCAGTACTGAAATAAAGAAACATCAGTTCTACATCACATGCTAGACATGCAAAGATCAGCAACCTCAGCCACTGTGGTATCATTTATTGTTCACCTACATGCTCTTTATTCTTATTTTATCAATATTGCTCAGAGACACGAAATTAGACAGTAATGACCTTCTTAGCATGTCATTAAATATAAAATATACAGTCCACTTCCCTTAAAATTGCACAGTAAATTTCAGAAAATGATGTGCAAGTCTTTTGATCCAGCATCAGCAAGTGCCCTTCACAGACATTTTAATTTATATATACTTTCCCTGTTTATTACAGTAATCATACAATCTTGTGGTCCAATCCAAACGTTATCTCCTTACCATGTATGTAAAAACAGAATGCAAGTACCAATACATGCAGATGAGGTATGTTTTTGTTAGTAGATACTAATAATGAAGCAGTAAGGTGAAAGCTTCAGGTAACCCTGAGATTTTGGGGTTTTTGCAATTTTTTTTTAATGGAACAGATGCAAAGGTCTATTCCATATGAATCAGAATAAGTTATGTACATTCAGGTTGGAGTAAACACTATAAAGAAATAAAAAACCTTGAATAACAACGATATTTCAGAGTTAATTATACTAAAATATGCTTAGATTCTCAGGCAAAAGATAAATTAACATTCTTCAAAATCTATTTATGTGTCTACCCAGAAGACAGCTATCTGATCTTGAAGGTCATTCATAAAACTATGGCACTGTACACGACAATTTCTAAACAGAATACAAATTCACATGGTAGTTAAACATCAAACACTACTGAAAGCCACACACTACAAAGCCCCTTTTCAGCATGTACGTTTCCGTTTCATATCATTTTAAATCATAAATATCAGGTAAAAATGACAAATCTACTTTTTTGTTCATTTCTTTTTACCATCAACTTATCAGTCAAACAAAAGGTAGGCTACGAAAAATCTTAGTTATGCAGCCTTTTGTTTGGGACTATCTTGGTCACTGGTTTCAGATAGTAAGGCACGTCTCATCTTTAATGAGGAACAGCACTGCCTGTCCACAAGGGTGAGAGAGACTGTCACAAAACAGTTCCATCTCAGGTACTACCTTCCTAGTCTTCATAGGGCTGATATTGCTACTTCCTCCCAAAAGTGATGGGCAGAGAGGAAGCAGCACTGCATCTTTACATGGTTGGTGGAGGGGGGAGGAGTAAGGCAGACAGGTGACACTAACAAAAAAATACTGCTACACATCTACCTCTTGTGAACTTCTGAGAGAAGCATCACTTGCTGGAAAGAGTACTGGAGAAAAGTGAATTTAAGGTGGAGAAATGGCTTTGCGTTTGAAGTGTAATTACAATCATTATAGAAACTTTAAGAACTGATTTTTAACATTTCAGAACCAGATGGCCAGTTCTGGTTTAGCCAGAACAGAATATACTGCATATAAGGTCTCCGTAAAACATAAAAACCAGAAAGAAACAAAGTAAGGCTTACACATCATTAAGTTCAGCTACTCTTCCCAGAAACTCTTCATACGTTAGGAAACCACTTTCTTGAACCAAAGAGGCATGCTTTGCTACTTTTTCTGGCAACTTGTTAATTACAGTTTGTGTGTGGTTTGAAATTTGTTGACCCATGGTGAAGTTCTTCACCTCAGTTCCGTAGAAAGAAGTTCTCATTCACTTGTGGAGTCTCTGCTAAAAATATTTTGAGAGAGTTAAATTTGTGTTTTATGAATAGCTACTCCCTCATTTTTTTTCAGTGTAAGAGTTTAGCTACCCACTAACCAGTCTCATTATTCTACAGTAACACAACTTGAACAGCCAAATCGGAAACAAAGCAGAACACTTAGAAGAGACTAAAATGTGACATTAACAACTTATTAAAAATGTATTATTTTGCTCACAGCAATACTTATATTAAATAGAGATAATTTTTCACAGACTTCAGCAACTCCAACATACAGATATAAATACATCCAGTGGAATGGAAAAAAAAGTCCTAAGCTGACAATGGCAATTTATGAAAATCTTTGTTTTTCCTAAATATCTGTTGCATGTGAAAGTAAGAATGTCTACAAACAAGCATATCAATCTATGTCCGAACACAGACATTACAGCAAGAATTAACTTTCTTACATCAGCCTGGCACTGGCAGATCAAAAGAACTCTCACAGCATTCTTAAACTGAAAGTCAAAGAAAGTATAAACCAATTTAGAAATCTGCCTATCTGCACAAAACACTCAACTTTAGGATGTATTACAGAACTGACTAGCTCAAACCTCTCCAACTCAAATTTCAACTTATTTTACCTTTCCTTTACACTCCTATCTTTTTCCCCAAAAGTCTGCATAAGGATCTACCCTATACCTTCTGATTCTGAGTGTTTATCCATTTCCTACCCTTGATCCCTCCTCTCATTTGACATCCCCCCAAAATTTCTCTTTGTTCTTTATCTTGAAATAGCAGAGCTGTGCTCATTAATTCTGTCTGCAGAGTTCGTCACTTGCAATGCAAACCAGTAGTTTCATGCCCTTTTAAGACTTCTACAGACAAAGGTCCACAATGGCAAATTAACTGTAGAATAACTTCCTAAATTTAAATATGGAATAATCTGATACCAGGTGCATTACACGTCCATCATCACAGAAAAACAGAACTCCATCCTGCACGCAAGCATAGCTGCATTTGGACATAAAATTGCCCAGGAATGTGGTCTACAGCTGTCAACATCTTGCCATGGTGTAAGAAAAACATGGCACACATAAACTGAGTACCTATCAGAGCATTCTATGAACTATTCTCGTATTTCACACAATAGAATAAACTTCCAGTTTGACGTGTGAGTTTTGGGCAATTTCTATTCATCAGGCAGATGTGCTCCCACTCAAGATACTTTTCTCCTTCCAAATCACCCTCCACTCACTCCTCTTCCGCTATCAAGACCTTGCACTCGGTGAGCACACACCCACAAGGTAAACCGAAGCACAACCTCTCATCCGCACAACCCTTCACCCCTCACACACAGCCCGTCCCGTGTCCCGCAGTTCGCGTGTCCCCCCCAGCTGCAGTGCAGTCTGGCTGAGGAAGCTGAGGGCCGCGCGAGCCCACACAGCTGGTAACGGAAGACCGTTATGGCAGAAAAGTTTGGACAAAAACCCCAGCAAGGCGTTTGCGGAAATTGTTTCCTTTCGCGTTTTCCTCGGGATCAGCAACGCACAAAGCACGGGCAGACACCCCGGGGGTGCGGCCGGCTCCTCCCTCCCTGGGCTCTCGCTGAGGGGCTGCCAGGAGGCGGGCGCTGCCGCCGCCCCCTTAACGCTCCCCAACGGCCGCGCTCGAGACGGGCCCCGCGCACACGCCCGGCTGCGTCACTCCCGCACCGCCCGGCGGGGCGGGACAGGCCGCGCTCCGCGCCCCCCGCGGTAACCGCCACGCGACCCTTCCCGCCCCGACAGAGGCAGCAGCGAGGCCCGGCTCGGGGACGTGCGGCCAGGCTTGGCTCGGTGCGCCCTCAGCCAACGGCCTCCCCGGGCACGGGCCTTGCGCTCCCCCCGCCAGAGCACCGCGCCAGCCCCCGCGGCGCCGCGGACGGAGGGCCCCGCCAGCAACCTCACCCCAGCGGCCCGGCATCCTGCTCGCCGCCGCCAGACCGGGACCGGAGCGGGGCCGCTCCCCCGCGCGCTCCGGCAGTCGGCGAGCGGCGCAGGCGCAGGCGCAGCGGCGGCTCGTGGCGCGGGTCGGTGACGCCAGCGCGCGGCTCGCGCAGTTGCCGGGACGCGGCGGACGCCGGGAGCGGGGAGGTGGCAGCGGCGGAGCCCTGGCCGCCCGCTCCCGCTGGAAGAGCGATAACCCTCCCACAGACGGGCCTTGCCGCACAGCTCAGGGATCCCAGTGCCTGCAGGGACGCAGGACTCCCCGTACTTGTTCTTTCATCTATTCGCTCTAATAAAGAGCAATTTAAATGATACTTAATGGAGTCTGAGGCCAGCAACTGCCGGTGCAAAACACCCCAGACAGCACCCTGCTCTGCTGACGGAGCAGGAGAGGGATGTGTGTGGGGAAGGTCAATGCTCACTGACCTTCTGACAAAAAACCCCAACACCCATACATGATAACAAGCCACTTAGGAACAGAAACCCTAGAACATCCTCTAGGTCATCCACATCCTGGTGCTTCAAGGTTTAATTCTAGGGGGTTTTTTTAATTTTTAATTTAAAGAGGAGAAAGGAGTAGTACTTCCCCTTCCTGCCCACTTCTGTTTGCACATGGACACACGCACTTCCCCCAGTAAAGGAACCCCTGTATTCCAGACAGGGATTGGGCTGGACTGGGAACCTAGCTGTATTTCCTGCAGGCCAACCACCCCTTTCACCTAAGGTCAGCAAACATCTGTAGCCTCAGCGTGGGAATCTGAGTAGCGTTACTGTCCAACAGCTAATACAATCTGTGATCTCCTGCTAGGTGGAATGAATTATTTGTCCAAGATACTTGAGGATAATGCAATTTCTGAGACCTCAAGGAACTTCGTCGCTGTTGAGAATGTCTCAAAAAAAAGCATGACACATGACAAAAGTCAGAAACATAAGGAATTTCTCTGAAGTTTCTGCTACCACCAGTTAAGGGTTTGGTTTTTGTCACTTTCTGTCTGGAACTTAAATAAATGTTTCCTGTTTGCTTTGTAGAGGTACATCCCTTGCAATTCTATTAAACAATGAGCAAGGACATTTTGTTCTCTCTACTTCAAATGTGACTGAGTAGTCCTCATTATAGACAGACAATATCAAATACAGTCCTTTTTGATTAGTACTTATAGCTAGCTTTTATTCATTATAGAACAGTGTAAAAGGTTCCTTGTAGCCTTTGTACTGTTGGCATAAATAGTATAATAGAAAGGAGGGGCAGATCAAACTATGTGCATTGACCAGGTGTCAGTGTGGAGATCAGGATGAAAGCTATCTGAGTTTTTAAGATACATGATAAAATTAGACAGTTACAGGTTAAGGCAATATCTTATTATATTAGCTAGTATAGATTTTTTAGAAAGTAAACACTTCAGGGGGAAAAAAGGCCTTATTTAGCTCTAAACCAGAAGCAACAAATTCCAGCCAGAGCAGAACTAGAGAACAATTTTCCAAATTCTTTAGGTATGAATGAGACAATCTGAGAGAAAGTTGATACCTGTGGAATAGAGGTAATATGAGTAGGAGAGTAAGAGAAGTGATAATTAGCTCTTGGTGGTGGGGGAAAAGAATAGAGAAACAGGTAATTTCTAATCTCCAAAACATGGAAAGTGAAGCAGAAGGGAAGTTGTAATATGTCACAAAAAAGTCCAATATCACCTGCAATCCACTAGCGTTGCCTGTGTCCTTAAGCCCATTTGCTATTCTGACACCATCATGACAAGTGTTGGCTGTCACCTTTCCTGATGGCCTTATTTCTGCTGTCTACACAGAGCGCTTTCATTCAGGTTGCCAGAAGACAGGCATGGTATTACTGCAGTATTTTGCAAGTAGAGGAATTAACTGAGTGGGAAGGCTGTATCTAGAGCTTTCCTCTGCTGCACATTTTTCTGCTGAAATTCTGATGATGGGTATCTGAAATTAGCAGGTTTTAGAGCTGTACTGAATCACAGTCTTTCTGCAGTAGTACAGGTTTGATGGCAGTGGTGGACTGTGTATCAAAACAGCCCACATTCCTGGAGCCATGCAATGTTCCTGAGCTGTCAAAAAAAAAAAAAGAGAGAGAAAACAAAAAACAACACGGGGTATCTCTAAGTATGTTATTAGCAGTACACTATACCTCACTATCTAGTGGAATATATAACCCCGGGGCTATTTTTAAATTTCGGTGAATCAAAAATATGACAGTTCATAACCCAGTATGCTACACTGTAGAAAACACAATATAGGTGAGCAGTTCTATTGCTGTTTTATTTAAGACTATGTTTTCCAAGCTGCTTGATCTAAAAAGAAACTTCCTTTGCCATAATAACCCCCTTCACACATAAAAATAAGTTATCCAAAACATTTATTCAATAAAATATTTGATAAATTCCTAGTATTGTTCTTTAACAACTAGTTACTTCTGTAACATTGAGGTTATATGAGCTCTTTTTACTGTGAGACAGTTTTTATGAGAATAAATTGTCCAAACATATCTACCATACTTTATTTTTTATGAAGTACTGTAAACATCCTATTCCACCTGAGATCTTTATTATGAAAGCCCCATTAAATATACACAAAAAGATCTTAAATATAACTGTTGAGATACAGCTCAAGGTTTTTTCTTTCCCCGTCAAACATCTGATGCAGAAGAACGATACAGGCTTTAATAAATAAAACAGTAAATTATGATATGATTAAGATACCTAAAAAAGTTATTAATTGCTGTGTGTATATATATATATAAACATCAGCATCCTTGCACCCTTTCTTGAATGACAGTGGGTTGGTCCTTTGACTTTCTACTCCCTTGCAAACAGGCTTATTTCAGACTTTTTAAAAACAGTATGCAACTACTTAACAGAAGTAAGCTAATCTACATAAGGAAGAGCTACAGTATCATAATTTTATTTTAGACATTAAGTTAGCAGACATCCTCCAGCCAGATAAAAAAACCCTTTCATTATATATTGATCTGAATTCCGTGCAAATAGTTAACACCCTGCATGTCATTAATAGCATATTCCTAACTACTTCTTTATGAGAGATGAAAAATGAGCTGTAATATGAATGATTTTTATTTAGTTCAAGTAAATAAGATACCATGTTGCTCTGCAAGAACATTTATAAAGATGTAATTATTAAAAACCCAAGTTTTCATATGTCAAGATACAGAAAATATTAATTTATGAGTATTACGATCACTCATGTTTAAAAGCATTGCTAAGTTCTGTGTGCTTCATTTTATATTTCTGTCAAGTGTACATTCTTCACCTTAAACTTCTGCTTCTAGACATTTTACTGTGGCCTCAGGCTTGGTTTTAGGCTCTTCTGCCTTTTTTCCATTATTCTTTGTTTCCTTCTCAGGCGTTTTGTCATTTGACTTAGCCTCTTTGAGAGCAGTAGTTTCAACCATTTCTTTTTGCTGATTCTTGTTTGAAAATGGGAAGGTTTTCTTGTACCTTTAAATAGAAAAATATATATGCATAGTTTGGTAGTATCACTCAAGAAATAAAGTGAAAAATATCTAGAATTAACTTTCCTTGCCATGCTTAAGCAAAAGTCTCACACAGAATTGCAGCATGTTAGATCATTGTCCTTTTTAAAGCAGTGTGCTTTTTAAAGAAATAGTTTGTTGTTTTGTTGGTATTTTTTATAAAACAACCAAAAACAGGCACTGTATATTCAGGATTTGTGGTACATAGCTACAAAACTATCTGAGCTAGGATGTGAGAAATGCACACAACTTTTCAATACAATTTAACAATGCACTGTGTTGGAGATCTTTACACATGACAAATGAGCTCAACAATTATTTTTTTCTGAATGCAATCATAATCCAAGAACAAAAACTTTTATCTTGAGTCTGACATAGAAAGAAACAAGAATAAAACTGCATAAACAGGCTTCTATACACACAGACGCACACTTCAACGTTGCTATTTTGGCACACTTGAAAATGTTTCATACCAGGCATGACTGACTAATCAAAAATAGGTGGTATTTGTCTTTGGTTTCTTTTCTAAAGCAGAGAATGGCAACAGTAACAGACTTTATCTCCATAATAATAGGGCTTATGATTTTGTTCTTTGTGCTACACTTGTCATTATCATTACTTCTCTGCTCTTTAGCTACATATTTAAAATATTCACTAGTTGGTTCCAGGAGTTAACTCAGAGAAAATACAAAACAACAACTTACTTTTTGATATAACAGACTGCTAGAACAACTGAAATAATGAAGAAGATGACTGCCAGTACAAGAAGTGCAGTGGGGATACCTAGAGATAAAAGTGAGGTAAGCATAGAACTTTTATATGTACTTAATTCTGACTTTTCTAAGGGCTCATGGGCATAAACCTAGGTTCTTCTAAAAAAGCCTCATATAAAAGGTACATACATATCAGCTCAAGAGAGGAGGTATTAGGAATCTCAAGATGTTAGTTACTCATCCTCATCTTTTCAAGAGAGACTAAAACAGGTATTTAGGCAATCCCTGACAGATGTTTGTCTAAACTGCTCATTGGAGGGTTTTTACAACCTGCCTAGGTAACACATTGTTTGATTAACTATATCCTTACAGTTAGAATGCTTTTCCTCATATTTAGTCTGTTTCTCAGTTGCTGTACATTAGGATTACTTATTCACACCTCGTGTCTTAGGAACACCTCCATATTTGGTGAACAACAATTTCTCTTAAAACTTTCTTGGCATCTTCTGTTTTTAAGAGCCTGCAGAGTTTTCCATTACTCTGAGCACACAAAGTTTGCTAAAACTTTCTCAGAAATGTTTTTACTCCAAATCACATTAACCAGAATGAACTTTCAGCATTTCATATTAAAATATTATCAAAAAGTATAAAATAAGATCCTACTTCGACTTAAAAAATATTTTAAAATCCTCTGCCTTATAAGCTTTGCTTCTGAAAAACCATAATGCTCCTATTCTGCCTCCAGGTTCAGTTAAATCAAAATGGATGCTGGAGTGGCAAACCAAAATAGCAGTAAACAGTTTTACTACTAACATCTATGTAACTAGGTCGGTCTTCTGATTAAATAGCTACCACATATGGCCTTTACCTCCAAAGACAATGGCATCATTCTTAAAGGCGGCATGGGAAGTGTAGTTAGGAGAGTCAATCAGTGAGTTTTCCTCTGGCATTTTTGTAGTAGTCCCCTCTGTTGGCAATATTGTTTCAGTTATACAGATAACACGAAATTTTATATTTTTCAGGGATTGTTCTGACTCAGTCACACTGGGCACTGCTGTGATGTTCTCAGTTAAATCAGAACCTGAATACGCAGATGAGTCTGTTGGTGCACTTGAAGAAGGTAGTATGGTTGTAGTTGGATCTGGTTTACATGAATTAATCTGAACATCTGCAGCAGGGAAAGGAAATACATAAGAGTTGTATTGAATGTTAGTTTTGTACTTACTGTACACATATTTATTGAAATTGTTCCTCAGTCATTCCCTTCTGGAAATTATTACTTGTTTGTTCACAAAAGCCTTGCCCAGATCCAGCATGCCTATTTCAAACAGATGACGCACCTTTCATTGTTACTCACATAGTTAAACACTTTTTTGAGCAAGAGTGGCACTCACTTTATAGCATACTAATTACAAGATTCCTTCTGAAAAGCACTTAGAATAATAATGCACATAGAAAGCAATAATATGACCTCCTGCAGAGCAGGAGACTTAACTGCAGATCCAAGATTTAAAAAATTTTATATTATATTATGAATGTGTTCAAAACAAATGTCAGCACTCTTGATATTTGGAACACTACTTTGATTTCCTGGAAACAAAAGTAGCCCATAAAACTTTCAGGTAAACCAGATATCAGTATGAGATAAAAAAGATACATGATTCTAATGGGAGCTAGAAAGAAATAAACTTCAGGCATACTCAGAAATTAAGTAATTTAAATTTTGTGAATATTGCCTATATAAAAATGTGGGTGCAAGTGGACTTTTATATGTGAACGGAAAAGCTGAGTTCTGAATCAGGCTTATGTGAAAACGTGGAAATTCTTATTCTCTAGTGAAATTCTATATTCTGTGAAGCTATAAAAATTTCACTAAAGTAACAAGCAGATTACAACATAACAGGGAAACTACGTACATACTGTACTTCAAATGAATCCCCTTGGGAAGTCTGATGACGCAGCTACATTCACAGAATAAAAAGCTAAATGGCAGAGGCATTTTTACTTTTTCCACTACATTTTTCAAGTGATTTTGGTATTTCTTTGTCACAAAGAAAGTTGACAAAATGAGCTTCTGCCAAATATTTTGGGTAAGAAATGCCTAGAACATGCAACATTTGGCAATTAAGATAAAGAAATGCAGAATCATCCCAATGTTATATATATACATTACTTTAAGTTATTTTCTGACCATTCATCAAGCTTAACTTTCTTCACATATTGTAACAGTATCTTTTTTAATTAAAGCTAAATAAAGCAAGTAATTTGGAATTATTTGCTACCTCCTTAGCATTACTCAACCTACCCAACATTTCTGATGCAGAATGACACATATTTCATGCACTGAAACACCATGTTGCATAGGAACAGAAGATATAACAGTACCAGTAAGAGCAGCTTTTTTTAGAACATGTTGCCCAAGTACTAATTCACCTATGCATTCATCAATAAAAGCTGAGGACTGCAGAGAAAAACCAAGTTAGTCCAATCATGGAATTTTTAACTTTGCAGGCTAGGTGATAAGTCAATTTATAATGGTACTTTCTCTCCGCAGCACTTTCTTATCAGCAGTCAGATACTTGGTAAGCCAACTACTTATATTACCTACTCTCCTTCACTAAAATGACCCAGGATCATGAACAAAGTTCCACTGGTGAAGGCATGGCCTTCTCCCTAACAGCTTTATCCTGTCTCTTTGTAAGATCCAATGTTCACAGTCACCAGACGTGGTTTTAGGTCTTTATATCTTTGCATGGGCGTATCTTGCAAATCCATCTGTCTCCTGCTCTTTACAGCCCTTGTTCATACATCTTTCCTGAAAAACTTCAGGATTTTGTAAATAATCTCTTGCTCTTGTTATCTAAAACTTATTAGAAAGTTCTAGGGACTGATTAGAAATAATTTATTGATCCTGCATATAGCTTAATTATTGGGATAGTTGTTACATAATAACCATAGGTATGGGACACTAGCAGGAACACAATGCCTCTAGTTAGATACTTATTTTCAGTAATACCACAAAGTCATTAAGAAACAATACTGATCTGTTGTGCTGAGATCTAACTTATATCAAGGCCTAAGTTCCACTGTTGTATCTTCAATCTGGGAACAGATGGTCAAGAATGAGGAGAAGGACAGATCTTTTCACACATAGGATGATGCACATTAAAAGGAGCTGCCTGATTTTACTGATAATAGATTGGGAATCTAGTTAATTTTATGATCTCTCAGCTATTCTAGCTTACATTTTAATTTAATGGATACATTTCCTTTTATCAAAAAACATTAAACTTTTCCTGAAGTACTCCACTCCTGGTCTTTTTACAAGAAAATATCACACACAAGCACCCTGGTTAAAGATTCAACTGCCTGTCTTTCAAATTAACATGCCTAAATAATCAAAACATATTAAGAGCATTGTGTCAACATTACAGAATAGTAAAAGCAACTCTTCTTCAAGAACTTTCATGGCAGCATCAAATTATTAATTTTGATTAACTGAATTGATACTTTTTATTTCTTGGAAGCTTTTTTTTCCTCACAGAGCTAAGTAAAATTTGACAACATCTAAGATGACCAACAAATTATAAGAACTCACTCACTTGTTATGATTCTGTCATGCAAATATTAAAACAATAATAAAACCCAAACCAAAACATAAAAAATGTAGTTGCCACACTTACATACCTGAGGAATTGAAGCAGTAGACCTTAAATGTTTTAAAGGGTTCAGCATACCATGGCACTAGTCCAACGTTGCCCTTACCACATTTCTTGTTGGATGTTATCCGAGGAATGACAACAAACCCATCTTTCACCCATCCATAGCTACAATAAAAAGCATCAGTCCTTTTAATATTAAATTTATCACCAGCCTCAGATGTTTTTAAAGGCATTCACTAAAGGTAATGAGACACTAACTGATGTCATGTACCTGCATGTTTCAAAGCCATGTTTCAAAGCATTTTCAACCTGGTCTTTACTTGCCAGTTGTAGATTCAATTGATTACATGCATTACTTGCTTCTGAGAAATTCACTTTCTCCTCAAGATAAATTCCTACGCCTGTGATCCTGCAAGGTGAAAGAATGGAACCTGTAATTCAGACATAAATATTCAAGGTTAGTATTTGAATATTAAAATTTATTCCTCATGAAGAATTTAACATTATGTTCAATTGAATTGAATGTCATTAAAAGTTTCTAGCTTAAGGAGAGTAGAAAACTAATTTCTAGCAAAAAGACATACTTTAAAAATAGAACATTTTCTTAACACAATAGTCTAGAGTTTCAAGAGGTTTGGCTGTTATTAGACTAAAAGTATGTACAGTTGGCATTCGAGTCATTACCTGAATTCAGTTTCTTATTAAAGACATTCTTATTTGTCATACATATCCATGCAAAATAGGAAGAATAATCAGATAGTTTTATCATTTTAATTATTAAAAAAAATTAAAAAACCCTAAGAGTTGCACTGAGGCACTGATTCTGTCAGTATACCACTCTTACCAATATGAGTTCTATCAAAGGTATTATATGTAATTTTAAATGGAATTAACATACCAGTAAGAAAATACATCTATAAAGATTTTATCATTCCTCATGTTCCTTATTCCTCCTAAAACTTTTTTTTTTTCCTAGCTTGGCTTGATGCTTCCACTCTTTCCAGCCACTGTCAAGTGTTCAATGTACTGAGTGCTTGACAGGCAGCAGGAAAAGAGGGGGAAGGCCAGGTGAATTTATGACACTTATCCCTATTCCTCCTCAATAGGCAGTTCATCCAGCTTTTTTAGATAGCCACAGCTGGCACAATATCCATAACATCCGCAGCAGAAAAGGCACAGCTTAAGTCTGATTACACCTGCTCTACTTTCTTAGCCTGTGTTAAAGACAGAAGACAAAATTCAGGATTTGACACAAACAAGGAGAAAGGATATTACTCTTTTGCCTCTGTATTTCACAGGAAGCATATACCAGGAAGATTTTTTAAAATTTTTGAGTTACATACAGTAATTGCCATATTAAATTCAACGTTTCAATATTTCATTACAACCATTTCAGATGACTAACAGCCACAGGTGTTACTTTCTTGCTCAATACGCTTTTCAGACTGTATGCCCACAAGGTATGTATGCTAATGAATACTTCATAAAATCTATGCATCAGAATACAGGCAATCCACAAACTCTCAAGGCAGGATGAAGTGATGCTTGCAGATCCTCCACATGACTTCTTAGCAACAGAAGTTAAATTGAATTTTATGAATGAAAAGATAGAACTAGCAGCCAAGCCACCCACATGATGAGAAGGGGATAAAAAGATTATTAAGCTTGTGTGGACTGCCAGAAGAAAGGCAGGCTTTCCACTCCTGCTCCTACTAGGTGTGGAGGGATTGGAAATGGCTTCTGGTAAAAGATGTGTCTCTGTTGTCCTTATATTTAATTTAATTGGACTTAAATGTTTGGTAGAGCAGTCATTGAATTAGGTGAATTTATCTGAGCTGTGGCCTGGTATGGTGTAGACCCAGTCACATGGCAGGTGAGCCATTGAACACTTGAGCAGTCCCCATAACCAAATCATGGCTGCATCCAGCCCTGACTTGAACATAAGATCAGCCCAAACGTATGGCATGAGGATGCAGAGAAGCCGAGTTGCTCCATGAAAATGTATGTGTAGGTGTCAAGGACCTCAAGTCTATACAAACAGTCCCAGTGTGAAGATGATTCGCACTGTCAAATTTCTTCCTTTCAGCCAGCCTGTCTTCGTGAATGTCCTCTTTTGTGTCTTCATTTTGGCCAAACTACTTCTGTGTCAGAGAAGTGTCCCAGTGTTGTTGTCTTGATTCCCTTTTGCTAACAAGCAACTCTCATGGTCTTGCTCAGAGTCATCTCTGGTTTCCTGAAAAAGTCCCTGTCTCAGCTGCTGCAGCACATCCCTCATTCTCCATGAATGTTGAGAATGAAAGTTTCTCAATGACCAACATAACATATTTCAAATAAACCTCAGCAGCTGACTGAATGGAATTTCCTGAAACCTTAGAAAGTTGCCTAGATATGTATCAACTGTTATAGTCTTTAGTCATTCAATTCAAGGACAAATATTTTTACATGAGAATTGCATGATAGATACATAGCATAACATAAAAATTAGAGTACCAGAAAATTAAGTCTTAAGTGATAAGAGAAGTGACTGTAGGATACTGACCAAAGTGGTACCTTAGAATTCACTAAGCATTTTAAAACAAAATGGAGAAGTAAAAGAAAAGTTTTGGAAAAGTTATCAGCTTCAATCTAAATTTTAGATGATTTTACAGTGTTAGGAAGAAATCCAGAAAGAGACCAGCAGCTTCTTTAGGTCTTCTTGTCACTTCTTAAATCACCTCTGAACTCTGTTCTAAAGACAATTGAGTTTGCATGGGAGACAGACTAATCTTTTAGAAGCATATTATCCTTTTTGGTCCACAAGCCACACATAACTGTAGTTTAAGCTTTGCTCTGTTTAGTTAATCTACTAATACTGGGACATTTTCCCCAGCAGTTGGATCTGTTTTACTGAGAAAGGTGGGAAGACAAGAGAAGACAAAGGTGTCATAGGACAGGAAGAAAATTGTTCCTTTTTTGTAAGGTATGGGTAATGGCTTTATTATGCATTAGTTCTGCTTTTCTTGAGAAGCTGTTATTTCTCTTTGCCTTGCCCCAAGCCTTCACTCTGATTTATTAGAGTTACCTTTCACTGCTGATGTCAGGAAGCAGCAAGATTAAAGCTGTTCCACAAGGAAAGAGGAGCCAGGAGCTAAGGGTGACCGCAGCACAGGAAGGACAGTGCCCTCATGGACCAGGGCACAGTCCCACAGCACCACAGGACCACAGTGGTGACAGTGACAGGTTTCACTTGAAGCCCCAGAGACAGCAAGAAAATTAGTCAGATGCGGGATTCATTCAGAAAGTTCATTTGGGAACAGCAGAAAATGATGCTACCTATAACACATGCCTGAAGTCCATTCTGGAGACAAGGCTACCTACAACTTAAGTCCAGGGTCCATCCACGAAGGCCACTCAGTAAGTCACTACTGGAGGGGACAGGGCATGCTACAACACAGCTCAAAGACACAGCTGGAGATCAGCCCTAGCTTAACTGGAGCTCTTGGACCAATGAGCAGAGGGTGCATGAGAAGGTACCCCAAGACAGGCTCAAACTCATTATTTCCCCAGTGATAATTATTTAGTGGTTGGGATTGCTGGAGAAGACTACTGTTGTTAGGTATTCCAGTCCTGTGAAATTTCAACAGGACTGGAGCTGAGCATCTGTTTCACTCTGTTCAGATTTCCTTCAGAAGCTTTTCAGCAGATAAGATCAACTGCCTGCAACAATGGTATATGCTCTTTTACATAGTTAGAACATGCACTTACTCCTTGCAAATTACAGTGAAACACCTGATGTACATTAAGTATCTGTAGATATCCTAATAGCTGCTGCAGTTAGAATAGATTGAGTCAAGTTGATAATGGAATTTGAAGAAGACATTTATATTTCGCTAACATATAGAAGAAAGGGGTATTACATGACCCTGATAGAGAAAATAGGTTCATATAATAATGTTTGAGGGAGGAGGGTTATCTAAGAACCATGTGAAAAAATTGATATTGGCAATTCCCTAGGTTTTTTGTTGTTTTTTTGTTGTTTTTTTTCAAATAGATACTTCATATAGAATAGGAACTTCTGCACTGTATTAACCAGAGAAAGGCATGACTGCCCTGGAAATGAACTGCAAGATCCCTGCCACCCATTTCCTTCAATGTTGCAAATCAAGACAGTGTCAGGATATTGCTAAGTCAGAGCAAAACACTTTGCATTAAAGATCACATTTTATCACAGACACACAGAACTGGTTTCATGCATGTTTTCCTGTCTGAGGACTGTACAAACTGTTTGCTGTGGTATTTTAAATAATACAAAATAAAATCACATTTCAATAGATCTGAACTTAATCCTAAATGCAATATCAAATCTTTAAAACAAGCAGTTCTGTAGCATTTAGACAATAATTAGATTAACAATGAAAGAGTTCCCTTATATGCTACAGTAGTTTCCATTGCACTGAGTTCTAAAAACCCTGTGGTTTCCTATGCCAGAAATGTATTCACATACACTCCCTTGCCCCCACTTTTTTAAAGTACTTTACTTGGACTAGTAGTTTCAAATACTTCAGTAAAACTAGAAGGCTTTAAAAAGTGCAACTTTACATACCTGTTATAAAGTAGTTTTGAGCCATGAATGTCATAATCCAGATGAAAAACACTGCTGAGGTAACTCCAAAATAAGTTGCCATTGTCACTAACTCAGAAAATTAAGAAATTCAAGGTGATTTGTCTCCTGTGCTAAAAGTTAAGGTATTGAATACTGCCAGACCACCTTTGAGATGACTTCTTGAAAGCAACTTCAGCTGTCACTGCACTGCTTTGTAGAAAGAACGTCAGAGCAAATGTGTTAACTGTCCCATTCAAAGGTGAGGTCACTGACTGGAAATCCCTAATCACCCTTTACACTTTCTTTCATGTAGGGTTTGCTGGAAAGTTTAACTACTGCTGACTCAGAAAACACAGCTGAGGAAGGGAGATAAGACTGTTAGATTGCTAAGTCAGTAAACACTTTGAAAGAAGATTTTCTTTTGCTATTTTTTCCTGTTTTACTGATTATCAGCTCATTACTCATATTGTCTATTCATCTGGTAAATAAAATGAGTTCTCTATTGTATCACAGCATGCCAGGCAGGATTTTTCTTTTGGAATTAGAGGGCCATTGATTCTCCACTATCCTATTTGTCTTGATGTAATATTTTTACCTTCCTTTGCCTTAGGGTTCCAATGCAAAGATAGGTACCATAACAGAGAGAGAATATGATACTAAGTTTTAATCATGTTTGAAGATACACTACTGTAAGTTGGATTGTAGGGACAGAGATGGCAGCCAGTCCCTTCACTGCTGCCTTTTGTGAAGTTCCAACAAACAGTGATTCCAACAGACTGATTCAAAACACAGACAATCCTCACAGCTATAACTTAGGAAACCTTCAGGAAGTCTTAGCAAAGAAACATGGGGGTTTTTTGAAGAGATTCCAACAAACATAGAGCAGGAATGGAGTTCAAGAGATCAGCTGTATTTATGTTATTCCTGACAGATGTTTGTCTAACCTGTTCCTAAAGACTTCCAGTGACAAATTCCTAACATTTCCTCAAACGCTCTATTCCAGTGCTTCACTGTCCAATTACTGTTAAAAAGTTTTCCCTCATCTAAACTAACTTACCCATACCATGGCATAAACCTATCAGTTCTTTCCATGTTGGAAACAGACATGGAAAACAGTTTATTCCCTTATGTTTTGTAACAGTCTTATGTATTTAAAGACTTATGCCTCTGCTCTCACTTTCTTTCAGATAAGAAACCCCAGCTTGCTCACTCTCTCTCTAGCTGAGGCCTGGCCAATACCAAGTACTGGTTAAGAAATACTTTACCTGCTTATACAGCTCAGAATGGTACGAGCCTTTTTTTGCAATAGGATGAATTTGTTAAATCATGTTCAGTTTGTGATTCAGTAAAATTTTAGGTGTCCTACATCCCCAGGCTGTTTTGCTGGTCCTGTAAACACAAGTGTAACAGTAGCTACCTTTTTAAACTCTGTTTTGCATTTAAACTCTGTTTTGCATTGTAGAAAGCTCCCACTTAAGATAGTGTTAATTTTTATCCGGGCACTGGCCAAATCTCTTACCACAGCATATGACATGGTTATGGGTAGACTGCAGCACAGACAGGCATCTACAGCGCCGAGTGGGGAATGCTGTGGATAATGATACGATGTCTCCATTAACAGTAAATTAAACTTGGGTTGTGTTTGTGCTGTGGTTTGGAACTCAATGTTGGTAAAGCTGCTTGAGATCTTAAGACAAACTCCTTGCTCCAATTTCTATTCACCCCTTTGTTGTGCTGTATATACCCGCCCCTACAAAGCAACAGCAATCTGAAGTACTGTAATCAGACTTACCCTCACTGAAGCAAGTTTTAAGTGGCTTCACTTGCATTCACAATGTAGGAATGGCTATTAGTAGTTATTCTGTAGCTCTCCTAGACTAGTAGATTATGGCTGTAAAACACTGAGAACATTAAACAAAACATAACCATGCTTACCTTGAACTGCTAAGTATTTCCTACCATGGCAACTAACCAAAAGTTGGGTTTCTGAAGACATTCAGAACTTTCATGCTGATTCTCCCTCCAAGTTTTTAACACTTTGTGCTATTATTCTCACTGTGGCAAAGTTTCTTTAGTCAAACTGTCCACACGATGGATATTTAGTAGGATTTTTAGCTGGAAAAGTGAGATAAACACCTTTGCAACAGCAAACAAAAATACATCACATGGTTTCGTAAGAGCAAACTACAGATTAGGACAGGGAGAAAAGAATTTCAGGATTATTAAATGAGACTGAAATAACTTTTTTTTTGTCAGTTTCTTCCTTTTTAGATTTCAGCTGTTCTAAAACTGTGTGGAAGATCACTTACCTGGACTGTAACAGTACAAAAGGTCTTTAAACTGTTTGTGGGTCTTCATCTTAATTTGTGTAGTGAAAAAAGCAGCCTTGTACTGAATGTTTAATTAGCATTTGACCTAAGTACTTAGAGTAGCTTATAAGGAAAATTCCCAGCATGTCATGTTTTAAAATGCTGATGTGGATTGGTAAACAGAAAACTTTTGATATGGGAGAAGTGACTTAACTGTTCTCTACCATCATTTCTCAAGGAACCTTGGATCCTGAACAACAGGAGAGGAAATAAGTTGAAAAAACAGTTTATGTGAAAAATACAAATATCAGTCTTTTCCTGGTAACAGTCATTCCTTTCAAGGTTGTTGCTGTCTCAATTTTTTTTCTTCCTGATACAGACCATCAGAGATTCAGAAGTGACATTTCTGTTCTTTGTGGAACTTGAGCAATGTCTCCTTCCCGCTGGTCTGGCACTTCAGCTCTCCACAAAGCCCAGGCTTCCCAGGCCTCCCAAGCCTACAAGAACACAAAGCAAATAAAGAATCCTGACCTTACACTCAGTCTCCTTTGGTTACAGATCTTCCTTGTGGCTTTCCATGTTCAACCTCCTCAGTGACAGGCAGCCTCCCTCTGAAGCAGGAGTTAAACTCTCTCCAGGATATTTGTTTCCTCTCTCATCTTGTTTCTAGGGTATGTCACGGATGTCCCTGCTTACAAACACTTTCTCCATTGAAACAGGAGTTTGCTTGTTTCCTCTACATGGTTTGCCTGAAGAACTAAAAGACTAAGAACAAGATCTTTGGTATGTGTAACATGGCAGTACATTATGCAGCATAAACAAGGCAGTATGTATTTCATAAGAACAGAGCCATTAATATACAGACAGAGCACTTTTAAAAAACAAACCTTTAAGGTAGCAACACTGAGGACTTTGAAACCATACTTTTATTTCAAAACTCAAGTATGTGATACTATACAGTACAATACCAGCACACTTGTGCAAAAATCTTACAATATTACAAATTTAAATACAATACACAAAAATAGTGCCCTTTTAAAATTCCTTTTACTAGAAACATCTGTGCTGTGCAGGATAAACAATAAATGTGTCTTTTTAAAGCAGAAAAATAAATATTGCACCTCAAGAAAACTATTTCAGTGTTAATAGCATAAATAGATCTATTTCTTGTTGTCTGATGTGATCTTTGAACACAGAAGAGGTTGTTCCCCCCCCCCAGAAAAAGCAAACTAATACCCAACAGATAAAATTACATTTAGAATAGTTTTTGAGCTCAATCTAGTTTCCTATTAAAAAAGGTGTCTCCATTAACTAAATGAAAAATGTAAGCAAAAATATTTAACGTGCTGTTAGTCATTGTGGTTCATTATGCTTAGTGGACAGTTTGCTCAAAGTAGTTATAAAGGAAAAACAATTTTTTTAAAAAATAAAGTTTATCTTCATCTTTTCATTCCCAATAAAATCTCTTGCCTCTTTCAGTTCATTCCCCACAACAATTAATAATTTTGTGGCTAAATTATACTTGCCTTAGACATACAAGTAGTTGAGTTCAAATCAGTACAACTACTTATGGAAATTCACCCTTGTGCACTAGGTCCACAAAAAGCCAGTGTGCTGAATTTCAAAAGGGGATGGAGGCTTTATTCACCCACTGACCAATAAAACCTTAGCACATGCTTAACACTAGGCAGTTCAAGAGTCCTAGTGATATAAATAACTTTCTGCATGTACTTCAAACAAGGTGTTGGACCCACATCAGTACAGATGTAAATAAGAGCAAATTAATTCAATTATAGGCATTATTAATTATTTTTCCTCAGTGCAGGCCAACATTCCCAGAATCACATAATCAAATATATGCCATAATTTTTGGCATAGAGGATTCTGAATCTTCAGGACTATTTACCTTCAATTTTTCTTGCCTTATAAAGTTATCGATAGTATTTGTAGAGAATATCAAGTTAAAAGAAGCTGATTTTAATAAAGAAGTATTCAAAGAGCAAGTGACAAGCTTCTTCAAATACTGAAAAGTACTGAGAGTACATGAAATATCACAGTAGATCTTCATAGTCAGATATTCGAACTGAACAAAACAGATACCAAAGAATTTGCAAGAAACCTTCTGTCTTATTCTTTACCAATTACAATTTTAGACCAAATTACACTTTCCCATTATCCTTTTTGAACTTCCTTAAGCACGCTATTCCTCAACAATATATACTTTGAAATAAAAAAACTTCCCAACTGCTTATACACTTCCCTCCACCCAAAAAAGTGGTAGTGGTCTGCTATTTTAAAATTATTTTTCTTTTCTTTCTCCATATAAATGTCTCAAGAAATATGTGGCTAAAACATCATCCAAACAAAATTCACCAGCAGGATATTTGTTACTATTGCCAGATACACGAATTAAATTTCTGACTTAGAAGCTTGTTTTCTTTGATAGTTAGCTTGAGGTTCAGTGTTTACACCAAAAGAAAACAAGACAACTGCATCTGAACTGAAATTACAGTACTTCATAACATACCTATCCTTTAGTTGGTAAACAGACCTGTTAATCAGTCAGGAAAAGTCAGAAGAATGCAAGACTTGAGTGCAATCAAGCGTCACACTGATTTTTATATTGTGGTAAGATCAAAGTGTATAGCTATGGAAAGACAAACATAGTTCATCTTCAATCAAAAGTGATGTTCAGCAGGTATATATGGTATGTATACCTTAAGTGACATGCATTTTTGTCTCATCCCTAGGTGGTATGGTTTATTACAGATAATGGTTTCACCATTTTGAAATTGCTTGTCTAAAAATTTCAGGCTTTCACATTCTTGTGTAAGAACTCACAACTCCTAAATAGGCAGAATTGTTAAAAAATCTGGGCAAAAGATTAATCTGTCACAACCTAATGGGTTAGCTTTGAAAGCATATAAGAACAGTTATACACTTGGCATCAGATTCTAAAAATGAACTACTAAAAACATACAGTGACCTCTTTAAAGTGCTCACTGCTTTCATGACCTGATTCATCAAGGCACTGGTAGGGTTTTGGCTGTAGGCAGAACTGAGTTCCTAGTGCAGATCTCAAAGGATCTCTATTTCCAGTAATAGCAGTAGGGCAGAGTCCACTTAGTCCCATCACCTGTATACAAAGGCTTGAAGACTTTTTTTTTTTTTTTTTTAAAATAAAGAATTGAAAATGGCTTCCCACATCCAAAGCTGCTGTATTTTGGGCCTGGGCAACACAACTAATCTTTCAAACAGCAACTACTTTTTGCTGTAATCAGTATTGACTCTGAGAGGCATACACATATTTGTTGCAAAGCATGAACCTTTGACATATCAGAAGTTCCCAAATTTATTTGACAATATCAACTGTTCCACTTAGACTTTATTTTAGGTTTTGTTGTGTATCCCATTAAAAAAAAAGTGGTGGCCCTATTCTTAAAGGATATCATAAAACACATTCATGTATGTACTTAATATTCCATTTAAATAATCACCCAGATAATTCCTCTTATAACATTACTTTATCAGCGAGGCATTTGGTCTGATAGTATAATTCTAACCTTCCTTAGAAGAACTTCTATTTCTGCCCAATAATTATGAATAAGAAAATGAATTAGACTCTTAAAACCCAAAGGACTTAAATGCCATTAGCACTTCAACAATCATCAGGAAATGCAAAGTAAAGCACTAACTGCAAATGCAGGTTTTATGATTTTCTTTAAAATCATAGCATAGATGTCAGTGTTCTGTGGTAATCATTCTTTTAAATGTCTTGCTGGTTGCTGATTACTGCCACAACCTTATCATGATTCAATATTACTTTATTTGTATCAGTCATTTACAGTAAGCTGACAAACAGAATTATTTATCAGACTCATTTTGGCAAGGCATGTTCACAATGTATCCCCAAACCTGATGGTGTGGGGTAACTCATTTGTCACAGATCACATTTAACAACCATAAGGATGACTACCTTTAACAACTGTGTTCTAATATGCATACTTGCTCAGGTACCATAAATTCGTAGTTGTTCCTTTATTATTCAGTGCGTTGCTCATGTTGAAATCCTGAGTTCCACCAGGAATAGTGATGGGCAGCAGAACAGCTGGCCTTCCCTTCAGGTCCCTCTGATTTTTCATCACAGGTGTTGTATGAATGGTAGATTCCCAACACCACAGCAAAAATTATTATTGCAGCCACCACAAGCCATACCACATTCCAGTGTTTACACAGTTTGGGGTACAGTATATGTAAATAATTAATGATGACTTCAAGTCTGCTGTAAAATTAAAAGAACACTGTTATATATTAATCACATGCAAATTTATTATCTTGAGCTTTTCAATTTAAGAAGTTTCATAGTTGTATGGTGCAAATAGAAACACATTGTCAAAGAAGAATCAGTCTGTTAATTTATTTTAAGAACAGCTGTACACTCAGATATGGGTAATATTTGCAAGTCGGCTGAAGATGATAAACTTGACTTCTATTTCTGCAACCTGTTAACTGGCAAATCTCAGAGCTTGATTTGATGTAAAATTCTGCACTTTTCATAGCTTGCTCAACTAAACTAAACTAAACTAAACATTAGAACACGTTGTAAACGTTTCTTCCTAAGTGTTTCATGACTTGTGAGATGGCTGCTCTTCTGAATATGGCTGAAATCTCAGCAGATGTTTATAACCATAATGGTTATGGAATGGAAATGAATTCTTCTGGATCAGGTAGGGATCCTTGCTGTGCTAGCTTGGGATTGGACATATCACTTGTTTTGGCCAGCATTCAATTCCTCTCTAATGCAAAAGTCTCTTTGCTTTTAAAATGCAGGAAATTGCAGGTATATTGAACTGAGCGGTAGAACCACCAAGGAAACTCAATGATTAACTCTCAGAAAGGCTGAAAATTTCAGAAAAGTTTCCCAGTTAGGCATCAGTGCTTCAGGTAAGACAATAAGCAGAGGATACAGAAGCTCCCAGTATAGCTGAAGAGCACTGGGTGCAGATGGATGCAATAAACATATCTCCCTGATGAAAGGCAAGAACTCCAAAGTAGTGCTGTTCTGCCATATCTACACAGCTTCAAGAGGGAGAAAGCACCTGTCTGCCCAAGTCAGAGCTAGTTCAAAATAGCTATGGAGCTTGTCTTAATCTGCATTCACCCTGTACACATACTGAAAAACTCACCTGTGAAGACCCTTTGGGAATGACATATAGCACAAATACAGGCATCAGATTCCCAAATTACTACTTTAATGAAACAATGCATGTCTACTGAGAGATATATTCCAGCATCTAAAGGACTTTTGTGGAATATTTTTTGTATCAAATCAAAACCAAACCCCATTAAGATGAAGCACCTTCATGTCAACATAAAATTTTAGTTGAAATATCAAAATAGAAAGTTTTGTATTTTTCAACTATGCTATCTTGGAATATGCCTTTCTGTGAAAACACTATTATTTCAAATGTGCTTCCCTAGACTGGAAGAAAACACATGAAGATAATAGTATAAAGCACTTGGCTGGGTACCCCAAAAAAGTGTCTCCTCTTGTATGGACATATTACACTACTGACTCACCTGCTTTTCAGGTTTTTTATCTCATCTTCATTTTCACTTTCTTCATGTTCATCATGACTTTCTTTTGGTGTTTCTTCGTCTTCTTCCTTCAGCTCCTGAAGTTCTTTGGTTTTCTTCAAGCCTTCCTGATAGCTTTAACACACAAAATTTTTTTTTAGTCTAGCACGTTGTACAAGCCTGTTCCTATGTAATGAAAAATTAGCTTTATGTTTTATTACATGCAATAAAACACAAGTAGCAGAGTTGCAGCACTCAGACAAGAGTAAAAACTAGCTAAAGACCATGAGTAGGGCACATAGACAGCCACCCTTCCTTACTAGGGGATTATATTAGGTCTGTTACCAAATTTATCTTGAAAAAGAGGTTATAGCCCTCAGCAGAGCACAAATTTTTTAAAGAGTAAGTAAGTATTTATATTATTTTTTTTATAATTTTGAACATCCTCTAGATAATTTTTTTTCCTGGAAAATTTTCCTACAAATCAGTGATATTGGTAGTTTGTTGCATTCTGCAGGGGAGGATCAAAATTTTTGTCTCACTCCTCACATAGTACAAAATTCTTTGCTGGATATTCAGAAACAGATCCCAAAGCTGTTAATTGCCCCCAAATATGCTGTGTTTGTGACAACATGAGTTTATTGCAAAAGTTGATACTGAGTGTTTACTCATTTCCATGTACACTTTTCAGAATAAACAATTTAGAAAATTGCTTTGGATTATCCCACCATGAAGCTGAACACTATTGACATAAGAACACCCATTCAACTCAGAATCTCTGATACAACTGCTCTCCCACAGTTTGGCTAACACTAATAAAGGATGCAGGTATATAGGTATGATGCAAATACAATGAGTGAAGCTCACTCACATTGTTTCCTTCATTGCTTCAATTATGATCTTGTAGGAACTCATATCAATTGTGTCACTTATTTTGCATTTAAAATTACATTATGAAAACATGTATCCTCATCTGGTAGCACATGTTTACAGATTTAGTACACATAAGATATTCCCACCCTTTGTTATACGCTTCTTCTTCTATCTTGGCTTTAGTTTCAGGATTGATTTCTTCCAACCCACTGTGAGTCAGCACAGAAGTAGAGGTTTCACAATCAGGCTCTCCATTAGTCTTACCACTGCCAAGACAAAAGAAACAGACAAATAGAAAACACCACTACTGAGATGTATTGTATTTGGAGTATAGTACTGAACAAAAACAATGACATGCAATTTTGTGACTCCTCATTTTTCTTTTTTAATGTGTATTGGAGAAATAAAATGTCTTTCAAAACGAAAAAAATTCAAACACTAAACAAAATTTTAGTTTCAAAATGTTGTAATTTAAGAACAGTAGTTAATATGTTTCTAAGGTATTAAAACTTCCATTTTGTTTCTTCTTCTTTAACAAAGAAAAGAGCATTTGTTTCCTGGCTTATCCTTGGCATTTATTTGCTATTATCTCCCTCAACTTTCTAAAAAATCACCTTAGAAATTGTAGCCTGTTACATCAGAGGAAAACAATAGAAATAATACCAAATATTAATTTAATAAATATTTTTCTTATTTGCCTGTTAGGTACTCCTTTCTGCTGACTTTATATGCTGAATTGATGCATAGGCTAAAAAAAAAAAAAAATACAAACACATACATAGGTTTTGTTACTAAAACTTTTATTAAGTCAAAGCTTTGAGCATTTAGCCTAAAGATAAGCCATTACATATTGTTCTTTCTGCATGGCTCACCTGTCCTTATTTAAGTCTGTGATAAAGAGTTCAAGTGATTCAGACATAATTTAGCAAGTCCATCAAAGTCAAGGTTTAATAAGCTCAACAATGGATCCCATTTCAACTTCCAGAATCTAAGCATTTTTGTAGGCCTTATTTTTCTGGTGCTAAAATCAATGGTAGGATAATTCATTCTGATTGCCACCATCTGTGGGCAATAAATTTTCTCTCAAGAAGTTATCTTAACAGTAGATGTTAATTTCACTTGGACTTTAAACACATCATGAGTATAAGCTTGATGTGCTTAAAAATACAAAACTGCTGAACTATGTAATCTTTCACTACTACAGCAGCTGGCCCATGCATACATACTTATGCTCAAACTTGAAATTCAAGTTCTACTTCTGTTACTTGACAACACGATTTGTTTTCTTAAGATTCAGCAAGAAATATTGATAAGGTTTTTCTTTTTCCTTTTTTTTTCTTTTCTTCAGAATTTCAGTACAGTTTCAAAAGATGGTCCACATCTTGCAGAGGTCTGTTGAACTGTAAAAACTAGTACCATAGTTCACCATTTTTGTTTTCCAAATCGTTGCATATTTTCATTGTTGGTAAAGCACAGAGATAAAACGGAGACATAAGATAAATTTTGTCCTGCCTCAGCACTAACCTAAAATATGTGAAAATCAATATTCTGTACTAATGCAAGAGCTTAATATTTTAAAGCTTTTAATTTAAATGCTTAAAGAATCCTAACAAACTTTAATTTAAATTAGTATCACAGATATTTTAAACAGATATTGTAAACAGTCTAAATGACCAACATGGTAGCATTAGCAGTAACACCACCACCAAAAATCAACATGAAACACGTGATAATGCAAACAACTTCCTTAAAATGTGCAACATTTCCTGAAATAAGTATTTGGAAAGGTGCCTGACAATCTTTTATTTTTGTTTTCTAGGCTGATTATACATATGAATAAAGTATATACACACACAGGTTTGCAAATGCAACAGTACCTTATGTTAAATTATACTTTTGAATATCATTTATTCATATAAACTTAAAAACCTACACAACACTGGATATCATAGTATTTCAAAATATTATTTTTACCAGCTGGCCACATATTGAAAAGGCAAGGGCAGAGCACAAACTTTTTATTACTGGGATAGTCAAGTTAAGGAATATTCATACTCAAGGTTGCTTACGGCCAACTTTAGGTACAGCATTAATTTGTTCCAGGAAATTGTTATTTAAATATTTAAAACAAACAAACAAGCCACATGCATTGTATGTAATAGTCTTAGTTTTGTCACCCTCTGAAGGCAGGCCTACTCAAAGGTGTAAATGTAAAATTTTCTACTGCAATTTTACTTGATGAGTTCCAATGATCATAGCAGGCTTGACTGGTTCTGAGGCATTGCCTGTAAATTCTTTGAACATGAAAAGAACAACGATAGTGACATAGTAAAATACAGCTATCAGATTGTGAAACAACCTAAGCCAATATCCTGTCACTGATTTCAGTATCTTATGCCTTGGTATAACTTCTGTTAGGAAAAATATAAATAACACATTTTCATCTCATACTAGGATTTAATAGGTAATGAGATAACCTAGAGAGAACTCACTTTTCTAAAAGTGCTGGCAGAACAGGAGTAGATGTTAGATTGCTCCTTCCATTACTAGGTGATTCAGACTGTAAGTAAAAAACAGCAATAAAGGTTACATTCATTCATTAATTGCAAATGAGTCTTCAGTAAAATTACAAAGTCAATGTGCTGCTTAGGTTTTTCTTCCCACACCCAGAAGAAAGGTATCTTTAATATGGAGCTTCCAAATTATTCCCATTAACCACAGTAAACAATGGACGTGCACACCAAGAAGAATTTTCTGTGACATTCCCTTCTACCCTGTTTATTTTTTCTAAGAAAAGTCTTTCTTCTTCATATATCGATCACTGAACAGTAAAATTACCATATTGCTCCTCTACATATTATCCTAGGAACATGGATTTGTTAGCTAAATTTTCAGTGGAAAATTTTAAACAAAAATGAATCATAATAATTCATCGTACACAAACACAATTGGTTCCTGAAACAATTGAGTACATAATAACTAAATCACACAAATAGATTGTTTTCTTAAAACTAGAATGGATTTAGCTTCTCAGCAACATCCCCCATGTAGTTTTCCTCCAAAGATTTATTAAATTCAAATTAGATTCTCACTTTATTAAAATTTTATAAACAAAAAGTCAAGGCAAAGGCTGATAGCTCCACTATTCCCCCATCATCACAGAACTTCTAAATTTGTATGACTACATTTCTGTACATTAATTACATACTCTTCTGTTTAGTGGACTTTTTGGCAATGAAGAGAAGCATCTTCTATAGATTCTAGTTAAAATTTCTCTCCTACAGTGCAACTATTATTACTGCTTCTTTCCAGTACTCTACTACAGATTAAAAGGCAAATTGCCCCAACTAATGCCTAATGCCTCTGAATCACCAGCTAGCCCTATTCAGCTCTGTGTCCAAGTGATCATTTATGGATGTAGATTCTGAAGGCATATGTCCCTTACACAACAGGAGTTACCTTTGTCCATCCCCTCCACTAGGATGGAGTCAAACCAAATTAAACCAACGAAAGAGCTTACATTTTTTAGTAACTATGGCTTGGCCCTATGCGAAAGTGGTTTAGACAAATAGTATATTTAAACTGTGGGTTTTACTTACCAGGGATGGCATTGAAGGTATAGGTGAAGCTGTTGGTGACTGACCAGGAATATTTAAGGAGTTAAATTTAGGAACAACAGCAACACTGACTCTTCTCCGAGGCATATTCTGTGACAAAAAAACATTTTGTTTTCTATCATACAACAAGATAGGCTGAAGAACAATTCTACAAGTAAACAGATGTGGCAGAGATGAAAATTAATGTCCCTTGGGGGAAAGGAGAGTTGGGAGCAAAATTAAGATAAATGGCTGTTAGGGCTATAGTTTTCCCCCAAAATTCCTCTAGTACTGTCTGGTATGGCAAGTGCTTAGTGTGAAATAAGGTGTTGTACAGGGATGCTACCCTTTTCCCTCCAGGGAAAGCCCAATCATGTAAGTCATGCAACAGATATGTTCTGAGCAGACACTGTCAGCTCTTATTAGAGGCTATTATCTTTGGTTAAGGCAGATGTATAATGATACTGGGAAAATGCCAGTGTCACAATGACCAGAATGAAACTCTTCTCTTGCCATGTACCCATTATGATATACAGTACACACTATGATGTAGTACTTATTTCTAAGCCTAAAAATTATAAATTAAGGAAAAAATAACATCCTTTCCCTCTGCAAAGGAATAAAGCCTTCTCCCCCACCCTCGAGTTGTTAGATATCTATCTAGCATTATGTGACGTGGCTTACATTTCCCAAAGACCATGGAAATTCTTTAGATGATAGCTTTACACAATATATTCTAGCTCAAATATAGAACATACAAGCTTTTGCTGTCACTAAGTACTCAAATACTTCATCCTATGACATACACTTAGTGAAATCTAGGCTTCCCAGTGAGTAAAAAATCCAAGCACATACAGCATCTAACAGCTTCATCTTTGTGCATAACCAAACACTTCTAAAATTCTGCTCTAAACAACTTTATAGGAAAGGAGTTAAACATAGATTTACTAAATATATAGAAGTCATCTACTCCATGATCCTGCTTCTAGACAAAAACGAACTATATCTATCCAGTAATGATGGAGGTTTATCTAATGTGCTCCTGAAAAACTATACTGGAGAGTCTGCAGCCATGTTGGGCAGTCCATTCTAGTCTTTTGGGTTCCCCCCCAGCCCCTTTATTATTTGGACTGGTATGTATCCTTGTTAAATTTCATCTTTTTTTAGGACCTCTGTTTCAACTTATCTGGTTCTTATTCTGAAACTAAGTCTTGTCCTCAGCATGCTCGGTGCTCTAACTCTTTCTACTCAGCACTCAAAGATGGCAGAAATAAACTAAAGAACTGCCACCCAAGCAAATACAAATATGGAAGGAAAAAGTAGACTGAATATAACACCTCTGACCACCAAATTTCATAATGGTCACATTGGGATTTGGCTCTCTCAAATCACTAGTTCTTTTAGGCAGTTTTGCAATAAACTTGATCTCCAGCACTTGGGAGGTTTTGCAGTAATGGAACATTCGCTGGCCATGTTAAAGTTATTAATTGGTCAAGTCAAAAAAATCTGAGATTATCTCTCACTCTGAATGCTTTATCAAACCAAACAAGATACTCTGATGCTAACTGAGCCCAACTTAAAAATAACTATTTAAAACTAAGGTACTCTGAACATGATATAATTCTTAAGATAATGAAAAAAGCATGATCATGGAATCCCTGATCATATAGTAAGTTTTGATACAATGTTCAGCTTCCTCACTGAGAAACTAGAATAAAGCACAGGACTTAAGCCATTCTCTGGAGCACAGGTATATGGCCTGGAATACAATTATTCTTAAATAAATAGGTCCCTCTATTATTTACAGCTTCACAGCAAGCATTATCATTATCCTACAGTCATTTGCAATTATGTATCCCAAATTACAAAGCATTTGCACTAAATGACATGAACAATATTCAGAATTTACCAGCACTGTGTTTTGGACACAGCCTATAAAATTGAAAGTATGTAGACAAAGACATTTCACTACATAAAATGTTCACTTTGTTCTCTTTATATTGTAGAAATACCTTTCCAACAGTAAGAGACATGGATCTAGATGAACGAGGTACGCCATCTTCTGCATAAAAACAGTAGATAAAGAACAATCTTAGACTACATAAATACCTATAAATAATATTAATGGAGCTCTTGCTTATATTTAAAACTCAGATATAGTATATTTATGTAACATCTGTAGTGACTGTGTATTTATCTGCCATACAGTTCTGGTCTCAATTACACCTGCAGAAAAAAATTTAAACAATTGTAAAAAATCGAAACATTAATGTCTTTACTGAGATCAGCCAAAAGCCCGCTATTTGCCTCTGTAAAAAAGTTTTTGCAAAAGAGAATACTTATATTTCAGTTTCCAGCAAACTAAGAAAAGCAAAGTTTGCAAAAAGAAAAATAGTGGTTTTTAATAATTAAATTTTGCCATCATCTGTCATCTAAGATGCAGTTGCATTAAAACTGTGCAAGCTATGTGCACATGCAAGAAGCAAATTAAAAAGTCATTGGATCTCATCAGAATTTGGTAAGTGATAGTGACTTTAAATTACAGTACTATAGCATTAAGTATGGCTTGTATTAAATATTTTAGCTGTTATATCTATAACTTTTTGAAATCTACTCCAGTAGACCAGATCTTCATCAACAGATTTCACAATACTTTGCTTTTTATCATAAAAGCACCTGATACCTCTCTGTATAGAGGCAAGTCAAACCCTAATTTTTTTTTTTTTAATTTAATTTTTTTTTTTTACCAGATGCACCATAGCTTCTGCTAGAATTCTGATTGGCAAGTTTCTTGAACTCCATTAGTTCAGCATGATCCTTTTCATACGTTCTTTTCAGATTTTCCACATACTGCATCATTACTTCCGTTGCCTTTGACATACGCTTCTCCTAAGGAAGAAAAGAGGGGAATGCTCAGGTAACCTCTACACCTCTAAAACAAATCATATGCTCCCTGCCAGGGCTAAATCTGGAATAGTTGTTCTTAAAGAAATATCGGTATCTCCACAATGGAAAATTCTGAAGCTAATTAGAACAGAAATGTGTATGCATTCATATATATCCACAGAATAATTTATTTTGTCATATATTTATACAGTCTTTCTGTCTGCCCATGTTATTAGTTAGGTGGTATGCATACATTTGTTTTTGAACCCTGAAAGGTCTCAGTCGCTGGCATTAGTCTAGTTACTTTAGTGGGCAGAAGCAATAGTGTTTACTGTGGGAGGGTATAGCTGTGTTCTCATGCATACTTGCTCTATTCTTATAACCTTTATAGTTGTCTAAGCTACTGCCAAAGGCAGGTTACTGAACTAGATCAGCTTTTTGACCCAGAAAAGTTTTCTTATTCATGCTGCACCGATTTTAAATACATTTCTTGTGATGCAGCTATAGTTCTGAATAATATATGCTCCTATTGTACAGATGTTGAATAGCTTCATGAGTAATCTTCTGTTTGAATGTTATTTCCAGATTGAAATAGTGTCTTATCTGACAGTACAATAAATGTCTTAAATTTGTCAAAATGGCAAATAAAATTCAAAAGGCTAATATAACCTGTAGCTATGGCTGAAAAAGAGAAAGAGCAAATGTGCAGCCAGGATACACGTTAGAAACCAGGATGTTCTTACCTGGCGAACAGCTCCAACCATCTCAGCACGACTAGATAGTCTAGCAGCTAAACGCCGCAGAACAGCAATATCCTCCAATAGCTTCTGGTAAGCTTCTCTGTGTTCATAGTGATGCCATAGGTGAGCTGAAGACTGAAGTGAAAATATACAAGCTTCATTGTCATGTCTTGTCACTTTCAGTTCAGTTGAAGTAGCCTGAGCCACAGAAGTGCGTAGCCGTGTCTAGGCAGAACTACATATGGACAAATTAGCCCCAGAGGAGTGCCACCACTACCACCAGAGATAACTTAGTGAGTGCTGCTGCCTGGTTCAGAATGGTGCTTCAGGGCATACTGCAGGCACACCTTCTGAGGAGTTAAAAAGGGATAAGCACATTTGCAATACCTTTCCTTTTGAAATTAATGATGAATCATGCCTACCCACCTATGATCTTTACAAATGCCAAGCTTCTTTGAACTAGTACTTATAAATGATTGCCAAAACACAAAGAACATTTTAATTCGCTGGGCAAAAGGTGTTAAGAAGGCCATTTATGTTCTTTCAGTTCCATAATACTTCATTTATTTGGAAAACAAGACATTATAGTCTCAAGAATTCCAAATGTAAAGGAGTAAGGAAAACCAATATGGCCTGTAAATCAAATGACAATTGCAATTTGTTAACCATTTTTTTGTCACACATTTATGAACTGGATTAATAACCTCACTTTAATAGCTCAGATTAATATTGAAAAGCACTGACACATGTAACTTCCTTGGGATTAGTTACCAAAAGCAAGAGTGATGTTTTATTAGCCAAAACCTTAATGAACACCTCTTTACTGGATGAGATTTCCATTCACAGGAAAGTCCAATACAATTCAGTTCAGACTTACAGGCAGACTGTGATACTGAATGGTTCCTATATTCTTAAAGTGCTTTTTCAGGATGCAGCAGTTTTGGCATGGAGGTTGTTTTATGTAATTAATCACTGTGTTGCTGTTCACAAAATTCTCCCTCTGACCTGTTGTGTTGTGCCTTACTTCTCTGTAACCCCTCACTTGTATTACTGAAATAATCTGTGTGAAAAGAATAACTTCTCCTCCTCCTCCTCCTCTTTTCTCTCCCTTCAAAAGAAGGGAGAGATGTGCAGTAACTCTTTCATAAGCCCATGCTTACCGGACCTGATCACCTGTTTGTCCTGTACATGCCATGTGACGGCACATTATCTGCAGTTAAGGAGCCTTTCAAGTCACAAATCTCAGGACTTCAGGACTCATTTCAGTATATCACCTAACTGGACACCTCAAAGTTACTGCTAAAAAGGTCTTGCCCAGCATAGATCAGTGCTCAAACTGCAGTTCTAAATGCTCATAGCTTGAATTGAACAGCAAATTCACACTATTTATTCCTGAAATCTGTTACAAGTTGGGCAACTTCCTCTATGCATTTCCAGCATTGGTGGCCCACCCTAGTGGGAGAAAATACTCTCTCGTGTAGAGTGGTAGGCAGCATACAGTAAGGAGCTTGTACAGCAGAAAATGAAGTTCTGAGGCTGAATTTACAATATGTATAAGCAAGCACAGCCACACAAATTCAAATGTGTGTGTATTTTCATGTACACTGTAGTTCAGAAGAAGAATTATTGTTGTTTTCTTACCGTAATGGCTGCTTTAAAATTTTCCAGTTCCTTCTCAGCATTCTCTTCAGTAAGGTTTCTCTCTCTCTCTGCTTGGTTAATTCTAGATTCCAAGGTATAACTATCATTTCTAAAGGCCAAGGAAAGTTGTACAAATACATTCTGTTTGGATTAAAAAAGGCATTTTTGAATAAGTGTCACATTAATATAGTTCCCAATAACAACACATGAATAAGGTATGTTTAACAAACTTTGGTGCTTAAATAAGTATTGAAATAGAAAATTGAAAATATTTTATAAAATATATTGTTTAAAAAAATCACTTCTTTCTACTTCCTCTAAAATATGAACAAATGCATTGCTGCCTCTTTTCCTGAATGTTTTTCTAGAAGATCAGTAGAGCAGAGACACAATGAAGGAAGTAGCCTACCAGAAGCATCAGAATCACAATGCATCTGTTTTCTAGCTGGACTTCCTCCAAGGGTCCCCAAGGTTTTAAAACAGATAGTCTGTGCAGAGGAAGTCCAGGGATGAGCTCACCATTAGCATTGTTTTACCTAAAGGATAAACACCTACCACTGAAGCCAGCAAAAGATTAAGTGCTAACATTTTTATTCTCTTGCACTCTGGTTTTAAAGATTGTTTCTTTCTTTACCAGATGCATTATTTGTTAGGATTAATACTTGCAAAGCACAAAGCACCAACAGTTCCATTAGATTGGAGTTATGTAAATAAAAATCTTTTTCTTGACTGGTATATGAAAAAAAACAGAAGAAACAAAGGCAGCAAGCTGAAGAGTAAACTACAAAAATATTATTGGCTTGAACTGAAAAAGTAAAAATTATGTAACTGCAAGATATCACCAAAAACTGCCCCAAGGCTCCTATTGGTGAATACAAAAAAATGAGATTTAGCTCATTTAGTTTCTGGTCTCAATTAATGTATTTTTTTTTTTTTTTTATTGCTTAAAGTATATGATAATAATTTCCAAAATGAATGCATATTTTACTAAAAAGAATGTACAAACAAGTGTTTTGCTTATTCCTACTCTGAGTCTTTTTATGGTTTATTTTGTCTAGGACAATTGCCTATAATTCATAAAATTGTTATTTTCACTGAGCTCAATATAGCTTTTTTTACTGAGAAATATGTTTTGGAAAAAAAAAAAGATCCCATTACCTGGTTCTAATAACCACTCTTAGACTTACAGTATCCACTAAAAATTGAGGCATATGTCTAAAATAATGAGTTTAAGAACACTCTTACCTCAACTTCTTTTTCAGTTAGTGGAGGGGAGCTAGAAATAAAAGCCAAAATTTCACATTTTAATCAGTTTTGTCTCTAAAAAGAAAGTCAGTGTAATATTTAATCAAAAAGGAAAACAAAAAGACATCCTACCCTTAAATATTTTATTGTTTCTTTTCATGAAACCAGTGTTTAACTAACTCAATTGTGCTTATTTTGGCTAAATGCCATGTTTGGTTTTTTTAAAAGCAACTGCACAGTATCACCTGAGTATTGGCAAAAACCACAAAATTTCTGGCAACTGCAAATACTGCTATCCGCACTACATGGTGATAATTTGTGAGTAAACAAGCAAGACAGAAATCACCCTTTTGGAGTTGTGACTTAATACATTATACTTTGGATTATTATCTTCACCCATTTTTCTTCTGTTGACAGTTGAAACCTCATGATGTTGATGATCACAGACAATCACAGATGGGCAGAATTCAAAACCCATCTCACTGTATACTGAACTATCTTGTTTTGGCAAATAATTTTGTTAGAAGTTAGCTAGAAATGATTCTGACACTGACAAAATACATGTTTGAGTTTTCCACCAAAAGAATGATTATTGACTATACAAAAACTAGAAAAAGCTACGAAAATGCAGTTTACAGAATACTATAAAAGAAATGAGGTAGACAACATTATATTGTAAGATCTCACTTAAAGGCAATCATTCCACATGTTTGAATTTACACGTTCTTATTCCCTATAATTGTTCCACAACGTCAGAGAGCTATTCAGTTTTATGCAAGTGAACAGAGACAAGAAACATCTGAAAGAAATTACAGGAACTATGTATACAAGTTCTACCTGATGCCAGTGATAGGAGTCGTGGTTGACACATATATAATGCAGACATGATACTTTCAGAAAATTCAAATATTATTGTAATATTCATTGCACCATTAATCCCAAATATAGAAATCAACAGTTGTGGCATCAATGAACAGTGGATTTTTCTTATTGAGTAGAATTATATTGATACTTAGTGACTAGAAGGGAGGCCAGTATGTCCCCTGTGTTTGAAAACCGTTTCGTGCCTATAGTAGTTCACATTACTTATTGTTATGAAACTATGGACTTTTGTATCATTTTAAACATAAACCTCCCCCCAAAAATAAAAATTTCACTTAAATTCTGTCAAGAAAGTGTTAAATTTGGATAGTAGTAAACTCAAATCAGAACAGAAATTGGTATTTCTAAAGGTCTGGACAAACACCTGGCAGGTATAGTCTATTAGGACTCCATCTCGGAAGAGTATGGACTAGAGGATTCCCTTGCTATAGTTACATTGCATTACAATAGCTCTAGTTTCAAATGATCTCTTGTAATTCCCTGAAAAATCCTCACCTGTGGCAAAACTGCAGGATTCTTACATGCCCAAATTTTACCATTTGAAAGCCTGATTATTTTTCTGCGGGAAAGAAATACTGACATTTTCAACACGAATTTATGTCTGCAGTAGCAACCCTGAAAACCAGGAGGGGATAGACCAGTGGAAAAATCTGTATAAAAATGTACTTGTAGCACACAAATTAGGTTTCAGACTTTTTAAGTAGAACTTACAAACTAATTTTAAAAGTTGGCCAGTTACTGGAAGTCAGTGCAGTCCCCAAAATTTTTCAGAAAAACCATGCTGCACATTGTGAGATGCAGCAATTTCCCTACTTATATGAAACCCCCATGAATGGAACTCCATAAAGGGAGTTCACTAGAAGCCATTAGTGTGTCTTTCCCAGGATGATGTCTTTCCACTTCTAATGAGCTTTTACCTTCCTGGAAGTGATTTGTGCACTCGTAGTTTTCGCAGCAATACATCAGAAATGCTGGGCATTACATCAGAGCTACTCTTTGTCTCTTCCTCTTCAGTGGGTGAGGGGAGAGGTGAAGGGCCTAAAGACATTTTCAGATTTAAAAAAAATACGTTATTTGAAAAGTCATGCATTAACTATTAATAGTCAGCATCTCAGAGCCAAATAGAACCTTTTAACATAATGGTGTCCTTTTTAAAGTCAATGAGGTTTTCACACCAACTCTACTGGGAACAAAAGTGAACAAGAAAAGGTTTTTCCATCCCTTCATGCAGAATATTACTTTATTGCATATGGTGATACATCACTTTCCTCTCCTTTACTACTAAAGATCCCCCTGTCTTCATTTCAAGTGGTGGCAACAAAAGTAATTAGTACAATTGTCATCCTCTGTATAGAAAGACTGAAGTACTATGTGCTCTGACAATCTCTAATGCACTGAAAAATAATTATTGTTTTAGTATTTTTCCTGGAATTCAAACTGAACCTAAATTCACTGCTGGAACATCTAACCTAACACTTCACATCTGAGCTTTACCAGTACGATTACATAATTTCTGGACTATTTTAGCTTAGATTTTGTAATAGAGTACCATCATTTTCTAAGGCTTTAAATGCCACCTGCCAAGATGAAGTCTATTATCACGTACTATAATATATATTTTGTGCACCATTTATGGTGATGAATCTACAACATGTACTTGTTTGCACTGAATGTTCATTGAAATGAGGCATAAACGTTATAATTGCACTTTCTTCTTCTGTCACTTTCATAACAACCAAGATATGGCTCAAACTTTTTTTAAATTCATGTTACGTAATGTTTTTATTCTTCTTTTGTTTAATTGCATATGTAATAATTCCCTTTTCTTCTTCTATCTTGCCAGGATTTAATGAAGGACTCCCCTACAGGAAAGTCAGGTTCTCCAGTCTGAATCCCAAGCTTGGGAAGATATCTTTGTACAGCTCTCCTGTTCATTTGGCGTAGCAGAAAGATTCTTAGACTTGGAAAACAAACATTGTGCAAAAGCTCCAACTTTGTAAATGTGGAGAACATTAACATCAAAGACAGAAAATAATGGGAGATTCTTTCTAGTAACATTTTAATTCTGTGCATTGCCTTTATATTTGAAAATTACAGTATTTACTTAAGAACTGTCACGCGTATCCCCATAAAAAGCCAGCCTGACATCACAATGTCTCCAGTCTAATATAACTTATCTAAACTTCTGTAGATGCAAAGTTGTGTTTACTAAGATGATCACAATAACTTGGCATTGATAGCAAAACATGATGGAGCCAGTATATTTGATTCATAACAGTAATAATGAAGTAGTTGGTTATTTCCTATTGTTTGAGCAAAATTACTACTCCAGTGAAAAAGCACAAGGAGGCTTTTATGACAATGTAAGGAAGTAAGTCTCCCTAACAAATGAACTAAGAATTTGACCCCTCACTTGTTTACCCCACTGAGGACAAGGAGTTGACCCTTAATGTTCTGGCTATCATTTACATAAGTTAGTAGACTTTAAAAAGCTCGTGATACTCGTGAGACCTTGGTTGAAAAGCTGGATAAAATAATGCTTAGCTTTTCATAAAGTTTTCTTTAAAAGTTTCAAATCTGCCAAAATCACATAACAGGCTGGTAAAACAGCAACTATTTTACACTTTTAAACAGAGCCTGCTAAATAATTTCTAGGAAATTATATATTAGCAGTGACAGGAATAATATTATCATATCTAAGAATCCAAAGATATAATCACTACATACAGAAAGAGGACAAGAAGTCTCTTTTAATCTTGTTTCATTTAGACTGAAGATGAATCTGTTTCCAGAGATAACATGAAATGTAATATCTCGGCCATCTCCCTGTGTAACAGAAACTTTAAGACCTTATGAAACAGTCCCAAAGCAAATCTATGAATTAGCAAAATGAACAGTATTAGGAAACATGGAAATTGTCTTTGGATCAAATCTTGGACAATCAGTTTCAGCTCCTTTTGTATCAACTATGTCCACTTCAGTTAATGTGGCCC
Source organism: Caprimulgus europaeus (assembly GCA_907165065.1). The sequence continues at coordinate 10,475,330 of OU015539.1, read as the reverse complement.
TAAAAACACCCTGAACAAGTTCTGATTTAACTACTTCCAAACCAATTCACAGTTTTGGTTTAAATATTTTCAAGTAATCACACAGCACTGCTGCTATTTAGTTCTTCCAGTTGTTGAATTGTCTTCAGGATTATATCTTTGATCTTTATTCTGAATCTTTCTAGATGCAGCCTATAGGCATCAAATCTCATTTGCTTTTGTTAGATTGGAAAATAATTTGGTGCCAGATTTCTGTTTCCTCACTTATGTAGACTTTTAAGCCTTTTCCTTATTAAAAAAAAAAAAAATCACACAAATTGAGCTAAAAACCCCCACTTACTGCAATACATTTTTTCAATCATTCAATCACATTTATGTCTCTTCTCTGGCCTTACTCTTACCTATCCACATTGATGTAGAACTGAGGATCAGAAGTTAACATCCAATTTCAATATTTGCCACACATATACTAAAATAAAAAAGCAAGAATAAAGCATTCCATCCCTTATTTATACTTTTAAGGATCAAATTCACCCTGATGGTCACAATATCTTGCAGAGGTCACATCCATTCAATCCATCACTTCCAAAACTTTTTTTTTTTTTTTCAGAAAATCACTGAAACTTGAGACAGTCCTCTACTAGTATGTATAAGCTAGACTCTGCTCCAGGTATGCATGTTTTCATTTGGTTGTAAGAAAACCTACAGTACCTTGGCTCAAATTATCAAGAAATTCAGGTACTTCCATTATTGGTTTCCTCCATGACTGCTTTGTTACAACTGCTATTGCATTTGAAGAAAAAGACTTTTTTTTTACCCCTCCATGTTAGACAGTTATAAAAATCAGTGTCTACCAAACAAACACTCCTTATGATACTGCACCTTTTTCCTGTTCAGCTGCTTCACTAAGTTCAGGAAGCTTAAGTCCAACTAAATTTTGATTTCTCATCAAAATATGCTCCTGTTAAGAAAAACAGTAACATTTCTAAGTAAGTTAACTACAATTCTCAATTTAAATATCCCTGTCAAGTGAACACTAAATATAACATTCACTTTAGTTAATAAACATAATGGAGATATTGATATTAAGTTATAGTCAGATGCTACATTGCATGGATACAGGTACATTCACACACACATACACACTCTTAAATATTACATAATTCAAATTTCATACATGCATTATTTAGAAAAATTCCTGGTCATGCAAACAGAGATTTGCAACATGTCCCTTACTCAAGCAGAAAAACTGAGTTTTGGGAAATCAAAGTTTTATTAAGTGAGAGAGAAAAAAAAAAAGCAACTTTTGATATAGCCATAGTAATAAGTAACTAACCCAGAAAGGAGAGAAAATTCTGAAAACCAGAAATACAAAACTTTGCCACTTTGATTTATTCAGCAGATTTATTCACACAGAAGCTTGCTATGCTACAGCTGCAAGTTAATACTTCACAGTTACTAAACAGTGATGTATTCCTTCTATTCCTTACATGTCAGAAAGAACGTATTCTCAAGATTTAAACCTTGTTATCTTATTCCTCCTTCTATCATCTTCTCATTTTCTACTTTCATATCTTCAAATATGTTTAAAATGCAGGAGCACATGCATACATGTATCTTGAAGAAACCACAGTGCAGTTGATGCATATTTGAAGAGAACTAAGAAATAGAATAATTCCATGGAATTTAAGTTACAGGTCACAATTTACTCAAGTTGCAAAGGAAAAACATGATACAATTCCATATTGATTTTGCTGAAACTTTTCCCATTATATTATGGTATGCTTCTTGAAATGATAAAAATAATGCTAAGTTGAAAGTTTAGTAAGATATGAAAATAACTTTAAAACAGGACACAACTGGTTGCTAGGACTCACCTCTCTGAGCTTTGTCAATTTCTGCATTCGAACTGGTTGAACTTGGATTTGAAGATCTTTGAATGCTTTTAATTGACTGCTAGATTTATTACCAACAAGGCTTTTCTCTTCCTCAGGTGGTAATTTTAAAGGTGTTTTATCTTTCTGTCCAGGATCCAAGCTATCCCATGATACAGCCCGTAGCAGAGGAGGACGCAGTCCACACAGTTTAAATTCTGGTTTACACAAAACCTTATGGTCCCTCACTTCGGGAATAGCAATTTTTAGCTTTGAATCTATAGTTCCTATTCCTGGACCTGGTAGATGGGTTCGTAAAGGAACATCATTTTCTTTTGCTTTCTTGAGGAATGATTTTCCAAGTTCATTTTCACAAACATTCATGCAAGTGTTAAGAGACATTCTGCCACCATCAGTACCTGAAGGGGAGCATTTTGGCAAAGTATCCATACGTTTATGTGGATCAAAGTTTTCTTTTTGTTCTGAGAGCTTCTCTTTGGAGTTTTCAAAACCAGCAGAACGAGGAACCAATCTTCCCTGAGAAATCTTTCTTTGATCATTCTGCCTTCGATCAATTAATCCTTTTGCAGAATTCTGAAAGTAGAGGGACATGCATAAAACAGAGAAACAAGTGCAGATTTCTCTCGGATCTTCACTATAAAAAGCCATTTCCTTTTCAGTGACATTTGCTTTTAAACATGTGCTGTTGACAAAAGAAATTTTAAAAAGTAACTTGAAAGAACACTGAATTGTGAATCTTTGCTCTGGACTTTTGAGATAACAACTGCCCAGTCCATTATGGCAATCCTCATATAGCCAAGTTTTTCACCATCTTAATGTAAAGGTTGTCTGAATACATGCTTTTAACTCCGTAACTTATAGCACTGTTACTTTCCTTTGATTGTTTTCTTTTAGTCCCTCACCTCCCAAGGGAAAAAACAATGGGCTTTGTATACAAAGTTAAAGCACATATTGTAATTTTTTTATTCTTTGTTTCTGTGCATTACCATAGATTATAATTTGATTGCAGTCTCTACAAGAAAACTGGCAAAAGAATGAGAGCCTATACCTTTGGTTGATTTTGTACAGAATCTGTATTTTGTCTAAGGGCACTTGTGTCAGCAATTTAAGGCAACCAACGTACAATCGAACTGCAGGCTCCGCCTTAGATATGTTGCTGCTCATCTCCTTTGAAGTTACTGCTTCAAAATTCTGCTGCCATACTGTTTTTTGTAAGTATTGCCTAATCCACTCACAGCAAAATTTCTTTGAAGGACCATCTGATGTTACCTTAACAAGCTAGGAAGCATTCATATAAACTGCTCCACCAATAGTTTTGTAGTAACATCCCATCGGTGGTATAGGACAAAAGGCACAGTAACTTCTTCCAGTGAAACAAAGGGGTCTGAAAGAGTATGTCTGTCTAAAACACCAGCACACATCAGATACTTTAACTTAACTTTTGAAGTTTTTTATTGTATTGATCCTAATTGAGCTTGAGCAGGGTGCATGATAGGATGTAAAGGCTAGCTGTGGCCCTTTGTCCTGCACTACATTTGCAGATGCTTCGCAATTTCTTAAAGCACTATCATTTTTATTTTCACTCAGTGAACAGTCTTTTAGCAGTTTTAGTCACATAAATAAATCATATGTGTGCTAAAAAACAGGTAGATTTTGTTCAACACAATGTGAAACACTTACCTCTGCAGTTTGCCTGTCATCCTCTTTCACAGTTCTGTTATTCTAGCAAAAGAAGAAAAAAATTGCCTTACAAGGTCATCTTTCACATCTATGCTGCCAGTGTTAAATGTAGATATTAATGGATGAACTTTGAAACTCTTAATTTTTACATTGCTTGTCACATTATTTACAAAATAATTTTAGGGATTAGTTTTTTCCATAGATTAGGATTACATTAGATCTTCATTTTCTACACTTAACAGATCTCTATTATCCTTCAGCACTTGTTACTTCGTGGATTTTTGTCTTTAGAGTTAACATTTATTAGTCTCTCACTCTGCAGAAAAAAACCACATAAACAATCCAATCTTGTTACAAAAAATGGTATTGAAAACATCCCCTTTTCTCCAGGGACTAATAGAGCATTGTAGTGTAATATAGTACTGTAATAACCAGGGTACTGTGCAGACTATCCAGCCCTTTCTTACCTGCCCTGGAGATACTGGCTCAACACTAGTGGCTGTGCACGCATCCGACCCTAGAAAGACACACACATAATTAGGGCATATCCTGACGTTTTGCCCAAAATTGTCACTACTACAGCATTAGCAAGCACATACGTGCACAGTTCCGTGTAATACATTAAGGACAAAATGTAGATGTGGAAAATACTATTTAAAAGAAAAAAAATATCTAAAATATAGTAAGTGAAAGATCATTAAAGTTTCTCAAAACTCCATTATCAAACGGAATAATAAAAAAAAAGAACACAAAGCAGCAGCACCACAGCCATAAAAACATAATATAAAAAAATATACACAAAAAATTATATATTGTGGACATTCATTAACTTTGTCACATTCAGGAGGAGATGCTTAGATATACAGATTTTTACTTCTCAAGAGATATTTAAAAATACATTTTTGGTGAGCTTTTAAGTTAAAAGTTTGAACCTGTATAGATCATTTTACCTGATGGAACTGGAAGAGTGAGAGAGTTGCTCCGAGATGCTACTGGTGAAACTTTAGGACTAAGTGTAGGGGAAACTGCTTCATTCAAACAAAGACAAAAATCAAAAAAAGATAATTTTACTTCACAGGCTTGTAGTTTCTGAATTTTTAAAATTCAGATAAGATTAAAACATGAATCTCAGTTGTCAGTCGTGTTTACCCAGAACCTGACAAGTCATTTTAATTGCCAAGTTGTACTTGGCAATTAGGAACTTAGAGGAGTTTTTATCCTGTATACCTAACAAACTAATACAATTCTATTGATACACAGAACCCTTATTCTCCTCAGTTTTCTGATATTGTAAGCACTGAAGAGAAAATAGACACAAGAGAAGGATTCACAAGGAATTTAGGAAGAAAAAAGGAAAGGAAAATTTAATTTTAGAAAGTATAGTCATTTTTTTCCCCTCAAAAAAGTGTCAAGCCACTTTAAAGACAGAACTTTGCTTTGAATTGCCATTTCAAAGCTAAATTAAAGTCCTTCTTCATGACAAAATGGCATTTTCTCCTAGTTTTCACACACTTCATATGAGGGGAAACAAATTATTTCAATTTACGTTCTAGAACAAAACATTTTCTTCTGCTGTTTTTAAAAGAGGATCTGGTCCATTTAGTTTATGACTATGTTGAGAATAAAAGTCTGTGTAATTACATCTGGGGCGGGAATGTTTTTTTCAGCAGTATGAATCTTGCCATTAAAATTTCATCTTATGTACAATAGGAACTTTAGGAAGAAAATCTTTACAAAGAGAAATTTGTGATCTTTTTTTAGATTCCAATAGAAATACTTCATGCTTTCCTGCTACAAAGTTTGCAGTGTGTCCTTCGGGAATCTAAAAACTTTACACAGTTTTCCAGTATTACATCTGAATATAGAGACTGGTCATTTCTGGTTTATATGGAATTGTGAGGAGAGGCAGAGGGATTCTGACCTTCGAATTAATGAAGTGTATGTATACGATAGCAATGTATGCATTACAGTAGATACTCCTTTATGCCTTTGCAGATCTTTGAAGTAGAATATAAAATCTTGTTTTTAGAATCTGCACCTACCTGTAGGTGACTCCGGAAGGCTGCTTCTTGACTTTCTGCCTCTGCGCAATAGAAACCTCTCGCTTACCTTCTTTGCTTCTTCTAGTAATTCAAGGTTCTTCTTTTTGTCTTCCTCTGATATTTTGACATCTGGTAGCTGATCATTTACCAGATCAATCACATGACCACTGTTATCTGGGCAGAAAACATCAGAATTAGAGCTCATATTTCCAGATAGGTTGTGGCATTTGAGAGCAACAAGTACAAAACCTGATAAGCTTGGTTTTGTGAGAGATAAGTCTCTCACAAAACCAGTATTTTTTTTTTTTAAAGTATGCAATGATCACAAAAAGTTCATAATTTTACAGAAAGCTGTTTTCATGCATAGGATAAAGCAATGATAATTGGCTTAAATTAAGTTAATGGCTGGGAGAAAGTAACATTGTTGTAAGGTAAAAATCATTCTTGAAACTTATTCTAAATTTCTGTCTCTTACACTCCTTCCCCCCCATTTTGGTAGGAGATCTCATATACTTATTCCTTCATCCTTTACATGCAATAGTATAAACATTTTATCAGCTCTGTTCAACTTTTACTTTACAGGAAATATATAGAGACAAGTAACAATCCAAATGCAAACACACCAATACTAAGAACTGATAGGAGCTTTGCTACTGACTTAACAGGATGAGCATTTATCTCAGTTTGCAGCACTTAGAAATCTGCATCTGCACCATTAGTCCCCTGGAATAACAATTTACTCCACAGGTAGCCACTAGAAAACTTACAGAACTAATTATGTAGTAAGAGACTCATTAGAAAGTGAAGAAATGAAGAAAGTCTTTCCCTGGATAGCCTGTTTTCCTTTAAAGTGTAATCTGATATGATTGTCAAACTAATTTGAGACTTAAGCGTCTGTTAAACTCCTTGCTAAAAAAAAAAAATCCAGTTTTTTAAAAATAACAAAACCAGTACCAATGAACAGTATTTTGCATACAACAAGAATATTAAGCATGTATGTCTTCAGCCTTCTAAAAATGTTAAGCTAACACACTAATCTAACAATTTTATGAAACTAACAGTATGCATATTTTCCTGGATCTCTCTGCATACAACCCACTTACGATCATAAACTCATGACTACAATTAAACATGCTAGCAGTGTTCCCTGTGCATACATAGACAGTATGCACAGGAAAAAAGCTGTAGTTGACACAGCCAAACTCTATATTTAGGTCTTTATTGCATGTCACATTTTCTGAGAAAACACCCTAGCCTAAATGAATAATCACTCCTTACCAACAGAAGTCAATGAACTTGCTGGACTCCTAGTGGCACGGTTAGAATGCCTCCTATGAGGACTACGAGGTCTAGAGAAAAAAAAGAACAAAAAAATTATGGGAGTATGCCACCAAAAGAAGAGCTCCACTTCTCTATAAAAACATTAAAAAGAAAGCACTTTTCTTTGATTAAAAAAAAATAAAACCAGAAAGGTTTTATTGCAACTCCTCATCTTCAAACTGCAAAATTGAGCAAGATTGCAGAAGGAAGAAAAATTACAGAAATTGCTCTCACAAGGGTGTTCTGACATTCATTTATAACTTCATGCACTGTGAACTTTTGATTCCCCAGAAAAACTAAGTTTCTTTAGTTCACTATAAGGACTTAAAACTCATGTAAATATGGTATATTGTAAAATAAAATAAAATAAAAATAGTCTTTGTAAATTGTTAGTACTTCCTAAACTAAGTTTTATGACTGAAATAATTTCTTAGGCTCCCACACTGATACTCTTATATAGCAATACAGGAACTTTCTAGATTGAAAATCAGGTGAAAGTCTCAAATGACTGCAGAAAATTAAATGCTGATCCAGTAAATAACGCTACTTTTAAAGGGCTGCATTGTAATTCTGACTCTTAAATAATCTTGAAGTTCAGAGAAGTACGCTTTAAAAATACAAGCAAATTATAGTATAGATTAATGATCAATACCTTCTGACTAGTTTTTTTTCCCACATTTTGAGTCTAATGGCAGGTCAATAAATTAAGAATCCCAGGTCAAGAAGTATGCTTTATCAGAAGACTGAAAATAACCTTAATTCAACTCAAAACTGAACTGAAGTTTTCAACTTCAAACAGGATTATTATTTCCATTCAACAGCTTTCACATGTGCTTAACCTCAAGGTGGTATTCTTGCTCTGTCTACCTGAACAGGCCCAAACATCTGCTTCAGCACTCACTGTACTATATAGAATTTGAGCTAGACATTTAAGTTGTCCAATGGTCTAGCTTAGAAGCATTATCTACTTGAATTTTCAACTGATATCTATTTTATGTCACAAGATCATGAACGTGGCCCTGTCCCAGTTTCCAGGTGCTACAAAAGTATTTCACAGCTTCACTGAAACAGTAAGGAGGACTGGACAGCTACAAGGGAGAAAAGGAAAGAAGAGAGCTGGAAAAAAAGCCTACGTTTGTTGCATCTGGTTTTCAGATAGAAAAAAAAAATCCAGGAACTCAATTTCCAATGCTTTCAACTCAGGACTTTAAAAGAACTGAGTATATCTTAACTGGCTTTGGAAGAAAACTTTAAAGATGCTGGCTAATAATATCATGCTACTCTAATATTTCAGAAGATTATTTTATGAAACAAAGTTAGAGAGCAATACCAGAATACCAACAATTTTTGTAAGGAAAAAAACAATATACAATAACAGTAGCTTCACCAGTATCACCTTTAATTATATAAAACGGTATGTGTTTAAGTCAGTATCAAGATAATATGCACAGGACTGGAAGGTAAATTTATTCACAGAAATATATTTAATATGCTACATCTATCAAAAGAAAAAGCAATTTCAGCAGTTCATAAAATTATAAAATGCTAAGTATAAAAATAAATTAAAAACTTGTAAAAGCTATTAGGAGAAATTGAGAAGTATTTTTATGACCATAAGCCTTCCTTGGAAATTTTTTGCCCTCACAAATAAGCCTTATTATGCAAACTATCATAAATTGCCAGTCCATCTTTTGCCAAAAACCTTCCTTCTTCATTAAAACACACTTCAGTAATTTAAGGATCATGCAAACAGATTGTTTTTAAGAGCAACATCAGGTTTTTGCTGCATTTAAAATATACATTTCAAAGCAATATTTTAGAAACACAGCTCCCAGAATTACTGTACAGTTTATGCATAGATTGGTAATGTATTATATAGTACCTGTTAACCAGATTTTTATCAATTTCTACATCTGGCGTAACAGCATTCTCTGGAAGAACAATAGAAGGTGTACTGCATGTTGTCCCTTCAACAGTAGTGTCCTGAATGGTTTGTGACAAATATAAAAATGGAGTTAAACAGAAATTCAAAACACTGAATATTGATGCTCTATGTGGAAAATAATGTGTATTGTTCAATTTAGCTAAAAAAGAAAATGACTGAATAAAATGAGAATTAGCTCTTATTTGACAAAACTAGTATGAATTAGAGGCCTATACTTAAATTGCTAAAAAGATATGATGGAGACCCAGAATGTCTGTTTTCTTTATAAATTTTTAATACATATAAGATAAATTCAACAAGCATAGAACTATTGAGAAAGCTTTAAAATGGTAGACAAATTGATTTTTCACAGCAAACCATTCCTCTGCTGAAGTAGATGTGCAGCACGTGGTGAACTTACAAGCTGTAAGAGTGAAAAGCAGCGATGTATAACTCCAGGGCTAAGTTTGGCACAAAAAACCTTCAAACAGTACTAGTGTGCAATGAAAGCTTGAATAAATGCAGTATTAAGTGTACACATGCTATCCAAAAAAACAGAAAATAATAAGGTTATTTTGTTAGTGTCCTACTTGGGATTTCCCTCCCATTAATTAGAAAAATATATATCTATTAAATATAACTGCAATATTTAATAATATATAATATAATCCTTAAGTGACAAAAGAACCCGCCACTGAATATCAATGTATGCTTGCCTTTTTAAAAAACATGAGAACTTGTCCCAAGGACTTAATTCCACACCTTCTATCACAATGATGCCAATCAGCTGAAAAGAAGGAATCTTGTTTCCTGTGAGATATCCAAATGGAGATGCATCAAGCTGGAATAAAGAACTGTATGCTCTTCTCATATGTAGTAAAAAAATGATTACTTCTACTCCATGTACTATATTAATATCTATTTTTAAAAAAATCAACCAAAAAAACCCAACCAAAACCAACCAACCCTCATACTGTTGGAAGGTTACATAAGAAATTTGGTATTTACAGCCAGTCAAGAAGTTGAAAAAAGTGATTCACAAAATCTTGCAGAGGGCGGGAAGTAGATAGACAGAACATATCATAGCTGTGTATTTATAGCTCGAGGGAAAGCTTCCCAAAAGTGGCAGGGGACTGCCATCAATCAACTTGTAAAATTTAAAGAATAATTTGTAAATTCTCAAATCCCAATTGCTTCTGCTAGGCAGTGGTATGTACAAGTATTTTAATTTATTTAGTTATTTGGAGTCTAAATTTTTCTTGAAACTACATCCCAAAGCTTCATAAGAAATTTTTACTTCTGTTGGCTTTGGATTAGATAATGGAATATTTCAGTTGGAAGGGACCATGATCCTCTAGTCCAACTGCCTGACCACTTCAGGGCTGACCAAAAGTTAAAGCAAGGTATTAAGGGCATTGTCCAAATGCCTCACTGATAGGCTTGGGGCATCAACCCACTCCAGGAAGTGATGCTTCTAAATTTTCTAAAAGAGCATGTTTGCTATTCATGGCACAAAGCCAGTTACATTTAATTTGTATAAGCAGCATTTTGCTTTTACTGAAATAGCATTTGCTGCCAATTTTGCTTACTTCTTTTAAGAACATTTACCTACTAGTGTTTGACACAAGTGTAATTAATTCAAAATAATATTTATTTTAATAATATTCATTAAGTAGGCAGGTAATAAAAAGCTGTTATAAAAGCATTAATTTAGGCATTTACAGAATGAAGCATCTGACAACTCACTGTTTAACAAGTCAATATTTTAGAACAGAGAAAAATAAATAATTTCAATTATTTGAAACAAAGGCCATCAATGAATAATTATTTCAGTCACCTACTGTCATGTGGAGAAATTAGCATAGTCATAAGGTTTGTTGCAATAAACAAGTAGCCAAGACTATAAATTGAAATGGAATTACACACATCCAGACAGCTGTTACATGATTGATAGTATCTGTCAGATACAACAGAAGTCCTTTCAACATCTCTCCCAGTGCTGCATTTTATTCTTGTTGAAATAATGTATCTTCTGAACTCTAGAAGCACTTTGAAAATGCTATAATATTAAAGTATATAGCATAATCTTTCTGCCTCTCCAAGGCAATATAATTATTTAGGATTCTTGATTCTCTTCTAAATAGCTTTTTTTTTTTTTCTTTTTAACTAACTAAAATAAATACATTCCACGCAGCTCCACACTTCTATACTCATAATTCTCATATGACGTTCCTCGGCAAGTTCACATGGTCAGGCAGTATGGGAAACATGCCAATAAAATAATATGAAGATTTAAGTTTGAGATAATATCCTTGTAATATTGTAAATGTTAGAACGTAAAAGCATGATATATTATGTGATTCAAGTGCACAACTGACATTGTACGGTAATAGTCTGAAAGCAATTTTTATTAGTATTCTTGAAACAGTTACTAGGTAACAACATATTTTGTCTAACAGTCAATGACAAAAATTCAGGTGACTGCCCTGCTTGTAGGGCAAAGCAGCTGAGTACACATGCACATTGTTTATACTAATCTCATGGCTGCCAAAGAGCAAAAGCTTTTGAGTGATGTAACATCAGTCTTAAAGTCACTCTAGTCCATTTTAGGACTCTACAAACAGCTCATTAAAATTAAAAAAAAAGGAAAAAGAAAAAGAAAAGCAAAAAGGTCCTAGACAAGGCTCGTTCAGGTCAAGTAGAATACATTAATCTTGGTCAGCAGTTCAGCTTCTGCACAGGTGAAAACTCATGCCTCCTGTTGTCCAAACCTACTGTACATTTGTGTAGAAGGGCAGGAAGAGTTAGAGCATGAAGCTCTTTGCAGGGCCAGCTGGTTTGAATCAAAATAAATCTTTAAACACTGAAGAGTACTCAGGCTGCTATATGCAGATCTTGGAAAAGAATCCTTAACAGGAAGCTTAAGCTGTCTCACAGTTGTACATCTGCACAAAGATGATACAGAAGTTTTCCATCACCCTCCTGTTGCTCACCTGTAACTGCCCTCTCCATGTTAGCCTCCAGACAAGTCTACTCTTCAACTATTCCCAACAGCTGCCTCATCTCCTAGTACCAGTGACTGCCTGTTACTAAGTCTGTGCTTTCTTTTTGTCCCAAGCCCTCCTCCCTTAAAAATGTAGGGTAAAACCGACTCTATGACTCAGCTGAAAACCGATCCACTTGTTCTACAAGGACGATCATGTGCCATCTGCTCTTGCAGTGCGGCTTGCGCAGGGCTGAGAGGATGGCAGATGCAGTTTGGTCCATAACAGAAGATCCAAGAGGCTCAGGGGTACTCAGGGTGGATAGGATCTGCAGACATTCTGGCTGTTAAGCTCTACCAAGCCTTCACTAAGCACACAGAAAATGCATTTTTAGAAGTTTTATAATCCAGCCAAATTTGGATGGATTTGAATAGGGAGGGGATGTGGGCACAGAATCTCTGCTAAAAGAGCTGCCCTGCCAGGACAGTCAGATGATAAAGCTTTAGCGTACACCATCTAAATTCTTTAAAGCATTGGGGGAGCAGGGGGAGGAAGAGGAGGGGGAACAAAACAACAACAAAAAACCCCAATTCTGCCACTTGGCTGTATTCTTAGAAATTAAAGGTCTGCACTGAATTTCAGAACAAATTTGTCCTGAAACAGACACATATGTGAAAGGCCTCAGAAAAGTTATGCATCTCAGAAAAGAGTCATTTGAGTGAAATGGGGTTTTAAATAAGCTCAATTTTATGTGTTTAAGGGACATGCTGAGCTCAGTGTTTAGCAAGTGAGGTAATGAAATTCAATCATAACTGCATCTAGTTGAAACAGACTGGAGAAGAAAGTAAACACAGGATATCTCCTTTAGAACAAAGCAGGTAACATGCAGTTATTTGATAAAAGTACAATACAAATTTAAATAGGAATAACAGAAATATATGCAGAAGCTTGAATAATGGAGTTATCAGCGTATTAGAAACATTATGAACAACTGAGACAGTCTTTTCCTCAGCAGTCAGAAGAGTCAGTAAAATAGTGTTCAGGATACAAAGACAGGAGAAAGCTGGAAACAGAAATAGGGATTTTTGATTTAAAAAGAGGGAAAGATGGCAGCTCACAACCAGTCCTGACAGTGTAAGGAGATATATAGGCTACTATAAATCTTAACAAAACTGGTAAGGATATAATTTTCTTTGCTGCAAGTAGGCATTACATGTATAGAAATTCTATTCTTAATACTAAAAACCTGAAATCAGTTTAAGGGTATCAGTGAAAGCATATTATAATATTATATTATTATATGTGAAATAAATCTAATTAAAAAATGTAAATGACTAAAAATTACATTTGACTACAAAGTTCTATGATTTTTGGTGGGAGAAATGATTCTGTACAAAACACTCGTAAAACGTTTCAATACTTACTTAACTTGTAACAAGACAGGACAAAAACTAAGAGTTCAACTACACACTGTTAATTCAGACATCTCAAATAAGGGGCTACATTTCTTTGAATTAGGCTAACTGCCCTGGCATCCATGTTAATTTTCACATGTACTTCCCTCAGGAACACAAAGCTAATAAGTACTTTGATTAATGTTGTTTAGGGTTAGTCATAATGGTGAACAAGAAATCCTGAAATTGAAAACCGTATTTGTTTTCTCAAAATGAACTTGAGAAATACAACCCAGGCCTTCCCATCATGTAAAAGATACTTGAAGTAAGCAAAAAACTACATGTGATGTAAGGTTCATTTTCTCAGATCATTTTGTGAATGTATATGCATTTGTGCATGCAGGGAAAAGATGGGGAAGCGTCTCCTGAAACAGAATGAGGAAATTGTTAGATACCAGGCAACACTTTAGATGAGATTCCAGTCTTGTAAGGTTTTGCTCAATGGCAGAAAACAAGTCCACCAGTTGTTAGCTTCTTCTGATGCCCCTTCCTTGCTTGCAAGTCCTTATCTCATACTACAAGCTATTTTACTTATTATATAGTCATGCTGTGGAACTGGACTGCAGCAAGACCCAAGAGTGATAATAGGTATGAATGAGATCAAATTCTCAGTGTTGGCTAGTTGCAACCCTCAGCTTTAATAGGCTCATGAGCAGTGTGTCAGTTGAAATCCTTTCACTGCTACTTTGTGCTAAAAATAACAATTGATCTAAAACAGTGTTTTGCACAGTTAACCGATTCATGAACTATCACGTTATCATAGTTCGTTTTAAGACCTACCTCTAAAAGGCCTGCATAATGCATTAATTTTTTTTTTTTCTCCAGATTATATGATTGGAATTTTTCATTTCTCCCATTTGACAAGCAAGCACAAGATTAGATTCACTGATGTCTGCTAGCTTTTAGTATTTTTTTATCTTTGAGTATGTATTATCCAGCAAGTCTTTTGTACTACAAGACTCTTCATATGAGTAAATTTAAAAAAAAATAAAAATCTTCTTAACCTAATATATGTTCTCAGCAAATAGTCTGATGAACTAGCATCCATCTGGGGTGTTTATCTTTAGCCAGGAAACTAACACTCAGCACAATGTGCAATTTAGATGGAATGCATGACAAATCAGTGTAGGGCTCACTGCTGACAATACTTTCCATCAATATTAAAGTAGCGGATGTTTTCACCTAAAGTGTAGAATACAATGTCCTCAAATCCAGTGACAGTGATACATTTTTAATTGATCATGTGCCAGATTATAAATCCACTTTTTCTTTACACCAGTCTGCATAAACCAGGATGACATGGATTACCTGTGATTTTGTAATCACAGTAAGGTTCTTTACTTCAGCTAAGTTAAAAATTTTTTAAAAACCCCAAAAAACCAAAAACTCCCACTTTATAAGAATATAAAATTACATTTTATCGGTAGTACAAATGATTCAAAAGGGAAAAGTATAATCTTATTGATTTTTAAAAATTTTTCTGCAAATAAAACATGTAAAATTCAAATAGCAAAATAATTAACATGTTCAGGAAGCTCCCTTTGTATAGGGTGTATAGTTCTCTTTGTGTAGTTCCAGCATATGTTCAGCTACCACTGTGGCAAATAAAGCACTGAGAAAAAACTACAAACCAAAAAGCAGATTTCTGTCTTTCACACGCACATGAATTGCGCAGCATCTTCTATATCTGTAAAGGCAATACTAGATCTTTCAAGACTGCTAGAAAGTATAAGTGTAAGTTATTTTTCCAAAGGTTAAAGCTTTCTGTCATAACATCACAAAGAATATTTTTGAACAGGTTTGATACAAATGGTTCAGAAGGAATAGACATAAGCCTCCAAATCAAATTGATAAACAAGTACTTGAGCAACTCAGTTCCCATTCCTTAGTCTATAAAATATTTGAAGAATTCCAAGAGTATAAACTGAAAGATCATTCACAGCGTCATCGGTTAACCAAAACACACTAATGCATAGCAATGATTAGATGTTATTTTATCAAGTCCTAAATATACACAAACAGGTTTCAGCCTCAGGTTTCCAACAAGTGTCAGAAAACACCCCTGTAAAAGTGCTTACTTTGGCTGGAGAACTGTTGTGTTGTGTCTCTTTTGATTGTCCCTTGTCTTCAGGTAAGGTTGGCATGGTGGACAGGGCAAAGCACGAGGAACTGCAATGTGGACTAACAGGATCATGCACTTCTGAGAATATCTGTTTCAAGTTAGCCTGAAGGCATAAGCGCCGAGAGGTCTTCTGATCCGCAGGCTGTGTTAGATGTCAAAAATACAAATCAAATCCATTTAAAACTCTGTGCTGTAACACTGACATCACTTTATAATAACAAACAGCATTAAAGTTTAAAATTAAAAATGCTATCTTGTGTTTTACTAACTAAAGCTTCCAAAATCAATTACAACTTAGTAAATGCATTCAAAACTGACAACTTTCCATTCTTGTTGCTATTTCTATCTCTTCACTCCATTTTACTTTTTTTTCTTTTCTTAACTACGGCTGTTTCAGTTGTGATAAAACCTCTTTAAAAATCCTCTAAGAAAGCAAACAGCATCTTGGCTATCTGTAATATGCCTTTGAGTAGCTAACAAAGTCCTAATGCTACAGAGTATGATTTCAAATCTCAAAGAAAGGAGTAAAACTGGAAACCCTGATGTTGGCACTCTTTCTTTGAGCAAGAGCAAGGCCTAGGTAAATTGTGCAAAGACTTAGTGTACATCTGCACAAGACAACACTGCACAAGACACTTCTGAAGCAAAATCGCAACAATGCCCAAATGGAAAAAACCCCCCCAAAAACCAAACCAACAAAACAAACCCCTCCCCTGCCTATTAGTTGAGAAAATTCTTGTTATTAGTATCAACGGGAGCTACTGCTAATTAGCGCTGAAGCCTTTACAGTAGTCTGAAGACAAGAAATGTGAAGTACTAATCCTTACAGCTAAAGTGTATGCATTACAAGACTTACTGTGACACCTACCGGATAGCTCAGGAACAGTCCTCATAAATAAATCATCAGATGCCTTGGTGGTGCCTACAGGTGACAGACAATGCAGTTGTCAGAGATAATCTGGTATCCCGTTTCTGTCTGGACTAGGAAGAGTTAACTATATTTCCTTTACAGCTAATTCACAGTTGAGTACAGAATGGAGCTCTACACTGAGGCAGTAATATAACAATTTCAATACCCAGGAAATAAATATACCAAACACTTACAGGTTCAACCTCCAAAACATGTTATCTTCTCCCAAACTTGAACTACTAATCTCATCTCTATTCTTTTACTCTTCCGGAAATCAAGATAGATGGAACAAAAAGGTTGAGATGGGGAGATGACTTGAAGTTCAAGGCACTTAGCATTTTAAGATTAACATTCCACAGTTTTCCCTTCCATTTCAGGGAACAGTGAAGAAATGTATTCAGAAACATGTCAGTTTATTGAAGCTGACAATTAAAAGTGTCAAAATACTTGTGTTGATTTAAAAAAAAAAAAAAAAAAGAGTGACAAAACCATTCACAAGAAATACTGAAGTAGCCTCAGTAGTGACAAGTTCCTCACCTTTGCTTTCACAGAATAAATTCTGGGTTGCAAAACCTACAGAATGTGTGAAAACTTTGGACTACAGAAGCAGCTAGGACCCATGCTTTTATATTTATTTCACATTATATTTGAGATTTTTTTTTTTACTTGAAGGGGAATACAAGGCCACCTCACATGAAATTTCATGCAGAACTAAGACTGTAAAAAATTATCTCTATACAAGTATGAGTGTGTTTAGAAAAAATAATTCTTTCATTTAAGTTCTTTGATAAAGACAGTGGAAACAATGAAGCATATATGACATCATTATGTAGACAAAGATAAAGACTTTTTTGGAACAGTGAGCATAATTTTTTTCAGAGCAGTATATGCTGTAAGAATGGCACATTTCACACTTTTGCAGACACTTTGAACTTGTTACAGGTGAATTTCTAGCTCTACTGCAATAAGTGGAAGCTCATGTTTGTATCATGATTTTACCCATCTCTGACTTGAAATAAAAGTAGAAGATTTCTGTTAATAAAAAGATGATCTTAAAATGCTTATTAAGACAAAATATCTTTAAAGTCCCTACTATGATGGAAAACTTACATTTACGATTACATATATTTTAATAAACCCAGAGATTAGGTAGATAGCAGTAGCATTAAACAAATGTGTTTCAAGAGTTAAGTATTTTTGTATCAAAAGAGAGTAATCAACTATTAACAACAGATGAGAGAAGAATAGAAGATGAGATAGAAATGAGGTAACTAAAAAAGTGACACAGACCTGCTTTTCATCTCTGTAACAAAATTCTGGCATCCTATGCAATTTCTGAGTTTGCAAGAACTCAAATTCAAACAAAAACAAAAAAGAGAAGATATAAATTTGGCTGTTTATCTGATCTGTCTTAGTGTTTGTCTTATGAATTTATAATGGCTGTGATAGGCTCAACTCAACAGAATGCTGGGCCTGGAAAACCAGGAATGTTTCAAGTCATGGCCAAAGTGTATTTGCAGTCCTTCATGGAGTTGGATAAGCTACTGCATCAAAGCGGTTTTTTCCTGGTCTTAGCTGAGTTCCTAGTACATACTAATCTCAAAGTAACCCAAATCATATTGAAAAAAGAAAGAGCTATTAAGCACATCAAGTTTCAGTTCATTTTTCAGATTTTAAAAGCAAAAAAATATCAAAAGAAAAAAACAACAAACAGGCCTGTCTAAGAATAGAAAAGGACAAATCCTGAGCTGTGTTGTCTTCGAGATGCAGCACAGAAAGTACAGCCAAGGGAGAAAGGAGGGTAGAAAGATGAATTTACACCACCTTAACAACCCCCAGATTTGGAATGGACTGAGTTCAGTCTGTCTCTCACACAATTAGAACCTTACTCTGACTTCCTTACAGAGCTATCTTGCAAACTGGAAAAAGCCCCAAGTCTTTGTAGTGCCGATCAGTAGGAAAATGTCTTCTTCTGACTTTCCATGTTTTCATAATATCTCTCCAGAAGACTCCAGTGCTAAGGACTGTACTGGAGCAGCAAAAGCTTGCATATAATTATTAATTTTCTGAGGCTTCTTAAAACAAATGCAGTCTGCACACCCTAACTGCACTCCTCCTCCTGCTGCAGTCCTCCAAGGTGCCAAGGTGAGGGGTACTACTTACCGGTGTTTCAACAATATATATAAGAACTTAGTCCAATTCATTGTTATATGACTTAGAACTCCTGAATGATGATTTTTTCAGTCTAAAAGCTTAATTTTAACCTGTGCCCTGTTTTTAAAATCAGTAGTCCAGATCCTTTAAACACTTTATGATGCTTAACCAGCACACACCTCGCATCTTGTAAACGCAAATGGATATAACCAATGGAGCCACCTTCTTGCTCCATGCTGTGCAAGAAGTTCTACCATTTTCTGCATCAATTACTGCCTCTGATACAAGTACGAAAGGGAAAGGTTTAGAAATGATGAACCTTAAGACACTAATGAATGAATGTTGTTCTTCCACCACTGCTAAAGTGATCATATGCCTATTCGATTGGGTGATGAAAATAGGCCTAGTAAATGACCATGGAAGTCAAAACAGAGAAAAAGGGGGCTTCATGACAACACTACCAAGAATAAGAGGAGCTTATCTGCATCTCAAATGTAGGGAGAAAAGAAAGAAATGTCCTTGGAAATTTTTTTATTGAGAAAGTACACTTTCTTCTTCAGTAGAACATTAGGGAGGAGTACAGCGTTGGAAACTACAGAATTTCGTACCTCTATCTACAAAACCAGCTTTCAGCCTTACTGAACCCCAAGCCAAAGTGCAGAGAGCATGACCATCCTGGTTCTAAGCCCAGCTCATCTGCCAGTGGAACAGCCTTTGGAATCATGCCGCCATTAGCTTTGCCAGCTTTATCTCCTTTCCACAAGCATAAACACGTTTCAGTCAAAGAAGGAAGTGATATGTTAACAATACATGCAATACAGTGAGATACCAACTGAAACAACTGTAATTATTGTCCCTGAAGATACTGAAAGGACAGATTAAAAAAATGCATCTGCACTTTAAAAACAGCCAAGGTGCATAAGGTCATGTTAGCATCCTAGTCACCAAGACAATTTCAAGGTTTTATTTCTTTTGGTAGGCATTGATCAAACTCTGTCTGGCCTATCTCTGTCCTATCAAAGGGTGTAATGAGATTGCTAGAATATTTTAACAGAGTAAATTATTCTGCCCCCACAAGTCCAGTCTTTTAGAAGTTGCAAGAGCTTTTAAAATTAAATCCTTGTGGAGATTAACTCACATGTCACAAGAATGGATGTGGGCAAAAATCTACCATCTTAGTCTGCATGAGCCTTTTGCACCTACAAAATGATTTAAAAACCCACAAAAAAATCACCTACCCTGTTTACCATATTCTGCTTATTCCCACACAAAGATGAGGCAACGTAAAGAAAAAAAAAAGTTAAGAAAGAGGAGAGGATGGGGTGCTTTTTTAACATTTTGGTCTGTTATTGTAAACTTACTGCTTAAAATAGTTAGGAAAAAAATGATCCCCCGAGCTCGAATTCGTAGTCAGATATAGATCAGTGAATACAGAGAACTCTCTTTTACCACTGTGTAGGCTTAGAGCACAATCTCCAGGAAATGGTGATCTGGGAGCTCTATTCCATAAAAGGGAAAAGTATTTAGAGGCCCTTGGCTCTCAGTGTGTTCTCCCTGCAACTCATTTTACCATAGTAGAGAAAGCTACGTACAATCAGCTAACTTACCCTCTCTGAGTCACGGCTGAGCACTGTGTTAGTGAAGGCTTAGATAAAGGTGCTTTACTCCATCTCCACTGATAGCTTGGCAGTTGACCTCAAATACTCTGTCAGGTCACAACAAGGATACATAAGAAAAAAGCAAAAATAAACAGTTAAGAAAGCATGTTATTAATATTTCTTGACCTCATACTGCCTGCAAGTCAAGTAACTCTCATTTGTCAACAATGGGAGTTGCATACTCATGAATACAGCTGAACTGCACAATTCTGAACTGCTTTTTTCTTTGCTGTCCTGCAAAGTGGTTGTAAAATATTACCATCTTGGAAAGGTAATGTTTTGCACTCCTTTTGTATAGCTGTAAAAGCATATAGAATTTCTATAGCATTTTGAATTAGGTTTTGCAGCTTCTAAGTACTTAAACACTAAACTTGTTTCATTCAAACCAAGTGTGAGCAAAACAGCATTTTTCTTATGTTTGTAGTACAAAAGTTTTCAAACACAAAGCATGGTTATAGTATTTAAGATGCACAAAGTTTGTTGGCATATATTAGCTATCAAAAATTTTTAAGACACACAACATAACAGAACAAACAAAACCTATAAAACCACATGCAGAATATCTTAATATAAAACATTCAATATTTTGCACCAGGACTTCAAAATTTTTGTATGTGTATATATATATATTCATTGGAAAGGAAAAACAACAAAACAACAACTAAAGCTGACTCATTGACATTCTTACCCTATGTGACAAGAGATACTACATGGAAATTGGAAGACACATTCTTTATTGTCTTGCAACACAGAAAAAAATTGACCATTTCCTACTGCATCTAATTTTTGTGACGAGTGGTTTCTCATATTAAATACTTAAACCTACAAGATATCAAGATACTGCTTCAGTCAGTTTACTAAAACATGTAGTCATAGCCCCAGGACTACTATAAGGCATCTCTCTGATAACAGTAATGATCTGAGTTATACCCACATTAATATCCATACAACTATACAAGGGAAAATCTGGAAGACAAAGGGGTGTTTCTGCTTGTAAGGTACCGAATAATACCATTGGGCCATGCAAAGTGTATGCAATTACTATGTGAATTCAGTTTATAAGTAGCATTACCTCCCTGTGAAAACAGATGGTTTTAAGAATTGTACACAAGTTCACAAAAAATATGTTCTGGTTCATTTGTAGTTTTTATTTATTCTAGGGTTTTCTTTGAACTAATCTGCTTAAGATAAAACTGCAATAAAGTAATTTTATCTGGTTAAGTATGTGCCTAAGATACTGGACTCAACTCTTGTGAGGAAAAGACAAAGGGAGTTACAGGAAAGGACAGATCTGCAAGGTTCTTAGAGCAGAGGCTTCTTCCCAATCATGACATCACAAGAACCTGGCACTCCCCACATCCCGTGCTTGAGACAACAGGATGACTGTGGCAGGCGAACCAAAGGGAGGTGGGCACTTCCTCAGGGATTCCAGACCTGAAAGCCTGTACCCACCTGTCCCCCCTCATTCAATGGCTTGCATCCAGCATGAACTACACTTACATTAATTTAATTGGCAGCTGTTTCCTCTAGGATCACTCTTAAGACATTTTGTCCAGAGTAGAGAACTAATACAGCCAAGGATTGTGTGGCAAAAGACAAAATTCATGTAACTTTCTTCTTTCCTTTTTTTTTTTTATTCCCCTCCTATCTACACGGTCTGTTTTGTTCTCCTATTGCTCTCCAGGTACTCGTGCATATTTCTTAGCCTAAAGTAAGGAAGCTTCTTCAGAAAGTAAAAGAAATGGAAGTGAATATGAAGCCATATGTTCAGTCTTTCAAAACATAATAATGAAAGCCACCTATATATTTCACTGAACTTACTAAAGATTTCCGTTCAACTCTCGATTTAAAGAAAGCTTTTCAACAATGAACTAGTTAGAGATCTAAATTTTAATTACAGTAGATCCTTTACCTCACAGGAAATTGTCTTCCAAAGCCACATAACAAACCTTTGCTACACATGAAGAACAAAGCACACAAGCACGTCAGATGCCAGACTAGATAACAAAATAGTCATAACTGCCTAACAGGTGTTAACATCCAGAAGTTTTTAGATATGCCACCTGCATTTTAAATGTCAACTATTCACTCCTAAACAAATTTGCTGTTAGCATTTCAACAATTCTTTCCCTTGTTTTGTGTAAAAAAAACCACAAAAAAACCCCAAACCCACACACACAAACACCCAGAAAAAAAACAATGAAACAAAAAACCCCAACAAACCCACAATGTGAAAAAATCTCATCACTATAAAAGTCATACATAGATGTTTCAATAAGTTCTGTTAGCTCACAAACAAAAATTTTACCTCATCCTACTTCTTACTGACCTAATTTTTTTTACATCTTGGGCTTTCAGCTAGACTGACAAGAACAAGACAATAAGCAGCAGAGCTCAGTCAGGTGGTCTCTAGGGAACCAGCTGGGCTGCAATTTGGGTACTTTAAAATATAAATACATATCTGGTGAAAAAAGATAGTACATGTGATATTAAGGAAAAATAGGTCCTGATTTGCAGTAGCAAATCCGATGATCAGAAGACTGTCAGATCTCAAGGCAGAGCTGATGTTTCTTAATTTGCAGATTATTTTGGACAGACTTTACAGAAATTCAGTTTAAAGGAAGAACGCGAACATGGAGTGGGTGGATACTTGGCACAGAGAATAAGGATTTCTGGGCATAAGGAACAGCATATAAGAAAGTGTGAAGATAAGAGTGGGAGAACGTTACATTAAGTGTCATTCAGGAGGGTAGTTCAAAAGGAATCTAGAGCTAGGAAGTATCCAGAGAAAAACCTATTGTCTTACAACATAAAGGCACTGACCTTAAAATAGGAGAAAATCCAAAAAAGTTGCAAATTGTATGCTCTCTTCCTCCTCCTAAACAAATTACTATTTGAAAGAAACATACACATTTGTTTAGGAGGCAGCATCAATCTTTGTTCTGTGTTCTTGAAAGACCCCTCTGATACAGGACCTGTGCATTGATAAATCTCCCGACAGAAATCGCTAGTGCTAGTAGTATTAATAATACACCAGGAGATAATATTACCACAAACATGCTTTTGCCTAAATGAGCATCATGTGCTCAGTAACAGAGTCATTTGGGTTTCTTTTGCTTCTCCTCCTTCTCATAGATTTGGAGAAACCTAGATATGTTTCTACTGTCTGGACTGCATGCATTATACATCACATTCTAGTTACACATTTATTTTTGTCTATGATGTAGGCAGAGTTGGGAACTTGAGATGGTATTTTCTCAAACTGCCACTTGTCTATATTCTTAGTTAATGTAAAAAGAGAACAAATTTGCTTGTAGGTAGGGGAGACAGATAAGGTCAGGGGAAAAAAAAAACCAACAATTTGTGTCCTTTGGTGCCGATTCATTCTTGCTTAAGAAAAATCTTACGGTTGTTACATGAAGCAATATTTTCAAATACAGTTTTTACATATAAACATTCTATAAACTACTCTGTTTTCCAGGACAGCTGGATATCAACTTCATATAATTTGGAAAAAAACACCTACCAAAGGCCTGTCTTGGAAACATAAATAAGTTGAAGGCAATTAAGTCACAATACTATTGCTTAGTGACCCAAGAGTCTTGTTGCTAGTCAAGCAAAAAAATTTTCCAAATGAAGAAATAAACAAAATGCTTTCTTTCCAAATTGCAAAGGGTAATCCCAGAGGGCACGCTTTGT
Organism: Caprimulgus europaeus; assembly: GCA_907165065.1. The sequence goes on along the minus strand of OU015539.1, from coordinate 10,451,509 downwards.
TGAACAAACCAACAGTGAATAGATTGCTTTGGGATCCTAAAATGCAATTGTGGTCTTTCAAGCAGGGAGATTATACTCAGTTCTCCATAGATAAATGGTAAAGCAGCTAAATAAGTATTTTATTCTCGTTTTTGATTCCTGGACAGAAATCAGATTCACAGTTTCTTACTTTAGTGACATGCATGTTTTGGGGTTTTTTTTTTTGCATTCAGAAATCAACACACTCAAAAGAGCATGAATGTGTCATGTCTCACTTCCCTGTTTATAAGAAAAGAACTATGAAGCCAATTCCACTAAGTTTGTTTTTAGTTTTGTTTTGTGAGGAGGTTTTTTTTGGTTTTTTGTCGTTTTTTTTGTTGTTGTTGTTTTTTATATAATATTGCTGTATACCAGGAAAGGAATAACTAGTATCAACTTATTCAAATAGTCAGCCATTGTGTGGACTTGACTGCTTATTTGACTGCAGTTAACTTGCATATTACTGTATGATGGCCAGACCAGAAGATCAGTTCCCAGAACCAAGGAATTCTTCAGGTTGGAAGGTCATTTGGACCAATCTCTTCCTTGAAGCAGGGTCAGCACCGAAGCAACTAGACAAAGTTGCTTTAGACTTTGTCCAGCTGGAACTTGAAAACTTCCAGGGACAGAAATTGCAGAATTCTGGTAGACCTGATCTAGTGTTTAATTACCCCCACAGTCATTCCTCCCTGACCCTTACATCCAGTCAGAATGTCCATTGTTGTACTTTATGATCATATTGTCTCTCATTCTCCTGTCACGAACCTCTGTAAAGTGCCAACTCTATCTTTTTAGTAACATCTTCTTAAGTATTGCAAGACTCCTCTAGGCTAAGCAGTAACAGTTCATTCCCTCAGCATCCCCTTACAGGATGTGTACCTCCTGACTAGGCTCTCCCTGGATTTATTCAAGTTTATCAACATTCTGGGGACCCAAAACCAGATGTGGCTTTCCACATCTGATGAGAATGTATTCCTGCTCATCCTCCACATCTAATAAATGGATAGACCCTCAGGCCAGTTCACTTGTAATGCTAGGTGATATGTAACACCAGTAGTATGAACTAACTACATCATCTGATTTTTCACCTGTTTTTTCCACTTATCTGCTAGTTCATTCACCTAGGCTGTAATGTTCCAACTTGGATACAGGGGTGCTCTATATTAGATCACAAGAATTGTTGCTTTGGCTAGAAACAGTCCAATTTTATCCTTAGATTACACATCGATTCTGCAGGCCTAGCTGTCTGTGAAGACAGAAAAACCAGCACATATACCTCTTCTCTTCTATCAGCATAAGATAGAGAACTGTGAATAAGCACATTGGACTGCTATCTTTTAGGCTCTTTTGCTGGAAACAGAAACAACTTGAAAGCCAACAGCTACACTAATTTCTCTTATGAATATCTAGCTTCAGAAACAGGTAATAATAATAATAAAAAGATGAATCATACAAAGAATGATCATTCACTTCAGTATTACTTAAAGGAGGGGGAGCAGGAAGTTGCCAGTGTCTCATTCAGGTGCAATGTCAATGCAGAATTAGGGCCAACAGCCCTGTTCTTGCACAAAAGATCTATTAAAGCACTACAAGATTTTGCAAACATATTTTGCAGAAGGTCTTTTGCCTGCATTGTTGAATCATCTGCTGTTTTCTGTGGGCTGTGTTATTCCTTGCTGCTGGAAGTATGCTTCTGGGATCACATTAAAAATACGCTGAATTCCACCCTTCAGATATAGTTGCATAGTATTATTTCCACACCATGAAGTTCTTGCAGGAAGCATTTACTAACTGATTTGTTTGTAATTTAAATTTAACTTTTAAAAGGTGTGACGGGAAGAGGTAGCCTATTCACTGGACAGTTCAAATTACATACTAAAGTTAGACTTTCAGTAGTTTTGAGGAAGCTTTTGCTTTTATATTGGCGATGAAAAACAAAGATCCACAATACCTAAAGACAGAAAGACCATCCTGCTACTGCTGAATTTAGCAAAGAAATTCAATGTGCATTTTACTAGTCAAGTTATCAATGGACTGGATGACTTTCCAATCAGGTATTTTAGCAAAAACAGCAAAAAAAAATCCTCAGAATTGTCTCCTCTTCTGCTAAGTGTCCTAATAAAGACAGTTACAAATTTCAAGGTGAAACCAACAGAGTATTTGATTTTATAATTTGAGGGTTGCATAGGTATTCTATCAGACAGAATGATGTAGTAATTAAGACTGAGGTAAAATAAATACTCCAAACTCCACACATCATGTGGAAATGGTGTTTTAGTACAGAAACTGTTCCATTAGGCATGCTCATGACATCACTGTTCTTATACAATAAAATATTCACTTGCATTCTTTAGAAGAGTAGTTCATAACGCAGCCATAGCACTGATTTAAATCTCAGTCATAAATAACATTATGGCTTTCTATCCTTTGTTCAGATTTCCAGTCTGAATCAGCGCGTGTTCCAAACTCTCAGTGCAAACGACTCCTTGAAATAAAAAGATTGAGGACAGCTGAGTTCTGACTGAAGCTTTTAATAGAGCAGTGCATCATATTACCATTACAACTAAAAACACAGATACTTCAACTAAGTACTTAAAAGTAAGGCTCTGCCTACTGTCCCTAGTTTGAAAATATCAGTATCCCAGGGGGAAGACTTAATTTCAGGTAGTACTTGCAAGCCTCTCTCAAGTAGTTTCTGGCTGTATCTCTGACTTGAGGAATCAAGTGTCATGATTCTCTTCTGCTCTTAGATGACAACTCATCTACTTGGCCCAAACTATAAGTGGCTCAATTAAGGAACAGAAAGTCTAACAGAAGAAGACTTCCCAGTGGCTGCAGTCTAGCACTTACAGCCAAAATTACAGAAGAAATAATTTGCCCTTGTTTTACTATTTTTTGACATGCAGATAAGGTAGCTTCCGGAAAAATAAAACTGAGCTCTATTTTAATCAGGGGGAAAAAGGAGAAAGCATACTGCTTATCACTTCAGAAAGGCGAGATTTGCTGATTTGCAGAAAGGATGGTCTGAAAATGAAAGCAAGCAGTTGTTTGTGAGAAAAGAAAAGCGAGTTCCCATTTCCTGTGTTCTCAAAGCTCTGCCCTTAGGCTTCATCAGAATACAAAATGAGGGATGAGAAATTATTGCTAGTACAAAAAACCAAAACACCGCCTCCAAAAAAGTAAAGAGCTCTACTATCTACTGCTGGTTTCCTCATTTTGAGGAAACACAGTTGTATACTCAATATGGACTACAGTGAAGTCAGCATTTTCAAATGTGCAACATGAGAGCTAAGCTCCTAAATTCACATTTAAGTGAATGAAGTATATAATTCCTCTTACTTTTAAATCCTCCTCAGCAGGATTTATGAGTATTCATACAGAAGAAAATGAAGCCCATTTTGGTTACTAGCTAAAGTTCCACATTCAGGTGCTTTAAAATTTGTACTCTAATTTGGAAACTATCCTCACTGGCTTGCATCTGCTAGAAAGCATGGTAAGAAAAACAACAACTTTTCATTTTCTTTAGAAAGCTACCAAACACAAAACTCTAAGTCTTTAAGAACAGGTGGTTTGCTAACCTTATTTTGGTTTTCAACAATTGTTCTCCAAACCCCAGAACTAGGAAAGTTAATAATAAAGATCAAAGCTATCAGAAAAAGAAATGAATTTTTATGGATTGACTAGTATGTACTGTACCAAAAAGACACATTTTTCTGGGTAGTTAGATGGTTCAGAACAAAGCTTTGAGGCAAACAGCTCTGCTCTTCTGGAATAGTACAAGCCAAATGCAGCAAAATGTTCCTCATGTCCAATTTGTCAAAATCTTTCCCTGATAAAATTATTTAGCTAGCACCATTCCATCACTGATTATATCCCGGAGTTGATCCAAAAATAATGTACCAGCTTTATGCACAACCTCATCTCATCATCATCTTAAAAAAACCTCGCACTCATTTATTATGGTTTTATCAGCGTTGTGCACAGGGAGCCTCTAGCGAAGAGGTAAGCTTAAACCAGAGTATTACTTCTGCAAGGGAAGAGAATTATACTTTGTGGTTTATGTTTTATATATTAGGTTTTAAAATTTTGGCCTCAAAACCTAAAATGAAAACCGGGGAATTGAGGAGAGGGTAAAAGGAGCAGAGTTACTCATAGAAGAGACTTTAAAAGGGAAATGGGACATACTATGGGTCAAGATTTGCAATAGAAACAAGATCCAGCTCCAGTTATTCTGTCTCTTTTGGCATGCATCATCTCTACAGTAAGAGTAAGTAAGGCACATACTTGCCTTTCAGTCATCTCAGTTTACAAGCAGCAGTTTAGCTCAAGCTGATAATGACTGACACTGTATGACATGTCCTGTTCCTTTGTAGTTGCTAAAAGTTTAGTAACTTCTGGCAGAGGAGCAAGGTGACCATATGGGGGAGAAGCAGCATTCACATCTTGATACTGAGCTAAATCCACCAGAACTCATCTTTCTTAGCCCTGTTTCATAGCACTTTTATCAACTATGTCAGAATTCAATATTGCTATTGTCATTACTGTCTTCGATGGGTATCTAATTATGCTTACTTTATTACTTTACATATAAAGCAGACAAAATGCTATTCTGCACTTGCCTACTTATAAACAATTTGTACGCAAGAAGTATTATAGTCTATATACACTGAGATTTATCTTACCTTTTTTTATTCTTTCCTTATATTGAATAAAATAAAGTTAAGCCACATAAACTAGAAGTAATGGAATGTGGCTATTTTATTTTAAATTTAAATAATTTGTAGAAAGTTATGTAATGAAAAAGATTAAATGATTAATGTATTATGAAATTAAAAAAATACAAATCAAAGTAAAATATTTAGAAAATGTGCCTTAAAAGAAGATATAGCAAGACATTGTAATTTTACCAATACCATAGAACCATAGATAAGACTAAGCTAAAATAAAAGAAATGCTGAAATATCAATGCTTGAAAAGTTTTATTATTAATCAAAGTTTTGGGGTTTTAGAAAGCTTCTGACCAACCAATTTACATTCTGTAAATTCAGAGACAAAAAAGCTGCAGATTATCTACCTGAGGTAGCCAAAAGCAGTTATTAGGCAGCAGTTTAAGTACAGAAGAAGCTCCTTCACACAGTATATAATTAAACAATTGAATTTGTTATCACAGTAAGTCATAACAGAATTGGGGCATATAAACAAGTTCAAAATGGGATTAGATCCATTCAGAGAAGAGGTCCTGTGGATCTGGAAAGCCCTCACCTGCAGACAGTTGAAAGCAGTCAGGGTTAAAGAATGTTCCTGCTTTTTGGCATAATGTAAACATGATCCTCATGTGGGATTAGGTGAAGGGTTTGCATGACCTGGATATGCAGTTCTAATGTTTACTGGTGGACACAAGTTCAGCTTCTGAAAGAAACTGATTTTGAGTCAGTGAACAAAGAAACATTGCTTTTATGTCCATTACAAGTAATGAGCAATGCCAAAGGAAGGGATGGATAGAACAACAGAGAGAAGAAAGTAATGGGAGAAAAAGACTTTTTTTTTCTTACATTTCTGTAGTCAATACAAGACAGTCCATGCTCAGACGACAGCCAGGACTAAGATCATGCTGCCATAGGATGGCACTGTGCTGGATTCCTAAGTAGCTTTCTTGAAGAAATAAACATATCTCAGTCTGAAGAATGCCTGGCATCTCCCTGCCTCACATTTTAAACTATGAACAAACTTCAGATGTTTTTAAGAGGCTATTTGGGTGGTAGTCCATGAAAAGTATTTTCAGTTCTTTAAGATTCATCATACAAGTAGTACTGGATTTTACAGGAGAAAAGACAGTGAACCAACACTTCTCAAACTTTGCAGTCTTACACACACATTTGCTCACATGCACAGTAAATGACTTTCCCAATTTTATAGCTGTGTGAAGAAAATTCCTTTTGACTGCAATACTGTTTAACAGAAGACATAGGTGAAAACTGTGTCTTCCCCTTCTCTCCCCAGAAGATCAAGAAACAGACTGACACGAAGGTTTACGTACACCCCAACTACAAAGGATTATTGCTGTTCTCCATCTTTTTTCCTTCTTACTATCTCAGCCTACCAGTTTCTTCCTTTGTCATCCCTTTATCTATCACATACATTCAGCACAGCGCTGCCTACATTCCTGCTCCCAATGCCTCACATGTGGCTGAGTCAGAGAAAACATGAAAATAACCTCTTCTCAAATCAGCAGTACAAACTAGGAGAACGTTTTAAGATGCTCTTGCAACTCCCACTGTTTTCCTCCTACAGAATCTGTACCAGTAAAGTGCAAAGGAATAAATAAAAACTTTCTGAGATAGAGGCTGGAAGTCTCTCTCTAATTAACATTTTTTTCTAGTTCAGCCTGTATAAAAATCAGGTCTCTGTAGGCAAGAAAACATTAAAAAAATTTATTTCAGATATGATGGATGGCCTTCCCCGAGGCATTCAAATTAAAAAAAAAATAGAAAAAAATCAGCCACATGACTTTACAACTTTAAAAGTCATTTCACACTGTAATATTTCCCTTGGGTACCTAGTAAGTGGAATCTATAAGAGAAATTCCACAATAAGACTGCTTTGATGACAAAGGGATAATACATTATCATTACAACTTTTCATGTACTATTGCTAGATTCTACATCATAGGCTAACTGCACATAGACAGCCAACAGTCCCTGCTGAAGATCAAAGCAAACAAACTATATTTAATTATTGTCTACCAAACTTTGTAAGCAATCTACTTTTTTCTAGTAATAAAAAGCACAAGCAAAGCTTCCACTCACTACAGAAAGGCTTTGAAGAGAAAGACTGTACATTTTGTTTGCCTCTAAACTTCCAAGTTTTGCCTGTGCTGGATTGCTGCAATGCTAAGCTAAATATTATGCCTTTAACCTTAGGGGGCCACATCTTGTCCTCCTGTTTTAAGGCCTGCAGGCCTTAAGGACTAAGCAAGGCAAGTTTACTAACATCAAATTTTGTGTGTACAGACAAGCAAAGGAACATGACACCAAGCAGGGAATGACTCTAATTTTTAAAGAGCTTTTATGCCACGTTCATGGCCTGTTTCATTATTACATTTACCCAGAAAACAGCTGCTCAGAAAGCAGCAAGCATCTGTCTTTTGGGGTGAGGGAAGGGAAGTGTCTCAATATAAGCACAATAATTGTACATTAAGGAATTTGAAGTAATTAATAATTTCAAAAATAAAAAAAGATCTAAGACTTCTTTCAAATGTTTCCATCAAAACCAGTAACACCGAATTTGATGCTCCTTGCCCTGCAGAGAACAAAAGAGGAAAAAGAGCCTAGACCTATTCCATTCTGTACATCATCTTCAATAGAAGAGTTATAATACAACATGCCTTCAACAGCTTGAGAGGGATGAGAATACGCTTAAAAGGGATCTTTCATGGAGATTCTCTTTAGCCTAAGGCCATTTGTCTCCCTAAGTCCCCCTGTCTGGTTGGTCTGGTTTGTTTGTTTTTAAGTCATCTTAAGTTCCTGTCCTAAAATCAGGAACATAACTTAGACTCTCCAAGCTGCACTCTGAAGGAACCTCTCTCTTCTCAGCTGACTACAGGGGAAGCCCAGGGAGACAAACTTCATTAGGCTAAAATTAACCTTTTTTAATACAACATCCTTTCCTGAAGTGACTTACTTCAGATTACCTTCCAAATAAATTGCTTGGGGAAGGAAGAGTGGGCTACAGAGCGATAGCTTCTATCCTTCTCTTAATTTTTAATTTTATTGGCTAAAAAATTAAACTCTCAAGAATTAAAATCTTAATTCTTTTTATTAGTCTTCTCTTCTATCCAAATCCCAGGCTGCAGTCATTATGAAATCATCTTCCCAATAGCTTTGCCTCAGAAATTCAAAGAAATAAGAAAACTAGGACTATAGTTCCTAGGTTTTCTATAAACACTTGGTGTATCTTCCACTAATCTCTTTTCATGTCGTTCCTTTATTTCTTCTTTATAATACATAACAACTGACTACAAACAAGCAACATTTGCCAGGCTAGCTTAAACAAGATACACACACACACAAAAATCTGTGTAAATAAGATGATGTCAAGTTGTGTTGAACGTGTTTCTAAGGCATGTAAAGATTTTTTCCAACACAAACTTTTTTGTTGTTGTTAATGTTTCTTAGCTGGAACAATGTTTATTTTAATTTCCATGGTGCTTAATGGCAACTCACAAATTCATTTTCTAAGTGTTCCCTCCAAGTGTTCTGCTTTTAACCCTCTTAGAGAAAAAGAGTAAGTTTTTAAAGAACAAAGAGGATAAAGTTACTAACCAAACATGCTATTTTTGTGGTTTTGTTAAAGAAAATATTCAAATTTAAAGTCAGAGCCAGCTATGATTTTTTCCCCAAATTCTCATTACCAAGTTAACTCAAAAATTATTTTCTAAAGAAACAACAGAATATAGAAGATAAACAGAGTAACTACAGTATTTTCCATAACAATTCATTTGCCAACCTGATGGAATGGTACCATACTTTTCTATCACCCACATAAAAGAAAAAATACTTCAATTCTAAATGCATGTTAAGCATGCTTTTGAACTAAGTTGAAGCCAAAAGAAAGTTTTAATCACATAGCTTGTTTTAATTATAACCAATACCTTAACTGAACATCGTACTGCAAAGATTCATGGGTATGCAATAACACAGTAACCAATTACACAATATTAGTGGTTTTTGTATTAAAAATTACATTTTCTTCTCTAATTTTGCAACAGAGTTGAGTAATGGAATTTTATTTAAGTTTCAAATGTTAATTAGGCAAACCAACTATTCTATCTTCTAGTTCATTATATTCAGTTTCTGATCTGGACCACAAAGGATTAATGTTTACACAGACAGTAAGCTACCAGTGGTCGCCTCAGTAGAAGAGCATATGAACTCAGAAATTGGTTCTCAGTGTTCCATATTTCCTCATCTGTAACTTTTATACTATTTTTTTAATGAACAATTTAATTCAAACTGGTTTATGAAGCAGCACTTCCCTTAAAAACTAGCAAATGGTCACCATACATTGGTTGGTTTTGTTAACCAACAAAAAAGATGACTGAATGTATCAGATCTGTGAAACAAAGGTTTGGTAGCAAGGGGGCTGCAGGGATGGCCTCTGTGAGAATCTGCCAGAAGCTTCTCCTGTGTCTGACAGAGACAATGCCAGTTGGCTCCAAAATGGATGTGCCACTGGCCAAGGCTGAGCCCGTCAGCAATGGTGGTAGCACCTCTGGGATAACATATTTAAGAAAGAAAAAAAAAAAAAGCACCCTGTGCAATAGCAATTGCAGTCAGAAACAGGAATGAGAATATGAGAGAAACAACTGGCCAGCAAAGATGGAGGGTGAGGAGGTGCTCCAGGTGCCAGAGCAGAGATTTCCCTGCAGCCCACAGTGAAGACTATTGTGAGGCAGGCTGTCCTCTGCAGCCCATGGAGGTTAACAGTGTTTTAAGATTTGGGTTTTATTTTTCACTACCCTATTTTGATTTGATTGGTAATAAATTAAATTCATTTTCCCCAAGTCAAGTCTGTTTTGTCTGTGACAGTAACTGATGAGTGATCTCTCCACATCCTTATCTTGATCCATAAGCCTTTTGTTACATTTTCTCTCCCCTGTCCAGGAGAGGAGAGGAGTGACAGAGCAGCTTTGGTGGGCACCTGGCATCCAGTCAGAGTGAACCCATCACACTGAAATATTTTTTTAAATAGTCAGAATAACAAGTAGCTGACCTACATAACTCCTATATGCATAAGACTCCTATTAACTTCACTATATGAGACCTGCAAATGAGAAGTTAGTCCAACTGTTTCAAATAACAGAAGTAAAATTTAAAATGCAACCAGAAAGCTAGATATTACCTATCAGAGGAACTTAGGGTCTGTAACTGTCATTCATGGTCAGCATAGTGCCCGGAAGCACAGGTGAAGAAAGGGTAGTGAAAATTCAGCAGGCTGATGGTTGGATGCTGTAGGCAGGAGCTTTCTGTTTTAAACATAAGAAACAAATTTAATGTTATCTAGGCAGAAAAGGCTTTTTTTGTTTGTTTGTTTAAGCAAAGCAAACATCTCCTCCCAAACAGATAATCAAGCAAACAAAGAAAATAGGATGTTACCACAGCTTAATTTCTTTCATATAATCACAAAATAAGTAGTTAATGACTAACAGAAATAAAATACATAGTCAGTTTGCTTAAGAACAAATGACATCTTATTCTGACATTTTTTACTGAAGTTAATTTCAACAAAAATGGCCTCTAGAAATTTCTGAAGTGACATGAAGGAAGCCAAAACGGGAGCTGTTTAACAGGATCATCATCTCTCTTTGGTTTTGTGAGTGTCTATTTAGTGATGTTGGTTTTCCCAATATTATTTAAAACCCATGAAATCAAGGTTGGGGGTGGGGCAGAATAAATAATGAAGTACACATGATCTGATCCAGAAAAGCAATATTTGCATACTTCAATTAATCTTTAAAGACAGATGCCAGTATTTTATATTTTCAAGAAAAAACTAAATCTATGACAGGCCATTAAAAGAGTAGCTAAAGGAGCAGGTGCAAGCAAGTAGTTTGAGATGTGGAGTTTTGTCAACCTTTGTCAGCTTGCATACTGACCTCATATATGCACAAAGGGACATTGTTAGTGGACAAACCAGTTCAGATGCAAGGAAGTTTTCATGGAACAGATTCTTGAGTCTCAGCTGCCTTCTTCAAATGACCAGAAAGCAGATGAGGGTCACTGTCTCTGGATATTGCTTTATTCTCCCTGGCTGACCTTCAAAACATCTGTTGCATAAGGAGATTCTAATTAGAATGGCTGCTGCTACCCTGACAGCTGACATCTATCTGCCAGGGGAAGAACCTGTCCACTACCAATGTTCTCACAAGCCTGACTGACATGCCCGAGGAGCAAACTGAATACAATCTATAGCCTGTGCCTGATGACTGTAGAAACCTCAGATCTTGTCCCTTTAGGCACTGCAGCCTTGATGGAAAAGTCTGCAAAAACAGATGAGGGTCTGCTTTACAATCTAGCAGTGCTCTGGAAAGCTAACTAGTACTGCTTTGGAAACAAGACAAACATAGGGAATGCCACCAGCTATTAGAACTTAGTGTGAAATCACAGGACAGTTAGCAGCATATAGCTTTCTTGATCTTTCACACACATTTGCAGAAGTTTTCCAAAATAAAGTTAAGATACCAGTGCACAGACAGTTTTGTAACCTATGCCTCTCCACATGAAGAAACAGGTTGTTTGTAAGTAGCTGAGCTAAGAAAACTTGTTCTTCAGGTTTGTTGGTTTGGTTTTTTCTTAATGATTTTGCACCTTATCTCCCTTATCATAAGCAGCTCAATTGTCTCTTCATCTCCTGCTAGACTGAAGGGAGAAGAAACAGCATTTGCTGTGCCTGGTTTTGAGCTTCACACATGTGAGGTTGCCAGCTGGCAGATCAAACAGAATCAGTGATGATTTCAGCTCACAGTGAAGCCTTTTCCCCTTAGCAGCACTAAGCTGGGTCTCTCCCCTCTTACCACACCACTGGTTTTCACTCATAGGAACATAATACTTTTGAGAGTCTTGCCAAATTCAAGAAGTTGGACAAGTTCAAAGGCTACTGGAAGGGAATTAAGGGAGGGCAGGGAAGAAGGGGGAAGGAGAGTTGGCTGACAACCAGAATAACAGCATAATCTTTATTCCAAGAAAAACAAGACCAAAAATAGATTTTGGAAAGAATAAATGCATAGCTAACAAAGAAGGCTAGTGGACAATATATAATGAGAAATGTGTCTCTAACTAGTTGCTATATAATTATTTTTTCCTTGGAAAAAAGCTGACGTAGCCATGTTGACTGTTCAACTCTCCCTCTTTCGGTACTGCAATAACTTTTGATGCTGGTGATTGGTTTCAACCAAAGCTGAAATGGCAGGGATCAGGCAGTCTGCATTTCCACAGCAGATGCAAGTTCAAGGCTACAGCATCCGAAACAAAGGCAATATAGAATAGCTTTGAAATACAGAATAAACTGATGTCATAACAATTGCAGTGAGGGTGCTGAGTGTAAAAGAAAATTCTAATGAAAATCAGGTTTCTGTATTTCAAGTATTTGACAGCTTCATGAAACATAAAAGCTACAGCTTATAAATTTCACACATCTCCTCTGGTCGTCTTCTCCCTCTCTCCAATTAGGTTATTCATATAACCATGTACTGTCAACATCAAAAGTTACAATATTGTAAATGAGGCATAGATGTGTTAATTTTACAGGCACACTATATGTAACCACAGAAGCCTCTCCCAAGCTTGACCTAAGAGATAATCATTGCTATTTTAAGAAAAGTTTAATAAACAAGCATCAATAAATATTTATGGATCTAACATTTGGACTTCTCTATAAGATCTGCTAAAAAAAAAAACCAACCCCAAAAAACCCCACAATCAGTTCTGTTGATGATTTTTGTTTAAGAATAAACCCATTTAGAAGGTGATTGTCCAGTACCCCATGCAGAACAGTTGAGAAGGAAAGCAAACAAAGAATCCACATAGAGGTTGCGAAAGACACATGCTTCCATACGCATGGAAGTTTGGGCAGCTTTAAAGCTACAAAATGACAGATTTATCAAGGGTTTAAAACAAAACTGAAAAATTAAAATTAAATCCCAAGGATGCTGAAAATTCATTACAGAAGAATATTGTAATGAGGTTGCAAATACAAGCTATTGTGTAGTAGAAATGAGAGAGATGCTACCATCTATGTAAGATTGCAACTCTTATTTTGAGAAATACTATAAGCCAGGTACATGGTAGTAGTTTATTCAGACTTTTTTCAAATTAAAGTAGCCCAAATATACTTAGAAGTATTAAAGGATTTAGGTGTGCCCTCAAACTACAGCATACTCTAGTGCCTCTAAGAATCACTTCATCTATATGTTTACTAATGACCCTTGAACAAGAACATTAATAACAACAGAAGCAAAAGTTAAAAATATGTATTTCTAACCACCGATACATTCTTGACATCCCACCTCCCAAGTGGACTTCAAAGCATGTTAGGGAAAACATTCAAAATAATTATGTGACTCCTGTGGATTACCATATTCAAACTAAACAGCAGACTGTCATGCAGTTTCAGCCAATCTTATTTGAACCTTGAGGATTCTTGAAGCAATTAGGAATAATGAAAACAGAACAGTCATATCGCTTTCAAACAAGGTTCCAATTTTTACAAGTCTTTTCCCTGTCAAACTTGTTCCTCAGTAGAAGAACGAACAAAGCATAGAAATGCTTGAAGTAACAATTCAGTCCTATAACTGAACTTATAGTTGCCAAAATAATACGCCTTCCTGTACTTGCTGTATTTTATGAAGGAAGTTGAATTTCCTGCTCTCTTCAAGAAGCAACCGAATATTTAAGGCTTTGAGCCCCAGAGAGATGCTAGAGATTCCATTAGCTACTATTTCATTTCTTTTCTTTTTGATAACCAGGTTCCCATAGCTGCCCCAGGAACAAGGTCATTTCAAACTGACTATTGTAATGTTACAGAGAGGAAATCTACACAGTTCAATGCACTCTGTATGCTGATTTTCACACTTGATATCATGGGACTGGAGGAATGTAGAGAAAGGTCAACATTTTCAGCAACTTCTCTTGCAGAGAAATGGGAAGTTGTTCAAAGTATTAAACTTTGTCACACAAGTCATGAAGAAGAAACTGAATTAAGCAGGGATCCAACTGCCCCTTTTGACACAGGCACTTCGGGATTTATACCCAAAATGTGTTAAGTCACATTTTGCTCGTAGATAAAAGCACAGGGCACCTGGAACTACGAGGCAACTCTACCCTCTAATACGCTGAGCATCTTTGTCATATTCTCAGTCCCACAATTTCCCTGTCCCAGAAAGGGCTGGTAATGCACTGTGGCAATTCGCACATCATTTTTGAGATTTTTATTGCTATAGCAACTGAGTGTAGGCATTTAAACATAGCAACAGACTTTTTATAGCACTTTCTTACATGTCAAAATGGCATGTTGTTTTATTTTCTAAGCAGATGCTCAGAAGATAAGTACACAAGATGATTGTACAGTATCCACCTTCAAAAGGAAGAAGCCACCTCTCAACTTCACAACCTCCGAATCATATAAGCAGCCAGATAAGTGTAAGGCATATTGGGAGCTTAAAGGATTTTGTTCAGAGAAAGTATATTACTAACTACTACCTGAGAACAAGATTAGGTGAAAAACTTTGTTGATTTGTGCCAATTTTGTAAAAATACATGCAAGAAATTTACAAGGTCCGACTTGGAAGGGAAAAAACCCCACTTTTAATCAGCTCTGATATTTACCTGCTTAGCAACAGAAAAAGGGAAGTTGTCTTCATATTAACTGTAGCCAGATTCTCAGGAAAGATCAAAATCAATTGAGATAGACCTTTAGTTCACACACACAGACAAAGGTCCGCACATTCCAAACACAGCAACAGTGATTGACAAGAAGAGAAAGTTTGACCTGCTACATGGTTTAAGGAAATACGATTCATAATTTTGATAAGAAAGGCTATTTTTCTCTGGTATAGTATTTTCCTCTGGGTCCTTTAAGTTCTGTATAATTTCTACATGTGATCAGTGAAAAACACCACTTGGTGTTTAGTGTAATTTCTGAACACATTCCTAGACATGGAAATACCAAGAAGCAACAGGACAGATTTCCTGGGGGAATCTTTAGGTATTATTCACCTGTTATGGTTATATGTCAGCTTTGTATAGAGTGGGATGGTTTGCCATTTTACCAACAAAAAACATTTAAAATCTGTTAAACAGGAAATGTCAAAGATTTAAAAAAAAGAATCCAACAGGAAATGTCAAGAGTTTCTTATAAGGGTACAAGGTTGTTAATATTTCAGTGAGTCTATTCAATTAGCACACAACAAATTAGTTTTGGAATAGACATTTTAATGCCGTGTTTTATGCAGAAGTGATTTCAAACAGGTCCCAAAAACTCAGCACAGAGATAAAAATTGAATTTTACATGTTAAGGTTTTAGAATATATCCCACAAATTCTTTCTTTCGGTCCCTCATATTTAGATGTGCTTACAAGATCCTTCCAGTCTGAGATGACGTGCAGAACATCAATTTAGCACCTTCTCCTGGAGCAAACTCCATCCTCCATTACAACTAGGCCCCTAATTATATCATGATATTTTCATGAGCCCAGAGGTCAGTCACATTCATTCACTATTTTAAAAGAAAAATATGGGAAATTCAGTGGCTGAAATTGAAAGCATATGTGTCTTTTAATACATTGCTAAATTATTTCCCCTCTCTCTTCAGTGTAAGGTTAGGCATTTTACTTTTAATTTAACTGTTTAGCAGTTATGAGCACAGTTCAGCAAAACTGGAAGTTTTAACAGGAAATTTTAATCGACATAACGTGCTTTGTTATATTCTACTACCTGCACACATACACCTTCTTCTAAAAACTCCTTTTCAGGCACATTTCAGAGAAACTGTGGAAACATTTGAAAATGAAATAGTAGATCTTTCTTTTCTAAAATTTCAGAAACAGATCTCATTCTACTCATTCTACTGTTTGTTAGTGCATCTCTCTAAGTTCAGGATAAGATGGATGAAAATAGACCCACTGCTCCTATTCAAATTCTCCTAGATTTCTGACTTTTACTTTGTGCTAACTAATGTAGCTTTTACCTTTGTGGTATTCACCAAAAGCCTGATCTAGCACCACTGAAGTAAATGGAAACTTTGCTGATAATTTCAAAAGCAAAGGCTCAGAGACAAACTCCCCATGTATAACTTCAGCATTACAAAATATTCTCCAGAATTATATAAACAGTAATAATTTTACTCTGAAGGCAAGCCCCTAGCCCAGAGTAATTGCTGTACTTGATCCAGCAGCACAGAATTTCTACCATGTATCTATTTCCAGGCTGCAAAACCTTACAAATGGTAAGGAAAAAAGTGCACAACTCCTACATAAAAATGCTTTCCCCCCAACACTCTGTTATATCAGCTCTTAAATTAATTTGCTCTTTGCAGAATTGCAGGAACTAGCCATAAGATAGTGGCTCTGTTTCAACAATCATCAAGATAAGTGTATTTGCACATAAATTAAGAAACAGCACAGTGATTCTAAAGTATAACTTCATATCATGACAAAACATAATGGAATATGCTTTAGTATTAGTTGGGTAAAGGAACTTTCAGGTTATGGTACACACTCCACATGTTACCTTCCAAGTCTGTATGTTTCCCTCCCTGCTCCTCTTATCCTCCCCACTCCAGGCAATCCAGTATAAAACAAAAAATCTTATTCTACAGGCCTTATATGTCCAAATCCACAGGTGAACATACCTACAATATTACAAGTCCCTAATGACTTGTAATTCCTAAAGACTTTTGAGTTTGTACATTTTAATGGCAGGTAAAAGTTCTAGCAGATGGTTAGGTATTCTTGATTTCAGCTGTTAGTTGAGGAGTGGCGGTGGTCATTGTCGTTCATTTTGTTGTTTAAATCTTTCATCAGATACTTAATACATGTGGTAATTCCCATGTTAAATCAAATTCCTCAAATTATTTTCCAGATTGTAAAATTAACAATAGATATATTGGAATAAACAAAGTAAAGAAAAATAAAGAGAAAGTCTATTACAGCTACCAACTGAAGAGGATTAAATCTGAGGATGCTGTTAGAGTCCAAGCTCTTCAACAAAACCTGAGGCTACAAGTCCACTTGCTCCAAGTATCAAATTCCTCTCTCCTTTTCAGAATTCTTAGGACCTGCTTTCCAGGGAGAGAAACTGAGGTATCATTTCAAAGAGCTACCAGAACAGTCACAGTCTCAGTTCTCCACAGCACACCACTACAGATGTACACAAGCAATAATTCATGTCTTGAGTCACTAGATTATAAGCTTACAACAATCCATCACCCACTCAGATTTCCTTTCTGTCAGTGATACTGAGATCCAAAACATCTCTTTGACCCACTTTCCAAAGGAAGTACAAGTGGAGAACACATTACAAGGAAATTCTTCTGCTTAGTTTACAGGAGGTTGCAAGTAAGGACAGAAAGAGATCTCTCCCTGCCCACAAATCCTCCAGATCTTTAAATAGCCCGCAAACCTTGAGACAGCAAGGACTTTCTTTCCCCTTCTACTCACAAGCCATTTAATGCTCCTTTTTCCCCAGAGTTAATACACTTTTCTAAGAACAGCAACTAGATGAGGCTTCTCATTTCAGGGGTCCTGTGTATGTTTCTTACGTGTCATGGAGTTCTCTTGCCTCATCGAGTTGCTGGAGCTATGAATCTGTCTGCTAGAGAATTCTTAACTTTCATTGCTTTGGTTTCCAGTAAATAGGACTATAGTTATTAAAATTGATTCAAACATATAAAAAGATAGGAGGTAGGGAGGTGTACAGGTTTCATGTTCACAGACAATTTAGAGGTTAATCCAGAGGGATGTAAAGCAGATGGATTTATGTAGGCTAAATACACTGATAATCCTAGGTACTTTATCATAGTGCTGACATTAATACACAATTTCACTATGTACAAATGAGCAACCTGTAAATTACACTTAACATCTTCACTGAAGATAAATTTACATGTAGGCACTACATAATATATTCTAAGTTACAAAATAAAAAAAGATTGCAGGGAATAAGAACAATGGTTGCTGAAATGCTACAAGATAGCTTATATTAGAAATACATACTTAATTCAGACATGGAAGAGAGACACAGATTCATTACTTCAAACCATACACAAAGTTAAAAATAACTTATTCAAACTCAAACGTCTTCTAAATACCATCTGAAGGTGCACATTCTTGCACAGGTTGAATGGGTACATAAAACGTCACAAGTAAAGTAACATATGCAAGTTCAGCAAATCAGAATGAAGGCCTTTGAAGGTCAGAAAATACAAGAATATTAAAAGAGTGAGGACTCTCTAGTATTCAGCATTTAATATATTGGACTTTTTCTTAATTTCCACTGTTAGTGCTAATAAACTTAGATTTCTATGGGTTGTATCATTAGATTATTAAGCTCAAAGTTTGGTATAACTGTTGATTTGGGATATAATTGTTGATTTAAGACATGAAGGTCAGCTAGGAGATTAACGTAAAAGTATGAAGTTGTTCACTAATGATAAGTCCAGAGAAAAATAAAAGGAAAGTTAATTACAAGTTTTGCAACCAGATCTGAAATGTTCTAAGAAGTAAGATTAATTTATCTCATTCTCTTAATGCTGGATGAAGCAAACCTTCATTAAAGTACAGACAACACCTACCATACCAAATATAAATGAAATAACTGTTAGCATTTGCAGGAACCCTGTCTATGCTCAGAACTCTAAATTCACCCAATCTTCGCACAGCATAAGCTAAAAGCTACTGTCTAATCACTCCACAAAGATGGAAATTTGCTGCTGATTGCAGAGAATTTTTCACCAGATGAAAATATGCTATATTCGATTTGAAAAATCAACTCTAACACAAGTTCTTACTAATATGAGTTAGCAACAGAAACCTGAGTCTTCAATTTCAGCTATCATTTCCTTGTACTGACCTCATTCTTTTTTGTTGTTTACATACTGCTGTCTGAAACAAATAGCTTAACATACACATTAGTAAGAAGAAAAATAAGTGTTTTAATTTGCCAAGAAAATAAAATATACTTCAGTGCAGAGTACCTAGCAAACACCACAGATAAAACTGAAGACTGAAATAGCAGGAAATGTAAATATTGTGATTTTGCATACTAAAGTAAACATGCTTTACCATCTGAAGGTTTGTTTTTTTTTTCTGTACAGCATTCCAATTAGACACAACTTAATAGTATTAGCTTACCTCTAATAGGATTAAAACCAAACACATACTGAAATGGCTCTGGAAATATCTTTTTAAAAAGATAGGTTCCAGACATAAGTAGGTAATCCATCAAAATGAACAACTCTGGCACTGTTAAAAACAAGCATGTGGGAAGGAAAGCCATACAATCAAAAAAATAAAAAAGAAATCTGTTATCTGTTTCCTTATAACACGTACTGCTGCTAGCTAAGACTCTCTAACAGCACAATACAAGATAACGTTATCTATGAATCAGGTTGCATTCAATTACTGACTACATACCTTTATTGATCAAGTCTCAGCATAATTACCATAGCTTTTTCTTTTTCATTCTTGTATATTCCCAAACAGTATGTAAGAAGGACTAGGATTCATTAACTAGACTCACTTTTTGGGCAGCTAAAATTTGAAGAGGTAGAATTTGAAGGGTGGGGGGAAGAGGTAGAAAGAACTAACTACTCGGTATCACAACAAGGTACTGTACCTTTAAGGAGGAAACATGGTTCCGTTCTGTTTCGGCTGAAAAAGAGCTTATTCTCCGTTACAGAGATTACTTACCTAAAACTTCAGTTATTCCTCTTTTTCCCTTCAGGCCAGCCTCTCTTTCACTCTTGGGAGCTTTTACCATTTAAGGTCAATGTTACATCTGGCTCTAGTAACCAAAGCTGAAGCAATTTTTAACTCAGAGATCCAACAGGCTGTCTAACATTAGAATGAGAGTTTAAATTTAAAGTAACTCTTCAGAAAGCCTCTCGCTTGCCTCAGAGAATTACAGAATAAAAGGCTTTCCTATTCTGGCATAAGTACTCCGAGTACAATACGATGCAGACATCCCACTAGCATTCTTCAAGTTCACTGCATATAAGGCTCTACTTACTCATTTCTGATTAAAATAGGCAAGTAGGAAGAACAGATGAAATAATTTACATCATGTTAACCCTTAGTAGCAGCTGTTTCGATAAAAAATTCTATTTTTCATTCCACCTCCCCTCTCCACTTTGTTTGGTCAGAAGCAGCCTAAACTAGAGAGCAAATAGAAGGCATGTGAACTTTTAAAAAACCTTGGCTTCAGTCCAGTCATGGGCTCTGCTCTCTTCTTGCAGAATATGAATAATTCCCACTGAAGTCCACAGAAATTGCTTGTATCCCGTGAGAGAATGTAGCTACAAATGAAGCATGAAGAAGCTGGGGGGGGGAAAGCCCAAAACATTTACCACACTATATTTGGGTACCTGTATGAGAATCACACACATGTGATTTGGAGCTCAGCTCTGAAACAGATATAGATCTTACACCAATCCTTTAGCCAATTCAGATAATTTATAAGTATTACAATTAGATCCACAGATCCTAAGAGTTCTGCTTATACCAGGTGCTGTAAAGTTGTTACATATAAGCAAGCCAAACCCTGTACAAAAACCTTTTCACAATTCAAGTAGAGACAAGAGAGCTGAGCATGGGAAATGTCAAAAGATTGCACTAGAACGCACGTAAAATTATTGAGCTTGGACGAGACATGTTAGGGCTGCCTTAAGAGAATGGAGCAAACAATGATAACAAATAGCCTCCTTTTGATAATGGCTAATTATAAGAGCAGCAAGGTAGAAACAGATCAGACAAAGGAAAGTGAGGATTGGATGATTTGACTTTGAAAGCATGCTCCACAGGGCAGTGATGCATGGAAACATGGGGATGCTTGTAGGAGAAGTGGGCAAAGTTGAGCTGACTGCAACACAGCACAGTCCCTGTAACATGAGACACAAGGCTGAGCACCTTATTTGTGCCATATGGGGTCTGAGCTTGTATTGGGAAGCCTGTTACTCTACACTTAAGACATTCTTTATCCCCAAAATAATAGTAAAAAGAGTTCTGAAAAACTTCCCTGGCATTGGCATTTAAGATTGATCCCAAGATAATGGGAGGAGCTACATGTTTCAAAAACTATTTCAGGATTTTATGTCCTTTGTCCACTTACACTCCTTTCCACCCCTACTGTCTCCGACGACATTTTAACGTACCTCCTTTCATCTTCTTGAATTACCATTATTACCCACAAACTCAAGTTCTGAACTTTTCTCTTGGGTCAACATGGTTATAATTTTCCATCTAGTTATCTGCAGCTACTGAATTCCTGGTTTTTCAGTCTTATTTTCTCAGAATTTCTAGGCCATAAGTTTCAAATGTTTCACTTGTGTGCAGTAGAAGTTCTGTTTCTCTTAAATCTGCATGCATCCCTTTCATGGCAATAATATGAATGCATAGCACCATGTAAGAAACATTTTTCATAGGGCTTCTTTCTTCGCTTTGGTTTTGTTTTTTAAGATCTGGTGATATCAGCTTCTTTTAAAACATCCTATTACAGACAGCTGGCCACATACAGTAGCAGCAAACTCTCCCCCTCTTTCTCATACTACCCAACATATTTACATTGCCAGTAATACAGTAGTGTATTCCTCAGGAATTGTATAAAATTATTCCTTTATAAATATTCTGAGTGTCTCAGAGTAGCTAGATGTAGTCCTCTGGGTGATACACGTGGCCTTACAGTAGGATGTATGTGTCCCCACCAGTTAATTTCCTGTTTTCGTGATTTTCACAGCTCTGACTTATGACAGAAGTAGTGCAGTATGTATCAATGCTAAATCAGGCTCCTTAAGTTTAAAGATTTTCACTTTTGCATTTGACAAGATGAACACAAGCACTAAATCCTGGTCATACTAAAATAATTGAGTTTTGCCTCTAGGGCTGATGTGTAAGTAAGACTTCATGCAAGATCTTCATTTTTGGGGCACAGCCATTTTCAAATGCAAACTTCGAGCAACAGCAGACAAGTGATCGTGCTACACTTCTTTTTCTCTGCTAGTTTTGGCTTTAATTGGGCAGTCTGGCAGATAAGAACTTTAACTCAAAAGGATTATTTGGGTAGAAATAGTTGGAGGTGTATTCATTTGAGCTTTTGATGGGCTCAGGATAAAGCCAGAAATTCTCCACCACATATATAGAGCAATGTCTAGAAAAGAGTTCTATAAAAGAGTATTCCCAAATTATTTTGAAGAATTTATACTTCAGGACTTTAAAAGATATTGTATTAAAAATGTTGCTTATTATTCTTTCTGCCCATACATAATTGTCATCCATGTGACAAAAAAGAAGCATGTTATAGCTGACAAAGTGTAAGTGGCAAGACATGATTATATGCTCTATTCTTTATTCAGTGACTAGAGTATAAAGATTATTAATCAGGCAGGCTTAAGATTTGCAGAAAGGATAATATTTGCACTTTAAACTGGAGTTCTATGACATGAATTTTCATACTTTGTTTTAAAAACATACCAAAAGTATTTTTATCAGTTAAGACTTCTGTCCTACTGTCCTATCACATCTAGAATGCATTTCTGTCAATCTTGGGTTCACCTCACAAATCAACTGTATTAGTCATCCTCATAACCTGGTTTTTCCTCAACTGTATGGAATAACTAGTTAACCGAGTTTCAAGTTTATGCTCATCTCCTTTGTGCCTTTGTTTTCTTGCACAGATTTCTTTTTTTTTGCTAATTAAAATATTAAATCTGGCATCAGATTTGTGTTTTCTGCGTGTTTTCTGGCTTGTATGTTGCTACTGCTATAATGCACACAAAAGTAATGTTATCACACATGTTGGCAACCATTATGCAGATCTTGTGTATGACACTAATACTGTGTGTCAATCTTACCTGCGAGCTTCATCCAGACAGGAGAAAAAAACAAAGCAAGAAAGGCCTGGTAAGTAAACTCAGCACACAAAAATATACAAGGCAAAATATGCAATAAACTTTCCATGTCTGGACTCACACTGCTGAATACTAAATCCCAATTGGAATCTAGAATGCTTCAACTAAAATGAATGCTGGTTCGACAGGGTGGTATTAGACAATATTCACTGTGCCAGTCAGCTGAGCAGCTATGCTAGATTTACGCAACATATAAATAAACTTTATGACACTTTTAATAATGTTTATGCAGCAACTTTTTTAGATGAGTGCAGAAAGGTAGGAGTTTTGTTTCCAACTTTCTACAGCAAGATAAGCACTTCACATTAATTAGAAATGTTAAGTTAAAATAATACGCAATTGCAAAATAAATAAAAGCCTGCAGAACAAGGATGACAAGGCTAGAGCCCAGTCTTAAAGAAAAGATTTATATTGACAACAATGTAAATAAAAATTGCTTTGAGGTCATACAGATGATCCTGTAAACTCGTTCATGTTATGCGGAAAGATTTGAGACCTTAGAGAGAAGTACTCTAAGTGCTCGCAAAAAACCTACTAATTAAGCCATAACAAATACTTTTATTTATAAAGCTAACATTTTTCTCAATCTTAAAATAGCCAGCTAATAATCTCTATACGAGAAACAGAGTCCAAGAAACAAAATGTCAATCTGTTTACTAGATTTCATTGCCAGATAATCAAATGATCCAAACTAACAAACAGTTTAAATGAACAAGTATTTCTGCAAAAATGTTACACAAAGCATTTAAAGAAAACATTATTATTAATTCCTATATTCATCTCTTGTCTTTTTTTCTTCCCCTCTTTAAGAAAGTTGTTTTAAAAGTTAAGTTCCAATAAAAGCACCATCTTAAGACGTTTATAATAGTTTACAAGGAAAGCAAAACAGTATCAGAAATCTAAACCTTTGTAGGCAAGGAAGTTACTCTGTTTCCATGCCCTTAAAATCTAGCCTACCAAGAAGCTATATATATCAAATACTTTTTAGCACACACAGAGTCTTCCAAGGTCATTGATGCATTTCACTTAGTCTACTAAACTGTTTTCTGAGGTTCAGCTTTAATTTCTGCTAAAAGTAAATAGTAATTGTTAAAAGATTGCCTTGTGTTCTATGGAAAACCCTTTTGGGAAGATAATCCAAATGAAAAAACTGCACTCATACTTTATACATCTGAAAAAAAAAAAAAAGGGGGGAAAAAAAAAGTTTTTCAATCAAAGAAAATATTCCAGAAGACGTGACATAATTATGGCTACTGGGTGAGTAATTACCCATAGAGAACACCTCCCATCAAAGCTCATTTTCTATGTTAATTTTGGGGGCTGGAGCAGTATGTGTTGGGGGGGTGCTGGTGGTGGTGTTGAAAAGGGATCTACAACAGCAGAATTCCAGCAAAAAAGGAAGGATAAAGTTTTACAATTACTTTTCCAGGGATCTTTTTAGAAATCTGACGAGGCTAACATTCATGACTAAGCTCCATCATACCTTGTCTGTGAGAAGTTAGGCAGAATTGAAGAATTAGGAGAAAAAAAAAATCCGAAGAATGACAGGCTTCTTCCACACTGATGTATGTACATATAAATAGCACACTACTGTATTTTAAATGACAAGTGAAGGAGACCAGTATTGCACACTAATCTAGGCCAGAATAGTAAAGTTATACTTCCTCCTGAATTCAATATTCATCTTGAAGTTTGGACTTCCTATCATACTCCAGTTCGAGAAAAGGGAAAATAAAATATTGCAAGAAGACACTTTAATCCACAGAAAGAAAAGCATGGATTTGATTTTTCTTAGGAAAAGGATGCAAAACAGACATTTTTTAGGCTTTAAACTGACATTGCTTTGCTGAATTAATCCTAAATAATAATTCTAAATTACATGTGAAACTTGATATCAGCTGCAAATAAGGATATATCCTATCCTTATTGATCCAGGACACTTGCAGAGTCAGTTAACAGCCCTAGGTTTTAAGAATTAGTTGCAGGGTGAATAGTACATTTACCACATGGTAAAAATGAACTTATCTGGAAGTAGTGTGGGAAGCTTTTATCAGGGACACAATAACTGATCGCTATTCCTACAGCAGAAAGTAAGAATAAACCCTTACCAAAGACTGATTTTGTTTAATACTTGCTTTCAATGCTGCAATTTTACTCTGTCATTTATTCTAAAATTTACAAGCAGTTTGTTAAAAAAAAAAAAAAAATTGAGAACTTATTCATTCTCTACCAGCAAAATTCTAGAAAAAAAGCTTTGTTAAGCCAAGAAAAATAATTAGTGCATAGAGGTAAATATGACATGTTGATTTTCTGTTAAAATAGACACTAAAAGTTAACAATCCCTTCTTTTGAAATCTTAGTCCTCATGGAAAACCATGCAGTTGCGACAGGAAAAAATTATCATTTAGAAGAGGCTATTAAATAAAGGGTTTATTAGGTATAAAAGTCCAAGCCTCCCCTCTAAAAAAAACAAACCGAAACAGGGCTCGGGTGAAGAAAAGGATGTTAAATATCATATTTTATCCATCTACCTTTTTTACTACAGGGACAGTTGCTTTTTATAGACCTGAACTAGTGATTTCTGCAAGGCAAATTTTATTCCAGAGGACAACAACAAGCATCATACCAAACAAGCACATTAAAATTCAAATGTATTTCTCTTTTGACAAAATTTTATACCCACAATATTTAAAAAAAAAAATCCTTTAACTCAGATCTCTCTTTTCTCATGCGGCTTCTTTTAGTGACTGAATTTACATCCAACTGAAATAAAGCTCTAAAAACCTTCAGTAAAAAGCAAACAAGTCTTTCAGCATTATTAAAACCAAACTATGCTTGCACTATAGAAACACAAAATTATTCACTGAGAGCAGTGCCATGTAAACAGAAGGAAATTTCATGAAATAGAAGTGCTATTTGAAAAGTTCCAGGATTTCCTTAAGTAAAGCTTAAGATTATTTTTTCCTTTTTAAGAGTGACTTAACAGTCACACTTGCCATTTACTATCCACTTTTTAAACACTTAGGTCAGGAGTCTAAAGATGCCTTTGGACAAAATATAATCCTTCTGTATAATATCTGGTTACCAGAGGTTACATCATGTTCCTTTTAGTATGGTAATATTGCCCTGCCTTTTGTATACACCTTAATTTGCTTGTACATGTTGGTAACACATGTTATGACAGGTAAATTTTGTTCTGTAATGGGTGACTGGGTCTCCACCGACCTGCAGAGAAATTGTAAGAACTTACGTAAAGTTTTCGTGTTCTGTCACTCTACTTATCTAGATCAAGCTATGCTCCAGCAGATGTCACATACCGTGTTCTTGAGAGGAAGCATTCTAACATTCTGTCATTGACACTGGTTTTATAAATTAAAAGAGATGTGGTACAACACGTACTTTTTTAAAAAAGATTTTTTGCTAAATAGCATCTTAAAAGTGAGTGCATAAAAATCTTCTTCAACAAAACTAAATCAGAACCACTCAGGAAACTGGAAGCTGTCACCTGTCACCCATGCTGTCTCTAGGGCAGAAACTGGCTACAAGGAGAGCTGCTATTTCTTCACTACCCATACAGTAAAGTGCTTTCATGAAAAACCTCATCCCATCTTGCTGCTACTGGGAATGACAAAACATACCCTTCAGCACATGGATGTCCCAGTGTTGTTGGAGAGAGACCAATATGAGACAGGAAAAAAACTACTCATTTACAAATTGCATCAAAGAGAAATGTGAAATATTGATACACATCTGTACAAAAATATACAGGAAAAATTAACCTGCATGTAGAGTACTGTAGATGTGGGGGGCAAAAAAAAAAGATAAGAAAGCACAAGATTGGAAAGACTGAAATGTATAAAGGATCGGAACTGTCAAGCAATAACTTCAGAAAATGCAAAGCTTGTGTGTGTTGGCAGCAGGAGAATGGCAAGCCCTCCAATACAGCCAATAGCAAAATTTGCATGTTTTTGCATTTAATTTTTTTGAGATCATTTTAAATAAGGTTGGATAGTTTTTCCCCAAAGTCAAAAGTAATGGGGTTTTTTGTTTGATTGGTTTGGTTTTGGGATGGAGGTTTCATGGTTTTG
The DNA here is from genome assembly GCA_907165065.1 of Caprimulgus europaeus. Next base: position 10,424,729 of record OU015539.1, on the reverse strand, counting down.
AAGCCTATTCCACTCTTCTTCCCTGTCTTCCTTTAATTACATTTTAAATTAAGGAATTTATTTTTTTCTGCTACATTTAGTAACCTTCTTATTTGCTGAACAAATTTCCACCTCCATCTTCTTCCCCAGGCCTTAGATCCCACAGCACTTTTCACAAAAGATTTTCTGCCAGCTGAGTTGAGTCTTCATGCTGACCAATATACTGCATGGGACAGGACTACCACAGATCACAAGGTCCATCCTTTTGACACGCAGTAAAACCGAAAATAAATTGTGGATCCCTACTATAAATCACTTTTTCCTGATGCTTTATAATAACGAAGCACATTTTCTGATCATTATCATTAACTCAGAAACCTTCATTTTGCTATTGCCTGCCACCCTGTTCTCTTTCAAAGGTGGATTAACTGAGTTCTACACAGCAGTTAGAAGCCTGGATGAAAAATTTAGTGTGTCTTAATGTGTTTTAAAACCTATGACCTTGCTTCTTGACACTCTCTGGACTAGATTGCAAGACTCCTTTTTGTGCAGCTTCAGACTTGGACCTCTACTTTTTAGTGTGCTAAAGGCACAACAAACTACACAATCCCCTGACATCACTTTGAAATCCCAGGCTTTCAATAGGAAGCTGCAAATCTGTCATCAATATAGAGAAATATCCACAGAAAACCTTCAAAACAAACCCCCTTTGTTTTCTAGATACTGTACAAAATAATTTTTGGTGCCACTAAAATGCATATGTATAGAAACAAGCATACGTCAGGCACATTAACTATAAAATAAGCTCTTTCATTTGATAATTTGTTAAAAGAATATTTTTTTTTAGAAAAATCTTCTTTAACCTGACCATGAGAAAAACTTTATGCTCATAAGATGTTACTTCTTAGTCAAATCATAGGAACTTTAGGACAATTCTTTTGACGGTTAGAACAATTTAACTCTTGCAAGGAACAGGAACAAGAAGTAGAGAAGAAGAGTTGTTTGCACATGCATGTAGAATGAAGATACAGCATTGCAAAGAAGGAATGTTATGCAGACATCATTCCCAGGAAAGGACCTGGAGTTATTAGAAATCCTAACCACAAGTTAAAATATTTAAAAAACAGGATTATGGAATGTTTTACTAATGAAACATTTCAAGAAAGAAAAGCAAACAAACAAATGAAATAAATCCAAAAAGCCTTCAGTAACATGAGAATTAGTTATTAGCCAGAAAAGGAAAAAATATAAAATCAGTAAATCACATACAAACAAATAGCCCCTCACACAAACTGCTGAAAGACAGTTCAACATCTTCTATCCTGAAGATATATCTTATGCTTTTTTTAAACACTCAGAGATGGTGCACATCTCTATGTAGAGGATAGATGCTCTACATTCAAATCATCTACATATGTAAATTTAAGAAAGGGAAGGAAGAAACAAACTAAAGATGTTCTTTTAAAAGCCTATTAGCTTCTGAACATGTGTGGTGTCTAAACTACAGTGGGATAACTCCTGCATGTTTGTCCTGCAGGAGTACCTTTATTCTTTTCCCCACAAATTCAATGTCATTAGGTGATTTTTTTTTTTTTTTTTTGAACAAAGTCCTCTTCTGAAACTGTACAGTCCTAATGCTCCAGGCCAAATATAGCTAAACCAACTTTAAGTGAGATATTGGAGACAGTCTGGGCATTGCAATAACTTAATTAGCTTTGTGTTGCCATTGCTGGGCTAGTACTTAAACTAGCTCATTTATGCTGCCATAGTACTGGCATGTCCCACTCTAGCCTACAGTGCACAGAGGCCACAGTTTTATAAATTCTTGCAAGGCAAGTCACCTGAAGAAGCAGCCTGAATTATTTACCTCTTTTTAGTCCTTGTATAATCCTGTATTAGTCTATAAAACTCTTAGATTTGGTGAAGCAGCATGCTCAATGATCCGAATGTGTTGATTCATATAAAACCAGAAATGAAATTAAAATATCTGTCTCAAATTTAATCTCTTACCTTGCTGAGGTCTCTCTTGTTTCTTTCATCTAAGATGAATTCTTCACATACAGAGTAACTTCCCTGTTCACGTTAAGAAGCAGAGATAATGCAACACTTCAGGTATATGGATATGACTATTAAACAGTATTTTCGAAATGCATGAGAAATGCTCAAATGTGAAAACTTTGAAAAATGTTGTCATCCTTATACTCCATATAAACAAGAACATAGCATCTGCATTCGTCTTCTATATAACTCAGGCAACAATATCCTGGCAACCACATTTCAGTGGAACAAATACAGGTAATTAAAGTAATAAAGACATATCTCCAAATAAGCAGCACATAAAAATTCTCTAAGGAATGGGTCAGCTACAATGTTACTGCAATAATTAACTCTGTTTCAGATGTCTGCAAAGATATACCTTTCTCCTCAACAACAGCATATCACTCATTGTTTAGGTCAGAAAAACATTATTAGAAACTATGGCATTTAATTGTTTCTAATATTGCTTGCCATCCCAAACATTGTTCCATTTTTTGGCTACATAATTCTTCATTATTTCATCTACCTTTATTTCCCTTTCCTCAGCTTTCTAACCATTTTCCTCAGAATAAATAACTTTTGCACTTTTCAGACAACATGTTTTTCAACTTTTGATTAAATAACTGTTTTTCCAATTCTAAATCTAGAGCTCACTGTCTGTGCTTTGACATCTTTGCTGCTGTATAAACAGAACAGTATTATTTATCAATATTTACTTTCATTAAATACACATTAATACCGTCTTTCTCACAAAAATATAAGGCTGAGCCCTCTGAGTACAAATGCTTATTTCACAGGTAGAATGCCACCTTTGCTAGCTTACACTATTTTTCCAATGGTTTACTTGTTACATTGTAGTTAGTTAGACTTAATATTGAATTCCTTACTTCTATAAACTCTAGGTATTTCTGCAATCTCCACAGAGTCATACATAAGAACCTGCTGGAGACTGAAGCAAATAAGTGTCATTTATGTCCCTTTGACAATGCACCTTCATGCTTTTAAATATTTAAAATAGCCTTATTTGGCAAAGCTATCTGCTTGGTAAACTTATTTAAGTCCATTTCTCTCAAGTTATTCTTACTGACTAAATATATCAAGAGAAAGCATGTTTACACTGCAAGCTCTTCAGGACAGCAGCACTATTATTTTTACAGTTTCAGGAACAACAAAGATCTCTGTGCTCTACTGTTAATTAAATAAGGAACTCTGTTGCAGAAGATAGATGGGTAAGTATGATCAAAAGTTAGCATTCTGCCTGTTTCTCCTTCTCCCTCCATTATTTATTGACATTGTTTGGATTTGTTTTAAAAATGCAATAACATAATGTTCTAAATATATTTTTTTAACTGAAAATGACTGAAGAACAAGCTTGCATAACTTCCTTAAATAGAAGCAAAGCTGATTAAAAAAAGCCATTTCCATTAAAAATCAGACCACATAATTTATCATTTATGTATAGCTGTGAAAACAATAGTCTTTAATCAAAAGCATTGATATTATTATCTTATATGCCAAAAGAGTAAAGAGAGAAAAGGGCTAATATCTTAAAATTTTCCCTCTTGACGCTGCCCTCAAATTTTATAATATGTTCTTACACATTATGGTGGTAATCCTACATTTAAATTAAATCAATGCAAATTCATGCTAGGAATATAGAAAGATACATATGGATGTACTGACTGGATGCAGGCCTTTTGCAACTGAAGCAGAAGAGAAGGAAAAAATAATGCTGCTTAGAACTTAGAAATTTCACAATTTACATTTTCATATGTAGGTAGGAATACTCAGTCTTTACAGAAAAGGAAGGCAAGCGCTATCCCCCGTTACAGAGAAAATGCATACATCTGAGGTCCCATCCACTTCAGTGCAGTCAGCAAGAAGTTTGCCATTGACTTTACTGAGAGCTGGATAGAGCCCCTAGTGACCAACTACATGAAAATTACTGTCCTCTTCATAGCTTTATTCACAGTTCACTGAAAAAAGAGGCATTTCAAGATACTTATTACAAGAAGGAATGCCTGCATTCCCTATTAAATATTTTGACTCTCATTCTCACGAATTTACTAAGGAATGTTGCTATTAAATGTATTATTCTCAACAGCCAGATCCTAGGACCAGCATGGTACTTTCTGTAATTACTATTAGCTATTGTGAGCTGCTTTTATTTATCTTATTTTTCCCCAGCCTTAGTTATGACTCATTTTCTCCTCTCATAAAAAAAGTAAGATCAGTTGAACAGTGGAACAGTTTCTCCCTTTTCTGCTTGAGACAGTATCTATCGAGCTGCTTCCTTTAGAAAGATACAAGCACATAGATGCCATGTTAAGGAGTGTGTGGTAGGACAACCAAAACATAAGCGTAAAAGTGTGGTTTATCAGCTACAAATAAACTGGCTGTAACAACAGTTAGCATTGCCATCACTCTGAGTTTTTGTTACACTTGCTGTAACACGATTGTATTGCTATAAAAAAATCATCCCATGATAGTTATGAACAGGCCAAATATTAGTCTGCTAAACAGCAAGAAAACAAAGGTATCATTCCCTCCTGGGAAAACAAAACCAACAAAAATATATTTATGCAACAAAAAACAAACCAAACAAAACACAACTAAACAAAAACCCCTCTGCTATAAACTACCAGAACCCAATTTTTAAAATCATGCTTAATTATAATTTTTGCCTTCCTCTACTACTTTGATACACAGACAAATACTTACACTACTGTTCTACTTTCAGTTATAAGAGCTTAGGCTTGAGCATGCTGCAGATTTTGCAGTTCAACCTCAGGCTAAAAAAAAAAAAAAATAATCAAAAAATCCCCACACAAACAACTTATCAGAAAGAGACTGTCACAGATAAAATGACTTTCCTGTAGTAGGATTCCTTATACATCTGATGCTTTGCAGAACTGTGCTATTAGCAGACTGATGAACTCTTGTGGTTCTATTTAATCTCTGGGTTTCATCACTGAAACCCAAATGCAGTAAAAAAAAGAGGAGTGTGCAGAGCAAAGCTTTTTTGGCTCATTTACCAGTATCCTGATGGTGGTAATGTCAGGAAGACTATGCACGGGGTGGGGGGGAAGCAGCAGTGGTAGGGAGGATAGCCAAGCATTAAATTATTAAAATGTGTTTACTAATAGGCTTCATTTACAAATGCTTAGTTTACTGAAACTTAATTATAATTCTAGACCAGTGAATTTCATGTGAAAGCTTTAAAATTATCTTAAAATTAAAAGGCAAATATTTTGAATCTTTTATTTTGCAATAGGTTCATTTTTCTGTTTTTTTTTGTTTGTTTGTTTGTTTTGTATGGGTTTTTTCCCCACTCCTAATGAGAATTCCGGACTTCTTCCCCCATAGAGAATACAGTCAGCTTTACTAGCCCTGCTGCTATTTTAGACTTGTAACTGCTTCAGTTACTACCCAATTTCCTATACAGGAGATATTTTATTAAATTCACTGTTAAGTTAGAGGAACATAGATAAGCCTTCAAGCATACAAGCACTTCTCTTGGTTTCTGAAAGCCATCTCTTTTTACACATTATCAGTCTAATAAGAGACAATTGCTATAAACTTTTCTGTAAAGTTTGAAAAAGAAGTATTACCATTTTTCACTGTGCATTGTCATAACTTTTTGGTCTTACAAGACACACCCCAATATGTTTGAAAACAATTTCATTTATATGTAAAAACCTTGAAATTGCCTTTCACTGTGTATTACAAAACCGTGGTCAGTATCTTTAAGCATCAGCTTATTCACAATCGATTTTGTCTTGCTTATTATTTTTCACAGAAGCTAGCTAAGAGAGGATAGTTTACTACATTATCACTTTCTCTTCTTCCCCCATTTCCCATCCCTTTGCCCTCAAGTCTTCTATATACCTTCAAAGACCTTATTGAAGTTCATAACTGAACCCCTCCTCTCACCAGGCCTAGTGCTCTTTCTCCTGTAGTCTTGGAGAAGACACAAATCTAAAATTATTAGACACTGAGTACTTCTGAAGCTTATCACTATTTTTCCAGGTCTTTATTCCTAGGAGGAACATAAATATGAGGTAAGATTTCTCCTTTTGCCTACCCACAAGAATCCAGACTCACCCTCCCATCCCTCTTCAGAAAAGTCTATGCTACTGCTTCCTTGTCCCCTTCTTCCAAGCTTTATGCATCTGGGAAACAAACCATTTTAAGAAGTAGTATTTCCTAAACCACAGCCAGTCTCATTCCTCAGAGCTGATCTAACATGCAAGAGTAAACATGGTCCAGACAAACAATACAACAGAATCCACTATTCTAGATTCCAGTGCTGGCTCCAGCTTCTTGTCTGTAAAAGCAGCTGCCTCTCACTTCCTACCCAATGCATGGGCATTGGCTTAAAGCCTTCTTAATGTAAGAAGTTTTACATTTAGAAAACAGATTTAACAAACCAGCTAGCATTTTGTAAGCATAACAAGAAAGTGTGACATTTAAATGTTCAGCATAGAATCTCATCCATTTCCAGGTGTGTTTTCCCCCCTTTCATCTGCTCAGTAGTAGGTTTGTATTTTTCAAATACACTGCTTGCAGCACTGCCTATAACATGGTATGCAATAACTCTACAAAGTTTACAAAAGTTTGTGAATATGCTAATACAAACATTATTTTTGCAGTCATAGCAAGACAACATTGATATTGCTGCTCACGAGGCACCCAACTTACCTCATGTATTTAGTTTTCAGGGGTTGCAGCAAGTTGCCCTACAGTCCACAGCACTTAACTCACATGTAAGCCCTTTTCTCACTCAGACTGTAAACCACCTTGCATTGTTAATCTTGCCTCCAAATTATTGATCCCTTCCATTACACAACATTTTGGTTGTTCTAGTGTCACATATTTGTGAGTCAAGTTACTGGTTAAGAACTTGACTCATAAAATAGAGCAGAACTTACAAACCTCAACCAAGCTCAGAACTCCCTTAGGACAGGCATTGTACAGAACCAAGAAGAGACACACCTTCTCACTTTTGGAATTATAGCTATTAAAGTATTTTACCATTTCGTCAAAAAAAGTTGAATGAATGGAAGAAAGACAAAAGGCTTGCTTGCTTCCTTCCTTGTATATAGTTGCTCTGTGTACATTTCACTAGTAAAAGAACCTATCGATAATCCATCATTACCAGTGGCAGTCTTTCCAAAATAAACAGAAAATTCCACCAATCCTGTTTCCAGATCAGAGGTAGAGTACTTGCAGAAAACTTTTCTTATGGGATATACAGATTTTGTCTGTTTGCTTTTAGAAAGTTTATTGCAGATAATTATCTGCATGGATTTGGGAAGACACACTACATACCATTGCTTCCAATTCCAGGAATACAAGAAACATAAGTTTCTTAGTGCCCTTACAAGTGTTTATAAGAAATTCCTCTCATCCACAGTTTGGGGTTTGTTTTTTTTTTTTTTTTTTTTAAAGTTCAGAATAAATTCACTCTAACTTGTTCCACAATACAAGAAGCATTTAAACTTCCTTGACAGTAAATCCCATTGATATTATTTTAAACAAAATTTTTGGAACAAAATTCAAGTTGCCAAAACAAGAGCAGCACCTTGGATGTCACCCTTCTCTCTATAACATTGAGCTTAACCCTTCCTTGAAAACTGCTAAGGAAGCATATGGATAATTTCATAGAGAAGTGTCACAAACCAAAGCCCTACAGAAGAAAGTAAAAATAAACAATATCCTCTTCTCTTCGCCCATCCCATTAGAATAGTAACAGAATATAAACTAAGCGAGAGCAATTGCTCATCCTCATGGAAAAGTCACCTAAAGAGTTACAACTAAACATTACTATACTAAGATAACAGAAAAGGTCACAAAACTGTCCCTATAATTAGCTATGAGGCTGAAGTAAAGCTTGGCATGCAAAACTAAACAAGGATGTGCTTTTTTTTTTGCAAGAATATACACAGCAGAATCAAGTACAAGCAAGTACAAAAGTGCTTGGCAGACACTTGAGGGCAACATGGTAGGGTTTGAGGCAGGGGAGGAGGAAGGGGAACAGCAAATCACAGGATGTTACATCAAGGATCTGTATTGCTGTGTGCTTGAGTTTAAGCAATCAGAATAACTTCAATCTCACAAAGTCATGACTAAAATCATTTGTAGATTTAGCACCTACCTCTGAATGTGTGAGGGATATGCTCCTTTTGCAGTGTACCAGGTGTAATCCAGGCACTTTCCAACATAATTTCACATATCTCAACTCTTTTCAGTTACTGGATGGTACAATGCGTGAGCTTACGTTTCTGTTCCCCAAGAATACTCCCAACACTCACTGCAAGAAGGACTGTCAGCAGGTGTGCTAGATGTGCTACTGTTTACAGTGGTGTTAACCACTGTACCTTGGGAGTTGAGATCATTAATTTAAAGGAAGGCCATTCATAACTGTTGTTAAGGTTTGGCCAATCCCTCATCATTGTCCCCAATATCCCTTTTGAGCTACTTTTTCTGCAGGAGAGACAAGTTTACAGTAGGGTCCCTTCCCACATTAGCACTGCTGCCAAGTTGTGAATTTTGTGTTGCTTAAAGCCCAGCCATTACACAATCTCAGTCAGTACTCAGAAAAGACAGTATTTGTCATTAGCAGCTGTCCTAAACTGTTTTTTCCTTTTCTGTGCCTTGCATGTCCCCAAGTCTTCCACACTGTACACCATTTAAAACTCAGTACAGAAATACTTTCTCACTTCCATGCCATCATCTTCCATCCCACTCAACTATCACATTACCTTCACAGACCTCTGTTCTACAGCTAGTATTACCCATGCATGTTTAATACAAAATCTGTTATTGAAATCAATTTGTTACCTAAAAAAAAATAATTCCTCAGCATTTTGAAACTAAGAATATTTCAGATTTTTTTTAAATGTTGGCAGTTTTTTTTTTTTTTCAAAAAACATACTAATTGGGAATATATTTTCTGACTTTGTTTTATTCCTACATGACAAGCACTCCCACCCGTCAAAGACAAAAGCTTCTTATCAGTGATCAAAATAAACTGTCTACTCATTCGGATTCGTCCCCAACTTTTAACAGATATTTTAACAACAGCACAAATAGCCTCATGCTGCTTCAGGACATAGTGGGAAGCACACTGCCATAAGCAAACTGGGCCCACCCAAGCTACAGAGACCTTGATGCAATGTAACTTCACTTATAAAACATCACATAACCCCTGACAAAGCTCTGATCACAACTGAAATACACACCATATCCAAGCTCTGCTGGGTACTGATAACAGAACAGTTCTGGCCTAATCTGTATTCACCTTAGGTTCCAGTAGTACTTTCTAGTCTTCACTGAACTCCACACCAACTGGTGTTTTCTCTTGTGAGGATATACACACAGCAACACTCAAATGCAGGTGGCTCCTGGGGACACTTGCCTGAGCTAATTTAAACTAAATTGTTTTGATAGTTGATAGGATCTAAAAGGCTGACTTAACTAAACCCCACTGCTTATGTTAAAGGGGAAGCTAGCCATCAGAGAAGAACTAGAATTTTAGCCAAACAGCTTTCAAACCTAGTTGATTGAACTGAGACAGAAAAGTGCTTTTAAGATGCCAACAATCTCTTTACCAGTTGTCCCAGTTTGCCATCAATAGGAGTAGGCAAACATTTGTGTTACTTTTAAGAGTAACTTCACATTACTGTTAGTATTCACTTCTCTAGGAGCAAAAAAGTAATTTAAAAAACAGATGTTCTCCTTTTCAGCAGTTCTATTTAATATGTAGAATCATAAACATTTTGTCTGAATAAACATTGTAACTAACAATTTGTTAAAAAAGATTGAAAACTAGACACAAGACGTAACAACATTGCTGAAGACAGGAGTAAAACATTTGTCAACTCAATTATACAAATTATTAGTGCATCTAAATGGTTTAAGTAAATGTCAGAAGTGCTTTTATGTGACATGAGTCTCAGTAAACTACCTAACATAGCATTGTGTTCAGTATTTTATAATAGACATTTGATCCACAGCTCAGAAGTGAGCAATTTTGTCTCAAATACACTCTTGAAAAGCATTGCAGAATTTGATAAACTAAAAGAAAATGCTGCACCCTAGAAAATTCAACAGTTTATCATTTTAGCCAATAAAATTTTAGCTAATATAAGCAAGCAGGTTGAAAGAAAAAAGGAACTGGAATTAGTTCAAGTAATGACAGGCTAGGACTATGTTTACATTAAAAAAGAAAACTTTTCCTTAATAAAACTTACTGATTAGGAAAAGTGTCTAATTTCTATAAATCTGTCCACAAATTCAATACAGCACATCTTAAAAAAAAGCTTTTGAACATGAGAGCAACATTCACTTTGTAAATTCTTCCTGTCACTATCTCTATCAGCTCTTCAATAAAGGTGTAAGAAAAAAAAAGCATACTATTGAGTAGCAAATACTATAGGAACTATACTTAAAAAACCCAAAAACCCAGTAAGACATTGTTTCAACAAAAGCTAAGGGATAGAACCATGCTATTCAATCTTGCCGTGCAGAAGTAAGACAAGATACTTGTAGGACTAATACATTTTTTTTTTCTTCAGATGCTTGCCTATTAACATTAAAGTTTATAAGAACACATAAAAGTAATTATTAAAAAAAATACCATTTCATGACCTTGTAAACAAAAATGTCTAAACTTCTTTTTTTTCCTAGTATTATTCAGACAAATAACTACATTTCAGCTCTGGGCATGCTTTGCATCCAGTCCTACAACTGGATATAAGAGTGGTTTGCAGAGAAAACTAATCTAATTGCAGGTTGTTACAGAATACCCAACAAGGCAGACACACTACCACAACCACTGATTGTATCTAACTTTGAATTTGGCTCTCTGACACAGGGATTGACCAACGACCTTCAGAGACCCCCTATCATAAAGTATTCTGTGATTCTATGAAGAATAACTGAAAACACATAGTAACACTTTAAATTTCAATGTATTATTCTATTTATACCTCAATACTGCCCTCTGCTGATGTTTACACTGCTTGATTATTTGCACAGAAAAATTCCAAGGCTGTGTTACATGAAAGTTTTAATAGTTTTCCTGCAAACAAAGGAAGGAAACAATTGAATAATGTTCTTGTTCTCTAATATTCAGATCAGTTCAGTAGGCTGAATCTCTGGCTTTATGGAAGAGAATGTAAGTTAGCAATACCTTTACCAGGTCAGTTTGGGAAGTGTATATATAGTTTAAAGTCAAAGTAGGTCTCTTCTCGCTCGTGCCATAAAAGTTTAGAACACTTGATATTATTTTACAGGTCTCATTGCTAAACTTGCATGGGAGTTTGGTTTTTTTCTTTTGTATTCCTACAGTCTCAATGGCCAATAAGACATCCTCCTGTATTTCCTAGTTAATGAGTAATAATAGCCTACTAGAAATCACTGTGCTTGAACTTTTCTGAGGGAAAGTAATATAGGTAATTTTATATTAGAGCTAAGATACAACAAGAAATGTCTGCAAAAGTGACATTATCAATCACATGCATATGAATTAAAAGGATTAATGGTTTTCACATCTCCTATAATGGTGTATAAAAGCCTTTCATAAAGCAGCATCTGTTTACAAAGAACCAGACTGCTCCACTTACACACCCATGCAAAAATAGAAATTACCCTAAAGAAAGATAAAAGACATCTTTTTCTACACATTGCTGAACAGGACATAGCAGCATTAAACAGCAAAGGAAATTCAGGCTAAACTTCCTGAAAAACTAACAGCAAAATTAAGCAGTGAAATTGATCACCACAAGAGTTGAGATGTTTCCATTGGTACAGTGTCAGACATTAATATCAGTATTGTATTCCTTGCATACAGCTTCTGCACAAAATGGCACAGATAAATTAAGAAGCATATATTTTTAACATTACATTAGAAAACACAACCACCCTTGGCACTGTTAAAAATGACTCAATATTCTGAGTAAAAATGTACATCTAACTAAAAAAGTGGTAATGAGGCACACATACCTGTTCTTCCAGATTTGAGTCACATATCTGACAAATGTACCATGCCTACCAATTTGGCCTACATGAGTTGCCTAGTTTGTGGCTTAACACAAAGGATTTACACCCGAATAATATTTAGTTATTAACTATTTAAAGTGTTTCTCTTAGAAGTTTTGCATTTCCAGCACATGATGAATTACCATACATATACCTTGAAATTGCAAAATAATCTGCTGAGGTGCAAATAGGAGCCCCTCTTTACTCATTGAGATAATAAGCAGAAGTAGTAACTTGTGAAAACTGCATATTCATTTAAATGACCTAATCTCTATGCATGCATAATCACTTGACTGATAAAAATAAACTTTTACTCATACTTGCAGAGGCAACATAGTTCTGGGAGTTTCTTTATTGGCTTCTGAATCAACAGAATTCTTGACTAAGTTCCAGCAGCAGCTCTATTAGTGGTGATGTGCAAGCCAGAAAGAACACAACTTGACTTTACATCCCAGGCTGAGCTTGCAGATAGAAATACAGTTTTATTTATAACATACTGCATCACGGATGGCAATTCCGGTAGCAGAGGACTATAAGACACTAACAGCACCACTTCAGAACTTTGGCAAGTGAAATCAACTCTAAACTCCAGGCAGACATCCATATGCAGCTTACTGAGAGAGGTCAGCTTCATTCTTATTCAAACAGTCTTACTCACTTTGAGTATGACAGGTATCATTGTATTACTATGCGAACCCAAGAATTTCCAGGTAGTTTGCAATACAGTATTTCTAGCCCGGTAGCTTGCTACTGCTGTGAACTCTAAGTCTAGACTCCATTAACAACACTGGTTGAGAATATTAAGTCAAATATCTCCCTGTATAACCACCCTGATACATCAGGGAATACTGATTTTAAAAGATGCCTTGAGAAGGGAGAAATTAATGCCTGAAAACTTACTGTACATTATTTTTCCTTCTAAATAGTGTTATCTGCTTCTGGGAAGTTACAGTTAACAGGTACTTTTTCAGTTAAATTACTTTTAAACGACATTCATTGCTATTCACGCACCAGCATTATCCACTTGCCACACAGCTTTAGAAGTTGAGCAAGAAAGTATACTCAGAGCCACACATGGAAATAGGTTCCAAATTATCTAGCAAACCAGTGCCTAGAATACCTCCTTGCATCTTAAAATAACATTTGCTTCTGGCTGATAACAGTTACTGGTTCTCTTCCAACGCGAGGACTTAGTTCAATAAGATAGCTAGGCATATGCCTAGTCAAGTTAAGAATCAATGGCTCTACTTGCATGGATCAAGTTAATTGCAAGTTTGAGTTACATGTTGATAGGAGGTATAAAAACAGTCTTCAAGGATGGCATCCATCCACATTACTTCTCAAATAACTGAACAAAATGTCCCTGGCCTTCTAAGAAAAATGTGGAAATAAACACATCAAGTGCTAGACAGAAACACATAACAGACATTTCTTAAATAAACTAATAGCTAGACACACATTGTGTTCTTACACTGGAGTTTTAAAGTGATCCAATTTATGTTTTCTCATCCACAATGTAAGATGATAAAAATTAAAATGTTTTCCATTATTAAAAGTAAGATGCATGTTAAGACATTATATAGAATCACTGCCATAAAGGTCAAGTTTTAAAAGTTCACTTTTTCCTCTTGGGATTAAATAAATTACAGAAAATATACCTACTTCAGAACTAGTAACTGGATCCAGCAGGATAATAGTTTCCATCTTAAGAGGAAAAAAAATAAAACTAGTAAACTAAAAAAAGTAAGAAATAGATGTCAACAAAACATTAGAGATGGGGGGGCATGAAGTTATATGAAAATACACTGGTGAGAACAATGTAAACATTATTAAGTCTCAACAACTCTGACAATTAATGTTGTGGTTAGGAACAAATGCTGTTCAGTCTGTAGCTATGTATTTCTATTAAGATCAAAGGAAACATCCATGAAATCTAAGTTCATGGATACGTAAATAGACAGAAGAGCTAGATTAGTTACAGTTTACTGTAAATGTATACATAATGTATTATATAGTACATTATAAAACATACATTAAATATGATGTACACATGTGTAATAAAGGGGAAAATATATATCTCTGTGTGTGTAGGCATACTTTATTTCAAAATCAAAATATTTCTTTATTTCTACATCCCTCTTTAAAAAATTGATCTTAAAAGGTTGTGGAATAAGCTTTTAATAGCTGTAAATGTTTACTCAGAAAAACACTATAAAGACAGGTTTCAAAAATCAACACAGGACCCAAACTTTCAAGCCTGCTTCTCCTGTTTACATCTTAAACTTTACATATTCGGACCATCTGCATAGGCAGGAACTGCGAAGCAGTTATGAATTAAAATATAAATCATACCCAGTTTCTGCAACATCCGTGACATTCAGCCTTCTCCTCACGCAGACTTGGAATTCTGCTGTCCATGTTTTCAAGCACATTAGAAATATGCCTTAAGTTTTCAGAAGAATTCTGCGTGCTGCAAAAGAGATTTTATCAACTTTTTTTTTTTTTTAAATAGATCGGGGTATTTGCAGTCACAGACTATTTAACAGGTCTTTCAGATCTCATTTGGCAGGGTAGGGCTCTGCCCACAAAATTTAAGGGTATTGATCTGTTTAAAATTGTCACTTTAAGTGCTTAAACAAAAGTGTTCTGTAAAAGAAAAAAATAAGGGAGACATGGAAGAAAAGTAAAACACCAGATAAGAGACTATGGATGTTAGAGACATTAAAATTAATTGCTTTTTCTATTTAACTTCTATCTATAGAAGTCAGTATATGGTTTATATTATAAATCATATTAATGAAAAGGACATTGAAAACAACCAGCCACCCCCAGGAAACAGAGAAAGATTTGTTGACATATTCCCAAAAGCTTTCTTCATCTTCAGGCAGATTCTCAGGCTTCATCCTTCCTGAGAATTTCAGCACAAGTGTTCACTGTTATTTTTGGAACTGACTTCTACACTCAAGTGCTTGCTTGTATAATGCGTTTACCTTTCCTTAAACTTTCTGTTAAAAACCTAGTTTTTAGAGAGCAAGCACAGATTTCAAAGTGAAAATAATTGTTTTAACAGTGATAGAAGGCAAGGAGGAGATTTTAAATAAGATGTAGTCTCTCCACTGCTTTTGTAACACTTTCACAAGTGCAATTATAGTAAAAGCAGACACTGATTTTTTATCTACCCTGTAGTCTCTTCTTACCTTCAGTTTTCAATACACAAACAACCTTCAGTTGAATATGGAGAGCATATTTTAAGCATTTTATGAAAAGCAGCTATCATTATTAAATATTGTTATTTTATGTCAAAGTACCTCTCAAAAACACTTTGTGAAAAATAATTTTATCAAAAAGACTAGAGGATGTAGTTGTCAATGTTCTCAGTTTAGCTACTAATATCTCTGTTTAAACATTAAGTAAATTTGATCTTGAACAATCTTAAACACACTAATTCTTCCTATCAAAAAATCTCTACTAGAATTCAGTGATATCTTCATTCCTTACATTTCAGCACTGCAATTTCACTGATACCTCTACAGTCATTTGCATAATCCTTGTTTGTCCTGTTAATTGCTGACATTAATTTTAAATCTGTAATGCTATTGCATAATCCCTGAAAAGCCTTCACCAGGAAGAGAAGGGTGGGGGGGGAATACGTTCCTTTGCTAAGCAGCTCTTTGTATATGAGGTGTTTATCATTCAAATAAAATTTATTGTTGAACGATTAGGTGTTTTTCAATCACAGCTGCCTAGAACATGTAAGCATATTTTTGACATGTTGGAATACTAAGACCAAAGAGAAAAAGATAACTCCAATAGGAAAATGCAAGGCTGTGACTAGAAAAAATACTAAAGGTAACTCCACACTATAAGCCCATACCCTTTGTAACATAATGCTGGAAAGCAACTCTGAAAATGAATAATTCTTTTTATTGCCTGAAGGAGGCAATAATGATACCATACTTAGAAAGCCTTTCATTGACTGTTTTATATTTAGAACCTTTCTGAGTTTTTAAGCATTAAAAAATTAATTTCATAGAATTTCACTTGTACTGCTAACTTATTATAGCACTATTCATTTTCCACTAGCCTCACAGAAGACAAAATGAAAATCTCCTGCATGCTACAGCTGCCTTTCTAGAGTTTTCTAAGAGAAATTCTACAAAGCAAAGCAAACCCAAGACCATACTGTTCCAGTGATTTATTTTTTTCAAGCTCACACATTTATACCTACTAATCAAAGCTAAATGCAAGACACAGAAGGCAGAAGGCTATCAGTGCAAAAACTACATCTCCCTCCCCCTCCAAAAAAAAAATAAATCATACTTTGAAAACAAGCCATGAACTGTACTGGGGTCAGACCATGTTCTGCATCCACAGAAAAATAAACAGGAATGCTTCCCTACACCCCACAGCAAGAACGATCCTGAAAAGAAGTGCAACTATAGTCTTGGCTCCACAATATCCCCGAGTATAGAGATGTTACATTTTATGCAACCCAGGCAAACAACAGGCAATGGTATGGCAAAGAGAAGTAGACCTGTACGAAGCTGAAATACTTGGCATGTTAGCGTTAGCTAAGAGGACCTGCAGGATAACAGTTTTAAGTCTCACAGAACACACCAGAGTATTTAAACCAAGTCTAGTGTTACACCATTTTTTGTGAAGCTACTTGCACCCTTCAGGTCCATGTAGCATGAGAGTTTTTAATGCTAGTTGCTGATGTTAGAAATTAAAATTCAAGTTACTCTGCTGTTAGTGTTTCTGATGCTAGGAATTCAAATAAGTGCATAGCTAATAGAAATGAGAAAGCTAATAAAGGCTAGCAACCCGTTAATTGACAGACAGGGACTAGAAAGCAGTCAGAAGTACACTTAAGCATGAAGTATAAGTGTCTCGGGGTTTTGTACCTTAAATACAAATGTGTTCTCTTTCCATCTTCAAATACACAACTTGCTCACAAAACACAAACTATCGCAGACACCCCTTAAAGCTTTTGCTTACAAAACAATTCTTTAGATTTAGGTGGTTCTTTAACCCAGTAGGACATAATTATTTTTATCAGATAAAAGACAAATACCATCACATAAAGAAGTATGAACAACAACAAAAAAGTTACTAAAACTAGCAGCATAAAAGAATATATAAAAAAGTTTTTAGTAACTATAAAAAATGTTTCTTGGTCTCTAAAAATACTATACCTTCAAATAAAATATTAACATAAAGCAATGAAGACCATACATTCTTACAGCTCTGTTTTGGTACATTTTACATTGTTTTAATAAAAGAAAAAGAAATAGTTTTGTAGGAAAATAATACATTGCTTAATATACATTTAGTAGAGTTTGCTTCAGTATTCCTTACTAGCAGGATAAAAATGCCTAACTCCTTACCATAACAATTTTGAGATGCACAGCTAATTCAATGATAATTAGCACAACATTAAACTATCTAATAAAAAAATTTATATACCTGTTAAATCCATTTTCAGCATTTTCTAAGACAAATTTTAAAAACCCACCACCACCATCAAACAAAAACCCCAGCATTTTATTAACCTACTTGCTCTTTCTTCAAGACAGACATCCTATGTCTATGCCTTACATGTATAAATAAGCTTTAGTGGTCCTGACCAGCCTCACCTGGTGCATCCTGCCACACCCCGGCCTGCAGGCCACGAGCCCCATTTAAGCTCAGCCCAGGCCTCCCTGTCCTGGTTTGAGTTGCGCTGTGAAAGTGTTGGTGTCCAGCTCAGTTATAGCCAGGTTTCTACTTAGCTATATGTGTTTCTCTAATCTGGACCTTTATCTAAGGACTAGTTTCTGCCTTGACCTTGTAAGGTACTGCCTGGCAGTCAGTAGGCTGCGTTAGACCCTGCCTCACTGATGGGCACTTCCAGCCTGACCTCAGATCTGCCCAGTCGCTGTGGGCTCCGGTACTCGGGGTGAGTCTCAGCTGGCAAAGCCCCTGCCCTCTCGGCTGCATTGCTCTGCAGGATGAGGTGCAGAACGTTTCTTTGTTTCACAGCTCAGAACGGGAAGGTCAACAAGCGACCACTGGAGTGATGGTTCACATTGTTAGAATGGAATTAATTTGCACTCTGAAGATTTCTAAAACCATACCTATCTTTATTCTAAAACAAACCTTGAAAAAAAAAAGATTTTTTTATTCTAACAATCAAAAGTAAAGAAACTTTGCTGCTACAATACCCTGCTCTGACCACCCAACTGTTCTAAGTGGAGGCTTCTTTATGTAAGCATTCATACCTCAAACATATATGGTAGTTTGCTTGCAAAGAGTAGTGGGTCAAGTAGGTAGAGGTCTCTTATTATGTTATTAAAGTAGCTTACTTAAGCTCAATTTTCATTCCTGAAAAAGGCTTATAATTATATGTGGTAATGAAGTTTTTAAATATTATTTTTCAGTGTATATAACATCATAAAAGCAAGTTCAGTTTGCTATAGATTACTTTCAATTTATATCAGTATTTCTGATATTGATAACAATCCAAATTTAAAAGTAGTAATTTAAATTTTCATAATAATAAAATTCAATGAAATAAAAACCAAAAGATAGGAAGATAAAACAAGTTTCTTTTCTTGAAATGTTCCTAAGCACTCAGAAAGTAAAAAAAAAAAAATAATTATTTTCACTAGAAGAATGTTTTATACCTTAAAGAGGTTCTACATACCCAACAGTGATTTATTGTTATCAGTGTTTATGGAAAAAAAGAGTCTTCTTGCCTCAAACAATATAAAAGTCAGTAGTTTGCACAGTACAGTAATAAAATTTTAAACAACTTAAAAAATTTCTAGTAGGTTTATACCAGGAAGCAAGAATTGTTTTCCCACTTTAACTTTGGTTTAATATTTTTAAGGCCTGGCCTTATATAATCTTTCATTTTTACTAGGTTTTTTTCCAAGAGGAAAGCTAGTTTACTAGACACCAACTGGTGAACAGACAACTCGGGAACAGACTGCCTTTTCAGTCCAAATTGCTTCAACATTAATTAAAATATCAAAAAAATAGTTTGTGAAAAAATAAGCCTACAGATCATGAAACTAGGCTTAAGAAGGAACTCTATCAATTAGCATCTTGCTCTGCACAATGTTGGTTTTGGCATGTTTTTAATGAAAAAAGTGCACACTCTTACTTCAATGTCACTCTTCTTTCCTGCAACATGTAAAAGTTTGTCCACAAAAGGTATTTATGGCATATACCTACTCAAAGTCCTATATGAGTAGGAGAATTGCTAGTTATGTTTCATTGGACTAGGAAACTAAATTCAGAATAAATAGTGCATAAATAAAAAATCAAAAGTTGAGATTCAAAATGTTAAGTAATTAAAAATACTACTTGTTTTGGCTTCGGGGAACTGTAAAATTGCAAGTAAGATAGTCACTATTCTAATATATACTAATACAGTAATTCAAAATTTTTTAAAAATAAAATTTAGCAATTTAATGCTTCATAGTTGTGACTATCATTTCAGTCAAAATTCTGTATTCTGTGGGGGGTTAGCTAGAGGATAAAACCAAATTTACTTTAGGGTTTTATAGGCTGTCTAAGTAATATGTCACAGATTTTTTTTTTAAATCATCTTGTTAGAAATGTGCCAGAAGATCTTTTAGTCTTACTACCCTTCCCTTAGTACAGCTGCAAAAAACCCTAAGATTGGTCATATGTTACTATGCATGCTGTGTTTTATCCAAATACATCAGTGCATGCGCCATCATAATTGGGAAAAAAAACAATTTAGGAACCAAATTTTGTAGTTTATGCTTTACTCATGCATCTCCATGTGGCTCAATGCCTCACACAAAACAAGTTCCAGGATCATGGCCTAGGTTCACGATTTTATCAGATTCAGTATTCGTAACAAAGAACACTTAGTCTGAAAACAGGTGGCCAAGTTGTGGCTAAAAAATTGTAAATATATATTACCAAAGTTACACGATCTAAGCTAGTCAGGTAATATGTATTTGGATTACACATTACTTGTTTTTCCACAAAAATGGGGAAAATCCACACATTTTAATGCATTTGGTTAGAAATCTTTAATGATTTTAAAATGACATGAGAAGAGGCATCGTCTGAGGGAGTCATGGCCTCAGGACCAGGAGCAACCAGGTGCATGTCTATTCAGTTTAGGATCAGTGTGTGCATGTATAAATGCATTGTTTCTTGGTATTATATATATATATACATTTCTAAAGGTAAGTATGTGGTACATATGGATAAATTCGCTGGACTAATACCTGTCTGCAAGTCCCCAGTAAGCCCTCGCTCTGTCCTGAGGAGACTGCTCATGTTATAAAAGACCACCACACGGAAGACCGCCGCGAGCAGCCGCACGAGGGGTCCCACAGGTAGTGCCCCAGCCTGGGCCGGGCACGGGCCGGGCACGGGGCTGAGGCTCCCGGCCCCGCTGCCCCGGCTCGGCCCGCCGGTGCCGCGCCGCTCGCTGAGGGGCGCCCGCGAGACCATCGTTGCTGCAGCAACAGGCCCGCGCGCGCGCGCGCCCAGCCTCGAAGTCTTCCCTCCTCCACAGGCGCGGGCGCGAGGCGGCCCCCGAGGCTCGTACGTCGCTGCGATTGGCTCGTCGTGTCCTGGGGCGGGGCCATCCCGCCTCCCCCGCCCTTTGCCCGAGCACGTCCGGGTCAGTCGGTGTTTGTGAGGGGAAGTGCGCGCGGGACGGGCCGCTGCGTGCTGGCGGCTCGGCGGACAGCGCTGTCGCCATCATGTCGCGGGGGTCGATTGAGATCCCTCTCCGGGACACCGATGAGGCGAGTCGGGGCTTGGGAAGCGGTGGCGCGGCCTGGTCCCGGGCAGGGGGAAGGAAGGGGTGCGCTGTGTGATGTGTGCCGGGGCGCGGGCGCTTGTCGCTTCTTCTCCGAGTTTTGTCCCGGGCTTGAGGGGGAGCGTCGCTCCCTCCCCTGAGCGGAACAAGTTGCTGAGGTCGCGGGTTTTGCGGAAAGAAGCCCAAACCTGCCTTTGCCGGTGCCCCTCGGTGACTGGTGTCTGCCCCGTGCCAGCCGCAGCCTCCCTGCCCTTGCCCGGTGGCTTGCTGCCGAAGGAGCGGCGCTGGGAGCAGTCGGGCAGTGTGTCCCGCGTCCCTCGGTACCGCACCCCTGTGAAGAAGGGGCAGCTGCTTCTTCCTCAGTGCGTGCTTCAGGCATACACAACGCTCAGGAGTGAAGACTCTGCTGGGAGCAGTATCTACTGTTTAGTTTGTGCTTGTCTGCAGTGGCCTTGTGCAGATAAATTCTCTCCTTAGTTCGTTAGACGCTGATTTTTCTGACTCCACTGATTTGAAAACAGCATGCGTGTTCCTAAATCAGCATATAGGCAGGGCAGTTGGTCCACTCTGTAAAGTTATTTCAGTTTGGGTTTAGAATTGTATGTAACTTCTCTGTTGAAAAGGTAGACTGTTGCAAGCCAAGGTTGAAAAGATTTAAGATAAGCATATGGAAATTTACAGGTTATTATAAAGTTGGAAGTTAAATCATTCTGTAGCAGGTACTAAATTAATACTATAGCTAAGTAAGGTGTT
The DNA here is from genome assembly GCA_907165065.1 of Caprimulgus europaeus. The sequence goes on along the minus strand of OU015539.1, from coordinate 10,403,122 downwards.
GAAACATACTGCTTATACATTGAGGAATGTGTTTTGTGGACATATCTATCCATGCTCTTAACAAATTTCCATATGACTGCCATTGAGTTTTCCAGTCTCACAAAGGTACTTGCTCTTTGTAGATTACACGTTGGAGGGTTTTTTTCTGAGTGACAGAAATTTCTGTTTGAGGTGCCAACATGAATAGTTGATCTTGGTGCTGCTGTTCAGGTTATGACTAGGACTACTTGGATCCTGAAGTTCTGAATTAATTATTAAAGATTGCTATAAAATACCTTTTTTTTTTTTACTGCCCTTTTTTACTAATGTATTTATTTGCTGTGTTGGTAGTATCTATTTCTCATAAATAACTTATTTAGTTTGTAGATGAGGGTTGCCCAAATTTATAAATGCCATTATCTGTCAAAAACAGGAGATACTGTGCAAGAAAAACTCAAATGTAGCAGAAATATTTTTGCTGGTACTCTCAAGTTTTGCATAGTCAAAATTGTAAGCCTTTATAAACCGGATTGGTCTAATCCAGTCTTCGAAGAAAGTGTCTCTGCATTGGTAATCAGAATGTAAGCCTGGGTACAACAACTGCACCTCTTCCTTGCTGTAAAATCAAATTATAACGTTGATGACTAATATTAAAAGCATCATGACTGAGTAGCAAATGAAATAACAGGCAGTTAAATTGTGTTCCCAAGCATCCCACCTTGGGGATATCTGTTCCTTTTTCCTCATATTCCATATCAGAAGAGTAGGTCAACGTGGGAAGATAATACTTGCAAAATAATGCTTGGGTGATAAAAAGTTGTTGATGCTCATGATGACTGTGGTTGTTAATATTCAGAAACTTAGTCCATTCTTTGTAATGTTTGCCACTTCAATAGTATCCCAAACATTGAGCTGTCTTTTCTTTGATATTTGTGAGAGGCCATCACTTTTATCTTGTGCAGAATACAGTACACTATCACTTCTTTGTCCATAACCTTATTTAAACACAAATAATTATTTTGTTTTGGGCTCTGAAATGTCCAGCTTCCTTTGAGCTCAGTGATAGATAACATTGTTAATGCTTTCTGAAAAGAAAATCTGTATTGTTTGGTTCCAGGTTATTGAGCTTGACTTCGATCAGTTACCTGAGGGTGATGAAGTTATAAGTATACTGAAACAGGAACACACTCAGCTGCACATATGGATTGCCTTAGCGGTTAGTATATATACAATTTGTATATTTCAATATTATATTCAGATAGTCAAATAATAACTTCCATTTCCTTACTTTTATGACCTTTATGATTTCTATGATAACTGAATTTTGCACAAGAACTTAATGGGGTTATTCAGTCACTGATTCTAGGCCAGATATTTCTGATCTCACATACGCGTATTAAGATTTTAATCTCATTTTTTTTTCCATCTTTTTTCATTAAACAGTGCTGCTTGAGCCCTGCTTTCTAAGTGTTGTTTTTTTCCTCAATCCATAGTTTTCCTGGTTTGTGCCTCCTTTGATTATGCACTTCATAAAAAAAAAGGGGGAGGAGGCAGTATCTCTACTATGGACAGTATGGTGAAATGTGCAAAAAGTCGAAGAAGAGAGGCTTGTGTTTTAGTGTAAAAATACTAAGTTAGGATGATGACAGAAAAATATTTGGTGGTATCGGAATGCCCTTGTCTGATTATCCCTACATTTATGTCTGATTTCTCCCTACATTCTGGAGAAAAGGATCTGTGTGACTTATAAAGCATCAACTTGATATGTTACTTACTGGGGAAGTATTCTCTGTTAAAACTGTATGTTTTATAGCTGGAATACTACAAACAAGGGAAAACAGAAGACTTTGTGAAGCTGTTGGAAGCTGCACGCATAGATGGCAACTTGGACTATAGAGACCATGAAAAAGATCAGATGACATGTCTGGATACTTTGGCTGCATACTATGTGCAGCAGGCGCGAAAGGAGAAGAACAAAGATAACAAGAAGGAGCTCATTACACAGGCTACCTTATTGTATACTATGGCTGATAAAATTATCATGTATGATCAGGTAAAGCCCAAATCTGTTTAAAAATCCATATTTGTATATTGTTTAGTGATTGCAAAGAAAAGTATTGATTCACTAAAGGGATTCACTCAGGCTTTAAAGTCTATTAGTGCAGTACATGTGAGCAAAACTGGTAAGTATCTGAAATGTGTGCAGTGCCACCAGGAATAATTAATTATCTCTAGCTTGGGACACTTTTTAGAACTATGTCAGTCAACTTCTGGGGCTTGGGAATGAAGGAGTGGTTGTTACTCTCTTGCTTGATAATATGTGAACTTTAGAAATGGATGTTAAAGACCCTTTTTTTAAATTTTTCTTTCTGCTGTAGAAGAAATAAATGAATCGCAGAAAGCATTATAACATAGCCAGTTAATCTTTCACGTAGTCTGATCCTCATATTTACAAAGATAAATGTATCACTAATTTTTTCTTTCTTATCTAGAATCACTTGTTGGGAAGAGCCTGCTTTTGTCTGCTTGAAGGTGATAAGATGGACCAAGCTGATGCACAATTCCACTTTGTGCTCAACCAGTCTCCAAATAATATTCCTGCCCTTCTTGGTATGAGTTTATGGGTATTTGTGTAAAAACCTGGTCTCTCCAGTTGAGTTTTGGAATTAATTATGTTCTTAAGAGAGGGTGTATATGTGAGTAGAGAGAAAGAACATGATAAATAAGTGTGCACATTTGACCAGAAGAGATTACTTTAAACTTTGGAAGTATATGTAGATTGAAGAGCTAGGATAGAATATAATGCTAGCTAGCATCTTCTGAGACCTGTGGGTATACATCCAGACCAACTACTTATATATCCCTGATGATGCCAGTGAAGCTGTATACTTTGTCCAAGGTGAAGATACCAGTGGGGAGAGGTCAGTGGGCTGTAACACTTGTATTTTAATTTGTTCACTAATTAATCTAGTCTTAGTAAGTGTATTTCCTCTGGAGAAGAAAAGAATTAAGTTTCTGCAGAAAACCATGAAAATGTAGATTTAATATGTTTCCATGTTTGATTTTTTTAATATACTTTACATCATCAAAGATAATAAATTTGTAGTTGTGTGAATTTTCTGTTAGTTTTCAACTGTAACTTTTGAAAATTGGCACAGCACAAGTTTGCCAAGTGATACTTATGAGCTTCTGATTTAAAACTGCTTTGTTTGTATTTCTGATTTTCTGATTTTTTCATAACTGGTATGTTATAACAGGTAAAGCATGCATTTCTTTCAACAAGAAAGATTATAGAGGAGCCCTTGCCTACTACAAGAAAGCATTGCGTACCAATCCAGGTTGCCCAGGTAAGACAGAAAATATTTGCTAGTGGAAGTATTTGCTGTGCTTGCAAACTAAGTCTTCCTAATTCAAATACCTAAGGCCTTTTTTGTGGTCTATATCTGCCAAGGAAACCCCAGCCCTCATTATAGAGGAGTTGAGGTGTTTGTTGACTTGAAGTGTTCCTTAATTGTTAGAGAAGGAAATTGTGTTTAGGAAAATGCTCTTCATTTTTTTTCTAATGATTACTTTTAAAAAAGCTATTAGAAAATGAGAAGTTGAATTTAAGAGAAGTTACAAGTTTATGGAGGGGGAATGGAAACTGTTGACTTCTGCAGAACCTCTCTGAGAGCTTTTGGAGTAAGGGTTGAGAAAATGATATATTAGCATTAATAATGAAACGAGACATGGAAAGTAAAATTCTACCTATATTGCATGATGTGAGTTTTCCTGATGTATGTTTTTCTTAATGCAAAAATGTGGGAAAGCTACCAGTAACGGCTGTAAAAGCGATGCATGGGATTTAGAGATACTAGTTCTGGGTATTTGCATTAGGATAACAAATACTCCAAAGTCTCTTGAGAGATGTGGTATACTTTGCCATAACCTATCTGAAAATTTATTATTTTCTGAGTCTGGTTTAGCGTAAGAATAGTTGCTGCAAAAGTGGATGTAGAAATGCAAGCCCTATGTTTAAACAAACATCTTTCATTCACTCCTCTTTTTCACACAGATACAGATTTGAAATTACTACATATGAATGTCTCTGTATTCTTAGCTCACAGGCAGTATGAAAGGGCAGTATGATGTGAATTCTCTGTGTTAGTTCATCTGTACACGTTCATGGAAGTTAGAGGATGATAAATGGCATTTTGTTAGCAGTGAATGAGTTAATCATTTGAGGAAGAATGTCTGACTAACTTGCTGATTTGTCTGTGTTTTCTGAAGACTGACTAGTTTCAGGTGAACTTACACTGCCTAAGAAATTTCCAACCCTTTCATCTGCAATTTTTTAATGCCTTTCTCTATTTTTTATTATTTCCATAAAAGTGATTTTTTTATTTGTTTAGTATCAGAGTCTTTTGGAGATATAGACCAATATTCTGGGGTGTATGAAGAAATAAAGTCATACTAATCTGTTGGTTTTGCTGCCAAGTGTGGGAGGCTGCCTTTAAAAACAGCAAATGGTTAGATGGCTTAGAGGTTTTAAAGAAATATTAAAAATTCTGCTTTTACTGTCCAGAATGTAAAAAAGTAATAAAGTAGAAATTTTGGGATTCTGAATGGTGTCATCTTGTTCTCTAGCTGAGGTTCGATTAGGTATGGGCCACTGCTTCGTGAAACTGAACAAGTTGGAAAAAGCTCGCTTAGCGTTCAGCAGGGCTCTGGAGCTAAATTCAAAATGCGTAGGGGCTTTGGTTGGACTGGCTGTTCTGGAACTCAATAATAAAGAGGTGGGTCTGACTTAACAAGAATCCATACTCAGTTTACTTTCTTTTTATATGAAAAAAACAACTTTTTTATCCTTTGAAAAGGTAGTTAAATTTTTTAAAGGGGTGATAAATTTTGTGGTTATATCATTTCAAGTCTGTCACTGTGGAATGATATAGATATGCACTTGTGACGTGAGCAGCACATTCTGAATAACTTTCTTCTGTTGTTGAAAAACTTCAGCTCCATTGCTTATACAGTTAAGTACTACTTTAATTAAAATCTGTGGCAAGATTTGTGAATATACATCCAATCACTTAAAAAAAACCCCAAAGTGCTGACTTAAAATCTTACTTTAATGAGCAGTAGTTATAATATGTATAATAGCCAGCCTTACGTAGTAATTTGTGACTCTCTGAAGGTTAAATAAATGAGTTTGTACGCAGGATGTTCTGAAAGTCCTCAAATACTTGCAGTGGCAGCTCTATTCCACAGCATCATGAACTTTTTTAGAATGAAGCTAACAGGTAAAAGACAGTCTCAGGAGATTAGTCCTGGGCTTCAAGGAACATAAGCTTTCAAATAAGTGTTAAAATTTCATTCAAGCTGCCTTGGCATGTGTGCATGTGGTAAACCAAAGAGTAGGCAAGAACAAATTTTAACTAGGCTGATAAAACTGTGATAACATGGTGACCCTACTTCTCTAGATGTTATATCACTAGAAAAATATATATGCTAATATAACTTAATTGAGATAATAAGATCTGAAATGGTTAATACATGCTAAGGAAATCATTAGTGGAGGATAGGACGTTTTAAGTGATTAAAAAAAAATTGTTACATAATTGTATGTTGCTAAATTTTAGTGTTAAGCTATCTGTAGAACATAGAGCTCCCTAGAAAGATCTTTTGTTAGCACTGAATGTCTGAAAATTAGTTTACTACATCATAGGAAAAAAAAACTGTTAAGACTTCATGAAGAATTCAGAAAAATGTGAGCACGATAGTTTTCATTCCTAAAACTACTGAGATGATGAAAAATATTCTGAAATAAAATTTTAATAAATAATTCCATGGGCGAGAAACTAATCAAACCTGGTATCTTTCTTTTTTCCCCCTGAAGGTCTTTTTACTAAAGTCAAGGGATGAGCCCACTCAGCTTAAGCATTGAAAATCTGTGATTAAAAGCTGACCCACTCAAATATGGTTTTTGTTCTTTGTAAGAAATGTATCATCTGTGCTTTACTTCAAACTGTTTTGACAACTTCACTGCAAAGTTAGTATAACATTGAAGAGTTGACATGGGGGAAGGATAACACATTCTCTGGTTAAAAGATTCTCTGAGTTGCAAACTACTAATTTACATCTTTTCTGTGCTTAGGTATTTCTAATCATTCTCCCTCCTAGAAGGTGTTAATGATGTCAAATCAGGGTTAAGGTTACACTGTATTCTAATTGAGGTCTGTCTTGTCTCTGGTTTTCTTTAATGAAAGCGCTTAGGAGCTTTGAGGCCTCTAACCATCTATTGAATTTGACTGAAATTGGACATGACACTCAAATTATTGGAGAACTCGGGCATATAAGTAGTGTGATTATAAAACCTCTACCTTTAAACCGAGAATGATTCAGTGTCTCCTAATCAAGGTATATTGTTATGCTAGGTCTGGAAATATAGTGCCTTTTCAAACTGAAATTACATCTTTTAACTGCCTATTGCACTTCATCTTATGTCTCAACCTCATAAAACCTAATCTGTTCCATAAGATAGCTTTCTGCTGATGATAATTGCAAAATAAAGCACAGCTGTTACGTGATTACTAGATACCATTCTTGGTGTTTCTCTTCAGAAATTATAAATAAAGATGCAAGTTGACGTACTTGTGATATAGATCTTATGGGTGTCCTAAATAAATACCAATTATTTTATCAGTTATGGATTTAAACTTGTAGGTAAGTAAAATTTGTACCCATGAAAAATGTTCTTTAAACTGTAAAGTTATAAATTTTATGTATCCCTGTGTAAACACCAGAAACTTATATCATTTTATTACTTAGAACTTAAGTTCTACTAGCTCTTAATTCAACAGCTGAAGTTCTTGTTTAGAATTTGAACATGAGAATACTTTCATTTCACTGTTAAACAGATTGTGTAAAAGTTATAACTTAAACCAAGCAGGAACTGGGTATATCAAACAGTAGAAGAAAGGCTATCAGGGTGTGAGTGTGAAATGTCAAAGGACACTAAGGCTAAGTTGTTTTGAGTTTTTGGGGAGTTTGGGGTTTTTTTTGCTATAAGGTCCTGCTCTGCTTTTTTCCATCTCTATGTCGTGACTTAATTTCCCATCTGTATGCTTCAGGGAAAAAAGCTAGTAGCTGAATTTTCTTTTTTCTATGAACCCAGCAAGATTTTGTCAGAGTTCCTGCAGCAGCCTAGACTGAAGAATAGTTTTGAAGATATTAATAAGATACGGCAGTTGAGCTGCTGGTGATACCTGTCACTGTTTCATTTAGGCTGATTCCATCAAGAATGGTGTTCAGCTCCTCTCTAGGGCTTACACAATTGATCCCAGTAACCCAATGGTGTTGAATCACTTAGCTAATCACTTCTTCTTCAAGAAGGTAAGAGATCTATGGAATTTTACTGTTAAATACTTGATAACCTCTGAACAGCAAGGATTCTGGTGTTGGATTCAGTTTCATTTCATGAGGCTAAGTGGTGCCTAATATAAAATGTTAGTCTAGATGGACAAGTGTAAAGTTTTTGACTTAAATTTTATATAAACTTTTGTCAAGAAAGCCAGGAAAAGGTACACTTATTTCTTAAATCAAGGTCACCTTTGTGTCCTGAATGTTGGTGGTGTTTTTTTCTTTCCCTCCTCTTCTGAGCTTTAAAATATGAAATAGAACAGTAACCACTAAAACTAAATCTATTGTCATTAATTTAGTCATTGTTATGGCTAAAACTTTCTTGTATTTTACAGCTATCCTTGTTTAAATAATAAATCACTTAATGATTTATTATTATAAATGTCCATAAATGAAGTGAAGGCTGTCAAATTTATTTTAACTTCCTTTTTTTCAGGACTATGGTAAAGTACAACACTTGGCTCTTCATGCTTTCCACAATACAGAAGTTGAAGCAATGCAGGCAGAGAGTTGTTATCAGCTGGCTAGATCTTTTCATGTACAGGTAGGGCAGTTTTTAAAAACCCCCTTTGAGATTACACTTAAAAAAATCTATGTTATAAAAGTTCATATAAAAATTACCTGTGAAAACACAACCTGTTCTTTATTTACTTCTTTTTAATTAGGAAGATTATGATCAGGCTTTCCAGTATTATTACCAGGCCACTCAGTTTGCCTCATCTTCTTTTGTACTTCCGTTTTTTGGATTGGGTCAAATGTACATTTATCGAGGGGACAAAGAAAACGCGTCACAGTGTTTTGAGAAAGTTTTGAAAGCCTATCCTAACAATTACGAGACTATGAAAATCCTTGGGTCTCTTTATGCGGCGTCAGAAGACCAGGAGAAACGGGATATTGCGAAGGTGAGTTTTCCTTCTGCCAGCATCATACCTTCACATACAGGAGCAGAACTTCTTGAAATCAGACTGTACCTTAAGTTGCATAAAACTCAGTTACTTGGTTGTGTGTGTGGAATATTTCATATTGGCTGTCATGAGAGATCCTCCTGACTGTGGAGAGTGACAACTGGACAGAACTGAGACTCCTGCTGGGCTCTGGCTACAGCAAGTTCAGGAATTTAGAGGAGCCCCAGCCTCGTGTTGTGTTTGGTACTATGAAAAGGGCAGAATTCTTCCCATATATGTTCAAATTCTCTGAAGATAGCGGACTAGCTAGTGACTTCCAGAAAATGCTTATCTTGGTTTATCTGGAAGGACAGTGTTATGCTTTTTTTAAATGAAAGTGCTTTTAAATCTAATGTTGGGTAAATAAACACAAAAAGTGTTTGTGTTTATTTACACTATTTTATTACACAACTTCTCATGTTGGTGTAATAGTTTTTGCTTCTCTAAGCAGGTGTTATGTTCTACAGAAAAATATAATAACAAAGGAAGGAAACTAATGTAGGTTTTTTGTGACCGAATTGTGCAGATGTTGAGGAAGTTGGGGTTTTTTTTTTGCAGCATAGTATATCTTTCTAGTTTTAAAATTAATACTTTCGCTCTTTCTTTTGATTTTATTTATATTTTTTTAAACAGTTTGTGTATCCAAAAAGAGGCATAATTATTATCTGCTGTTTTTCAGGGACATCTGAAGAAAGTCACAGAACAATATCCTGATGATGTAGAGGCATGGATTGAGCTAGCCCAAATCCTAGAACAGACTGATATACAGGTATTATTAATATACACTCGGTGAATTATGTGTGTACATTTCATAAGAGCACATAGAGCTCATTCTCTTTCTTTCATCCACTTTCCCCTTCTTTGTTAAGGGTGCACTGTCAGCCTATGGTACAGCTACACGCATTCTGCAAGAGAAAGTACAGGCTGATGTCCCACCAGAGATTTTGAATAATGTGGGTGCTCTGCACTTCAGGCTAGGAAACCTAGGAGAAGCAAAGGTATGTGATTACTCCAAGTTTGAATTGAGTTTCTTGATCATCCAGAAGTTTTTCTTTAAGAATATTCTGGAGTGCTTTATTCCTTTTTTCTTTTTGTACTTTAGAAATATTTTTTGGCATCACTGGATCGTGCAAAAGCAGAAGCTGAACATGATGAGCATTATTACAATGCTATCTCTGTAACAACGTCCTATAACCTTGCCAGACTATATGAGGCGATGTGTGAATTTCATGAAGCGGAAAAGCTGTATAAAAACATTTTAAGAGAACATCCTAATTACGTTGATTGTAAGAAACATTTGGTATTTTAGTTCCACGGTCCTCCTTATAATATAAAAAATCTTCCCATTTACAGTGTCTTTTAGTCTCCTTATATCTGTCTTCACTTCTTTTCATAGTAGTTTTGAGGCCTACCTGTTATTTCCCTTTTTTTTTTTTAAGGCCTGCATAATCCTTGTAGTCCAATTTTCCAGCTTTAAGCCTTCTAATTATACTGTACTCCAAAAATCTATCTGAATTAGGTTATCGAGACTGCATGCCTTTGCTCACTTGGTCCCCACCCCTCAAAGCCTTGCCACCTCAGCACTCAGGTGCCATCAAGGCCATCTATTTGATATGCCCAAGCTCTGCAATTCTGTGTATGTGAGTGGAAATAGACCCTTTGGGAGAACCACTTTATCTTGGACCTCGGTCCTCCTCCAGAGAAGGAGGGCTGTTGAGGGTGTTGGCACAGCTTCTGTGGTGCATCCATTCTCCTCACTGTACTCTTCCTCTTGCCCTCAAGTAGCTAACCTGTGATATTTGCTGCAAGGTAGTAGCCCTTGCTCATCAAGCTGCAGCACACAGCATGCCCCAGCCTAATCTATAGCCTTTTCCCTGCTTGTTTTCTGTTGTCACCTGCTGACTGTTACTCTTGCCAGAGCTTGCAGAGATGGGAAAACCGTTCAAAGTGGAGGGAGGAGAATTATGTAACTAGTGTATCCTTCTTTGAGGTTTCTCAATCATCTTTAACTTGCAAAACCGATTAAAAACATTTAGAAATCTTCAATTTCTGTATCACCATTGTGGATGGATGTCGCTCTTCACATGGTGTGTTTCATTGTGAATAGAAAATGAAAGATGTCTTAATGTTTGCTGTCCTTAGCAGATTAAGAAAAAAAATGCTTTTGAAATTCATGCATGGCCAATACTTTCTTTGTTTGAGATTACTTCTGCTTGTTTCCTGATTTTTATTTTCCATTTTTACTTTTAGGTTACTTACGCTTGGGAGCTATGGCTAGGGATAAAGGAAATTTTTATGAGGCTTCCGATTGGTTTAAAGAAGCACTTCAGATAAATCAGGTTTGTAATCCTTGAAGTGTTAAAAGTTAAAACACTTGAAATACTAATTTAACGTAAAATTTTATTTTCCTTTTGTTGCATGTTTATTTTGTTTGTTCACATAAACTAGAGGAAGAAGAGAGAACTACTGTAATCTGCTCTCTATGTGTGTCTTCCTAGGATAGAGATAATTTTCTTCTTAGTAACTAGATTAGCTGTGTTTTAGTTTCAGTGTGGGATTTGTTATGAGAAAAACATTTATAACATACTAAGGTTTTTAGTTGTTACTAGAAGATGAAGGATATTTCCAACTTACCTGTGTTTTGCTAGCCTGCAGGTGCAAAGGACTTGGGAGGGAACATAATAATTAGCAAATCTAGACTGGCATTTGGATGTGCCAGTGGAATATTCCGTATCATGTCATGTTCCTTATATTAATGAGAGTTGACTGGAAAGCTCTTGGATTCTCTTAGATTGTTCGGGCTCGCTCTTCTGCAGATTGTGGTTTCATATTCAAGATTGTCTCTGCTCTGTGATTGCTAACACCCTGGGGAACAGGCTGTTATTATAATTATTAGTTTAATTATTATTTTATTTCACTTTTTTTTATCTCAACACATTACTTTTCTCACTTTTTCCCTTCTGATTCTCTCTCCTGTTCCATCAGGGGAGGTTGAGCAAGCAGCTGTTTGGTGTTTGGCTGACAGGCAGGCTAAAACTACCAGTGTCTTTTTTTTGTGTGTGTTTTGGTTTTTTGTTGTTGTTTTTGTGAGGTTTTTTATTAATATGGAATTTTATTTAAGAAAAATAGTACTCTATACTTGGAAAAGTAACCTTGCAAGGGAAAACAGTGCTTTTGCAACTTACATTGAATTTTTATTTAGGACCATCCAGATGCTTGGTCTCTGATTGGCAATCTTCATTTGGCTAAACAAGAGTGGGGTCCAGGACAAAAGAAATTTGAAAGAATATTGAAACAGCCCTCCACACAAAATGACACTTACTCCATGCTGGCTCTTGGCAACGTCTGGTTGCAGACTCTACATCAGCCCACAAGAGACAGAGAAAAGGTAATGGACGTCTGTCTGCCCTGTGTGTGGTTTTGTTTGTTTAATTTTTATATGCTCTTAGCTACTCAGAACCTTTTCTTGGTGCCTATTTGGCATCTTATAGTCCATAAAAATTCTGAGTAGATCTTTTAATACCCCCTTATAGGAACGAGCGGTCAATTGGGTTATTTCTTTTTTTCAGGAGAAGCGTCATCAAGACCGTGCATTAGCAATCTACAAGCAAGTACTCAGAAACGATCCAAAGAATTTGTATGCTGCTAATGGCATAGGTGAATATTAGACTTCAGTTTTCCTTCAGAGGAAATGAAGTTTCATGTGTTAATATTAGTTTTTGCACTATGTAGTGGGGCACAGGAAAGAATAGCTTTCACATGGCAGCTATGTCACTTCGTTTTTGATGGCGAACTTTATTCAGGCAATATTTTTGTTTTCTTTGGTAAGAGTAGATAGTACCTGAAACTGGAAGCTTATGCTGTACATACTACTTTCCTTTTAGGAGCTGTCTTGGCACATAAAGGATATTTCCGTGAAGCTCGTGATGTTTTTGCCCAAGTGAGAGAGGCAACAGCAGATATCAGTGATGTGTGGCTGAATTTGGCACATATCTACGTAGAACAGAAACAGTACATCAGTGCTGTGCAAATGGTAACATCTCTAAATTGAACTACATAATATATTGGGTTAAATGACTTCTGGATATTTCTCTGCTGTCATACCAGCTGCAAAAGTTTCTGAATAATATTTTAACAAGCTATAGGTCTATTTCTAGCATGCTGTTGTCTAGATTTAAAAAAAAAAATAAAAATTGCCAAATGTGGATAAGGGATAACAAAGCACCTACCAACTTGCACAGTTTTTTTGGTAGCAGAGTTAAAACACAGTTGGGTTTGGTCTTGGTGTGAATTTTTAGTGAGACGAGTTTCAGTGTAGTTACTATATGTGACTTAACCTTCAGATGTTACTGAAGTAAGTAAATGTGATTTACTGCTGGGATTTTTTCAATAGCAAAACTGCCTATTTTGTTCTTGCAAATGATTGCATAAATAACAATCTGAGCTGTATGAAAAGCTGACTGTGCCATGATTTCTTTCGCCACAGTTAACATCACAAAGTAATTCATGTGGGGAGAAATCTGAGACATCTAGTTCATCCTGCTCAAGCAAGCTAACTTCCAAGTATCAACCTGTTCAAACTAAATTGACTCAAGTAGTTGATGAAAAGTGTACAAGTAAGCTTAAGGAAAAAAGCATATGTTGGACAGGATAAAAGCTCAGAACCAACTTATTTCGTTAAGATTGAGTCCACACTGAGGCTCAAAATTACGGAATTCAGAGCTATCCTGAAATTTTGTGGTGGTTATAGGGAAGAGAGACTGGGTCGTTCTTACCTGGTCAAGAGCTCAGTAGTTGCTGTCCTCAAGGGAACTACTGTTAACAAGCTTTGGTAATGCGATCAGGTTCTTTCTGTTGTGTCTGAGTGGGGTCTGGATTTTTTAACACCTTGTCTGTTTTTATTGACAAAAAGCCTAATGAGAATCTAATTTTAGCAATTGTTTAAGCAGTGAGTTACAGTGGGAAACTGGGTGTTGTTTTCACCTCGTTTTGTCAGAAATATCATACTCGTTTGCTAATATATTGCAATTTAGGGCAGTTTCTATGTTTGAGCTGGAAATAAAAATTACTTCATATTTCTTATTATTTTAAAAGTTTAGAAAGGGTGAATGATTCCTTGAGAAAAGAGTATGTCCAACAAAAGGTGCTCCTTACTGAAAAGGATAAGTTTTATAACTGTTTGAAGCTTTAATGCTAGTCCCCTAAAAGCTATAGCAACAAGTTGTCTTTTATGCTTTATAACAGCTACATATCCCTTGAACCTGCCAAGTTATTTAGTTAGGTCAATAGAACAAATTTGATGTTATCTGAAAGGTGTGGATTTTTTTTTAACTAATTGCATCAGATGCATGGAATTACTACATTAAGTATATTAAAATTTGTAAAATATCTGGTATTAATAAAAAAAATAGATTTCTTCCCCCATGCTCTGAAGAATAATTGAGTGCTCCTAAAATGAGTCATGTTTGTTGGACTTTGTTACAATAGATGGTACTTGCAAAGTATTCTGTTGGATTTTAAGACCTACAGAGACTCCTGAACTGCTGCCAGTTTCCAGAAAAAACAGGTACTTCCTATGGAATAGCAGAAAGAATTTTCTGATCAGTGAAATGGAGGCATCCATGTAGCTTGACACCCTCCTTTAAAAAACAAAAGGCATATTAGCAGTAATGCTTTTTAGGAGTGGAAACATTTGCTGGAGTTACCTAAGCAAGAATAAATAATCACTGTCACCTCTTTGATACTTTTTTTTCCTTCTCTCTTTCAGTATGAAAACTGCCTCAGAAAGTTCTATAAGCACCAAAATACTGAAGTATTGTTATATTTGGCCCGGGCACTCTTCAAATGTGGCAAATTACAGGAATGCAAGCAAACGTTATTAAAGGTACGTATATAAAGCATTATATATCACAGAATAGAATTGCTGTAAGTTGGTGCATGTTTGTCTCTTTCAGTTTGGTAGCCTGGGATGAAATAATGGTGCTTATTCTCTGTATGTCACTGCAGTATGCCTCTGTATGGCATTGTAGCATATCTTAATGCTTTTTATTTACAGGCCAGACATGTAGCGCCAAGTGATACAGTCCTTATGTTCAATGTGGCTTTAGTGCTACAAAGACTAGCTACCTCTGTCCTGAAGGATGAAAAAAGCAATCTAAAGGAGGTGCTTAATGCTGTGAAAGAATTGGAGCTAGCCCACAGGTAAAACTGATTTATTTCTAGTCATTCTAATCTATTTTGTTGTTCCCTTACAGTAAATCTGCAGTATAGGTTACAAATATGGTTTCTCCTATGAAACACTGTGTGTAATTCTAGAGCTTCTAGTAGGAAAACGAAGGTTGGGCCTGACAAAACTATATATTCAGACTTTGCTCCATGACCAAGATGCATTTCTTCCTAGAAGAGCATATGAAATTATTCTACAAATTTAATATTTTTTATTATTTCTTTCAGAACAAACTATAAGGCTCAAAAGCAATTCTGTTTTTATTACATAAGCCTACTTAGTGACCAGTAGTCCTTGAAAACTAATTTTGCCTTCCTGTTGGCCAGGAAAGCCTAAGCACTCTCATGTCTTGAGAACAGAAGCAGTTTAAGTGCGTTTCAGATCTTTTGGATGGGGCTCTGAGCAACCTGATCTAGTTGGAGGTGTCCCTGCTCACTGCAGGGGGGTTGGGCTAGATGACCTTTAAAGGTCCTTTCCAACCTAAGCCATTCTAAGATTCTCTGATCTTTTACTTCTCTTTTATTAAAAAAAAAAAAATTTCTGGGCAAAACCCAGTGTGATTAATCTGATCCAATTGCCATTGTCTTTGAACAAAAAGCTCTCAACCTTTTATCCTGCTCCTAGGTATTGCTGGTGTAGCTGGTGCTTGCTTTATGCATTCCTAGCTCTGTTATGTCAAGGTAGATGTTGCCTTTCAGTAATTTTGTCAGCTAAAGCAAGCCTTTCATACAAGCGAGCATTTCACAATTCTAGTGCTTTACATAGTGCAAACTAAACATCCAAACACAAATTCTAACTTAAATTCAGTTAGAAGTTTGTTATTTATTGTCTTGAGAAAGTTGTATTAAATACTTTTTGTACTCATTAACTAAAAATTCAGATGTCTGTCACATTTTGGAAAATATTTTCCATGATCTAAAAATTGACCAAGGAATTACTTTCTTCTTATGCACAAGAATCTGAGTTCAGCCTAGGACAAAACCACTTCATTTAAAATGTCTCTGGAATATGGGGAGAAACTTTGGCAAACTTGATAGTTAAAAAGTTGTTTTCCTTTAAATTAAATGGAGAAGCTGTTTTCAAAACATTGATCACCATAGCTTACCCATCTACCTGAAAGTGCGTTGTATTTGCTGGGGCCTGTCAGCTGGGTTCAAGGAAGCTATTCTGGAAGGATTTTTAAAAAACAAGTTTTCCTTCCTTTTCTTATGCTGGTTTCAAGCACTTAAGCTGTGACAGATAAGGAAAAAATCTACTGGGGTCAGCAGTGTGCTTATTGCTTGGAGCCAGTAAATGAAATCTTAGAATTCTGTCTTTAGATTTTTTCTAAACCCACTCTAGAGTGGGATATATTTGGATATAAATTTGGATAACTCTGACTGTACTTTTATACTGTTGTATTAAAAGGGGTTGCACACAGAAATTGATGAGGTTTCCTCATCTGTTGAGTTTTGTAAGATTATTATTCAGGAGTAAATGCTTTTTTTTGTTTGTTTGTTAAGGCAAAATTACCATAAATATGTAAGTAATGCCATTTTTGCTTAGTTTTGTTTTTTGTTTTTCCCTCCAGATACTTCAGTTACTTGAGTAAAGTAGGTGATAAGATGAGATTTGACTTGGCACTTGCTGCTACTGAAGCCAGGTAAAAAAACCAACCAAACAAAACCCCAAAAAACCCAAGCAACACAAAACCAAAAACAAACTAACACAAAACCACAAAAAATCCTTAATTCAGATACCAAGTGGAACATTTTTGTCTCATTTTTTTATAATAAAACTGGATTCCAAAATTTCAACTGACAGTTTCTTAGAACAGGAGAAATACAAGTGCAGGGTTACTCCCTGTTACTGTTTCATTTTTTTCCTGTCTTTGCTTTCTGAATTTTTGTGTAGTCTTAAAACTCTCAATGTGTGGTGTCTGCCATTGGCTGGAGCCTGCAAAACTTTAGCTGTTTTAATGGCAAATTTTCCATGAGTGAGAATGCAGTGATATTTATTTAAACATCCCTAGCACTCACTGTTTTGACTTTAAACATAATAATCTAACAACAAGTTTGCTTTCATGGAGATTTTTTGAGGTAGTTCATGGATGAATAGCATGGGTCAGTTACTGAAACATGAAGAGCTTCTGTTTTGCAGAGATTAGTCTGCTTTAACTTTTGCTCAGGTTAATCAGTTTGTACACAAGCCTATTCAAATCAGTTTCTTTGTAAGCTTATTTCTTAAGTTTGCACTCAGTGTGCCCTGTGTTTCATTTATTGCACATTCTTCTAAGACATTCATAGCCATATAAAAATAACTTCTGTTGGCCATCATGCACTGTACATCTTAAACGGGCATCATTAAAACACTTAGTACAAAGAAGAAGATTTTAATATTAAAAGAAATGGCATTGTAACGTTAGCTGAGAGGGTATTGACAGCACCTTGCTTTATTGTTTCATGAGACTTGAATACTTTATGCATCCTTAACTCTTACACAATTAGGTGTTTTAAGCTAGAATTTCTATCTACCTTTCTGATTAGGTTTGGGTGTTATGATTAAATACAAGTTCTCATTAACCATACTTGGGAAGCTGTCCAAATTAAAATTAGTTCAGATGATTCCTTTTATGTTCATGCAGGGTTTTTCTGTATACGAATTGGCTAAATTTTAAGTGTGAAGCAGTATGTTCTGAAACTGTTATTGCAATTTAAAGATGAATTAGCTTACTAGAAAGCACTTTAGTTTACTCAAAAATCTGTACTACTCTACTCTTCTGTTGTGCAAATTCAGGTAGATTTTTTTTCCTTGTTGGTGATATAAATATAGTGTTGTGGTGCATACCCTTTATAAAACTGTTTATTCTTGTGGTATTTGTCTGCCACCTTCCTTTACTTGAAAACATTGCATGTTACAGGCAATGCTCTGACTTACTGAGTCAAGCCCAGTATCATGTGGCTCGGGCACGCAAGCAGGATGAAGAAGAGAGGGAGCTGCGTGCGAAGCAAGAGCAAGAAAAGGAGCTGCTTCGCCAAAAGCTACTTAAAGAACAGGTTTTATTCTTTTACATTCTATATACTATATATTTTTTTAAAGTATACTTTATTTTTAAAAAGTATACCTATCAACAATATATATGCCCCTGTTGCTCTGTGGTGGTACCTGGTATTACTGATAAAATGTCTAGTAGCTGTTTTTCTTAGTAAGTGCTAGCAGAAAATGGTATAGCTAACAGGTGATACTCGCTCTTTCTTCCCTATAGCCTCAGAAATAGTTTTTTATTTTTATAATGAAATTAAATTGGTGCCCCGGAAGGTCTGCCATCAAATTTCTGTGCTCACAGGCTGGATGGGGAAGCACTTGGTGCAACCCTTCTTTTGGACTTTTGCCTTCCCTACCACAGACTTCTAGAGAACTCTTTTCTTCCTGCTATGTGGACTTTCTGCTATGACATAGACTGTCAAAAGTCAGTTTTCCTGTTTCTTGTCAGCAAATAATTTGTACATCTGTGATTATAATCACTGTGATGCTGCAAATACAATAATGATAGTTTTCTCTCTGTTTCAGGAAGAGAAGCGCCTAAGAGAAAAAGAAGAACAGAAGAAACTTCTGGAACAAAGAGCTCAATATGTGGAGAAAACCAAGAATATTCTGATGTTCACTGGTGAAGTAGAAGGATCAAAGGAGAAAAAACGTGGTGGCGGTGGAGGCAGGGTAGAAGAGAATATTACTTTTAAAAAAAAAAAAAATTGCCTTCACTTTCCCCTTTTGATATATGGTGTCTTGCAGTAGCACAGGTTTTTAATTTCATGCTCCTAGGATCCACTGAGTGAAACTGCACAGTTTTAGGACTGAAATGTAACAAGGGGAAGCTAATACTTAAAAGTTCTAAACATAGTGGCATCACCAAAGTCTATTCTATTCAATTGAGAAAATAACAGAAGATTGTTTTATTATGTGCAAATTTGGAATCAGTTTCTTAATGACATCAATCTAGGCATTAGGGGAAAGTTGACAAAAAAGTCTATATTTTCATATCTTCAAAAATGTATTCAGATAAAGTTTCTATTCTGCATTGTTTTCTGGTAGCTTGTTAACTGGACCATGAATAATAGGCTATATTGTGGGGCTTTTATTTATTATAGCGTTCCAAAAAAGGAGCAGGGGAGTTTGATGAGTTCGTCAACGATGACAGTGATGAAGATCTGCCCATATCTAGAAAGAAAAAGAAGAGGAAGGGCAGTGGTAGTGAACAAGATGGGGAAGAGGAGGAGGGTGAGAGAAAGAAGAAGAAGAGGAGGAGGTAACTGATACTTTAATGGTCAATTTTCCTGAGAAATAGTATGACTTTTAAGTATATTCTCAGCAGTCTTTCATAATGACTTAAAAAATGAACTGTTGTTAAGAGGTCGCATGACTCATTTTTATTTACACACGCACCTTTTAAGACTTAAACAGCCACTTGCCAAAGAAGTGTGAGTAACTAGACCATTCTTGAGACTGATATTTTTGCCTGTGTGAAGTTTTTTTTGTGATCATAGAATGGTTTGGGTTGGAAGGGACCTTAAAGCTCATCCAGTTCCAACCCCACTGCCAACAGCAGGGACACCTTCCACTAGATCAGGTTATTCAAAGCCTCGTCCAACCTGGCCTTAAACACTTCCAGGGAGGAGGCATCCACAGCTTCTCTGGGCAACCTGTTCCAGTGTCTGATCACCCTCACAGTAAAGAATTTCTTCCTCGTATCTAATCTAAACCTACCGCCTTCCAGTTTAAAGCCATCGATGATGTTATGTTTTACATCATATAAAATGTGTTTCTGTTTAAGACCCCAGAAGGCAGATGAGGGGAGTGATGATGAAGAACATGAAAATGGTCCAAGACCTAAAAAACGACGTCCACCCAAAGCAGAGAAAAAGAAGGCTGTAAGTTAAACCCTGAATAACCACATCACTTTCTAAGTATGTATTTGGACTTAAGCATTAGCCTACTCAGGAGAGATTTATTAATGTTGAAAATTACAACAAAACTTTTTGTAGCAAACTGCCTTTGAGCTTATTTTTGTCCTCCTCTGTTGCTATAGCTGCTTCAAGGATGAAAAGGCTATTTCTGAAGCTATCTAGAATTAAGTGATAGTAAATGGAAAATTTTTATCTAATGACTTTAGAACAACAGTTTAAAGCATGTCTGTTTTTCTGAGTTAAGTTTCCACGTTTGGGCACTATGCTTTAACCAGCCACGTGAACAAGCAACCCTTTGCTTTTTTCCCCCCCTGTACAGCCCAAACCAGAACGTCTGCCTCCTTCAATGAAAGGAAAGATCAAATCAAAAGCCATCATTTCATCAAGTGATGATTCTTCTGATGAGGATAAACTCAAAATTGCTGATGATGGGTAAGAACCTTAATTAACTTTGTATGTACTAAAGTTTCAATGCGTGTTTTCAAGAGAAACTGCAGTGTTAATGAGATAAAGCAAAGATAATGAGAAGCCTTTCATTGTACTCACAACATCACTTTCCATTGCAAATTAATTCCGCTCATTCTTCTCATTCTGATAACGCTAGCATTACTCAAATCCTGGTGTCTCGTTTCATTTTTAAGCAAGGGATAGCATCTTTTAATACTGGATTATTTTTTTCTTTTTCCCTACAGACATGCTAGGCATAGCAACAGTGATTCGGATGATGGGGAACAGCAGCACAGTAAACGCATTGTCTCTGATAGTGATTCTGATAACAGAAACAAATCTGGTAGTGAGGCAGGCAGTCCAAGGAGATCCAGTGTCCGCCCATCTGAGGAAGATTCTGACAGTGACAGGTCTGCTAGGAAAAGGAGGCGATCGGATTCGGAGCAGTCTGACAATGAGTCTGTACAGTCGGGGAGAAGTCGTTCCGGTGGTTCAGAAAATGAATCTCGCCCAGCTTCTCGCAGTGCTGACTCAGACAGAGATTCTGAGAGAGGATCTGACAATGAAGGTTCTGGCAGAGGATCTGGTAATGAAACTGAACCAGAAGGATCTAACGATGAGGGATCTGAAGGTGGTTCAGATGATAGTGATTAGATCTAACTTACAGACCATTGTTTTTTAAATGTTAATGTAAATATATTTCAGTTAGAGGGAAAAATCCAATTTTTATATTTGAAAACTGTGATTTAAAAAAAACCCTTAATGTTTTAGTAAACTGTTGTGAGACCTTCCTGTGATTCTTTCTATTAGCACTAATAGATATTTCTTTAAGTTGGCTTATGGTGTATTCTTAAATTGAAACTGCTGTAGATGAAGAACAGAATCCCTGTACTATAATCGGCACATCAAGGATGGACTGCATGTAAAAACTATGGAGCACGAAATCTCTGTTTAGGTGGTTCCAGTGTGGCTAAAACTGTGTCTTCTGTGCTTATACATGCATAGATGGATCTTAAAATCCTACCAAATGGAACAAAGAGCTGTGGATATTTATCTTTTTCCTCATTCTGAATAAAGGTCAGTAGGGAGGTTTTTCTTACTTTCTATTAAAGAATACATTTGCCATGATACAATTCCTTGTGTTTCTAAGAGTTTGTTCTTTTGCCTCTGTTTTTGTGTTAAATAAGGTCAAAAGATGCAGATATTAAAGAAATTTGATAAAGTAATGATGCGATGCAGATGAAATATTTAAATTGGCAGGTAAAAAAAAAAAATTTTGAAAACTCCATATTACTTGAGAGAAGTAAAGGTGCCAATATCACAATAAACTGTTCCTGCTTATTTGCTTGGAGTGATTTATTTTGCCCCTTAAAAGGTATAAGCAGAAAACGGGAAAATGTTAAATTTGACAAAGGAATGTGTTTTGAGGAAGTAGTCTTTATTTTAGCTTAAGTACATAGCTTCAGGAATTACGTTCTTTCATGTAATGTATTCAGGAACATAAAGGAAAAATTGCTGTGTGGTAGACTGAAGTGAATCTGATTTCTGCCCGTGGTTCTGAAAAAATCAGTCTTTTGCACCAGGCCAAAAATATTTTTTTCTAACTTTTTTTCATTAGTTACTAAGTACTATGTTAAGCATTTGCTGAGAGCAGATTATGTAGATCTCGATAGTATATTGCTGCTGGTTTTAATAGACCCTATAACCTAAACTACGTTGCTTTGTTTTTAGGTCTGGATTGTCACTACTGATAGTTCACTTCAAGTACTAACTGAAAGTTAAGTTTTCCCATGCTGCTATTTCTGGTTTGCTCTGAGCATTAGCTGTTCTCATTGTGTATGTTTTTTTTCATGTGTTTATCATCTGTTGGTAACCATAGCAGACAAAGCAGAGCGTACAACAGTTGGGAGGCCTCTTTTTGTGGCTCAGGTTGATTTTTTTTGTATATGGTCTTACCTAGAACTTAAGTACTTGGTAACATTCAGAATAGAAGAACAGCTGTCATGTTAGTTGAATTAGAGCAAAACTGAATCTTAACTCAGTTATCTTGTTGATATAGTCACTTAGGTGGAAGATCTGCAACAGTCCAGGACTGGAATCTAGAGAGCTTTGAAAACATGTTCTTGAGGTAAATCTGTGGCCCTTGTAGGAAATGATTCTTTTATCACAAGAATCATGACCCAAGCGCTCACCTCTTTCAGAATCTCAAGGAAGCAGTACATAGACGAGGTATGTACACTTGATGTCACACTGCTTCACTTATGAAGCTATTAAGTAAGAATTATGAGGAAATTAATGCAACTAAGGAAAACTTAATATATGCAAGGTGAAACAAAGGGAGTGTTGGCAGCAATATGAGAGTAACCAGCTTTTAACAACAGAAAGGACAAAAAAAATGTACAACACTTACTGTGGGATCTTAGAAACTTTTTTCTGCCTTGACTACATCTCCACTATCATAGCCTTCTCTATCATGTTATTAATTGTATCTTTCATATGAAAGGTCTGAAGGTCTTTGTTTGGTGCTCTATGTAGCAAAATATATTTTCTGTAGGTAAAATTTAGATAAAGTCCTGAGTGGATCTTCAGATCTAACATCCACTTGGAGAGAAATACTTTCAGTAAGTGTAAAATAAAAGGGGTTTCCATACATCTGTGGTCTGAGGAGTAAGTGCTTTAGCTTTTCATAGTCAGAAAGGAGGCTTGTAAGAAGAGGTTAGGGCTTGAAATGCATGATATACAAGAGGCAAATCAGCAGGGAAAGAAAGGGGACAGGCAATGCTTTTGCTTCTCTCTTTCCCTGCTTTTACTGAGCACAACGGGAAAAAACGCCCAGGAGTCAACTTTTCTTTTTTTTTCTTCTCTTTGATTTGGAGGGTTAATGGGAGGATTAAGTTTATATAAAAAGTCACATGTTGCTATAATTGGAGAGAAAGCTATGTTTTAGCTTAATTCATATTTTCTAATGTTTGTTTTTTGAAAGTGCATTGGTGGAATAATGTTGCTGTCATTCTCTCTTGGCAGCATTCCTTGCTGTCTGAAGTAGGTGGTTGGCTTGCAGCTATTAAATTCCTTTATTTGTAGCAGTAATCTATTCCAGAATGAAATACAGGGAGTTAGAAGTTTAATACTGCATTGCTATAGAAATGGTTTTTTTCCTAATTTCTGTTATGCATCCACTAGCAAGTTACATGACTGGATGAAAAGAGTGTTCCCTGTTGAGCTCTGTTGCAGCTTAGCATTTTGCTCTCCTCACATGTGAGCACGTCTTCTGTAGAATACAGTAGAAATAAATCATGTAGAGTTTGCTGTTAGCAAGCAGTTGAAAAAAAATCTAATCTCATTCCTGAAATTTATAGACTAGGCCCTTCACAGAACAGACACTTCAAATGTAACTTAAAAAACAAAAAAATTCAAGTGGCTGAATTGCTGTGTGGTTTTGAGGGTTTTGGTTTTGTTTTGTTTTTTAATCCACCTACTCAAGTTTTTCTCTTTCAGAAACTTTTCCAGGTCAGTACTTGGTGGGAAGGAGTAACTCACTGCTGAATTACAAGGCATCTGTGTAAATTGATTAAGTCTCTTTCTAAATGTCGTCTTCTGCTTATTTAACTCTGAAAGCAGCAGTAGTGTATCCACATAGAAGCAGCAAGGTGCAGGAATATATTTGGGAATGTGCTGCCAAGGAATGCTTTGGACAAGGCAAGACCTATGGTAGGAGCACTACAGCTAAAATTATATCAGTTCTTTTTATCAGGAAGGGCCTCTTTCCAGGAAGAAGTTGTCTTCCATGTTAAATATTTCACTGTTTAGAGCAATGTTTGTTGTAGCAAGGCCTTCTCCTCCTGCATGGATTTAAACTGCTATATTAGGGGTTGATTAATACTGGGGACATCTTATATTAAAACTTGCAGGCTTTCTGAAACAAGTTTCCTCCTTGATTTGTTTTGTGCAGTTTCTTTGCTCTTAACATGTAGTGCCCTGATGATCTACTTGGTGGATAGTAGTAGCTAATTTACAGTAAATGAGTCTTGAATTCAGAAGTTACCTGGATAAAGGTAACAAGGACAAATTCAGTAGTGATATAGGTAACAAAACAAGTTGACAAAATGGATGTGAAAAAGGGTATGTAACCCAATTCTTATTCTTCTCAGCTAGTAGTACTTACTGCTCTCTTAATAATAGTCTTTTATTATCTAGCTAAACATTGTAGTTCCCCTACAGAAGAGGATTTGAATTGGAGACAGAATCTAAGGGAATACCAAATATTGGAATACTTAGCAGAGAAATTAAAAGTATACTGAAAATGTGAAGTATTTCTATCCTACTTGTGAATTCCAGTCAACACATCCGCTCAAACATTAGCAGTTACCTTCAATTGTACTTCTGCAAAATGTTCTGTTTCTTTGCTCCAGTTGAGGTGATGTAGTGTTTCTTACTGTTTTCATACATTTTTGTCTTTGATGTTACTTTTAAGATATATGTAAGAAAGCACAGTGGACAAGGAGGTGGGCAAAGAGGTGTGCTACAAATTGTGCATCAGGAGACCTGAATTTCACACAGCTTGTTCTCACCAATACCTGTGTGCTGAGGAACAATCACTCAGTCTTTTTACCCCTTTCATTATTTGTTTGAGTTGAATAGAATTTAAGCTGCTTTGGGCCAGGATGTCTTCTTACGGAGTTGTACAGTACCTAAAATACTGGAACCCAAACTTGTGCAGATTTCCAACTGCTATTTTAAAATCATGTTTATTATTACTTTAATTTTTATGGCTGTTGCTTTTAATAATAATGCAGTAACATATTTTGCTGAACTACTGTACTGTTTCTAACCATTTAATTTTATGTTTAATTAATTATTGAAAGCATGTGTAATAATTACTGTGGCAAAAAACACTTCATCTACAAAAATAGAACAATACACACTGAGTCAGTGTCTTTTAACTCAAATTGTAAACAACTGACCCTTTTCTAGTCATTAACTCAGAACAAGAGAACACAGTCTCCTATAATTCATATCAGACCCCTTTGATCTACAAGGTCCTTGGAGCATAAATTTTATCTTACTTGATTATGAAATGGCAAGCATTGTTGCTTGATTAATAATAGGATTCTATCTCTGACATGTACAACATCCTCTCTCCTCTTTCATAGTAGAAAGCCTAGTGAAAAGGATCTGATTTTGGTTTTGAATGGTTTGATTGGAGAAGACTATAAACACATAATTTTGCTGTTAGAAAGGTTGAAGTCATGGCCAAGAATATGACTTGCAAACCAGTTAGGGCCAGAATTGTCTTGTAGAATTAAACCTTTATTGCTAAAAGCTAATCTTCATTGTTGATCTCCACGTTGAAGAGCTAAATTTTGGGCCAGGCATTTCTTCATTCAATTCCTGTCTTAAGTAAACTGCTACAAAGCTGTTTTGCTTTTGCAGAGTACTTTCTGTAGGCAATTAATCAATATCTTCTGGAAACCTTCAGCATAGGCTGTGGTTATAGTTGCACAATCATTGAGGTTGGCAAATAATCACATGTTTATTTTGTTTGTGGAAACTCTGCATGATGATTTGCCTTTAAAAAAAAAGAAAAAGAAAAACACCAAAAAACCCCCCAAAAATAACTGTAAAAAAGTTACCTTAGAGAAGAGTCATGTAGAGCATGAAAAGAATAAGCTAAAAATCCATCTGAGAGAATCAAGGGTGGACAATTCTAAATTTAAAGAAAAGTAAGCTGTATAATTAAAAGATATGGATGCGTATCTAGTGATTTTTGTTGGATTACAAGACTTTACTGTCTAGTTCACAGGAGGTACTTTTGATTCACACAGCTGTACCTAGAAACAGAGCATCAAGCTTCTGTATTCAGCATTGCCAGCTTGTTTGATCCTGATTCTTGGTTTTTTGGTGCTTTCTCTAAACCCCATTTGCAAAAATAATAAAAACTACTAATACTCTTTGGTGTTTTGGGTTGGTTTGGTTGTTTTTTTGCTGTGGGTTTTTTGGGGTTTGTTGTAGTTTTTGTTTTGTTTTGTTTTTTAAGTGTTTAGCCCTTGTGGTTACAGTGAAAAATGTTCATGTCTGAAGCAAAGTCCCCCAGAGATGCAAAACTGGAAAAGCAAATAAAGCCAAACCAGTCTTCAGTACGTATTGAGATTTATAATTTCTCATTAAGGTTTTGCTGGACCCGTCTCATGTTTTCAAGTGGCTGGGATTGAAAATGAAAGAGGAGAGAAATACCACATATACAGGGTGATGTATAGAGAAGTATGCATGGATTTTTCTTCCTTTCTGATGATTCTGAATTTCATAATAATTTTCTCCCTTGGATCTAGAGAACTGTGTCAAAGATGCAGGGCTGCAGCAGCTGCAGAGACTGGAGAGGAAGCTAGGGGGCTGATGGGGGAGCCTGACAGGCAGAAACACTTGGCTTGAATAGGGCAGAGAAGAGAAGGAGAAAGAAGGTGGGTTATGGATGTGGAAATAGTGTTTTGGAGAAACTCCTGAAGTCTGCAGAAGACAAATCAAGAAGGAAAATAAAAAAGACCAAATAAATCTGATACAGTGATTATCAATCTGATAAAAGAAGAATTTGAAATGAGATATTTAAAAACAGTTATTTTAGAGACCTTGAGAGACATTATGGTCAAGGTTTTCTTTATATGTACTGCTGTGTATGTATTTCCTGCATCACATTCTTACAGGTTAAATTTAAAATGCTAATTAAATGGGTTACTGTAAGTCCTGTATAGAGAAAATTCCCATATTGATTTAAAAGTTTCCTTCCCAAAGATGAGTCAATCTAAGACAGCAGTCAGAAAAAAGATAAATTTAGGGTTAGATCAATCAGATTGCTAAGTTTTCCTCTACCAACAAAATCAAGACAAGATTCAGGGATTAAAAGTTGAAGAGAACTTCATTTAAACAGGAAATAAGGTGTAAATTTTTAATAATGAAAGTAATTGAAAATTGGTGGCGATTGCCAGAGTATGAAAGTCTCAGTGTTCCCAGCTAGTCCCCAGAATGGGGCTTAGGTTTTGCCGGTCCCAAATTTTAAACCAAATGGCAACTTCTTTATATTAGCCAAACTGACTAACTTAAACAATTTGAACTTTTAGCAATTCTAGAAATCTAGACATTTGCATTTTTAGAACACTGCTAGAAACAGGAGGTTTAGCTGGTTCCACCTATACAGTTTGAAACTGGGTTTCAATGTATATTTTTCCCCATTATGTTCTTGCATTTTATTATGTCCTATCAGAACACAATAAATGGGGTTTTGGGGTTTTTTTAATAAACTTAGTCCTGATGAACCAACAGGCACCTATTAATGCTAATGCTTTTCAGGGACAGCCGTGTTATGCCTTCAGCAGGTGTCAGAACATGGATGTGCTGGGACAGCACGTGATTTGTACACACTGCAGTTATGTGTTAATGTGGAACTATGACAAATTCTATTTCAGTGTTGCATGGGCAGGTAATTTAGATAAATAGAATTTATCTTCAGACATCTAAAAATTAGCAGTCTAGACGCTTTGTACAGGCCTGTGGAGGCCCATGGACTGGCATCCCCAGAGGGCAAATCATCCTGTCCTAAGATAATTATCTAAGGTAGGTGGGATGAATCACTTTCTGAGGAACCCGTTTCTGTTGCCTAAGGAGTGCATAGATGTCTAGACACTCAACCTTTGGACAGTTAAATTTAAGAGGAATCCCACCCAGCAAAATAATAGCTCAGACATTATCTTTGTTATTAATTTGAATTAGTTTTTCCCATTTTAGACATAATTTACCCCTCTCCTCCCTAAGAACAATCCAGTGGAATCAAGTTTACCTGACCTTGATCACACTCAAAAACTTAAAAGGGAGATTTCTAAAAATAGGCTTGCATACAGTTGGTATCCATCAACTAACTCCCTTCATATTTTGGCTTTTATAAGATTTATTGTTGTTGTTACATTTAGGATTTTTCCACATTGTATTTTAGAGCTGCTATTTCAGCAAATGTCAACCCCAAGCTTTTTCTCATAGTGTCAGCTAAACTTAATAATTACTTCTTGTGCATCTGAGAAATCAAGACAGAACTCTCGGAATTGTTGTGGCAAGTGTGCAGACAGTACAGCAGATAACTCTCTCTTACCCACACTTATAGTGTTGCAGTGAGAGGGGGACTCCTCCTCTATGTGCGTACATGCTGGTACCACAGAGCTCTCAGGCTGACGTGTAAGACGGAGCTGTTGCAACGCGTACACCCAGGCTGTGCAGAAAAGCCTGTGCTTCTCCCAGTACGTGTTTCCAGGGCAGTGTCCAATTCCTCAGCTGCTGGTTATGTATTTAACTGCACAGATAATAGGTAGATTTCCACGATTTAACTAAATCTGTTTCATGATCTTTAATGTTTCCTATTTAAAGATTAAATCCAAAGCTCATCTGATGTCAGAAATAACAGTATTACCTGAACTTGTATTGTTTGACTGAGGAACAGTTTGTTTTTAAAGGCAAGAGAGAAGGGAAGAGTCACGCTTGGCACTTCTGCCTGGGACTCTGCTTCAAAACAGTTTTCTTTGTACGAAACTGAGACGGTCCTGTACTTCTCAGATTGGCCCACTGTGTTACATGGTTTGAGAGTATTCTGAGTTAAAATGGCAGCTGTACCTGAGCACAGTTCCTGTTGTTTTGTTATATCAGTACTGGAAAGGGGATTGGTATTAATGCTTCTACTATTAATCAGAATCTGAAATAATTAACTCAGAAAGCAATGGAAACTTAAAATAATTGAGGAACTGAATAGCATTTGTCTAAGAGGAACAGAAGGAATACAAATAGATTAGGATATATATAATGTACATATACATATATACAAAATATACATGTGTTTGTTATATATATATATATATATATATATATATATATATACACACACACACACATATATATATATAGAAACCCCAAGGCCTTAAGTGCTTCCCCTGCTTTATGCACCTGGCTCAGAAGGAGTGCAGAGATGGCCTAACTCTCATGCTTGGTGCCTTGTTTATTGCTTTGCTGTGGAGAGCAACTGTTTTCCAAAGGAGCAGCTGTGAGCTGAGTCTCCAGACTTGAATGATGTCACCTTATCGCTGAATCATAATGGCAGTGCAGTATCACAGGAATCTGCGAAGTTCATTTCCTCAGATTGTAAATTCCCAACACAACAGTGTATTAGACTTTGGATTTATAATTTGACTAATGTATAGAAAAAAAACCAACAGACCAAATCAAGTTAAATGTATTTTCAAGTATCTGGTCCTACCATGGGTCCCTCAGCTGATGACAGTACTAAGCCCTGGCTAACAGCAGAAACAAAGCAAGCCTCTACACCATGTACTGTAAATAACTTTGCTGTAATTTAGTATTATTTTGAATATTTAATTCAAATCTGCAAGAATTATCTCTGAGAAAAGCCAGTTACCCAGTATTCTACACTCTAAACTGGTTAACCATTCAACTGTTTATGAAACCTGGAAGAATACACAAACATTGCTTATAGGGTTAAGCAAAATCACTATAGAAATGCAAATCAAACCTTCACCTGTGTTTCAATTTTAAGGCTAATGTTCTTGATAACTTACCCTCCATTTCTCAAATCTCACTTCATCTATTTTATAACAGAATAAATCCTAGAAACTCTTCATCTTCCACATTATTTATCAAACCAGTTAAAGATCCATTTTCCTTTCACAAACTGAAGTGTTTTGCATAACTTCCTCAATAATAAAATTCTGGGAATACTTCACACATCAGATTCTTCAGGCACTTTCACTGCTAACATAAACAAAAGCTAAATGTAAGATTTGTGTTGTTATAAACTTCAAAATATTTGAAGATAAAAATCCCCCTCAGATAGTTGCTTTCCTCATTCCAGCCATGTATTTATGCCAAGTGTAACTCCGTTGTCATGGCTGCTTCGTCAACTCGTTATAAATAACATTTCTCTTGTCTCCAACTACCAGCTGTATGGAATCTGTTTGAGGAAGTGGGCTCTAGCAAATGACTCCAGATGAGCCTATATCACCTTAACATCGCCACATTAAAAGCTACACCATTCAAGGAACTCCTCCTACCTACAGAGAGTCTTACTCAGTCCCTGCACCTCAAAGGTAAACGGTAAATGCCCAATTTGTTCCAGGGAATGAGTGGTGAAGCATATTCTGTAATACCTGGATTGGAGTGGATCTAGGGAGCTACTGTAACTGCTTTGTATCTCACTAGATATTGCAAAGTTTTTCCATGCAGCTATTTCTGAAGCACAAGTAAGCTTCCTTTGGATGTCTTGTCTTGCGTTTTTCTGGAAGCAGTTGCAGAACTCTGCTGCAGAAATCTCAAAGCAATGTTAATATATTCTTTAGATTACTACTACACATTCTATTGAACTCTAGTATCTGCAACTATAGATCTGCTGTACAATTCTTCTTTTCCTTTCCTGTTACAGCAAGCAGCTTAGATCTCAGCTGCATATGGTTATTTCTATGTTGCTTTTGGAAACAAAACCGATGAGTAACTGCACCAATTTACAGACATGCCTGTAAGCAGACTTGCTCCCCTGAACTGAGAATGAATCTGCCTGCGGAGGCAAGATTGACTGCTGAACACCTCTGGTCTCTGGCTAACATCACTGACACTAAAAAGCAGCAATGATAAAGTCACAAGAAGATACAGCAATTTATGTGAGGTGAGGGAAAAAGTAAGTGCATGTGATAACCGAGTGTTCCATCTCTGTGCAACATCTTGACACATTCTGCCACTATTCCAATTTCCATATTTGTTTAAATTATAATTGTATGAAGTCACTGGCTTCAAAACTGGTTTGTATTCCATGCAAGTAATTACTTAAGCAACTTTTTCAAAACATCTGGGTCTCACATGGTGAAAATATTAAAATACTCATGCCCAGGCCCTGTTTTAATCCCAGTGTACTTATGCCTCAGCAATTCTGTATTATTTCAACAGGAGGCGGCATCACCACCCTCCTTCTCTCCTATAGCCTGTCCCCTCCTTCCAGGATGGCGCAAAGCATTTCTTGCTGCTTTATTCTCTCCCAAAGGCCTCAGAGGCTGTCCTTGAAGGAAGTGCTGTAGCAAGCAAGTTAGTCAATGTAGGTTTCTCCAAGTATGTGCAAGACCAAGCTCTCCCTGTCACTTTGCTGCACCAGCTCTCTAGTAACTGATTTTAGAGAATAAGCATCAACTAGCAAACTAACTTTTTTATCAGTCACTGCAGCTGCTAGCCTGAATTGCAACATGAGCTATGATAATTCATGTTTCAGATGCATTCTAAAAATTTACAGCCACCATTACTAAAGACTGTGCTGAAATTATCTAATTGTTGTTTAGATTTATTAACTGCTCTAGAAAAAACTCCAACTAGCATACAGGGGCAAGTTTCCATCTGCTGAAGCAGATCAGCACAGTCCAACTCCCCAAAATTTTGTTCTCTACCCAGCTTTGTCCCCCTCACCCCCATAAAGCTTTCCTGCAACCTTACCCCCAAAACATTATGTCTGGGCAGAGTTATGATGTTTTGACTCGTAGAAACTTTGATCAGAACATTTTCCTGAAATATCTAAATTTACTATAACCACCAGGAACCACTGCAGATTAATGAGGTCAGCTAGTCTTCTGCTGGTACCAACAGTGACAATAAACAGCAAAGGTGAGAATTCACACTGACTGGTCACTTCCAATAACCAACCTCTAACCGCTCTCAAGAGCCTTTCAGCCTGACACAGACTGGCTCATTCAAACAGACATGCTGCCAAGTACACCAGGCACCTCCAGCACTGGGAAGTGAAGTTTCCCAAATGGCAATTACAAGCTAGTTCAGTATTTCAGAATGTGAACTTCATAATGGTAACTGGTATGGAATGTGGTTAAAATGCAATTTTCTTCACTTTTCCTGGAAGTGTATTTATGCTGCACCTAACATTTAACAAAACACTAGTAAAAGCCATTATCATTGACCAGGTGTATTGGTTTAATTGTGACTGTGACTTTACTATTGAAAATGGAGTACGCTCTAGTTACAGTTAAGGTACAATGCAACTCAAAAGCCACACACAGCCTAACTCAACACCCATCCCCTTTTCCAGACTGATTTAAGTAGCTGAGGATCAAGCTAAGATGTCCCCTTCCTTATGTATGGAAATAGCAGTTTGATGCATATGCTGCAGTTTGAGACATTTTTACATCACTCTCAAGAACCCCCATCTCTGCATAGTAACTGCACATAAATTCTGCAAACGTCTCATGATGATAATTCTACAGTTTAGTGGCATTTTCTACTACATGTTCTATTCCACGTACTTGGGTCATGATTCTTATAGTTGTACTCTTATGTTGAGTTCCTAACTCAGTGACTAGTTACAAACAAGCCAAGCAGCAAAGCTTCCATGCACAAGTACCTAAGACTGCAATAACTACATTTTAGTCTGGGCAAGAATACAAGGCTTACTGATGCTTGTTTTACTTGCACCTCCTCCTTCTACTGCTGCCTTTTTCCTCACACATACAGGAAGTTCTGTTGGAAACTACCCCTGACTTCTGATTCCGTCTTCAGCTTTGCATTACACAGGAATGAAGTGCATCGTGGATCCAGTAGCCTATAGCTGAAGTACGCAACAAGCAGTATTGTTAAACTGATCAGCTCTAACTGCAAAGTTTACACTCAAAACTGCAATTCTGAAACAGCAGAATTTGGAATTAAGTAGAATAAAGGACCTTGAAACTATGCTTATGTTCCTCTATCCCCAAAAAAAGTTATTTAAATGCAGAACCTTAGTGAGTAGGAGAAGCATCTTCATCTACCCCAGAATGGACATGAAGCAAGGGGCAGGACCTGCAGATCTAGCATCAGCTGTCTTACTCTCCAGCCAGGAAATACTCTCATAAATTAAAGACTACTCTGTATCATGAGTGGGAGGAACAGATACCATTAAGAATGATGGGGAAGCCCCACGATGTCACTGCTCACCACTGTTACACAAGTTGCAGCTACAACAAAAGCAACCTCAAACCACTTGCTGTAGTTAGTGCTTTCCTTTTACTCTCAATTGAACTGTCACCCAGAGATAACCCTGCTCTCCTCTTCACTGCTAGATATGCATTTCAGAGCTGCAGACATTAAGTGTCATGAAATTTCTGTTACCCATTCAAGTTAAATATTTATGATTTATGAATGTCAATTTGGTTTACAGAAGCACAGGATCTTGATTTACTGGGCTACACATTGTACAGCAAGTTCCTGAGGCATCCAAAGACACTCCATGAAGGAATCTAACTTTAAAAGTATACCAGAGACCACTGCTTTTCACAGCAAGCTGCAAGCAAAATGAGAGAACCAGGCCCGCTCCCCCAGTCATAGCACTTAAGATGCATAAATGCAAACTATCCCTCCTCAAAGCAAGTCCTTTTGTGATCTCTTGTACTTTTCCCATGCTCCACTTTCCTACCTCCCACAAAGCAGAAGACAGGATTGTAGTTTCTAAAGCACTTCCATCACTGGCAAAACTGAGTTTCAGTCAAGGAGACATTACTGTTTTGCCATTACAAAGGCATCACCTTTTAACATTTAAAGTCCAAGTATCAATGAGGAAAAAAAAATTTCACTAGGGACAAGGTGCTAGGCAGTAAGGTGTTTAGAGTATTTAATAGATGACATTTCAAGCCTGTACAATGCAACATCATTGAACTCTTTTATGGGTTTTTTTGCCAATTTGAGAAACAGGCAGCCAAGAGTCAGTGCCACTTGATTAAAAACCATGCATGTGACCTAGGAAAGTTCAAAGCACTAGGAAGTTAAAAAGCACACTCACTGATAAAGCAAACACTGGACCACAATGCAAACTTCTATTTCTTCAGCATGATTTCTTAATTTTCCTCCTGTCACAGCAAATCTGTAGTATCTAGTCTTGTCTGTGACCTTATTTAGAACTCATTTGCATATTATGGCAATTATAAAATAGTCCCAGTCTAAGTCAACTCCTGTTGATATTTCCTTCTGTAAGTAAACTTAGTTGTCAGTCAAAACTTTTCTACTGGTAAACATTCAGAAACAAGTCAAGTATCACAATGTTTATTGATAGATACAAGTATATAAAATCAGGGCATGAACATGTCTTGATAAATTAAGTAGACCTTATTTCAGTACTATAATAGAGGGACCAATTCAAATTTCTCACCATGTCATGTTTCACACCCACAGAAACCTCTTCCAAAGGGCATTAAACCATCGCTTCAGCTGATCAGTTTTTGTGCAAGTAAACTGTTTCTTTTTAAAAGACTTGTGCACTTGCCCAGGCTTATGGATATTAAAACCTAGCACATAAAGCCCATTACTAGAGGTAGAAATACAGGCAATATACTATTACGGCAACAACCATCGATTACAGTTAAGGATTCTCTGTAACAACCAAATGGATAATCAAATATTGCAACAACTCAAGTATTACACTGAGCAAAGTGCATTTCTACAGTATTCAGTGTTGCTATTCAGTTTTCTAACTTAAAAACAGCCTATGATAACTGGCAGCAAAGAAGACCCTTGCAACAGACTGCTTCTGCTCGAGAACTTATGATGTAATTATTGCATGCTGCTAATACACTGTTACCTAAACATTAAAGATACTCTAAAATATTTTTATTGTAGACTATTAAGACATACTACAAAAACCTTTTGCAGAGGATATCCTATTGACATACCTCTGCTTTAAATATTGTGAAACATTACAGCGGAATGAATTTTCGCAGTGGTTAGGTCAAATGCAGTTACATCATAGCAACAGTATGTTTGCACAATTTAAGGCTTTGGCTGGTTCTTTAGTCAGCTTCTTCTTCAGATTCTTCTTCTTCAGCAGTTTCCAGCCAGGTTAGCCACTGGTTTACCTGCAGTTACATAGAATTGGTTTAAGGGAGCAGGAATTATTTCTCCACTGCATACTTCTGCAGAGCAGAATACCACTTTTTTCCCCCCCAACACATTTATTTATTTTTTTTTTCACCCACACTTTGCACCAAGTGTAGGTCTCTAGTAACAACAACTAAAAAATATTTAGTTTATCTTGCCTCACTCCTTCCTCATTAAAATACTCCGAGGTTTCCACATACTAACAAGTCTTAAACACTGTCTGAAAGCGCTCTCAAAAGCTCCAGCACAGCAGAGACCACGAAAGACAAATCTCAACTCTAACGTTAGTGAGTTTACCTGGAATAAAGCTTTGCCTTTCCCTGGAAACTCTTGAGTAATATCTTCTTTCCATGCTAAGAAGGCTTCTTCTTCAATGATCTCCATGTCATAGAAATGAACAAAGAAGCGCAGTAACATGCCTGTGAAAGTAAGTTTAAAACTTTGTTAGCTTTAAAACCTTAACAGCTTACTTGACTCCAGGAAATGTAGTGACAAGCCTGAAAGCCATACACAGACACAAGCAAGCAAACACAAGTTAAACTGCAGGTAACATCTGGAGGCACATACCTTTTGGAAAGTTATTGTTGTAGCAGTGCACCTGAAGCGCGTATAAAGCGCTCACTTGCAGATCAA
Organism: Caprimulgus europaeus; assembly: GCA_907165065.1. The sequence continues at coordinate 10,367,618 of OU015539.1, read as the reverse complement.
CATGGTCGTGGAGGAACTTCTGCATCACCGGCTTGAAGGAAAGAAGCAGCTGTTTTTCCTGCTCTAGTTGCTCTTTAGATGGAGCAGATGAAGAATCCGATTCGTCACTAGGTGGGTTTACTTCACTAGAAATATACTGCAAGAAACTGGACAAAAAAAAAAAGAGAACCAGTTTCAAACTAAATTCTGTAAACTAAGATGCAGCAGCCAGATTTCATGTGCTAAAGTAGTAACACAAATAATTCAGTTTGGTTTGCTAGCTATTACTAAAAATACCCTCCTGCTTGTATCAGCAGTTAGGTGCATGCACAGCAAGTTAGTATTGTGGCTGACTGCACCACAGAAGTCCTTGTTTTGCTTCCGTTATGGCTCTGAAACACTTCAGAGAGTAGCACAGGTTCAGACCTCTCCTTCCCAAGCAAAGGCAACACTTCATACTGATGCAAGCCTGGAGACTTGCTTTTCTTCTCAAATGCAGTAGGTGTTTAATACAGGAGGGGCTTGTTCAGTCAGAACAACTTATCTCCCCTGTGTGTTCTTATCATTTTCTGTACAGAGCTATGTGTCAACCTTTACATGGTTAATGACTTATTAATAGCTTAAAAAACGCCTAAACTACACAGCATCTCACCTGGTCATCAATATATTCACAAATCCCTTATCTACATGAAGTTTGGGTGAAATGTTATCTTTAATCCACTTATAGATGGCTTGAGGGGATGGATCCGATTTTATTTGCTTTAGCAGTTCCTTTTCCAGTTTCAGAAGCGGGAACAAGAAGCTAAGCCCCTTCCCTTCTAAGATCTCCAGCATGCGGTCCTTGTTCTGGTCAATTTCTGGTAAGTAAATAAGACAAGAGACACTTAAGCACTGGTGCTAATCAAAAGCTATAGTTAACAGTTCATGGGTCTAACCACCTCTTAACACTGTTCTTAAGAATCATGACAGCTGGTTGCATCAAAATAACCTTGCATGTTATTTTACTCTGGTGTAAAATAAAAAAAACTAGAGGAAAGACCATCTTGCATACACTACCATGAGATGTCTGAAGAGCTATGTGGTAACTCACCTGGTAACATTTTCTGCATATTCACTTTGCTTTGTTGGAACAATTCTGTTAGCCATTCACGATCTTGTAACTTAGCTAACTGCTGAAGGCAAAGCAGGAAGAGAGGGAAATGGGTGCCACTTTCCAGTGGTTGAGCCAGTTCGGAAATGCTCACCAGTTCTGAAATAATGGCACGGGCTGCAAACTGTGCTAAGTAGGATTTCACCAATGGGATGTCTACCTCCAGTTTGGGGCACTGGTCCAATACATTCAGGAATGCCTAAGAAACAGTAAATGCATACACATTGGAATTCTGCAGTAAGCTTGTTCTTGTGCACAGTAATACTCTTACTACAAAGGAGCCTTGCATTTCTTTTCTGAATATTTTATTGCTTGCCAAGAGGTTCCCCATTTCTGGTTCCTGAAATCCTGTACTTACATTTCTTCCTTTTATCACTTCTTATGCCCCTCAAGTTTATACACTATTTTCACTTCCTCAGATTAACTTAGAAAAGCTTGCATGCTGCCTTTATGCAAGCTAAACATCATGAACAGCCAAGCAACAAGGACTGCGAGCCTGTTAGATTGCAGTACCTGCATGAAGTTGTCACTTGTGGCTATTCCCTCCTGCTTGAGCAAGCTGATCAAAGTACTTGCTTTCTCTTTGTCTTCATCTGATCTATCTAGGGATTGAATGATTACTTTGCTCAACATCTCAGGAATGAAGTGTTTTGGAGCTCTCATTTCTCTCACAGTATTGACAGCATCATTAGCATTTCCATTGTTCAGATACTCAGTCACAACAGCTTCCTAGAAGGGATGGAGGGGAGAGTACAGTTAGATAAACATTATTTTTAAAATAGTATATACAAGGTTTCAAGAAACACTATTATATACTTACAGTTTGTTTAAGCAGCTCTTCTTTAGAAGGAGGTGGTTTCTTGGTGGTCTTTGCAGGCTTTTCTTGTATAAGTGGTGGATTTGTTTTAAGACCAAGTTGAGGAGGCTGAAAGAGATACCAGAATTTGTTTCTTTGCAGTGTATCTACCTACATATATACCAAGTTAAAAAACACTATAAATAGGTACAAAGGCAGGTGGAAGTCAAATTAGGTTTTCATACATTCTTTTCATATATCCTGCTCTATGCAATAGAAGACTTATCTTTCCCTTCCCATATTAGAAACTGGTCTAAATTTTAGATGCATGAGGAAATTAAGTACAGCCAAAAAAATACAGTAACTTTATATTTACCTGTCCCAAAGGTGGCGTCTGAGTGCGTGGTGGTTGAGCACTGGGAGGAATCATAGTTATCTGGGGCTGAAGCTTTGGCACTTGGTTTTTATTCATTAGAAAAGACTGAGCAGGTCTCAGGCTAATCTGTGAACAGATAAGTCAGGAAAAGACTCGAACTGCTTCAAGTATTCTGACCAAGAATACACAGCCAGGGACTGATACCAACTCATCCCACTGAAGTATGACTTTCCATTTCTACAAAGTTAATGCTCAGATTAAGCCACACGTGTACTCCACTTCCCCCAAAAGCAAAACTCAATGAATCACAACTTGCTGCAAGTTACTGGTATTTAGTTCCATTGGTCTAAAGATATAGATTTGCTCCTTTTAGATGCAGTATGTTAGAGACCCAAGAGGATACGTAGCATTTTCTGCTGATGTATTTTACAGCCAAGATAAAACTCTACCAATTGCTCAGATATCAGGATACAAGTCTGGTTAAAATGCTCAAGACAGCAATGCTCTTTGCTTTGCATCTGACATTTTGCCTATTAGCCAGTTCTTAAAAAAAAAAAAAAAAATTAGCCTGGTCCAGCACTTCAGGGTTTCTAAAGTTCTAGAGTTCAGGATTTTCTGAAATTTTCATTAAATGTATTGTTTTCAATATGATGCATGGCAACTGATGTCAGAGTAGTGTTCTTGGGGAGGTGTAGGGGAAGGAAGGGACACCCCAAGAAATTGCCCTCATATCTCAGTCTTGCTCATAGGACGCTGGATACCCTAAAGAAAGTGAGGGGTAAGGTGAAAGAGGAAGGGACAAACAAGGAGGAGGAGAAGGAGAAAGAGTTCCAGCATTAGTCCTCATAATAACGCGTCTTGCTATAATCATTGGGCAATATTTAGAATAGGCTTTAAGTAATGTAGGCATGTAATGTACCTCATCTGCATTAAGCTGTCCTTTCTTAGAAAACCGAGGTGGCATATCCTTCGACTGTCCTTGTTGCTGGGATAAGAGTCCCTGATTCTGGTTATGGTAGAGCTGGCTTTGCCCCTATTTCAGAAAGGGAGATATAGAGAAAGAAGTGCAGATGATGGAGTGGCGTACATCATATGGTAAGTAGTACCAGAGGGACCAGAGGAACAAAGATTCTGTTTGCCAGGAAGGGAAAAAGAAGGAGCAGGGGTGGTGGGAGAGTAGCATCTATCCCTAAAAACAGGGTCATCTTTTAAATAAAATACACCATTCTGACCCACCAAAGCCACATGCACCTTTTCTTGCAGTAAAAAAAAAAGTGTATTCCTTGCGTCTCTTGCACAATTTAAAAAGTGGTTTAGAATTTTTGTATCAGCTGAGCATCAGTTCTAATCAGAATCAAATCTGAGTAAGTCTTTCAACATAAGCAGACTATAATCCATAACATACGCATCTGTGGAAGAGCTTCTAAACATGCTGAAGACACCCTGTGAACAATGTCTTCCTTACCTGACTTTTCAGAAAAGATTTGCCTAGGTCTCCAAACTGGGATTGAGCAGAAGGCATGAGGTGAGCCCCATGGCCATTGAAAAGTTGGTTTGAACGATGGCGTCCCATGGTGGGTGAAAATCTATCCTGAATAACCCCTGGACCAGTACCAATTCCGCTACCTTAAGGAGACAAAAGACTATTTTAGTTCTTACTCAGCGCAGTACAGCCATAGTCATCACGTCAGCCCTGCAGTTTCACTGTACCTGGCATTTGTCCAAACATATCAGCAAGCCCTCCGAGTGGGTCCCTGTCAAGTTTCATCCTGGGTGGCATAAAGGGTCCCTCCAGAAAGAAGTCGCTTCTCATCCCTTGAGACATAGGAGCAGGAATAAAAACTCCCAGATCCTTTAAAACAGAAGGTTAAAATTTTGGTCAGTTTAGATTGACAGTCTCTGAGAAAAGCAAGTTTTTAGCCCTGAACTGTAGCAGTCCATCCGATTTTAACCCTTAACCCCTTACTGTCACGTTCTGCTGTAAGAACTATTCATAAGCACACAGCCCAAGTTTTGTGACACGATGTAAACAGCATAAGGATTCACATTAACACTTAAACAAACGCCAAGCACAAGACATGCAACACTTACTTTTACTGCATCTTGACGGATTTGATTGATAGTCTTTGGTCCATTGTCAAGAAAAGCTTTGCGAGGAACCCAGTTGTGTTCTCTCAACTCCACAGTATCCTTGGAACACAATGCATTATTAGGAAGGGATTCAAGACAACTTTGTGAGAAAAAGGAAGCAATAAGCTATTTTATCATACCTGCAGCAGGAAACGAATCCTTGCTGGCAATTCCTTACTTGACATCAAGGAGCGCATACGGGCAAAGTACTGATCCATTAAGGACTGGGGGAACAGAAGTGAGTGATGTTACAAGTGAGGGCTAATGCTATCAATGTCTTGTCAGTGCTGTTTCTTGGTCTCTGAAAGTCAGACCTCAGTTTTGTACTTATGGATAGAACATTCAATACACAAGGTTCAGGCAACTGAAGTCTCAGGCACAGAACTTAACTAGTTTAATGACTGTAGTGGATATGCACATACCTTGGCTTTTGCATGGTCTAATCTAGGTCCCACTGTCCTCATTATCTGACAGAGGCACTCCAAATCCTCCCCCATATCTTTGAGTTGGACTCTCTTCTTCTTTTCCAAAAGCTGAAATATTAAAAAGAAATTTGTTATTTCAACATACTACAAATGACAACTTATAGCAAGTGACAACTTTGTAGGCAGGCACATGCAGAAACACTCCATTTTCTTCTGAAGACAAAGGACTTGAAAACTAGTTTTAAGAATTGCTAATTGAAGTACTTATTATTGATACTTGTATGTACTTTGAAATACCTGTGGTACTTCTGTCTAGGCCAAACTACACCTTCACTTGTAGGCAATTCTCATGGCTTTAAACAAAGCCAATTTTACTTTTTAAAATCACACCAAAAGACTGTTTACATGTCAAAGCTGGGGGAAGGGAGGTGGTGGTAACTGACAGGAAATATTTTATGCTCAAAAATTCTCAAAGCAGCATAAACATTTACATTTCTTAGTCTGGAAGTCCTATTTTGCTGTTATCCCCCACCCAATCTGAATACTCACTGTTTTGATGCACTTATGAAGGATAGATTCATGAATAAGATCAAGCTTGCCAAGTTCTCCAATGAATTTGATGTTCCCCAGCATCTTGATCTTGGCAATGGCTCTCTGTTCCTCCTCCTCAGGGAGGAGGGGACCATCATGCTTATCATAGACTGGAAAACAAAGAAGCCTGTTTAACATGGCTGTGGTAAGAACAGATATATAAATTCTGTATTGAAGTGGTTTTAAAACTTACTATCAACATTTCTGGTTCGGTTTTCAAATTCATCTTGAAGTTTAGATATTAGGAGGCGTCTGAATGTCTAAGAAAAAGAAAGAAGAAAACATTTAAGGTAGTCAGTGCAACTGTACATGCTAGCAAAATTTATTATTCCAGACTGAGAGATACACACTGTGCTTTGCTTCTGTCCTGGATGACTCTCTGCTGATGGGCCATCAAAGTTGGGTGCATCTTCTGCCAGCCGCAGACATAGTTGAGCATACAGTGAGCTATACTTGGGCTCTTCAAGGGCTTTGTCTACGATCTAAAGAAGTTTGTTTTGAGTAAGGCAGCATGTAGTAGGATGCAGACATTATTAGGAAAGTGAGTTATGAAATACACAATGGAGTATTACCACTCTGATCTAGAATATCTACCTATTTTTGCCATTTCATCAAACACACAGGAATAATGGATTTTGTTTAACACTAGTCTTAATGCTGGAGCAAAGGAAAAAAGCTATTCTGTGCTACCAAAGAGCTTCTATAATTCTTAAGTCAACGAATGGGACAAATTTGAAGTTTACCATCAGAACATCAAAGTTAGTATCGCCAATCTGATCCCAGATGAACAAAGTGACATGACAGTTAAATCAGTGTACCAAGAGGTCACCTGTAGTGAGGCTTGTTTATCATGAAAACAGGAAAAGGGGGGCAAGGGAAGACTGCTAACTAGTATCTTAGATTATTTAAAAATAAAATCACAAAAAATCCCTAATTACATTTAATGATTCTTGAGACTTTTAAAACAGACAGTTGGAGCATTAAGTTTAGCCCCTCCCCAGTATATCCTTTTTACACAAAAAACAGGAATGATACTTCTGTATGTCTAATTATCAAACACCACATTAACCATGTTACTTCTGTATCCCAAAGACACCCAAGCTCCATTTTTAACATGCAAGAAAATCATGGTTAAAAAACATGCAGCCATCTTACCAGCAGTATGACCCCTTTTAGGATGAGCTTAGATTCTACACCCACATTGAGGAGCTCAAGGCATAGCTTGTCAAACTTTTCAGGAGTAAGCTTATTTAGTATGCTAAAGAGGAACAAACAAAAATAAAACCCCAGATTACACATTTTATAAGCACGCTACAAGTAATTTTAGACCCAAGTTTAATTCTTACGTCTATTTAAGAAAAAAATGAAAAGTGCAGTTTTCCATTTAACTGCTTTTTGGGAGACCTTTAGAATGTGAAGTATTATTGAAAAGACTGATCCTTTCACAAGAATTAAGTGTTTGCTGCTGCTGGCCTATCAGTTTCTGACTCACTCCCTCCAAAGGACACCATAAACGCACACTGCCTCCCCCGCCCCCAGAACTCAAGACCCACGTCTTCCTTTCCTTCAGCCCATTCATTAGAGATCTATATTGCTAGAGAAAAAAATAAAGAAAAAAAATAATCTTTTAAGCACTTACCCTCTTACTTTCCTGAAGATTGCATCATGTCGTTCTTTGTCGTTTGCGGAGTCGTCATCTCGTCTAGTGCTTCGTGAAGGAATCCATTTCTGAGCGTTTTGCCCTGGGGTTTTCCCCAGGAACTCGCTGTAAAATTTTTAAGAATATGTTTGTTAAACAGAAACAAACAATTTCAGGAACTGGTCTTTTAGCCTTTCAGTATTGCCTTACTTAGGCTAATTCTGTTACTAGCTTTAAGAGCATGGACTTAACCCTACCAACACTGCAACATATGTTGCACAGTAAAATACTCAACAATAATTTAAAAAGCCAAGAAAACCCTGTAAAGCTTTTAAGGGAAATGCATGAAAGTCTGTGCATCTTGTATCACTCATGAAACACACTTTGAACTCAGCACAACTTGTTCAACTAGATACTCTATTTTCAACTCAGTATTCCACATAAAGCGTTCTCTGCCTTTGAAATCATGCCAAACGAAAGAGCAAGATGATGTACCTGTTGCTGGCAGTCTTGGGATAGTGCTGAGGTGCACCCCTACCACCTCCTCCGCCTGAAGAAGCACTGTTAAAAACAACCATGTAATCTTGTGTAAGTTCAAAATCACAATGCTTTCAGTCACACGTCAGTTTTGGTATAAACGTGAGACAAATTTAAGTTCTCCTCAAAGGACAGTTTCCACTGCCAACTGTTCATCAAACAAAAAAGGCACTAGTACCTGAAACGAGAAGCACCCCCTTCTGCAATCGCACTCTCCACTTTGGCGGCTTGAACACGAAGAATCTTCAAAAGAATAAAATTAAATTGACGGGGTGGGGAAAAACAAAACCTAGAAAGACAAATCAAGCATTCATATTATAGTTGTTTTACTAGCAGCCATAGTATCTATCTTACAATATAAGTACAGACGTTTGTTAGAGAAGGGCAACCCTCAAACATTACGCTTCCTAAAAGATAGAAAAACCTCTTTATACAATGCTCGGGATAATAACAGAAAGGCAAATTTCATCATCATAGTCATGTTTTCAGATGGGGGTGAGAGGATAGATAAGGGAATCAGGCTGAGACAGTAAGCCTAAAGTTTACACTGTCAACCACCCAAAAGCACTTGTACGGGGGGGAATGATGTTTTTTTTCCTACTAGTATAGCATATTTAAATGAATCCTTTATTGATACGATTTACAAACCATGATTAATTATGGCAAGACAAAGCAGTCGAGTTTCAAAGTAGCAGATCACAAAATGCACACTTAATATAGCAAAATGGATGTCTTCTAGAAGCCAATTAGGCTACTAAATAATGAAAAAACATCGCCCCTTCCCATCTTAAATTTTATTAAGACAGCAGCAGTAAGAAAAACTTCACTGCACTGCTCACGTAGCAAAAAGCGAATCACGGGGACAGAAACGCCTGGGGAGCACGGTAAAAAACAAACCACAGGCATTCGGAGGCTCCATCAGAATCTGCTCCGAGCCACTGGTTCTGAGCACACTGTCACCTCCTCGCAAAACCCAACAGAAGGGGCCTCTCCCCGTGGAGGCGGCGGCCGTTCCCCCCGCGCCCCGGCCCCGCCGCTCGCCGGGACCCGCGCGGGCACGAGGAACGGCTCCCAACATGGCCGCCGCGAACAAAAGGGCTGCGGGAGCGGGAGGGGCGCCCTCCGCAGGAGGCACGCGCTATCCTGCCGCATGGAGCTGGCGGCTCCGGGCGCACCGAGCCGCCTCCCCTTCCCCCACCGGGCGCCGCCCGTTTCCAGGCTCAGGCGCCGCCAGGAGTCAGACCGGCTCTTTGTTCTCTGCGAGGGACGTGAGCGGGCTCCGCTCCTTCGCCGCCGGCGGAAAACGGCGCCCGACACTCGCGGAACCCGCTCCGGCCCGCCCAGAAAGAAGGGAAGCTGCCGGTATCCCCCGCCGCATCACCACCCCCGCTTAAACGGTGCTTTCGCTTCACCCGCCGCCCAAGCCCGAACAGGGAACTAGGACGAGGCGAGGCTGCTGCCGACAGCCATAGCTTATCGGTAGTCTGCTCTCCCTTCCACGAGGGGCACAGACAGGAGCAAACGAGAGGAAAAAAATCCCAAACCAAATCTCTCGCCCCCGACTCTTGAGAACAAACAACTTCCCCTCCACCGCCCCCTCAGCAATGCGGATCCTAAAAGTTCTCACGATCGCATCCCGCTACGTGTACCGAGGCTAGTTCCCTCCAAGGGCAAAACCCTGGGGTGCGCAGAGACCCGCAGACCACAGCTAGAGATAAGGATCCTGCAGCCCATCTGCTCCCCAGAAAGGCAGAGCTACGAACCGGCACTACCCGACGCCATCTCCCTCGCTACAGATACGCGCCTCTAACCTCAAACGCTTCTGCTCAGCTTCCCTTCCGCGCCTGGTAGGGGCTGCTGATCTCCTGAACCCGTTCACTCAACATCCACGATAACCCGAAAGGAGACAAGGGCGGCCATCGACCCGAGCCGCCATTTTGTGCGGAAGAAAGCGACAAGAAACCGACGAGAAAATGGCGGCCACTTCGGGCCGCCGCCATTTTAAGCGGCAGCTGCAGCACCACCCGTGCACCTCCCGGCCCCAGAGCACTCTCCCGCCACTCCCGCATTTCTCACCTTCCCTAAGGCCTTGTCAGCTTCCCCGGGTCCCGGCGGCTACCAAGGGCAGGGGAAAAGGCAAGAGAAGGGGGGGGAGGGGAAGGGAGCCGGGGACCGGGGCTGGGGAGGGGAAGGGGGGAGCGCGCGAAACAGGGCGAGTCTCCGAGTCACCACAGCAGGAGCAGCAACGGCCCAACGCTATCCTCCGCCACCTCCATAGAGAGCCGACCCGCTGCCGCGTCTAAAGCGCACCGAGGCAGCCCCACTAACTTTAGTACCCTTCGCGCAACCTACCCCACCTCCCTCCAGCAGCCGCCAATCGGCGCGAAGGACTCCGCCTGTCTTGCCAATCACAACCGAGAAAGGGGGTGGCCTTAACGCCGGAGTGGGAGGAGGAGGGAGGAAGTTTGGTTGAACTGTGCCATCGCCGCAGTGCAGCATCCGTATTCGCGAAAGTCATTACGCCACATAGTTGGCGGTAGATCCTAAGAGGGAAGGGAAATTTACGCAAGTGGCGTACTCGGTTAATGGCGGCAGCTTGGCTGCCTCCTTCCTTTGCTGTTTGCTCCTGTGCTTCAGCCATCACAGAGCCCCAGTTCCAAAGGCCTAGAGTGTGAGTTACAGTTGATTCTGTCACGTTCATAGAAGGATATTTTAGTATATATGTATTAGCATAAGGTTTTTTTGTTTTGATTTGGGTTTTTTTTATTTAATAAGTTTATTTAAGCCTAAGTTTCCCTTCAGTCAGACCACATTTCAGATTTGGTTGAGGTAAAAAAAAAAATATTATAGCTGATTTTAGATTGTGGTCCCGAGCTTGCAATCAGATCTGAAGGAGGAGACTTGCCATTTGAGCTCCAGGAGCCTTTCTGTATGGATCCAGTTTCAGATTTGCTTTCTGGGTTTGGAAGCTATTTATCTCTGCATGTGCTTTTAGCTATTAATTGGCCTGACCGTGGCAGGGTGTCCTGCAGGCAACCCCTGGGCAACCAGGATTCTTGAGAGAGGTTTTTATGTGTTTACCATGCTGAGCACACAGCTGGTGAGGTTTTCTTGCTCCTGCTCAGTTAAACAAAACAAAGATGGCCAGGCTTTTAGCTGTAGGTGGAAGCTTGAGTCATGAGAGAGTTCCAGAGACTTCACCAGTTTGAGGTTTTATCCTTTACCAGTCATGTCTCGGTCCTAGATTGCTGCTGAGGGAGCAGCTACCTGAACTTGCCAAGGATTCGAACTTATTTGCCCTAGATGGGGCAGGACAGAAAACGAGTTAAGTAAACCTGACAACAAACTCCACAAACATCCACATCTGCATTGTTCACACAAACAAAGCCTTCCGCTTTCGGTTTGTATGACTCATAATTCAGGTGACGGGGAGAAAGTGATACATGTAATAACTCTTGAATTATACGGATGGCAAGTCCAAACAAATAATATTGCAGAACTTCCAGTTTCCCAGAGCCAACCTCATTCTTAATGTTTTCAACACCATATGCCACAGTGTTCCAAGGGTTATATAAGGCCTAAAGGGTGCTGTCATATAGGAGTTCTTATGTTGCATCTTATCTGGGATGAAGTTTGTTGAAGATAGGTTTTCCCACCTCATAAGCATTAAGGATAGTTTATCTATCAGATTGTGTTACAGAAAATCTTGAATAAATTCTCTGAAAGTAAGTTTTGAGCACATGCATGTTGCATAAAGTTTAACGTAACTGTGACAGGTACTTGTCATACCAGAATTTTTGTGTAGACACTTTCCTGCATTTAACAATAGTGATATTACTGCAAGAGCTTGGATGTTGCATGTGAATCTGCAAGAACAGAACTGCACAGAACTCCATTAAAATCGATGGAATCTAGTTTGAAAGAAGAGGTCTATAGGCAACGAGGCAACATCAAAGCCAACAAGATTTAAATTAATATTAAAACCAGTTAATATTATTGAAATAAACATTCACAGAGTAAAAATGAGTACTAAAAATACTTGCAAATCTTAAAAAACTGAAGTGGAAGCAAGGATTTTGTTTTGCACTGGATATCAGAATATTCTCATGCAATATTTCTAGCATAAGCATTCCAACACTGTTTAGGGCAGAGACCCAAAAAGTGAAAATTAAGGAAAATTTATCTTTTTTTGGGGTGGGGATGAAGGGGAGGGGGAAGGAAGGAAGGGGAGGAGAGAATGGAAAACCTGCAAAACATGGTAGGTACATATTGACAGACCTTTTTTCTTTATTTTAAAGCATACTATAAAATACATATTACCATAACAACAGAAAAAACCCCAACATTTGGTCGGTAAGAGAATAGCAGAAAATGATTGCTGTTTTCTTAAAACTATGATTGTTTTTTTGGGACTCAATCCAGCATTATATTAAGACCAGCAGAATATATGCTATTCCATGGCTCACACTGACTTTGGCAAGTGGGAACCTTCGAAGTTTCTGCGCTTGGTTGCTCATAGCTTTTCTTCACATCTGTGCCACACTGTTAGCCTCACAGGCCAGCTGCACTAGTACAACTGATGAAGGCAATGAACTGTAGGGCAGAGGACAAAAAAAATTATGAAATGCCTTCTATTTTATACATCTCACCTACTTTTTAAATTCCATAAAGTAAAGTGGAAGACACCATTATTCATGTCTGAGAAAGTAGCAGCCCAATTGTTTATATTATTCAGTATATTATTATATTCAGTAACAATTTTACCTAAATATTTTTTTTTCAATTTGCCCCCTTCACTCTAAAAATCAGAACTGGAATTTAATAGCTATCAGTTTCAGTATCACCTTGCACCCATCAGTCACCTTAGTGCATTGTCCATATTCCTCTCCCTCTTCCACTTGCCCCGAACACCAGTGATGCTTTAATTCAAATAAATTGTTTTACAATTGACGTGGTGGTGCTTCTGGATTTGTTTCTGCAAGTCTGGACTTGCAGAATATATGCATAATTCTAACTTGAGTGCACTGCCAGTGGTTGTATGAAGGAGAAGGGCTGTCTGTAAAGTGTCATGAGGAATGTACTGCTTTGCTGACTGTATGGCACAGAAACAGGAATTGCTGCCACAGATGCAGCATCTGGCTGAGAGGAAGAGGAATGCTTCTTGCTGCACATATGGCATAGCTCAGAACCTGGACTGGTTGCTGTCGTCTACCAAAACAACCCACAAAATGTGGGAAAGGAGCTTTGCAAAACTGGGAGTTTTTCCTTACTATTGCCAAGCTGGAATCATTGTGATTTATCCGGTGTAGTGCGTTGCATTGCAGTGGTCACAAAGCTGAGCCCTGCTGGGTGGGGATTCCAGAGAGGGTGCTGATGACAGGGTAGCTGTAGCAGTGTTGCAGTGAACCATCTCCAGTAAATACCGCGCCTCGTCACCATACTGGTTGTGGATCTGGCTAGGCTGGGTTTTAGGCAGAGTGACCCATTAATATAGTACAGATATGCAAATAATATGAACCAAAGCATCCACGTAGAGAATTACTGCAGAATAAGTAATTCACTGAAAATTCACACCCTAGTTTACTCCATGCTAATTTCTACAACATAATCACCTCCTGCACCTTTTTACTTCCCAGACAGTTTTTCTGTCTGCCTTTTCAAGTGACCCTCCTTTTTTCCAAAGCCATGTATGCATAGCTCCTGACCCACCCCATGAATGAAGCAGCTGGCATGAACATTTAACCAAATCTACTCATATAGTTTTTCCTGTAATAGAAGTCTGTTGCAAGGAGAGCTGTACTGTAGAAATAAAAGGCCTGGGAAAAAAAACAAAGCCAAAACCAAAACTAAAACTAAAACCAAAACAAAAACAAAAACTAAAACCAAAACCAAAACCAAAAACCAATCCCACACTGAAAAACACACTTACATTTTTCATTTAAACATCTTTTGGGCACTTCTACTAAAGCAGAATGCTCTTATTTATAAGAGCAGAATAAGAATGCTCTTATTTAATGCAAACTTATTTATACTTTGCAGATGCAGTATTATAAAAAATGTTTGCATTGTCTTTTGGAAAAAATGCACTAATATATTGGTTATGGAGTCAATTTGTGCAACATAGCACAGATGGTGTGAAAGTGTTGTAGAAGGCTTTGTGGTTGTTCTCTAAAGGATTTTAATTTGCAGCGTATTTATTGGTATCAAACTTCTGAATATCTGTAGAGATGACCGTTAGTGAAGCTGATTTAACAATACTCACTAAGGCAAGAGCATTCAAATTATTCTAAACTGTGGCCTTCTAACCAACTGGGAGGTCACTTCTCTTTTCCCTTTCCTTGGAAAATCTTCTGCAGTAGATTTCAGTGAGTCTTCTATTTAATAAAACCAATGATTTTGCTTTCATCCAGTTGTCTTCTGAAATGCTGGTCCCTATACTTTAACTCAGCATCTGGATTTCCTGCTGCTCAGAACCAGTCCTCTATACTTTATCAGATATATTAAAAAAAACCCAAAACAAAACACCACCCTCCCTATTCTCTGTTTAAGACCCTGAAGACTTGCTAGATTTCTTAAGCATAACAATTAGTCTGGCAGTTACAACTGCACAGGACTCTTGTGGTGGTTCTTTGTCAGAAATTTGGAAAGTTATTTGGGGTGTGACTTTATAGTTAGCCAGTGAAAACTGCCCAGAGTACTCAAGTGTCAGAGATACTGTTATTTCCTCAGTGAATGCTTATACAGGCAACAAAGGAAAGTGAGGCAATGCCCATAACAGCACAGCTTGCTTTGCTTTCAGAGTTGTGTTCAGAACGGTGAATATTTTTAGCTGATATAATTGTACTAATGCATAATCATCATAACTTTCAAAGAGGAAGATTGCATATGTATTCCCAGAATGGTTTAGGGAAAAAACCCAACAAACCAAAAACCAAACTTGGCAGTGACTGTCTTCTCAGCAGGTCTAGTTCAATGAAACATGGCAGCTTGTGTTTTCTAGTCTTGTAAAATGATAGACTTGTTCATATTCTTTAGCATCAGCAGAGTGAGTGTGCTGCTGTACGGCAGTGTCTGTTCCTGACATTGGTTAGCACTAGCTTCACAGGAAAGTAAGAAAGCTTTAAAAATTATCATTTTCATTTGACAAGAGAAGAGCTTTCTTTGTCCTAACCACTGCCAGTTCATGTTTGAATTACCTTAAAGCATGCCTATAATTTGTAATTTTTATGGTTATTAGTATTTCAATTTTCTATGTTACTGTCTCATTTTGACACCTTTTAGGCCTCTCCAATATCATGTCTTAGTGAGTTCTGTGGTTTAATTGTACAATGTTTAAGAAGTAGCAATCCTTTTATCAGTTTTAAAATGTATTGGCTTGATTCCATTGTAATCTGCCTGCTTAAGTGGTTTTGTGGCAGTCGTCTTCTATAGGCAGTGCTTACCATATTCATAAACACCTACTGGAGCTGAACACAAATTGCAGTTGATTGAATTGCACGAGCATCAGAGTGTCCTATAGCTGCACTGCATTACTCTTATCTTTATTAAAATATATTATTGGTGAACTCCGAAGCTTGGTTAGGAAATTACTTACTATTATTAAAATACTGCACTTGGTATTATCAAAATCATTTTGTATTACCGTTTTCAGTGCAGAAAATGCTGTGTCACAGTTTGTGTGTGTAGGAAACACTAGGAATACACCACAGAACAGGTACATACGTTTAATTTCTTGTAGAAAAGGGCTTTTGTTGGACATAGTGATCTACTCCTTGCTGTTTGCCTTACTTTTCCATGAGCAGAAATGTAGGGTGTCTTCTTACAGTTTAAGGTAATATTCACATGTAATAGTTGTTGATGGTTGCTGTTAGTATAATTTTTATTAACGACAAAGGATAGCATTAATACTCTGTTAGATTTCTATAAGGGACAGATTTTCTGTTATTTAGGGATCAAAGATCAACTTGAGCTAGGAAAAGGGTGAGGAAAAGCTACTTAGTATTTTCAGTCATCAAGAGCACTTGTGTGAAAGTGGCACAGGAAATTTAACTCTATACTTCTTGGAGGTTGTTGTCACTTCTCAGTGGAAATAAGAAGTCTTTTAAAAATAATTATAGTTCGTGTTCAGGTCCAGTGACTGCTCAGATCTGCAGAAACTGTGAATAAGATACGGCATTTGAAGGTCTGATATTTGTGCCGCGGATATATTAAACTCACTAGTGACTTCCTCCATTCTGATAGCAGTCTCTTTCCACAAATCTTTGCAGGACAGGTGGGTTTCACAAGTTGCAAGTCTTTATCAAGATCAAGGATATTTCAACAAAAACCACATCCTAATTGGTATGGCAAAATTTGATCAGTTAGTTATTGCTCCTTTATTCAGTCAAATATTGCTCATTTATTCAAATGGCTGTTTCATTGACTAACATGTTTTAGGCTGAAAGAATCTAAAATAAGTCTTTAGGCTTCTTTAAAAAAATGCAAAACATCACCATGGTATTTATGTTTTCAGAGGGGAAGTCATATCAATAATATTATATATTTATTTTATCTGATTAAATTGAATGTCTTTTTTTTCACCAATCCCTGTAAATATTACTGAGAAGCATTCATTCTTTTCTTTGGGTTTTAGGCAGCTATCAAGAAAAAGAGAAAAAAACCCAATGCTTCAGTATTTGTACTCTAGGCCAGCGAGGTCTCAGAATCAGTGAACCTCAGGATTCAAAAGAAGATTTCACAGGTAGAAATTTTACTGGAAAGTAAACAAACAAAACTGATGTCAGAAATCTCACTCCTCAGTCTTGCCCTGAAGAGGGTTGGCACTGTGATGTTTCAAACCATTTATTGTTTTATAAGATGCAAAGTTGTCACTTCTGCTGTCCCCTCTCAGAACTGCTGTCACTCAGCTCTTGAAGGGAAATCACTACTAATGCAACTAGGGCTGCCTGGAAAAAAAGAGCCGAGAACGCCGTTGTCCTCCTTTTGATGTCAGTTGATGATCTAGCCTCATATGGCGCCATCTTCTTTGTCTGGTGTTATAACCTATTACAGGTAACAACTGTAATTAACCCCTTCTAAAAAAAGATGGTCAGACTACTGTAATACCGATTCTTGCTTTCGTGGACTGGTTTTTAAGAGGGAGAATTCAAAGGGATTCACTTAAAGGACAACATCTTGCCTCCAGGCAGGATGTGCCCAAGGTGTACCTGGCTAAGAGGACACCAGACACAGAAAGTGGAATAGATATTTCCTTACAGTGAGAGATGCAACACTTGCTTTAACTCAGTTTTAAGTATGGTTACTTAGACAGTGAGTGTAAATCTAAGAATCTGTAGATAAAAGTATACAAAATACGTTTGCACCAAAATGCCTTTTTTTTTTTAATTCAGTTGCAGGATTTATGCAGGCCTTATAGTTACTAATTTTGAAGGAATTTTATCAGTGGATGGTGAAAGCAAGGTTTGTGTGTTAAAAAAGGAAGAGGATAAGACACCTAAAGCAGCATACACCATACTGACATCTAATTGAAGGAATGGTGGCTTTACTGCCTTGCTTATGATGCTGTGAGTAGAATTTATGGTACATTTAGCTTGATGACCTTTACTGTTAGGCTCAACTAAAAATGTTGTGGGCTACTTATATGTATAACATATGTTTTACTATCAAATTTAATTGCTAAGACAGTTTCTTGGCTGTTTGCTGGTGTATAATATAGATAAAAAGAAAAGAGTAGTCACACTTCATACAGGAGGTGTATAAATACTCACTGGAGTATCTCCCTTTCACATTCTCTGTACTGAAGTAACCATAATTAACCAAGATTCCTGGATCTTGGTTGGGAATATGAATGACTTCGGTTTCTTGTGCAGTGTGAAGCGTTGAAAAATGTCAAATGCAGAATAACCTGTTATTGTCACAATACACCAAGTAAGATACATTGTCTTGTACATTGGCAACATAGACTTGTTTTCAGGTGGCGAGTATGGTAAGTATATTAAGGAATACCTGTTCCTTTCAATTCATTTTACAGATTAGACATAGACTTTTTTATGTAATTGGCAGCAGATCTTTGAGTGTTGTTTAAGCCAATAGTGACATGGAAATGCAAAAGTGAATTAGACAGCAGTACTGCTTTCGCAATGAATTAAGAGTTCAAACTTAGTATGTTTCATTTCTTGTGACTTGTCAAAAGAGACCAAAATAAAAGGAGTGAAGAGCAGAGCTCGAATTACAGGTGCAGGTGACAGTGAAATTAATAGCTCAAGTTATTATTTCTTATGCCATAGGGAAAAAAAAAAGTAAAAATAGGGTTCTGTAATTACGATATCAGAATAGATGCAAAGATTACCACGTCGCCTCAAATGAGGAAACTAATTACTTCCACCTTGGAGGTTTCTATCCAACTTGTTCTTTTTCAGAAACTCTGAAATCACTGTTTATACCACAGAACGTATATGAAACTTGTGAGAATCAACAAGAGATCAGAGCCAACTCTGTGTCCCTACTCCTTTTACAGGTTTTTTCCAATGAGATTATGATTTTTTATGTTGACCACATGGATTTCCTTAGTGCCAGATTGTTCTGAGGATCTGTGAGAGAGATAGGTAGAGAAGGTTGACTGCACATTTTTGTACAGTTTCAAAACTGTGAGTGTTTGTAGGAAGACCTAGGAACAATGCTTTTTATCCCAGCCCATCTATTTTTTACTGACAGATCTCTGTAAACAGCAAGTGCCCTCTAAGGGATGTGTGCAAATAAGTACTACTGGCTCTTAGCTTTTTTAGCATATAGGTGGTAGGAGTGTAGGTGATTAAATTATTAGAAATCTGTAAATTACTATTATACAGAAAGTACTGTAATGAGACAGACAATCAATTTGCATCTCAGTGAATTAACACTCATTGAATTACTTATTATGATTCATATGTTAAAATCTTCACTTGGATGTCCTTAATTTTTGTCTGCTTTTGCTTTTATAGATGTTTGTGTAGTTTCTATCACTGTAGTATCTGAACAACATAGAAAACCAGTAATGTAAATTCCTGTTTTATGAAGTCCTTTCATGTGGGAAGTATGATTTATGTCCCATTTAAGGGTGTTTCACACTGCTGTAACAAGGACAAAGGAGCCACAGTACAAGACCAAATCAAGATTAGTTAATTAGTCTGGGTAGCAGTTTCTGCAACTGGGGAAGGAAGATTAAGAAATAAAGGCATTGTCTTAATGGAAAACTTAGTGCTCTTTAAGTATGAAGTTATGGGCTGTTCTGTACAAATGTACATTATGGACACTGAAAGAGTATTTTCATGCCAAAATGCACAGCTGTGTACAATATCTCAAACTGCCTCTAAATTAAATTAGGCAACATTTGAGAAGCAGAATATATAAGACTAGATGGAAGACAGGCTGCTTCTGATACTGAAACTTTACTTTTGTGACACTCTGCATTGTGGAATGTGATTACACCTTTGGATTTTACTAGACCTGTCTTTGTTCAAAGTAGTTTAATTGGTATTCAGAGTGGGGAAAGCTGCCTCTGCTTTCTGTGTGGTAAGAATGTTTATACTAGGAGTTAGTTCAGAGCTGGTACTGTGCTCTGAATTGAGGTTACTTTTCCTTTATGTTTACTTCCTTGTGTAGACAAACCCCAAGTAAGTGCGTCACACAGGAAATCTGTGGAGTTACTCTATATTTATGCTGGTGTAACAGGACACATGAGAGAAATTTATAACTGTTTCTGTCCCAAGCAGACAATACTGTTAAGTGACAGGTCCAACAGAAGCAGAGCTTGGGAAGTACTGTTTTAAAGGCTTTGTTAATGAGAAATGTTTTAAAGAAAGGTTGGAAATAGTGGAAAGAGGAGACTCGTGTCTTCTTTCAAGTTTAAATAATGCATGGGTAGTCTGTTACAAGTCCACACTGCTTATAGTGCTGGAATACCATCCAGTGGCCTCTGTTTTCCTGGTTTTGTGTAGACTAATTATTTAAATTTAGATTATAAGGGGAAAAGATCAGTGTAAGTACTGCTCCAAGAAGCGAGTCCTTCTAATCTGTGCTGGACTTGTAGTATGCTGCCTATCCTTGGTTTATGATCTTCCTGTTTTACATCTGAAGTACTGAGAGAAAAACAATTGTAATATTGAAAGAACTGAGAGAAGAGACCTTATAAATATGTTAAAAGGCATCAGTGCAATTTTAAAGCTTTTCATAACAAATAAAACACAAGTGTGGACTTTTGCCTCTCCACCAGTGTAGTAAATGTCATCAAGCTTTCCATAAGTATCATACTGTGTTTTCCAAGAAGAGAAATGTCATCCTGTTCATCCAGTTTAATTTAAAAAAAATCTCTCTCTCATTCTCTCCAGCTTCCAAACACCATTGAGGGGTCTGGAGAAATTAAAACACAGCAATTCAAAAGCTGTGTCCATTAGCCAAGATGGAATTAGACTAAAAGAAGACGAATGATAAAAAATACTGACAGAGTGAACAGACTGAGGCTTTCTTTAATTTAGATATTGTAGTTTCTTTGTATTATGTATTTCCTGAATAGGTTTCACTGGATAGAATTGATTTTTCTGGCCTAGCACTTCCCTTTCTTCAATAGCTTTATATTCCTCTTTGTATGATACATTAGATACATTAAATAATTCTATTCCATTCTCTAATCAGTTTTTGTTAGCTTCCAGGAATCAGATCTTATTGCTAGGCAACTAAACAAGTAATCTCCATCTTTGCATTAAGCAGTGTGCTGTATCCATGCCTGATCCTATGCTTATCTATACATACATCTATAAAATTACCTAAGTGCAGCTGTAAACGCCAAACGTAAACATGTTGCATATATTATGCATATTGAGTTTATCTTGCAACTGAGTTGTTAGTGGTCAAAAGAGCTTGAAAAAGACACAGATTTTTCCCTTCCCCTTTTCCTCACATGCAACTAGCTTTATCAGCATCCTTGGTGCTGAAAATTACTTTTGTCTTTTGGGCTATTAAAAGAAAAGCTATTTATATATTAACTACCACAATCTATATCTTTTTACATCAAGATGCCTCTGTATTTCTACTAATGTCTCTGTTTGCCGTAACTCTCTGTTTCAAGTTTTCCAAAGGAATTATGAGATAGATGAGTTAGTTTGAAAAACCAACAGCAGGGCTTCAGCAGATTGTACAGACAGCAGTCTTTCTGCAGTTTTAATAAAACTTATACATTTAATATTTTGATGAGTTCTTATCTGCCATCTTGGTGCTTGATTGCATTTCCGGTGCCATCCAGCTTATTTTGTTGATCTTCTAATAATAGCATGTCCTCAACAGCATCATAGTCTTATTAGTAAAAATTTATTCTTCTTCAGTGTCATTTTAGAATATCACTGTTCTGCCGTGGAGAAAAAGGCTTCTGATGTCACACATTGGCATGACCTTTTGTTCTTTAAACTACTTTATACTGCTTTTTAACCCGTTCATGTCATGCTTTTAACATGTATATTAATATGTGTGATGTGTGAGTTTTAGAATTGTAGACTTAAGGTCAGAAGGGAGGTGTGGAGGTCATCTAGTTCACAGTCCTGCTCAAGGCATGGTTAATCTCAGAGGTTTAGGGCCTTGTCCTGTTTGGTTTTGGGAATCTCCACAGATGGAGTTTGTGCAGCCCCTCCAGGGCCGTGCTGCAGTGCTTTGCCACTCTCATGGTGAAGATTTTTTTCCTTGTGCACAGTCAGAATTGCCTTTTCTTCTCTCCCTGCACACCTCTGGAAAGAGTCTGCTTTTGTCTTCTCTAAGTGCTCTCTAGGTGCTAGAAAACTGCATTTGTGTTTCTTGCAGACTTTTTTTTGTTTTTACTTGCTAAGCAAACTTGGTTCTCTTAGTCTTAGCTCATGTAAGGTGCTGCAGTCCCCTAGCCATTGGGGGAGGCTAGCTCTGCACTCCTTCCAGTTTGTCTTTCTTTCTCCTATACTGAGTGCCAAAACTGGACACAGTATTCCAGTAAAAGTTATTCTGGATGTGGCCTCACAAGTGCTGAGCAAAGGGGAATAATAGCTTCCCCAATATGCTAGCTATGCATGTGCTAATGCAGTTGGGTATGTGGCTTGCCTTCATCACTGCAGAAATGCATTGCTGACTCACGTTTAACTTGCTGCCCTGTTCTGTGCTGGTGTTCAGAAGCTCCCATCTCTGTCTGTGCTTCGATCTGCACAATCACCATCATAAAACCAGGGTGATGGAGAGGTGAATCTTACATGCATTGTTTGGCATGCTACTGTCACCATCCCTTAGATGATCACTTAATTTAACTGGCTGAATTATTTAGCCAGTTTTCTAAGTAAAAACTTTGGAGAGAGCAGGCCCCTTCCAATAGCCAATTCTTTGTTTCAAGATACACTTTAAACCAGCTTCTGATCCTCAGTATCTACAGAAGGAGCTTATGGACATTCTTTTTTTATTCTGATTGACTCATATAAGTACACCTAAAGTTGGTTAGTATAAATAAAGGAACTGAACTGATCCATTTTCTGTTCTAATTTTGGTTCAACTGTGATTCAAGTTGTTTCGCTGTCCTTCCTGTTCAGATCAGAAATAGATTGGTAACTGACTCATGTTAGAAAATATAGCATTTAAAAATAGAAATGGTCGCATGCTGTGGGTGATCCCATGGGATGAGGTGGAATGGGGCTCCAGGTGGAGGTAGGGTTTAAGCCCTTTTTTCTGCTTTGCTTTTATAGCACTGTTGTTATTTCCATTTCCTATGCAGCACCACTGCTTTTCTCACCTCTTCAATCTCACTTGCCATATTTAGGAACTGAGGCAATCTGGCAAGTACAGTTGAGGAAATGGAGAAAAGCTGTAGGACTGCACTATACTTAGTAATTTAGTGGTGCTGTCACCTGTATGAAGGATGTGGGAAATGGGAAGGGAAATGCTGAAGCGCTCTCAGTCTGGCCCTCCTGGAGGTGTGCATAGACACAGGTGTCTGTACTGCAAGGACATCGCTGGCACTTTCCTTGAGTGGAGGGAAACAGGCTGATGGGGCCGAGTGGCCACTCACAGTGTGCTGGGGGCAGTGGTAGCACACTGCAGTGGTAGCATTGCTCAGGCTAGCCCATGGGGCAGTTAGTGATCATCATATCAGTGTTCTGAGTACACGGAGAAGGCAGACTGGGTAGCAGAGGACACAGAATATGTGGAAATAGCACAAGTTTCTTCCTCCATTTTTGCCAATTTCAAGTGACAAGAGCACTTCTGAAGTGGAAATATTATCCCACTCTTCCATACCGATACAACCATTAGCCCCTCCTTGAACTGCAAAAATAGGTGGCATGATGCTGGTTGTGGTGATGTACATCTCTGATGTAAACCAAACTAACAGCACAGGTATATTCTATCTAAGCCACTAAATAGCTTTCGTGTTAGAGAGGCTTGCCATTAGGAACACACTAAGCTGTCCAATATCCACAAAATGATGTTATTATATTTCATATTGTTTGTTCAGTTATAAATTTCAGTTTAAATCCCAAGTTGCTACATCCGACCAAGCTGTATCTCCTATAAATATTATTCTTAATATAATATTATATTGCACTTATACACTGGCTATTTTCTCTCACTGATTCTAATAAGTCTTTTTTTTATTGTCATATGAGATTTCTGCTGCAGAGTAGCTAATCCTGAAATGTTACAGATGAAAGCTTGAAAATGAAAAGTTACTAAATAATTACAAGTAACACTGCAATGTTAATAATATTTTCATATTTTATACTGTAAAAAAATCCTGTATTTTTGTGAGTTTAGCTTGGTTTCACAAAATGCTCCCTGTTGGTTTTGGTTTCTTCTAGGACAATTTTCTTAACCTACGTCACCAAGTCACCATTTGGACAATGCCCTTAATACCATGCTTTAACTTTTGGTCAGCCCTGGAGTGGTCAGGCAGTTGGACTAGATGATAATTTTATACCTTTTCCATCTGAAATATTCTATTCTATTCTATTCTATTCTATTCTATTCTATTCTATTCTATTCTATTCTATTCTATTCTATTCTATTCTATTCTATTCTATTCTATTCTATTCATACATTTATTTTTCATTTAGTTTGACAGAGCCAGCCTATAGTTGGTGCTGAGAACCTGACATTCACATTTTATCTGAGTTGGGGGAAAGGAGGGGATCTGTGTCGAACTAGCTCCAGTTTGTTCCTGCAAATTGAGAGTCCATTAATAGTTGGAGCAGATTGGATGCTCTGTAGAGTGCATCTTTCAGCTTTGTTTCATTTGTGGGATATCTAGCTGTACTCTCTGGCCTGTGCTGTGTGAAGTATAGTAAGGTAGGAGGGAAGGAACAGGAGATTCACTTCAAAAGCATACTCCTGATCTGAACTTAGAGAGTCACGTAGATGCATCCATTGATTGCATGGTTTGAAAGCTAACATGTTCAGACAGACTGTAGGGAATTAGTACCTTCTCCCCTTTGAAAATAAATTATCTCTATATTCACTGATGTGTAAAAAAATATGCCAATATGTACTAGGTTGAGAGAGAGGGAAACTTGATAGAATACAAGAGTGTTCACAATGGAAGCTACTTGTTAGATTAATAACAAAGGACTAAGATGGTAAGTGATGACATTCTGTTTCAAAACTAAAATGGGGGGTAACTGGACACAAATGTATCTTATCTATATATGACATTTTACTATTTGAAAAGCTTCACTATTTATCTTTTTATAAAGCTACAACTGAGAGAACTTTCCCTGTTTTTATTTTTTTTTATTTTCCATAATCTGAAAACTGATAAATTTAAGACCTTGCATAAAATCCAGTACACCACTTAATTCTATAGCGTTAGTTGCAGACAATACAGTGAGACTATTGCTACTTTTATTCTTTTGAGTTGTTACTGTAAAATACTACAGCAGCGAATAGAGAGAAATGTGGTCGTTCTGTTATAATGATGGAACTGAAGAAGGTTATGTAATTCAAACACTTGTGAAATTAGTAGAATTATGGATTTCTTGCCAAGGCTTGTCTTCTGAGACTGCGGTTGTTTACAGGAGCTCTAGCACATAAGCCCATGAGGAAAGGCGATAGGAGGAGGCTGATTCTGCAGTCTTATTCAGATGAAGCAGGACTTGCTCTGAGCAATGAATGCATTCATTTTCATGAGGTAGCCTAATAATGGAACACTAAAGCACAGTGGAATCAAACCCTATATCTCTGTATTCAAACTCTGTTTAAATAACTGAGCGCACAATGCTTTATTGCACTTACATTTAGTATGGTTCTCAATGGAAATTGGTAACATAGTATATACCCTATAGGTAAAGACAAAAAGACAGAGGCCATTTCATTTTTTACACAGACTTTGCTAAAGATAGGTAACAGGTCCAGTAAGCAGAGGTAATGAGCCATATAGGAATTTGTGACCAAAGCTTTTACAAGCTTTAGCATGAGAACTGCAGCATTTGTGTAGCTTTAAACATGAGTATTATTTGCTTTATGTAAAGGAAATCAATCCATAACTAAAAAATTGTATTTAAAAAACTGTGTAAAACGAGCATTCTTTAAACTCAAACTTTCTCTCCCCTTTTCTGAACCACTATAGATTGGTGTTCCACATATGGTACTTCCTTCAGCACTACCTCAGCATGTCTGCTGGTCAGTGGGAGTTTTGCCAGAGTACAGTCTAAAGCAGGTTTTGGCAGCTCATAATTGCAAATTATGAAAGGCTGGCAGCAGAGCTAGCGTGGGGTCAGGAGCCATAACATATTGATGGAGTTGGCTGAGAGAACCAGGATCTTCTTTAGAACTCAGCAGAAATCCCGGAGTTGGGAAGTCCGTTGATCATACTCCTGATTTTAAGATCATCTGGTGAGCAGTTGTTTCAGTTGGAGGGGTTTTTAAATTCTGCTAGGTTTCTGTCAGCATCCTCGGTCCTGCCTCGGTCTCTCATTTGGGAAAGAAGAGTATAGTCCAGTGCAACACATTTGAAAAGGCTCTGACTCCTGACCATTTGAGCTTTGTTATCTTACTGTGAACATCGACTTTTAAATCATATTTAGGGCCTGAGTAATTCTAACCATTGCTTGATTACTAAGTGCTACTTGGTCCCTCAGGGTTGGTTTTTTGAAAAAGGGCTACGGCATATGTAAGAATTAATTAATTCCCTGCAGGTCTTTGTATTCTTTTCAACTCCCAGTCTGATTTTCTGGATCTTTCTGCATGTTCATGTGTATTCAGCAGCTAAGCAACTATGGTTAAAAAAAAAAAAAGGCATTTCCCTCCTCCAGCCTTTTATAGGATAACTGCAACAGAGAAGGTCAGGAATTTTACTGTCAGCTGATTTGAGACCTAGGAGAACAAATAACGACACAACATTTTTTGCCCGTGTACTCTTTGTTCATTATTATTGATTGAAATAAAACTTAAAAGTATGTTTCTTCTGAAGCCTTTTGAGAAATGGTGGCTATCAATACATGTTTAAGGCTGAAACATCTGTCAGCAGCACTGTAAAAATGGCAAATTAGTTCTACTGAAGTATGTGTGACACCTATGAGAGCTCCTCAGTGTGCCTGATGGTGAAATCAGAGGTTTTTTAAAATCTAGGATACAGATGGAGAAGGAGAACAATTTCTGTGTGATGTGACAATTTATGAGCAATGAGTAAGTGTAATATGCAGGTTAAAAGCACCTTTTTTGAGAAAGCAGCAAAGTTTCATTTTATGTGCTAAGGTCTGACTGCACAAATACTTGTCTTTACAAAAATTCACTGAACAGTCCTGTAGAACTCAGAGAGACTTTCCTGGGGAAAAATTATTTGTGCTCGAATATAATTTCACTAGTTCCACGGGGTTGTGATCTGATTATTTATTCCCATGAAACTTATTAAAATATATTTTTTATATATAATTGCATAAATTATTATAAATAAAAGCAGAAATCATCACAAAAGATATATTTACAGGTTAAGAAAAAGAAAACACATTAAGTCTGCAAACTAAAGCATTTAAAAAATAGGAAACACCTCAGAATTTAAATTACCTGGATTGAATTGTTTGATCTGAAAAGTAGCCAATAGCAATAAGTGAGTGCTTCCTTTTTTTTTTTTTTTTTCTTCAAGGTGATATTTGACATCTGTCAAGTTGAAGGTCCTGCCCAAGAGTCGAAGTTGTTTTACCAAAAATTAGATGTTACAGAAATTGTTGATTTCCAAGTGCATGTTCATGTTTATGAAGTCTTGAGAAGAGCATTTTCATTAATTTCTATTCCAGAAGGCAGCAGTACATATTTAAATAATAAAAAAAAAGGTGTGAAGAATAAAGACAGGTATGTTCCGGTAATACATACAGATTATACTTACTGATTTGGTCAATATATTATGTACAGATAATCTGTCAACTCCCTTGAAGTAGAACAAAAGCTTTAAAGATACTCTTACAACCCAGTTTATGATATTCATAAATGTTATCACTGAGGAAGTAGAAAGCAATTTTTCCTGAACTTTACCTCCATGAATGATTGTTGACAAATGCTCTTCAGGATGAAATGCCACATCTTGTTTTTCCTGTGGCTTATGATAAGTTGTACAATCAAAATGTTAGTGTGGCTAATTTTTTGTTAGGGAAGAATTTATTATGTCTACATGCCCAGAAGGTTTTTCAGTTCTCTGTAACTCTTGAGGCCACAATATGTGCTGCAAGTAAAGGAAAACTGATGT
The DNA here is from genome assembly GCA_907165065.1 of Caprimulgus europaeus. The sequence continues at coordinate 10,340,287 of OU015539.1, read as the reverse complement.
AGTATTTGTGCCTACTAATGCAAACACAGCTTTACCGCCCATTACTAGTTAGATAAAAATTCTGTCTGCAAAGTTCAGATGTGGAACTTAATATCAAAAGATGTCCAATGTTAAATTTGTTATTTAGTTTAGGTCCAATGTTTAGTTTGTTTCCTACCATACTTTTCTGTGCTTACATTGGCAATTCCCACTTGCATAAAACAACTTAAACAGGTAATGTGTTTGCCTCTACAGCTTAATAAAATAAACTCAGAAGCAATTTTATTTTCTCAAATACAGTTATGCCTTTATGGAGTGCATTACTGCATAAAAGTACTAAATAGGGTTGTGAATTTTTTTTGTCACCCTTTTAGCCAACCTGGCTACAATGGCAAAAGCCTTTAGTTGTAGATCAAGCCTTATTGAGGATTTTTGCAAAGATTGGATTAATTTATTACATTACATAAAGCAAATGTAATTTTGACTCATCCTGTGTATAAGTAGCTCCTCTAAGATATTAGAGTTTTCTCAATAACTCAGATTACCCATATGTTTCTTAGGTTCTAAACACATTTTTTTATATCAAGAAGGAAGATTGATTCTGACATTTTCTCAATTGTGTGCAGTGACACTTTTGAAATCATAACAGTCTACTGCCAACTATGGATGTTGACTCAGGCATGAGATTTTCAAAAAGTGTGCTTACTTTAAAGACTAGTTTATCATGTTTCCATCTGTTGGATAAATATTTTTTTGACTAAGTGTAAAATCCCAAATACATGTCAACCCAGATGCTCAAGAAATATTTCATCTGCTTGCTGAAAGGCAACAAGATGAGATGGAAGATCCTTTCAAAACACCGGCCAAGCAAGACTGTTCAGTCCTGTCTCAGGATAGAAACTCCTTCAGATTGCATTTGGAACTGTATTTTGGAGGGTAGTCACCTGAGATTTTGGACTTCAACAATCCAGAGATTAAAAACAGCAATCCGTGTGACAGTGTGAACAAATCTTACTGATAGGTAGTGTATGATTACCCAGCAGGTGGGAGGTGTAAATCAGTAGCCTGGAGAGAATCAGGAGATACGAAAATGGCAAAAGGTTGTACACTGAAGTGCCTGCCCTCTGCAGCCAAGTTCCAGGAAATCTGACCTTGGGTTATTTTGGATGCTGGCTGATAGAAGCCTTTTCCTTGCTGTCTGAGAACTGTGGCTGAAGAAATTTGCATTCCTACTTTTTGTATTGTATCCTACTGGCTTTACCAGACAGGATTGATGAGAGCAGGTGAGACTGAAATCCCATTGTGTAAGCTCCCTTGCTGGCATGCAGAGATTTTTCTGTCCATCACAGGGAGTATTTGCTAGATAGACCTTGGAAAGTGCTCCTTCAGGGTTCTGAAAACAGTATGTTCATTTGCAAATACACCTCTTTTTCCCTTTTTCTATTCACTGAGATAAAATAATGCTCTGGTGGTACATTCTCTGTAATCCTTCTTTGGCTTCACTTGAATAGATTGCTGTTCAAATAGAAGCCTCCTCTGCAACACCAGTGTGCTTTCACTAATACTGATTTTTTTCCTTTTTTATATTATGTCTATTGATGCCTAGGAAAAAGCAAAAGCAGATAAAGTAGAAGAGATTAAGTGAGGATGACAGAAGAAGCACTTTATACTGTTGATTACTCAGCAGCAGATTTGATGAGAGCAGGTAAGGACTTTTTTTTTTTTGAGTCAGTTATGAGTTTTGCTTAATGTAGCCTGTAGGAGACTTGGTAACCCTATGACTCTTTCTATATGTGCTGTGATTTTAGCTGTGCTGTTTTCCTTTTTTCTCTGTCAGGGTAACCTGAAAAGCAGGTTTCTTTCCTTTTGTATTTAAGTTTGATTCTAACCCAGGCAGTGAACAACTATGGTCTTGGTGTAAGTTGCTGTTGTTACTTCCCCAATACTTTCCCAATCTCTGCCTGTAGAATAGGAACATGAGACTGGAAGTGACTCTTAGGATCACAAAATCCACCTCTCTGCTGCAGCAGGCATCACATCACATAAATCCTGTTAAAAACAGCCAAACTCAGCCTTGAATCTGTTTCTTCACCCACCTCACCTGTACTGGGGTATCCTACATTGCTTTAAAAATGCTTCTTCATGAGCATCAAAGGCCTCAGCCCTGCTCACTGCTAGCAGAGGAGGCCTCTCTTCATAATTAACTTCCTCTTTAACAGTGCTACTGCAAAGTAGGCTTTTTTTCAGTCAATAAAATGGAGGATACACACATGAAAGTATGGTGTGTAGGTGTTTGTTTCTTTATGGTTACTGGCAAAATGCTGTTCTGGAACCCCACTGATTAGAAACTTGACTTCTTTGTCCAGCCTTCATGGCTAGTCAGCCTGTGTTTGAAAGGTAGTTACCCAGCTTGCAAACTTGATCGTGCAGTTTCTTAGGTTGTCAAAACTCTTCTTTGTTTAAAGAAGAAGTTTGTTTAAAGCTTCATTTAAGATTTGTATAAGATTGCTCACTGGGGTGAGTTATGGGAATGCACAAACTATTATTTTGTCAATATGTATTCCATAAATAATGTAGGAATAGGGTGGAAGATCGAGGGTTGCTAAATGATACTGTAATAGGGGAAGAAATGCTTGTCTTTTCTGAGTATTACAGGCTGAGACTGATAAAAGCCTTGTAAATAGAAATATTTAAGGACATCTCAATTGTGTGTTTAAAGTCAGCATTACAGAATCCTTGTCATCCGTAGGGAGGATTTAATTTTAGAATGCATTGAAAAGTAGTGTTAATGTCTCTCTGATAGCTTTTCTAATTCAGTAAAAAAAAAAAAAGACTTAAGATTGATTTCTATGATTTTGTGAAATAGCAGGACCCTAGCCCATGTCCTCTGTCCAGAAACAGGAAAGAGAAAAATCTCCTTAGAATTTATTTTTTCCATCTTTTTTTCTGTTTCAGAACTTCCATTGCCTTAGTGATTATCTGAAATGAAATTCTAAACATGTAGAGGTTTGTCCATCCTTAGCCATACTCTTAATTGTTCTCTGTTCTATCTAATTTCCTGAACTGGCACCATAACAATCTGAATTGATTCCATAATTTATGACTAGTATTATAATTAAAGCAGAATGCTTTATTTTTAATTTTTAAAATTAAGGTTAAAGTAGATTCCATCTTCATCTGATATTCTAAAGATTTATTATCAGCCTCTGCAAGGAAAATAATACAGATTTTTTAGAGAAATGCAACATAAACCACATAGTTCCAGAAATACCTGTCTAGCACTATGTTTTTTGGATTCATGTGCTAGTAATCATTCCTCAGGGAAGATTTTACTGATGAGGTAGGATGGGGCTATTTCATACTCCTTGGAGTTGCTTCTTGATGCTTTCAAGTCACAGATGCACAAATTACTGCTTTTGGTAGGACTCTGGCAAAGACAGTTTGACCTAACTGCATAGAAAGGTGAAATTTAATCCTGTAAATGGGACTGTGTACTTCTACATTTTTAAAATGGCTGCTTTAGGGCTTGGTAGCTGAGGAAACCTCTGAGTCCAGTTGTTTGTTCGATCTTTGGAACAAAATGGCAGATCATCTTAATAATCCTCTCCTTTAAACTAATATCAAATGTTAGACATTGCTTCTACATTCACAGAGTCTGTCAACAGTATTTAATATTTTTGGCTGCAAGGGGCAGCAGCTGTAGATCAATTTTTTTTTGTGTGTGGGAAAGTTACAGGGTCTGTTCATATGTTATTCTGCCACATGATGTCCTCCTAACCTAGGTTAGAATCATCAGATGCTCACAGTCCAGTTTCAGCTGTAAAATTCTGTAACATGCAGACTTGTATTTATAAAAAAGATATCAATCTTGTTACAGACTATTACTGTGTAGTCAGAAGGATCTATGTATTTTTTTTCAGCTGGTGTATATGAATTGTGAATATTTCTTCTGAGTCCGAGCATTATAAATAGAGCCTTATAAATACCTACATTAAAATCCAAAGCTTAATAAACTTAAGCGTTTTCATTCTGTTCAGCTGTAATGACCATAGTCTAGTTTAGAGCTATTGGTACTGCTTGCTACTTTGTAGAGATATTTAATCCTAGTTGTGCATTTTTTTCACCAAGGCATGATTTGAATGTTGCACACATTATGTGAGAGTTGTAATTAATCTTGTTATGAAAAAATTACTTTGAACAAAATTTCTGGTACTTGTATTTGAGGTATGGCACAAATACATACTTTAAATTTAGAGATAGCATATTACTTACTTATCCTTTAATTTGTGCCATGTTATTTCTTGCTTTAAGTAATTTTTTTCTCAAAACCGAGTATACTCCTTAGTGGTAATGTAGCATACTTTTGTGTACTTAGGACTTCAAGAATGCTAGTTTTCTTCTGGTTTGTAAAAGTAGAGGGATAACCTCACATCCTCCTATTACAAATAAAGGAAAATATTTAAACTAAAGAAGAATCTCAGCAGCCTTAAAAATTTTGGTGATAGTGCTGAACACCTGCATCTCCTGGAGGTCAGGAATGTGCTTGATGCAGTGTGCCATTGAGCATTGATTCCTCCCAGCTGTGTGACAGTGATTAGATCTAGTGCTTCAGAATATTAACCAAAAAAGAGATTTTAAAAAATTACCTGCTTTGTTTGCAGCAGAGTCAACACATCTGTGTTCTCTCCATACTTTATCCATGTGTATCTGTGTATATTAATATATGTGCATAGATCTGTAGTTTTCAGCATATAGAAACCAACAGAGTTACAAGTAAAACTTTACTTCTTCCTGCTCATTTCATCTTTTACTATGGTAAGGATTTACCTAGGGCGTGAACTATTTATAATAGCACACGTTTTACAAGGTGGCTGAGTAGTAGCAAAAGGAAAACTTTCCAATACAGGTACCTAAATATTTGAAAGTTTACTTGCAAATCTGCCTCTTAATGTATCCTCTGAATCAGACCCTGAGACTTATGTCACACTGCAGGGCTGATATGGAACTTAGGTTTGACCTGAACTTCAGTTTAGGATTTTTAAGTGAACCCATTCTTCAGTTAAAAAAGGAGGAAAATTATTACAGAGAATATTATTAGGGAAATTAAAGGAACTGTTTTCCATAGGGTCCATCCCTCTCCCCTAAACACACCCAGTACTATTTGAAGTAATTATACTAATCATCACAGTGTTTAGGCACTGATTACATTCATGAAGAAAAATTAAAATGCTGTTCTAGCATGCCAGTGAAATCTGCATTGACAAGTTAATCCAGTATTTATTTAATTAAACAATGGTAATAAAATGTTTAATTGCACTTTAAGATTTCTATTTCTGTCATCCAACCAGGCAAAAAATTCAGAACTCAATGTATGTCAAGCAATGAAAATGCCTCAAGCACATCCAATATCACCTTGTTTTATAGACTAATGAAAGAAACTAAGCTGCAATGTGCACAGGTATGAATAGTTAGCTATTTAATTCCTTTTCTGCTATTTGAGACTGAAGCAAAAGGGAAGTATCCCTCTCCTCCCCCAACCCAACCCTGTTTGTTTCTGAGGAATGTTAATCAGCTTCCTAGTGCCAGCAGGCTACAATCACCAGCTATAATTAGTTTTAGATAATGATATTGGTAATGAGCCTGTAGTTCCTCAGAGGCAGTAGACTGAGCTTGACTCAGATTTATCCAGTTATTTATCAAGAATGTTATTGTGACAAGTAATGTGAACAGTTTGAGCATGTTTAATACCAAATATTTTCCTTTAATTTAATTGTATCAACACACAATTTTTTTACAGATTTTACTGAAATAACAGCTGGTTTTAAATTAACTTTCCATTAAATAATGATAGTATCTGTCCCCTTGTGAGTGCAACTGCTTGATTACTGTCTTGGACATCTTTAGTACTCAGGCAGTTATCTAATCACCTGAGGTAAAAACACTTAATTGGGGAAGATTTTTAAATGAACTTCCTGTTGTGTTGCCTCTCTAGGAGGTCTGTGTCTGGTTTAATGTCAAACAATGATCTTTCTTACAGTGCTGTTTTTACAGAGTATAAAATTCTCTTGTTTGCTATCAGGTAGGTATTCTACAAGCAAGGTTATAATTTGTTATATCTGCTAACTGTAAGTGTTAGAGAGAATAGTTCAGTCTCCTCTCCATGTAGAGCTGTTCTTACAATTGCCATGTGTGGGATTATTTTGTATGTTCCAAAAAGTTATTCTCAAAATGCTTTTCATCATTATGGTGGAGAAAGAATACCATTATCCAGCAGATGATAACAAATATTGTGGAATGACTCCAAGCCTGGAGTCAGGGAAACAAAGCAGGGAAACAAAATGAGACATTTTAGCATTTGAGGATGTCAGTTTGATGCCACCCTCCTCCCTGGTGAGTTTACATTGGAGGAGGATTATGTTTAATGGGTAGACATGTAGAAAAATGCCATGTGTGTTTCTTTGTAGCATTGCATGTTAAAAATGAGACTATAGAAGGCAGAAATGTAACTTATGTGATTCCAGGCTGACCAGTCTCAGCTACTGCTAAACATTATGTGAATTATTTGACCTTTAGTCCCTTAAAACACCAAACCCCTTTCAATAGATTAACAGTGGGAGACTATAGCATATTGAAACATTCTGGATTTTGTGCTCTTTTTGTCTTCCATGTCTATAGATATTCAGTGTCTTGGAGTAAAAGCCTGAATTTTATTCCTGCTCTCAAAAGATTAGGCATTTAAAGGCATTACTTTTGTCAAATTCACATGTTTAAATTACAGTTCTGAAAATACTTGTAAGTGCTTTCTGGTGGTGTATGGAGTCTGGTTTTATTTTGCCTTTATAATTGAAAGCTCACTAGTACAACTAAAATTTTCTCAATTTTGACCAGTTGAGCATTAGAAAATATTGGAGTTGTCATTCTTTTGTATAAGTATGTGATGAGCAGGCTTCAAGACATATGTAACTCTACTTATACCATAAAGAAAATGTGTGATATTTTTGTGTTCTACTCAATAGAGTATCTATCTGAGAAGTGGAATAGCTTGAGTTTTTCTTCTGGCTCTCAGTGAAGTTTCCATTGCTAATAACAAATGTAAGAGTCATTAACGAGATGCTGAGTTGTACTCTTTCATGTGATCCTCTACCTAGCCCAAGAAGTCTTGAATTATTTTCCTTACAGTAGTGCAGCTTCAGCTGAATGTTGTGGAATAGTTTCCAGCTCACTTGTTAATCTGTTGTCTAGGAAAATGGAAGACATGAATTTGAGCTCCTTCGTTATGAGGAGAAAATCAAAGCCGAGGTTTTTATTCCATGGGTGACTGCTAGGCTCTTCCATGAACAACAGAAACTTCCTTTCCTCAATTTGTGTTTTACAGCAGTAGAACAGGTGCCAGTCAGCTCTTTAAGGAATCTGTACCTTTCTTAGGGGAGGGAGATCTAGTGTCTGGCTCTGTAGTAAGTGAAAATGCTTTCCATCGAACCTGAAAAAGATATTTACAGATATACTGCTGTCTATAAAATAAGTTTTGTCTATACTAGCTTTTGGCAATCCTATTCTTTTTCTGCTGGCATAAGTTTGTTATATTCCTTCTTGAGCCCTATGTAGGGCATGTGGCAACTTCTCTTAAGGTCATGAACTCTGATTTGAGACCAAGCACAAAAAAAATACCTATTACAGCATCTGCATGCAAGCTTTTTGATGTGTTTATCAATTTATTGTACTTACGTGTTAATTATTTTTAGTGTGGAATCTTCTGCAGCTACTGTTGAATTGCTTTTATCTTTGCCATGTCATGATTTTCAGATGCCCTTTCTCACAGACTAATCTATTGAAATTGTGAGAAGGTGGTGATGAGTATTTTAAAAGAAACCAAAACAAACCAAAAACACCCCAAAACACTGTAGTGTCCTCTGATCCACTTTAAAGATATGCCTAATTTAAATTGAAATTTTAAAAATTAGCACAATTAATCGTGAATTTCTAACCCTCTGCTGACAAGGAGATTTAAATGAAGATTTCATAAATTAAGCATGAAATTGGAAGTGGTACTAATAGCACTCTGTACTGCTATTCGCTGTGTGGCAATTTTGTGGTAAATTTCTCTAGTCTATTCAGATCTCTCTGTAAGGCCTCTCTACCCTTGAAGGGAAAGTGTGCCTAGAGTAGCAAGCTCCTCCTAGCTTAGTATAATTGGCAATCTAACTTAATGTGTGTTTGATTCCTACATCCAGATCACTTATAAAAACATGAAAGAGCACTGGCCCTAAAACTGAGCACTGGGGAACCAAACTAGTGACTGGCCACCGGCCTCATATAACCCCATTTACTCTGACTCTGAGCCTGACCCATGAGCCCATTGCTTACCCAGTGTGTTATGGACTTACCTATCTGTATGCTGGACGTTTTGTCCAGAAGGATACTGTGAGAGAAAGTATCAAAAGTTTTGCTGAAATCCAAAAAACCCCACATCTGCTGACTTCCCTTGGTCGACTAGGTGGGTGACCTTGTCATAAAAGGAAATTAAGTTGGTTAAGCAGGACTTTCCCCTTGTGAATCCATGACCAATGACTGCATTGTCTCTCAAGTGTTTTCACTAACTCCTAGAATAACCTTCTCCATAACTTTTCCAGCCATTGAAGTGAGACTGAAAGGCCTGTAATTACCAGGGCCTCCCTTCTTACCCTTCTTGAAAACTGGGACATTTGCCAGCTTCCAGTCGACTGGTACCTCTCTGGACTCCCGAGACTTTTGAAAAATATTGGAGAGAGGTCTCACAATAACATCAGTCAGCTCTTTCAGTACCCTGGGATGAGTCTCACTGGGGCATATGTACATCCAGCTGGGGCAGCAAATCTCAAATGAGTTCAGAATCGGCTGGGAGTTTATCATCCCCCCAGTCATGGTCTTCCACCACAAGGCTCTGTGGGTGCCAGGGCCCATTATTGGTGTTAAAGATGGAGACAAAAAAAGGTATTAAATGTCTCTGCTTTGTCTGCATCCCTATTTGTGAGGTGACTGACCTCATCAAGTAACAGACCAATGTTATCTCTGATCTTCCTTTAGAGGAAAGAAAAGAAATGCATAATACTGAGAAATCCAAATATGGGGGTAAAATGAGAAGGTGAAGAGATGAAGGTGAAATAAAGCAGTTTGGTTCTACTCCCAAGGGTCAGCTAACTTTCCCTTTTCTGCTTATAAGCACATAATGCACGTGGACATTTTTCTATTTATGACACATCAATTTTCTGCTTCCTTTTATCATAGAAATATGAAGTGATTGCAGCTTATCAAGGTGACAATAAGTGTAGACTTCCTCAGTGAAGAGCTGATGTTTTATTGCTTAGGCATGCCATATTGTTGTGTGTCACAGAACATCACCCACAGGAGGATTGCGATGTGCTTAAATATCAAATGCATCACACTTTGCCATACTCCTCACAACCTGAATTTCTATATTTGTTTGGCAAAACCCCTTAATGATGGTGATTTGTATTTCAAGTCTTCTGTCAGCTTCTGTTCTCTTCCGCCTGTCTGCTGTGTGAGAAATGTGGATCGTGAACCTGTCAGTCAGGCAAAGGCAAGAATGTTTTACAGCCTTTTAATTATTTGAAAAGAAGAAAAAAAAAATCTGTATGCATATTTGTCCAGTAAACTTCTGAAGGTAAAGTTATCTTTGAAGTCTGAGAAGTATGACAGGGCAATATAGTAGCAAGTACTGCTACTTGGAGGAATTCTGCTGACATTTATTATAAAGAACCTATTTAAGTTGATTTAAACCTGCTATGCTTTTTTTGTTAGCTACCTAAAGATATGACTTTCTTTAACCTTATTGTTCTAGAAAGCTGTCTGAACCAGACTTACAAAGCTTGCAAAAATTTGAGTTCTTTTGTTATTTCAGTCAATGCATTAATTTTAATAGAACTACTTAAACCAGAACTGTTTGATGTTTGCATATGTTTCCCTGGGAAATTTAAAAAAGTTAGTGTAGCCATACTTTATAAATATGAAAAGACAAAGGAAATAACAGATTGCTAGTCACATGAACAAACCATTCATCTTTGTATCCAAAAAACATTATGTAACATACAGAAAAATAAGATTTCCATTAGAATATTTTCTAATGATAAAAAGTGAAACTATTCATGGAATTTTGAAACTGTTCATGTGAAAATTGAAAAAAAACAATCAAAAAATGCAGAAAGAATTTGAATTCCTTTAACAAAAAGTTAAGAGTAGTGCAGCAATGAGTTAGAGCTTCCACTGATAGTGATTTTGGGAAGTATGTCTGTGTCCATCACCAATATGCATATCATGCACAGAGCACTAGCGTGAAATGTGGAGATCTAGATTTAAACCTCTGTTCTTCTTGGTTCAGAGCCATTTATCTTGCATTACTTGGAATCAGGCAGAGCATGGCCTTGAATATGAATCCCCTGTTTCAAACCATGCCCTTAGACAGGCTTATCAAGCCAGAGCACAAGTATATGTGAATATATACATATGTATGCCTCTCCTATAGTATATCTCTGTGCAAAGAATGCAGCTTAAACCAACATCTTACGCTAAAATTTAATAAAAAATACTCTGTCTGTGTCTCTGCATATAAATAGCAAATAATTAATAATACTCGGAATAGCTTATTAAAATTCCATTTAAAGCCATTAAGGTTAATCTGGGCATTTAAAAGGTCATTATCAAGCAATTAGTTTGCTTTCTGTTGAATATTGGTTTTTTTTTTAAATGTATCTGAAATGGGAAATGGTGGAAGAAACTTTCAGACCAAGAAACACAAATAAATAAAATTACTTGATGTTTGGTGAGAGAACCCTCCAGAAGAACAGATGCTAATTTTCAAAGGTAGGTTTTCTTTCTGATAACCTGTTCTTTCCCTTCCCCTCTTAGCTCTGCAGAAAAGTTATATTTCTGTCACTTTTACCATTTCCATTGTGGTTACATCACAGGAGACCAAATTATTTCCTAAGTGATGAAAGTGGGGGGAGAAAAGGGCTGGGAATTACTTGAAAGATGAAGTCCTTTTCAAATGCTAATTACCAAATTCCAGTATTCCACACTGGAATGAAAGGTAATGTCTTAGGCTCTCTATTTCTCACCATCACAGTCCTGCAGAGTAGTATGTGTTCTGCAATGTCTGCACAGTAAAAGCATCCCAAACAGTGGCTCATTTCCTCAACCTGATTTTTTTTTTTTAATTTTAGTAAAATAAAGGAAAACAGTGATATTCCTTTCTAGGGAAAGGAAATTGCTGTAGCTGTGAAAGAGGTTTTAATTGGCATCTTGGCCACTGAGATCAAATAGATGTGTAGTACTTCCCCCCACCTTCACCCTTCCCAAGGAGATAAGTTTTGTTTCAGAGAACCTGTGTCTGGGAGCAGAGAGCTGTGGGCTGTCCCACCAGGGAGGATGAGCCAGGAGCCTGGTGTGACCGCAGCACAGGCAGGACAGTGCCCTTGTCAACCACAGCACAGATCCCCATCAAGGTCCCTGGGCCCTTGGGCAGTGGTTGTGTGGGTGCAGGTCCCAGGTCCTGCTGGTCAGGGCATTCAAGGTCTGTTGGTGGACTCGAGGCCCTGATGGGAGGTTTGTAAAGAAAGAATAGATGTCACTGGCGAGCTGGCAATTTTATACAAGTTTTTGTGCAGCTGGCCTCTGGCACAATTTGGAGTAAGTTAAAATGGTTTAAATTCTCCCTAAGAGAATTATTCCTACATACAGATTAATGGAATAGAATTTTGCCATTTTCTGATACAACATAATATATATTCTTTCTCTGGTGGACAATGGCTGAGTTAATAGACTGAATATAAAAATTTAATCTCACTATCAATATTCTTCAGTATTACGTGGTTTTGTTCTATTATGCAGGGCACTGTGTTAATACAGTCAGAGGACAAAATTAGGCACACTGTTTAGTCTTTGGAATTTTTCGACTCAGATTTTTTTTTAATCACAAAACTGGTTGCAGCATGGACTATCTTTTAAAAAATTAGAACATTTTATGTGCTAATTTAAATACAGAGTATTTCAGTTCCTTACCACACAGGTTTCTCAAAAGCTTGTAAGAAAAGAGGAATTAACATTTAGACTTTTAGTTGCTCTTGTAATTTTCAGGTCCAAATGAAGTTTTAGATCTAGATCTAATGTTTAATCTCTGTTTTGCTAGTGTGTTTTATCCTGTTGTACAAATCCACAGTTATTAGTATGTGTGATTAGTTAGCTTGAGTAAAGGATTTGGGTTTCAGGTTAGAAATAACCAGTCCTTGAGAGACTGTGAACTGACAGTTTAAGGGAAACCTAGGCTGCAACAAGGCAAATATTAAAATACAGATGCCTTGGAAGATACTAACTTAATTGATACTTTCAATAGTTATGCTGTCAGTTTCTGTGTGCCTCCTTCATGTTTGTTCCATTCTCCAATTTCATCTCGTGTTAAATGAGATTATGAATTTTGTGAGTAGTGATTAAGCATAGAACTTAAAAAAAAAAAAAAAGGCATTTTCAGCATAATTGAAATGTTTTGCAGACGTCTGTTCTGTCATGTGTTTAGGCCAAAAATGAAAACTAACTTCTAAATGAAGACGTGAAATCTTTTGAAGACAAATTGTGACTGGCTTTTTGGAACTGCTTTTATGACATTTTTCACAGGAGTTACCACCACCCTCCCTCCATTTAAATCAACTCTGCATGGAACTATTTATTCTTTAATGTTTTGTTCTGCTCGTCTAATGGAGCTATAAGATCTAATGATGCTTCTACATGCTGCTGCAAAACATATATTTAAAAAAACCCAACAAAATAAAACAAAAAAATAAACAAACAAAAAACCCCAACCACACAGTGCTTCAGAAACGCTCACTTTGATGGGCAGTGCTGTAGTGATGGACACTTCTGGAGAATTTATGGCTATTATAGCAGCCACTCAATGTGCAGTATTCTGTCAGGCTTATAATTTACAGCAAATTGAACATATTTCCCACTCTATTTAAAGACTGTTCCATTGTTAAAAGGCTTGTGTCCTCTTTTAAAATGTATTGTTGTTATTTTTGTGATGGTTTTTGAGCTTATCCTGGTACCAGTGGCAGGTTTATCTTGCTTCTTCTGTATTTAATTGTAGTTCCAATGGAATTTGTGCTGTAAAAGACTTAAGTCTGATTTGCATTCCCTCTGAAGGTATTTTGACAAGTAAAACACAGTAACTTTCTGCGTAGTGCTATTCAGTGTTTCAGGCCACATTCCTGACACAGAAAATAATTGCAAGAAAGAGTGGATACTTTGAAAGTTCTCCTTCCTCCTGTTTTGGTGGTGAGTATGAGATCCTTGTTCAGATTTGTGTGTCATGCCACACGAGGTACTGTTGAAAACCTAGAGCTCTGAACTTAATGACTGCCTGGCCCTTGAAGCTTCAGGAGGTTGAGTGGGGATACACAGATCATACTCAGAATTTGTTTTACTAATGACCTAAACCTGCCTTGATTTTTGCATTATCTTTTGTGACTGTTTTTCTGTGTGGGCAATGAATCTTTGTACTCATTTTTCCTTCTTGTATTGTCAGTGTGAGCTGGTAACTTCATGGAATTGCCTTCAGGGAGCCTCATTTGTTTTTTTTACCAACTTTGCAGTGCAGTTGTCTTACTTAATTTATAGTTCCTTCTTTTGGTTTGTCCCTAGGTGGTATACTTTGCACTGTGAAATTAAATTATCTTTGTCTTTTAATATAAAATTCTTTAAATCTGGTTACACAACTCTTCCTTTACTTTTAACTTGCTGCCCTCTGTCCCGTATAGTTACTCTCTCAATTTTTTTGTCGGCCTTTACTGAGAAACCACTGGGTACATAGAAGCTCAGCTTTTTTTTTTTGTGTGGACACAGATATTTTTTTTTTCTGCCTTTGCTCATTGCAGACTCTGGACGAGAGGGAAGCGCTTTATTCTTCTGTTGTTAAGAGAGATTTGAGGACCAGAAACATCCTTTCCTACCCCTTAGCCTTTCTGATCTCTTTTTATTCTGTCCCTTGCTCTGTGCTGCCTATGCAAGTCGTTCCTAATGTCTCATTGCTCCGTTCCTCTGTTTCATTCACAATCTTGACTTCATAGGAATGACTGTTGATTCAGTGTCCTGAGTCTGAGAACTAGTTATCATTGCTTGTAGCTTGGAGCCTGTTTAATCTGATGTGACTCTGGCTATTCTGGTGGCATCAGTACCCTGTTTGTGTAATTTTTCCCAGTGTGGTAAAGTAATGTGTGTAAACAGCAATTTTGTAATCCACTGCCTTTCTGTCTAAATGTGTCAAAGTCTCATTTCAACTGATACAGCATTAACAATTTTATTGATTTAAATGGAACTATGTTGCTTTTAACCAATGGAAGAACCATCCTGTGTTTTTGATATGTCTTTGATTCTTAAACTGTACTTGCTATGTTGTAGCTACTTAAGTAGCCACACAAAAATGTCTGGGGCTATTTGTAGTGCCTGAAA